>OV725082.1:28128823-29497989 GCA_928085145.1 Nezara viridula | reverse complement strand
AAAAAAAAAAAAAAAAAAAGTTGAAATGGCAGCGCATGATTTCAGGGAAAGAAAGAGGTATTGGGTAGAGAGGAATGGGGGGAGAGAAAATTAAATAAAATTTAATTATATTTTTTTTAAGGAGGAACAAGTTTGATATTCTTTTTTAGCACCTCGAAAAATCCTTAAATGAGAATTTTTATAGTAATTATTTTTTAAAAATAAAAAAAATTTCCCTAGGATGGATTGGAATTTTTTTTTTTCGAAAACTACATAAATTGCGATAAATTCAAGACCTATACACAGATCCATACGAAAATAATCAGGGTTTTAGGATACAGGAAATGGTATAAACCTGACTTCCTTAAACACGTTAGGAACAAAAACATAATAACATTTCAAAAGATTTTATTAAATTCTAGTTTATAGGAGAAACAAATCTTAACGTAATTGATATATGTTGGAAAATCGATAATTATATTTTCAACACTAGTATTAAAGTTAAATTTGGCGAAATCTTGATTATTTATAAATGCTTAATTAACAGCTGGAAATAAAAAGCACTAAAATTTGAGATTTTTAAATGCTATAAAAAGTACTATTTTAAAGGACACTAAAAATGAATATAACTTGTTTTCTCAGAACAAGAAATTATTTGGTCATCTTTTGTTTTTGAAGTGAAAACTTCATTAGGCTAATTTTGCACTTTTTTGTGGAAAGTGAATTAGAATGAGCCTGAAGTGTTTTTGCACATGGGTTAAAATATCTCGAAAACTAAAAATTGGACCTACATATCGTTAGCGAGGGAAATTTTCATCATATTATCCCCCTGTTTTTTTATAATTTATGATATGTTAAGCCTTATTTAATACTTTTTTATTATGCAAAAAAAAATCTATTGGTATATAATAACATAAAAATCGCAAGGCAAGACAGTAAAAAAATAACATAAACCTTTTTTTTTTTTAAATTACATACATTTTTTTCTTAGTTCTTAAGGCCCATTAGAACAAATACCATCTTTGTCGCCACTTTATATAGCAGAGAGAATTATTAATGTTTAACAAAAAAATTCATTAATTTATTGTGTTTACAGTTTTTATAATGAATCCCATCATATGATTTTTTTATCATAGTTTAATTAACAAGATACAACAATTTGTGTCCTATATAGTTTTGACTTAGAATCACTGAAAAAATTGAAATCAGTGACTAACTGGCTGTGCCCTTTTCTCGTAAGTACGAGTTTATTTGAGTTTTTCTTTTCATATTTTCTATAAAGTGTACTGAAACTAGAATTTTTGTTTTTTTAAATTCAATATTTTCAATAAACATTTCAAGTTTTAATACAGTAAAACGAAAGAACATATTATAATTAGAATGGAAATATTCACAATTTTAGAGGATATTTCGATGTGCTTATATTAAGTACATACCTTAGTATTAAATCCATATTTGAAAATATCTGTGCTCTTACCTGAAAACAGAAAAGTTTAATAAAAGATTTGTAAGAAAATAAAATAAATATTTCAAAGAAAACAACATAACATTTTTAGTTTTTAGCACACAATGGTTCTTAGTTGTACTTAAAATACTCAGCGGCCTTCCCCAGTAAAAGAAGGAAAGCCGGCTCCACGGGAAGGCTTGTTTTGTTGGCTGGATCCATTCTGGAATGAGTCATTGGTTATTACTGGAATATTTTAAGTAAATAAATTTTGCCAGTTTGCGTGTTATAATACGGAAGGATGTTGACATAATGTTCTTGAAATAATGGGTCAAGATGATAGTTATAAAATTAATACACAGTACTTCAACACACGGGCAGATCTTCGGAGTATTATTGTTCGTGTAATTACATTTAAAAGGATTTAAGGAACCACTAAAACAGCATTTCATCTAGATAGTTAGTTTCTTTCTTGTTCTCCAAAATAATTATCGTCATTTTTATGAAAGAAAAAAAAGCTTTCGGGCTGAAGCCCCCCCCCCCTAAAATTAAATCCTGGATCGGCTAGTGCCTCAACAGTGTCTCTTATATATATTTATAGTTATATTCTACAAAGTATATATTTCTTCTTAGTTGCATTTGCAATAAAAAGAAACGCAACCAAAGAAGAAATAAATTAAGATAATTTGGAAGAAAGTTCAAAATTGAAAAAATATTATTCTTCATTTTCAATCAACCAATTCAATTTTAAAAGGTTGCTGATAAAATGTATTTATTGTTTTTTTTTTTGCTTATATTTGTACAATATATAGATCGTAGAAAATAGGTATTCCATTTTTAAGTTTTTTTTCCCTCCGAGGCGTCTGAAAAGAAGATGGCCTCGAGATCTCCTTTTGTAAATACATTTTTAGAGTGCTACCAGTGGGTAGTTTCTCACCAAATGATTTCATGTCATTATATTCTATTGTACACATTTACTGAATGTATTTTTACTTGTAATACAGTTGTAAATATCATTAATAAATAAATTAAAAAAAAAAAAAGTTTTTGTTAGTGCTTCTCACAATTTTAACTATATTTAAAAATATTTAAACATAAAACTAATAAAGTCCAAGTAGAAAACTTTTATTCTCATTTTAACGGCACTAAAACGCATTTTAACGCACTGCTTTATGATTTTTTTTTTTTAATTGAGTTCATTCTGACATATTTCTGATTTAAAATACCCCATTTTTATTTTCTAATACAAAAAGATAATGTAGATCTCTGACCAGAATTATTGGGGAAGTTGGTAGGAAGTATAAACGCTATGACCAGAAAAATGTTAAATTTGATCCTTAGTTTTATTCAGTACATTTATAATTTAAAAAAAAAGAAGGATTTCAATTTTAAAACGTTTAAATTCATATGTACTTTCTGTTTATTTACAGTTAATTGCATATATTCAAGACAGAAAGTATTTAAAAATAAGTAGCTAAAGAGTTTAACACAAGCCTCAGTAAAATTCAAAATAGAGTACTGACACACTATTGAGAAATGACTGCAAAAAAAATATACAAAAAAAAATCCGAAGATCTCAAAAAATAACGAAAATTTGTTTTCGTAAAATAAACACATTACGGACAATATAATAAATACGGGCAAAAAAATAAATGCATTGTGTCAGGAACTACTCATTGGTTGATTAGTTTTCGCTCGTAAAACATGAACACTTCCTATGAGAGAAGAAAAATGGACACTATAGAATAAAATATAACACTTCCTATATTGTTTGGCCCGAAGAAAGATGTATAGATTTGACTTAGGAATTTTCATTTCGCGAAATTGCGGGGTAATACAATTCTATAATTTATTTTAATTAATAACAACAATGGCTATTGAAATGGGCGTTTAAAATTGTTTACTTTATGTTTGAGCATAGGTAAACCGTGACGAAAGCGCAAGTATTTTGTTTCAGGAATGAAATAATAGTTATTATTATAAAGTTGCAAAATTTTCCACTTATCTTGATAAATTAATTTTTTTAGAATTTAGAAACAAAATTACGTTGCAATTTTAAATGAAATGCAGATGGATAATTTACCGGCAGTAGGTTTAATAAAGTGCCAATACGGGTAAGAGACTAAAGCATTGTTTACATCTCGTTCCATTAGAGTGATTGCCTTTTTTTTTTTTTTTTTTTTTTTGTAGCTGTCCATTTTTGGCCTAACATCTCTCTCTAACATCACTTGTTTCGTTTATGACCAGCAGGCACGAACCAATTGCCAGAAAGGAAACCGAGCCTATGAAAAATGTTCATAAAAGGTTGAATTTGTGTATAAGCTTGGTTTATACTTCAAGTTTTTTATGTTTTTAACAAAAGAATAATATGTTTATTTTCAAACCTTATACTGCTCTTAAAGTGGAAGAATTTGTTGTAATTTTGAAAGAACCGGAGGTTTAGTAATGAATTAGAAAAATATAAAGGTAATTGAAACTCCTTAAATACCTAAAGTAGATTTTGTTCTATTTATTTTTTATGAATATTATTATTTAAGAATGCACTCCAAAGTTCCAACGGGTTCAGGGAATCACTAATACTAATAAACGGACGGTAGGAAGATCATTAATGTTTATATAATATTGAAAACACGATATGGTCAGGTAATGGATTTGGGAAATGATATATGGCCAAAAAAAGGTTTTCCTACACAAGCTAGAGTATAGAAAGACGAGGGGACGACCAAGGGGATGGAAGATCTAAAACAGAGAATGACTGCTAGAGGATTGCTTCGATAAGAGATTATGCCGAGAAAAAATTCCGAATAATAAATAGGGTATTACTACCAACATTTACATCAGCTATGAGGTGTTGCTAGACAAATGGTAATTCCATGTAACATTAGCAGCTACAAGACATTGAGGAACAAGAAGAGTCAACACTAGATAGTGGGTACCTGCCCCCAGCACTCAAGCACACAGCCTATTAGCGCCTCTGATTGGATCGATCCTCTTACGTCTAACCAATGGGGTCCCGTCTAATAGCCTCGAATAAGTTTACTGCCCTCCCGTTGGTTGCTAAATTAAATTGCCTGAAAGGAAAATCCCCAGGAGGTGAAGTCGATAGCGATGATGACAGTGAACGATTTATTTATTTATTCATTACTATGAAGACTATTTAGTCCGTGGGAATAATTAACATCGTGGATGGTGACAGCGAACAAATGAAAAAAAAAAGGAAATAAAATAATCCAATGTAACATAAGATGGAGAGATTAATGCTCACAATAATATTAACCAGAAAGGAAAAGACATGAATTTAAAAACTTCATTCATGTTTCAAACCAACAATTTAACAAACTACAATAAGCTATATATATAATTGATAATATGGTCAGATTTCGATAATATTGTATTTGGTTTTGTAGCGGAATTTAGTAGTGCTTCAAATAATCTTGAATGCAATTAGAGGATTTTCACACCTTCTGGAGTCTAGGTTAAAATTTGAGATAAAAAAATTATATTTTTCAATTGCTATGAAAATTCGCATTTGAGGCTTTTTTGAGGTGCGAAATACAAATATCAACTTCATTTTTTCCTTAAAAAAATAATTGTCCAAATATATTGTTAATGCCAAATAAATGGGTTATAATAGAGGTCTAAAAAACATAAACCACAATTAGCAAAAAAAAACAACTAATAAGATACATTTAAAATTGATTTCGATAATTTTATTTTTGGCAATTTAGTAACTTTTCTAATAATCATGGGTGAAATCAACAATAAAATATATACTTCTTCAGTCATTTTTAAATAAAGTTTCTTTTCCTTGATAACTTTTTTCCTTAAATTTCGGGTATATGAATATTTTTCCCACCGGAAGAAAAAAATCTTCAAAATGAGGGATCATTCGTTACATTCGACGATGTATCAACTTTGAGAAATGATATATAAAGATTTTTGATAACAATAAACGCCATTCACTCCAACATGTTTAAATTTAAAAATCAGTATCTCAAACCACTTTCTACCTGGGGACTCGTTTTAGTCGCATAAAATAAACAATTATATATGAATCAGGGCATTATTAGTATTTTGTTTTTCTTTTAGTTTTCGTTGTCGAATACTGTAAATTAAAATAATATCAATTTTAATTAACGTAGAAGAAATATCGTTTATATTGTTTAAAATAAATAATAATTGGTAGGATTTTCCACGAAAAGAACAGAATTTGTCATTGGGCTTTTCCAACAGTCACCTTTCAATGGAATTAGCTGGTATTCAGTATGCGAAACAATACTATAGAAGTGGGTGTTGATTTCGTCATATCAAAATATTCTTCACGTTGTTTAACTTTTTGGATGTGAATTGATTTAATGTTAGAGAAGTGCGGACAACTTTTTTTTTTGCCAACTCCACAAATTTTAGCCTTTTTTCCCCAATTTTTAAGATTTCCGAATCTTCACATCTTCACGGCAGTGAAAATTTTATATACAAATTAAGCTGGTGTTTGGGGAACCCATATTTTTCCACTCTTACCATTTTTATAAATTTATTAATAATAAAATTTTAAAAAAAACAGGGATACTAATTATAAGACTTATCTATATTTTTTTTTTTTAATTCCTGCCATTATACAAATTCTAGGTTTTAATCATCCACAATAGAAGATGAATATAATATAATAATTTAGTGAATATGACGAAGTTCAAAATACTTGACTGAAGGATGATCTTGGACTCAAATTTCAAAATGAAAAAAATGACTTTAAACAAACGACTGAATTTGCTGCAGTCTTTTTTTTTTTTCAAAACATTACAAGTAAAAATTAGACAGAAACTAAAAACACATATATGCTTAAAACCATACGAACTACGCTTCACAGATGTGTGGTTCGACAAAAAAGACTCACAAAAACTACAATCTTTTCAATCCAAAATTTTAAGACTAACAGCAGACGCTTTCTGGTATGTAAATAACAAAAATATATTCAAAGTTACGGCCAACTATCGACCAACACATACGTACTCATCGTTCCCGATCTCATTTGACATATAAACCACATGACCACAACTGACACGAATGGTAATGGCTACATCTGCCGACAACTAAAAAAGAGCTGGGTGAGAGATCTCTGCTGTCCTGAATTAAGGAAGTAAATAAATGCCAGGAAGAGAGGCTGCTGGTCACTATCTTTCTCCATGAAGTGAAGAATAGTTGGGGTGGTCAGTCAAAAAGGAAGGCAAAAATAAATGATAATATTTATTTTTACATATGCCGACGTTTCAACCTGAAGTTCAGGCCTTCATCAGGGCTAAGAAAATAACCAGATAACAAGGTATGAGAAACATAAGTAGTAATGGTAAAAAAAAAAATAAATAAATAATAACAGATAGCTGTAATAAAAAATAAAATAAATAAATATAAAGTAAAATGAAATTGTTAGAATAACGACTAAGAACTAAGAGATAAATAATAATAACCGTTACAAAGTATGGAATGATGAAGTAGGCATAATCAAAAAGGGTGACATAAGTGTTACAATGGGTATCTTAGAATAAAATGTAAAACATAAAAAAGAAATATGAAGTTATATAAGAAACGAAAATAAATAGGAAAATTAAGACATTGAGAATGGAGTAGTTAGATAGAAAATTGAGATATTGTAAAGTCTATCAAGATGTACAGACAATGTATAATGTAATAAAGAGTTAAAATCAGAGAAAAGGAATGAAAGGAAGGAGGGAAGAAATTGAGAAAGCTGAAATAACAAAGAATTATCCGTGACACTCAACCAATTACCAATTATGTATCTTTCTCCATGTTTGATTATCCATTTGTAACTGATTGTCATTCCATTGCATATCGTTCGTCAGTGGCCGATGCAATTAGAAAAATTATATCAGACTACATTTAATATAATTATATTAATATATAGCATATTACATGTAGTTGACTACATCACAGCAATGTAACGATCTATTTCCCAATATATAAATAATTTAATATCTATTTACTTTTTGAACAAAACAGAAACAAATGCTTTAGTTGAACAAATATATTTTCCTGGTTGTTACTGAAAGACTGCTGTAGGAATGTCAAGTACTCCCACTGCAGCAATGCAACTCTCAAGGGTGCAATCCTGCAGAGCTCGCCGGCCTGCAGAATCTATATCCAGTAAGCTACTTTAAAGTCTTTGACATTGATAATAATATATGATAATTAATATAATAATGGCACATTTCATACAAAACCTAAACGATTTCAATTTTTCCATGCTAATTTTCAAATTTAATTATTTACAGAAATAATGAAATATGATCTGCCGATAACTTAATCCAATTCCTTTCTATGACAATACAGCGAATTGTTATTTGTGCCCACGTTTTGGCCTATTATTCTGGATGTTCCGTCGTTGTAATCTACACAGAAAAAGAAAATGATTTTCTCTATCTTACAATACCTGTATCACTACAAACAATGAAGGGTTTAGTACTTTTTAGGAAAAGTACTGTTTCTTTGTCAAAGGTTGTGCAATAAGGTGATTTGACGAAGATCACTCTCATCAGCCAGGTTCCTCCCTTAATTAATTATTTAACTAGAGCTAGTCACTTTATAAAGAGACTGGATGAGCACCAGGAGGGTCTTCCGATCCAAATGACGATCCACGGTCGATGAAACAGAATAAATAATTTATCATTCATAAGCCAGGATTCGTATCTGGTAAGTGGAGCATTAGAAACTCTGCGACATACCACTGGGATACTCCTCATCCTTAAACTCATATAATACATTGAATTTAATTATTTCCACAACGTAATTAATAAATACAACTTATTCACTGACAAATATGCTATGCGAATTATTCATACAAACCAACAAGTGCAGAAATTAATTTCTTTATATTTATAAATAATCTTTCTAAGGAAAATACCAAAGTGAACTCAAGATATTATTTTGCACCAAGAAATGTTTCAGTACATATTTTAAGCCAATGGCACGTATATTTTTCTTTCTACTCTTAGCTGCTTATCAAAAGTAGACGGTTTTAAAAGCTTATCCGAACGATTTGAAGTAAGTAGAAGAATTGAATCTTTGATTGATCTGATGTTTTAATCAATTCAAACAATCTTGGTCTAATTGAAACAATCTCTCTTCAATTACTTACGAAAAAGATAGCTGTATTACAAAGGATTTAATAAAATAGCCTCTAAAAGTGAATAGAACAATCAAAAAGAAATTCTAACCCAGTTTAGTGGAAGCGATAAATCTAAGTTGGCTTTTAGAAGGAAAGTTCAATTTAACTTTGCCGCTGAAAGGTGAAGCTAAAACTAGTCTAAACTGGATAATAAATTTACTGATAAGGCTCATTTGGCCCTTCCAATGTCAACACAACTCATTTTTGTTCCAGTGTTCTCTCTTACGGTTTGTTTTAATAGCTTTAGTATCGTTGTACAATCGAACCAAGGTTTAAACGTTAAACGTTGGTATCGAGAGAGGTTACCTTTTTCAGCCTGAAACGATACTAATGTTCCTACCTTAAAGATATTACTTACACTTTAATAACATGAGATTAACTTAATATCTAAGATACAACTGTGTTACTTAATTAATATATATATGTATATATATATATATATATATATATATATATATATATATATATATATATATATATATATATATATATATTATGCAACAGTTACATATTTTTTTTTATTTTAATAGAAGAAAGAAATCATTTTTCATTGCTCCAGTAGCGATACAATTATGTAAAACTTAAAAAATTAAAAATCTTCGAAAATTCTTCATCAAATCCAATGATTGAGCCATCAATTTGAAGATTATATTCTGCCTCAATGGGAAAAATCAGCACATCTCAGAGAAATACCAAGAAGTGGTGGAGAAAAGGAAATTTTATTTGCGTATAATTAAAAAACTATATAATTATCCAAATCTCATCATATTTTGAAAAGATATAGCCAATTGTATTTTTTACACGTTTTGGTTTATTATTTAAAACTAACCGTTGTAATCGACCTAGAATAAAAAGAAATAAAGTCCTTCTTCTTATAATGGAATAAATTTACTTATTGTCGTTTTTTCACTGACCAATATAATATGCGGGCTATTCGTTGTAATTAAGTATTGTAATTATTATATATTCGGAATTATATGTTGAACTTTTTGTTGAATGAACGTAGATTGACCGGGTATTCACTTAGATTTGAGAAACGTAATGTTTCTATTTTTAAAATAATATTTTCAATGAAATTTTAGTGGTTTCTTTACGTTTTCATTAATTAACATATTTTTGTTTAATTGTTTTTTTTTTAATGATTCCTAAGCGTGAATTCTTAGATCACACTTAACCTCCCTCTCCCGACAAGATAGAAGACACCCCCAATGGCCTAGAAGAGGTGACCTCAGATCCGCCCTAGGTAACTAATCAAGGACTGAAACGGCCCTGAAGCGATAATAGCCGACAAGATGGAAGCCAGCGGAAGATGAATTGTTTACCAACATGAAAGTCTGACGGGAGACCGCCCCATTTTTATCGATCCAATCCTAGACCATTCTCCAGATTGGATTCTTCCCCGAGGCCTCTGGCGTACCCTCCTCTCGCGGTTGACTTCCGCGGGTGACGGGTCACGCGAACAGAGGAGGATTGGAAAACAAAAATCTCTTTGCTTTTCATTGCTATAAGTTTGGAAATATTTTAAACAAACTTACTTTTAGGATGAATTCTATTCTATATCTTTCAACGAGGTTATGAAGAATATAAGACCAGAATAGCAGATCCTAAGTTTTGGCATATGTTTTCTTTTCTCTGGTTGTTGACATAGGAATATCGAAAACATACCAAATAGCTAAAATAAGTATAATCTATCAAAATGTTATTGAGTTTGATTTAGGTTACTGAGGATGAGCTAAACCAGGTTTAAAACCTGTCATCAAAAGTCTTAGTTATGTATTTTTCTTGAAAAATAATGTGACAGAGTGGAGTATAATGAAGTTTAAAATATTTATTAATTCGAAAACTAATCATTGATTAATTTTTTTTTCTTATTGAATTATAATACATTTTGTCTTAACTAAGAACAAGAGTTCATTGACAACATGTGTACAATAATAATACATACATTTTTCCAAAATATGGAGGGAAAAGCAGGATTTTAGGAGATCTCAGCGCCTCTTTTTTAAACGTGTCACTGGTATTAATTAGTGGAAACTGAACAATGACGCTATCAACACAGAGGTAAAAGGCTTGACCGGAGAATCTAGTCATTGCTCCAACTCCAATATATGCTTATTAACAAATGTTCTCGGAGCCACTACTAACCTTCAATTCAAACTTCAAAGATGATTGTAGCGATGGGAGGATCTATATAGGATTTGTACAAGGGGTTGTGGATAATATGTATGGTTCTGATGATATTTGGAGAATTTTTCTGACCATTCTTTCTTTAGACAAAATTCATCATTTCCGAGAGCCGAAAATATAGTATAGATTGTTACTGTACTTTTTAACTCTAATTTATTTTATTACAATCCTCCAGCTTGGCATCCTTTGTCCAATAGAAAGCCTTTCTTTTTAGAAAATAGATTAAAAGTGGTTGTCAGTTTTGTTTGATTATATTTTATATTTTTTTGCAGCACTTAAAAAAATATATTTTGAAAATAAATCTAGATGTATGATGTTTATCAAAAGGTTTCGGCACTGGCCTTTTAATGAGAGGTGCCTGCACCACATCTTGTTACCCGCCCTTCGTTATGCGTCTTCGGTGAGGACTCCTTTTCTGATTTGATATGCTCTTCAGTGGTCACTATACCATGCAAGCCTTACAAGATGCACTTTCAGATGTGTTGAGGCTGTCAATTTGTTTTTGGGTGAATCGGTGAGTAATGATACAGGACTCAAAAACAGCGAAAACTAATTTCAACTACTCTAAACTAATAAATTACTGACTCGAAAAGTATTCTTGTTTTATTTCATTACTTCATAAGTAGGAGATAATCAGTATTTTAATATTGTAAACCACTAATGTCTATCATAAGAACGGAAAAGTCGATTTTTAATAATGAAAATTTCTATAGGTGATATTTTTCGTTTAAGTTACTATAAGACATTGGAGAATAAAAGTAAAATTAAAACAGAATACTCTACCATTCTTCTATTTCTTCCTTTTCCCTCAACTTCTGGACGGACCACAAGGTGGCGTTATAAGTTCTATACTATTTTCTCTCTACACGTCTGATATCTCTGAACAACCTAGCACCATAATTTATACCTTCACTGCAATAATTTCTTCCCCAAAAAAAAATCAAACTATTACCCTTCAAAACCATCTATTTGAATTCGAAAAGTGGTCCCTAAGATAGAATATTAAAATAAATGATAGAAAACCAAAACACCTTAGGTTTTTCCTGAGAAAAGTTTCTTGTTCTGCTGAAACAATAGACAAAAATCCAGTTAGTACAAAAAATGATGTACGGTATCTCAGACTATACTTGGACAGAAAATTCATCTGGGGGATACACATCAAAAAATAAGAACTGATCAGACGACAAAAACTGTCACACCGCTACAGATCTACACTCCACTTACAAAACAATCGACTAAACTATACTATTATAAAAAATTATAATTATTTAATTGATAATTTATTATAAACAAAAAATCGCAGAATCGATAGTAATTCTAAAAATCGTAAAAACTCCTAGGTTTATTTGAAATGACACCATGAACATACCAAATGTAAAATCATACATACAGGACAAATACTCCACAATTCATCCAAATCCACTAGTCATGTATCTTTCTTCCTCCTTGTTATCCTGAATGGATAACAATTATAAATTATAAATAATAGCTCATTGTAAAGAGTATGAAATGTTGAACATTTCTCTCGTTTTTCAGTATGCAGGTCTGATTTTCAGTTTCTGAGATATTTTAATCCATATCTTCAATAAAACTCGTTATAATTCGATTTTCGGCACTATTTTTCCCTAAATCACCTCCCTAACACGGCGTAGCGTAAAGATACAATTTTGAATAATAGCACATTACAAAGAAGATGAAATAATGAGCATTTTCTTCGTTTACTATAGCAGGTAGGATTTATAGTTTTTGAGACATTTTTAATCCATATGCAAAAACACTTCAATTAGTCAACTTCAGCCGACTTTACCCGAGCGTTACACATCGAAATCTGATGGATAAATCTAATCCACAAAAAGTGCAAAACGCACCTAATGAAGTTTTCACTTCAAAAACCAAAGAAGACCAAATAATTCCTCGTTATGAAAAAGCAGGTTAGATTCGTTTTTAGTGCCCTTTAAAATTATCACTTTTTATAATACTGAAAAATTATAAATTTTAGTTCTTTCTTGGCTTTTTTTTCTAGCTGTTAATTAAGCATCCATAAATAAACACGATTTCACTTCAAAAAACAAGTACTGTTTGAATGATAAAAAAAACAATATCAAGAATATATTCTGGAAATAACTATGTATCAGTTGAGTGCTGTATCTATTTGCTATCTAGGCGCACATTCAAGATTTATGGGGTCCATAATTGGACAAGCTGTGACAATATACGCCTATATATTATATTATTGGAGGATTAGTCGCCGAAAGTCACTTAATAACCTGAAGGTTCGTGACTTCAGATACCATTTGTTAAACATCCATTGTGAGCCACGGATCTGCCCCTTCCTGTCTGACCTCAATTCTATTTTCTTGCATCTTCTGAGGCAGTTCTCAATTCAATTCCATCGACAACATTTCGAATATTCTTAAATCTCTAACGTATATCAGATAATAATTGTAAAATTTAACATTTAAAAATAATATAATCTGGTGGAAAATGTGATCGCTCACATAAGATATCTTCTTAAAACGCGCCAATTATAATAGACTATAGCGTATTACCAAACAATATTACAATTTCAGTAAATTCTCTAAAGTAGATTGTCATCATATTGCTGTATAAGGAATACAAATTATATATATATTTAGTATACAAAAAAATTATGTAACAGAAATCACAATCAAATTAATTTCCTTTACAAGTTGTTTTCTTGTACATTGTCATTGTTTTTGTATTTCAATTTCTGTATTTCATTTTTTAATAAAATAAAATGCTTTTCTTCGAGATTAATGGGTCGTATTTTTTATTTATCACTAAAGTAACAGTTCATTCCAGAACGATTAAGATAACTTGTTATTACCATCCGCCATATAGTTTAAAAATAGTGATTGATTAGATGTTCCATGTGTCCATATCTCGGCCAATTATAAATAGGGAAGAAAATATAAAATACTTTACAATTATTATAGGAAAAATAATAATAAACTCTAATGCTTATTTCAGAAAAATTAATTCATAGTCCGTGATACAGACCCCTTTTTATCAAATTATTAACATCCGTCTGAAACTTCGTAAATAGTTCCATCTCATCGTAACCTATTACTATTTTATTTACGAAAACTCTCGGAATTGGGGCGTTTTTAACCTGGAGAGGGAGGGGGCAAACATTGTCTATTTAATTAGGTAGTAAAAACTTATTTAATTAGTACTTAATACTAATTTGCTTTCTACTTGGATTGTAAGGTAATTTGATCACAAAATCGAGAAAAAGTGTGGCCTACAAAAATATTGGGCTGTTTGTCCTATATAACCTCATTATTTTGAAAATTTAGGAGGGTAGGTCACGCCAAACGGCTAAATATTTTTTAAGGCTACCTTTTTAATCGATTTTGTGATGAAATGATCTTACGATCGAGGTAGATAGCAAATGAGTATTTATTATCTGAATAAATAGACAAAGTTTGCCCCCTTCCAGATTGAAAACGCCCCAATTCCAAGGGTTTTTGTAAATAAAATAGTTTTAGGTTAGGATGAGATTAAACTATTTACGAAGTTTCAGGCGGGTGTTAATAGTTCGATAAAAAGGGGTCTGTACCACGGATTATCACCTTTTCACTTTTAAAAATCGTTTATTCTATTTCTAGTTATACGCCGTTTTGTACCTCACCTAATTATATATAAAATTTATTAAAACGTTTTCAACAATCGCTAAAAAAAAATAACTACAATCGTACTACACATAGAATAAAAATTTGTTACCTTCAAGAATTAAAATTATTTGATCAATTAAATTATTATTAACTTAATAATTGCACAGAAATAAGCATAGTAGTATCATAAATGTGATTAATTTATAATCATCATAATGATAATTATGATAGACTGCTATGAAAAGTTACCGTCATGATGTATTGGGACGAAAAAGACCTACAATCCCCTTCCGGATTTTGGAGAAGAGGATATCATATATTGCGGTTCTGGACGACAACAATATAAGAACAGCTATAGATGAGAAATTTCGAAAACATCAGGTGATTAAAATTAAAGATACAATTTAGAAAGCGTAATGGCTATACCAATTATAATATCGACAAATGGTCTGATTCCAAAGTCAATGGGAGCTGCTACGGATGGCTTAGAATTACCCATTTACGTGCTAAGAGAGGCTTGTTACAATTTACTTGGACGCTATTTTAAAAATAATTTCAAAGAAAAAGGTAGTTAGTTCAACTTAACAATGGACTTCGGTAAGTGTTTATGTTATCGAGGTTATGTTTCTCACTTTAAAACAGAAGGGTTTATCTTTCTCTATAAATCTAGATATAGATATTTTCTCTATATATTTTATATTTTGCTCTCTGTTATTGGTAGACAAATTAAATAAAATAACATTTTAACAATCGTAGTGGGTGTATACTATATGTACGACATTATAATACAAGGATCTGAAGTTGTTTTCGAAGTTACTCGATGGAAATGATGGCAATTAATGATGCAATACAATATCAAGTTGGAACCAATCAGTTTAGCAATTATTGAGGATACAACTTATAGCAGACTAATTTGTTAAAGGATGGGCCTGACAGAAAGCGATTAACCTCCCCTTGGAGTTCCTTTGTCGCTGAATATCCTTAGCCGTCCCACCCCTCCAGGACGTCCCCCCGATGGCCAGGAAGCCGTGACGACCTTATCCTCTGGTATTTAGCAGCCCATCAAATGTCGCACCACCGCCCTTCTCCCCACCCTCCTGCAAATGTCAGATGGGCTTTGGCTTGGGATAGTGAACCCTTTAGTGAATCCGGATTTGACATTTACTGACATAATGGAAGGTATATGGCACAATATAGTGCGTGGTTCAAACTTTTTATCGTTCTCAAGAGGTTCAGTTGAAATTTATTTAAAAGAATCATGCATTAGAATTTGTAACTGTATAAATTCAGTACTAGAGTCCAATAGAAAATAGAAATGTTGATGTTTAAAAAAATAATCTGAGAACAGAACTTGAAGGACCAAGATTCTACGGACCAAATTAATAAAGTGCATATTAATTTAAAGTATTTTTAAAATTATAAAATTCATTTTTATTTTTGTTATCTTCTCAGTATATAGCTAGCACAACTGCTGAACAAAATAAAATAAAATACAAGATGGGACAGCTGTCTTCCTTTTAAGACTGAAAAACAAAATCAAATAAAGCAGCACATAAAACATAAAACGTATTTCTGAAAATTGATTAACAGCTACAGGTTGGTTGTCAGTATTCAGACATTTTGAAATTAATCAATTATGAAATAATTACTGATTCCTGCACCCTTGAATGAGTTATCATCATTTTAATCATCTGATCCCTACTGGCTGAGACCTTAATAAAATGTATAATATTTTATCTGAGATAAATATTTTGTTTATTATTATTATTTTAGGGAAATCCCTTGTTTCACAGCATTTGCTTGGCGTGAGTATAGCTTGACGTGACGTCTATCAATGACCGATTGTGGTCTATGTTTATAATAAGGTTTATAATAACTGTCGTCTAAAATTCCAAATTTGACCTGATCTACGATCTTAGCTATATTGTGTCTAAGTAGTTATTCGTTTGCAGCAAGCACTTGACATCCTGATGTGACATGTTGAATCGATTCCGTTACTGACGATACAATTCAGATACAGCTTCTCCACAAATACGGTGCCTATAGGCCTTTGTAGCGATAACCTGGTCCTGTATGGCTATAAATAATCCTTCCGTTTCAAGAAGTAATGTACCCTTACGTAGCCACATCAGAGACGCATCCTTATCTACTCCTGCTGCCGATAAAGTATGGTAAAATCTCCCATGCAGCTCTTTGGACTTCCACGTATCAAGCAAAAGCTCTTGATTTATCGGTGGAGGAAAATTTTCACGTTTAAGATTCAAAGCTGTATAACCAGAGTCCAGCTCCGCAATAACAGAGATGAGTCCAGAAGAACGATTTGCTCTAAAATAGTTTCGGAGCTTTGCCTCTTTCTAGCGCCATGCTTTTAATAAACTTGAAAGCCCTCGTCCTCTCACTTTTCTCGATAGATTCATTCTTACAACGGACGATTTCGGATGACGTGTTCGTCATTTGCACTCTTAGATAAGGATCTATAGTATCCAGATCTGTATTGGTCCATTTTAAAAAGCCAATGGAATATGATAAAGCTGAAATAGCTCATGTATTCAAAGCTTTTATAATATTTTTTTCCCGAAAGATGTGTTTTAAGGATGATCTTTACACGTCTCTTGAATTTATCCTCGAAATACTTTTCAATGTTATTCTTAAATTCTAAAAGTTGATAAATACCAAGATACTTGTACGAGTCATTTTCGTTCAGGCTCTTGATGAATGCTTTATTAGAGAGCTCCCATACAATTTACATTTGCATCTTTTATTAATGTTTTAAGTCCAGTTTAAGATTAAATTCATAGCTTTCTTAGAATAATTTTTATTTATAACGCTTTATAATAAAGTGGTACCCCGAAACATTATTTATTATTCAGAAATATCCTAACGTTAAATATTATATTCATTATGTGGAATAAAAAAAAAAACTGTGTTTTAAATTTATATATATATATATATATATATATATATATATATATATATATATATATATATATATATATATATAAAGAATATTAATCATTTATGCATTGATATACATAATGCACCGAATCAAAGCATTGTTCTGTACAAAACAACATTTGTGAGAGGAAACGTTGCATGCTGCTAAAAATAATGTTTACAATGTTGTTTTAAAGTGTTTGTAAATAATATTGATATAAATTCTTATTTTAAATATATACCGCAAATACCCATCGATTTATATTTTTGATATTTTATAAAATTTCCTTAAATGTTTCTTTCATACTTGTATCCTTCATACTACACTTGGCCGACAGGAAAACGTGAAATCAGATATAGCTGAAGCGACACGTTCTTGCAGTATAGATAGGGCATATCCTGTTCAAAGTGATAACTACACAACGCTGCAAAGCCGTATCTCTTGTATCTGAATATTATTTTTAATCATAATAAAAAATATTTTTCTCACATCTAATGAAATATGACAGATGTCCGTTTTATTAAATTTAATATAATGTTGTGCATGCTATGAAACATTTTACTAAGCTCTAAAAGAATATTAAATTTTGGACATATGTAAATTCGACGCATATTTCAAAGGCAAGATATACGTTATGAATTGAAATGAAAAAATAATTTTATTAAGGAATTAAAATCTCCTACGAATAATGACGAATTTCAGAAATTGTGTAAATTAGTTTGGCACTAAGAAATACACTATGGCACTTTTCAATGCATTGTTGTATTGTAATTAATGTAATTGTAGTTACAGGAACAAGTTAACAATAGATCCTTTTGCATTACAATAAAGAATGACCATTCCTCAATCCATTTCCTATCTGCAGGTCTCCCTCAAGGCTCCTGTCTTTCTCCTACACTATTCAACCTATACATCTCAGACCTCCCTTCCATTCCTTCAATAGAATACTCCTTATATGCAGATGATACAGCTATTTACACCTCTTCTTTTAGAATCGATACTATAACTAACAGATTACAATCCCAATTCATAAAACTCTGCAAGTATTTTGAAAAATGGAAAATAAAAATAAATGATCAAAAAACTGAAGCAATTATTTTTACAAAAAGAAGACCAAGCATAAACCACAATATACACATAAAAGAAGTACAGATTCCTTGGTCCAATTCCGTGAAATATTTAGGCCTAGAACTTGATAGGTCCCTAAATTTTACCCAACATATCAACAACAAGTGCAATAAAGCAAAAAACATGATCAGCAAAATGTCACCATATTTTAATAGATATTCACAACTGAATACAAAAAATAAACTAATTTTATATAAAACAGTAATTCGCCCTTTAATCACTTATTCTGCCCCAGTATGGAGTTATACATGCGAGACTAATTACAAAAAGCTCGAAGTAATTCAAAATATGTGTATGAGAATCATAAACAACTATCCACGTTATACCAAAGTATCTATTATGCTAGCAGAATTACAGCTTCCCACAATAAAAAAATATATTTATTTTAAAACACAGAGATTTTTTGAGCTTACACCAACGTCTGAAAACCCTATGATCCGAACAATAGGTAACTATGACAAAACATCTTTGAAACGGTATACACACAGACGGACTAAACACATACTACTAAACGTCTAAATCAATCAGTTGATTTGTGAAAATTTAACGATTTCTTATCTATCGCCAAACAAGTAACAATAAACTCAATCACCCCAATCAACAAATTGTATTTATAGGATGTGTTTGTGTGTATGTATATATATATATGTGTGTGTGTGTGTGTGTGTGTGTGTATATATCTATATATATATATATATGTGTGTGTGTGTGTGTGTGTGTGTTGTGTGTGTGTTGTGTGTGTGTGTGTGTTGTGTGAGTAAGTATTGTATGTGTAAATATATATATATATATAGTTTCCTTTTGCACATAAATTATATTTAGTTTTTCTTGTACTTTTAATAATTGTAACCTAGTTTTTTCATTTACATCTTATGTAGGTTTTTATGAGGTTTTTCCTACTGTAAAAAATTAATTTCAATTTCAATTTTCCAAGTAGTATTCAAACCACCATTATGTCATGTGTAAGGTTAATGCAACCATAAACATGTAGCTTATCAGTATGACATGTTGTAATGTATATAATAAAATAAATAAATAAATAAATAAATAAAATAATAAAATAAATAAATATATAAATAAAAAAAAAAAAAAACAGGAACAAGTAATTTTTACATGGTTGTGAATGAAGGAGGTGGTAGAACAGAACTTATTTAAAGGAATTTGTGGACGAGGATTGACATATGTAGATAAGTAAAAAGGATATCAAAAAGACGAAGCACGAATGACGAAGGATTTGCTGAAGGAAGCGGTTTTATTAGAAGGCACTAACGGATCCATGCCCAGGATTCCTCTGGATTCCAGGGGTGAGATGCAGCAGCGTGGAACCCTGGAAGCTGATTTTAAAAAAGTAACTAGCACATAGTAACAACCAGCACATGTATTATTGTTATTTTAATTGAAAACTGGATTGTATTAAACAAGTAATTTTTATTTAGACTTTGGACCCAGAAACAACGAATAATTTAAAAAATCAGAATATTTGCACTAAAAATTCCACATTTATTGGCGAAATGTCTGAGTATGAAAGTAGCTGATGGATAGCTCTGATCCCTTGGAAACTATTTTTAATTGAATTTTCGGAAACAAAATGATCCAGAATTGTCATCTTATTTTAGGTTCATATATAATAATAATACTTTAATTATTCTGGGACAAGTCCCTTTAGAATAATACATAAGGACAGTAATGTGGGCTAAGGAGCCTCAGAGATACATAAAAAGAAATGTTGAGTAATGAAATAGTCGTATTAAAAAATTATAAGTTACTTTCTAACTTATATAAGTTAATAATAAAAAATTGAAAATAAAGTAAAAATAATGAAGAACAATATAATAATTTATATACATATTTACAGTGGTATCTATTTACAATTTTATGAAGACTGATGGATAAGAAATGATTGAACAGGCGGGGTTTAAAGGTAGGGATGGTATTGGATTGACGGATGTGGGAAATGATGGAGTTCCGTGGAGTTCGACCATGGAGTTCGACGACCTGTCGAAAGCAGCGGTGGGCCCTTATGTATAAATCAGAAGACCTGTAACGAATATATATACATATATTCTATACATACCAAAGGTGGTGTATAGAATTCATGTGTTTCGCAAGTACGCCCCTCCTCCCCTTAAAAACATTCCTGTTTCCGCCACTGTTGGGAAGGATACATAGATCCATAGGAAGAAATCTGGTAGTAAGAGTGAGGATAGAGGGACGTAGAAAAAGGAGTTCTAGAATGTAGGGAGGAGTTTTAGTGATTTACGTTGAAGTATAAACGAGTTTTATATAAAAACTTAATAAGGATAAAATATGAGGACCAATATGAGCTCAGATACATTAAATACTTTTTGAGTTTGCATTGGCCTGGAAAACATGAGTGGTCATTGCAGTAAACATTTTTTTATTTGTTTTTCTATCAGTTTTTAGAATAACCCATACATTTTCATGAAGTTAGCTGCTTAAATTATATTTTATAGGTAGTTATGGGCAGCCCAGATGAGAAGTTCAACAATTGCTTTTGTTGTTTATTCTTTGTTGCAAGTGAACAAAATACTTAGGTTCGTCGAACGGAAAGGTAAAGTAACTAAAATGGCGATTACCCGGTAGAAGAAGAGCTCGATTGTGAGAGATTTTCAATAGATAGAACACGTCCAGGGACTTTCTTGAAGACATTGGCCGGGCTTTGTGCAGCCAGCTCTCGACTGCAGCTTGCTCCAGTTCAGGAGCTGCTGGTAATGGCCTTCCGTCGAGGCCTACTGATAGCCAAGTCACGACTCCTACTGTTGTTTAGAATAACAACTGGGCGACCGTTTGTTAAACACGAGATTTAACAAGGTCCCTTCGAACTGGTTGCGTGAGCCTCGGAGATGAGCAAGTTTGAATATATACCGTCATAACTAAATAACTATCGGAACGTTGGACATGTAAACAAAGCTTGGAGTCCTTCAAAAAACAATAAATAAATAACCAGCCGATTCAGACATTATATATAGTCTAGCAAGCTAAAATAAAATAAAAAAATTCCAGTGTATCCACTCAAACGAATTTCCTACCAATTTCAGGCAAATTCAGACCACTTTAGAACTCTGGACAAAAAAAGATAAAACAATTAACAAGTATTATTTTCTTGAGAAACAGATACCAATAAGTGATGTAGCAAAAACATTCAATGTAGAAAAAAAAATAGAGTGGGATGGGCACCCGTGGTTGTTATTACCACATTAAATTAATTAATTTAATAAGGCATATCCCAAAAAATAGAGTTTAAATGAAATAAACCCACTCAAGAACTTTTAGACAAGATAAAAAGGAGTTTCTACCATGAACTAGCTAATTATCTTTGCAAATAGGCATCGAAAAAATTCGGGACATTTTTTTTATTGCATTAACCTGTTCTTCATCGAAAAGAATAAATTCATACCAGTATCCAATTTGGAGTTACCCATATTTCTAACTAGAAGCCTCATTTATTGGTTTATTATTTTCAATAATGAAACATTGCAATCGTCCAAAACATTAAAAAATTTAAACCTCCTCAAAATTTGAGGTTTTATGATTCAGGATATGTAGAACTCGAAAAAAATAATTTAAAAAAAAATTGAGCGTCACCGTCTACCCATTTTCTCGGAGATTACTGGACCGATGTTTATCAAATTTGGAATTAATTAGGAGAATGACATCATTCGAGGATGATCCTCCTACCTCGACATTACTAGCCGCCTTTTCCTTTCAAGATGGTGGCTGAAAATCTTGTTTTGGTATAGATTATAAGAATTTACCGATTTAAATGAAACTGGCCTAAAGACTTCTCCTCGATGCGTTTCAAATATGTGTATAGAACATACCTCACCGAAAGTACTTCCCTTTCTAGATGGAGGCCGAAAAACCTGTATCATATAGACGGTAATTTCAAGAAATTGGACGAATGGATGTACCGATATTAATGAAACTTGGCTAAGTGTTTTGGTTAGTGTTTTAATTATTTTTCATATGTTCTACAGCAAAGCTTATGTCCTTTGTTTTGCTTTTTGATTTTTATAAAGTGTTACATCATTCAAAGCAATGTTTTTTATTTTTCTTAGTAAATTAGTAATGAAGAAAAAATATATATTCAGGCCAATATCAGGAATTATATTTTATTTATTTTTCCTTATGTTACAAAGAAAGTTGTGTTACTTTTGATTTATGATTGTTTGGTAATTATAAACCATTGCGTAATAATTTTCTGAGTTTTTTTTTTCTTTGCTGACAATCGAATTTCGTATTCGAATTTTTATATAATCCAATCAAGAAGAAATTTGGTACATTAACACGATGAACATTATGGTTAATACGATTGGGTAATTTCGTGTAGATAGATATAACTTGGATGGAATTATATGGTGGAATAGTATTACTAAATGCCAATATGGCAAAGGTAGTGAAAGACTAAAGATGACTAATGACGGACAAGACAGGCCATTACCGGTATACAAATCCATTATAGCCAGGAGGGATTAATATCGACCCGGCAGAAAGCAGGCTATCTTTTATCGCGGTGATAAGATTGCCACGGAGCTCCAGATCCTTAATCACATCTAGCTTCTCTATGAGATTGCTTTCCGTCTAATGTTAATGCCTCTAGAATCTATCTAATTAATAGTGGATTTTTATTGGAAATTTTATTGTATAATCAAATGAATTAGTAAACGTGATCCTTATTAACCTTGTAAATCATTGAGCGGCTGAAGCAAAATGTTTCAAATGTCTGGGTGCTCAGCTTCATCATTGAGGAGATATGCCAAGCAAAGAGAGCTGCTGGGCAAGCGAATTATTATGTTGGCGATAATTCTAGCCTGCATTGCAGACTGCTTTTGATGAAACTATCAACATACATCTAAAACTTCGTGAATCGCATAATCTTGTTGTAGCCTAAGACTTTTTCATCTACGAAAATTCTCAGTAGTGGGGCGTTTTCTCATTAAATGAATTGATTTAATGAGGAACTCAGTCTCTACTGGTCCTCAATACCAGTTGTGCGGCTGAATGCGAGGCGCTGGGATCTCCTAGAGTCCTGCTTTTCCTTCCACGAGTGGGGAGAAAGGCATGGCTCGGATTTCTCCTGAGTGGATGGACTCTGTAAATATTGTATAGTATGCATGTGTTTCAGTTGTTATTTTGATTAGTTTAGTTCTATTGTTTATATACATTTACTTTTCTATTATTCTTTTCATGTGCATGAACAGCCTCAGTGCTCAAAACACGCCCTGAAGATGACCCACATGTTTAGGTTGAAACGTTGGCAAAAATAAAAAAAATTTTAAAAAAGACTGCGTCCTTAATATTTATCACTCATGGTATGTAAAACAGTCGAATAACTTCCTTCAATTATTCTTTTCTGTATTATTTATTTTTATTTATTGTAAATAGAGTGTGAATATGCTCTCTGAACACTATTATAAATCTCCTTAATTGTGACAGATTGTAATGTTTCTAAATAAATTAATTTTTAAAAAATGAGGAACTAATAACTCATAAATATAATTTTGCTTAGCGCTTGAAATGTAAGATATGTTAAATGAAGAAAAATAAGGGATACAAAAATATTGGACCTACATGACCTCGCTATTTTGACATATTGGTGGTGGAGGTCACGTTATAGAGCCCGATAATTTTGTAGGTCACCTCATTTTTCGATTTTGTAATGAAATTATCTTGCGATTCAAGTGGAAATCAAATGGATTTTCATGATTTTTTAGTACCTTATTATATAGAAAAAGTTTGGCTATATCCAGATTGAAAATGCCCCATATCTGAGAATTTTTGTAAATACAAAAGTTCTAGGTTACGATAAGATGAAGACATTAACGAAGTTTTAGACAGATTTTAATAATTTGATAAAAAGGATTAATTTAATGAGTGGTCTGTACCACGGGCTACTACTCTATCTACATGCTATATACATATGCGCTAATGAAACTATGTGATACGCAAAATAAGAACCTATTTTATTCTTCTAAGCGATGCTGATGACTAAAAATAATTAAGGTAAAACTAAGGGAGAAAAAATTATGTTTATAGGATATGGCGAGATGAGGGTAATCGACACAGCAAACAGGTAATTAACCGTCCGTTTTCCCCTCCCTCTCTCCCTCCTGCCAGGAAATTGCCCAAAATGTCCCTCCGATGACAATGTGGCTACATCAACCGATCACAGTCTCCATTTGGTTGCTGAATGTGGTTGCCATTGCATGAACTTGCCACTAAATCTACATAATATTTCATACAAATTAACTCAAAGAATAAAACCGTATGAATAGCCAATAGCGAATACTTTTATCTCATCACATAGATAAACTCAACTGGTCAAAATTCCAAACCAAAATGACCTGGGTTCAGCTTTGCGAGCCGCCGAGGGGAGAAAGAAGTTCAGAAGTATTAAAAAATAAAGTATAGCTTAGAAAAGCTCCAACTGCAACAGAAGAAGATTTATGGTTGTATCGCAAGAATGAGGATTGGCCACAATCGAATCACTTCTGGGTACATGATGAAGAAGGATACCCCTCTAACAACATGTCCTTCCGATGACAAATGATTTGTTTTAACTGACAAATCATTTGCCCCGTTCGAAAGACTACTCTCTAAATATAAGCAATTTTCAGAATGTATACAAGAAAGAAACACAAACAGTGGGTGACAGCATCAAAAATGAAGACAAATAATAAATATATATATCGAATAATGCGTTTAATATGAATAAAGTAAAAAAAAAATTATAAGTTTAAATTAACACGCAACTTTAGTTTGCTTAACTTATAACTTATAAAATAAAAATATTTGAGAAGTTTTTATTTATTTATTTCTTGAAAAAAAGTAACATTAAATTCGGTACGAATCCTGAAGAGTTATGAATGCGTTAGTTCAAAAAAATCCTTCAAGAAAATCATGTACTGAACCTTATGTTTTTATTTTCATAAAAGTTCGTATTTAAGAGTTTTCAAGGACACTAAAAACAAATTTTGTTTCCGGTTACTTCAGCACTTACTTGACAAACGCTCTAAACTTCCAATTAATTACAAAGACTCATATATATGACTATAATATGGCCTCTTTGGACTTACGGAGTTGAGCTATGGAGGTCCACTAAACCATCGAATTCCTCTCGTATCCAATCCTTACAATCCAAAATCCTTCGTAAAATCCTCAATGCTCCGTACTTTGTTACAAATAAAACCATCTATAATGACCTTAATAGTTCTTATGTTTCAGATCTAGCCCAATCCAGATACCTATCCTTCCATAATAAACTTCGGAATCAACCCAACCTTCTCGTTTCTAACCTTGCTTCCTCTTCAATTCCTGATAACCCTCCGAGGCGTCTGAAAAGAAAATGACCCAATGATCTCCTAATGTAGACATATCACTAGAGTGCTGCCATTGGGTACTTACTCAGCAAGTGTTTTCACGGCATCATAAACATATGTTCAAATTTACTAAATGTATGAATGATATATACCAATGATGTATACCACTTTAATACAGTTGTAAATATCATTAAGAAATAATTAAAAAAAACTTTCTTTCTCATAACAACAATTTACTTTGCCTACATTACTGGAAGCGTCTTTGGGGTTTTTGTAATTAATAATAAATTATAACTCATTTAATATTATAACCTATATGTTTTCTTGTTCTGCACAAAAAAGTATTAATGGATATGGATTAATGGTATATAATAATCTAGAAATCCTGTAAATGCAAAGTAAATGTATATAAAAACATTTTTTGTAAATTAAATAAAATAATTTTTCTTTACGTTTCCGAACAAACGTTGGAACATGTATCCAACATATTTCGAAACATATTTAGAAATATTCAAGTTCAAGATGGTTGAACATTTATTAAGATTAATATACTTATAAACTTAAATAATTGATTCGATTTCTTTGACTTTCGGATAATATCTAAAGTAGGCGTAAGGCTAGAGCCACCGGATGTTTCACAGACAGCCTTGCATGGACGATTGCTAAGTCTGGACTTACAATTAGACTTTCCTCCTATTTGGAATGCGATAATCCTCGAATACGTTTGATAAATTGAGGTAATGAAAAATAATTAATTATAGTTTAAAATATTTATTATCAAATATGTGCTTCCACAACAGGTTAGTAGTAATGACGATTAATTTTAACAAAAATTAAATTGAATTTTATTCGTTAGATTCGGTCGTTTTAAATTGATTATAATTCATCATAGAGAACATTTGAGTTGTCAATAAATGCATCTTTAACAGTAATAATTATTAATAAATTACAAACATAAATAATTTATCAATATGAGAGGCTATTCAATAAAAACTAGAATTAAAATTTAAAAATGGTCAGTCCACTCACTACATACCTTACAGCTTTGAGTACAAAAATTATTTACTGTATCTTTGCATTTAGTTTGATCAGGATTCTTTATTTTACGATTAGCATTCCAGAAAATTTAATTATCTTTCAAGTAAGCATCTAGAATGTCACCGGAAATGAATATTTTTCGAGTTATAAAAAAAAAAAAGAAAATGAAAATCCCCCTTATTGGATAAAAAAGCCCAATATGCCATCCCATTGCTAATAACTATCTAGCCAAGTCAGATGATTTGTTCTGTAGTTTTATAATGAATTTAATTGGGTAACTTTGAAATTTATTCGGGATACTTTTCCAGACATGTTATACTATTTGAGTAATGTAAAAATAAAATTTGTTTTTATTTACTTTTTTTGTTTGTAATTTTGTTTTTATTTTTACTTTCACTTATGTATATATATAAATATATAGTAAGGGTAAGTATTGCGATCGTGAACATTTTTTAATCTGAGTTTTCAACAGAAATACACGTTTTGGAGTACCCTGAGTCTAAATAACCAAGTCCCGAAAAATGGTCTGTGTGTTTGTATGTTAGCAGCCTAGCTGAAAACGAAAAGTATATGTCTTAGATGTGACACCAACTTTTTACTTAAAATAGGCTAACCGGAACTGCCACTTTATATCAACGCTGAAACACATTTTTACAATTTTCTCAAAACCGGCTCTAACGATTTTGATTAAACTCGGTGTATCATTGTATAATTAAGTAGGCTTTAATATCATTTAGATCTTATCCCCGTTGATGTTACTTTATAAGGCTTAAATGCCCAATTTTCATATACGTCTTCCTCTAAAGTACCTTCAATATGATTTATTTTAAATAATTAACTATCTCTCATTATTAAGAGATACGGAAAAAAAATGCTAAATATAACTTTTGAAAGAATTTGATAATTGAATAAAGGAGAAAAAAATAAAAATGCTTATGCAGGTCGGAAACGGATCGCCGGAAATACTATTCAGAGTATATACGTATAATATATCATTGGAAAGCGGAGAATTTTAGAAAAAACAATATCTAAGATAGAAAGTTGTAGAAGTTAACGGAGAGTGGAAAAAAATTATAAACAATAATTTTAGAAAACTAATAGTATTTAACGTAAATCACATGTTTTTAAGGATTTTTTTTTTTTTTTTTTTTTGTTTATTTAATGGAATTTACAACTGTATACAAATACAACAAGTAAATATGCGCAAATATAAATAATGGCATGTACAGGCTTGAAGAGTTACTACCCAGTGGTAGCACTCTTAAAGGAAATTAAATGAAATTTACTAACTAATTGCAAACTTTTAAAATATTGTTAAGTTTGAAAAAAGTATTTAAAATCCACCTAATCTAGGCAATGACATTGTTTAAAAAACTATTTCATTGTACTTGTGTGAAAGAAGAAGTAAAATATAAAATCATTTTAAGAATGTATAAAGCACATGTTTATAACATTAAATACATTTACTGTAGTTAAATAATTTTATATCTGATATTATATTTAAATAATTAGAGATCAACATCCGTTAATTCCGAAATATTGTCATCTAACTTTTTAGAAAATTAAATTAGTGAATAATTTGATAAATCTTCCCTTTGTGATATTCCAACAGTATCCACAGCTATTTTATTGTAGTTGTTTGAAAAATATTTCATAGATACGTTTATAACCTTAAAGATATTTACTGTAGTTTAACGACTCTAGATCTGACATTATATTTAAATATTTAGGTATCTGTCATCCGTTTATTCTGAAAAATTATCATTTAACCTTTTAGACAATTAAATTAGTTTGATGAAATTTCCTTTTGTGATATTCCAACAGTATCCACTTACAATTAGTGTGATTACTATTGACCTGTCTATCATAGACAATGCAAATCTCTTAATTCCGTTTTAATAGACTTTACAATGGAAAATAACAGTTTAATAACTAATAGTTGTACAATAAAATTTCTAATTCATTTTAAAGTTTTTAATGTCATATGGTTATTTACTTTAAAAATAAATAACCATATGACATTAAAAACTTTAAAATGAATCAGAAATTTTTAAGTTTGAAAACATTGGTTTTCTAAATAATTTAGTTACTTAAATATCCATTTTCGGTAAATAATAATAAGTTATAATTAATTACCAAATGATGTATTTATTGCACATATTGGAAGTATATGTGTTAATGGTGCACAACTTAACATAATTAGGTAGAAAAAAAGTATAAGATTACACAAATAAAATAGAAACATGAGCATAGCAATTTTTTTTTTTCAGAGGTTATTTATAAATTTATTTCTAAAATCTATTTATAAGATATTATTTATAAAATAATAAAAATTCTAGTTAAAAGTTATTTTAGTACGTTATTTTGAAGGACAACATACAGTTAAGACATCACCATTACAAAAGCTTACAATGATGACACAATTATTATACTAATGGGCTAGAACACCTGTTTAAATAATATTTAGATTTCTCCTAATTTACCTCATAATAAAGCTAGTTTAGTCAATTAAAAACGCTTTATTTATGAAGAAGTCATTTGGTGGGCAAAATATAAGAAAGGATAAAAAATCCCTTGGAGGATATAACCAAGATAGCAAATATTAAAACTATTTATTGTAATTTCTTCAATATCAAATATATAACTAATATGATACTTTATAACAAATTTTAAATTAGTTGTTTTATGGAATCATCTAAATAGATAAGGGATTACAAAACCTTTATTCAATATGAAATTGAACTTATACTTATTGCACAAAGTGGAATTAACTGATTGGATAAATGTTTTAAGATGTGCAAAGCATATAACACAGAATTTTTCTTGGTGCCTTTATTCGCAAGCTTAGTTAAGACCAAAACAAAACAAAATTCTCACTCTTTGGATAATTAATTTGTAATTCAATCCCAAAGTTTTGTACTAAGAATATTTAAATTTCCTAAAATCCAAAAGACACTAATAAATTAATAAAATTATTCAATATACTAGTAAAATGTTAAAGTCTCTCATTAAAACTTACAAGAGGCACATTTCCAACAAACAGTATCATCATAAACATAATAGAATTAAAATTTTACACACTTTTCACTCTATAAAACCATTTGAAAAATATTTGAACCGCCATAGACTGCTGATTTTGGAAATGTATTCCTAAAGTTAAATGTTTCACTACTAACAAAACTTATACCATGATTCATCAGTAATTGACAATTATTTAAGGATTCACTGTGTTCCAACATTTAAAAAATATGTTACTACAAGCACGAAGTACTAAAATTGACAAAATTATTGTAGTAATTAACTTTTTATTAGAAAAAAAAATTGCATTTAGTAACAATGTGTATAGCCAATGTATAATCAATGAAAATACTATACATTGTTTTGATGGATTAAAACTGTTTTTTCAATTACAAATTGTGATTGTAGAGTCATTTGATTTCAGTTATATGTATAAAATTGACTAATTATAGAATTTTCTGAGCATTAACCAATAATAATTTTCTAAGTATTATAAGTTCAATTTGAATTTTACCTTTATTAAAGTTGATGCTTTTAATATAATATATGCAGGAGTTCTTAGAAACCACAATAAAATCATATTAAAGAATTTTGTGTTAATTTTGTTGTTATATGCTATCTAGCGGCTATTGAGGGAAACATAGCAGCACCGATTTGTGCTACACTCTAACGGCTATATATGTAACTATATACCCTACTATCAAGGTTTTTATTTTTATGGATACTATTTTACTAATTATTGTCTGTTTGTTTAGGAACCAATTTCAAAGAAACCGAAGAAAAATAAAATTTTTCTGAAAATTTATTTACTGAAGTTATATATTTCATCAGTATTAATTTAACAAGTAATAAGGAACGTAGTGTAATTAAGTTTTTGTTGGTATTATTCACATCATTAGGATTTAATTTTGGGGGGTTTCAGCTCAAAAGCCTCCTCTCCCTCCATAGATCCGCCTGTGGTATCACATAATATCTGAATAGATTACAGCAATATTAATATTAAAATTTGTATATATAAGGGTACTTAAACAAATAAAAATATCCAAAATGAAATATAAATCAACATAGCGTTTATAATTTTTACTTTCACTTCTTCTTTGTCTGAAAATACTTATCTATGATAAAAAGAGGGTGGTAAGTGAAAGATGTGTGCTGAGTGTACCACACCAGATTTTTTTTTTAATATGAACATTTGGTGCATTATATTTAAATTGCACTTCTATCATTAAATTTTAAATTATATGTGGTGATAAATTGATTTTAATAAGTAAAATAAATATTTCTTCATTTAACTCATGTTGTATCTAAAATTTAAATTTCACATAGATAACCACCTTAAACAAGATAAACCTCTAATGAACGATTATTATTAATAATTATTATTATAAATATAAATATTATTATCATTAATTTACTATAAAACTAGTATTCCATTTTTTGCAAGACCATTCCAAAAACTTTAATAGCACGCTCTTAACAATTCATATCTTAGATTTGTCTCTATGTTTGGCTAAGGGAATGTTGTAGAATTTTATTATCTATAGATTTACAGTAAGGAAAGAGAACAGTATTTTCATAAAATTCATTGGAATTTAAGAAAACTTTTAAGTGAAAAATCTGGTTTATTTTGATAGAATATATGAATGAGGAAAAAACTTAGTTAGAATTGTCAATAGGTATAAAGTGATAGAAATGATTTAATGCATGGTAAATCTATACTATCAGATTTTTAAAATCCTACTAAAAGAGAAGATTCTCTAATGTGTTACTTCTCATATCATTCATTGTGTTATTTTTTGCTTTTACCAGACATATAACCATTCAAAATGGACATAGTATAAAGACAAAATCTGGTGTGCCCAACGCACAACTTTTACTTACCGTTCTACTTATTTTCTGGCAATGTTGGACTATTAAAATTTTTGAAGTACACTTTTAAAGGAGGTGTAGCTTAAAGCTTACAGATAACAAATCATTAAGACCATTAACATTATAAAAAAATCCATTTATTATACCAACGGTAGGCAATAAAAATCTAGTTCCTCCCTCTACTTTTATAAACCACACAACTTCAAGTCTCTGAGCCTTTCAGTAGACAAAATTTCAACATTTTTGTCTAATGTTATTTTAGTGATATTTCTAGTTGGAAAAGTTTTATCTATACAGACAGTGAGTAAGTTTATTCCAGAGTAGGTGATGAAGTGTTGAAATATAGAAGTGTGAATAAAGGAATACGTTTTGCCACTACAAACATCACTAAAATTAATAATAATGAATGTTGAAATTGGTGTTAATCAGTGTGTCAACAAAAAGGCTCATATATGCCTACAGAGATTTGAAAGTATATATGAATATTTAACCTATAAATGATTATGGATTGTAGGACTATTAGTAATTAAACTGTTATGTTCCATTGTAAAGTTTACCAAAATGAAATTATGAGATTTTCATAGTCTGTCATGGAGAGGTCAAAAGATTTATGGAAAACGATGTTAGTTTTCTGAAATTATTATTTATATTTTTTCCATCACTCCCCGTTACCTTCTACAACTTTATTTGTTTGATATTATTTTTTCTAAAATTTTCTGGTTTGCAACAATATATTATACGTACAACAGTATATTATGCAGTCACCTTATGACTGTAATTTCCAGAGATTCATTTTCAACCTGAATAGGCATTTTTTTTTTTTTCTAGTTTCCAATTATCATATTCTTTCAAACTTTTATCATATTATCATATTTAGCTATTTTTTATATTTACTGTCAATAAAAGAGAGTTAACTTTATTAACTAAACCATATTAAAGGTATTTTAAAGGAAGACATATGAACATTGGGTGTTTAAGCCCTGTAAGTGACATCAATGGGGGTAAGACCTAAATGATATTAATGACCACTTAATTATACAATGATACACCGAGTTTAATCAAAATTGTTCAGGCTGTTTTTGAGAAAATTGTAAGAATGTTTTCACCGCTGATATAAAGCGGCACTTCTGGTTAGCCGATTTTAAGAAAAAAGTTGTTGTCACTTCTAAGACATATACCTATCTTAAATACGTAATATCAGTTTCGCATTACTTTTTATCTTTGAGCTAGACTGTTAACATACACACACACAGATCATTTTGAGGGACTTGGTTATTTGAACTCAGGAGACCTCAAAACGTGTTGAAAATTCAGATTTTAGGATTGCAATATTGTTCCTCACTAAGTATGGGTAAGTGAAAGTAAAAAAGTGTTTCATGAAGCCGCAGCGATTTTTAAGAAAGAAAATTATTGCCTGATTTTAAAATATATATGTTTGTAGGACCATTTCTGTTTTACAAACCCTCTCTTTGTGATTTCATTCTTTTAAATAAACTTATCGATGATGATGGTCTTCCAATGTAAATTAAAATTTTTTTTTTGTTGTCACTACATTCCATGTAGATCTTTGGAGTGTGATGTGGTCTTACAGATATATATATTGCTTGCAGGAGCACAAATTTCCTGGAGAAGGTCATCTCCAACCTCATGTTGCTACGGATATGGCCAAGATGGTGCAGAGGCAGGCCACTCATAGCTTCATAGCTAATCTGGAGGTGGAGTGGCCGAGATGACTAACGTGTATGCAAAACAAGTGTTGCCCGGCAGCCAACCACATGATAAACCGAAGTTTATCTGTTATAAAATAATAACGAGTTCCCATGCTGTTGTCAGAGGTACTTTTAACTTTGGCATTAATCTTTTGCCTTCTCTCTTGGTCAGAAAATTCTGGTATAGTCTGGTATAGTCTAAAAGGCGAGGAAGAGATGGAAAAAAAATCCCTTTGACACCAATCAGTATGAAACTTCATTCCAAAAATTCATAAACCGTCCAAAATGTGCTCCCTTCAAAAACCCACCAAAATATGCTCCCCTGAAAAATTTTGATGGCACTAGATGCACCACAAACCCTCTTGTGGGTACCCATGATGTCATAATAATTCTTACTTACATGTTTATGTTAAATTTGATAAGCCTGATGAATTTTTAAAATACTAAACCTATAAACTATAAATTGAAAATAATAGTTTATTATCCTCAATAACTTCAAATCTTTCATTAACATTTTACTTTTGATAATTGCACTCCATTATTTAAATAGAATTTGAAAATAACAAAACAGTATGAAAAGTACCCATTGCCAAGTTTGTTATACTAGTATGTTTAATAATTAATTAAGAAAATAAGAAAAAAAAATATATCTTGTCTAACCATGCTATATTTTATTTAGAAAATATATTTAAATAATTCAAGATTATAGATGCCACTAGTACTCAGGAATATTAGTGACACATGCTTAATAATTAAGAAAAAATATCATTTTAACAAAAACTGTTTATAAAGTTGTAATCATATTGTTGCTAGAATTTCTAATTTACAATTTATTTACTCAAAATTAAGTTTGAAGTTGTTATCATAAAATTCCATTAAGTGTAGAATTTAATTAAATGAATATCAATAAACTTTTTTTCTCCTGAAAAGCAGTAAAAAATATTTCACTATGAAACAACTTAGTGAAAATGATGATTTTCTGAGTATATCGGATTGATTTATTAGATAATATGATTTAATCTAATCTAAATTAAAAAAAAAGGTAGCTAAGTTCAAATGGAAATTCAATATATATTATTAAATAATTGCTTAAGTATTAGAAGAATACAATATATTTAGGTATTAACTTAAGATACTTAAACAACATTTATAAGTAGTTTATTTCAAGTACTTTAATCTTCTTAAAAAGATTTCCATGTTTGGAAAGAATGAAGTGTTTTCACATCAAATTACATAAAACTCAAACAGATTTTAATGCATTTAAGATAATATTTACTTTTAAAAATTAAGTATTGTAGTAGCACTTCTTTAATTAATCCAATTTTTAGAGCATTCAAATAATAATTTTAATATTACCTGGGAAAGTTAGTTGAATTTCATTATAGCAGTGATTTCTAGTGGCATCAAGGAGCAACTACATACAAAGTCTGTGCTGCTCTCTAGATGAAATGATTGTTATATACATAATAGGTATACAGAACAAGAATTAAGAACCCATTAATTATTATTAATATTAATCGTTTTTAAAAAAATATTTATTTTTTAATAATTACAAATTTTAATAATTATAAAAATATTGCATTATTATTAAATAGTATTGCAGTAATATGGCTGCTTCTCAGCCAATTCTTTTGGAGCCAAAAAATTATTAAGAACTAAGTATGTTTGAAAGTTCCTTTGTTAATGGTAGGTACTCTATATTAGTATTGATTTAATTCATTAATGCTTGTTTTGAAATCTCAAATTATGTTATCAATATTGGATTTTTTTGGAAAACTGATATTCTTTTAGCAGTAAATATGATAAAGGATTTATAAATAGTGTAAAAATCTATGCATATAATTATGGATTAAAAAGACTTAAGTTCTATGATGTGTATGAATGCAGAGATTAAATATTTTGCTTATACATATTATTTTAAAAATAAATATAACATATTTGTGCTATATTATTTTTGCGAATAGTGGTACAAAATTTAAATCTATTGGAGATTAAATATAAATCTTTGAATTTCGAAGTATTGTTAGGGTTGTAATAGTTCATTTTCAGCTCCACTAATTCATAAAGAAGAAGGATGATGAGAAGGATGGTTGGAGTGATCAGTCAGAAATAAGAAGGCAAAAATAAATAATAATATTTATTTTAACATTTGCCGACGTTTCGACCTGAAGTTCAGGCCTTCATCAGGGCTAAGAAAAGAACCAGATAACGAGGTATGAGAAACATAAATAATGTAGGTAAAAAAAATTAAAGTAAAATGAAGTGAGTAGAATAGTAAGAACTAAGAGATAAATAATAATAATCATTACAAAGTTCTTTTTTTTCTCCTTCCATTCATTCCTTTTCTCTGTTTTAACTCTTTATTTTATTATATTGTCAGTACATTTTGATAGACTTTACAATATCTCAATTGTCTATCTAACTATTCTATTTGCAATATCTTAATTTTACTACTTATGTTCATTTCTTATATAACTTCATATTCTTCTTTCTGTTTTACATTTTATTCTAAGATTACCATTTTAATACTTATGTCACCTTTTTGATTATGTTTACTTCATCATTCCACACTTTGTAATGGTTATTATTATTTATCTCTTAGTTCTTACTATTATCATTATTCTACCCACTTCATTTTACCTTGATTTTTTTTACCTTCATTATTTATGTTTCTCATACCTTGTTATCTGGTTCTTTTCTTAGTCCTGATGAATGCCTGAACTTCAGGTCGAAACGTCAGCAAATGTTAAAATAGATATTATTATTTATTTTTGCTGTCTTATTTCTGACTGATCACCCCAACTATCCTTCTCTTCATTATTTACGACAGTCAACCATTAACCCACAATCATAAAGAAGAAGAATATTGAAACTTTTTTTATGTATTAAATTTTTTTTTGTTTGAATAAGATGATTAGAAACATAGAACATTTAGGGATACTGTATGATTGAATATTTGTTTCCAGAGGTGCCCATTAAAAATTGTTAGATCTATGTTGTAGAGATGAACAAGTTGCCTGTAGAAGTGAACAAGTTTATGATAAAGTGTACTTTTCTATTGACTTTAATTTCACGCAAAATATTGGGTTAGATTTGCTTATTTTTAATTATTTGAAAGCAGAGATGGGCAAATGCTACTCTGAGTACTGAGTATCAAGTATTTTACTGAAATACTGACTTTTTTTGAGTACCAAATAATTTAATTACTACTTCATTTGAAGTCAAATGATTAACTGAAGTAGTAATCGAATTTCCAAAAGTGATTCAATTTGAGTAAAATACTTGATTCTCAGTACTCAGAATAGCATTTGCCCATTTATCTCTTAGTATCCAGTAAATTTATAATTTTACTACAAATATTAAATTAGATTAACGTTAGTCTTAGGTTAAATACCTTCATGCAATTCTCTTCATTTTTTAAATTATTTGTTGTTGATGCTAGAATGTTTTTGTTTTTTTTAGATTCTTCTAAAATAGAAAAATAAATGAATTTTTAAAAATGAATTGTAAATAAAGTTATTAAAACTAAAAACCAACACTAACAAAAAAATCAATTTTTATTATTCCAGGAGAAATAGTGTTCATGATGAAAGGTGATTTTGAAAATCTGAAGAAAACCTTCTCAGGATATGTTTAAGGTAAGAAATAATATTTTTATCATAGAGTAAATTACGGTTATGTTCTTCATAGTTGATTGATGCAAAGGAGGTATCATTTGCTAGATGACATTTTCAGTTACATATTTAAAATCACTAATGCTTATTCTATTGAATATAATGAAGAAAATCATGTTGTATTTTCTTTTTGAATATATCTCTATATTTTTACACAAAAAAGGCTAAAGAAATGGGCATGGTGTATGGTCACAGTAAAAAGTAAGCATATAAATATAAATTTTTTTTGTTATACAGTCCATTCCCTGTCCACAAGATCTCGACCTTCTAATCTTTACATGCCTTCTCACAGATCTGCCTCATTCCAAAATTCCTTTGTTGTTTGCTCTGTCAATTTCTGGAATTTCCTCCCTATCAAAATTCGACATTCCCCATCCATATCCAAATTCAAAACCCTCCTATTCCAATTCCTATCCCAAGAACAGTCAGATAGTTGCTAACCATTCGAGCTGATTTTAATAGAGAATTTGATACATACAAATTCATTGATTGATTCATTGATACATTTTTAATTTTAATTCTTTATTATTTTCTCAAAAGTGTATACGAGTATATCAGTGTAAATAGCTTTAAGTGCCTTGTCATAGTATTAATTGTTTTGTATATAGTTTTGTTTTTTGTATATAGAATGTTTACCTTATATTTTTTTACATTATTTCTTTTTTTTGATTGATTTTATTTTGGCCAGATGTGATCTTTTAATTTTGTTCTATTTTGTTATTCTCAAGGGACTGTGTCCCAGAATAAAATTATTTTTCTATCTATCTATCTATCTATCTATATATTCACAAAATAATAACATTTACAATATATACAATTATAGTTGTGTATAAACTATTTTTTGTTCTGTAACTCAAAGTAACTTGTACAATATATACAATTATAATTAATCATCATTTGTATCATACTCTAAAAATGATAAAATAGCCTAACAATGATACAATAACTAAAACATGTGATGAATACTTTTGATTGAAATTTATTTTCTAAATATCTTAACAAAAACTCCGTCATTTTTTTTATATAACTTCTGTAATGGGGCAGTAATTTGTCGAAACTCTATCGAGTGCAACAGGAATTCGAATAGAAACCCATGATTTCTTATTTTTATTGCTAATTAAAAAAAAAAAAAATGATATTGACTTCCGCAGATTGGTTTCTGGATTGTCCATGGTATTCAAGTGTTGAAATATTTTATTCTAAATCTGTGCTGGCCTTAGGGTGGGGCAACCAGGGCAATCATTAGGTTAGAAAATGGGACTCGAATGTATTAAAAAAATAACTTTAGCCTATTAATAAAGTAACTGTATAAGAGAAATATTGAATGAAATAAAATTTGAATACTGCATAATATAAAGCAGCTTAAGAAAATAATTTATTTTTTAGGGAGATGACATCATTGCCCGGGGGAACCAAATGTCTAAAGTTGACACTGGTCTAAATGTTCAAAACAGTCATTCTCATTTGATTTTAGACACTATCTCTTTTCGACTCTCTTTCTCGGCATCACGTCAAAATACAATTCTGAACAATAGCTCATTACAAAAGTGGATGGAATGCTGAACATTTCCCTAGCTTACACTCAACACTTCAAATAGTCCACTCAATCCAACTTTATCTAAATGAGCATTAGAAGTGTGACAGCTAAGTCTCATGCACTATCCACAAAAAAAGTGCAATTTGCGCCTAAAGAAGTTTTCACTTCAAAAATTAATATTATTTTAAATGTTATTATTTATACATGTAAGCATTTTGAGTTTATTAAAACATTGCTATTTGCTAACCAAGTGCTAAGTTTGAAAATAATATAATGCAGTATAACTTAGTCTAAAAATACACTTAAAAAAAAATCTTGGATAGTTGGCTTTATACAGTAGATTTATTTCCTAAACATTTTTACTTTACACTCTTTCTATGGAAGAGGTTTACTACTGCTTCAAGAATTTTATAGAAATTCAGTTTCATCTCCATTTAAATGAGTTTTAAATAGAAGTGAAGGGGACAAAGCTTTAAAAAACATTTCCAACATCCATATAAACCAGCCATTAATATATTTTTTACATAAGTAAAAGCTTTCTGCTGATGTTATTTCAGTAATTCTAGGGGAGATTATTATAGATGCTTGATGAAATTATATCTAATGGATTTTTTTATCTCCTTCCCTCATACAGTAACCCTGTACAAGGAGAGTATATTTGATAATTGTTACATGTTCCATCCCTTAAGCATAATACTTGTCTATATTTGATAAAAAATTACACATATCTTATAAATTTGTAAATTACATGATTACCATAAAGTTTATATTTTTCTAATTGAAGAACTCAAGAGAAAAAACAAAATAAAAAATAAATATACAGATAAAAAGGACACTTTAATGAAATTATTGTAATGATCCTATTATTTTTAGTCACTTCAGGTTTCTTGGAGGAGTTGTGGATTAACTTTGATAGTAAAGTTCTGCATATCCTGATTATATTTCATGAAATTGGACTCTTTCTTCAGCAGCCAATTATCCTTATCAATTAGCCAATTATCAGCAGCCTTGTAGGATTATACTTCTTATGAAGTAGTACCATTTATTGTCGAAAATAGGGCAGTCATAAAGAATATGATCAAATGTCTGAGGAGTTTGTGCATCTCAGTGATGTGTAAAACAGTATTTGTCTGATGAAAACATTTAAGTAAGATTTGTATTGTCCATGTTCAGTTAAAAACTGTGTCAGTTTGCAGTGCACTTTTATTTATTCATTTATTATTTAGTCATAGTAGGTAAGTGTTACTTCTTAAACAAATTTATAAAGGGGTTGTGCTATGGTTGCTTGTCCCCATGGTCTGTTCCAAATATTTATAATGTCAGCCAAAATATATTTTATAATGTGGGATATCATAGGTTACAGATAGGAGACTATTTCACAAAGCAGATTTTGCCAAGTTATCTGCTGTTTCATTTCCAGCAATCCTGCTGTCTTTTAATGCATTCAAGATTAACTTTTACATCCAGATTTTTAAGATTTAAAATATTTTGCTTAATTGTTGCAGTCAGTAAGTCATGATATTTGGGATTTGTTATGCTTTCAATTTTTTTATCAGCGTACATTTTTAATAGTTTAGAAAAGGTATAATGTATAGGTTGTGTGATATAATTAGTGACCCTTAGAACATCTAACTTTTCAGTTTTTTATTTTATTTTTGCACAACCAGACCCTGAGGTCGCTGAGGCTATAAAGTGGGTACTCTTGATTTAATAATTATTTAAGAGGGAAAACCTAGCAGTAGAGCATGATATTGGCCCAATCACCTCCCTGCATAACCATTGGTCTTGTAACAGTACTTCATCACATAGTACTGAACCCAAGACACTTCATGGCTTGTAGTGTATAAAGTGTTACACGATATTTTGTTTTAGCAAGTTTGTTAATTGTTTTTATTATCTTGGTTATTACACCATCAATATGATTTTTCAATTTAATTTTTTGTTGAAAAATGTTTAAAATTAAGACCTAAGCATTAATATTCCAATTGGATTATTAAGAATGAATAATTATGAAATTCCTTCATTCATTTTCTGCTTTTATTCAGACTTTATTGGTTTGAATTTATCATTTTTATTCGCATAAATTGTCAACAGACTACAATCAGCTTATAAATATCTCAGATTTCAGTCACTCAAATTAGTTACTGTCATTGAATGATGAAATACTTGTTTTGAGAACTTTTTTCTTTTTGGTTATTTTTGTAGGAACTTTATTTGTCTTAGTAAATAGTTAAAAACATACCAAAAATGACAAAAATACAGTGATGATAACACCACTAAGTCAAAAGAAGAAACAAAATGTAAAATCTAGAATTAAATTATTGATTTTTAATATGAATAACTTTCAACCTTCTAACGTACCTTGTGACTATGTTTTAACTTTCTTTTATTATAATCGGTATCCCATGAACGATGCTAGCTCAAAGAAAAAAGGATACAATGCCAGAAAGCTTCAATGTTGATCACTACTTCAGATTACCTCATGAAGGGTCTGTTAGAAAAATGAATATTTCATTGACTATGATTTCTGAAAGAAAAAACTCATTTATTCATGAGGGTTAAGAAAATATCTACGGTTAAAAATTAATAATGAAAATTTGAAAGGCGTTAAGCCCATTGGATGAAATTATTGAAATAAAATCAACTGGAAGCTCCTGTGTTAACAATATAATCATGGTTAGTTTATTTCAGTAAGAAGTATTTGGATGGTAGATATTTTTTCTTTTTCCTTCTCTCCTACATCATTTTAATGGATTATTATGAAATTTTTATACTGAGAGGTATTGCACAGGACTATTTGAAAAATATTTTTAAAGCCAACGGATCAAGAAGAGGGAGTAACTATTAAGTGAATCAAAAACATTTCGCCCCACAATTCAGAGATATATCAACTGAGTGGCCATCACAAAAAAGATGAACATTTGTTTATCGTTGTGAATATAGAGCTAGCATATAACTGGTGAAATGACCTTAACTGATGATTAACCGTGGTGTTTATGTAACAAACTCACCACCATATATTTTTAACTACACCCTTCACATAGACTTATGCTTTCTGACTGGAACAACTCACATTAGTATGAATTACAAACGATTTGACAACAAATTACATGGATTTATAAACAAATTTACACAATACATGGCAAAAAATGACGTTCCTATTGTATCTCAGTGAAGACTGAAAAGGAGTTGGACAAAAAAAGTTTTGTAAAGCAACAACAAAATTTAGCTGAATGCCAGGATGATGCATTGTTGAATACTATTTCTCTGCTACCTACCCATGCAATGAATGATTTATATTAGCTCATTTGCTAATGTTAATATTTTACAGGATCAAATAAAGTGTTTGAGTTATTAAAAAAAAAACCTGGTGTTTATCAACATTACATTATCTGTTCATATTAAATATTTGTTATCATTGTAGATTCTTTGACTTTTTGTGGATATGTCTGTTCATTCTATACCTGTTTACAATTCTGAATCAATTAAATATAAATATAAATATTATTTAGTATTTTTATTATTGTTATTAAGTTATACTCCAAACCACTGTGGGTCTTTGCATTCTTTATAAATTTCTACTGGTCTTTTCTGTTTTGTGTTATCCAGTTGCAGATACACAGAAGGGATTATATATTCAAGAATTTTACTTTGACTAAAAGTGAACAGAGTTCTATATTCCATGTTCTTTTTATTTCTTCAGCACTCTTCATCCTTATAAAGTCAAAAATTGTATGCCAAAACTTTCTCTTGATAGATAATCGTTAGGTAAGATATGAAAATCATTTTGGTTATTATTTGATAGACTCTGCGTCGGTAATGTATGTGTCAAAGCATTGTAAACATCTGGTAAAGCCACAGAATTTGTTTCTTGTGATGAATCTGTTTAGGCATATTCTTCAGCAGAACAAAAACAAATTAAAAAAACATCTGTTAGGAGCTGCAACTACTTACATAATGTTTGCAAGACTCTTTACAGTATTCACTTGATATAAAGATTTAGTAATAATGTTTATACATTTTTCTTATTTTCTAATTTTTGATAAACTTATTTTTGAAGAATATAATTTTTATATTATCTAAAATCATAATAAATTCTTTAACAATATGCAGTGGAGCCTTAATAATTTACACTGAAAAAGAAAAATTAAAAAAAAAAATCTTTCTAGCAGAGAGTGTGCTTTTTAGTAATTATTTTCTTTTGAAATATCGAAATCATAACAATCAAACAGTTCTAACACTCTTTTATGGACACCAGTCTGTCTTGAGTGACTTTTGGCATTGCTTTAGCTCATACATACACAACTTTCCATCGTTAAATTTCGAGAATCCCTGATCTTCTTTAATAAAAAAAAAATGACAGTAAGGAATGAATATGCTGTGTCTCATTTCGATCTCTGTATTCAATGGGAAGATGCAAACGATCTGGCCTTACAACAAATCATGCTCTTACAACATCTAAGAGAAGTAGTAATGATATAACTTAAATCTTGAAATAAAATGATTAAAAAAAATTAAATTTTTTTGTACATATGCATTTAATGATTTTAAGCAATACACATGTATCCGACTAAGTTGTATGTATTAAATTTTAATCGTTTATCATAAGTAGCTCTTCTGAACACTATAATCTAAACATTTTGTTTAGATCTCCCTGCATTTAGTTCGGATAACTGAAATTGCACCTCATATCAAATCTGTAATCCGATAACCAAATTTTGGTGTACAATTAAAATTCATTCATAATTTCTTACTTTATGAAGTGAATCTTCACATTGAAAATTTATTTGGTTTTTTATTGCCTCTACTCTGCAGGGTCATTGATAATACTTTTTACTTACACTCAGTTATAGAGTTTTATTTTTTTTTTTAAATTCATATGTTTTTTCAGCAATTTTTAGCTGTTGTTCAAATTTTCTTTTAGTGTTTGTGCCATATCTAATTGTTTTATTTACAGTTTTAAATATAGGACAGTAATAATTATGTGTTGGACTGTTATTTGACCCTAACAACTCATCATAGATTAATGGGTCCATTCCTCTTGGTAGATAGGCATGTAAGAATTCACAAAACCCAATCCTTAATCAACAGAGGACTGTTTCTCCTTTTCTGGAGAGTCGGTTAGAAGTTTTCCATTTCGAATAGTGGCTTTTTATTTCTATCAATTTAGATGCTATTTGTAGCTACCTGTAAAAAATCTTTGACCAGGACTTTGTTAATTATAATTAATGGAGTTGTTTCTTGCATTCTTGCCACTTTGACTGCTTTACCTCCTTGTTCATTTCCGGTGATTATACAAAATTCAAGGGATCAAGAAGAACATTATTTCCTTTCTTTAAAAATATTACTCCATTTTTCAAAACAAAATCATTGTTTGATTAAATTCTGTGTTATTCAATATGGTGCCATTCAGATGGTTTCTCTGACAGATCTTCATCACAAATGTTAATATAGAACAAATTCTTTTTTTCCCTAAGTAGATTCCAATATTATCAAACATTAGATGGTTTATTTTAAATTAATGGCAGATGAGAGGTTGTGTGAGGGTTTTCTTTATTATAGTAATGTATTAATGAAATATATTATATCTTTATAATTTTTAATGGAAATCATTAGCTATAATGAATGTTTGCTGTAAAATTAGAATCTACTCATTGTAATATTTTAATAAACACAAGAATTTATCATCTTAATTTGAAAATAGATTGTGTAATTATACTTGAAATAAGAAAAAGAAACACCTTTCTTATTACAGTTTCATTTACTTTATCTTTTGGAGCTTTCGGCGCTCTGTACCATATTCCTCTTTCCAACACGGGTTCCATCCATTTTTGGATTCCATTCTTTGAATAAATTTTTCAATAATTGCATGTTAAAATAAATTCTTTTTGAGTTTTTGAATTATAGGAGGAGTGAGGACTCCTATTGTACTATTATATTATATTTATATACAAATTAAGGTTACAAAAAGAAAATAGATTAATTAATCTATTGACTTAAATACTTATAAAACTAATATTATTTTTTTATATTCATTATATTTATATCAAAATTGAAATTACAAAAAAAGTCATGTTGAAGCAAACCAGCATATATGCTTGACCACAAAATAAAATAATAACATGTGAGTCATGTTGGAGATCAGCACGCATTATGACTGAGATTTCTCATTCTTCAATTCCTTTTCAGCCTTCAATAGGTTCATTTTAGACACCTTGTATTCTATAATTTTTATTTTTTGTTTTTTATTGTATTGTAGCACTAAAATTGGTTACCTATAAAACTTATTTAGCATCTCTTTCTAATTTCATTTAGTTATAAGTATGTTGTTGTTTTTTTTACCAATAATATAATATTGTAACCGTTGTACCCATCTGCTTTCCTTAATACTCCCTCCAAAACTATGTATATACTGGTTTTATTACTTAGATTGTAGTTACTCTTTATTATAATAGGTAATCTGGCCAGATTTATTGTCAATCGGTTTAAACAATATTGTTATTCTCAAGGGACCTAGTCCCAGAATAAAGATGATTTTCTATTTCTCAACAAATATAAATTTCTAATATATTAAAGTTTTTAAAATATCAGGTATATTGTTCCAGTGTAGACATGTACTATACTAGGTTTAAGTCTGTGTACTGGTTTCTGTCACTGATCTATTGAGAATATTGCACGATAGGCTGCAATGCTTGTGGTGTACTTATAATTTTTTTTTTTTTTTAAGAGAAGAATAGTTGGGGTGATCAGTCAAATAAGAAGGCAAAAATAAATGATATTATTATATTATTTGGACATTTGCCGACGTTTCGAGTTTTCGATTTTTTTGGATGATTGTTGTAGTTGTTTGTTTCTGTGGGTTTGCTGTTTATATGTTTAAATTGGTTTCAGTGAATTTGTTGATTTTTTGATCACTGTCTTAATTGTAGTAAACATGGAATTTCAAATAAAGAGAATCTTTGGAGCTTATTTTAAAAAAAGAATTGACGGCTTAACATTAGGACCTCAAATCATTCTTCAATCAAGAATTCGATTTTACTGAGTTTGTAATTAGAGTAATGTTTAAGTCAATTGATTAATTGTATCGATTCAAGATTGATATCGATTAATTAATTGTTTTCCTTATTGAGTGAATAGATGTCAAAGATTCAACTTCAGTTGAAATACTAACCTGGCCCACGTTGATACTAAGGGAAAGCGATGCTATCCCGCAACACTTACAAGTTGTACACTACTAAAGCACTAAGGCGCTGGAGGAGTTAGTTTAATTTCTTTCTTGTTTCCTCAGCTTCTCTATCTTTGTTCTGAACGATATAAGAGAAATTTTGATTGATTTGTGGAATAGCGTTGTTCTAATATAAGTGTGCTGTTATAAATTTTTTACTTTTCACTCTGGAACGACATTTAGCTTGAATTAACAAAACATATTTATTTTTAAGAGATTGGTTAGGAATTATAAGGATGAAACAAAATTGTCAGGAATTGCAGTCAAAATGTCTTTAATGAGTTAGCCGACGTTTCGACCCAAACATTCCAACATCAGGGTTATCGTTTGGAAGTCAAGACAAGCTCATAATTTATTTTTCTGGTATACAAATTAATTATAGGGTTAGGAAAAAATAGGCTTTATTGGTAACGCATATATTTTGGTTATGATTTTCTCTGATAGCGCTAATAAATATTGATTTAATTTGAAGTTTCAATATTGTGGTGTCCTTGAGATATTTATGTTCCTAAGCTGATGTTTGAGCTCTTACTGAATATATCATCAGTTCATTGCAAAAAGTCACTATGTGTATTTTTGATGTATGTTAACTTTTAAGAATGTTTTTGTGTATTTCTACGTTATTTATCTATACAATATCGTAACTGCATGAAAATTACACAAACCCTATTATATATCAAATACGGTAACAATAAGCACACAATTTTCTGTTTTCACAAAAAGAAAATTCTTTAAAGTACTTAATTATATAACGTTGCGAAGTGTCTGTTATTGACTTTTTGAAATATACCGACGATATGATTCCATTCATAAAAGGTTATGACGCATTGCACGAGCTACGATGATCGACCTAATTTTTGCTGACGTATGCAAAGTTATATTTTTATGAATGAAGTTTAGATTTGTTTTACAATCATTTTTACTGTGTTATTATTTATATTAATATGTAATACTTAACTTCTGTTGCTTTATAGACAAATAAATTACAATTATATCTTCTTTAATTTGAGTATGATTATTATTTCCTTCATAAAACCGTGATTGTATGTTTTAATTTTCTAGAAACTTTTTTTTTTAATTTGTTGCCATCATTTAAAAAAAAAATATTTTAGATTTTTATCGAGTATAAAATAAAATATAGCACATTATATCCATTATTTTCTATATACATAATTCATTTAAATAGTTCTAAGCAAGCAAAATAAAAATATAATAATAAAAAATTAATATTTATTAATTTCAATTATGTTACCTAGTTTCGAACTCCGGTGAAATAATAATAATGTGTTTTTCCTTTATTTTTAATAATGATAGGGATATCGTATTCTTTAAAACTTTATTTTAATTTTTATTTAAAGTTTACCAGTAGTTTCTAAAAATATATTCACTTTTTTATATATTTAATTTATTCCTTAAATTAAACTCAATTTACTTCTTTAACCATTAACTTAAACAAAAAATAATGTAAAAAGGCTTTAAAATGTATGAATAGAGGTTCTAAGCTCTGTTCTAACATTAGCATTGAGTGTACAATAGTACGAATTTTCAATGAGCAAGCGTACGAGGATGTACGAGGTTTGAGGTACGAGCATTTGTCACAAAGCGCGCGTTAACACTAGATATGATGTTTTTAATACATCATATGGTCAGTAAATGAATATCAAATAAACAACGGTAATTCTTTTCTTTTAATGTGGTCAATTAAAACAATTCTTTACTAATGAAATTTGCAAATAACTGATGGTAAATCGCGGAAGGGAATGAATTCGGCATGAAATAGACACCAATCCTGAAAATGTGAATTATAATTTCCCTTACGTATTACTTCTCATACAATCTTATATTAATAATAAAATGTTAATAAAGCGAAAGAAATTGAACCTCGCCTTTAGAGGAAAAATACTGAAGGGTTTTAATATACTTGCTTCTTGTCCACTCACTTTTATTAACGAACTCTTTTTACGAACTATGTACGGAGCTGTTTGCATCTTTTATCAGTTTTATACAGGTCTCTGGTCTGTATCTTTTATGCTCTTGGAAAAGTGGTTACCGCTGGAAATTGGATCTTTTACATTGCTTTTAAATCGATTTCGATTCGAAAAATAAACATATCCGATGCCTTGGGACTTTATACTCGTAGCTATACAGCCTATTAAAATCCAAACAAAAGGGATTTTTTGAACCAAAAATTTACAACAAAAATGAGATACAACTGTTAGCCCATAATCATTCTTATTCAACAATATAGTTCGTTACCAAAGAAATATGAGACTATCACGTCTATAAAGAAGAAGAGTAAATTTGGATTTAATTAACATAAACATAACATAATCGATTGACACATTTAAAAATAATTAACAATTTTTAGTGTTTTTATATTTTATATATTCAACTGTATAGTGTATAGGTGATTCTTTTTTTCATATGAGAAAAATTCATATAATTTTTTTGTATGAAAAAAATGTTTCTTACTCAGTGACATTTTCATAGCAAATCTAACATTTTGCAACTGTACCTAAATTTTTATATTACTAACACATTTTTTAAAAAATGTTATAGTAGATTATGATTTTAAACAAGGACCTCGCTACTTAGGTCTCCTCTCTTTCAAGTCAGTTGACGAAATGGGCCCAGATAAGGTTTTCTAGCTTCCTAGGGCTATCTGGTGTTTTCACAACCTACCGCTAGGTAGAGTGCGTGTTTACAAAACAGCAAATGAATGAATCAAAAATTTCAAACTTAGCTCTTAATGAATAGTGACAAGGAAACATCTATGGAACAAACCAAAGCCTGATATCACTTGAGGTTCTGTCATCACCCCTTCAAGTGATTTAACTCTATTTCTACTCATATTTGCGTATAAAGCTTATTATTAGTTAATGAGTTGACAAATCTCTTTTACTGGTACAGTGTCAATTACTGATACATTTACCATTAGTTCAGATTTATTCATATATTATATGGTTATGGATGTCTCACCTCCATGTCAAGTTGGTGTGCCTCCAGGTCTGGCCATGTACCGCGTACCTCTTCCTCCTTCCGCTTTGAGGGTCAGGAACACCGCACCTCGGCTTGGTCATCAGCTCACTGGTTGGCCCGTCTATCCTACCAGTGCGAGGAAGCCCGGCGAACTCCTGTCAATTCAAACCATTTCATTTTTATCTTATAACTTATATAATACCAACTGATATAATTAATAAATCGGTAGATAAATAATGTGCTAATTGCATATCCTTTTAAAGCGCCAATTGCAATAAAGATAAGGTCTAATAAATCATGACTCATAGTGATTACAGCATTCTATAGAGATAAGGAACACTTCTTTGTGTGTAAGGAGGCATACAGTTCCGCGTACAGAGATTGCGCTAAGGCTGTTGATTATTTACGCAGGAAGTAGAGGGCGTTACTATCTCAAAACTTCCGCCGAGGATGCAATATGATAATTTTTTTGTTTGTAGAATGTTTACTATTCAGCAGGATGAAACCTGTCTTTAAGATGTAGGAACCAGGTGATAAAAAAGTTGGTAGGGATAAAATTGACAAATTCATGCCAGAATATATACTTCATTAATCACCAGTTATAAATATTGAATCGTTATTGGTCTTGATTATTTCATTTTTGGCAGAATAAAACTAAGCTTATTTTTCCTAAACTTTTAGGAATTATAATTTGTATTATTAATTGAACGATCCAAAATTAATCCTTCAAGTTTCTTAAGTGAATAAATAGTCGTTGGGCGTTTCGCCTGTACTGGGGTTATTAGAACTATAAGTCATATTTAAGGTAAGATATTACATTTAATTCAGGCTATTCAATACAAGCGAAACAATTTTATCATATAATCTTCTAAATACATCATTATTATAATTTATTATTAGCGTTGAAGGATTTTTTATACTTTAAGTTTAAAGATTAAAGATTTTGCACGTTTTAAAATTATTTAGGTTGTAGATTGTTACGCTAAATTCAGTTAGCAAAAGAAATTAAAAACATGAGATTTTACATTTTGCTTCCTCGCTACCGAAGGAAGAGAAGCTTTGGGTTCGTGTTAGAGTTTAAAAATCCAAAAACCATTAATACATCAAAAAACGAATTTGGATCCGATTCTGTTACTCATCGAATTCGTTTAACAGGCATATCATGTACAACCGTTAACCCGATGCACCGATGGAATTGTTTGTACGCAGATGGTCATAAGTCAATCCTAACATATTGCATCTGCTATGTTCTCGCAGGTACGAGTAAATGTACCTTCTCTACAGATCAATATATCAAAAACGCTTCGTTCGATTTGCCTTAAGATTAAAGTTGTTTAAAAAGTTAAGTTTAAGGAATACTTAATTCTATATCAATTTTATTGAATTACATCCTCTAATTCCTTCTAGTTAACAATTTTATCTTCAAAAGGAAGTTGTCCTTTCATTCATTATCTACATTTTATTTCTAGCATTAATAGGCCATTTTCAAATAAAAAATCTAAATATTGTGATAATTTGATTAGATATTACAATTAATTAAATTATTACAATAAATAAAATTGTTAAAAAACTAATATCAATCTTACTTGTTTTAATATATATGTATACATATTGTAATTGCAATAAAATAATAACAATGGGAAATGATCATTTTCTTAATTTCAATTCTTCTTTGAATATAAACAGTTTCTTTAAATCATATGGATTATTAAACATTTTGTATTTCAGTCCAAATCCAAACCAAGAAAAAATTTAATGTTTATACAAGTTTAAACAATTCTGTTAAACGATGGAGAACATGGGGCATCCGACAGTATGAATACGGTCTTCGGGACATTTTGTTTTTGAGCGGCTTTCATAACTGCCATCTCCGGTATTAATTCATATTTAATTATATAGATTACAATAATATGAAAATAAAAAATCAACAATAAAATATTAAGAATTTTAGCCGCCTTCCTTATCAAGGCCTAACCTAAATATGGCCTCTTATGATGCTTCCTCACACATGGTATAGGCCATAGACAGATAAATGATAGAAACCAATTTTATAAATTAATAGATGGAATCAAATAAGATTATAAAAAACTTACAACCTTACTAAACACGTATGTACATATTACCAGACTTAAATAGAAATAAAATAATATAATTTTATTTCTAATTAAAAAAATATATTAAAATTCTTTCTTCAACACTTTCAATGGTAAAATCACTTATATTTCTTAAAATAATAAAATGTATAATGCACATACCAAGAACATCCTGATCATTAGTTGTGTCGGTCCATTTAGAAAAGATAAGGGTTTGAATATTTTTAATTTGAACCCAATTGTCAATAATTCCACATTGCTAATATACTTCAAATAAATTTACTAAGACTAAAAATATTTATTCGAAAACTTCAGTTTAGTTATAACGCAAATTTATGTAATAAGGTTATTAGTTTTTTTTTACTGTCTCATTTTAAATGACTACTTACATATTCCGTGTTAATATATAAACCATTAGCCACTGCATTAAAACAACTTTAAACAAAGCAAACTAGAAACCAGGAATCCATAAAACAAACAGAATCTACGAACAGCATCCGATTTCAAAAGAATACCTGGAACTGCTCTTACTCCGGATTATCTACTCTGTTTCAGTCAATGGCGGAACATGCAAAAGGACTACGCAATAAGCCAACGCAAATCTGATAATCTCAACCGATTTCACTGGAGAAGCATTGGAATAATAAAACACTATTTGTTTCGCAAGTTTTAGCTACATTTCATAAGAGTTTATTCATATCAATGAAATATAGTTTACACCAAATCTATTGATTATTTAGCCATTAAAAATATAAACAGTTAAACGGTAATATTCCTTTATATTTGAATTGCATCGATATTTTATATTTAACACTTTTTCATAACTATTCACATTGTGGGGAGAAGCGATAACTTCAAAAATAAATAATTTTTGCTCCTATTCCTGCTCAGCTACAGTAACCGGTATTGAACAACATACTAACTGCTACCTATGTCATAAAGATTGCTATCATATGAAATGCAAACGCTTCTGTGGAATATGTATGCAACGTTTGGCGGCTTTCATAATCATATCCAGATAATGTGGTTCTAAAAAGTTCGAAATTATAGCTAAACATACCGTATCTGTAAATGTTAATAGTGATTTGCTTGATACCAAATTACTTATTGGTTTAAACTTTTGTCGGAACGTTGCCCAACTCTAGCCTAATTTAAATAGAGTAGTGGGTTTCACCACCCAGTTATGCTTGATATGTAATGATATGATATCCTTCTGCTAACTTGTAAACTTTTAGAGCTTAACAACATTTTCTCTGTTTTTATTCTTATATTTATTTTCAAAATTACCTTCTTTTTTTTCTATCTTTGAATATTAATCTGCATCTGTCGACAACTGTTTATAATCAGCATTTGGTCTGCTCAAAGTAACGAAACTGACATGTCAGGCATGGGGAAGGAGAGCACCCAGCAGTAACTCTTCCCTGGCTTGAATCAATTACCATGGTTTGTCAAGGAAAGAGGTCTCTGATCCAGCGCCTTTTTAGTCAACTACTCAGATTGATGGGTATGTCAGCCGAAGCCATATCTCTGATTAGTATGTCCGTGTAAATTATTGTGAAATTGTTTGTAAATAATTCTTATTTGTTGGTCGACTGTAGGCAGGAGGAAGTCGGTATGTAAGGTTTTGTTTGTCACGTACCAAGATGTTTTAGTTAGATTGGAAAGTTTGTTTAAGTGAGTCTTTTCAGCTATACCGTATATCTGTGAGGAGTAACTCCGCATTGGTTTATGTAAGTATATATATATATATATATATATATATATATATATATATATATATATATATATATATATATATATATATATTTAGTTTCTGTCTCAGTTCCAGTTTTGAAGATTTGGAAAAGAGTGAGTAAAGTAGTTTGAGTCCTCTATTGAGGGTCTTCCGTTTCATTTTAACATGTGGGTCCCATGTCATCCTTCTGTCAAAGGTAAGACCAAGGTAGTGTACGGTGTCCGTTTGAGGAATTTGGCTGTTTTCGATAAAAATTTGAGGTCAGGTATTTCTTCGAAGTGAAAATATAATGTGTTTCGAATTATCGTGGTTTAGTCGAATTTTCGATGATTTGTACCAGTCTTTTAATTTGTCTAAATGATGTTGTAATGTCAGTGAGGCTTGTGTAGGGTCATGATGTTTTTTGAGAATTGCTGTATCGTCAGCGTAAGCAGCAGTCAATGTCTCATTGTTAATAGGTATGTCGTAAGTGTATATAATATATAGTAGTGGAACCTGTATTGAACCTTGAGGCATTCCAAGACTGGAGGAACAGAAGTCTGTTCTGCTCTGCCGAACCGAGAAAAATCTATCGAAAAGGAAACATTGAAGAATCAGGAAGTATGTGTAAAGTAGTATGGACTTTAAAATTTTCTTTGAAATGTATAAAAACATTCTATATTAATTCATACTGTTAAGTTAAAAAATAATAGAGAGACTTTGATGTCACGATGGTAGTAGACCAAAGCGCACAAGGTCAGATGAAGAGATTTGGTTTAGTGCCAAAACTACCTCAAATAAATATATTACACTGACAACTCTGGGTACTTGGAACCCCTAGTCCCCTCTCTTAATGTCTTTTTTATTTACTGAATCTCCCAGAAGTAATACATGTCTTATTGTAATATTTTTTTACATCCTTTATTTTGTAAGATGTTTTTGACACTTCTTATTCCCCTTCCCGGAATTAATATCAGTAGTCATGGTAGTAGACCGACTAAAATGCATCTCTGAAGAAAAAAAACACACTAATTTATAATTTTAACTACAGTAAATATGAATATCAAACATTGAATATAAAAGATGAAATTGGCAAATATATAAGAAGGTCATGAAGATAGCTGAACAAGATGTGATGTAATAATAAGAGTAAAATATCTTTAAAATAAAAATATAATATATTAAAATAAATGTCTTATTTAATTAAATAAAAATTAGATTTAATTTTAATTTAATTCGATAGGAGGGCCAAAAAAGGTACAAGCTACTAATTACACCACCATTAAATATATGTAATAAAAAACAGTTGATTTGGTAACATTTATTGATGTAAATACCTGGAAAAAATAATGAAACTACAGGAAATGTCGAAACCCCGGATGATACGATTCTTTAATCGATTTTTAAAAAATTTTACCCCGGTTCACGGTGGAATTTACTTCCTGGATTTCCGTTGTTTCGATAACTTAAAACCGAAAAGCTTCAAACTAGTGTCTACACTCTTTGAATAAAAAAAATTCAGCCTATCAACTAGTTAACGCAATATACACCATCTACTCAAATATTGCTGGAATTAACTGCTTCATACTTTTCTTGTTTATATTGATCAAACCTCATATTGTCCGCATCTCTAGACGGTTTATAGAATACCCACTTAAACTGTTGCAAGCATGTCATGGGAAAAATATTGTAAAACCTGATCTAGAACTAGATCAAAATAAATGGAACTTAACGGCATGGAAAAGTGACAACCTAGGGTAACAGGAAGCCGCGCCATAGAACGCTGGGAGTGGCCAACGTGTGTTCTACCATGACCTAGGCGGGGCTTTAACTATTGTTATGGAAAGTGACCACCTTGTAGCCTATGGTAATACAGTAAATATCAACCGTATTATTCTTTATATTTGTCAATCAATTATCAATAAGATACAACAATCCTCACAAAACATCAAGACCCTATACAGGCCTCACTAACTCTACAACATCATTTGCTTAAACTACAAGATTGGTTCACACTATGGAAAATTCGACTTAATCATGACAAATCCAAACATATAACATTTACTCTTCGAAAAAACACCTGCCCTCCAGTTTATATTGACAACAATCAAATTCCTCAAACGGACACGGTACTTTACCTTGGACTCACCTTCGACAGAAGGATGACATGGGGCCCACATGTTAAAATGAAACGTATGACACTTAACAAACGACTCAAACTACTTTACTCTCTTTTTGCCAAATCTTCAAAACTAAAACTAAAACAGAAACTGAATACATATACATACTTACTTAAGCCCATATGGACATACTCATCACAAATATACGGCATCGCTAAAAAGACACACCTACAAAAACTTCAAACGTTCCAATCAAAATTATTGCGACTCATAACAAAAGCACCTTGGTACGTGACTAACAAAACTCTACATACTGACCTCCACTTTCCAACAGTTGACCAACATATAACGACCATATATCAACGATTTTACACAAATTTAAATGGACATAATAACAGACTTATAAGAGACATGGCCACAGCTGACATACCTCAGAACATGAGCAGGAGACTAAAAAGGCGTTGGATGAGGGATCTGCTTCCTTAGACAACCTAAGTAATTGGAACAAGTTAGGGAAGAGGTACTGCTGAGTACTTTCCTTCCCCATGCCTGTCATGTCATTATATCATTATCGCCATCACATTTGCTGATCGTCAACTTATTGTTGACAGGCGCAAATACATATTTTATAGAGAAAAAAAATTATCAATTTTGAGCAACAATGATAACAGTAATTAATACGTTATACCATGGAAAGCAAAAATTTCGTGATATTTTGATATCTCTAAATTTATAAAATAAAATATATTACTCATCAATTGTATTATCCTTTTAATCCAATTATTTTTCTTTGGATTTTAATGTTTATAAAGAGTTATAATACTGATAGTTCAAAATTCTCTCCCTCTACATATATATGCACTAACTTAAACCAGTAAATGAAAAAAAAAACTGAGATATTGGGAGGCAACTTTAATTTTTTAGTACTTTTCCGAATTCCTTGTACCAGACTGAGACATTGTTTAGATTCTCAATATTAATGTTGACAAAAATAATATAGTTTATAAATTAAAGTTACTACCGGTGCAGGGTTTGAGTCCAGTCCTGGCACCGAATCGACCCTAGAGTCGTGAGATCCTCCTAAAGCGTAACTAGCCATTGCAATGTGGGCACTTTAAAATAACTAAGGAGAAAAACTGGTTTAGCACACATCACATTGTGCAAATAGTGAACTAGAAACAGAGTATCATTACTAAGTACTGAACCCTTCAAGGGCTGTAATGGTTCTGTTTTTTATTTTTTTTTTATGTATAAAAATAAACAAAATCATATATACAGAATCATTGAAAAGGTTAATTAAGTATCCGAAGATTGGACATGACCTGGAGCCTTAAAGTGTTAAAAAAACGATTATATAGTTTATCTCTTCACGATAACATATTTTTTTCTTAAATATTTTCTCATCAACCAAAAATTGTATTACCTAAGAACGATTATGATAAATGCTCTGAGCATTGGTTGCTTTGTGTGCACATGCTTCATTGACTTCCATTGTGAATGCAGTACACGTTATGGCTGACCGTTGCCTTCCCAAAACAGAATCAAGCGCTCACGAATTTTTAACGTTTATAAACCATCTTTATACTCTTTTCCACCACACTGGCCGAATGAGTTGTTGAATAAAGATGAGCTCTTCGGACGTGAATTGGATTTCACGGGCCGAAAGTTGCGTAGTGGAACGGTTTTCGATTGATCTGGTGTGTATTCGACTGGAAAGGTTGGGGTAGGAGGTGGGGGACAAAGTAGTACAGATTTTTTTATGTCTAATGTATATATATTTTTTTTAGTCTATTTTTTATGTCTAACGGTCATAAACGTTCATTAGAGGTATCATAAAACGAGAAGAAAAATACTACATTACTGAGAACATACCAAACTTATGAGGAAAATTACACAGTAGATTACAAAACATATTGACGCCTTACTTCTAAAACCTACTAAAGATTCACTAAATTAACTATTTTCTAAGTAAATAATGCATTCATTTACATTAATAATATATTGGTATCACATTTTTAAAAATCCCAGGACTTTCCCAATATAAAAAATATAAATGTTTACTTATCTGTAATATAAATATAATTTTGAAGAAAAGGATGGTTGTGGTGATCAGTAAAAATAAAAAGTACTAAAAATAAATAATTAAATTTATTTTTATATTTGCTGACTTTTCGGCCCGAAGTTCAGGCCTTCATCAGGGTTCATGAAAAGAACCAAATAACAATAGGTATGAGAATAAACTGATATCGTTTCTCATACCTATTGTTATCTGGTTCTTTTCTTAGCCCTGATGAAGGCCTGAACTTCGGGCAAATATAAAAATAAATATAATTACTTATTTTTACTATTTTATTTTTGACTAATAGCCCCAACCATCCTTTTCTTCAATTATTCAATACAGTCACCCATCAACCCACAATTAGAAATATAATTTTATATTTTTTTAACTAAAATTTGTTTTTAGTGATTTACAAGGCTTTTGAGGTATGATCAATGGGCTGATACTTCTATCCACTTCGGGACAAAACGTATATTTAGGAGTGCAAAATTTAAAAAAAATATATTAAATTTTGCTCTCGGTACTATGAATAGTCAATTTCAAATCTCAATATTTACCAACGAAACCAGGATCTATACAGAGGGCTGCAGAATGAGAGAGCAGTTCTGCAGTCGATTAACAGTAAGTTGATGAGGAGTACGAGTGTTAAAAAAAAAACAACAAAAAAAACATTGTAGGCATTCTGAGATATACTGTTCACTATTTGGAGAAACAATAGAAATATTGAAGGAAAAAACTCAACCATATTCGATTATGTACTTTTTAGAATTGTAGCCCGCAATTGCAACAAATAATACATAACAAAAAAAAAATAAAATAAAAGTAGAGAAAATCAAATTTCAATAAAAAAATATTAGAAATGGATTAGATATTTCCAAAGCTTAAAAATATTTTATGAACACTAAAGAATAATCTTATCCAACTTAAATCTGATATAGCGATTATTGGTCGCTAGACTGTGCTTTCAATAGACGGTTTTTTTTTAATTCTGAAATATTTTACTAGTCAATATTCTGTTAATCTAGGTGTTTTTTTACCGATATTCCGTAGATTCTGTAAAGTTATTTATAAAACTATATCCCCGTTTTTCCTTTCATCTGGGTACATTGAATTTTAATTTATGGAGAATATTTTATCATACCGGTTACTTTACCATTAGGTATTTTATAGAAGAGCTTAAGGAAAAGAAAGGAAGAAAGACTTAAGAAGATTATGTAATTTTTCAATTAGTCATTATTTGTTTAGTCTTTCTTAAGACTATTAATGTGAACTGTGCTCTGATGGTGCTTGAATAAGCAATTCGTTGACGGATTAGCTATTTATCTTCATTTGAGATACGTAAGTTGTTGTTTTTGGAACCTTGCACAGTTATAAATACATAAACATACATATGGAAAACATAAACATACATTTTTTTTTTACACCAAAGAATTTGAAAATTGAAAGGCTAATTCAGTAACTTCTGAAATATAAAAAGGAAAGTTTTGGCGGTTATTATATGAATTAGGATACAGAATAAGGTTTTGGGGGCGACACCAATATAGATACTTCGAAGAATTACTTTTGAATAAATTAATAAGATGTCCTTTACATGTCTGTTATTAAGACATTGACTTTCGTAACTTTAACGATTCTCAGAGGCATTACACTTCAGTAGCAGTTCCATATAAGTCGTTACTGGTCATGACAGCCAATTGACGGTCAATTACCAAGACTAAAATGATCATAATCAATTATGCAGTTAATAAATAACCGTTTATGAGAACTTCATGATAGACACCTGGTGCTCCACTAGCAACCTCAGGGTCTTGGAGGTCGGCGAAATGCAAGAGACCTTGGCCAGAGACGAGCTACCAGAAGGTCTTGCACAAATAAGGTACAATTCTCGGGAACCGGTCCAAGGGGATTCTGCAACAGCTCTTCTCAGTCCTGAAGGTGAATCATAGGCGACGTTCGAAACCGATGGTTAAGATGTCGGATGTGGTTCCGTGGAAACTTTAAGCAGGGCAGGGTCGTGCGGTTTGCAAAAGTGAAGTTGGCGATTATTTATTTCTTGCCCTCAATAAAATAATTTGTTGCAGCAGTTTATCTTGTATAAAAAAATACTTTGCGGTTGTGTCAAATTTTGAAGAACATAAAAAAACTAGAAAGACTTCCAATGAAGAGCACCCAAATTAATACAATAATACTCATATTTCAACTACTCATAGCACCCAACATAATTTATAAATGGATATAGACAACTTTTATTACAAGATATATTTCACCATAGAAGAACAAAGCGGCTTACTCACTTGCTCACACACGTCTAATTATATTGCAAAAAATAAATCGCTTAAATATTAGTAATTAATATTGCTATGGTAGCAATGTTCAGTAGTTAACTTTTTTACACAAAAGCAAGCGAAGTGACCCTAGGGTTATGTGTTTGGATTATTTGCTAAAAGCTGTGTAACGGATTTTTAAGCGAACGGCTGGATTTATTTTTAAGTTTGATTAAATTATTCGATAAGGAGTGTTTTAAAAGAATTTCGGCCCAAAATTCTGACAAATTCCAATGTAAAGTGTGTTTAATCAATTCGGTAAAAAATATTAAACGGATTTTCAATTTTGAGGTCAGTATTTACTCAGTGAGATCCTCAGAATATTTTGAAACAATTGGAGCATAAACTTTTGAAAAAATTATTACATCTTAAGTATCTCTATTTTTAATTGATTTGAAATGATATCGTTACTGTTAACGCAAAAGATCGTTTGTAAAAATTCACTTTTTTTTGCAAAAGAACATAAAAACCGATTATTTCTTCATGAATTATTAGTATAATTTCATATTTTATTTTCCTCTGCCTTTTACCTGTTTAGCAGACTAGTTATAGCAGTTGCTGCCAACAAAATGTCACCTTTTGGATAAAGAGAATAAACATGTAAAATTGTTATATACGACTTTTTGGACTAACAGTAGAGATATGTGATTTTTATATAGATTATACATCATTTTTGTTCCCTGAAGACGTATCGAGTTTTTTGCGAAGTCTTTTTTTATTTTAATATTTTTTTTTTTTAATATCAAATTCCATTTTCATGAATATATATTGAAAATTGATATAAATCTTGTTTACATTTATATTACATTTTATTATTTAATGGTAACATGCTAATATTAAATTACCTGTAGGTCTCCGATTGCTTTTTTGAGTTGGTCGTCAGTTCTTAGGTTGCCCGTCTCTCTGTCGGATTCAGGTAGGTAACCAAATTGGGTCAAGTATTCTATCTATAAAATAAACAAAAACACATTTGATAAGTAACAGTGAAATGTGTGTATTATATATTTAAATTTTATTGAATGTTATCCATGCATTAAAGATTAACAAAAGAAATAAGTTTATTTATAAATGAATAAATTTCCCTGCCATTTACGTAGAAGAGACTTACTAAGAAAGTAATTATGCTCAGTATTATTTATTTGTTTTAATTTTATTATCTCTACCCACCGTAGGTTCATTGGCAACACCATTTTAATAAATTCAGTTGTAAAATTTTATCGATTTCATATACAATTTTCTGACTTTTTCTTTAGTTTAATTTCTAAGTCTTCTTTTAACGTTAGAGGAATACCCAATATTTCTCTTGCAGTTTTGAAGTTGGAGCATTCTTGAATTATGTGTTGACTGTTCGTTGAACTTGGCAATTATTAGAGTCAAGTCCTCTAAAAAAATATGCATGATAAAATCTGCTGCGCCAAATCCTTGACTGACGGAGAAAAGTTTCTTCCTTCCTAGATATTCTAATGACCCAGCCTTAGGGTGGGACACCCGGGGCGATTGCCGACCGATCTTTAGGGGCTCTTGCCACTTATTAGATATATAAAAAAAATACAAATTACATGTTAAAATAATTAATTTTATCCTATCAATAAAACTACTGTATTAAACAAATGTTGAATGAAAAAAATTCATACATAGTATACTATACATTCATAGAGTATAGTATATGTATATAATAGTATAGTATATAGTTCATTCATAGAGTATAGTATATGAAACACAAAATATTACATAGTATAAAACATCTTAAAAAATAAATTAAATTTTTTTATCCCTGTTGAGCGAATCCAATACCTAGGACTCCACCTGGACAAACGACTAACTTCGAATCCTCATACTAGACTGAAACGACAAGAAACCGCTCGACGTTTCCGATTACTTCAGCACTTACTAGACAAACGCTCTAAACTTCCAATTAATTACAAAAGACTCATATACATGACTATAATAAGGCCTATTTGGACTTACGGAGTTGAGCTATGGGGATCCACTAAACCATCGAATTCCTCTCGTATCCAATCCTTACAATCCAAATCCTTCGTAAAATCCTCAATGCACCTTACTTTGTTACAAATAAAACCATCCATAATGACCTTAATATTTCAGATCTGGTCCAATCCAGATACCTATCCTTCCATAATAAACTTCAGAATCATCCAACCTCTCGTTTCTAACCTTGCTTCCTCTTCAATTCCTGATAACCCTCCGAGGCGTCTGAAAAGAAGATGGCCCCGTGATCTCCTAATGTAGACATATCATTAGATGCTACATTGGGTAGTTACTCAGCAAGTGTCTTCATGATATTATATCCGTATGTTCAAATTTACTAGATGTATTTATTTAATACAGTTGTAAATATCATTAAGAAATAATTAAAAAAAATTTTTTTTTGAGGTGGGGAATATGATGTCATTGTCCGGGACACTGAATGTCTAAGGCCGGCGCTGCTATTCTTGTTCCCTTTTTTTTGCCACATTTTCCAAATTTCTAACTTTCTTTTTATATTGGTATTTTTTATATAGTCTTTCAATGGGCTTTTATTGATTGCTGCTTTTGGCTTCTTTCTCAAATGAGCCGCTGATTCATTACTGTAAATTGTTCTATACGAAGGGAGCCAAATGGAAACTACTTGCTTTACATTTTATTGTGATCGTCATCAGATATTTCTTATTTTTCTTCCAAAAGTATTTCAGGTCTGATGCCAATGGCATTATTACACCATAATGGTCGGTTGTTACGGTCCAATTGACTTGATGGTCTATTGATATCTTATGCATATTACTACATTAATATTATCATGTATTAATTGGATTAATAACCTATTGATAGTTGATGATGATGAGTTAATAATGCAAATAAAGTGAGATATATATAGTCATCGAGTTAAGGATGAAGTTATTAACGGATTATTACCCGAAGGGCTGACTTCCCCTTTCGGTTGCTCAGTAAATATTTGACGAAAGGGCCAAGAAGGAGCAACACCCCGGGCGGTGACCTGAGCTGCCTCGTTAGGAAGGAACAGGTCGCCCAATTTGGAAGTACGAGCTTCAGGCTACTGTTTACAATGGTCATTGTCTGTGTTTCAATGCACAGGATTTATCTTTGGTTATCCTTAGGTATGGCTTGGGTATATAAACAATATCGATCAGTATCTACGCTTTTGTTAAAAATATGGAAGTCTCCCCACAATTATCCTCTTCCCGAATCTAGGTGTAAATTAACTATTCATCAATCCATACCGTCTTTACAAAAATACTTAATTTGTACGATTATGTCAATGTTTATTAGTAATTCATTGCAGAACTTTTTTTTTCGCTTACTTTTCTGGCATACGGAGGAGGGAGAGTTCTTCTAGATTTACAACTAAACCTCTTCTAACCTGAATAGGATGGTAAAAAAATAGATTAAAATAAAGAAAGTAACGAAATAAATTTTAACTCGCATATTAAACCGCCACCGCAAGACTCGAGAATACTGAAACCAGCTACGACTCAACAAGATCGGCTATCATGGTTTGTCTTCAGACCAAACTTATCCAATTAATTTAAAAAAAAAAATTAAAAAAAAAGGATTTTCTCTCTTTACTTTACGAAAAACGCTTTCTTTCTTTGACTATACCAATGATGAAAATGGCACATCATTGGCTAAATCTATGCGATGGATATAAACACCTACTACCTTTAATCTGATTTTGATGAAATTTTCAGAGATTTTGCTTAGGTGATCTCATATCAATTTTGACAGATGCCATACACTACTTTCACGTACTAGTTTGCAAACGTAGAATCCTTGACACGCTTGTAATTTCAAAACCTCTAATCCAATTCGGCTCAAAGCTTGAGGAAAGTTTGGGACGAATGTACAAATTGTGTAGTTACAACTTCATTTAAGTCCATTTTGTACTTTCCTTTACGAATATACAGATATATTTACCAGGATACGCTTATATTTCTAAAAAGATTTTAGAAAACTGGATTTTATTCTCAAACGATAGAATCATTGACCTTGAAATATGTGTAGTTTTGTATCCAACATCAAAGAAGAATCTGCACAAATCCTTCCTAGCAGGCTTTAACATAAACTTAAATGAAAGTCTCCGATAACTTTGTGGCTTTTCAGCCACAGATGTCCATTAAGTTTTAAGCAAGTAAACCACTATTTAATAAAGTTTTGATACATATTGTGACAACAATAAATTACGTTAAAGTCGTCACCCATTTAGTCAGTCACGAGGTTATCATGCGAGACCATTGATATATGATTGCTAATAATGTATTTTCTTTGCGCATCTTATATTATAGGTTTTCCTTTTTACTACCTTAGAAAAACACTAATTTTTGCATGAACCTACAATCATCCCCTCCTCTCTCCTACCTCTCCCGTATAAATGATTTAATTTATAAGACTAACATTTGTGCATAAAATGGAACTGAAGTTCATAATAGGGAAAAGGGATTAATAATCCAGTCGATAAAAACGGGAGAAAATATTATTTTGACTGTGGACATTCTTACGGACTATCGAAGTGCAATGCTTTTATTCTTTGTGTAGTCTCAGAGATAATATTTTCCGTTTCAGACTCACTTTTGAGAAATATTAACTGATTCATTGGTTTTCCCTATTAATACAAAACAGCGACGGCATTCTTTTTGACGTTATAACTGCACTACAATAACAACAATTTTGATGATATCGTGACCGTAGTGCTGTTCCTAGAAGTAGATAATGGAACAACTTCCTCGTTAAAGACTTACTCATAGTAAACGGAGAGAAAAATTCCACTTTACCAAGTCAATCACCAATAAAATTTAATATTTTTAAGTCTTAGAGTAAGCGCAGACATCGTTCTCCGACAGATGATGCCATCAACAACTGCAGAGAGCATGTTGATGGTAACTCTGGACAGAAGGAAATAAAGATGACTCATTCCGTCCGGTTGAGCCCACCACATCCTGTGTACGCTGTCCATCCCAAACAGCCCCGTCCACCTATCCTGGCGCATAACTGTCTGCCATAGCCATTAGGATCCATTATCGGCGTGAGATGTTGCAGTCCAGGATCAATGGCGTTTGTTTTTAGAACCAAAATACAGTAAAATCGCGCAGATCCGGCCTTGGTGGGCTGTCCATACTAATGATTGCTGTTGAAAGGACACTAGTTTCAAATGAATTGACGTTTTCGAAATGTGAGCCGGTTCAGGAATATTGAGCGCTCCAGGGATTATGAGATAGTCGTACTACGCAGAGCAATCCATTATTGGAAATCGAATTAGCGGCGGTTCTACTGCCTTGTGTGACTGACCACAAAAATCATAAACTATAGAATTCATATGTTCGTTTCAACAGTTTCTGAACTGTGCAATGAATATTTCTCTTCACTTAAGTTTATAATAAATGAGAATTTTTATAAATTTGAGATATGATTAATTGAATTATGAATGTATGGTGTTAATGGGAGTTTCCAAAAAAAAGTTTTAAGTCTCTCAAATACCTTTAAATGAGTAATTAGTCCTCACATATAGAATCTAAAAATTATCTAACCTATTAAAAAAAGTTACATTAATCCAAGACAATCAGGATATACTTTATAATTTAAATTGTAAACTAAGTTTCATGGATTTGGGTGTATGTTGAATCGTTCTGGAGGGACATTCTGTTTGGTTAGACTTTTTCTCGATCATTGATGTATACATTTTGCTTAAAGTGTACATATTTATGTATGTATATTAGTAAAGTATCGCAGACCACTATCCTCCCCTCTCCCTCATTAAATTCTAGAAGATTTATTTAAATAATCAAAATCAAATTTCGTCCATCATTTTGGCAACTTGGAATTAGTTTCAGGCGTACTTTGGGAGTATTCAGTATCAGTGACTGACTCAGGAATCCTCAATAGAATGGAGGATTTTTTAAAAATGTTTATAATGCTTATCCCTTTTACCATATTTATTATTGCTATTCTTATAATAAGTGTTCTTGAAATAAAGTAAGTTTATTTCAAAGTGATTTTAATCTTTATTTGCGTTGATAATTTTCTAAAAATATGTTTTCCTTCCGAGATATATACAATCGCATACAAATAAACTTTAGTTATTGAGTCCAAGAACCGAAAATATAGAAATATAAAGAGTTTCTAATTGCTTAGTGTGTATAATATTTTTTTAAATTATTTGCAGATGAGTGTTTTATGAGCTGGATCTTATGAAACGGTTCCTGGACTTGTGATAAGCGCCCCTGGAAAGCGTTGGATAAAAATGTGTTCAACATGGTTTCGTTTTAATATTCTATTTCCTATCAGAATACGTAAAATAGGTACAATAAAAAAATAAAATAGAACCACCATTCCTTGTGAGAATGTCCAATGGTAGTTGCTTAAAGAATGCTCCGGTAAGTTACAAATCGGCAGTATGTTTAATACTAACTGTTGGTTACTCAATTGGTGTTCCCAAATTTCATTGTGATGTTCTCAACATTATAGAATTTAAAGAAAGCTGTGTCGTAGAGGTATCTGTGACATTCGGTTTACTCATATACACTTAAAGGGTGTCGATGAAAAATTGCAAATTGATCACATGAAAACTAAAAACATATCTGGCATATAGAGAAGTATTTTTTTTTAATAATTGTACAAAGAAAATATTTATCAAAAAGAAATTCGATTAATTAATTTTTACATGTAACTTGTCTTATTATATTGCCGATATCTAGATAAAACAACAGTTTTATCAAATTTTATCCTTTCCTTTTCTTGGGACGAATAAAGTTTTTTCGAAGACATTTATTTTTTATTTTTCTTTCTTTTTTAGGTGAGACTACTATGTCATGAAGATGGATGAAGCATGTGGGGTTGGCAAATAGATAGTCTTTCACTGCTTCTTTCTCGAGGCTTTGGCTTGTGAGTTCCATTAGTTATAATAATAAAAAAAAAGTATATATCTTTGGATATCACATAACATATTTTAACAACAAAATAACCTAATCGATCAATAGGTTTTTATTGTATACATTATAAAAAAAAAGCGCCAGATCTCTGTTACTGAGCTACTATTTTCCTCTTATTTAAAAAAGAAAAAATGCAAATGTAAAAAATTATTACATAGAGGTTCATTATTTTTAAAAAGTTATAAATCGAGTAAACATAGCTTACTTATTCCCACACGATTTTCCTAGCCACATAAGAGAAATATTTTTTTCGCTAAGATTAGATTGATTAAAAAATTGATTTAATATATATATATTAATGTTATGTAGATTATTACAATAACTGTCAAACGAGCATTAGGAATCTACCGGTAGATTTATAGTTTTGAGCAATCAGCAAAAACAGATAAAGGAATCTCCAAATAACCGATTTTTTTTTGTTTAGTAGTTTTTCTGTACTTTTTTTTTCTAAAGCTAACTTTTTCATTCGCTAACTTAGCTATTTGCCAAATAAAATTTTGTAACTATCAAACTTTTTCGAGAGTATATGTATGTAATAGTAGTCTTTTAATTCCGAAATGAACCCTATTTATTATTATTAATGTTTTTTTAAAAGCGAAACCTATATTTTCTATTCCTTTTGTAATATAAAAACCAATATATTTTTAAAAATAAATTCAAAATTATTTATTTTTAGAAGACAGTTCCGAAAATTTCTAATTATACTGCTATTCATTTAAAAAACACCGAAACTTGAATAGGGTCTCTTTTGGAAAGAATTAAACTTATAGGGACGATTTTGAATTAAAAAGGTTTATTTTAGAGAGAAAATATGATTTATCATTAGAGGAGATAAAAATATAAAAATTGCTTCACAAAAAATTAAATTTTTTTATAATAATGTTACAATAATATAAATTTATTTTTTATTTTTATTTGAATAAAACGGTTAAAAAAGTTCTTGATCAATATTTTTTATATAATGTAAGTTTCATCACACCCCTTCCAAATACAAAAAAAAAAAAATATTTTCGAAATCAGCTTTTTCATTTTTTTTATGTTGCAAGGAGTGTAATGAAAATATGAACCATAATCGATTTTTATGAAAATTGAGATAAATATAGATTGTAAACAAACCCAATAAATCCGATAGTTCGATTATTTGTTTTTCAAAAACAAACCTAAATATTTTTTTAAAAAATATAACAATTTTGTTTTCGAAACTAGCTTTTTCATTTTTTTTTTTAAATATTAAGGTTTGTTTTTGAAAAACAAATAATTTCACTATCGGAATTATTGGATTTGTTTACATGGCAATCGATATTCATCTCAATTTTCATAAAAATCGATTATGGTTCACTATGGAAATAAGCGATTCACGTGATATACATCAGTTTATAGGGTTTCAAGGGAAGGACTTTAGGGAATATTATATCGTACTATATTCCGAACTATCAAGTTACCTGCTCATTAGACTAGGAACAGCTGCCGTCAGTATCGATTACTCCAGTGATAACATCATCTGTCATCGGGGAGCCGCCACGGGGCGGGGGTGCATGACCTCGCTGGACCCTTCCGCCGGACATCCTCGCCGATAACAAGGAGGTTAACAACTCTAATGCCTCTAGATAAGATAGGAAATGCAGGCGAAATGTTCCGCGAACTCTTTCTGTCCGATTTCTTTCCAATTCTCATTTCATAATTATCTAGCAACACATTAATATCAATGTGAACTTGCAGCGTTTTTCCATAAAAGGCTGGAAAATCCTTCACATCTAAGAATAATCGGGTTGTTTATAAAAAGACACTTCAATATAATTTATTGGCTCTTGAGTGTACGTTTTCTACTAATGATTACTAAAACTTGGAAATAACAGTACCTGTATATCAATTTAAGTTTTTTTAAATTTTTACGTGGTATTTACAACTGTACTAAAAAAAATACATATATATATATATATATATATATATACACACACACACACACACACACATACATGTAATAGGAAATCACGTGGATTCATCTTCTTTTCAGATGCCTTTGAGGGCGATCAAGAAACGAAAAGGAAACAAAGTTAAAAACGGGAGGGTTCGAATAGTTCTGAAGCTTATTATGAAAAGATAGGTATCTGGATTGGACCATCCTATAAATATAATTTATTAATTGCTGTGGTAGAGTTTATTGCTACTTGTTTGTTAAAGGAGAAGAATCCATTAAATTTTCATAAATAAACAGATTGATTTAAACGTTTAGTAGTATGTGTTTATTCCGTCTGTTTATATACCGTTTCAAAGATGTCTTGTCATAGTTTCCTATTGTTTGGAATATGAACCCGAATTGCTAGTTAGATATCAGACTATTTTGAGATATATGGCTCAGTATATAATCCTGGCTATCAAATGTGAGATTTGAGAGTTCCTGCATACATATTATATATCAAGGAGTGAAGAAACTTAGTGAGTAAGGTATTGTTCTAATATGATTTGGGTCTCGGAATCAAGTCCGTTTGTTGCAGTTAATTATTTATTCTGTTACGACAGCCGTGGATTGACCCTGGAGCAGTGAGACCCTACTGGGGCTGGACGTACCCTGCCTTTATAAAGTGAGCAGTCTTAATTAAATAATTAATTAAGGGGAAAACCCAGGCGGTTGACGTGATCTAGGTCAAGATGGTTTCCATATACAACCGTTGACCAAGAAAGTACTGAACCCTTACAAAGTACAGAACCCAAGACGCTTTCATGGATTGAAATTATTTTTTATATATTTGGAAAAGGGAGCACTGAAATCCGTAGGGATTAGAAGTCATAGTAAGAGCCTTCCTTCTATTCTGCTTTATTTTTCAAGTATATTTCTGTGCCTCGGAGATTTGTACAAGGAAGCCATAATATTGTGCTATTGAAATATATTTCTCGAATACTAAATTATTTAATAAAAAGGTTGACATGGTCTCCGGATATGAACATGGCAAAGATTTAAAATAATAATGTGGTCGGTTTTCAATCAATTCTTTACTAAGAAATATAACATTCTGTCACATGCAGGGATACTAATTATGTTGATAGAGTAGCTCATTCACTCTCTATGTACAATAAATCAAAATAAATTAAACAGAAAAATAATAATACTTTTTATGATACTACTTTTCTTGTGTTTTACGTTATTTCATTTTGATTCTACAAAGGATGTTTGTTGAAGTTAAGTCCTACGACATATCGAGTAAAATGAAACAAATAGCCTATCGACATTTTTTCACATATAATCATTAATATCAAGAATTTATTTTTTCATTCCATGAAATCATCTGATATTCAGAATTTCACGTTGTATAGAATTCACTTCGTCATAAAATTCTGGGTTTTTTAAGTAAACAAAAATATTATTCAAGATAAACTGGGTTCTAATGCGTATGAATTATAAAATATTGAATTATTGGATGCATAGTTTTTCAAATAGGATCAGTTTGTGTTTGTCAAGTTATTTAATTTTTATAAAATATTGGAGAACTTTAATGTTTTTTTTTTTTAAGAATATACACGAACTATACCAAATGTCCGAAAAATTTGAATAGTTAACATGCTATAGGTTTAGTATACAATATTAAAAATATTTGACGTCATTTGCGATTAGGATAATAAGAATTATGTAGAATCATTCAATACTATAAAATATATTTTTAAAAATGTTGATATACATTGCTCTAGTTTTGAAGATGACCCACATAATTAGCCCGAAATTTTTGCTTTAAATTATAAGGGATAAATTTATTTATTTATATTTGTGTCTCATTAACATTTATTGTTTATATTATTATAGTTTAAAATGTTACATTTCATCTATTTGTTGAGTTTTTCAAGTGGTATAAAATTTATAAAAATAATGCACTTCCATCATTATGATTTTTCCTAATTTTAACGGTGCTTTTTTTTTAGTTAGGCAAATGAAACAATTTCTATGTACATTTTAATGTGATAAAGGTCATGTATTTCATTCCAAAAGATACGTTGATGTAATAACACCTGAGAGTGAATCTTCACAGCTTATCTTGTTGTGCGACGGTTCGTGTACATGTGTATAAATGTATTTATTATGTATACTACAAGATCTGACAAGCACTATCAAGTTGGCAGACACTCAGATGGCAATCAGCTGGGTGTGGGGTCTACGGACACCTGAACAGCACGTGTTAGTAGGTCTCTGGAATAGTAAGAAGGAGGCCAACACTACGGCATATCCTAAGAATAGAACGAGTCAGTTTACGTAGGACCAAATTTATTATTTTATATGCACATCTCAATGTCTTTCCAGTTTTTTTAACTCTATTCAGTTTTTTTTTTAATTATATTTGTTTTTTATATCAACCTTTTATTTATTACTGTAATTTCTATTATTTATACGGACACGCCTATTAGAATATTTCTTGGAAAGTAGAGTGTTGTCTTTATTGAACATCAATTAAGAAGAATCTGCAACTGTAGATCTATCATCTGCTCCTTTTTTATCATCCTAAAGTTTTCAAGATAACCGGTTTTGACCCACCTTAACTCTTCGTTCAATAACCGGAGCTATTTGGGATTAGAATCTTATCTCATGGAGGAGAGAGATCTATAGATAACTGCTTACAAAAATGGTAAAGATGGACGAGACATATAGCTCAAAGTTTTGATTCACAATTTTTCAAAAACGATTTTCAAGTAGGTGTCCAGCAGTAATATCCAGGTTTAACTCTTCGACAACTGAGCACTTGGTGAAGTACCCTCAGTACATAAGTGACCTAATCAGGGCAAAGAGAAGAGTAAAATATGGCGGACTGACAGATGCATTTAACCAACATTAGACAAAACAATTACATAGAGCCCACATATCAACAAACAATTCGATTCTTTCAAGACTATCAAAATTAAACCTAAAATAAAAACTGAATATTTACATTTATCTACTTAAGCCCATTGGACCTAGCTTCACAAATTTACGAAACAAACAAAACGACCCACATAAGAAAACTGCAAACTTTTCAGGCAAAAACATTCAGGACTATAAAAGCTCCATGGTACGTCAGAAACATTAATTTACATCCAGATCTTCAAATGGCAACAGTTAACATACGTGGGAATACTAACACATTCATACAAGGCATGGATATTATTAATATGCCCGAAAACGCGCTTAGGAGGCTCAAGCGAATCTAGATAAGGGATTTCATTAAAAATATTCTAACACCAAGATAGGAAGGAATGCCGCTGGACACTCCTCTCCCTCACACCAATCTAGCCACTACCATTATTCTTCCCGATAGCAGACTCCCTGATTTTTAGTGTTTCTGACAAGCAAAGAAATGAACTAAAAATAAAAGTGTAAATTAGTTAATACAAAACTGCTCGCATTAAAGCAAAGTATAATAAATTAATATTCTTTAAAAAACTAAAGTGCGAATGTGAAAATACCTGTAAGTAGATTAGAAAATTAAGATAACTTTTGGAAATAAAATAAAAATTTATTTCAAACTTCTGTATGGTTTAAACCATAGTGTGGAATGAAACTAACTTGTGATCACGGAACATTCTGCAACAAAATAAAATTCTGTTGAAGGCTGGGTTTCATACCATTTTTTTTTTTAAAGACTCCCTTTTTTTATATGTTCATTTTTTTAATTTTTGTATTATCAGATTCAAATAAGCGCCTCAAATCTGAATATCCTATTAGTTAAATAACTGCTGTTTTTTTTACAAAAATCGGAGATAACTTCATTTCAATTTTATTTTTATTTAATTATTTTCACTTGATTGTGTGGAAGTTGTACTGGAACCGACCTACCAATCAACTTTACCTTGTCTCTTGAGTAGAAATGTACTACGATTATATATAAATAAATATTGATAACAAAGAAGAAGAAAAAGTCTTTTTATTTATCAAAATTACAAAATATAAATTATACAAAATAATATTTTCGGATTTAAAACCGAAAATCAGACGTGCTATATGGTCTGTTGACCGTCAGAGGAGTGTTTCATAACAAAATTATATTTCAGTCTATTTATATACAAATAATTAATAGGAAAATAAGAACAATTATATTTAAAATGTAAAAGTTATACAAATATTTTAATTACAAAAACAGTGGTACCAAAATTCTCCAATTTATTAATTGTTAAATTCTCTGGTGAGCATTATTCTATAGGAGAAAACAGACTTGCAGTAATTTATAAATGCTATCCAATTGTTTCCATTTAATAAATCAATTACTTGATCTCGAGATAAATTTCTAGACTTTAACCATTTAATTCTAAATTCAGAGAGTATCGGACAAGCAGTCAGGAAGTGATAGAGACCTTCTGTTTCGTTTGTATTACACATGCTACAATTATTGAAGTTTTTATAATTTAAGTTCAAAACATCAGCTCTAATTTTAATTACCCATCTGATCACCTTCAATGAGCTTTTGTATTGATAACGATTTTTAAGATACAACTATGAACAAATATCTGCACGTGGAAATTTTCAAAAAAATAGAGTTGAAATAAATATCAAAAGAAATAAATATATTAAAATAAATAAAGAAATAAAATATGCAATAAATCGACTTCCGAAGCATTGGTTAATATTGATTGTATTTTAACATAACCAAAGAAACTAGTGTCTAAATAAAGAATAACTCCCCCCTACTGACTACGCCCTTGGAGGAATAAATGTTAACTAAACAGAAGAAACAGACCCTCAGTTGCTTATTGGATCTATAGCTGGAATTGTATTCAATAAATTATCCCTCATACTGACCACTTAGGCCCCATTGTGTACTTGCTTAGTCTAATTAGATAATAGGCTAGTTAGTTGTAGAGTCATCAGTCCGTATGGATTAATGGGGCCACCCAACGCTCTCTATTATTTATAATAATGTATTTAATTAAATTTCAAACATCAACATAATAGTTATTTTTCAAATTCATACAATTCCGTTTAGGATATAGTATTAATAATTAACACAACATACCTGCAAATAAGTCGGAACCGAGGTAAACACTGTATGTAATAAACATTAGAGGACCGCGCAAAAGCCCTTGCGTGACCCCCTCCATTAACTCGTATGACCTATTACATAAATTTTAATAATGGCCAGACAAGGCATGCAATTTTTTTAAGTAAGAATCTCTTATCTTGGGCACGAATTTATCAGATTAATTTTTAAATGACATATTTGTTATACATATAAGTTAATTAGCGGGAAATTTCACCTCGCTAGTTATAGAATGAATAGATTAAAATGTATTTAAAGTTCTATTGAAAAGTGAATTTTAATAGAGCTTTTCCTTATGGTAATTACAACAAAAAAAAATAATAATAATAAATAGTCCATGTGTACTAAATAACATTTAGACCCAACAGTAAGTTGAAATACTTGAAAAAACTAGTCATGTATTTTTAACAGTGGGCAATATAGCTATTGCTGCTAAGAATCAAAAATGTAACATCAGGCCTTTCGTGGGTTGGAAATAAAATGGAAAATACTTCATCATCAGCCACTAGACCTATTTAGTGTTGCCCTAAAACGGTCTTGGTCTTGTTCTTGCGGTTTTGTAAGACCAAGACTAAATAAAATAAGACCAAAACCACGATCATCTGATTGTAGCAAGACCAAGACCAAGACTGAGTTGGCTAGATTTGAGGAAAAACAATACTTCCCTACGAGACTCTTGTATCCTTCCGCCTAACAACGAAGTTGGTCGTAGTAACGCCAAATGCTATTGTTTTTATGATTATATTGTATTGATTATTAGAGCTCTCCAAATAATGAAAAAAACTTCAACATTTGCTAGGACCAGAACACGATAAAAAAAACAAAAAACAAACAAACGACCTTTTGTGAATAAAACTAAGGCAAAAGAATATACAGAATAATTTCACAGTATTGACAAGTTAATTTTACTGATTTGGTTGGAAATTACTGTAGCTTTGTCAGTGTATATAAGCTTAAAATGCACTTGATCTTTTGCTTTGTTTCTAAGAGGTAAACTAACGTGTTTAATAAATAGCAATATGATAATGGTTGACTGCATGATTGGTGAAACTCTAGGTGGGAATTTGAGACCAACACCAAGACTGAGTGCGCTATACCAACACCAAGACCAAGACTAAGTCTCGTGTCATGGTCATGCAGTTAGGCAACACTAGCCCTATTATATGTTGGTGTACAAACCACATAGTTTTGTTCGTACTTGCCTTGTTATTGACACCAGTATTAATAAACGTACCTTTAGTATATTTAGGAAAGATAGAATTGGCCACCTTCAGATCCCAATCCTTCAACTCCTACCTCACTTCCCTCTCTTCTCATGACAATTTCCTATGGAAGACCACCAAACATATCCTAAAACCCCATCACATATCACATCCTCTCCGTCGAGGTGATGGCTCTTGGGCAGCATCTGACGAAGATAGAGCCGAAGAATTCGCCAAAAACCTTTCCCTTACATTCACCTCTCATCCAGAATCCAATCCCACCCACACGTCAGCAGTAGAGGAATTCCTTAATTCACCCATCCCACTCTCCTTACCGCCTAAAGCAGTTAATCCTTCTGAGGTCAAATTCCTTTTACAAAAACTACCTACCCGTAAATCACCTGGATACGACCTGCTTACCTCTCAGATCCTTAGACAACTCCCTCCTAAAGCTGTCATATTCCTTACATACATATACAATAGCATCCTACGAACCACCCACTTTCCTCTTTTGTGGAAACATTCCACTATTATCCTGTTTCCGAAACCAGGCAAACCTCCCAACACCTCAACGTCCTACAGACCAATTAGCCTTCTTCCTATTCTCTCAAAAATCTTTGAAAAGATCCTCCTAAAACGCATCCTACCCTTTATAGAATCCCAAACTCTTCCTTCCCATCAGTTCGGATTTCGTTCACAACACTCTACAGTCCAACAAGGACTCCGAGTGGTTGATCATATTTCCGCAGCATTGGAAAGCAAGCAATATTGCTCGGGTGCATTTCTGGACATAGCTCAAGCTTTCGACCGGGTATGGCACGCCGGGCTTCTTTCCAAGCTGAAAAACTATCTTCCTCAGTCCTTGTACCTTGTTCTCCGTTCCTACCTCTCAGATCGTACCTTCCGAGTTCGTTGCGGTACTGAATTTTCGCATTGCTATCCAATTGAGGCAGGTGTTCCTCAAGGTAGCGTATTGGGTCCCGTCCTTTACATCCTCTTTACCGCCGATATCCCTGTCCATCCCGATACCTTCCTGGCAACTTTTGCTGATGACACCGCTATTCTATCATCCGACTCAGATCCCAACATAGCATCCTTAAATCTCCAAAACCACCTCACCTTGATTGAGCACTGGTGTAATAACTGGCGCATTAAAGTTAATGAATCTAAATGCCAACACATTACCTTTACACTCCGACGCAGTTCCTGTCCACCAGTACACTTTAATTCCATCCAGCTTCCTTACTCAGACACAGTCCGGTATCTTGGCTTTCATTTAGACCGAAGACTGACGTGGAACCCACATACTAGACTCAAAAGACAAGAACTCAACCGACGATACGGCCAGCTATACAGACTACTAAACAGAAAATCCAAACTTTCTATTGAAAACAAATTACTTATCTACAAGACAATACTGAAACCTATATGGACATACGGACTTGAACTGTGGGGTACAGCAAAAGCTTCTAACATCAAACGTATTCAATCCTTTCAATCTAAAGTCCTTCGAACAATAGTTGATGCTCCGTTCTATGTAAATAACAAAATCCTACACCATGACCTTAATATCCCATTTGTCCTAGACCTTATTCCAGAAAAATTCTCCAAATTTCACCAGAACCTTACCTATCATCCAAATCCCCTTGCACAATCTCTATCCAGCACCACCCATCCTTACAATCCTCCTCGAAGGTTGAAGCGGCAGTGGCCCAGAGACCTTTTGTAAATAAGCATCTATTGGAGTTTTGGCAATGGCCAGATCCTCCACTCAAGCCCGAGTGTGTATGATTAGGTTAGTTCTTTTGTTTATATACATTTATTTTATTTTATTGTATTTATTTTTATTTTATTTATTGTATTTATTATTATTAAGTTTCTGTATTATTTTATTTTTTTTTTATTGTAAATAGAGTGTGAGTGTGCTTTCTCTGAACACTATTATAAATGTCCTTGATGTGACAGAATGTAATATTTCTAAATAAACAAATAAAAAAAAAAAAAAAAAAAAAAAAGTATATTTAGGGAAATAAAAAAAATGCAAGTCTTGTCCTCGCTAATTTATTTAAACTGTGATGGTGAACTCCCATGCTGTTTTAGGTAATTTCTTGTGGCTCTCACTAAATATTTGTTACCTGTCTCTTGTTTCAAAGCATTCAATTTTTTCCACTTGCTGAAAAAATAACTATTAACTGCTTTAAAATAAATAATTTCATCAAATTTAGTTGCAATATTAAATGAAAACATATAACTTCAAGACGTGACGCTCGTTTGCTCGTAAATATTTTTTTTTCGTTTTCGTTATTTTTCGTCCAGATTTAAATTCTGGATCGGTATCCTCATCATCATGTGATTATGCTTGACTCCAAAGCCTCTAGGATCTCAGAAAATTCACTTTTTCTTCAAAATCTTTTGGTAGCGATGATGTGTTGAGGCAAGCTGTTCCGCAACATTGGCCGCAGACTGTACATTGCGACCCCATTTTTCTGTAACCACAATTTGCACCACAATCTTTCTTGCTGGAATCGATTTGCTTGTTCTTTTAATATTAGATATTTTGTTATATTAATATTTATATATAAACCCTTTCTGCTTCATTATGACTAAGTTGTTAAAAAAAAATACTAATAATTTTTTGGATAACGAATAATTTAGAAATGTACTTTCTGTAATTAAGATATTAAAATAATGGGTAAAATATTAACTGTCATTTAAAGGTCATTCCTCACTGTATCTGATCTTGCTGAGAATTCAGAGAAATAAAAACTACTATAACCCCATATTTACTAATAAACTCCTAATTTTATTAGAATAAAATCTTTTATTATTAACCCAAGTAGTCTTCCAAGGGGTTGAAATTTTTTCAATGCTATCACTAGGAATAAGATTTTTTGTAGAAACTAATGTTTTCTTCACTATACTAAATTAAGAATCTGTATCAAATTACAGATACAATAGTGAGAATTTTTTTATTATTATTTTTTTTTTTACTCTGATTATTATAAAACGTGTTATTTAAAGAGATATCGAACATTTTTATTTTTGTAATAAAATTATTTTAGAAGCATTAGGCAGGACATAAAGGAATGAATAAATTGACAATCTATACTCAAAACTAAACAGTAGTACAAAGGCTTATGTTTATGTCACAAGTAAATTGCTTATTTTAGTTCCTTATTTCATTTTTCAGTATTTTATCGATGCCAATCTTGGGCTTAGAAGAGTTTAGTGAAAAATACCTTTAACGACCAATGTAAATACCCAAAACAAAACGATTAAAAACGCATTAGGAATTAAAATGAGGTGGGCAGGACATGTGCATCGTATAGACAATGATAAATGACCGAACATTTGCACAGAATAGATAACTAAGCGGAAACGAGATAGACAGAAAAAAAAAAGGTTTAAGATGAAGAACATCACACGGACTATTGAAAATGAAAATGAATTATTAATTATTTCATATTTCTCTTCTTATTTTATATTATTTATTACTTGAGATGGCTACGTTCATACTGGATGGCTTCATAATACTTAAAGGCAAAAAAAGGATCGGTTTTGACTAGTCTTAAAGAAAAAAAAACACAAAAAAAAACTTATTAAATATAGTGAACTCTCATGGAAGCGTTTCTGAGGGAAATGGACTTCTCTTTTATGCTTATTTAGCGGTGGTTTACATTATGAATTCCTTTGAAAATTCATTTTTTAATTATAGTTAAATCGCATATTATGGAATTTTCTTATAATACATAAACTACAGTTAATAATGCTAACATGCACTTTTAAATAAATTAAAATATAAATTGTTAAAAAGATCACATTCACAGGCTTGAAAAAATAAAATTATTACTATATACAAATTGATTTTTATTTATAATGTTTACAACTGTATTAAAATAAAAATACATCTAGTAAACGTGAATAAAGGAATATGATGACATGAGAAGTCTTGTTGAGAAACTACTCTCTCGTAGCACTCTAATAATATATCTACATTCGAAGATCTCGAGGACACCTTATTTTCAGACGTTTTTTTATATATAAATTAGTTTTAAGGATTCATTCCATACCAGACTGAAACGGCAAGAAACCGCTCGACGTTTGCGATTACTTCAGCTCTTACTAGACAAACGCTCTAAACTTCCAATTAATTACAAAATACTCATACACATGACAATAAAAAGGCCTATTTAGAATTACGGAGTTGAGCTATGGGAGTCGAGCTCCACTAAACCATCGAATTCCTCTCGTATCCAATCCTTACAATCCAAAATCCTTCGTAAAATCCTCAATGTTCTCTACTTTGCTACAAATAAAACCATCCATAATGACCTTAATGTTTCTTATTTTTCAGATCTGTCCCAATCCAGATACCCATCCTTCCATAATAAACTTCAGAATCATACCAACGTTTCTAACCTAGCTTCCTCTTCAATTCCTAATATTCCTCCAAGGCGCCTGAAAATAAGATGGCACCGTGATCTCCTAAGGGTAGACATATCATTAGAGTGCTACCATTGGGTAGGTACTCAAAAAGTGTTTTCACGTCATTATATGCATATGTTCAAATTTACTAAATGTATTTCTTTAATACAGTTGTAAATATCATTAAGAAATAATAATAAAAAATAGAAGATTCATTCTGGTTCACGTCCATATTACAAAATTTACAAATAACCGTTTATTAAAACGAATTTACAAGTAACCTGCAATACTTAGCGAAGTAAAAAAGGATACACCGCGTTTATAATCTAGATAAAAATAATCAAGATCTTATTAGGGGCTCTAATAGTCCTGAAAATACGGTCTTCAATTTTAAATTCGTTGAAGGCGTGGTTCCTTCATACTCCAGTGCCTCTATAAATAGGCAGCAGTGTTGTTCTAAAAGAGGTATACACTCACACTTAAAGTTAGCGGCGGAATGCGGTTCCCCGGAAGTAACTACAGACCAAACGGAGTTCGTTTCTCTGTTCTTGAGGTAATGGTATCCGTGTTTCCGCTCTTGATTGGGATTATGTGGGAAACAATTATGACTACGAAGGTAACCCTTACAGTTTTGAAGTGATCAATGTTTAATTAAATACTGATTATTATTTTTTTGTGATTAATCTCCAGTATTAAAAAATCGTATTGACAGAGGGAAAAAAAATCATGGAGCTTCTAAATTACGTATAAAAAAATAGTTAATATTATCCTTGTAATAGGCAGAGATGGGCAAATGCTACTTTAAGTACTAAATACCAAGTATTTGACTAAAATACAGCCTGTTTGGACTACTAAAGAATTTAATTATTACTTCATTTGACGTTAAAAAATTAGCTGAAGTAGTGATTAAATGCCCAACAGTGATTCAATTTGAGTAAAATATTTGGTACTCAGAGAAAGTTTGCCCATCTCTGGTGAAAGAGCGCTGACTTCCAATGCTCAAGGTTCCAGGTTCGAGTGCGGCTGATAACTTAATGATTTAATCTGTTCCTCGGCCGTGGATCAACTCTAGGCTCGGCAGAACCTCCTGTGGCACACCCAGTCTCTTTAATAATGTGGTTCCATAAATTGAATAATTAATCAAGGGGAAAACCTGGCGTTTGGGCGTGATCAAATGTTACCCCAAGACACTTCATGGGTTGTAGTTAGTGTTGCCCAAATTCGAGACCGAGAAGAGTCTTGCTATAGGTCTTGGCACGGGCGGATCTATGGGGGGGGGAGGCTTTCGGACTGAAGCCCCCCCCCCCCAAATGGTGAAATATAACCATGTTTATGGGAAAATATATTGAAAAATTATCTCTTAAAGTATTATTGTTCGTATAATTACATTTAAAAGGACTTAAGGAATCACTTAAACACCATTTCATAAAGATAGTTAGTTTCATTCTTTTTTTCCATAGTAATTTTGGTCATTTTTATGAAAAAAAAAAAAGCTTTCTTGCTGAAGCCCCCCCAAAATTAAATCCTGGATCCGCTAGTGGGTCTTGGTCTTGCGCAACAGTCTTACAGTTACCTATTAGCTTATTACTAGAGAGGTATTACTGTAACTTTTTAGATAGCAGAAACCTAACTAAGTCTGAATGAAAAATTAGAAAAGGTAAATGTAAAAGTATATTGGTTACACTTCAATATTCTTTACATATAGTAACTAAACTTGTCAAGTATTAGTAACTATTTTGCCTCAATTTTTATTCAAAAAATCGATCTTTTTTTTACCACTCTTGGTCTTGGTATTGCAACAGATAGCCGGTGTGTTGGTCTTGGTCTTACAAAGTGTAAGAAGAAGACCGATTTTGGGCAACACTAGTAGTAGCGTTACAGGTTTTTTGATTCTTGTATTAGCACAGTCATAGTACAAAGCCAATAGTGTGTATAGCATTTCAATATATTGTTATCCAATATTTTGTCGTTTTGGTAGCGTTTGTAAAAATATACAATTCTAAAACAAATGTAGGATCAACAATTTAACGATAACAATCGTGGGGAAGGGAGGAGGAATGCACGTAAATCGGCCCTGTAGTTTTAGTGTCAAGCGGGTACAAACGAAAAGCAAGCTGTCTTTTTGTATAATACTTTGATGTTATTTGTCAGAAACACAATGGTGCAAACATAACCCCTTCAAGAAATAATTGCGAGGTAGCAGTTAAAATTTCCGATCATCGTTTCCTTGGCGTTTTCTTCTTCTGCGCCTCCAAGAGCGGTTGTTAGGTGGTTCTCCTACTCAACTTTTCAATGAGTTAACACTACGCTGTTGGTGTGGTAAAAAACATTAACGGGATAAGAAAATAGTAAAGATTAAGATGGCAATAAATAGATAATATCTTAACTGTAGGGTGAAATAAAAAGAATAATGTATCTTAAGTTTTTAAATATTATCAGTAGCCTTTTCTATTTACATTACAAAAACACCAAAAATAAATTAATAAAAAACGTAACTTTGTGACTATTCTCAACTGAACAGTTGTTTGTACAATTAAATTAAATCATGTTAATAAAGAAATTTTTACATTAAATTATAATAAATTTAACTTCACCATTTAATAATATATACTTACAACCAATAGGTTAAGTTTTGTATTATATTATAATTCTTACCGAATATGTGTTAAATTAAAATAAAAGTATTTTCTTTAACGGCCCAGGCTATGAGAGATAATCGGATTTATGTATTTTGAATTTTTATTTAATAGTGTATTAAAAAATATTAAATTGAATATTTAATAGTTGACCGTTGCATTATAAAGGAAGGAGATGATCCGGGGTGGCGGTCATAAATAGGCTAAATAGAGGTAAAACTATTTTATTAAAAGCCAACGTTGACCAGTTTTTTATTTTTTTTTCTCCACATTCCTTTATGTCTGTTATTTCATATTATATCCTTTTTCCTCCCATCCTTTCATATCCCTTCAGATTATATCCTGTAAAAGTATATTCACATTTGCATATATTATATATTACACTACAACAATTTTTACCATCTATTTACTTCAGTTTAGTATCTTGTTACTTAGCTTAGTCTGTATATATTTTAATGTACTTACTATTTATAATTTTAAGAAGCTTATTCTTGTCTAAATATTATGTAACTTCCACAATTCTATATCTGTTTGTATCTTGTCCCTTCTCGTCCTGAAGAAGACCTGCAAAGTCGGGTGGAAACGTTGGATTTTAATAAAAATAGTTTTACCACTATTTAGCCTATTTATGACCGCCACCCCGGACCATCTCCTTCCTTTATAAGTATTAAACATTTTTTTTCAGTATAAAATCTCATTCCTTTTTAGAAAAAACACTCATAATTTTTATGATGGAATTAGGCAGTATGTACATCTGGGGCTTAGAATTTTAAAATCAGCCAAATCTATATTCAAATGTTTTTTAAATAACTAGATTTTTATGAGGTAAAATAAATTCATCCAAAAACAAATTATTTCGCCTTATGGTATTTAGTATTATATGTTATAAAAAAAAAAAAAGCTGAAATTGAATGATTTTGGAATTTTACACCGCACTTGATGATCCTTGATTTTTTAAAAAAATTTTATTATATTCTAAATATTATAATTCTATATTTCTAATAATTAAAACTTTGTTAGTGTCAAATTTGTACTTCTATTGGTCATTTAACTGTTTTATTATTTGTTTATTTTATTTATTCTTATTCGGAAATATCTGTGGAGAAATAATAATAATAATCATCTTCTTTCATTGTAGGCAGCTATAATGTTTTTTCATTTTTGTAGTATTTATCAGCAAGCCCTGTTGTAAGAGAAACAGAGCACAACAGTAGGAGTTTGAGGAACTAGTTTTGGTGGAGTTAACCATTTTATTCTTAATAACGGTAGTTACATAGAAATTAATGGTTTTAGGGATAAAAGATTTATATTTTTCAATGCCACGTACTTACATCTATTAGCTGAAGTACCTGCTTCAAATTTTAAAAATGTAAAATAGTGTGATAATCTATTGCGCTTCGATAACTCATAGCAAGAAATTAGGAGAATAAAATTTTTTTTTGTTTTTATTTGTATCGGAAGGATAGCAATAGATTTGACGGCGGAGTTTCAATCTTATATAATTAATACACGCCATTTTTTATGGTAGTTAAAAGTTGAATAACAAGGTTAGGTTATGTCTGTAATATGAAATGTTATCAATTATCCACATACTAATTCCTACCTTCTACAAAATGATTGTTTCTTGTAATATTTTGAATATAAAATATAAGATTTAAAATTTATTACTAATTATTAGTTCGATAAGTAACAGTAATTATTACACAATGGGTTAGTAATAAATATCATATATTTGTGATGAAATCACAGCGGGCAGTATTATCCCCTTTTATCAATAGGTAATTCGTAAATAAGCACTTTAATTAAAGAATACAAATTGATTTTTTAATGTAGGGATTTGAATATTTATCTAAAGTTAACATTTTTTTTTATTATTTAATGTCATTTGGATCTAGATATATTTGAATTTCTCTGTAAAATACTTTTGGTGGAATAAATAAATAAATAATATTGTTACTTCAACCTGTAAACAATGATTTATTATAGATTTGTTTTAATTTTTAAAAAATATTTCATTAAATTTGGCCTGACGAAAAAAAAAAAGGAAATGAAACGTATCAAGGTGAATATTATCATCAAAACAATAACCAATAGCAATAAGTAATGGAGGTAAAAAAAAAAATCTATTTGGAGGATTCAGCCCAAATCCATTCAATGTATTAGCGATGCATTATATTCCAAGTACGCTTATTGTACCTGGTGGTTTTCCAAACCCAAAATCGCAGAATCGAACCTAATCTTTCAGGACCAGGAGGGCGCCACTGACTCACGGAGCTCCAAAGGAAGTAATTGAAGACAATGTCCTTTGTTCCAGCATAATGGAAGATGGAATCCGGAAGCCTTGAGATGGCCCAAATTAGGAGTTGAGTCACATGAAGATTTTAAATATTGAAAGCCGTGTGGAGAGTGAAAAGATCACCGTTATTGTGCATTATATAGGTCAAAGCAGCATCCTTTGTCTTGATAGGAATCTGAGCCTTTCGTGGATGTAACTGAATCTCAAAGTTATTTAACTGCCGCAATACCTAAGGATACGATTTCGCCTGGCATCTCCAGTTTTCTCAAAAGGTATTAATTCTTTTAAAATGTCTAAGTTATCGTTGTCGTTTCATCTAAATTATGGAAAAAATGGGTTCCTTTCAAATTCCTTCAGATCTGCATTCCTTCGTTTTATTTTATTTATTTATTTATTTTTCACTAAATATTTATTTAAATACTATTCCTCTTTTCTCTAATACATGCTTAATTTACACTTAGGTTACTCTATTTATTATTTCTTTATTATTAAAACCTCATTTGATATTGAAAAGAAAATATAAAATTCTGAAGGAAGTTGTTTTTTTAACATAATATTATCGTTTTGTTTACTTTGTTTTGCTATCTCTTTGACGATGCTAAATAGAATACATTTCTCGCCAGTCTATTTTCTCTAAAATAATTTTCTATTTAAAAAGGTTCAGCAATAGAGAAGTCACACAACTGTTATAAGTATATATTTATATAAATAAGGCCAATTATCACCAAACATTTTATTAATTCGACGTTTCGACCATACTAAGGGTCATTTTCATGTCTGGAAAATTGTAATATCATTATTAGTTAACATTCATAATTACATAAAGAATTTCTTATTACACTTAATTAACTTGTCTAACGATCTATTTTCGATACACATGAATTTATCCAAAACTATACATAAAAGTATACTCTTGGATACTCTTATAAAACCTTACATGTACGTTACTTTAAACAGTAATAACAATTGATTATTACCCTTGATGAGTCCTCCGTTATATATTCATCATTAATGTCGCAAATAATATGTTTAATGAACATTAAATTGTCATGGTCTATAGAGGTTTCACCTACGTCATTCTGGAGGGACTGACTTATATCGTCCTGGTGGAGATGGAATTCCCTTCTGTTGTTTTGCATTAGTGGATTATTTTGTAATGCTTTTAAATTATTCTTGTACTATATGCGAATATTATTAATTACATTTGCGTAAAAAGTATTTATATTGTCCACATCTATATGGTTGTTAACGGAATTTTTTTAATTTTTAGTAATATATATAGACTCTATAATTTTAGTTAGTATAAATATTTCTGAATAGTTTGTAATATATTGTTCCCAGTTAATAATGATAACCAATGTGATTATTAATAATTATTATGTTTGTGTGGTTAATAACAATACAAATAAAAACACAAATAATATATATTAATGAATTATATACAGCGTATGTTACAATTCCAGATGGATTGAAGCAGATAAGGATGGATTGGAGAAGGATTGTAGATGAGGCCAAGGTCCTTCATGGACCTTAGCGCCATTTCATTTTGTTAGTTACATCACGAAAATAATTAATGACTTAATTAACTTAATATTTTTGCTTTGATACCTGTTCTTCGCCGAAGAAATCCTATAAAAAAACAAATAAATTAATTAGTATATTATTGAATCAATACATTTATAATAGTGGATTGATGGATAGCTGTTATGAATAATTTAAGAGAAGTTGGTTGGGCTGCTCAGTAAAAATGCAAATTAAAAATACATTTTTTTATTTTTACTTTGTATTTTTGACTGAGCACTCAAACCAAGTTCTCTTCAATAACACATCTATAAAATTAAGTTTTACTCATTATTTAATTTTTTTTTGTTTTCTTGAAACTTTTAAACTAGTTTCTCCTGATTTTTAAAAAAAAGTCTCTATAATTTTAAGAGTTATAATTTTATATTTCATTATTAAATATTATTTTCCAAAAAAAATCTAAAATTTACGGTTGAATACAAATTAAACGTGGGTATTTAAATGGACCATATTGAAAACTTCAAATATTAATAAACCTATACCAATATAATTCATGAAGAGTCAAAGAAGTAGAACCAAGTACGGTTTCTTGGACAACGGTTGCACAAACTTCTCCTTCTTTAAAAAAAAAAAAAATAAATTATTTATATATATATATATATATATATATATATTATATAATATAGTCGCCCGCAGTCCATTCCTTTCCTCCAAGACTAACTGGCAGATATTTTAGAGTTGAAAGTCACAGATTACCTCAGAATGATTCTAAAAGCTCTACTTTAATACTTAAATATTACAACTGATTCCAGGTAGTTTTTTTTTATTCGCATTAAGATTTTTGACAAAATTCTATTGATTATAGGTTTAACTTCATCGCAACGGTTCATAAAGCAGAAGGAAAAAAACCTTGTGGTACAAACCATGTTTCAAGGGCAAAGGTTGTGCAGAAAGGACTAGGTTCATCCTCAACCACCCCGTATAATTAAGTAATTTAATTAATCAATTAAAAGTGTCAACTTGATAGAGGCTGGGTGTGCCCCATGATGGTCTCCTGAATCTAGGAATTTTTTTTTCCCTTCTGATAAAAGAATAAATAATTAGTTATCGCTCTAGAATTAGGGCATAGGAGAACAGACCCTTACTCATTGTGCTACCCCAATAATAATACATTAACAAATTAAGTTAAAAGAAATTATATATAATCTTTAAATAACAAACAATAAGATAAAAGGAAACTGTTACTATATTTAAAGACTAGTTATATATTAAAAAAAATATTATTTTTACTGCAATACATTTTTTAAGCAATTGTTGGTGGACTACCCTCGACTTTCATGAATCAGAAAAAAAGTCAAGATTAACAAAATCTTAAAAGAAGCATTGCTATATATGGTATTTATAGAAATTCTCAGCTCCGTTCGAACTCTTTAAGATAAAAGAATATTGTTATAGAATTAATACCGATCGTGTGGAACATAAATATTGGAATACATTAATACATTAATAAATATATACTTATTAATTTAGCGTAATTAATTATTATGTGGCTATAAAAAAAATATTTTGATAAATCAAAAATAAAGTAAATCAATTATTTATTTGCCTTGATAGAAGAGCAAGTGATATCGGAGTTTCTTAGCATCGTAGAAGTTTGAAAATTGTTTGAAAAGGTTAAAAACAAGTTTTAAAATCATGTTGGTTTAGTTCAGAGCAATGACGGTAAACATTATTAAATCTATTACAGATTTTATTTCATTTTATTAGTACTGTAGAATATCTATTAGTCATCAATTTTATGCTTGATTATATAATGAAAATGGTATCCAGCCGAAACACAATTCATTATTAATAAATGAATATTTTATAATATTGCTTTTTTACTCTATGACCAAAGTACCCAGTTAATTTCTTATAAATAATATAAGTAAGTGATAATGCAAAAAAAAAAAAACTGTTTGTTTTTATTTAATAGTGTATAACTTTTATCATTAATCATAACAAACAAGCTTACTTATTTATTTTTTGTTGGTTTAAATTAAGAGTCGATAGACTTCCTCAAAACAGAAGATTGCATTAACGAATGCATGGTTATGAATGACTGCACTCGTAAGACTCATAGCCGACCAATGCAAGGGAGTGTATAGATCCTGGTTTGGTAATAGCTCATCCACACATTGCTCCTATTTCCCTGAATGAGGATGAACAACTGGCGAAGTTGTGGAAACGGAAACAATGCCATTTAAATATTTATGGTTAGGAACTTCCTTCCGTTCGGTGTTTGGAGGACCAATACTGGTACCTTTTTTAAAATTCAAATCGGTTTTTGTACATCCTCTTTCTGTCCTCGAAATGGATCGTTTCCAGAAGATTTTTAACATTTTTGTATATTCTTCAAAAATTTACTTTTATTTAATGTAACGTCCCTTCAATTTTCATAGTAAAATTTCACAAACTCTGGAATCATACAAGCAATGAGATAACAAGGATCTCGAATAGTTAAAAACAAGCCAATATAGTTGCTACTACAATATGATATTTCCACAATCTACATCCTTCCAGAGCAATTTATCCACTAAAAAAATTCCGTGTAACATGACAAAAATAATACCTCAAGCTCGCCTATCTGGAAAGTACCAAGTTAATCTATCACAAATGCCCAAAAAATAATAACACGCAAACCATATTAAACACAAAGATTAAATTTTTACCTATTAATTATTTATTGTAAATAAGATTTATATTTGATGTATGTGATATAAAAATAAATGAATATGCAATATACGTAGGTGCTCAAGGTTATAAGAGACGATTGTAACCGAATTGTGAATTTACATTACAGCAGTACTAGTATATTGCAAATGTTTAACAGCACTGTATGCTTTCACAAACTATTTGTTTTCTTTATTTTTATGTCATTAACTCTACTACTAAAACCTCCGTTCATAAAATATCTGATCGGTTTAAAATATTATAAAGTTATCATATTACTACATTTATATGTATACATTTGTGGAAAAACCATAGTTTTGTAGGAATTTAATTTGGACAATTTTAGGAACAAGAAAAAAAAGTACAAATTTTAAAATATTTCACACTTCTTCGGTGCATACTATTTATTTTCAAGTTTATTTATTATCAGCCAATTTTACACCAATTTTTAAATTATGTCAACTTAATGACAACACATCTAATTACGACGTTTCGGCTCGTTGGGCCATTTTCAAGTCTAATTTTTTTTTTTAATTTACAATCATATTTAAACATTACATATTTCACAATATAAAGATTCTTTTTATATACCTAAATACCCATCTGTACAAGTCCTTTTCACTTATGCGAATTGCATATGTCTACTCATCATTTAATCATTTAATAAGAAATAATTGAGTAATAATAATGTCATAAAATAATTAAAGGTGGATATGACAAGAATAAAAAATTGTATTATGGGTAGACGCATGCAATTCGCATAAGTGAAAAGTACATGATGGGTATTTAGGTATATAAAAAGAATCTTTATATTTTGAAATGTGTAATGTTTAAATATGATTGTAAATTGTAAAAAAACTTTAGACTTGAAAATGGCTCAACGAGCCGAAACGTCGTAATTAGATGTGTTGTCATTATGTTGGCATAATTGAAAAATTAGTGTAAAATTGGCTGATAATTAATAAACTTGATATTTTAAAATTTCACTTTCTTTTGCACCGTTTCTAAGAAGAGGATACGTATAAAATTTCTTGGGATGAATTTACCATCGTTCGTGGGCAGATGGATGGACATTCCCTGAGGATGCCAGCACGGCCGAAACACCGATTGTATATGGTTACTCCTCAATATATTTATGATTCGAAAATCATTCCCTAGCAAATTTTTTCATTACTGCTGCGTGAATCATTTGGAGATTATTGAATTATTTTGAAGCTCATTCAGCGGCTTGATCTCTTTATCTTGTAAACTCAACAATTGCTCACCATTCCGTCGGACCTGCCGTTATAACTCCCCTTTACAATGGCGCTTTAAAGTCTCCTTCCTCGGCAATTACGACGAAGCAATCTAAATTCTAAATTAAAGTCGTATTAGGAGGAGAGGGATGGGGACGTAATTTGAATGAAAATGGATGCTGAAGGATCCGAGGCCTGAAGAGATTACAGGATTGATACCAGCTGTTGGTGTTTGCTAGGCCCATCCTCCCACCACTAGTTCATGTTTTTGGGTTCATGTGGGTATAATCCTCACAGAATAAATAAAAAAGAAAACAATATATATACAGAATTATGTTTAAATGATTCTTCAAGAACTGTTATGATAATCATGTAGACCTAGACTCCAAGTAGCTAGCAAACACCCAGTTTATTAGTCTCATAAATGTGTTGCTCCAGATATTTCTTTTATATATAAAAGAAACTTTAAGTAATGACAAAGTAGCACACGAGGTTTTAAATATTAATTATTACATTAAACTTAATGATAAAAATATTAAACTAGCTTACGGAAAATGGGAATAAAGTTCTGAAGATGGGAATTGTATTTCGAAACGTAAACTTGGAATGAATTATGGCAAATAAACTATTTGTTTATATTGGAAGTTTTTATTGCCAACAAAATTGTAATTTAAACAGCTTCCAAAAAAAAGAAGAAAAGAAAAAATAATAATACTTTTATTGACAATTGTTGTAGTACAATATATAATACATGCAATTGTGAATATACGCCTACAGATCTACAATAGAGATTGGAAGAAAAAGGATATAATATGAAATAATAAACATAAAGGGATGTGGAGAAACAAAAGAAAAAGAAAACCAAAAAATAAGTAAATAAAATTAGAAGAATAAAAATCGAGACTTTCCAGTTACTATGATTTTCCAGTTCTAAATGAAACTCCTAGCTGAAGACACCTGTAAGTCTCTATTTCTATTCTTCTAATTTTATTTACTTATTACTTATTTATTTATTTTTTGATTTTCTTTTCTTTCTCTACATCCCTTTATGTCCATTATTTCACATTATATCCTTTTTCCTTTTCTTCCAATCTCCCCTGTAGATCTGTAGGAGTATATTCAAAATTGCATGTATTATATATTATAATAAAACAATTGATACCATTAATTTACTTCAGTTTAGGATCTTGTTACTTAGATTACTCTGTTTATAATTTTAATAAGCTTATTAAATTTATTATTATTACTTATTAATACACATTGTTTATAATTTTGTGTCTAAATATTATGTAACTTCTACAATTTTCTATATCTTTTTGTACCTGGTCCGTTCTAGCCCTTTTTTTTTTATTTGTTTTCCACCCTCCCATGCCACCAGGGCAACACGGGTGTATGCAGTAGTGTGATGTTAAGCATTAATGCATAATAACACACTACTGCCATAATATCAGTTTACAAAATTCTAAGCTGTGCACACAGCTAGCTCTTCTACTTTTTCCTGGCTCCTTTAGGCCTGGCTTCCCGAATCCGGAGGTCTTCCTGGGACTGGTCCTCTTCTCCTTCTGCGTGCACCTAGGTTGAAGTGAGCTGGGCCCACCGCCGTCTTCCAGCCATTTATAAACTCTTTGAACCGCGGGAAGTTTTCTTCACTCACCAACTGAGGAAACTCCTCCTCAGTGAGGACGTAAATCCCCGTGGTTCTCATTAACCTCGCTCTTAATTCGTCGAAAGCAGTGCAGGCCGTGACCACATGCTCAACAGTCTCCGGAACACCACAATCGGGGCAGTGGGGATCTATATCCTGTCCGTAGCCATGGAGTTTAGCTCTGAAACCCCCATGTCCCGTGAGAAATTGTGAAACCCAATAGTCCGGGAGGACCCATTTCGCCTGTAACCGAGATTCAACGGTGGGAAAGTATTTTCTTAAGGTACTGCCTTTCGGAGTCGTCACCCACCGTCTGCTCCAATCTTCAATTGTTTCCTCCCGGATAATCTTTTTCCATTTATTTGGGTTTTCAATAATCCTCATCCGTAGGTTCTCCGATAGACTAGTTGAGCCCTCCTTCTTGTAGTCATACCTGGTCACTTCTTCTCGCAGGAGGAGGTCGAGAGGCACCACCCCCGCTAAGACCTGCACTGCTTCATGCGACGTAGACCTATATGCTCTGGTGACCCGAAGCAGAGCAGTTCTCTGAGTCGATGCTAGCCTATTTCTTTGTCTGAGTGTGAGGTTTCGGAACCAGAAGGGAGACGCATACCTAAGGATACCCTCCACAACACCCTTATAAATAGTGATAGTGGCTGGATACCTAAGGCCCCAAAATGCGCCCCCCACACGACTTAGACCGTTCATTGCTAGGGCCACCCTACCTGCCAGATATTCCAAATGAGGCGTCATATTGAGGCCTACACCTAACCTAACCCCTAGGTAGGTTACCACCTCACTTGGACGTATCCTCTGACCTTCTATGTACATCGTTATAGGGTGTGCCCTATCAGTCTTTCCCTTAAGGAGGATGGCTTGAGTCTTAGCAGCAGCCATCCTCATCTTCTTCCCCTCACACCATCTAGCGACTAGGCTGGCGCATCGCTCTGCTTCTCTCTTGACTCCAGCTCTGCTGTTGGAGGCCACCACAGCAGCTAGGTCGTCAACGTAAGCAGTGGCAGGAAACCGCTCCTCCTCTAACACTCCCAGTAACTCATCAAAGACGAGCTTCCATAGAGCAGGACCAAGCACCGATCCCTGAGGGCAACGTCTCTCTATGGAAGCTTCTACCTCGTAGTAATTGCCTCTAATCTTGACACTTCTATCCTGGAGATAACTTCTTACTAATGTGTATAAGTTACTAGGAGCATCATACCTCTGCAGCTGCTGGAGCACGCTAGGCCACCATACGCTGTCAAAGGCGGAGGATATATCGAAAAGAAGCAACATGACATACCGCTCCGCCCTCTCCTCAACATCTCTGCGCACTCTCAGCAGGGCATCAGCGGTTCCTCTGCCTCTGGTTGATCCATATTGCCGTGGATGACTTGCTCTAGCGAAAACAGGCCGTAAACTAGTCATCATGAGGTTCTCCAGGACCTTGCTAATCACAGGGAGGAGACATATAGGTCTATATGAATTAGGGAGTTGTTTGTCCCTATCTCCTCCCTTGTAGAGTAGTCTCAAATCAGCGATCTTCCATCTTCTTGGAAAGTATCCCATATCCAGACATTCATTGAAAATACTCAACAGCCGGTCTTCAATATACGTGATACTGTTCCTCAAGATCGCTGCATCTATTGCATCAAGTCCTGGAGCACGATTAGTCTTCTGCTTATCCACGGCAATACGAAGATCGTGAATGTCCCATGGTGGGCACAAATCTGAACCAGGTGGATATACCGTGGTGCGTCTCACAAAATCATCATTTTCGCTGTCCTGGGTTGGGTCATCTCTGGGATATATTGCTTCAATGAAAACATTGGCAGTTTCTTCAAGGGTGGTTGCCTCAGTATTATGATACCGCAAGGCTGCAATAGTCTGCATCGGGGACAACTTACCCAATGCTACCCTATACGGAATACCCCAGGGATTCTTCAAAGACTCTTCAATGATGAAATCATCCCAAGACTTCCGCTTTTGTGAGCGAACCTCGTTTCGGTATATCCTGGCTTTTGACTTGTACTCATTGCGAAGTACAGTGCGCCTCTCTTCGCATCTGCACCTCTGATATGACCGCCGGGCCTTGTAGAGGTCTCGTTTTAGAACAGTTAAGGCTGGCGTCCACCATGGGACAGGTCGAACCCTCGCCTTCCGGTGCTTGAGGGAGTGTTCGGCAGCATCACGAATGTTGTTGGTAATCCTGGACACCTTGTAGTCCAGATTGTCAACTACATCCATCTCTGCCGCTTCCCACTCCTCGTCTGCAATCACTCCTTCCAGGTAGGACCTGAAGACACTCCAGTCATTTATTTTAGTGACGAAACCCTTATCAGTACCGTGGGAACATCCTGGCTCATTTACCAGGCCAATTGCTATCGCAACGTGATCGGAACTCGTATCAGATCTGAGAGTCCAATCAGCAATATACCTCGTAAGCGCAGGCGTGGCGATCGTGACGTCAATCCAACTCTGCCCCATGCCTCCAGAGAAGGTAGGGGTGGCAGAGGGTTCGTTCATCACGACAAGGTGATTTCTGCCTATGAAATTTCCCATTTTAGCGCCTCGCCTGTCAGTAATATTGGACCCCCAGACCGTGTTCCAGGAGTTGGTATCTGAGCACATGATCACATTCCTCATCTCTCTAATGATCGCCTCCATAGCGGATATGCTTTCTTCTACATCACTATTCACAGGTAGGTATGCCGATACCAATGTGAAAGAAATCTTGCCCCACTTATCATAGCAAGATGCATAATCCGCCATGGTGTGTTGTCTCAGATCCATCACGTCAAGGTTAGGATTATTAATCACTATTGCAGCCCTGGGCATCCTCTCTCCACTGCTCAGGGCTATAACTCTTGACGTGAGGCCAAACCCCGTAACCCTGTTCCCACGGCAGCTAGGTTCCTGGACCGCCATGATATCGTAGCGTTGTGCCATAGCGCGAAGCTCGTCAGCCACAATATGCCGGCGGCCCATATTCAACTTCAGGATGTTGAGTCTAATCATAGTGAGTTCTCCTCACTAATTCTTGAGATCTCTTGATGTGCACTGGGCATTCTCTACTTCCTGCCTGGTGTTTAGCCTTACTTTTTTGAACACCTTCCCTCACGCAGTTAACGCATGTAGGTGCGGTCTTATTTCCTTTTGCGGGACAGTTTTTAGCAATATGCCCACTCGCCGCACACCACTTGCATACTATGCCATTTGCCTCACAAGTAGCTTTTGTATGTCCATATCCCTGACACCTTAGACAGGGAGGAGCATCGGGGTAATCTAAGATTGTCAGTGACCACCAACCTCCTGTAATTATTTCCTCCTTGAGTAGATTATATCTTACCATTGGATGTACTTCTAACACCCAATTATTGGTAATTTTATTTCTAGCCATTGATGAGAACAATGGCTTTATATTACCTAATTGGTTCTCAGAAATAACGGCCGATTTTGCAGCCAACCTTTCCCATAGCACCCTTTCTAGATTTTCCGCACTCCATGAAAGGGGAACTCCTTTTACCTCCACTTTTGGTTTTCTTTTTAAGGCTAGTTTTGCCTCCATCCCAACTTCTTTTAATTTTTGCCATTCAATTATTTTTTTCGCATGGGCACCCTCATCTACACAAACTAAAACTGAGCCAGCTTTGGTCGCCCGTACAACTCTCGCCTTGACTCCTAGTTCAGTTGGAGAAGGCAGATTGTTGATGATGTCAGCTGCACTTTTACCTTGAGAAGCGATGGTAACATAAGTTGGTCTTGTAGTATCCATCGGTTTTAATGGAAGCCCTTTAACAATATCGGCCATCGTAGTCTGATGTGTAGACCTTTTCTTGGTCAAACTTTCCTCTGCTATTGGTTTAGAGGCCTCGATCTCTTTGGCCACTTGTGGAAGAGCCTTTTTCCTTCTTTGCTTTTTCTTTACTTCCTGGAAACTTTCATTCTCCGTGGTCTCAATAATAGCGTGGGCATCGGCTAATAGCGGTTGTTCTTTAACGCATGGAAACTCCCGAGATGTCTGAGGTTCTGACAGTGGTCTTTGTATGGTTTTACTTTCCGACTTGAGTCCCTCGATAACCATAGGTACTGCTTTTTCCACTAATGCATTTACTATGATATCATACATTTCAGAGGAAGCTAATGTGTCCTTTACCACACGTTGTACTAAAAACGTTTTTTCATAGTTCTTATCATATATTGTCTCCATTATATCTATTAACTGCTGAATTTTCCCATTAACGTGCTTTTGTACCTTCGCACTCACGTTCCTGTCTGTTGCGTTCATGTAGACCCTGATGTTTTCTTTGATTCTACGTGCATCTTGCAGAAGACTATCGTCTACACGTTCTTTATCTGTTTCTTCTCGGGCGTCAGGAGATCCTTTCCTTTGCCTCTTTGCTGAAGGCCTTGGGCACTTTATAGCCTGTTCTTCCACCATTTCCTGCTCCATTGCTGATGCAATTTCATCAGCCATCTTACGCAATCCAAAATTAACAACTTTATACGTTGAAATAATGGGTGAACAACAGTAGAAGGAAATATTCAACACTCAAAATCTAACCTACGTTCGGGAAACTTATAAATTTCCTATCTTCAAAAGTAAGACTTTAATATGAACTTACCTTAGTGCTTCACCAACGTAATAGTCTCTAAACGTCCTTTTGGTTAGATTAAACCTTCGTGAAAACCACAAAGTTAACCTTAACCTCCACTGTTCACTCAAAAAGTTTATAAAATTAACTAAATAAACATAAACTAAAACTAAATCATGTTCAAAAAACTATAAAACACTAAAATAACACAAACAGTAGGAAACGATACAACAAAACTAACAAAACAAACTTGAAAAATACAAAACACTGAGAAGCACAATAACACTTTATCATAGGTAGATAACCTTCTTGTCCGTTCTAGCCCTGAAGAACACCTGCAAAGTCAGGTCGAAACGTTGGCTTTAAAAAAAATAGTTTTGCCACTATTTATTCTATTTATGATCGCCACCCCGGACCATCTCTTTCCTTAATAATGCTTTTAGAGATAATTTTTTTTTTTTTTGGAAGACTTCCATTTAGTAGCTGAAGTAGGTAGGTGCTTTATTATTTAAAGATGAGACATTTTGATATTATTTAAGTATTTAGCTCAGATAACTAAAATATACAAATAAGAAGCAATGAAAAAAAGTATATTTTTCTGTTCAGAGGGGCTTTAGCCCGAAAACCTCCTCTTCTTCGGATCCATCAGTTCTAGATCGGCAAGCGTTGCAGTATGCAAAGACTTGCTTAAACAACAAACAGAAAAACTATACTTAAACAGCTGAAGATTTATCTTAAAGCAACGTTTACATGATCGCTGTTTACTGGCATGACTATCGCAGCTAATGCCAAGATGTAAACTGTAAGACTGTTGCCGTGGCATTAATGTCAGGCCGCATGTATAAACGTTTACAAGTAAACTTTCGCACTTGGTCTAATCAATGTTTTGACTATTTTTAAGCATGCCAATAATTCTGTCTAATTTTCTGAGGCTTTTAATCCTTTGAAGAGGAATACAAACTATGTAACTTTTTTTCAGAATCTAATTACGCTAGCTACTTCCGTGGCAGCACTATCGCGACTTAAAAAGTTGTCAACTTCTAAACGAAACTTTACATTAAAAGAATGACTAATGTCCCAAATATCCTTTTTCTATTCACATAACATAAAGTCACTATATAATTGATCCATTGATACCATGCTGTACTCAATGATGTATTAAGCATATTTTCATAAAAATAAAGATATGGATGGGCATTGTGTTAAACCTTTTTATTTTTATTGTTACTTATTTTTTAAAATATTTTAATCTTATTTATGGAATTATTATCCTTTTTTAATATATATGAAACTATGCTGAATATCAAGCAAATATATGTTGTAGATTTCTATGATGGTCAGTATATTAATTTGTGTTTTTTATTAACTCTGAGATTTCTCTCAACTGAGATTTCTAGGCGATAGCTCTTCTAAATCACGTTTTGACTTACAGTCTAAAAGGCAAAAGAGAAATTATTGTTTTTAGTGCATGAGTTAACAAATAAAATATGACATATTGTGATTTGACATATACGTGTGCGATTGTTTGCACTGAAACTTACTACAAGAAAAAAAAAAAGGTTATACTTCCATGTAAATTATATTTATCTTCTCTCCTTCTATTTGAACGACGTACCTTGCGTAATAGTAAGTGTGTGGGTTAGGAACCGACATAGAAATTGAGAAACTGTATAAGAATCCTAATATTATTAGAGTTCGTGAGGGTGGTCGCGTCTATGGAGCTGGACATATTGCAAGGATAGCACCAGACCAGATACCTCAAAAGATACTAGATGAAAAAATCTATGCAACCAGAAGAGTGGGCAATACTTAAGACCCTAAGATCCATGAATAATGTGACAGCTGATGTGAGATCCATAAAGGGTATTCTTAACTAGAGGGCAACAGCAACCGACTGGAGAACCAAATGGCTGGAGGGCCTGACGCTGCAAAAATTATACTACCAAGAAAACAAAAGAAGAAGAGGTTTGAAAAAATCTTTCGTTACGAATATATACTCCTCCAGAACAATAAAAATTTGGAGTTCTTTTAGAAACGTGGAACTAAAAAATTATTGGCTTCATCTATGGATAAAGCAACTTCAGTTACTTCAATTATTAACTTACAAATCTGTGTTACAAAGCTAAATAGTGAAAACGAAAGCGAACATAGTTTCATATACTTTCCAGCAGAGATGGGTAAATGCTGCTCTGAGAACTGAGTACCAAGTATTTTACTCAAATACTGACCTTTTTTTTAAGTACCAAAAAACCTAATTACCACTTCAGTTGATGTCAAACGATTAACCGAAGTAGTGATCGAATTCCCAATTGTGATTCAATTTGAGTAAAATACTTGGTAGTCGCTACTCAGAGTAGCTTTTGCCCATTTCTGCCTTCTAATGTACAAATGCTTATATATTATGATTTATTTAAACTTTAAGATTATATTTAAAACACCTATGAAATATACCGTTCCCTAAGAGTGTTCAGTGGTCAAGCACCGATATTAAGGACGGAATAAGGAGAGCCCGAAGGAAGTTGGACTGCAGTAGTTCCAATTACTGGTGTACAACACCGCATTAAAACTTAAACTTACCCTGAATTAGGATCAGTAAAGTTCTTGAAGCGGTAAGGGAAACTTTCCGCTGAGGTGGGTTTAATGCCTTAGTCGAGAAACGATCCTGCCATCAATTTACCACTTTGGAGAACTCCAATAAGGACATATTCTCTCAGCCAAGATTACAGCTTTCTTGCATAACCATCCTTCTTGGATACAAGCAATCACAATGGGAGAGGGTTTGGTTCTTAGTAATCATATCATGAGGATTCTATTTTTGTTTTAAGTAAAAAAAAACCTCGTTAGGCGTGTTTTTGCACTTTTTATGCGGAGAGTGAATTAGTTTGAGACGTCAGATCTCCGATGTGCAACGCTCGAATAAAGTCGACTAATTGAAGTGTATTTGCATACGGATTATAATATATGAAAAACTGAAAATCGGACTTATGATATGGAATAGGAATATGATATGGAATCATATCAGGGTAAATTCTCATCGAGGTAAATATTATAGAGAGAACTATTATTCAAAATTGTATATTAAAGCGAGGCCGTGTTAGAGAGAGAGAAAAAAATGATAATGTCAAAAACCAAATGATAACGAGTTTTAGGGAAGATGTGGATTAAAATATCTCAGAAGTTAAAAATCGGACCTGAATATTGTAAGCGAGGGAAATTTTATCCTCATTATAAAGAGCTATTATTTATAGATTATATTGCATATTATTAATCTCGCCTTGTTGATATCTTCATTTCTAAAACATATACCTTAACTTTTTTTCAATATTTTTATTTATGATATTTATTGTTCAATGTTCAATTTTATTTTGTAACTTGAGTACAAGTTATGAGAAATCATAACGTCAATAAAAAGTATTAATTTTCCTTTCAGTGGAAATTAATGATTTTTTCTCCTTCAAACTCAATATTTCACTTCCCATTTATTGTTGTTATCAAAAAATCTTTTACTGTTGGTCGAGTAATAGAAATCCATTCTATTCCCTCCTATAATCCTTATAGGAGTTATTTGATATCAAAATGTCAGTAACTAAATATTTATAATTACCTTTTGATTTGACTATATGTTCGTATATTTGAGTATTTAAGGACTGTTGAGTTGAAATTTTTTTTGTAATGACCTTAAATGGTTGGGACGTTCTTTTTTTAATGTTTGTAATAATACAATTTTTTTGAGTCGCTTATACTGTGAACCCTAATCAATTTTTTATTTATTTAATTTTTTATACCATTAATTTATTGAAATACATCTACGGTTAGCGGTGATACGGTAAAATGATAATAACTAAATAGTACTTAAAATGGACTTTTCTTTTAAATTTAAGAATTTTTTTTATTGAGATATGTTACAATCTGTAACATAACATGGACTAGATGGAAAAGATATAATAAAATAAATATATGCGTAGATTGAAGCAAATACTACTATACTATATCACTTAAAAACAAAACACAAAACTTGGATTTCCTACTTTTCTGCTAAAAATGGCCCATTGATTATATGAACTTTATTGTAGATCTTGATGTCTACTACCAATCTTTTAAACATTTTACTCCACTTACGGGACACCCTATAAACTCAGAGAGATTTTAGTATTTCAGGATTGCCTTCTATAAGGTGACGAGAATGAACCTTTCCTTATGACATAATTAAGAAGAAGAGTTTTGAGTGCTGTCCAGTAGCCTCTTCTAATCTAAATGATTGAACCATTATTTAATTATTTTAAAATAATTAATTTCAAAATTTTGAACATAGTCTTGAAAGAATCTTATACTGGCAGACTTGCTTACTCCTAATACCCAGAACCTAAAACATACAGAGATGACGACACTACAGCCCTAAACAGGGAGCCATGAGTTCGATGTCCTCGTTGATACAGGGTCAAGTGCACCGGAAGCCTGCCGGTGGCGCCTGCACTCATGAGTGCTGCACTCAACGGGGTGCATTCATGCGTCCTTATTGTGAGTTATGGCTCATTGCCGCCCTACGTCCAACCAGTCTATCCTACATTATTCATTTCTAAACCCGTATATATTATATATTTTATTTTATTTTATTATTATTATTGTTATTTCGTTGAAGCTGTTCTTTATGACATTTCAAAAGTTTCAAATTTTAACAGAATTTTTTTTCCTTTCTCATTTTCTTTAATGCCGTTCAGAATAGAAAATTAAACACACTATAGTGAAAATAAGATTGGTTTTGTTTATATCATTTTAATTAGGGCGGACTTAACAGTTATGGACAGGGGGCCCAGTGATGGATTAAAATGATTGGGCTTAAAATGTAAATAATAAGCTTCTTTGTTGATTTCAAGGTTCAAGTTTTTTTCTAGATTTAAGGAAAATGCCTTATATTGAAAACTATAGGAACATAGTTCCCAAAATAAAATTTTAAATTACCTATCATTGTTGTTTCCATAGTGCTCTTGATATCATTGTGTTTCATACCTTCCTGCTAACAGTTTTTCTAAGAGTAAGTTAAACATTTATGTCATCTTATCTTTATCGTTATCTTTAAAATTAAATAAACATTTTATAATTTTTCTGAGGAATGTCTATCACTGGTACCGACCCCCTATCTCTTTCATATTGTCCCATAACTAATGCAAAAAGGTTTTTTTTCAAAATAGAGATTACATCTGCATCACTGATTACCTTTTTCAATTTGTTTAATAGAAAAGGGAGACCCTAGAGATTCTAAATATCCAACGGAGAATTTTATAATAATTACGGCGGCATAAGACAAAAAATACGAAAATTTCCTTCTCTGTCAATCACTGGTGCGCTTAGCCTGTTTAAAATGCGAAATATTTGTTCGTTCTGAAGGGAGGCCAGAAGGAGAATTATTTTTATTTATTGTACAAATGGTATGAACGAACTCCTGTATCACTATTTACTCCTTAGCCCTTAGTGGCAGAATGTAATATTATTCAATAAGTAAATGAATTTAGTATTTATTTAAAAATATGTCCTGAAGACGTAGGAGCAAATTCATTCTGAAATATTGAAGTATTTATAAGACTGATAACCTGAACGTTTGACAAAATCATAGATTCATGAAGTTCAGTCCGAATCATTCCACAGTACATCATTAAAATTTATATATACAACAACAGTTCTCCAATATATCTATATAAAATTAGTAGATTATTTTTAAAATGAACCCTGAGGGTTACAACAGATGATATGTGTGTGTGTATATATATATATATATATATATATATATATATATATATATATACTTAATCTCAATATTTTTTCTTTTTGATAATATATTATTTTAAAAATACCTATATTTATTTTATTCAAGTAAGTTCTCTTAATCGGTACCACGTAACTAACGTTTTTGTTGCAGATATTTATCAGTTTTAATCATTAAATCTGATTGAATTGTTCTAAGTTACCTTATCTGCCATACCGATAGGCTTAGGTAAATATGACAATTTTATGAAATCGATACTGACTTTTCAGCAATTTTTCACGTTTTGGCCAACACTTGAACGACATTTTCGTGCGTAAGTGTATCTTTTGGCTTTATTTTACGCAATAAGTAAATAAGCAGTGACCCGAATCTAGAATGAAACGAGTCATAGATAAAAATTATCTCATAAAGGTCATCTTTTGTGACATTTAGAGATCATCTCCTTATCTTCTGTACAGAATTAGGCAGTGCTATTTGTGTCGGTTTCATTCTTAAAGGGTATACGAAAGAAATTAAACGTCTAAGCCTTCACAGTATAGCTGCATATATTTACATATTGCATAATTATTATTTGCATAATAATTATTGTAGAAAATAATTTTAATATAAAGTAGTATCCGAGAAGAAATACTTTAAGGAAGCTCATACCGGGTGGAAGTATGTTTGTGAAGCTTTAATAATAATGGGATATTGGGTGAAGGTGATAAACAAAATATTTTGGGTTTTCAGAAATCTTCTTTTTATTTTTCTCACCCTTTTTTACTTCGACTCTTCGCCATGAGTCTTCTAGCAGCTATTTGGGGCTATTATAGGAGACAATAGTGATCGTTTGGTTTGCTTCTTCAAAATATCCAGGGAGCACGTGGTTTACTAACCGGACGTGATCACAATTCACTCCCTCTTCAGGCACTTTCTTGAAGTATGGTTGGTTGGAAGGATGTGGAAGGATTTCTACACTTAATGAAGGCGTTCTAAGCTTTGCCAATGAAAATTTTTCGCTATACATTTTTGGAACTTGCAGAGAAATTTTAAGTTACCAAATAGACTAATGCAGACCATTTCAACACAATTAGAAAGTTATAAAAGCATGAAACTTGAGTTCCTTATTCTTTTTTTTTTTTTTTTTTTTTGTTCTTCCCTACCTCGCCTTTTAGGCTATACGGGATTTTCCCGGGCCGAGGGGTGAGGGCGGGGAATTTAAAATCCCTTCCGGCACCGGGACGCGAACTCGTACTTTTTATATCATCTCAAATGTCTGTTATCCGGTTGCCAGGCAACTAGCGGTGTTGTGCACACGCTTTAGCCTATTCGGCCACCCCGCACCCTGAGTTCCTTATTCGTCGAACGACCGTAAAAAAAAAAATACTTTATTAAATCTTCTTTACTTCTGTACTTCTTTTCCGAAATTGAAACAAATCTTTTCTGCTCAGCTTTCCAAACCTCTCGTATACCGACCACCAGATTTTTAGACATCTAGACCACTTATTATGAGGTAAAACTGTTATTGACCTAAATTATTAAAAAATGCATTTCCAGATTTTTTTTTTCCAGTGATTTTATGTACAATTACAATTTACACAATTATACTATTCAGAGGAAATGAATAACTTCTCTGTACGTTGGAACAATTTTTTTAAGAGTAATAGAGATTAATAAATATAATTTCGTATTATTTATTTTATTTTGAAATTATAAACCTGAATTAATTTTCAGACAATCTGAAATTTTGGTATTTTAGAGACTTGAACCTTTCTTCCTTTCTTTATTTTTTTTCGTTATTTTTTTAGAATCTTTGTCTTGTTTTTGCTTTTAGGATCTTGCTGATAATCTTTGTCTTTTTTTTTATTTTCACTTTCTTTAATTCTAAATTTTTTTCAAAATATATTTTATTACATGGTAATGATCCGAGAATAGGAATAAACTATGAAAAATAACTACACAGAGAAGAAGTCTCTCCATTATAGATATACAATCGAACAAATGAATATACCATGACAAACGCCGCTTATACCCGTGTAAGGGCTGTATTCGCTGGATCTTTTGAATATACTCTTAGAGATTTTCTCTGTTGTATTCAGGCCCTGTTTTTTTTATTTGTTTCCCATGCAGAGGGGTTTCCTTTGGCTTTCCCAAAAGGAAAATTGAGTTATCTCTTTCCTGCCTCAGCTGAATGGTATCAGCCGGTTCCAGGGAGCAATATTGGGCTTTATGGCTCCCTAACCCTTCCTCCCTTTGTTTGTCAAAATATATTTGTTTTAAATCAATATATGTTCTCATCCAGAACAATAGTGGGACACGGCAGATCAAAACAGAAATCTTAATTAAAATGGTGTCGAAAAAACAAAATAAATAAAACACTATCGCAAATGTACAAAAACAAACGATTTCCTGTCATCTATATGATATTTACCGATTTCTTTTATGGCTCCGTTTATTGGACAATGAACTTTTTTGTTGATGATAAATCCACACATATATTTTAATCGTTTCATAACATATTATCCTTGCACTGTACAAGACATTTTTTTTTTAGATATATTGTCACTTCCCTCTATGGTCAGCCGCATATTTGCATACTCGTTTACATAAAAATGGCAATTCATAAACAATTTTATAATATATATAAGAAAAAAAAGGAATAATGATTGTTAGGATATTAACACGGCAGATTATAAAAAAGCTTCAAGTCTCTTAACTATCAAAATATCGGACTGTTCGAAACTTTATTCAGGATTATGTTTTTAAAATAAAATAAATAATACGAAATTATTTTTATAAACAAAATACGATTTATACTCTCAAAACTTTTGTAGAAACGTGTAGGTAAGTTATCCATATCTTTTAAAAAGAATTTTGAATCCTTATTAATGGTAACTTCTGAAAATACATTTGCTAACAAGTTTCGATATAAACAGAATATCCATCAGTAGTATCTGTATGACAGTAATAAGTTCTAATCGGATGTCTAATAAAATTATCAGGAATCAATAGGGAAACAAGGTTGGACATTTCTATCAATTTCGAGGGATTTGAGTAAGTATGGAAGATGTGACCTTATTTATTCCAAACGAAACAAATCCGAATAAGGTGTATAATGAACTTGCAAACTTATCATACATATATGAGCATGCCGGGAACGGTGTGGCCGAGCGGGCTAAAGCGTTTGACAAATATGCCAAGCAACCTGATCAAACGAAGATTACAAAATCAAAACCCGGAGCCCGGTGAACTTTTATCACTGGCACTAATCCGCCAACTTCTCTCCACAAGGAAAAAGAAAATATAATCAAACCTCTTTTCATCCAATTCTCTGATTTCTGTTGCCCTCGTAGGTCACGGAATTAAACAAACTGATTTGAAACAGTGATTTTTATACTATTTTTTTATTTTACAAGAACTTCAGATATAAGCCTATTACGTGCAATATAATATAATATGTAATTTGTACGGTTACTTGAACTTATTAGTGAGTTAACTGAATGGTTGATTTTTACTTCAATGTTGATCCATCCACGGATCTCCTTAATTCATGGATTTTTTGAGTACTAACAGGAATTTAAGAGCAGATATGGGCATTTAAAGACGATCATTCTCGTGATGGAAAACTCGAAAAATAGTACGAAAATTTGTAGAAAAGATGGGACTCGATAAAATGTCTTTCAAACATTTCAAAGTAGTTAACGGTTCATCAGAACGGTAATAATGGATGGTAATACAAACAAATTGTATGCAGGAAAAAATGTATCGTTAAAATATTTTTACTTTCACGTTTTATGTTTTATTTAATTTTTTGTTGTTTTACAAATAATATGGATCGATGGATCGATGGGACATCAATGGTTGTGAATCGTTGTACTGTTGTGATTGAGTGTAATTATTATATTTAATAAACACTAGTATAAATGTAGCTTCGCTTCCAAAATCCATAAATAATACTGAAATTATCATTTAGGGTTGATTTAGGAGTCGATTGGTTTCTTCTACCACTATTATACTAAAAATAATAGACGGAGATTATTATAATTTAAACAATAATAACTTCCAACATTTTTAGACACTGTTAAACAAAACTATTAGTTTCACCAAAGACGGATCTACAACATGAATCCACACACAGAAATTCTTAATCACACAAAACATAGCGTCCACGACCACGAGAGATCCTGTGAAGCGGTCAACAAAACTTGCTCATTGAAAAACAATTAGCAGATTGCAAATTTGATTTTATGTCACAATTTTATTGGTTGATAAATAATAATAACAATAAAAACAATTTTATTAAATTTTAATGATATAGAGATGGTTGATATGAGAAGGGGATGGTCGGGAGGTGAGGGGAAGGGGAGAGGATACGGTCAAATACTTTTAACTTACATGCTATATTCTCATTTGTTTTCTATTTTTATTAATATTTATTTTTTATTTTTGTTTGTATCTTCTATATATATAATACTTGATATTTTAAGCACAAAATATATGGTTAGCTGTAAAAACAGCGACAATTTCGATGATATCGATATAGAAGGGAATGTGTTTGAACACGTACAGAATGTTAGATATCTAGGGTCTACGATAAGTAGAAAGAACGAAATTGAAAAGGATATTAAGGTTAGGCTGAAGGCGGGAAATGCTTATTAATTTTCTTTGTCAAAACTACTTAGTTCTCGCCTCCTGTCCCGAAATATAAAAATTAGAATTTACAAAACCATTATCCTTCCTACGGTTCTTTATGGATGCGAAACGTGGCCGCTTACGTTAAGGAATGAGCAACGTTTTGAAGTTTCAGAAAATAAAGTATTGCGCAGAATATTCATATAGAGTCAACCGGAGAATTTAGGCGGTTACACAACGGTGAATTGCGTGAACTGTATCCGGTTAATATAATTGAGTTGATAAAATTGAGGCGAATAAAGTGGGCAAGTAAATGCGCTGGTCTTAGTAACGAAAGAATTCCTAAAAAAAAAAAATATGCGCTGTACCGACTGGCAAGCGTCCGAGGGGTAGACCAAAGGTGGGTAGATTGCGTTAAGGCTGATTTGGCGGGATTGGGTTTAGACGGAGCTCATTGGATGGAAGAATGTGGACATCGATTGTTGCTATCGGCATCGAACCTTCGGGTTCGCTAAGCCTTATTATTATTATTTTAACTACACTGTCACTCACTAAACCTCTGATGTCATCTTATTATTTCTTTATCAGACAACAGTTTCTTCTATAATGTCTACTTATAATTTATTTATTTTATTTTCACCATGTACCTTTTATAATTTGTATCTTTTGTAGCCCTCATGATTACCTGAAATGTGGGTTTAAACGTCGGCTAAACAATTAAAAATACAATTTTTTTTTTAATTTAGTATTTATTTGACCGCACCCCTCGACCAACTCCTTTTCTTATTAAATTTTAGCTCTTGGATCAACTTGTCGAAGTTCAAGAGAATTTGAATAGCTCCGTATGTGGAGAGACTTGAACAAGTCAGAATTTTTAAAGTATTTTTTCTTTTATATTCAAAGTATTGTTCAAACATTTTACTTTTTCTAACATCTCGGGGCAAGAAAACCCTTTTTCAAGATGTACCTAAAATAGTAGCTAGAAGAAGTAACGTTCCCCTTGGAGGGCTCTATTTATACACCTAGCTAACTAACCCTTCACCACTGGGAGGACAAATTGTCTAGGTCGGGGGGAATGTAATTTCGGACTTGTTTTTGTAGTAACCTTTCTGAGTCATTCCGCTCTTTCAGGAATAGTTCTTTTTTTTTATATGTTATTTCTGATTCAAAGGCTAATATAAGAAATTGTGTTCAAACTTTTTTTTCCCACCAAAATAATACAAATTAATAACAAAATATCACGAACATTAGGGTCTGCCAGAGTATTCCATGATCTAGATCATGTTATACGACCTCCGGAGTGTGTTCAATACTTAACGAATCCGATTAACAATTGCGTGCTGGTTGAATACCAGACATTTTCAATCATTCATAGAAAAATAAGCATGAAACGCAACGTCGGCGATAACTGCAGAATACTGAAAACACTGTATCAAAAAGGATAGGATTTTTTTTCTTCAAAAAAGTACTTTTCATAAAAGGATCTAATTTCTTGTAAGTTTTTCGATTACTTCTAAATAAAATTACTTTAACCTATTATTATTACTGTCACATTGAAAATATAATCAGATTATTTTATAATATTTAGAAAATTATAGATATAAAAACTAGTTTTACTCAACAGATACTTTTCTATAATATGCAAAAAAAAGTAGTTGAAAAGAGTTAGATTGGGTGGATGGAATATATAGGAGACAAGTTCAGAGGATAGTGGAAATTGTTACATTAACCTTCAATGTATAGATAAACTGTGATCAAATTATTACACATTAGTTTATTATTTCCAAATAGATAATTTTAACAATAAAAACTTTATGAACCGTCGAGATAAGGTTTGACCTAGAATCAGTAGCCATTTTGAAACAACATGGCGGATGCTAAAGCCAAGCATTATTCTGAAATGACCTGTTACTTTCAAAGAAAATATCTATAATTTCGACTAGTTAGTGTTGAAGGAAAGGAATGCACTGCGCATTACAATGTAATATTTTTTTTATTATTAATTTTATGTATTTTAAAACGTGAAGCTTCAAATTTTGAAAGGCAGAGAAGTTATTTTTTGCCCCCGTTTATTACTAAGGTTCATTATCGAATATAATGAACCAACATTAAATTTAATTGAAAAACAAGAAACATGAGAAATACATTATCAGTTTCAATAAGGTTTAGGTCCCATCGCGGCGGAATACAGTTTAACAAGGTTTTTTTATTACTTTTTTATAAATATGTAAATATTTCAATTATTTACAAATTATTAATATACATTATAAAATTTAATAAATTGTCTATCACTTAAATATTCCATACTTTTTCTTTTTACACCATACTGGATTAGGCGCGTTGTATTTTTATCGATAATTTACAGCTGCGAAATGATTGGCAATTTGATTATACATTTATAAAAAAATATGAAATAAATTGTTTTTGATAGATTAACATGGGCAGTTTAAACAATTTATATTAGTTTATTTCTAAGTATTTCTGTTTTGCTCTCAAGCAGAGATAAGCAAATGGTATTTTGAGTATATTACGCAAAATGAATCACTATTGGGAGTTAAATCACTACTTCAATAAATCGTTTGACATGATATGAAGTAGTATTAAATTCTTTGGCACTCAAAAAAGGTCATTATTTGAGTAAAATACTTGGTACTCAGTACTCAGAGTAGCATTTGCCCGTCTCTGCTCCTAAGACAGCTGTCTGGAGCCAGCCGGATGATATTTGGAACGTACAGAAGAACAATAAAGTTTTATGTTCATCTTGCTGGTTGCCTCCGTTTTCATTTCTCCATTCCAAGGCAAATTGCCATTTAAATAAATAAAGTAAAGAATGTAATTAACTTTTCAAGTTTTTATTATTATTTTTTTTTAATATAAAGATAAGTTCCTTTTTGCGGTACCTATTACTATTCTATACCTTGATTTTGTTTTCAGTATAATTTTCATCAAGAAATTGTGGATTAAAAATATTATACTTACGTAATAAATGCGACACATATATGGCAACAATTATCATTATATTGTATGTACTGAGCTACAGAGTTATGGATTTAGGAAGTCCCCAACATACGTACCTGAAACAAACCAATTAATTTTATTTTAGAAACAAGATAATTTATTTTATATTCGATTTATGTAATTTCTAAAATCATTTTTAATATGTATTATGATCTTTAACTATTATTTATAAGTATTAAATCTAAATATTACAGGTGGTTAATAATTTTTAGAAAATATTTATAATTATTTAAATTGTTAATGTATCAATAAACTATAATATTACATATATAGTGTATCCATTTCGGCGGGGGAAACAAATTTCATATACATACAAAGTAAATATATAGTATTATAAAATGATCCTGAACTCATACCATTCCATGATTATATTCGTTCAAAACCTGTTAGTCTGGTCCAGAAGAACCTTATTTTGTATTTATCTCACTCAATAAGAGTAAACAAAAATTCATACCTGGATATTTTTTTCTTTTATAAAAATATCAATATATTTCTAAATTATTTGGAGGTCAGAATAGATCATAGAACTTTTCTTCTCCATTTACATTTTTAATAGATTTAAGTTCTTCGAAAACTATCAAAAGTAAAAGTATTGTAATTTTTAAAACATAAACTTGTTATATGTGTTCCGTGGCAATCATTCGGCAAGAATTACGGTTTATCTAAAAAGAAAGTTCAGGTGGGTTCTGGTGTTGCTAAATGCGAGATCGAGACGAGTTTTGGTCTTGTGCAAGAGATATTTTAATCCATATCTTCCATAAAATTCGATATCATTTGATTTTCGATACTATTTTTTCCTTTTCGCCTCTTTAACACGGCTTCGTGTCAAGATATAATTTTGAATGATATCCATTACATAGAGGATGAAATGCTGAACCATTTCCTCGCATACAGTATGCAAGTCCGATTTTTAGTTCCTGAGATATTTTTATTCACATTTTCAATAAAACTGCTTATCATTTGGTTTTAAACACTATTTTTTCTTTTGGGTCCCCTAACACGTCTTCGCGTTAAGATAAAATTTTTAATAATAACCCATTAGAGAGGATGGAATGCAGAACAATTCCATCGTTTACAGTATACCGATTAAAATCATATGTGAAAACACCTCAATTAGTCGACTCTATCCGACTTTACGCCAGTGTTACATATCGGAAATCTGACTGCTCAATCTAATTCACTTTCCACGAAAAAACGCGCTTAAAGAAGTTTTAACTTCGAAAAGGTACATTTTATTACTTTAAAAACGAGTGCTCGAGTCGAAATCTTTAATACGCAACTTTCCCGTCTCGATCCGTCGAAATTTGTAACATCCCAATTATTTAATTGAATTTTATTAAAACTGCTTTCTGATTTTTAGGATCGGATTGCAATCCGTCACTCCTTCATGAAATTCTCTATCGCTTCATCAAATCCATCAAATGCTAGAAAGGGAATCCATAATACCGTATTATACATAGTATGAATACTTAAAATTCGTGACATTTCTTCAGAATATGTTCTAAAATTGTTTATATAAACTCAAGTTATAAAGTGTTTATAACGTGTATATGAGAGTTTAGAATATACAATTTTATGTTTTATATAAAAGCGAATGATCAAATATTTTATACATCATCATTGACAGGTTTTCGCTCTTATTTTACTTGAGATAGAGTGTATTGACAGCTGAATGCTCCGCAGCTGTAGAGGTTCTCGCTACGGTGAGTCAATCTTCTACAGCTGTTATAGTAAGGATACGATCTCATTCCACATGCAATAGGCTTCTCATGTTATTGGTTCCTGGTCGCTGTTGTGGAACTACTTTCATATTTCTATATTTATATTTAATTTGGTGGAGAATATTTTTCTTTAATCAATAACTTTTGGATGATAATTTATATAATACAATATAATTATATAATAATTTATCTATGTAGATTTTGTTTCAACGCTCTAATTTCAGACACTATCAGATTCAGTAAGAAAGAGAATGTAGTTGAAGTTTAGCAAGAATTTTGAAGCTTAGCTGTTACAGTATATGGATTGGTGCTTCGTTTCAGGATGAGTATGAGTAAAACCCCACGATTCGACAATCTGCATTAAATGGGTCAAGATTTGAGTTGGTTGAAGTAGATAAAAGAAGAAGACTTTCATCACTGTTTCTGACTGTTATTCTTTCATTCACTGAAATGGAAGTTTTAATTAGATATCTTTATCTATAGGGACAGATGAAGGGTATATAATGAAGATTTTAATTACTAAATATGTATAAGGACAAAATACAAAAAAGCACTTGTCACTCTATTTAATAGTCATACCACATAATCCACGTGGTGAATAAAACCGCAATTAATATTTATATTAACGTGCCTAATGAAAAATGTCTTTCATGTCTGAGGCGGACGCAGTATCAATGGAAGCGCAAACATGTACAAGCCGATATAGAGCCTCTAATTAGATCTAGATGTTGCCTTTGATACAGGCTGGTGACCGCTCCTCCCCTTCATCGTGACCACTAAGAGCTTATGATGCACTAACTCGTGTAGAGCGCGCTGGCCATTAAACCAGGGCTACCTTTATTACCGAGGCTAATGAACTAGTCGTGTTTAGTGCTATACAGTTGGCGTACCTCACATCACAATGGATGTGCTTCCTGTCAGCAGGGATGATTTATAATTCCTTTTTTTTTTCTATTACAACATGATGTGACTCATCTATCAGGGGGATTAAAAATTACTTACCGTTGACTGATATATGAACAATCTTTTATTAGATATATTAATAGAAACTAATATGATTCTCTTTTAATTTTTTTCTTTGAAAATTTACATAACAGAGTTTAATTCCTAATTAAAGTAATTATCTATAAATTGCTTGAAATTAAGAATGATGATTGAGTTTCTTCCCGTTTACAATATACAACAATATATTTACCAATATATACCGTTTACAATATATATATAAATATATTTTCGACCTACGGCTAATTATATTAATTGGTTTAGTTGTAATAACCAAAGTATCCACGGTACAGTTGTGGTCATAGAAATAGCATCACCCAGTAAGAATGTTGCTATATTTTATTTTATTTACCCGGTTGCTATCTGCTTAATCAATGGATATTTCTTTGCCAGTTTGGGAGCGATATTCTAAAAACAATCTCACCATTAAGCGCTCAAATTAAATGTTTCTTTTTTTTTCTCCTCTTTGCGTTTGTTTATTTCGCTCTATGGTGCCCTAAGAAATGTTTTTTTTTCAAAATTATGACTACCATTGATCTCTCTTCATTTCATGTCTCATTTGTATATTTTCTGATGAGAACAGTTTTTTTTTAAACTGGCCATAATTACAGTTTTTATTCTGGAATTAGTTAAAACTGAACTGAGAAACATTGTTTAAGTTTTCTTGTAACCTAAATGAGTAAATAAAAACAAAAAACATTCAATCGAATCAACTTTATCATGACAAGATTCAAATAAGTTGGTGATTTTATTTCAATGATCATGTTTGCTTTACATGTTTCCAATGAAATAAAAACATTGTAGTAAAATTCTATTCATAACCGATGACTCAGCTTTTGTAATTAAAGTACTAACTTTTTAAAATTATAGTTCAACTTTAAGAACTCGAGACAGAAAAGAAGACTAAATAAAATTATGAGAAACGTGATAGAGGTGAACATTGGAAATATAGCATGAAAACGTTCATAGAACGAAAGACGTTATGATTTGAACATGTTGGAAGAATGAAGTTTGAAAACATGGCAGGTCACGGCATCAGGAAAGAGCAACCATCCAGTTGAGTGGAGAGTAAAACTATATGAAACATATTTAGGTCAAGCAATATAACATTAATGAAATATTTTCCTACTTTCCTAAACAAACAATTAAAAAGATAATTAAATATTTATTACACACGACTGTTTCATATACTGAGTAAATTTTATTGCATAATACTAATAAAAGTTTTTGTGAACACTGTATATTTTATACTATTTACAGTAATCTTAAATAAATTCACAGTAAACGATATTTTTTATTCTCTCTTCCTGTGGTATAAATATATATTTATGATTCAGATAAGGCAGTAGCTATTCATGAAAAAAACAGTCTTCTCTTAAGTCGACTCTAATATACTTAAAAGAGTTTAATTCTATAGACTATACAAAATACTTAACAGAAAGCTGTGCCAAGCTTAATTGTTAACAGAATTTCAGTTTAAGAGGTGTAACTATCAATCGTTGGATGACGAATATATATTTTTTTTAATCGGAGTGATAGTTTCTGAAATAAGAAAATTTAAACAAACTACAGCTTTATGTTATTACTTAATATAGATTAGTTAATCGCTAATTATTAGTGTCATCTATTCTTATCTTACTAAGCGTGCCGCTCTTCAGTTCATATTTATAGCAGATGTTACCGTTGCTACTTCCTCTTTACTCAACATCTGTCCGATCCTTATTGGCAGGCGGTATCACGGAAGTAATAAAGAGGAATACAACAAGTGCTCCATAATCTATATTGAACCAATTAACATTGACCAATGATCTTCCAACGTTGGTCGGATGCTGAGCCTACTCATTGGCTCAATATTTGACAATGCAGATTGCCGAATGTTGGTAAGCCATGTTGGCGCACCTCAAGCTACTGTTTCAAGTATCAATTGTTGCTACGTACTGTAGCTTAAGTAACAAACATTTGCCAATGTGTTCAATAATCTGTATGAACTCGTATTATTGGACATTTTACCAAAGCCTTATTATTTTGAACATCCAGCAATACTCTTTCTCCTCGTATTGATTTTCATTTTTAATTATAGACGTAGATTCCTGAACATGATCCTTTTCTGTTGTAAATAACCTACTAAAAGTTAATTTTAAATGATTAGTTTTGGCGGGCATAGTAAATATTCTTCCGCTTTTATATCGGGGATTTAGGTTATTTACACTCGTGATTATTAAAACCAAACCCCGGCACTGGATATAGACTTTTTGAGGGTGTTTAACTGTTGTTGGGAATTCGGGAATCTAATACCTTTTGTGACACTGAGTGAGAAGAAACAATAAGAATATATATTTGAAATGTGGGAATTATTAAACACACTTTGAATGAATTGACTCACCTGGTTTGTTATTCTTCAGTTGTGAGGTATATAGGACAACAAAATAAAATTACTTTTCACTCCTGTATGACAAAATGATTTATTTCTACAACTGTAATAAATTGACTCTATTAAAGTGTTATAACTGTCGACTTGATCTTCTAAATCTTGTAGTAGCCTCTATTCTCAGGTATGTGTTCCGCTTCAATCTTCAGCCTTAAGTGCTTGGCGTCGTCTTCCAGCTGCTGCTCCCTGATCGGACCTTTTTCCTTCTTTATCGATTTTTTATCGATATGAGATTTTCCAATGAGCAATTTGTCCACTGCACCATTGAGTACAATTCACAGTGCAACCTCACATTCCTATATATTATATATTCCTTCTCATTCGCTCACCCAATATCAACTAAAGGAGTAAATACAGGGGGGTGTCTACTACACTGTACTCATCGGATTAAGATTTGTAGACAATTTATTTGTTTAATCTTCAATTTATCATGAAAACGTGAATATGAAGTTAGAATTATTCTTTAAATATTATGCATATTTTAATTTTGGTATGAGTATATTTAACTTTTTTACAACTCACTACAACACATTAAGAGATGTTACAAGTTGTGTTGCTTCCAATAACAAATTACCATCGAACTAAATGATACTAGATATTCTCTCGTAGTTCTTCCAATTGGTGGAGAATAGGCGGAAGACTTATAGTAGAAGAGCGGTAATAAAGATGACAATAGCCCCAGAGGAGCAGTAACTCTTCCGGTTAGGGTTGTTAAAGAGGCGTACAGTATCAATCTTGGAGTCGTAATGCTGTCCCACGGCTTCAAGTAGTCAAGTTATTACTGAGGTTTCTCCCTTAGTATTTCAAGTTGCTGTTAGTCAATGTGGGCTAAATAGTTTTTAATTGATCAATGAAAATGTTAAGTCAATCACTTAACTCATCAATGATTGATCAATCTTCATAAGTTAAAAAATAATAATAGTGGTGGTTGACTGTAGTGAATAATTGAAAAGTAGTTGGTTGAGGTGTTCAGTCAAAAATACAAAGTAAAAAAAAATAAACAAATGATATTTATTTTTATTTTTGCCATTGTTTCATCCTAAAGTTCAGAGCTGATACTTCGGTTCTCCAATTTTTTTTTTTTTTGAAAAGATTTGTACTTTTTGACTGAACAACCCAACCAACTTCTCTTCAATTAAAATATAATAATTATAAGAAATAAAAGAAGCGTCAACTATACATAAATGCTATAATATGCTAAGTAATTATTATTTTTGTATTGATGACGTTTCGCAAAAAAACTTTAATTATTAATTTTTTTTGTCTATAAAAATTTACTTATATTATATCATATACGCCAACTTATTGTTGGCAATCAGCAAATATGATGGCGGTACAGAAAATAACGACATGAAAGGCATGGGAAAAAAAAGTACTCAGCAGTACCTCTTCCCTAACTTGCTCCAATTACTTAGGTTATTTAAGGAAGGAGATCTCTCATCCAACGCCTTTTTAGTATCCTCCTCATGTTCTGAGGTATGTCAGCTATGGCCATGTCTCTTATTAGTCCCTTATTATGTCCATTTAAATTTGTGTAAAATCGTTGATAAAGGATCAACAGTTGGATGGTCCGTATGCAGAGTTTTGTTAGTCACATACCAAGGTGCATTTGTTATGAGTCGCAATAATTTTGATAGGAAGGTTTGAAGTATTGAAGTATGAAAGTGTAGGTAGGTCTTTTTCGCGATACTGTATATTTGTGATGAGTACGTCCATATGGGTTTGTATTTGTATGTATATGTATTCGGTTTCTATTTTAGTTTTAGTTTTCAAGATTTAGCAAAAAGAGAGTTAAAGTATTTTGAGTCGTTCGTTAAGTGTCTTACGTTTCATTTTAACATGTGGACGCCATGTCATCCTTCTGTTGAAGCCGAGTCCAAGGTTAATTACCGTGTCCGTTTGAGGAATTTAATTGTTGTCAATATAATTATTAATTTGATTAATAAAAGATAAAATATAGAAAAAGTATAATGCAATAGACAGAGCATAATATATATTATGTTATGCTATATTTCAAAGGTTATATGTATAATTAATGAATTTTTTTTTTTAACTTTTATTATGATATTTACAACTGTATTAGTATGAATACATCAAGTAAATTTGTACAGAGAAATATTATTACATGAAACACGCTTGTTGAGAAACTACCCACTGGTAGCACTCTAATTAATGAATTGAAACCATCCCATAATAAGATTGTATTGTGAATTCGTATTCGATGTAGCGCATTGAATGCAATATATATATATATATATATATATATATATATATATATATATATATATATATATATATATATATACACGGGTACATCGACGGAATACAAATTACTTTTTAATTTTCAATAAGAAATGTTTATGAAGAGAATATTTCTCCATAATGTCCAATTCCAGAGCCCCTATTATCATGTAGGCCATTGTTTCAATTGGCTTAATCCTCCAGTTTTCTGGAACATTTAATGTGTCTTTTGTTGGAGCCCATTATGAGCCATCATCACCATCCAGTCGTAAGCTAATGCTTCATTTAAGGATTTAATCACAGGCCATCTGCATCATTAACAACTGGTCTTTTTATTTTTCGTTTGAGTATGCAGAAGCATAATTACAGCTTTGTAGTTCTTCATAAAACATGAATGACTATTTCGAAATTATCTATATATGTATATATATAAGTTAAGCGTCGTCGGACTTAAGAAATAAAAAAAAAGAAGGAAAAGGGGAGAGATGTAACATACACGACTTCTGAATAAACACTGCTTTATTCGTTCCATAAGCCTCCTTATATACACTTAGCCTGGTTATTTACATTACCAGATAGTATTAAGGCTGATACCGCCAGTCTCCGGTCTTTATCTCCCCCCCACCAGTTTACGAACAGGATTTTCGGAAACTTAAATATTCCTAGATCGGAGCCCACGGTGACCAGCCTTAACACTTTACAATTGGTTTTACAGTATATCCTTAAAAGAAAATAAAACACTTCCACTCAACTGGAAAAATAATAAAAAAAAAATAATTAAAAACACTGAAACTAAACACAACACTTTAGAACTCCTACCACTTGAGAACTCCTAACAACAACAAAAAAAAACACAATATCCTCTATACATGAAATAATACAAAAAATTTTTTTCACAATTTGTATTGTTTTGACAGCCACAAAAAAAAACATATTTCTCTGTTTTATCTACAGCGGTGAGGGTACTACGAATCCGTAGGTCTATGTCCCGACTCTATCATTGGGAGCTTTACTTGTTCGATATGAACGGTTCTCCTCTTTCTGGGCTCATTCACGCTCTCAATAGTTAACAGGTTATGCTCCCTAATAGCAACCACTCTGAATGGACCCTCGTACCGTAGCAATTGTTTCCCTCTGTTGGTTCCCAATTTCCGGTAAACTATTGTTCCTATTTTTAGTTCCCCCATTTGGTCGCGTACCTGTACATTCTGCCTTTCCACCCGCTTCTGCTTTTCCCGCTTAATTCTCGCCGTTATCTTTCCCCATGTTTTCTCTACCTCTACCCTATTGCTGAGAATTTGATCCACTAACGGTTCGGTAAGCGTAGTTTCCCCATAATCCCGCCTGCGCATCCCGAATAGAACTTCCATGGGTGAAAATCCCGTTACGGAGTGGATCGAGTGGTTATAGGCTGTTACCGCTTTCCTCATTGCCACATCCGGCTCCAACCCTTTTTCACCCTGATATACACGGACGTGGTCGCTTAATGTACTGTGCAGCCGTTCAATACCGCCTCTACCTTTAGGATGTCCTGGGGTGTTATAATGCCACGCAATTTCCAATCGCTTCACCTCCTCCCTAATCGCGGCATTGTCGAACTCCCTACCACCGTCCGATGTAATCCTCTCGGGGACCCCATAGAACTGCACCCAGGTTTGTAGGGCTTCCGCAACTGCATTGGCTGACTTCTCCATCACTTGGTATGCCATCGCCACCTTGCTGAATATGTCGATTACCGTGACCCACCTAAACCCTTTCCAGGTGAACGTGTCAATCTGAAGGTCCTGTAGCGGCATATTCCCTGTAGGTGTCTCCTCCTGAACTCCTCTGGGGGGGTGTCGATCGTATTTTGTGCGCATGCATATCTCGCATTTCCCAATGACTTCCTGGATGGACCTCTTCATGCCCCACCAGAAATACTTCCGACGCAATGCCTGCAGCGTCTCGTTAACGCCTCGGTGATTGGTTTTCCCCTGGTGATATGCTACTGTGATTGCTTGCTGCTGCTCTTCGTCCTGTACCGTCTCCACAGCATACTTGCACCGGATGAATGTCCTGTCCACACCTATTCGCTCGGACCTCCACATTCGCTTGATCTTATCCCATACCGTATTGTTTCCCACGTATAGGTAGTGCGTTTTACCCGCTTCCAAAGCATCCCTCAGTGCCGTACAGATTTGTTCTTCGCTGACCCCGGGTTGCGACCAAATGACGCGGATCCTACTTCTCCCGTACCTTCTGAAATCGATTTTCATGATTCCGGTTGTTCGTGTCTTCCAAATCACCTGACGGTGTTTGTCGTTCACGATCTCCTCTATTTCTTCCATCTCCGCTGCCCTTTCTTCCGCTGAGCTCTCCTCTTCTGGGGACTCTCCCCTGTCCTCAATACCTGCGGTATCATTTGCCCCTTCGCCCTCGGGAGTCCATTCCCTCAAGAATTGACGCACGTCCTGCGATGGTCCTCCCCTGTCCTCTTCAACCGCGTTGATCATGATGGCCCTCGAGAGCCAATCTGCCACCACGTTTTCCTTTCCCGGCTTATACACCACCTCTATGTTGTATTGGCTCAGGATCTCCTTCCATCTCGTGACCCTAGCTGAGGTTTCCTTGAGTTTTCCTACCCACTGAAGGGGTTTGTGGTCGGTATGGACTCGAAATTTTCTCCCGAATAAGTATGGCCTGAAATGGTCGATAGCCCATACTATCGCGAGTAGCTCCCTCTCCAAAGCGCTGTACTTTGATTCCGCACCCGTAAGCCGACGGCTCGCGTATGCTATAGGTCGTTCACCCTCACTCCCCCCCTGGGACAAAACGGCCCCTAACGCGTATTCACTCGCATCGGTGGTTATATTAAAAAGCTTCTCAAAATCCGGGAACGCTAACACCGGCTCTGTCAGCAACCTATTCATACATTTTCGAATGTTATTCTCCATCTCTGGTGTCACCACAATCTTCGCGCCTTTCTTCAGCAAATTGTTAATGGGTACCAAATACTCTGCCATCTCGGGTACGAATCTCCGGTAATAATTCAGCGTCCCGAGAAGCCTACGGATCCCCTTCACGTCCCGTGGTACCGCCATCCGCGTGATTGCCTCCACCTTTGCCGCATCCGGTCTGACCCCCTCGCTAGAGATAGTGTGGCCTAAAAAATTGATCCGCGTTTGTCCCAGCAGAGACTTCTCGCTTGACAATTTCAGCCCGAATTGCCGGAGCCTTTCGAATACTGCCCTCAGATGTCCCACGTGCTCGGTTTCCGTTCTGCTAAAAATCAGCAGGTCATCCATGTATACCTGGCATACCGAGTCATCGATACCCCTCAAAAATTCGTCCATCAGACGCTGAAATGTTATGGGCGCATTCTTCAGACCAAACGGCATTCTGGTGAATTCATAATGCCCCCTTTCAAATGTAAACGCTGTTTTGTGTTGGTCTTCCGGGTGCATCCGTATTTGGTGGTATCCCGCCTTGAGGTCCAACGTGCTAAACACCACGGCCCCACTCAACCTATCAAGTATATCTTCGAATCTAGGGATCGGGTACTTTTCGTCTACCGTGTTGTCGTTCAACCTTCTGTCGGCATCTCGCCTTTTCCTTAAACACCAAAAAAAAAAAATCTACTTAAAAAAAAAATTACTTCCCTGACGTTGTCCCGGGTTTCGGCACCAGTTAAGCGTCGTCGGACTTAAGAAATAAAAAAAAAGAAGGAAAAGGGGAGAGATGTAACATACACGACTTCTGAATAAACACTGCTTTATTCGTTCCATAAGCCTCCTTATATACACTTAGCCTGTTTTATTTACATTACCAGATAGTATTAAGGCTGATACCGCCAGTCTCCGGTCTTTATCTTATATATATATATATATATATATATATATATATATATATATATATATATATATATATGTATGTATATTATATTATAGTTTACTTCTGATACAACTTTATCAAACCTCGACCATTTTTTTTTTTTAGAATATTATAAAACATTTTTGTTTTATGTTACTAGGAATCAAGCCCAATTAATGCTTATGGAGGCAAACGTTCATTCATAGCCGTATAAACAGTTGCAATCAATTTAGAATGGAAATAAACATAACAGGAATTTTATTTTGGTAATAAGTTGTTTTTCTAATTCACGGATTAATGATTACTTGTCATGAAATGAATCAGGTTCTAAATGATATTTAAAAAATAATAAAACTAGTTAACTAAAATTAATTTAGAAAACCAGTCATAAAAGTATTGCAATCGCATTATTTTGAATTGTAGTTTTCAACTGTAATATTCGTTTTAGGACTAGTTGTACAATTGGAGTTCAAGTCAAGTTCAAGCTTGAACTACAGTGAATCATTCATGATTTTCATGGTTGGCTGTGGATCAAGTTTGAACTTGACTTGAACTCCAATTGTACTTTAATATCCTCATAACCTAAATAATCAAGTTTTATGTGTGTACTTATAGAAAAAAAATAATATGTATGACAAGGTTATTATATATTTAAGGTAGGTATATGATTAATCGGTGTACAACAATAGGGGGGATGCCATATGATTGGAAACCCTTTTCTTGTTTAGACAAAATTCGGGAATGTTTGTGAATAACTTAACGTTTAATGCAGTCAATACGGTTTATTGATATGAGCGTTTATTCCTGAAGGGGATTTTTTTATTAATTGTGTTAATTTAACAGATAGATATGTAACATACAATAATTATGGGGGCTTTAGATTCAATGTAGCCGTTAGTTGTCCTAATGAAGTCGGCTAAGTGAGGTCGAGGCAGGGTGCTTTATCAAGCAACTGAACTTCGGACGTAGATAACGCCGTCTTCGAGAAGGGGTATGACAGGATAAGACCGGAAGGTTCTCCGTGCGACGTATACAAAGTGAAATTTTAAACATGTAATAAATCATGCAATGAATAATTAGGAAGTAAATCCAACAATCGGCTTACCGGAAATACTATTTTATATCTTCTAATATTTTTGCTATTTTCATTGAACTCATTTTATAAATGTACTTGGTCTTTAATATCAGCTAGCTCTTAAGCTCATTAACATAAGTTGTCATGGTGTAAATGAATGAATTTACAAAAAGTTATTCTCTTTCTCGTTTCTCTGTACCACCTTAACCCATTAAGGGTCTTGGGCACAGTAACTATTTAGGGAAAGTACTGTTTCAAGGCCAACGGTTGTGCAGGGAGAAGGTCGGACCAAGATCACGCTCAACCGCCAGATCTTCCACCTTAATTAATCATTTAATTAAGGGTACCCACTTTGTAGAGGCTGGGTGTGCTTCAGGAGAGTCTTCCTACTCCAGGGTCGCCCCACGACTAATGAAACAGAACAAATAAATTTTCTGTTATACGTCGGGATTCGAACCTGAGACCTCGAGCACTAGAAGTTCAGTGCCCTAATACTGGGCTACCCTGCTCCTAAGCTATTCTCCTAGGTATCCTAAATTTTCATGTTAAATTAGTTTTTACTCGAAAATCGTACATCTTTTGCAACCTTTTAGATGTTCATTCAAAAGATAATTAAATTTTTTACAAAGCTAAACCTAAAAAATGATAATGAGATCAATATTACCGAAGTTACAAATTAAGTATTTCATTTTTTAATACAATAATAAGCAAATTCGGATGTGTGAATATTGGAACACGTATTTACATTAAGACATATTTCTTCTGGAGGTAGTGTATGCGTCTCTACGGATGATTGCAATTCTATTGAAATAAATAGCATTCAATACGTCATTTTATGTTAGCGAACAGCATATCAACTACGACATAGGGGACAGAAACAACTCTTAAGAGATCCCTGTTTGGGTAATTTTTATAGGAACTACTAACTTTATAAGCTATTTCCATTGGACACAATTATTATCGGGAATCCGTTAGAGATCATTTGAAACGATCCAAATAAATTTAAATCATTCGACCGATAAGGGAGGCATTGGCCTTCAGATGGGTACCAGATCCATTGCGTTCTATCGAATTGCGTCACTCCTTCTACGGTCGCCTATTTCTGTAACGACTAACGATTTGTTTGCCCTTATCTTCTCAAATCATTATCACTGATGCGCACAGTAGTGCCCATATGTAATCGGAGAATAATATTAATTACTAATGTCACGATTAATCGTGACTTCTTAACACTCTCAGCTGAAGTTATCTCTTTGTTAACTCTGTTAATTACCTTCGGACAATAACTTTCTGTGTCCTTCGATGACGAGCTTTATTTAATAGCCTTGACTTTTCTCGATGTGTAAACACTTATTTCTCTGTAATGATATAAAAAATTTACAGTTGTCATAATACCAGAACTGCTCTGTAGGAAAATATCCTTGACTTTTAAAAAGCCTTTGATAACCTTTGTTTAAATACATTTAACTGCCGTTAGACATGAACAAAATATCTATATTTCATACCTGTCGAATTTTGCTTATAAACGATCCCTCAGTTTTTGAAACTTCGGACTTATAAGTATTTTGATATGCCTAGATAATTAAATTATCGATATTTTAGAATGGGTTGTGGCATAAAACTATTTTTTATTCCTAATTGGCGTGTTGGTTAGCTTATAATTATTAGAGTAGTTCTTATTGTTCAGAAGATATTCTGTACCATCCTTCTTTCTCAGATCTGGTTAAAGTACCCATTTCAGGATATTGTAAAGTTTTCGTATTTTTGATTAATTTTTTCGTTTTGCGGTACTTTCTTGAAATTTATATTTCAAGAATGAAAATATTCCAGTTTTTCTTAATCTTAATTGTCATTAGTTAGATCTAGGCACGGGTACCCATTTTCCCGAAGAATGATGACGAATTCCTCTTCCCATTCGTTACAAAATGTATTACTCTCCTCATTTAAAATTTGTACAATTGTAAGTAAAATTAAGAAAAAGATTTAATTTTTCTTTGGTACCTTGATTTGGAAGTTCTCTTCAATTGAAACCTCTTGAAAATATGGTTCACTCCAAACGTTTATAACTTTGTAAATGTATGTAACCCTCTAAGATACATCATAACCCTTAAAAATATGCAACCCTCACAGATTTTAATGACACAACTTGCGCAATAAAACCCTGGAGGGAGATCATCTTGTCGAGAAGCTTTGCAAAAAGTGTTTTCGAGAGAGTTATAACACTGAATCTATAGATAAATTTTTGTACCTGTCTTTTATGGATAACCTATAGCTACATTTTACTTTAGAAGAGGAAGGAGGGTAGCTCAACCAAGGTTCAAGTCTCTCAATGTCTGATAATTTATTTATTCTGTTGGACTAACGGTTACTACCGTAGTATCTTATTGTGGCGGAGGATATTTCTAGCGTCGAAGCCTTAATGCAGACCAAATAGTGAATCCAACATGCTTCATGATCAGTTGCAGTTGTATGGATTGCATTTTAATTTTTATCAAGTTTTTCATTCTTGGGCCTTGGAGAGAAACTAAGGGTCCAGGGAGGATTTCGAGGCGAAGAGGAAAGGAAACGTCTTCAAATATTATACTTTTCGATAAATCAACTTCATCCTCTACAAAACAAAAATATTCTGAATAGATATTGCTATACTATTATTAAATTAACATGGGCTTCACTCTATATTATTTTAATGCAAATTTCGACGTTAAAATATGTAACCTCCTTGGACAGGCCGGGCCCCCTTCGAAGTTCGGGCCTCGGGGCTGTGACCCCTCTCGTCAGCCCTACATGTGTTTCTTTCTAAGGGCCTCATCTTGCTATCGTTGTGTGGTGAATGCCGGGTCGTTAGGGCGTCCAAACATCCTGAATAGCTAGTTAAGCTAGAGGGAGACATCAAAGCACATCCTGATAGAAAGATAACAATTCAGGTACACTGCAAGACACTTCAACGTGTGTCAGAAGTAGGAGCTCCAGGGTATTATTACAGGGTACTACTTATTATTATTCGTCAAGTTTTTCGTTCTTATTATTTTTATTTATTTATATTTTATGCAATTTGCACCTGCACAGCTGCGCATCTAGTGTTTGTACTGTCTTGGTGTAATTGCTTGATTTGGTTTTTATTGATGTAGCAGGTCTCTTGGCCATTTTCTTCTTAATCTGCGTTGTTCAGGTAACAGGGACCAGGAGATAGAAAGAACCAGAGGATTGTAGTGGTTTTGGGTTGAAGAATGAAATGTAGTGTAAGATATTGGCATAATGAGCGAATAAGATAATAAATGAAAAACAGATAAAATTTTTCCATAAGAAAATATTAATTGATATAAAGAGTACAATAATTTTCCCATTATTTCACTATGAACCACCTTTTCAAGTATTATATTAGAATATAATTTGAAGTTTACAAACACAAAGCTTTGAGAATAAAAAATACAGGTTAATAATTAACCAACAACTTTTCACAAATTCTGCCATCTTCAGACAGATAAAATCATATTCAAGCAGACTAAATGTAGGAGATATCACATCGATAGTCCAAGAAAATACTTATCAACCAGAAAAGGTTACTCAAAGACAGCTAAATACATATTTAATTTATTTACCGGTATTTCTGAATAACTTCATGTTCTGTCAGCTACGTCATCTTTTATCTTTAAAATTAAAATATTTTTCCTAGTTTCAAAACTTCCAACCAAAACATATATATTTGTTTTTCCCCCGTTTAAAATGAATTTTATTAGTTTTTATTAAAGCGTGTTTATGAAGTAGAGTTGAGAGATGTTTGACAGCCGTTTACGTTACGCTACGTTAAAATCATTTCACACCTCCCAGTCTACTTTCTAGACGCGTTGTTAATTCAGGTTTTCAGCTGAATGTGAAAACAAGAGACAGTACATTTATGACATTGGTGTGTTGGATAGTTGACCTGATGGACTGTTTGGTTAGAGTTTTTTCATAATTATGATATGAGAAGTGATATCTTAAGATTGTACTGATGGATGTATATATGTAACAATGTGAAATTTGTTTGTTTTCATCATTTGTTTTTTGCCTTCTAAAAGTTTAGTATTGTATATATTTGCACGTTTCTTCTTCCAAAGATTATGAAAATATCACAAACGTCATTCTAAAATATCGATTAAAATATATGATACACATAGAACAGGTCTTTAATAATAATATAAATGGTATAAATTCATAATTTACTCTGATTAAAATTCCTATAAATCAAGTACGGATGTTATAACTGCGTATTTCGTTTAGAACCTTCTCAAACCAATTACTTTCAGTAGTTAGAGCTATGACACATTACTAGTTTCTTTAGTTTTCAATTAATGGCAATAAAATATATTTGGAATACAGGCCACTTTGTTGTGAGTGTTTTCTGAGTGAAGAATCAATTTCCCCAGTATACTTAGTTAGAACCTTTTCAAACCAATGCCACGCCATAGCAATATTTTTGGTTAATTATTTTCTATAAGTTTTAATAAAAGTTTTACGTTTCAGGATATGTAGAATTTGAAAAACGAATACAATTTTTTTTGCCCGTCCGCCATCCGCCGTTCGCGCATTTTCTTCGAGAGTTCTGGACCGATTTTTTTCAAATTTAGATTTAAAATTAGAGGTCACCCTAAGATGATCCTCCTTCATCGACATTTCCATCCGCCTTTTTCTTGCAAGATGGCGACCGAAAAGTTGCTGTAGATTGTAGCGCCTAAACGAATGTACCGATTTCAATGAAACTTCGCTAAAGTCTTTTCTCGACGCCCTTTAAATTTATCTATATAACATACTTCAACGAAGAGAAGCTGGAAAAAAAGTTACGAGGGATGTTAAAATTAAATTCAGAATAACTCAAAAAGTATACACTTGTCGATATTGTGTGGTTGTTCAAAGTTTAAGAAAACAAAACACAAATCGTTAAAATCGGACCTGCAAAGGTTATACTCTTTGTTTTGGTTTTTATTTTTGAATGTGTTACTGAAGTAATGCTGATTTCTTTAGCATATATCCAATGATTAAAAAAAAAAAAGTTTAGTCCAATAATTGCAATCACCTTTTATTTACTTTTCTTTGTCACTAGGAAGGTAACGTTACTTTAGATGTATAATTGTTTGGATATAATAAGCTATCGTGAAATAATTTGCAGCGGTTTTCTTTGGAATGAATATTGTCTTTTGATCAAAGAATGGGCGATTTTACTTTAACTGGTACTGATGCGAATGTAGCCTTTCAGCGCTGTAACCATTATGCATATTGTGATAGAATGTTATATTACAAACAAAACAACAAAATTTTACTATCAGAAATTTAATTAAATACTTGCAAAATTTTATTCAATGCTTGCTTGCTATTTGTGAATATTCTATGAAGAGTGGCCATTTAACAGCTATATACCGGGGCGAGATGACTAATGAAGACTTGAAAAATTGAAAGTGCTGTTAGCGGGAAGAGATCGGGAAGAAGACAAATAACCCACTGGCGGTGGTCTTCTTTGTTTATTTATTTCTCCTGTCCTTCCTTTTGACTAATGTCCCTTTGGCTGCTGGGACAATGCTCCGGGATGAAGAGGAATAGGCTCTGTCATGGAAAGTGAAAAGCCGAAAGGGAAAATTGCTTCTTTGGAGTAATGAATTGGAGGAAAATAGGGAATTTTTTTTTTTATTTTTATGAAATTGATCATTTTTAAATTTAATATTTATGAAAATATTTACTGTATATATACATATATATATATATATATATATATATATATATTATATATATATATATATATATATATATATATATATGAGCTTATGGAAAAGCTGCTCTCATTCTCCTCAAGCTCGGATGTAGCAAGTAATTATATATATATTCTGTTATATCTATTAAGCCTTTCTAAAGTAGTTAGCCTTTCTTATTCCATTAATAAATTAATTCTAATTACTAGTTAAAATTAATATTTAAGTAGCGAATCCAGACGGTTTAGCGTAATCTCAGTGATCAACTTGCTGAATCGTTGATTAAGAAATAGTACTCCGTTAGAAATTGCTGAATGCCAGATCCTTCTCAAGTTCTAGTTTTACATGTATATATATATATATATATATATATATATATATATATATTTGCAATAAAAAATAAAATATAAAATATTTTTGCAGAATAAAAGCTGCAATATATATATATATATATATATATATATATATATATATATATATATATTGCAGCTTTTATTCTGCAAAAAATTTTTTTTAATTATTGTACATTGTACTTACAATAGTCCGTGGTACAGACCTCTTTTTATCAAATCATCTACATTCGGCTGAAACTTCGTAAAAAGCTTCATCTCATCGTAACCTACAAATATTTTATTTACAAAAATGTTCGGAATTGGAGCATTTTCAATCTGGAGGTCGACAAACTTTGTCTATTTAATTAGGAACTAAAAATTCGTAAATTTGCTTTCTTCTTGGATCGTAAGGTAATTTGATCACAAAATCTATAGAAAAAGGTGGCCTTTAAAAATATTGGGCCGTTTGGCCTATATAACCTCGTTATTTTGATAATTTGGAGATGTAGATCACGCCAAATGGCTCAATATTTTTAAAGGCCACCTTTTTTCCCAACTTTATCTGGAAGTTATCTTACGATTCAAGTGGAAATCCAATGTTTATTTACGAGTTTTTACTATGTAATTAAATACACAAAATTTGCCATCCTCAAGATTGAAAACGCCCCAATTCCAAGAGTTTTCGCAAATAAAATAGTTGCAGGTTATGATGAGATGAAACTATTTACGAAATTTCAGACGGATGTTAATAATTTGCTAAAAAGGGGTCTGTACCACAGACTATACATTAACTTTTACTACTTTCTTCCGAAATTTAAGTTATATAAATATAAATAATATATATGGTAGCTCTATGAAAAAATAATAAACAGTTAATAAATAAATATATATTCTTTTAATCTAAAACTTTTACAACACATATATTGAGTAATAAATTTTAAAAACATTATTTTGTTCAGTTTCATAACATTACATTTAACTTTTTAAATTTATTTATATATTTGTTTTTTTCCTACCCCTATCGACTTCGACTTTTTAAGTCATGAGTCTTCATCAGCAGCTTGGGGATGTAATAGGCGACAGTAGTGATCGTTCTGTTCTTTCTTCTTCGAGATCATATTTCACTTCCTCTTCATCAAGAACTTTCCTGCAGTTAGGTTGGCAATCTTTTTCTTTATTCTTCCACGCGGTTTTCTTATAGGATAGGGGATTATAAGCCCTATGGGTATACCCAAGCCCCAATCTGGAGGACCAGGAGCCATGGTTTTGAGACTATACTAGGTTGTTATAAAAGCCTTGTTATAAATCTCAATACTAACTCTCATAATTAATTCTTTAAGCATGTTTTTTATTTACACTATTTATATCAATGTTTATTTTGACTGATTCTTTAACTCGTTATGACTTGATTTGGCTTCGTATGGTCATTTATTCAAAAGATAACATATTCCAAAAAAAAATTATCACAAGTGACGAAAATTAAATATTGAAAAAATAAAACCTAGAAAACATAGGCAGTAGTACAGCCAGGTGAATCTGCTCACTCGGAGGTTCCCCAAGGTCTGTTTAGGGAAAAAGTGATGCTGTGTATCTGATGGAACTTCGTGTTTTGCGTTTTAAACTTGTTCCTGATGGTCGAGAAGTGGACTCAAACCTTCACTGTAAAATCTAGACAGAATTTATGCAGTTATGAGTGCAAGGTATTCCGCTTTAGTCATCAGAAACCTAGTCGTTTTGCAAAATGACAACGTCCCTACACATCGTTCTCGTTTGGCCAAGGAAAAAGTATCTGAATCGCAAGCAGTAAACTTGTTGCCTCATCCTGCGTATATTCCAGATATTGCTACATCGGGCTATGTTTTGCTTAGATCAATGACTCCTTTTTTAAAAGGTCGGATCTTTGATAATAACGAGGACGTGAGAATTGGACGTGAAGAGTTCTTTGCCTCAAAACGAGGAGTGGTTCTGGCATCAAATCCAATTACTGTCAGAAATAATTTCTATTTTAACAAGCAGCAGTTAAAATAAATATTAAGAATGCCTGCTTTCTGGTAAGCTTGTAGGACCATGTTTCCCTGGAATGCTGATAGTTTTACTTTTCCTGTGAATATCATAGCAATAATTAATATGATCTGATTTTTTACTATAATATTATAACTCCTGAAAGGAATGTTTAAGAATTTACTTAAGCAAATTATATCAAGTAAATAAAATGAATAATATTTTTTAGTAAATAACGGACTATAATAAAAAAAAAAGAAATTGTGACAACGTAAAGGTGATTGCCTAATGCAGATTGGTACAGCAATTTTAAGCTAGTGATCTTAGATTTGACAGCAAAAGTTACGAATGATTTATAATATCAAAACTTTACAATTATTATTATATTTAAGGTCTGGTACGTTTAAGCTTGTTACGAATAAAGATGCTATATTATGTGAATGGGACTTCAATCAGTCACTGTAGGAGGGATGCGTAAATTTCACGGCTGACTTACAACCCACAGTTATTTATGATTGTCACTTGGAAATTCGTGTTGACAGAATCATTGAATAAATTTCTTGTTTGTCTCTTTTCTCCTCTTCTTCCATTGGCGTTAGATTTATTATCTTATTTTTAACTACGTGTACGTGACGAATTAATAACCATATATCGCACTCATTGATTCCCATACTAAGTGAATAATATTTAATTACTGCACACATCTACGAGTGGCTGATGTATAGAAAAATTTATGTTTATTTTCATGACTATTTTAAACGTAGAAAAAATGAAAATTATTTTGAAATTGTACCGTTACACACATTCTTAAAGTTGATAATAATTGAAAGGCTTTGATGGAAGTGACAAAAAGTCATTATAGAATTCATCAAAACGTTATACCATAATTATTGTCTGTTATTACTCATTTAATGTAAAAAAACATTTAATTCTTCAATAACGGCATATGGCAATGACATTAAATTGTACTGTTGGGAAATAAAAATCTGACGGAAACCATCAACCAAAAAAGAAAAAAAAAATTATTATTCGAGGCTGATGTGGGGTTTATAACGCTTAATCAATGACTATAATATAATAATAGAGTTATTACGAACTTGTTCCTATTAATAATGGTTCAAGAAATCCTCTGGATTCGGTTTAATTATTTTAATTAGTATGGACCCTCCGAGGCGTCTGAAAAGAAGAAGACCTCGTGATCTCCTTATTTAGACATTTTATTTGAGTGCTATTAGTGGGTAGTTTCTCAACAAGCGTTTTCATGTTATTATATTTCTGTGTTCACATTTACTTTATCTATTTATGTTAATACATTTGTAAATATCATGAATAAAAAAAAAAAAAAGTTAGTATGGGAGAGTGCATATCACACACACCAGTCCCGCAAGAGAGATCTGCATTTAGGAAACTGGGAGGTGCCCATTAAAAAAATAAAAATTGTTGAGGAGAAATCTAATTAAAGATTAGGTTCTGAAAATTCCACTTTTATCATAAATTAAAAAAAAAAAAGAAAAGGCTAATAATAATTAAGCTCCAATATTATAGCTATAGTAAAAAGTGATGATTTAACTAAATTAAAAGAATGTAAATTATTATTTTACAGCCCGTTATCCTTCACCTTTAAAACTAACATGGTTGATTCGGGAAACATAGGGGTTTACATTTTATGGTGCGTAAGGGGCAGCACACCACTTCTCGCTCAGAGCTGAACTAGACAATAAGTCTCTTCCTCAAATATGATCTTACTACTCCATGCCCTACTGATTTTTTAAATTTTTATTATTTTTCTAAGATATATTTTTATAATCGTATTACAAGGAACTTAATATTACTATTTCAGGAAAAAGTTCAACAAATGATCGTCACTTTATTATTATTCCTTACAGAAATAAACCCTGGGAATCTGATAAATAAAAGGGAAGTAGAAAATAATTGCCTTTTTGTAAGAGAAGTGATAAGCGATCCAAAGAATTTTTTTTTTTATTAACTCGATTCTTCAACTCACACCTGTCAGAAGTTCCGACAATCAGCGAGTGTGATGTCAAGATGTAGAAGATTGGTCTTGGAATAGGCGTGAGGGAGAGGAGTACCCAGCGGCGTCCTTCCTGTCTTGAGTGTAATATTTATAGTTAGTGAAGGAGATCCTTCATCCAGCTTCTTTTAAGCCTCCTTCGGGTGTTATCGGGCATGCTAGTTGTGGCCATGCATCGAATCAATGAGTTTGTATGTCCGTGTAAGTTATTATGAAATCTTTTGTAGTCTGTTAGTAGGTGGTCTTTAACTGTTAGCATCTGTAAGTCTTTATGTAGAGTAATGTTACTGACGTACCACGAAGCCTTGTTGATAGTCCTGAAAGTTTTAGATTGAAAAGTCTGTAGTTTACGTATTTGAGTATTTTTCGCTGTCCCATATATCTGTGAAGCGTAGGTCCAAATAGGCTTAAGTAGGTAAGTATACGTATACAATTTCTGTCTAAGTTTTAATTTCGAATTTCTTGCAAGGATTGAGTACAATAGTCGTAGTCTTAGATTCAGAGTTTTTGTTTTGTTGTTGATATGAGAGCCCCATGTCATTCTTCTGTCAAAGGTTAGTCCAAGATATGGAACTTTGCCTATCTGAGGAATTTGGATATTGTCAAGGTAAATAGCATGGCAAGTTTCACGTCAAAGGATAAAAGTGATATGTAGTGATTTTTCTTGGTTGAGTCGAATTTTGCAGAATTTGCATCAGTCGTAGAATTTGTTTAGGTGATATTGTAGAGTATGTGAGGCGTATGTTGAATTTTGATGTCTTGTCAAGATTGTTGTATCTTCAGCGTAATAAAATTTTAATCATATTTTTAGACTCTTAAATATATATTTTTTTTTTGTTATGTGTCGCCTACCACATCATAATTAGAGATGTCAGAGATGGTATATTATTGTATTAAAAATAAGAGACAATTAATGGAACCAACATAAGTGAAAACAATCTTTGTATTATGGTAATGAAATTAGCCAACCTAACTTCCTTGCCTCCAACTAAGTATTAATATGACCAAGGTTTATATAAACACGGCCTGCCATCGTACAAGGCTCAGGTTCCCTGACCCCACAAGAAGAAGGAGCATAAATATTAACAAGGCTACCTTATTGCAATGCGCGGAGTGTTGCTACTGCTGATAATGGCCCTTGCTCGCCCCAATGTGGGTAGGCTTTCAGGAACCTGTCCCTACCAGCTGATAAAACCAACTGGAAATGAGGGTTCTTTTCTAAATTTAGCAAGAGAAAGTATTAAAATAGCTACTATAATTGATTACTGGATTTACAATTAGATTACGTACATAAGGAAAGAGGGTCTCCTATGTAGGATCAGTATAAGAGGGCTTGATGGCTGAGCGAGTTAAGGAGTTGCCCGCGTTAACATTCTCGAGTTGACAACGCTGATTCAAATCCCCAGGCTGGGGGTGTTGAAAATCTCAACCTAATCAATCTTTTTGTTTTACCTCTAGAACAACCCCCTTTATGTCTGAAATTGAAAGGAGGAGAGTAAAGAAAAAAAAAAAAGTTAGTAGATGAAAAGATTTCCTCACCATGTCTAGTAAATACAACATTACCTGTATTTGAAGAGCATCAGATTTTAGATTGTTCGTTTGAGAACATAATCTATGGAACGAATCTTTTTCGAATATATTTTGGTCAATGAAAATAATTTGCGCATGCGTAACCGAATGTAATAAACTTATTAAAATAAAGTAGATGCTCAACTTTCATCATAATCGCAGCATCCGTTTTGACCTAAACTAGGAGACTTGTTTGGATAAAATTGATTCCTAGACCGTTTTAATCTACTTCCTAATTATATATTAAAAACATATAAAATTCTCGTTTTATGTTATGCCAATGATTTTTATTTTCCTATTTCCTATTTTTATTTATTATGATTATGCTTCATTGGTGATGAACTGCAATACTTTACACTGTAAAAATCATCACCATGATTTTAGATATTATTTTAGTTTTGTATCATATCCTTTACACAGTTTATACAGCTGATATCCCAACCCATCCTAACACAGTCATTACCACGTACGCCGATGATACATGTGTCCTATCAGTTAATAACGACCCAACAATTGCATCCCAAACCCTTCAATCACACATCACAAACCTTGAAGAATGGTGTCAAAACTGGAGAATAAAAATAAATTCCAATAAATCCCATCAAATCACCTTTACCCTTCGTCGTAAACCTATGTCCTTTTGTCCCACAGTATCCTTTAATAATACCCCACTTATTCCTGTTGAACAAATTCGATACCTTGGACTCCACTTAGACAAACGTCTAACTTGGAATCCTCATACCAGACTGAAACGACAAGAAACAGCTCGACGTTTCCGACTACTCCAGCACTTACTAGATAAACGCTCTAACCTCCCAGTCAATTACAAAAGACTCATATACATGACTACAATAAGACCTATTTGGACTTACGGAGTTGAGCTCTGGGGTTCCACTAAGCCATCGAATTCCTCTCGTATTCAATCCTTACAATCCAAAATCCTTCGTAAAATCCTCACTGCTCCTTACTTTGTCACAAACAAAATCATCCATAACGACCTTAATGTTCCTTATGTTTCTGACTTGGCCCAATCCAGATACCTATCCTTCCATAACAAACTTCAGAACCATCCAAACCCTCTCGTTTCTAACCTTGCTTCCTCTTCGATCCCTGACAACCCTCAGAGGCGTCTGAAAAGAAGATGGCCTCGAGATCTCCTTTTGTAAATACATTTTTAGAGTGCTACCAATGGGTAGTTTCTCAACATGTGATGTCATGCTATTTTATTCCTTTGTTCACATTTACTGAATGTATTTTTACTTGTAATACAGTTGTAAATATCACCAATAAAAAAAAAAAAAAAAAAAAAGTTTTGTATCAACAAAATTGACAAAATTGAGTTCCAGGAATTTCCCCAAAAACTTGTCTGTGTAAAGTGAATTAAAAATGAATGTACCGTAGTGTTGAACTCATCGTCAAATAGGGGATAACTGGTAAAATAATTTTAAAAATAAAAAATGTCAAGCAAAATAAGTTATTCAAATTAAGAGATTTCAAATTAGCCCATATATATATACATGTTTTGCTCTGTTTTTAATTATTGATTTTTTTTTTCGGTATGTTTCTATTGTCTGATTTTTGACATTTAGCACCATTGCTTATTACTATTGGGTATGACAGATTGTATTTTTATTCAATAAATAAATAAATTGATATTGGATTACTTTTAAAGCCTATAGAACTTTTTTTTCCTCAGTAATGGTAATGGTTTTTTAAACCCCCAGTACAGAGCAACCCTCTATTGAAAAACAAATAGTTGACGGCGGGGTCTCTTTTATCCGTCGTATAATCTGCTTATACGATAATCCCTGCCTGGGATACCCGAATAAATGTATGACTTAATGTTTTAACCTAAAAGAGATTAAATTTTCAAATATTAATGTAGACTTAATTATGAAGTAATTAATTTAAAACGAAAACATCAGAAAAATGTGATCTCCAGAATTCGACTAGATAAATCAATTATTTTTATGTTATGGTTACCAGAATTAAATACCAAAAAGACGATAACATATTTTCTATTAGTTTATGAAGCCTGAAATCCCAAACATACAGATTAATAGATTTAAAAGTCTTTCAATTTTATCAGGAGTGCCCAGGAGGAGGATTCATAAAAATTTTTGAGGGGAGCACATTTCAACGGGATTATGAGTTTTTGAAGTAAAAAGTTTGAAGTAAAAACAGGGAACAAAGAGGACAATATAGAACAGACCACTGAAAGTGTAATTGTATATGACCTATGACTTTTTTAAATTCTACTATAGCTTGCATTATTAATCATTCATTCATGCATCATCGACCTTGGGAGTGGGGAGGATGGACATCCCTGAATTTTACAATAGCAATACCTATTTGTGCTTTTCACCTATTTATATAAACAACGTTTGCTATTAGGTTGTTCGAAAACGTGAGCTGGGTGACCGAGTTGGATAATGCATGTTGTCCGGCAATCCAATTGCGTTGGGATGGTCAGCGATGGTCGATTTGTTATTTGAGAGTTTATTTTCTTGAGAGCTCTGGATTTTATATCGACCAAAGGTCACAGAATATCTTCATCAAGGGAAGAAGTCCTTCCATCCTAGTCTTCCAGGCTGAAGTCTCCCTCTTGAAATTTTATTATAATTTATCAATAAATGATGAAGTCACACTGCCATTGCCCCAAATTTCATTAAAGTTTTTGGCCTTTTAAGCCCTTTTCCGACCGAGTTTAAACTCGGAAAACGACATTATCGCGCTCTGACATCTAAGGTAAGACAGAATTATTGTGAACTAGTGAAATGCTACAGAAGATAAAAAAATATTTTGGTTTGGAAGAGGGAAGCATTGACACCAATATAGTAGAATAGCACCTCACACGTAATGAGTGTTCCGGTTAGGGGTCAATAACTAATCGTTATATTTGATTCCTAGCTTCAAATGAAATAAATTTGAATACTTTGATTGAAATAAAACTTACTTTTATTCCAACACAAAGCTTACAGAGATTTTAGAACTTTTTGACTTTTTACAACAATGGCTTTTCATATCCGAATGGTAGAACAATAAGAAATGATTTAAATATTTAAAACAACATCAGTTTTAACTGACTTTCTAATAATCAGTTTGTTACGTAGAGAGTTAATACAAAAAAAAAAAAACATGAAACCTTGCATTATTTTTCGGACAGCCGGACGTTAACAATATTATAGATTCAAAATTAAAAATCAAATTCTTACTACTCATAACATAAAAACATCCTTGCCGAACATTCTATAAGCAAAATAAAAATAAAGTGGCAAATAAAACGCTGTCCAAATAAAATGAACTCTTAAGTGCAGGCTCTTCAAAATATTATCTGAACCACGAAGACGGTAAGTGGTCGGAAGAGCGAACTAATGCCGCCCCCAGTTGGCGCCAGCTCTGTTTTCACCGCCCCCTCCTTGGGGTTGGCCACCCCTCTAGGGTCCAGTGGCTGGAGGTGGCAAAGGAGGAGATCCTAGGAGGGTAGTTCGCTGAGGGGTGAATGTTCTCCGCTCCAATCTTATCCAGCTATCGCTCAATCTTACCTATTACTATGGCACACGACTTAGATTAAACTTTTTTAAATTTTATTCTTTTTTTTTTATTGTACAAAGAAGATGGTCCGGGGTGGTAGTCATAAAAATACTAAAACAGTAAAAAAACTATTTTATTTAAAGTCAAAATTACGACCCGACTTTGATCTTCTTCAGGGAATTGTACGCAGTATGGAGGTTGAAATTCAACCGAAACTCCATATCGCATACAACCCCATGACGAAGAGGTTTTGAGGTACCCTGAGTCGAAATAACCAAGTCCCGAAAAATGGTCTGTGTGTCTATGTGTTTGTATGTTAGCAGTCTAGCTCAAAAACTAACAGTCCTACGAAACTGATATTACGTATTTAAGATAGGTATATACCTTAGATGTGACGGTAACTCTTTCCTTAAAATCGGCTAACTGAAAGTGCCACTTTATATCAAACACATTTTCACATTTTTTTTTATTTACGAGTGGAGTTTTTTTAATCTGGATATTGTTAAACTTTGTTTATTTAATGAGATACTGAAAACACATGAGCATCCGTTTGCTCATCGCTTGAATCGTAAGATAATTAGATTTAAAAAATCGAAAAAAAAAAAATGAGGCCTTCAAAAATATCGAACAGTTAGTCCCGACTCTCACCCGATCATGTGAAAATAACGACGTTCTGTAGGCGGAATATTTTTTTAAACCACCGTTTTTCTCAATTTTGTCATAAATTTATGATTCAAGTTGGTATTTATGAAGATAAATTTAATGAGAAAAATTGTTATTATTTGTTATTTGTTTATCACCTGATATGATAAAAAAAATGAACGATAAACAATGACCGTAGTTGCTCATCTGTTTGTCTAGTTCTGTGTGTTTTAGTGTGAGTGAATACTGTGACACAGTTCTATTTGTGATTATCATGGGGGGGGGGCAGCATAAATTTATTCACTTTTGCTGAACAAACAGACATGCTTTTAACTTATGGCGAGGCACAAAGAAACGGTGCGCTGCTGTTCGAAGATTAGATAGAAAAATTTCCTAACCGAAGAATACCGAATCGTAAAACGTTTGAGGCTGTTGAAAGAGGCCTTAGGGATAATTTCACTCTAAAACATATACGACTAAAAGCCGGTCGACAAAGATTTCTAAGAACTGCAAACGTTTAAGAAGAAATACTCGATGCTGTTCAGTTATCTCCTACTACTAGTACCAGAAGATTTTCGCGTCGTCTCGATGTTTCCTCTACCAGCGTACGATGAACAACAATTGTATCCATTTCACATATCGAGTAGGCAAGATTTATAACCATAAGAAATTTATATCAAGCGCATAAATTTCTCTCAGTGGTTAATTCGATGTACATGTCAATGTACACGAGACCCTAACTTCCTGAACTGCATTTTGGTTACTTATGAATCTTGATTTACAAGACATTTTTTTTTTCCTAATGAAAAAAAGCACACATATCTATATACATATGCATACACACCCACGCATGCAGATGCTGCTTATAAATAAATTATAAAGTAAATAGTAATATATTCCATTGTCGAATATACTTCCTTAGAACGGCTTTACTCGCCTGCCCTCCTCGAACAGAATAAAGTGTTAAGAGCAAACAGGCCGACTCCATTAAGAAAGAATACCAGAGGTATCGGTTTCACCCCTTCGCACCGTTCCTCTCGCTGTAAGCCAACACCCGACAATTATTTATAGATCATGAAAAAGTGCTTCGTGCACCAGTAAGAATATAAGCTTACTTAGGTTTATAGTTTAGATATAATTTATTATATATAATCTTTCATATTTCATCTTATAATCTTTATTCGCACCAGTCAAAAAGAATATGATAACCACTGAAATTGATGATTTCTGATAGAAATACCTGCTATGAGAGGCAATGGCGGATCTACGGAAGAGAGGCTTTTGGGCTGAAGTCCCCCTCCCCCCCACCCCTTCCTAAACTCATAATCATGTAGATACATTACTATATTTCATATAGTTTCCTTATTTTGTATCGAAAGTAATTATCGTTATATACATATATAAATATGTAAATATGCCTTCCCAAAATTAAATCCTGGATCCGTGATAGCATTTTAAACAAAAGTTTCTGTAAAACTTTTTAGGAAACAAAATCTTAGAATTAAAGTTCCAAGAAACTTTTTTGTAAGTTCCAGGTTTATGGTAAAAGTTTAACTTACATTGATTCAAGTTCTTTAAAAAGTTCCGTTAAATCAGAGGTCTCCAAACATATTGGCCCACAGGCCACATTATGACCTCGAATAAGTTCGTCGCTCCGCATTGAGGCCTCAACACAAAGTCCCGCTTATGATGCTACGGCTTATGATGAAAAAATATCTTACTCTATAAATTAGACTTCGGATATTAAATAAGTTCCTCAAGAGAAAAATAAAAAGATGCAACACATGTAGCAATCTCGTGTGTGAGTAATTTGTTAAATTTCATATTTAAAAAAAATAATTATCATGTAATGAAAGAAACTTTCACGAGGCGGATTGAAGGTGCTTTAGAGACTCATGCGTCAAATGAAAATTAAAAAGTAGTTGAGATTAGATAAGAGTTATAATTTGTGTTAAATGAATTACACATTAATGAGGCCGCGGTGGTCGAGCGAGTTAAGACGCCTGAACAAATTTTATGCTACGAGTTTAAATCCCGTTCGCGAGTTAACAAACATAACATAAAAAAATGTATAAATAACTAATAATAAATTAAAATAAATAAGTAGAGTCCCTACTCGATTGCTTACAACAGCGGCGCGGGTCCGTCGAAGAAAGGTGAGCAACACCTGTCTAACAACATTGTTCCTTGGTCCTCCAGATTGGGGATTGGACGCAGATCTATTAACCCTATCCCGTGAAAATAACACAAAAAAACTAAAACAGGATAGAGATGTCTGCAAAAGGTTGCCAACCATCCTGATGAAAGGGAATGATTTATGATAGCGTCCGGTTATTATTAACCACGTGCTCCCTGGATATCTATACATGAGATATAAGAGACAAATTTTTCTTTTGTACATTATTGTTATTCTAAGGAGACATCATACCAGAATGAAGTTTATTTTCTATTCCACTCTAAGAGAACCAAACTATTGCCTAGAACAGCCTCGATGCTGCTAGAAGACTAATGGCTTAAGTCAAATAAGTCAAGATGCTTTAAAAAAAAATACACTTGACTCTATTATGCCATTTTTTTCATGATATAATTATAAATAAATACATTTTTTAGATCGATTATTTAGCGAAATCGACAGAACTTTTAATAAAAGATATTAAAAAGTGAAATTAAAACCTTTACTTGAAAATTCCGGTGATGCCAAAACTTTCTAAAAATAAATTTTTTTCCCGTTTCAAGTCCTGGTATTAATTGTTAGGCGAAGATATCCCTCTTCCGGCTCCTCTTCAATCTTCTACGGATCTTCAAATTCAATGTTTGAGAATTTAAAAAAATAAATAAATAAAAATATAACACAACGTTTCTCTTTCGATCCAAGTCATTCGAACAAACTCCAAGTTGTATTAATTATTATGACCTAGAGTAAGAAATTGTTAATGCTTTTTCTTACTAGGGGTTACGTAACCTTGATTGGCAGCTGATGCTTTCGAAAAGGAAACAATATTCTTCAAGATCATTTTATGTCGTAACCATAGATTGCACCCTGTAATGTGTTTTCTTCTTCAAAGAAATATGCAGGTATCAGTGTTTTCTTAGACAATTATATGGAATGGATATAATTAAGAATTCTCCTGTAATAAAAGTTACTTCTTATTTGTGATATTCCTAAGAATTAATCAATTTAATAAATCAGGAAGTAGTTTTTTAGTACAATGAAGTCAGCTTGCTTCGACGTCACTGAGGACACGAAGTCTACTGTATTTGTTGTTTATTTTATGTCAAACAAAATAAATAAGTTATGTAATTAATTGATTGTTTTTAAAGTTAAAGATCTAAATTTTGAAAGCCATCATTAACATATTAATAATCTGACTGTCCTTCGACGACTGGTGTTTGTAGGAAATGTTTTCATTTCTGTGCAGCATTTATTTATCCGAATACATTTTTTTGAAATAGATGCTTTATTTTTGAGATACTCAAAAAAACTTAACTTTTATCTTATAGAGAAGCATTTAGTTTATTAAATTAAAAAACAACCCTTCAAAGGTCTTGTGAGAAAGTGAAATTTCTTGGTCAACTTTTAAGCATGGAGGTGATTCGGCCGAGACTACGCTTAACCGTCTGGTACTTCAATCATTTGTTGAAATAGCCATTAAAGTGTTTCTAACGCAATAATAAGAAAAAGGGCCTGTCAAAATTAAGGTGAAAGTAGTTTATAAAATTAATAGTGAGGTATTAAAATCTAATGAAAAGTGTCGGGTACCTCATTAGGGCAAAGTTATGAACTAATTCCTTGGTCAGGGTTTCAGTTATCAGTTATTTACTCTTTTATATCAGCCGTGAATCCACTCATGAATAATCACTTTTGAGTGGAAAAGGTATGTCCCCATTTTTTATTTTTTTTTTTTTTTTTTTTTTTTTTTTTTTTTTTTTTTTTTTTTTGCCCCCCATCCATATCGCCATGGATAGAATAGAAGTATTGTTCTAGAAACAACAAAATCTTTTCTGACCCGAGTAGGAAGGTCGAGATTCATACCAAAATAAATTCATACCACGAAATAAATTTAAAGTGGCCCAGGGCGGATTCGAACCTACACTGCTAGACTCGAAACATATTTATTTATTTCTTATTTGTATTATATACACATTTTTATTTTTAATTATTCATATTTATTTCCTTTTATATATGGTAAATATGATATGAATGAACACTTCAACGTGGCAGAGTGCATCATTTACAATTCAAAAAAATATACGATCGACGAACGTAAGACCTGCTATCGTTAAGTAGATTTTGATGAAATTTTCAGGTATTGTACGTGTTGTTTTCTAGATGTTCCTATATCAATTTTGTCAAATTCCACAAAAACTACTTTTGTCTACGCATGTGCAAACTTTATTTTCTTTAACTCTACGATATTTTATAAATTACTTCTCTATTATGGCTAAAGTTAGATGAAAATCGGAGGCTAGTGTAAAAGTAGGCCAGCATAAATTCGCTAATGCACGCGCAAATGTATTTTCTTTATTATAATGCTTATATATTGAAAATGATTCGTTCTAATTGAATCCAAAATAAAGGAAAGTTGGAGAATACTGCGAAAATTTCCCAACATAAATTTTATAGAATTCTATTCAGTACTTTTTCTTAATCATGCGCAAATATTTTTTCCTTGAAAATGTTATTTCTAAATGTTTTCATTAAATTTCAAATATTTCATTTGGCATAACATTTATAGCATTAAGCATCCAATACATCAATTGATTGATCCTACTTGGTAGAATAAATTATTCTTTGACATTCCTCATTTGCACATGTTTTTCCTTGTTGACCCAACAAGAATGGTGAGTAGCTACATCGACTAGGGAGAATTTTCAGTTATATTCATTGTTAGTTGAGGAGTTTTAGGCATTCAAATTTATTCATGGTTATTGTCGTACTGTTGATAGCTCAAAAGTACTTGAGGCCATACAAAAGATGAATGGATACACACACACTGCTTCAAGTATATATAGAATACAGGCTACGCACAAGCACGTGTGCACCCTCCGACCTAACAGCTCTCTGTCGTGGCCTGCATCAGACAGCTGACAAGATCCCAGCAGAGATAGTGCACTCAGCCTCCACAAATAGCCTCTGTAACTAACTCTTCGGGAAATACCATGAGTGAGGATGCATCGCTTCTTTAAATAGTTCTGTCTGGTCATTAGTTCACCTTGGGGATATTTTAGTGATAGGGTAAATTGATAGGGTGAGTAGGTGACCAGATTTCCTTATTAGCATTTTTAAATATGAAGTACTTGTAGTACTAGTATTAGGTTGTTTAATAATATAATGAAAAACTCACTCATTCATATGTGATAAATGAAAAAATATATCTGTATTGGTATCACTATTTGTCTGTGTTTTGTCATATTGTTTGATAAAATCAGAGTACATGCATCTATGTTTTGTTAATATTACTTCGAAAGATTCGATGTACCATAAAATGTAATAGTTATTCTTTCGGTATGAATGCTGGAGGAGAATCCTAAAATAAATAAGTTCTTGAGAAGCTTGTAATGGATAATACTATGAAGAGCATTCTAGTTTATTGTTCTAAATGAAGGAGTAGGATCACTTCAAGCATTTTAAGTTCTCATGTTCTATAACTTAGGAGTAGATAAAAAAAAAAAATAGAAAATTGCTGTTTAAGGATGTATCCAAGGAAGATTGTACATGTAGCTTATATAAGAAGTAATTTATAGCAAACATTAAGCAAAGGATTTTGAGGAATGGGTGTTTAATTTTTTTCATCTATGTTACCAATAGGAATGGTGGAAAGTGAGTTCCACAAAGCTATAAAAAATGTTAAAAGGGAAGAAAACTGTCTCACAAACGTACAAATAGAAATAAAAACGTTATAACTTATTAATTTTTTTTTCTAATTTGCTCGATATGCTAGGCTATGGAAAAGAGATAAAACACATAACAATAAAAAATGTCATGCATATGGACTGTTATATAATGTTAATATTAAAGTGATAATCACATATGTTGAACAAAAATGAAAATTATATATTCGAGAACTTGCTAATAAAATCTATAGAGTAATCAGATGGCTTATTCACGTTCATTTACTGCAAAGAGTATAATGCCTTGTTTCGCCGGAACAACTTTTTTTTTTTTTTTGTATGTTTCTCAACTCATTGAGATGGACTTCATTATGACTCATGACAGAGTAAAACATGTTTATCATTGGATTGATTTTCTGTTTACATATCATTATCCTAGTAAAACTACCTCTTTTCTCTTGTTTTATAATTTATTAACTCAGTTCAGATAGCTACCACTCTTCTTTCTCAAGATTTAATTCCTCCTCACAATTTGTTCACCTTCGATTTTATTTAATTTGAAAATTAAAGACATGATTTATATTTTTTATGACTGTTATCCAGTCTTTCGGGTATATCCATCAAGTTAATAATAGTGCAACATAACTAATTAATCGATTCTTTGCATTCGTAGTTATAAGTTCCTCCTCAGGCAGCCGCTGACAATGGAAAACGGATCTCTTAAAATACTCGGCTTGGATTATCCCAGCGTCACGCATAAATATCAGACAACCTAGATATCTTAAAATAGTGGCTGACTGTGCTAGCTGCCAAAGGTCTCGGGTGAGTGAGCTGGTGATTTCTAAAATAGAGAACTAATCGTATACGTTATCGGTGCTAAAATATCCCAGAGAACCCTACACCGAGTTCCTTAAACCGAGAAATTTCAAAAGTTAAATTAGCAATGACACTATACAGATGACCCTATAAAGTGAACAGAAGTGACAAATTGGTTGACATTCTTTGGTTAAAGGTGTGGAATAAAGTAGTTTTCGTATATATTATACATACAAAAAAATATTTTGAAATTAATATAAAACTTAAATTAATAAAGCGATATGATCAGAAAAAAAATAGTTTATTGGCCGACCGCATCAAGGTACAACTATGGAGAACAAATAGTTAATTTACACATGAAAAATCTACATTTTGAATATCTAGTGTTTTAAAGGAAATATTTAAACTAGACTTAATACAGATAATGGACTCGAGATATTACTTCTTGAAATTCTTGTATTTTCTCTGCCCATCTTTGTTTAAGAGACTGTTTTCTTAAATATATATTGAGAGAGATTTACAAGTTTTCTTCTGAAAATGAAATTGTTAATAAAATCATCTTTTTTTTCTTCTAACGCCTCTTGACTTATTGAGTCCCGTCGTTAGTCCTCTAGCAGCTATGGGGATGTTACAGACGACTGCTGTGTTCGTTTGATTCTCTTATAGATATCCAGGGAGCACGTAGTTTATAATAACTGAACGCGATCACTAATCACTCCCTCTTCATTAGGATGGTTGGCAACACTTTTACAGACTTCGTTTATTTTTTACGGGATAGGGTTAATTAATGACTCTGTGCCCAACCCCTAATCTGGAGGATCAGGAGATATGTTGTTGAAAGACACTTGAGTCGCTCACCTTTCTGTGAATCTCAGGGTAGAGACATTACCGTCCCAATGTGCGAATCGAACCCGCGTCGTTGTGGTCTAAGCAATCCAGTAAGGACTGCACTCATTTATCAAATAAATAAAAGCAAATAATATCTATAAACTGATTTTTATTCCACATGATTTTTAATGACAAAAAATAAGCTTCGAAAGCAAAAGCGGCTATTTTTTATATAAACCAAATTCAGTCAATGTTTTCTGCTAATTTACAATTTTATCCAACGTTTTTATTTTTATTCTCTGTAGTCAATTGCTATGTTATATAATTTTTCATTAAAATATAACTTTTAGAATTTTATTTATTTTTAACTTCTCTATATTTTAACGACATTATTGTGTCTAGGAAATTATAGTGTCACATTATTTTTTTAAATCGAATGTTTATATATATATATATATATATATATACAGTTTAAACTTGGTTATATTGCCATCTCTTTCAGCTTTTCAATGTCATATTTTTGATATCGTGGCAATATTTTAAAGTTTTAATGAACATAAACGCTTTTTTATTCCGTACTTATTTTTACTCAACATTTTATATTCACATTTGACTTCTTAATTATAGCTGTACTTCATTCTTCATAATTATTATCAATATATAATATAACATTTGTTTGGTATATAGTTTTAAGTATCTTGTACATAGTTTCATTTGTTTTGTTTATATATTGTTAATTTACTGAAGTTTTTTTTTAAATTATTGTAGACTAAGTGCTCAGCTATTAGAGATTTTTTTTTTTCTTTTCGTGAGATTATTTTTTATCACATTATAGTTGGAACAGTTTAATGTATAGTTGTATTTGTTTTGTATATAGCTACTTGATTTAATGTTTTCTTTTTATTCTTATTTTATTTAATGTATCAAGTCTTTTGGCCAGATTTTTTTTTTTATGAATTATTATTCTCAAGATACTTTATCGTCGCATAATAAAGTTATTTTCTATTCTATTTTATTCTAATATACACTAATATAATCAGAACAATATACAGCAGACAATAAATAATTTTGGCAACATGAATATGATGATATTAATATTGGTGGTTATTTTAAATGAGTGATAATCCTAAACATAAGATGTTCTGAAATTATTTTATTTTAATTATGTTGAGGTGAATTATTACTTCAGCATATCTCTACTATTAATTAAAAAAAAAATGTATTTGTAACAATTTTACACGTTTAATCTCTTTGCGCTAAAGGTGACATTTATTACCTACAACTGATGTAGGTAGTGCCATCTGCCATCGGAAAATAGCAGAGGGAATCAAAATATGTAATTATTTTAATAATATTTGGTTTTTAAAAAACTCAATTTTTACATACGACCTTTTGCACTAGCAACAGTAGCGATTTATGATTATTACCGCCCAAAACGGTATTTTAATAAATACCATTTGATTAATATATGACTTTTAAATAAATAAATACCTTTATTATTTTCTTTTCAGGTAATTATAAATTCAAGACCAAAATAATACATGTACCCTTTTCAATAATATGTCATTAAAAATCTACGATTGTAGACTAGTATAGAAAATGTCAGACATTACTAAAATAATATTACAGACTCGTTGAAATGATCACCGCCTCGTGCGAGGACATAGGTGTGAACTCGTACAAAAAACTCGACTGGCTCAGGGATTAGAAAGTGGGGTTGAGCAATACAAGCGCCATCTGTGAGCCGGCTAATAATCTCGCTTTGTCGGTTAACACTTGAACAGCTGACAAAAAACATCATTCAATCCCAATAAGTACTCGTGTATCCCGGTCCATAATGTGTATCTTTGTTCTTTAACGGGAGAAGAAACTCCAGTGGGCTCGTATCGAATTACTTCATGTTTTGGATCAAATACGCAATCGATCGAGTCGAAACGCTTTATTATTTTCTTTATATATGTATATGTTTCAAGCGACAACGTGGAACCATGCATGATAGGAAGCGTTCGAAGCAAGAGTTTGCTATATACTTAGTAGTTTAAGTTCCTAATACAATTCGGTTTTAGCTGTCTGCAAGAATCTTCTGAGATGTTAGTGGTTCCCGTTTTTGTACATGTCCGATCAAATTATCCTTGTATTTTTCTCAAAATACATAGATAACGTGTGTAGATCTCTAATGTAAAAAAAAATAATGGTTGTATCGGTAACATCCATTAGTACGATAAATGTAACGACAGTTGGATTCCAATTAATATTTTATTTTGTTCATAAAGATAGAGGCATGCATATATTACAACATTTTAAAATTATTTATTAAACACGTCTATTGTATTTGTACACATTAATTTTATTTAGTTTTTTTATTTTTTGGACACTTTTATTTTCCTTGTCATTATTGTATAATTTGCCATCAGAAATTATGAATCGGGTTAGGAAGAGAGAGGGGAAATGAGGAAGAATAAGAAAAATGTTTAAGGAGAGAGAAGAATTGAAATAAAATGTTAAAAAAAATAAAATTAAAAGAAACAGTGAAAAATGAAGGAAAAAAATAATACATTAAGAAAAAAAAATAATTGTTTACTATACTCATATATACTGATGATACTGTATATTTGTATATTAGTTAAAAGCATTGCCCATTGTATTGGTTGATAAGTGTACTGTGTAACAACCTAATATAATTAGGTATATAATATAGGTAGGTAATATAATATAATTAGGCAGCACCCTTTTATGAAAATAAAGTGTTTCTTTCAAGTAAAATTTAAAAATTACACAAGCTAAGAAATTTAAGAATTTTGTTCGCTGTGAGTTGATTTCCACTATATTGCAGTCTAGAATTAATGTATGCTGTAAGATTTTTATAAATGCATTCAGTTATCTTAAAAATGTTAGACAGTCGGAGAAAATATATGTAAATTTAGTGGATGCAGTAGAACTATAATTTCCAGAACAGGTTATTTTTTTTTTAACGTTGCATGACGGATGTTTTATTACTTGATCAAATAACATAAACGTTTTACTACATCCTATGCTGTTACTACTATTACTACATTAACGTTTTACTATATCCTCATATCTTGCCTGCAACTTATCCTCCAGGGATTTAAAAAAAATAAAAATAAAATAAACAAATAAAATAAAATAAAAACTTCTAAACACAATCATACCTATATACAATATATACATTCGCCCAAGAATCTCCGAGCCAGGCTTTTTCCCCCACACGTGTAAGGCGAAGCAAGACTCCGGAAGATCCCAGCGCCACTTTTCCAGCCGCATCACTAGTATCAGAAGCCAATATTAAATATTTTAAAATGAAAACGAGGTATTTCTTGAGTTTATTTATTAAAAGCATAAACGTTTGTTTAGAAAAAGGGATAACATCTTGAGCGTTGTAGAGTAATGTATTGCTTCCATAAATATATTTTGAATAAAATTGGCTGAATAAATAAATAAGTCTTTATAACCTACCTGGCTTAAATTATGTAACATAACTATATGAGTGCGTTAGTACGATTTGGGTAAGATCTATAATTGGATATGATCAATAATTTTGTTCGTATTTGGTGATTGGAAATGTACTTTATTTTTACAAAGGTTTATTGTTGGGAAAATTTGATTTAAGCTAGTTTTTATTAGTAATACTGTTCAATCAATATGGAAACGTAAGGTTTCATGGTAGTAAACAGATATTTTTTCTTTTATTATTTTATTTTTTTATTCAACCTAGCATTATTAACTTAAATATATAGAAAATTATTCTTAATTTGCTTTAAAGATGAAAAAATGAAAGATGAAAATGGTTAAAACGATTTTGCAACCCCAAGGTTCAGTCTTGGTTCTCCTAATATGTATTATATGTTCATGTATTGTTCTTATGTGTACCGAATAGATACAGTTGATAAGACTTTACAATCCGGGTAACCGTGTATCCTCCATTACCTGGAGATTACCGAACGCCAGGTAAACAGACAACAGTTGGTAGTGAAGGCTGTGATTGACTGAACTCTATCTGGCTCAGTTCCAGACGCCAGGTCGTGAACTGGCCGCTGTAGTACGCGTTCGATAACACTCCGCCTGGGGTAAGGGCCGTGTTCATAAATGTTTTCCATTACAAATAAAATAAAGTTTTAATATTATATATATATATATATATATATATATATATAGTTTTTATAGTTTTTATATATTAATGATCCTATTTTAGCAATATATGCAATAAGTTTTAACAATGCAATTCAAAGAATAGTACAGGATGGTCTCGATAATCTAACTTCTCTTGTAATCCAAAACCCCTGCTAAACCGAACAAGTAAGAAAAAAAGTTAAAGTTAATTGATGAGGGAAGGAATGGAAATGGCGTTTCTGAGCATATATTACTGGAATTGCTTCATGTGGTAGTATCTAAATCGTATCGTGGCGTCTCTAGAAGAAAAATATTAAAACTAGACCGTCATCTAGAAGTCTTTATATGTGTTTTTTGTAGCAGATGTCATAGGGGTGTCGAATTTAGGAGGATATATGATCTGGGAAGGCAAAGTTTTTCTTTAATAATATTTTTAATATGGATGACGAGACAGATTTTAATGTCAGTAAAGCTTGATAATTTAAAAATAAAAAACAGTATCTTAATACATATATTCAACATAATTCAACATAACATTATTGATTTTCAAATTTTCGTAACCTAAATAATTAAATATTAATTAATTCTCGATAGGTTACGGAGGCCACATGCGGCCTATAGACCGCAGGTTCTCACCTGCTGACAAGATTATTCTAAAATCTACACATTATACCTAATGCAACAAAGGTCCGTTTTTATAATCTCGAATTTAAACTAGAAATATTTTTATTTTTTCAAAATATTCTCTAATCTCTAATCTCTGTTCCAGCAATTATAACCATCAAGGCCTTCAGTAACCGCCCAATTGTCGATACCCAGAAGTATCATTAAAAATATATTAAGACACAATAAAAGGAGACCATACGTAAAGAGCTTTTAGTGAAGCAGCTGACTGTCGGTGCTTTTCTTAAAAATATTCAAGCCGGCTTTGAATTCAACCATTAAATATATCATTCGTAATTATATTAAACAACAAAGTAATAAAAAAAAAAGAAAATAATTATGCATTCGTGTGAAATACAAACAAACTATATTTTATATGATCGTAATTTTGGATGATACATATTCATACTTATATATTTTTTTTAAGTACAATGACATTGCGGAACAATTTTTTTTTTATTTTCAAACACCATAAATTTTACATAGCTATAAAATGATTACATATTTCACATGCCTGTATATAATATGCTTTTTTTACTTTTCTTCCTATACTTGTTAAGAAAAGTATTGCAATCGGGTCAAATTTCCGACATGCGGTTTTCGACGGATCTATACGTTTCACAGCCCCCTGAGTCCGAAAAACACATTTTTAGCCATTGGTCTGTCTGTCAGTCTGTCTGTCTGTGCCAAGATTTTCTCGGGAACTACTGAACCGATTTTGTTGCTTCTTTTTTTATTTTGTAGGGTTTTGACTACTGATGCCTGTGACAGAAATTCGTTGCTCTATGCGCAATAGCTTGCGCGGATTATATTAAAAACAAGTTTTTCTATAGACTGTAGCGCGAAAACGGCTCTAACGATTTTGATGAAACTTTTCTATGATGTTCTAATCATTGTCCTTTCAATTTTCGTATATAGACTAAATTCCCGAAAAAATCAGAAAAAAGTTATAAATAAAAGAAAAATGTTATGGGGCCTAAGTATATATTATACGGTGAAATTTCCCAATGAAAGATTACGAGTTCATTTCCTGGTGTCAGAAAGGGGTGAATAAGAAAATAAAGATGACTAATTGAAATTAAGAAATTCTATTGCCCGCATCACACAACCTTCACTATTTCCTCTACTTTTAACAGAAATTATTGATTGACAATACTAAGCTATGGTAAAAAGTTTTTGATCAGCAATATTAGTGAGTATTGAAATGTTTACACTGATCTACCTTAAGCTGGTTTCATTGCCTTAATTTTTCAAATAAATCGTTCTCAAATCTTTTGTTTGATCAATTTTCAGGAAAATAAATTTAGTTCAATTATTTTTTGTTTCTTCATAAACATATGTAAAGATATAAAAACTTTTCTTAAATAATAGGTAGGAAAGTCGTGTGAGTGGACACAGCAGATTTTATAGTTTAAAATTGTTATATTTTAATATTTTTATATCTTAAAAAAATGGCAAACTAATATTTTATACTATCGTAATCATATGATAAATACACCTTTCAGTATGATTTTTTCAAAAGATAAAAAAAATCAGGGACGGCAGGATAAATGGCACTGACAGCCCATAGCGTAGAAGTGTCTCTGCTTTTCTTTGACGTAGTAGCTCCGTCCCCATCACTTTTCTTAAACTCTAATTAACTTGGAAACACGCAGTAGAAGAATTTGAAACTTTAACACGCAGATATATATTATATATTACATAAAATGATATATCAATATTTTTTCAAAAAATATAATTAATAAATTACAAATAGGACCCTTTCCTTCCATTCATCCAAAAAAATATACAAAATAACGAATTTTTTTAGTAACAATTAAAAACCTTTATTTAGTTATATCGAACATCTATTTAACATTTCTAAGTTTTTGGCCATTTTCAAACAGATTTTCATATACCGTTTACCAACTCAAATATATTGAAAAAAAATTGTTTTAGTCTTGTTTTTTAAAAAATATACGTCAGTTCTTTTTCGTTTGGACAAAATCTTCTTTTTGGCAGTCAATACTTATATAATACTTGGTGGTATTTTTTTTTTCTGGTTACACTCATATGCAGATAATAAATAAAAAAAATACAACTTTTTTTAAATTGCAGCACTTCACACTCTTTTGAAACATTATGCACTAGGAACTACAGAAGTTGCTGGTAGTGAAAATGAAATCCATTTTCACTATAACTACTGGTCCTGACACAAAACTCCTACTCACTTCTCAAACTTATCATCGAAATTGAAATTAAAACGCACTTGTTATGTATGTAAAAAGAAACAAGTAAATAACACATTTATGGGTATTGGCGATATTTCATTTTGTATTCACATTAAGAAATATTACGGAATCGGTTTAGAATTATTGATCCTTTTCTAATTGTGTACTAATTAGAGGATTAACAGCCTTGAGGATAAGACATGGGATGAAGAGTAGACGTGTTCCTCCAGGATGGACCAAGTTGGATCCCTTCCAGCCATTCCAGGGGATTGCTACTTTTGGAAGAGCGGGGATGCATATGTGTCAGCGCATATGTGCACGGCGCCGCTAATAAGCTATTCTGTCATCTAGCCAAGTTATATTTATACTGAGCAAGCTGTCTCAGCTTATAATTTATACTTCATCGCCTTTTTTAATGGATCCCTTCAGCGATTATATAAGATGGAGACGTCAAAATATAAAATGCCAGAGCGTGTAGCTAATCAGACTTCATTGACAATTGTTTGCTAATTTAAATATATTAGGATTAAATACTTCACCACATACTTATTAAAGAATTTAGACCAGATCTCAAATCATCTTTTTTTTTATTTTGTTTAACAACATATTCAATTTGTAGGGACAATTTTAATTTAATATCTACACCATATATAGACGAAACTTCTCATTTTCTATCCTTAAATTTCTATGACAACTATAATAAAAATCATTGAAAAAATTTCAATGACGGAGCTTTTCAAACTCAGATGATTTCAAATGTAACTATACCCATGTAAGATGGGAAAAATTTGATTAAACATTTCGACGCGGATATCAAAATCCAATATAGTTCATTCGGGATTATATTGGGTCCTATGTTATATAGTCCAAAAATGGTTTTCGAGATAAATCGTAATTCTTGCCGAAAACCTCTTAGATGATATAATTCACTTATAACATATGTCATTCATACCTATCATACCTGTAAAACATATTTAGGTTTTTTGAAAATTAAAATATTGCTATTTATGATATTCTTCCACGAACTAAAAATCTATTTAAAAGAGAAATGGAACAATGATCCCTTAGGCACTTCGATTAATACAGAAAGGAACTTTATGTGACATTTAATAATTAAAAAACAGTTCAAGGTATGGATTCTATATTGCCAGTTATAGACTTTCATACTCTTTGTAAGTGAGAGTAGTGCAATCCAAGGATATTCTGCACCAAAGAAATTGATCTTGAGTGAGAACAATAATGGATGAATATAAGTTCAGGGATAGCTGTCTCCTATTGTCTAACACCTGGGAGCGGGTGTGCAACGCGTGTTGCCCGGCAACATGATAACCGAAGTTGGAGAAAATAAAATAAATACGAGTTCGCGTTCTGTGCCCAGGGAGGCTTTTAACTCTGACATTGATCAAACTGGCCAGGTAAAAACACCGTATAGCCCAAAGGCTAGGTAGGGTAGAACAATATAAAATTTAAAAAAGTTAAAATAGGAATAAAATATATAAATAGAAAAACGATTAAACTGGAAATATATTTTACAATGGGGAATAAAGCAATTTTTTTTTTATTTTAATAGTCGTGGTAAAATATGATTTTTCACCAACTGTTTTTGAATAAACATCTTTCGCTTATAACGCTTTGTCAAATCCCCAAATGCATCTAAGAATTCTTAGTGGGGTATACTAGTTTTAATTTAACATTGAAAATAATATTAATTTTTCTATAAGTTTATAATATATTTTTTTCTAAAGAAGAATTGCGATAATTAAGAGATTACGCCATAACGGGCAATTGCTGAGATTTCATAAGTCACAGCCGTTATCTTTATTTATTATTGTAGACGGAACAGTTGGTCCAGCGCCAATACAATAAACCATTAACTGATTATGCTGAAAGTTTAAAAATGGCATAAATTTATTGGTAATTGAAAAGGCACTAACTTAAGTGAAAAGGTGTCAACGACATAAATTACGTAGAATAAATCTTCCCACACCCGTCCCACGTGATGTAGAATCAAAAGAAACCATATTAAACTTTAAGTAAATCTGAAAGAAATTTTTATGTAGACTTAGACATAAAGATGAAGGATGGCTTTGTTTACACTCCAACAAAGAAAAAAAATACTATATGTAAACATCTAGTATGATAGAAAATGTTTATTGATTTCATAAAAGGCATTTAATTATACAAGGAGAAGGTTTACGTTTCGAAAGCTGATTAGTAGCGTTAGTATATTCATATGTGAGAAATATAGATTTTATAAATAAATATAAAATATTGGAATTGTAAAAATATTAAGCTCCTTGGTGGTAGGGAAGACTGGGTACGGTTGTGACAGTCGTCATATTAGCGAATTAATAAGGGATAGCCGATAGGCTTAGTAAAAAGAAAGGGATGTTGTGCCTGTCTGAACGTATTTAACAGTATTGCTAACGCATCGCGAGACATTAACGCTTTATTACTCTTTTAATAGACAAAGATAACTATTTTAATTCCATTTCATTTGAATAATTGTTGTTATATATGTACAGAAGTAGTAATGAATGCTTTTCCTAGTTAAAAGTTAAATATTAATTGATAATTAGCAGTTATTTGTACGTAGATAATTTGATATTCTCGAGGTGTCTTTGCGATGCAATGCGTTTGGTACAGCTGTGACATACTTTCTGGTTCAGGTATTGAAAAAAGTAAATTTCTTTCTTTTTTTCTCTTTTGGTACCCAGAAAACGCTTAATGAAGACCGAAAGTTGATTCTTACACAAATGTTACTCATTAGTTATGAGCGGTTAGTCTAGAAACATAATTAAAACTAACGATGAATAGTCTAAAAACATAATTTAGACTATTATGTTTTTTTTAACTTTGCTAAGAAAAGTCACAACAGTCATTGGGGTGGGGTCGTTTGTGACAATTTCCTCTTTCTTTTTTTTTAATTTGCTCCTATAAGATAATTATTATACTTACGGACAAAATTTTAGTATTTATACGTAGTCAAGTGTACACTCTACTATTTTTTTTGTTATTTATTTATTCAATGAAATTTACAACTACATTAACAATACAACTAGTAAAAATGCACACATTAGAAATAATGACATAAACAGACTTAAAGAGGTACTGTCCAGTGGTATCACTCCTTATTTAATTCTAGGTAAGAAGATCACTAGGCCATCTTCTTTTCAGACGCGTAAGGGGATTATGAGGAATCGAGGAAGAAGCAAAGCTGGAACAAATGGATTTGAATGGGACTGAAGTTTATCATGAAAGGATAGCTATCTCGCTCGGGCTAAATCAGCGCCATATTAAGGTCTTTATGAATGGTTTTATTTGTGACAAAATATGGGATATTAAGAATTTTGGTTGCAAGGATTGAATACGATAGGAATTCAATAGTTTGGTAACACTCTACTATTAAAAACACCTTTCTGCTATATAATTGGTATATTAACAAAATTTAGAGCGATTAAATGAAAATTCTCACTACCGTGCCCAGTCTCCCCTAACAGTAGAAGCAATGGAAGAAAAATATAAATTAATCCATGTAAACGGAAATTTATACAACTGGATAGTCATTAAAAAAAAGATATATTAATTAAAGATTAACAAAAATACAAATAATTTGCAAAGTTGCAGGAAATTGAACTTTGATGTTAATGACTGAGGCGTGTTGTAGTGTCAAATCCTTTGTTTGGTAGTCGATTAGGTTTTTGTGTAAATAAGTATTGATTCGTCCTAAAAATATTAGATAATATGTTGAGATTACATATGATTGTTTTCGCATATTGGAAGACTAGCCTGAAATCAATTGAATATATTTTAAACGGGGATTGACGTGGATTTATTATGGTGTTTAGGAAGTTTGATGTATAACAGGCCGTTTTATATTCATCAACACTAATGCGATAGATTTATAAGGCTAAAACCTTTGTTTTGAAATTACATCCCGGACGCACCTCCCTGATTACGTCGCAAACCTTGAATGAGATAATTTGAAATTTTAATGAACACGTGGAGCGTTGGTGTGTGTAGCGGTACTGAAAGGATACACTGTTTTCAATTCGTAACTACCTCGGCGGATATTTCATTCAGATGATTCGATCGAAGGTTTTACGATAGGACTACTGCAGTGATTGAATTGCCCAGAGGTTTACGACTTCATTTCCGAGGTTTTACAACGCTGTAGCCAAGGTTGATTGTGATGTTTATTGGGACATAACGCAGGGAGCCGAGTAGAAGGCGAGGGAGGCATTAAACATTTATAAAGTGTTAGTTTATAATTAAATTGAGTAATCACAATAAAACTGCAATTATTTAAGGCTTTTCATTACTGCTGTCAATAAAATCTCGTAATAGAAGCACGCTTGATAGTACTTAGTGTTCGGTGCGAACATATAAGCTCCATTACAATGTAATATGGTGTCATTGAATTTGGATTAGCTCTGCAGAACGGCCTGAATATGAAGGATCTTGACTTCTGTAATAACAAATCCAAAGGAATGTATTAGCTAATATTTACACAAGTAGTCCTCAACTCTACGAGTACACTTAGACAACATGCTTTATTGCAAAAAGAAAAAGACTCACGTCGCTGGCCATCATTTCTTTTCAGTATCCCAGACCCCTTTTCATTTTTTGTTTCTGTTGTCAGGAGTCGATTCAGAAGATAATTTATGCAGAAGAGGTCGGCTGAAGGAAACAGGTATCCTGCGTGACTGGAGACAGAAATCCAAAAGCAGCCCTTTCACCGGATCCTCATTTCCTTCTTTCGTAATTTCGATTATCAAAACGAATCGTATTTAATCTTAAACGTTTGTAGGTAACTGATTTTCGCTGTTTGAAAATGGCATCTAAAAACGTTATCATAGTCATTAAAAAAAAAATCTTGCATAGGAAGGCATCTGTAGAAGAATAAAATATTCAGTCATAGAAAATATCACAAACTTATTTAGTTTTTTAGTCGTATCTTCTTCTTTGAATAACAACTTGGTTAATTCAATTGCATTGGAAAGAATCTGATTTGTATAATACCTTTTTTTATTGGTTCCTTGCCGTTCTCAGCTTTAAGGCGGTTTTCCCGGCCAGTGGATGTGGGCGGGGATTTAAAAGACTCCCCCGGCACCGGGACGCGAATTCATGATTATTTTTTATCAGTTGCCTTATTATATGTTATATATATATATTATATCAGGTTATTTTTTATATATATATATATATATATATATATATATATATATATCAGGTTACCGGGCAACCGCAGTGCTGTGCACATGCGTTAGCCCGTTTGGCCACCCGCCCACGTTCGTATAGCACTTAAATAAATGTTAATAATACCAAAAATGTTCAATTTACTGATGTCATATGTTATCCAAAATCTTGGTTTTTTCAAAACAACCCCGCCAACATTATTTTGGATAGACTAAATTGTGTTTGACCTTGTTTTGTGTTTGACCTATTTTTCATCGTCCTCCTGGCTAGCGATCCAAAATCTTTTTTAGGGCTCCACACATAGGAATAGTTTCGACGTTTCCAGCCTACCTTAATTGACACTGGTATTCAATTGGATAGATGTCAAAATAATCTTGTCCCTGTAAAATCTGCTCTCCGTTCTTTTTCAAACTCCATCTTCCAGTATTCCAGGCAGGTTCTTATCCACATCCTCAAAGGTTGTCGAATATACGAAAACAATAAGTACTTTAAATTTAATATAAACTTTAATAGTTATATTATTCTCAACCAAGTAACTGTATCTCATATACCATAGTACCTGTTGTGGTGTAATCTGCACCAGATCCTTCTGTTTGGTAGCCAAATTAATTTGAATTCCTCTTCTTCAATAAACCCTATTTAATAATGACTTGTTAAACCCAGACTAAGCAATTAATCCTCGACTAATTCGACAGGAATCCAAATGAAGCGAAGGAGCAGCTGTAGCCTATCGATCACATTGCCTTAGAGACCTGAATCATGCAAGGAACTATCTCTTATTCATAGACCCAGATCCAGGTGTCGGCCCTGTTGCCTGGAGAACGCTACCTCACCTAGATGCAACATGCTAATCAACAGACCAATCAACATAATTAACTGGCAACACGGGGCTAATAGGCGATCGAATTGTATTAACTCCATGTCATACATGTCCTAACCTAATCTCAAATTCAATGCTCTTTCCTTTAACTAATGCTTTAAGATTTGTTTTATTACCCATTGGTTTGTTTATGCTATTATGCACCAGTGGAATTACTTAGCAGTAATACGCTGTTCACATTGTTGGACACTATCAATGTAATGTAACGGAATCTGTCAACCACTGATAAAGTATTTTTCTAATGCAAACGCCATCATAAAATGTAGAATACAACAATCAAGCCATATAAGCTTCACATAGATTTCAAAAAGACTCACGATGCAATTGACCATCAAAAACTGTATAATAATTTGATTGAGCTGGGTATAACGCAGAAATTCGGTCATCGCGTAAGAATGTTGATGTCCGAAGCATTAGACAAAGATTGAATCGTTAATTAACGTTTCGAAAAGCTTGTAATCCATTCAGATCCAAAACAGAGGAATTCCTTTTTCTCTTTTCGATTTAATTAATCACTCTAACACATCATTATAAATACAATTCTTCCAGGGAACCTCTACCTATGAGTGGTATAAAACATGAAATAATAATCCATGTAGAAATAATTCATTCGGCAAGCGGACCTACCGAAACGTATATGAGAGGATTGAGTCAAATCCGATTTGGATTTTGATGAAATATGATAAAGAGAGTTGTTTGTAAATAATATGGTGTGATCGATATTGATTCTTCAAATTCGCTCGAACGTTAATCTTGTTCATATTGTTGTCTTATTTATATTTTCTATAACAACTTTTTAGTGTTATTGCTAACGTTAAATGTAAATCTCTTTTCTTCATTCTCGAATTCACGATATTTGATAATTAATATTTCTTAGTTACTTTACATTAATAGTGTTATAACAATGAAATTACGTTTAAAGGTGGCCTGTGTCAATTCGACTTAACAGCTTTACAAGGCTTATGGCTTCAGTTTGTGATATATGGCTTCATAGGTTCTGTTCTCCCTCCTTCAAAATAAAAAAAACATTCTCCCATTTCTTCAGAAACTTATGAAACCAATAATAGGTTTGAATTATATTTATATTATATAACGGGAAAAGATTAAGAGATTAAGCACCAGTGGAAGGCGACAAATTTAAATTGTCTTGAGATAAAAGCCACGAAATCCTAAATTTTAATGATCCCAGAAATTACTTTTGTAGAAGTTTTTCATTCAGACATGGTGGAAATATTTGGAGCCAGTGTTGTCTAGATCATAATTCATCCTTCGATACCTTCAGAAGGAACTTCTGATTTAAGTGACACTTCCTCATTAATTTTCCTCTGGTGAAATACGTCACCGAGAGTTCCATTCACTTCATAAAATATTCAGATGGCTACTGCAGACAGTGACCAACGTCAAAGTTATCTGATGCACTTCCGTTTCAAAGAAAATATCAGAGGAAATTCTTCAAAACTGGTCATTCAATATATTATTATTTCCTTGAGGGTTTTTTCATATGTTCTTACTATCTTATTCTCGTTGCTTTGCTAATATTTTCATTGTTTATTGGTGCAAACATGTAAGAATAAATGAATATTTATCTTTATAAAAATATCAAAATTAGTTTGATTAAGTCAGTATTATATTTTGTAATTTTACAAAAGGTCTCTGGACCACTGCCGCTTCAACCTTCGAGGAGGATTGTAGAGATGGGTGGAGCTAGACAGAGATTGCGTTAGAGGATTTGGATGATATGTAAGGTTCTGGTAGAATTTAGAAAATTCCTTTTCATTTTCATTTACTAAGTATGACTTTATTTTATAATAATATCATCTTTATTTAAAACATATCTTCAAAAGCCCATCAAGCCTTTTTTTTACCCATTGTTTGAAGAAACTGTATGTCTTTGTATCAAATAAACTCAAAAATCAAAATATGACATAGTTTTGGAAAAAAAATTAAAAAGGATGAAATAATTTAAATTTATGAATGAACTCATAAATGAATTAATTCAGACTGGGTCCGAATGTGAAGATGCAGGGCACGAATTGGGTTCATAGATGTTTCTTATTAATCGATAGATTCTCTAAGCATAAATTTTTCCAGATGGTTATCATTCTCAAAATACTTGAATCACAAAGTACATACTTTTTTTCAGTATATTTTAGTTTAAGATGAAATTAGATTCATGATAAAATGTTTAGGCTATATTTGGTCCACCATTTCTTTACTTTTATTTTTGTCATTACATCGGTAACGTTTCGGCTGTGGTTTCCATTTTAATAATGATGTTCTTTATGTTGGCACATTATTATGGTAGTTTAGTGTGTAGTTAAAAAGATTTGATTATCAAGGACTAAACAAACAACAAGCTCTGCTAAAATAAAGAACGTCAATATTAAGATGTCGAAAAAAAAGAGAAACATTTCCAATGTAATGAGAAAAAAAAAATGTTGACACACATATAGCCTAAATATTTTTTTTTATTATGGTCTTAAGATTTTATACAAAATACTGTTTTTCCATGAGTACCCTTTATTAAGTTCTCTAAGAAACTCTGATAGACTGGAGGATCCAATCCGATTGTCTGGCGAAAAGCTTGGGACCGAATTTAAGTCTAGAAAAAGATGTCGAGATCAAATTTCTTTCTTTTATAGAATTGAGGATCAAACTTGAATTTTCTCTGTTTTATATGTGCAACCTAATATAAATCTAACTAAATTTTTAATATTGTAAAACATTGTGTAATTTTGTTAAAGAAAAACGCGATAATTTGTAAATTATGTTTATAGCCTCTGGAGTTATTTGTTTAACCTCGGGAACAGCCTTCGTGAACTATTCACTCTCGCTCTCATTCCTAAGTCTTCCTTCTAAGGATTAGTTTTTTCTGACAGGTTTCCTTTAAGACCATAACCCAAAGGCCGGCTCTCCATTAGCGGTGGATAAGCAACATAAATGAATAGCTGCTTGTAGCTAGGAAGGTGATAAATAGCATTGCTGCACCAGGCCCTATTTGGGAAGCAAACAACATTTGTTATCCGTAAAAATCCATATTCGGTCGGAGAGGCCAGGAGATGGATAGCAACTTATACTACCGGTACACCAATCAATTTCCTCACACGCGAAGATAGTTTCAAAGTTCTAAAACGAACTATTAATATTGAAATTTATAAAATGTTCGTCGCTATTTAAATAACAAGAAATCCACACCAGCAATAAATAAAAATGTAAAAAAAAATATAGGCTCACCATTCCAATGCTGTGAATCAGTCAACCATGATTTAATAAATAACCAGTAAACATTTCTTTAATTCCTTCTTGAAGAAGATAGAAAAAGATAATAACACATAAAAGCAAACGAAGGCACCACATCTCACATTAACAGCTCGAAGAAACATACAACCTAATAGAGATTAGTGTTGCCCAAATGCGAGACCGAGACGAGTCTTCGTCTTGCAAACTCAGTCTTGGTCATGGTCTTGCGCAAGAGTCTCGCCACAGTCTTGCAGTTACTTATTAGCTTATTGCTATAGAGATATTACTGTGATATTTTAGATAGGAGAAACCTAACTAAGCCCGAATGAAAAATTAGAGGTGTTAAATGCAAAAGTATATTGGTTATAACAATTATTAACATATAATAACTAAAATTGTCGAGTATTAGTAACTATTTTGCCTTAATTTTTATTTAAAAAAACATTTTGTTTTACCAGTCCCCTGGTCTTGGTCTTGTAACAGTTACAGTCAGGCGGCTTTGGTATCGGTCTTGCAAAGTCCAATATATATATATATATATATATATATATATATTGGAATATTTGTATACCCTAGCTTGACATTACAGTAAATAACAAAAGTTTTAAACAGTTATTTGGAGGAGAACACTTATTATTAATTATTTTTAAAACGAATGAAGAATATTTGAAGAAATATTGGCTGTTCATTTACAAGTAATTGAGAGACAATGGCAAGTTTCAGAATCTTAATAGTAATTTTTATCTTTTTTTATTTCAATTTTTGCTTTCATTAAATAGCTTGATTAAGTAAAATTTTACAGAAAAAAGGAAAAGCATATTTTGCTAAGAAAACATTTATTATTAAGTAGGTGAATAACTAATGAAATGAATAAGTATATATATATATATATATATATATATATATATATATATATATATATATATATATATATATATATATATATATATATATATATATATAAGACAGAATGACTGTTGACTAACTCCAATTTCAACATTTTTGAATAAAGTCATTTTAGTGATATTGCTAATTGTAAAATTCATATCTGTACAGTTAGAAAATTGATTCCAGAATAAGTGATTGCAGTGATGAAATATATAATTGTGAATAAAGGTATACATTTTCCACTAGACATCACTAAAATTAATAATAAAAAATGTTGAAATTGGAGTTAGTCATTTTGTCAACTGAAAGCCTCATATATATAAAGTATATATGTATGCCTGTCATGCAAGCAAAATAATGAAGTACATCTTACAAATATTAACTGGATAGCAACCAAAATTTATTTGAAAAAGCAAAACAAAAAAAAACACACGAAAAACATGATCTGACTTAACAGAAAAACATTCTTCAGTCTGATGGCTTTACCTACCTAAAAAAAAAAAAAAAATTCTACGATATATTTTAAATTAATTAGTAAAATAAAAAAACAGCCCTTCATCCTAAGTGGTATTTTATGTTCTTTCCTGTGGTATATGTACATATTATTTTCTTTTCTTTTCGGGAGCTTATGGAGATGAGTCAACATAAAGTTGCCCGGGGATAAAATATTCTTAAGTCGATTCCAAATCCCTTAAATTAAGTTTGAAATGTTTAAAAGTTTAAAATGTCCCTTTTTTTATAATGACTTAAAACGATATTTGCGTGAAGCATGGATTCTTCCAAAAAACGATCTATTTAACCCCTAAAAATGGTAGTTCTAGGGTGGTACAGTCTCAAATTAGCCAAATTAGTTTAGTAAATTAACATTGATTAACATTTATGATACACATGATGTTAATATATTTGTGAATAAATAACATATAGTAAAAATTAAAGTATGATATATTATACAAGATATTGGATAGATGAACTATTATGCAGAATGTAATATCGGAGCTAGTCTTAAGGGCTATTATTTTCCTATAAAATCCTTGTGTGGTAGTCACATGCTGGATTAAGTGCATCTTAAAGAGTTTGGTATAATCTCATAATTCTAAAAAATATACAAATTTATATTTTTTTACTCTTACTAAATTAGAGAAAAAAAATTAAAGCAAGTATTGATCAAAAGAGAGGTGACTTCGTATGTTTTATAAATTATATTTACCATGGAACTATCCATATTTGTGTAATGATAGCAAAATAATAAAATATATTTTTAAGCTCTTAAAGAAATATTTTTTAAGTTGAAAATTATTGATTACTAATAATCTCTTTAAGAAGCCATGGTAAAAATATTTATTTACTTTTCACTTAATGCAAGTTGAATTTGTGGGTATTTAAAAAAAAAAATTCTATATATTAATTTTAAAGATATAATAGTAAACGTCAAAGTATAACACTATAAATACTTCTAGATGACATTAATCCATGCATAACCATAAAAATGTAAGTTTTAATTTGTTAATGAACAAATTTTTTAAAATATTAATTTTTATACGCTATACATTTATACTTTACGCACTTATTATTTATTATGTATAAATTCACCTATTTATTTAAATATGTGTAGGTGCTGTGAGTTTTCTTTATTATCTTCTTCATAAACAATATTACTTTGCATTTCATAATGTTAAATTACACCAGCCTAGCATTTTATAACACTATTTATAATTATTGTTAATATAAGATTATTTTACACACTCAGATGATAAAAGAACTTTACTAATATCAGACGGAAGTGTTTACAATTACATGACTATCAACTATGAAACTAGGTTTGCATCAACAGCATTCGTAATGAGAAATGTTGAATTTAGAACAGCTAGGAAATAAGTTGAGCATTAAAATCCGAGACACGGTGAAGTCCCAGTGGTGGTCCCGACGTAATTTGGAATAGCGCCGAATTTATTATGATTAGCAGCTACTCAAGTAGCTATTTGTATTCAAGAGAAAGTGGCACTATGTCTGACTAAGTCAGATCCTCAAAGTAACGCCTTTCTTATAGTCTATGTAATTTTTTTTTCCTTTTAAGGGATCCTAGTACCCTGTTTCCTAAAAGAAAAAACCCTTTTTTTTTAAAAACAAACAATGTGCTTTAAATAAATATGAATATTGATTTATTTAAGAAATAACTTTAGCGGTTCAAGGTAGTACCACTAAAAAAAATAAATTAAATAAAATAATAATAAAAACAAAATAGTTTTTCATAATATTATATTTCAAAAGGGTACACTAATTGGCAAATTTATTATACCACTAGATACATAATCTATCTAAATTTATCAATCTAAATTTACTATCTGGGGAAATATTTTTGTTCAAATTACTTTATTACTTTTTGATTCGTTTCAACATATGACTGAAATTCCAGGGGCGTAGGAAGAAAAAAAAGAAAAAAAAAAAAGCATATGAGCATATGACTCCTTTTTAGACCATATTTGCCTACTTTGAAGTCTATAAACACATACCTATAACTTATGGTCGTCTATAAATCTAAAATTAATTCAAATGCCATATATTTTCTTTAAATTTATTCCATAATTTTATTTTTTTTTTATTATAATTGTTCTTTGTCTTAAGCATTTAGTAGAAATTGAAAGGAAAATCTCATTCACATAATAAGAAATATGCGGTTTATTACTTCTTACTGATAATTTAGTTTTTGCATTTTCTGCAGAATTTTGCCTTGTAGGCTGTCGATATAAAGAAATCATGAAAAAATAACGAAGAAACATGTTTTGTACATTAAAACCCCTATTAATCTAAAAAAAAAAAATACATTTGCCCCGTTACAAATTTGTCATTGAAATATGATTTTTTAAATTTAATAATATGGTGTGAATGTGTTCATATCTCACTATAATTATTAACAGATTATTACATTTCTGAATAAAAAAAAATCATACATTTTATTATGACAGGTGTGGATAGAACTATGGAGAGAGAAAAAAATAATGGGATTGAGGGTAATATAAGAATATTATTTTGGTTCAGAAATAATATTTGGAACCAAAAATATATACCTCATAGATCTTAAATACGGAGAGTCATTAGACTCCATTAACAAATCCGCTGGACAAACTCCAAGATATTAGGTTCCACTGAAGCAGTGAATGGTCCGATCTGGAACTACGTATATTTAGACCTATTCAAAGTAGGGAAGCAATATCCAACAACTCGTCTAGAATGACAATTTCAGTATGGCAGTTTTTATCTCTCTGACCCCTGCTTAATAAAGAAATAACTGAATGAATAAAAGATCCACGAAGAATTAAAGAAGTCCAAAACGTAACTGTTAATTGCGGAACGGTCAGGCACTAGAAATACAGTGACAGATAAAGGGTCGGCAAAAAAATATTATACATGCAAATGAAGAAGTGTTCTTGGACGAAAACAACTTCGCCCAACTTTATCTTTAAAAAAAAAAATTGGTTTCCATTTTTATTTTCTTTAGTGAAAACGGCTAATTTTATCCACAGAATTGTTTTCGTTATAGTAATTTAATGCTCTGAAATAGGGGTTACCAAAATGTTGTACATACTACCATTGGTACATAAGAGCATTCCAGGTGTTCGGTGTTATTCGAATAAGAAAATAACAATCATGGATAATGATTTTTTTTTATCACGTTCATTAGTTATTAGTTTTAAGTTTTAACTTTAATTTTTGATGATACATGTGTCCTATCAGTTAATAACGACCCAACAATTGCATCCCAAACCCTTCAATCACACATCACAAACCTGATGAATGGTTTAAAAAACCGGAGGATCAAATAAATTTCAAATAAATCCCACATTCACCTTACCCTTTGTCCGTAAACCTATGTCCTCTGGTCCTAACAGTATCCTTTTAACGAATACCCCCACTTATCCCGTTGAACAAATTCGATACTTGGACTCCCACTAGACAAACAGTCTAACGCAGGAATCCTCATACCAACTGAAACGACAAGAAACAGCCTCGACGTTTCGACTACCCAGCACTTACCTCGACAAACGCTCTGAACTCCCAGTTCAATACAAGAGACTCCAAATACAGGACTACAATAGAACCTATTTGCACTTACGGAAATTTGAGCTCTGGACTTCCACTAAGCGATCGAATTCCTCTTGTATCCAATCCTTACAATCCAAATCCTTCCGTAATCCTCACCTAGCACCTTACTTTTGTCACAAAGAAAAATCATCCATAACGACCTTAATGTTTTCCTATGATCTGACCTGGCCCAATCAGATACCTATCCTTCCATAACTAACTCAGAACCATCCTAACCTCCATCGTTCTAACCTTGCTTCCTTTTCGATCTCCTACAACCCCCGAGTGTACTGCAAAGAAGAGGCCCTCGAGATCTCCTTTTGTAAATACATTTCTAGAGTGCTACCAAGGGTAGTTTCCCAACAAGTGATTTCATGCTTTTGTTCACATTTACTGAATGTATTTTTACTTGTAATACAGTTGTAAATATCATCAATAAATAAATAAATAAAAAAACTTTATTTATTTTTTATTCACACCAGTCGTAATGAGAATGACAACCAGTGAATGAGATGATCGTGTTGATCTTTCAAAGTGCAAGACCAAGACCGATTTTGGGCAATACTATAGGTATCTAACGAATATATTTGAATTTGTGTGTTTTAGGATTATAAATAAGAATTGAATGAATCAAATTTTATAATTTTTTTTTTTTTTTACAATAGACTTCTATTCCAAACTGTAAAAATTCAGACTGCTTGTTATTGTTTGAACAGCACAATATTTTATAAAGTAGCGAAGATAATTTAGTTGGAGTAGCCCTGAATCGAGGGATGAAGACAATCATAGCCGTATCAACTTGTTAGCTGTCAGTTTGATTGTGATAGATATCCTCGCTGGGAGCCCTTCTAAGATGATAAATTTATCATGTCACACAGGATGTCGGAGCTAAGGAGAATTGATCCGTGAAACCTGTATCTCCACGCTTAGTGTGTCCAGATATCTTATTTCTATTACGAGGGACCAATCCTACATTCCATGTAATCTGTAAAATGTTTTCAAATGATTAATTATGAGAAGATACCATTTATTAGTGGCGTCAAGAATCCGTTTTATTTTATTTAAAGGAAATTAGTCAGGGATAATAAGAATTGATAAATTGATATTAGAAGGGTCCAAACTTTCCATTACATTGATTTCTTAAACCCAGACTCCAAAATTATATCAAGCAGTTGAAATTTCATGTAATTACTTTTTGTAGTTAAGAAAAAAACATATAACAACGATTCATAGATTCAGTTGATGAGAGTTGGGAAGTCGACCACAGTTATGTGCAGTAGAATGTTTTTTTTTATTTTTCGCTAGTCATTTTTGCTGTACGAGTAGGATTGGGAAAGTGATAATTAACCTACACTATTTGAACCTACACTATCCAGAGTAGTAAAGTCGATATTCAATCCATGGGTCTGCCACGAAAAGAATTTTAAACCGTTCCGCCCGCATTCCAATCTGAGTAACTAGATTTGAGGTTGCTAAGGTGACGCCTTAACACGTACAACCATCAGGACCTATCGGGCAGGCGAGAAATATAAACATCACTAACGTCTTTACACGCCACCAGTTTTTTTATTTTTCATTTATATATTTATTGAAATTTACTAGTCTATTAAATAAATTTTAACAGGTAAATGTGAATTGCTATAATGACATGTAATGAAAAATAATGACAGACTTGTAGAGGAACTACCCAATGGTAGCATTACAATAATAATGTTCCGGTGCAACTTTCTTTTACAACGTCTAGGAAGATTGACAGGAATCGCGGTGGTTGTAACGTTGCAAACCACAAGTTTAAATGGGTCTGAGGTTTATTATGTATCATTATTATGTATTATGTATCTGGATTGGGCTGAATCGTCAACCTATGGAACATTAAGGTCACTATGGATAATATTATTTGTGGTAAAGTAAGAGTTTTCCTCCAGTTTGTATTAAAATATCGGTAGACAAATACCACAAACTGCATCATCGAAGTGGATCCACGCCAAACCTGTCTTTTCCATATGTGAATCATTTTTGTTTATTATTTTTATTTGAGATATTTTCTCCACGTTACTAATAAAATATCAACTTTATTCATCCGTTTACTTAACCTCCTAACATTTTTGAAACCCTTTTCTAAACATTTTAAATAGACTACAATTAAAGCAACATTTTTTTTTTTATTTTTTTTTTTTTACACTTGGTTGAGATATTTTCCAGTAATACATTTATGGATCCAATAGTACACCAATGCCTGGTATAAAATGCATAGGCGTTATTTACACATTTGGTCTCATCTAATAACGTTTAGATGAGAATGACAAACATCTCTGGATCCCCATATGAAGCTGGATGTCAACTTTTAGATGACATATTTTTTTTACTTTTCTGCCTATACTAGGTAAGGAAAGTATTGCAATGCGCAATAGCTTGCGAAAAACACGTTATAAAAAATCGTTAACACAATAAAGACACACACAATAAAAATCGTTTATTTTGGACAACTACTAACGAAGTTACAGCTGTTCAATTTCCAATGTAAGATTATGGTTTCATATCCTGGTGTCAGAAAGGGCTGAATGAGAGAACAAAGATGACTAGGTGAAAGTAAGAATATCAGTTGCCCGCATCACGCAATCTTCACTATTTCCTCTACTTTTAACAGAAATTATTGTTTGACAATACTAAGCTATGGCAAAAAGTTTTTGAACAGCAATATTAGGAAGTATTGAAATTTTTACACTGATCTACCTTAAGCCGATTTGCATTGCTTTAGTTTATCAAATAAACCGTACTCAAATCTTATGTTTGATCAATTTTCAGAAAAATGTATCTACTTCAATTCTTTTTTGTTTCTTCATGAACATATGTAAAGACATAAAAAATTTTCTGAAATAGGTAGGAAAGTCGTGTGAGTGGACACACCAGATATTTTTTTTTGTTATTTCAGCTGTTGATTATGATTTAGAAGTATGATTATTTAACTACAACCAATAAAACTTTATTAATAATAAATCTCAGAGTACGTAATTCTGAAAATGGCCTTACAGTTGGGTGACACCAAGAAGTAAGGAAAGTGCCGGTTAGGTTTTTAGGATTTACAATGCATACTCAAGTCACAGCAGACAAGATAAGAGATTGTTCAACCCTAACATTTTTAAAGGTGTCTGGAAGCGTGGTTATCATCAGCATTTTCATGGGTTCTCGGAATGCTTCTATTTTTATCTTGGGCCAGGGAAGTGCAATGGTTTGGTGTACCATAAAAGTGGTGACGGAGACAGTATAACTAGCCATTAAATAAATCTTGTCTTGTTGGAAGTACTGTTCTTCAACTCCATTTTATCCTTGTTTAAAAGCAACTCCTTGTTATGATATTTTAAAGGTATCTTTTTTATGGTAGTATACACTGAATTTCTTCAATACTTCATAAATATTCAATTTCATAACAAGAATATATTTCAATGATAGGATTTTTAAGATTGAAGAGCCAGCTATATACGACTAATTAATATTTAATTAAAATAAATATTGTAATCATCTTCTTTTATTTCAGTAAGAATGATAGTATTATATTATTATTTCAAATTATTGGCCTTTCTTCATTAGTTTTATTAAATATATGAATCGCATTTTTTTAATTAAATCACTACTATAGCTTTATTTTTTATTTATTTATTGTTACATTCCGCATCTACCCGATCGGGTCATTAGCGGCTTTAGATGTAATCAAATTAGGTGTACAAATTTAATGTCTTTTATAAATTCAAATACTTTTTGTATCTTTTCTTCGTCATCTGAAAGTGCTTCAGATATGTTGGAAGGTATATTATGTTTTGTTCTGGTGTCAGAGTATAGTCTGCAAGTTGTTACAATGTGTTTCAGTGTAAGTGATGTGTTGCATGTTTTACAAAATGGTGGTTCCAGGCCTCTCATTAGGTAGCCATGGGTAAAGGCTGCATGTCCAATTCTAAGCCGAGTTAAAATTGTTTCTTCTTTTCTGTTCTTTCTGAAAGAGGTCGTCCACGGTTTGGTATCTTTTTTAATTTCTTGCAATTTATTCGTAGATTGGTACCTCTTGAATTGCCATATTTCATTTAGGATTTTTTTGTATTCCAATCTCCCGTTAGCAGTGGTCGTTAAATTGATCATTGTGGTTCCATTAGTTTTTCTTCTTGCCAGATTCCCAGCTCTGTCTGCAGCTTCGTTCCCAGATATACCACAATGTGAGGGTGCCCATGCGAGGACGATGTCTCTGTCCGGCGACTCCTTCATTTCCCAGAGGCAGTTTTTGATTTTCCTGGAAATGGCATTGTCGGCTTTCTCCTCGGCAATGGCTATTAATGAGCTTAAAGAGTCTGTAACTATAAGGCCATTTTTTTATGTTTTTTTTTTGTTAGTAACAACAAGGCCTGATGTATGCCGAATAGTTCGCCTGTGAAGATGCTCTTTATTTTGGGAAAATTGAATTTGAGGCACTGGTCTCTCAGTAATACTGCGCATCCTACGTCACTATCTGTTTTTGACGCATCTGTATAAAGGGTTGTGTGACCAAGGTATTTGTGTTTCATTTTTGTAAATAAGTGTTCTTTGACGAATTGGTCGTCGTCAGTTTGTATTTTAGCTTTATTTTGATTTTTTAAAATTTATTTTCGACTCTGTACCGCCTCTCAGACAATACGGGTAATTGCAGTAGTGGGATGTTATTGTTTCTGGAAATAAACAGATGCATTTTAAATCAATTTATTTATTTTTTCCTTCGCTATCTGCGCACTTCCTTCTTCAGTTATTTCCTCTTACCTCCTTCTGATTCCGGCGGCCTCACTCACGGAATTCTTCCCCTTCTTCCCAGAGAGAACTGGTTTGGGGCAACTATTTCTTTCCATCCGTTTAAGAAGTTGTTTAAAGAATTTTTTAAGAAGATTTCTTCGGCCCTCAATTGTGGGAAATCTCTCTCCGTAAGGATATAGAGGCCCTCTGTCTCCCCTGAGGATATAGAGAGCTGTCTCCCTCAACAGCTTCGCCCTGAGTGACACATAGGCGGTACTGACTATTTCTTTATACTCAGCGGTCTCCGTTATCTCACATCTTGGACATAGGGTATCGATGTTTAAATCAAACAGAATAAGCTTCTTCGGAATCACCCATATATACACCTACTATACTTGTACTACTTGCTAGAAAATAAGACATTTAAAAAAATATTAAACACTTTTACTGTTAGAAATACTAGAAATCCTTCAATATTATAACATTATATAATAAAATTAGCTTATTTGAGGCTTTGAATACCATTTTAAATTTATTTTTGTGTTAAATGTTTTGCAACTATATTATAACAGCAAGAACTAATTAATGTTTCTACTTTAATTAAATGGGATAAAATAAAATATAATTTTAATGAAATTATTAAATTATTGTTTGTTTTTATTTCTCTATTTTAATGATTGCTTTTTAAATTTCTAATAGAAACTACCCTCTACTTATTTCTTTTTCACAATTTTTTTCTTCGTTCAGACAGGAAGATTGCAGTATAGTAAAACCCATTTGTCAAATGAGATTGGAACGAATAGGTCAAATCCTTCAAATATCTTGGATCGATAGTCACCGAAATTAAAGCCATTATTACTAATGTCGATTGAGTCTAGAACGGCAGCTAAGCTTAACTTTCCTCTAATTCCAGCAATAAATAAAAAAATTTTTATTATAAATAAAATCTTTTCAATTAGAAAATTATCAGAAATTCTGAAAATTTAATTTTCAGCAAACAGTCTAATTTGCGGATAATCTAACAAAATAGGGCCTGCTGAAATTTTAAGATAGAACTGACGAGATTGGACAATTGAAATTTTAAAAAATAGTAATCGAATAAGAATGAAATGATTTAATGAATTCCATCGATCATTTCAATTTTCAATAGGACATACCTTAGTTGTTAGTCCTTGATCTTTTCATTTATTTCAAATACACATCTGCTTACCTGTAACATACAATAAAAAACAAATTAAAAGGCAGTTATTAATGAGCAAAGTATGAATAAATTAAGTCTATGATAGACTTGCAGCTCTTCATAGTTGCTATGGCTTAATATGAAAAATTATCTTTTTAAGCAGAAGTTTACAATAATTTCTAAACGTAGTAACGAGTTGATTTCAAATACTTTAGATTAACAATGATAAATTAGATATCTTTTAGATATGAATATATTTAGGAACTTCTTTTCCATTCCATAAACACCATAATATAAAATATATCACAGTTCTTACCATTCTGGAGAATATAGAGGTTAACTTATGGATGGGTCATAGAAAAATCATTCTATTCAAAGAAAAAAAGGCTTAAAAATATCCAAAATTGAATCGTAAAATTACATTACTTCTCACTTAAAGCAAATGTAGAGTTGTGTGTAGGGTTGGGGTACAAACTTAAAGTTACCCGTCGAATATAAGTTTCGGTGTTTATGTAGTGTTCAAAATTAAAATTCCTTTAAATTAACAATTTCGGTTGTAGTTAATAGTGAGTGGTAAAGTTGGCCGTTTTGAGAAAAGATATATTATTAATGTAATTATTATAATTTTTAAATTTAGGTTCAAATCGAAAAACTGGTTTAAAATAATTATAAAATTTTTAAGACAAACAGAAACATTGAAGAGTGGGGTAGGTCAGTGAGTAAGGCACCGTAGTCCTCTGCTCCACGTCTCGTTCATGGAGAACACACACCCTCAACAAAATAGTGTATCTCTTAATTAAGTAACTAATTAAAAGGTAAACTTTGGTGGGATCTCGGTGAAATCACCTTCTAGCAAAACCGTTGGCCAGGAATAGTTATGGATACGTATTGTGGATTGGTTCTTTTCTGCGTAGTGCTGTAAATTTATTATGTAACATGGATATAGTTAACTATAAAAGTAGTTTAAGGAGAAGTTGGTTTGGATTGGAGGATGATGTGGTCAATGAAAAAAAAATACACAGATAGGATGGACTCAAGCATATGTCATCCGAATATCCCTTCTGTTCGAAGGCCTGTAACTGAAATGTCGGCACACATTAAAAATAACTATTACATATTACGGCTATTTGTTCTCTGAACCCATACCTCAATAAAAATCTCCTTAAATTACATTTAACTCTTTCATCTATAGCTAATGATTCCAAAGAGCGGTATATATCTAAGTTTTTTATTGCCTCGGCTAATGATGATGTCATGCTGGAGATGAAGAAATTTTCTGAGGATCCTTACTTGAAACGTTCATAAATAATACCCCAAGGGACCTTCTTTAGGAATGTTCATAAATATGAACTTCATGGTGTAATCCTTTGCAAGGCATAAATAAAAAGGAAGTTAACGATCTCAAAGCAGCAGCAACTATACCAGCGAATCATTAGCAGAGGTAGACAGAAGTATAAACTTGCAGATATGAGAAAGGTGCTGACCGCTACAATTACCCAGAATAATACGAAAGGAATGAAATGCAGAGAGACCATATGAAATAGTTTGTTCCATATAATGACTGGATATGTTACCTCATTAATACATGAGACAGACTACAAGAAAAACTATCGACTATAAAAACTAAAAGCTATCGATGGGACTGAGCCCTGTGCACATGTGGTCCTCAAGTCGTTTATTTATTTTGAGTCCCTGGAACCTGGTTCTTTTTCCTTGCCGCAGGTAGACGGATTGCGTCCGGACACCTGTCGCAGGGCGAGTGCCACCGCCGAACCATATGTGCGCCTATAATCAGCTGATAAGCACCCCTCCCCCTCCCTTACACGTTTCTCCAAGCAATGTTAATTAGAACGTGATTATGAATCACTAGTTAATTAAGTAGTTACGGTTATGGTGGGCATACTTTTAAACTCAACAAAGCAATATTCTAGGAGCTGAGAAATTTATTTTTAATATTTGTTTGCAGATATTGTCGGGTCATTATCAGAAGCAATTGAAATAACATTAAATATTTATTTATTTAATTATGTCATGTACAACAACAAAGGTTAGAGACACCTGTTACGTAATTAAAATAATTTTATACAGTTTGTTCTTCTGGTCTGATCCAAGGCATGACGGTAGCTCCGGAGTCTTAGTGAAATTCTTGAAGGACATAAGCGCTGACAATTTTCCATGATGTAGTCAATGGTGTGTTGCAGCTGCTGCATCTAGGATAAGTCTTCCTTTCAAGGAGGTGTCCATGCGTCAGCCTAATGTGTCCTATTCTGAGTCTACAAATTTTGCTCCTGATGGTTCCTTGTTGTTTGAGGCAGTGGTTAGGTATCTTCATAAATGTTCTTCAGTTTGTTGGTCTTTGGGAACCTTGGACCAAAAGTAGCGCGATGCCTCTTTGCAATGATTCATCACGGCTGCATTGAAATCGTACAGCACCGTATTAACATTAAATACTTAACGTGGTTAACATAAAATACCACATAAGGCTTTGGATAAATATTTTTACCTGATTATTATTGAAATTATTACTAACTAGAATATTCTAAATTGTTTAAACTAGAATATACCTCCAGTGAGAACTCTCGCATTAGATTGCTGTACTTTCTTCTTAATGCATTGAGAATATAAACTTATTATCAGGGAAACATGTTTATTCATATATACAATAAAATGCTATCACGGTATTCTATGCAACACACACAATTGGAGAAGCTTTATACTTTACCACGAATTCACATAATCACCTTAAGTCTCTTATTTATCTTCATGCTTATTTTTGTAATATTACTTGTGGAATGGCCGTGTATTCACTGAGTTTTATTGTGAATACACAGGCGGATTTACGGGGGGAGGGGAGGCTTTCCGGCTGAAGCCCTCCCCAAAACGGTAAAATTTAACCATGTTTACAGAAACAAATATTAAAAATTATCTGTTAAAGTATTATTGTCCGTGTAATTACATTTAATAGAACTTCAAGAATAACTTAAACACCATTTCATATAGGTAGTTCATTTCTTTCTTTTTTTTTCAAATTAATTATTGTTATAGATATGAAAAAAAATCTTTAGGACTGAAGCCCCCCAAAATTAAATCCTGGATCCGCTAGTGTGTGAATGTATGTTATATACTCCTTCGAATTTTTTAATTTTTTTCTTTTACTTTAATTAACAATTTTTGTATTATTATATATTTGTAATTTCTATTTTTCCCCCATGCATTATGTCTAGTCAGCTGTTCAATATAACCTTCCTTAGCTGTTGTTAATATAACCTTCTCTTTCATTCAGTATGTATTTGGATGGCTTCCTGAGATGTCTACTGCAATCATTTTTTTTTGTCATTTCTTTCAGCATATATGTGATCTTGGTTTTTCTGCCTTGATGTTGCCTGAATTGGCGAAACATTGGCAAGTTAAATATTCACTTGGAGTTGGAGACTTGTGGATTTTTTCCATTGATAACATATTTACCACGAATGTTAAAATAAAAATTTACTCAATGAATTAATATTTTGTCTCACTGGAATATGTTCGTACAATTTAAACATTCTACATGAAGAACAAGATACGTCTAATATCTAAATAATAATTTTGATTTTACCTCAATCCCTTGTATGTCACAAATGGCCATACAATAAAAATAGGGGGTAATGAAAAACTAATGCGTTTCACCGATTATATTCTCAAGTAGTATAAAAAAAAATTAAAAGTTTTTAGTTGAAAAATAAAATGATATGATAAAATAGTAAAAGGTGGACATGAAAAGAGTGAAACGTTTTATTGTGAGTAGATGCATGTAATTCGCTTAAGTGAAATAGACAGATACATGATAGGTAATTATGTATACAAAATCTTTGTATTTTGAATTAAGTAAAATTTTTAGATATGATTGTAAATTGGTAAAATTTGTTTTAGACTTGAAAATTGCTCGACGAGCCGAAACGTCGTAAATAGGATGTTGTAGTCATTAAATTGACCAAATTAAAAATTATTTAAAAAAGCTTAAATAAATTGGAAAAAACTATATACATTTAGTTTTAACATTTAATATATTAAAATACAACAATTTTTAATTCAATAATTAAAATATTTTTAAACGAATTTCCTCGTTTATTAAAACTGGTTATTATTTATCTTGTGTAGAAGTAACTATACAACTTACCGTATACGGTAAGCTGTATACGGTAACACTTTTTATATCGATTGGCACGCAGGAAAACTAGTTTATAAACTAGTTAAGTATAAAGATTTAAATTATAAGCATTCAATCATTGCTTTGTAGACAAATTTTCATTTCACGCACTTCAGCAACTCAAAGAGTAACCTAAGAAGAGTCAGTCGAACGATTCTATAAGTTTTCTTTTTCCGTTTTTTCATCGAGCAAGAGATCAGAAAAGAAGTTGCAGTTCATTTTTTTTTTTTTAATTTAAAATATTATTTTTTACTACAAGTCAATTAAAATTTCAAGAAATCGTTTATTACTTAACTTTTATAAAAACCGTTACGTTCTGCAAGAAATTATTAGCTGCGAGATAACATAACGGAAATATCTGAGATGCCTCAAGACTAGGATATATATATACTTATACACGCTGCGCTGTTAGATGCTACCAAGGCCGGTTCGCTCAGCTGTGGCCTTCGCAGTCCTCATAGATTGGGGTTACAGACCGCCTTCTATGTTTCTCTTTAGAATAACATTAACGTATAAATAAAAAAAAAATAAAAAAGATATTTCTTGCTTCTATGTATTAGCACTTAATACGGCAGTTGCCTTATTAGATTCTAAAAGTAATTATTAAAAAATTGTAATCCGGTTAAAGTATATTTGTAATAATATCTATTAATTCGAAAAGAAAAAGGCTAATTTTATTGATAAGGAATTAGTTTTAAAAAACTCTTGAAAATCAAATATTAATTTTTATTTCAAACCATTTTTATTTCTGAAGTTTTAGTTTCAGTCGTATTTTTTTTCCAAAATAATATATGTTTATGTATTGAAGGTCATCAGAGGGGTAGGTGAGGGGATGTATTTTATAAAAAAAAAAATCGGAAAAAAATTTACATAGCTCTATTAGCAAATGAGTTGAAACTCGGTATGTAGGATAGATTTTCAGGGTATAACAATACCATAGAGGTATGAGGAAATTCGGTCAATACTTGGATTGCTTCGATATATGATATCAATGTCAGAGGATCTAAAATGTACCGGATAAATACCGGAACCACGAAATAACGGATAACCAACCACCCTCTCAAACCGAAAGAATAGCGTTTTCTTCCAAGGGTCGGTAAATATAAGAAGGATATCATTCAGTCGATGGTCAATTTTATAGAATAATCTAAAATAGAATAAAAAAATAATAATAATAATTTGAATCAATACCTTTATTCTTGTGTAATATAAAAATAGAGGCAGTATACGGCTTCAATGGAACTTTTGAGCAGATAAAAAAAAATATATATATATATATATATATATATATATATATATATATATATATATATACATATATATCAGATAACAGCCGAGGAACACGACATTACCATCCGCTCTTTCATGATGGCGGCCGAGAAATCTGTGATAGACTGCATAAATAAGTTATTGAAAAAGTGATAAATTCTTCTCGAAGCTCTTAAAATGTATGTTTATTACATACTTCACAAAAAAAAAAAAAAAAAAGCAGGGAATAAAATTTACGAACGATGTAAAATTACTAATTTCGCAATAACTCAAAAAAGAACTTTTTTTTTCGAACTTGAATCATGGTCATTTAAAAGTTTGCAAAATCTCCCATGAAACAGAAAAAGAATAGTTGAAATGAGATGGATGATTTAGTGCAGAGATATAGCGTTCTAAATATTTAATTATTGTTCCACTATAATGCCGATCTGCTTAGCTTTGATATTTGACCAGTGAAAACTAACGTCAACTGTAGCAATTGAGGTTGAGATTGACATAGGAGTCAAAATTTTTTAATTAATATTAAAAAATGAAAAAAAAAATATGCAGGTCAATATCATTTAACCCATTTTATTTATATTCCACTCTGTGACAAGTGTAACGTTAGATATATAACTATACGGAAATATTAAATCGTTATGTAATAATTTTCTAAGTTTTTTTAGTTATAACTTATAATGATAATATTATAATGTAATTATAATGGGTATATGTACCCAAAAGATGATGCAATATCGATTGGAGTGGCCTATTTAGGAGCTATGGGTCGGTGCATTGCGGATTGTCGGGCATGCATACTGCACTAACCAGCCCCAACTGCATCACCTATAGTACTGCATATGTCCTCTGGCTTCCATTGGTCATATTTGAAATATTTCTTCTTTTTTTGAAAATGTTTTTATTGAGATATATTATAATCTGCCACATTTAAGAACAATAGTAATAGCGTTAAAATGATAGCTCATATACACTAATTTGAAATATTAAACTAAATTTGACAGGGAGATAGATAATATCTCAGCTAGTACAAGGAATACGGATTTGAAATTTATATTTCCATGAGGAACTGCAACTTATAGAAACTTCTAGTAACATAATTGCAACCCATTAAACTTTTATCAATTATCAAGATGCATATGATAATCCAGATGTTAACTCTTTTTTTTTTATTTCTTAATGACATTTGCAACTGTATTACATAAATACATTTAGTAAATTTGAACATAATAGATATAATGACATGAATACACTTTCATGACAAGTAACTACCCAAAGGTAGCACTCTAATGATATGACTACACTAGGAGATCACAGGGCCATCTTCTTTTCAGACGCCTCGGAGGGTTTCAGGAATTAAAGAGGAAGCAAGGCTAGAAACGAGAGGGTTGGGATGATTTTGAAGTTTATTATGGAAGGATAGGTATCTGGATTGGGCCAGATCTGATACATAAGGAACATTAAGATCTTTATGGATAATTTTATTAGTAACAAAGTAAGGATCATTGAGGATTTTACGAAGGATTTTGGATTGTAAGGATTGGATGCGAGAGGAATTCGATGGTTTAGTGGAGCCCCATAGCTCAACTCCGTAAGTCCAAATAGGTCTTATTATAGTCAAGTATATGAGTCTTTTGTAATTAATGGGAAGTTTAGAGCGTTTGTCTAGTAAGTGCTGAAGTAATCGGAAACGTCGAGCGGTTTCTTGTCGTTTCAGTCTAGTATGAGGATTCCAAGTTAGTCGCTTGTCCAGGTGGAATCCTAGGTCAGATATGCTCAACAGGGATAAGTGGAGTATTGTTAAAGGAAACTGTAGGACAGGCAGTCGTTGGTTTACGACAAGATGTTAACTCATATTTGAAATAGGCACTATAGCACTACTTTTGGTTATATATCCGCACCATTATTCCCTTCCTCAACAAGATCAAAATTTTAAAATTGCAAACGTCATTTACGAACTTTGAGGTTTATTAAATGCTGTTACTTCGTTGGGTGAGGAAAATCTCGGATATTTTTATAGCCTAAACGAATTCATTAAAACTTGGCTAAAGTTTCTTCATTTTAAACCCTTTAAATTTATCTATATAACATACATCATCGAAAAGAAGCTGGAAAAATAGTTACGATGGATGGAAAAATAAGATTTTCTAATAACTCAAAAAGTATACACTTTATGTAATTTTTATAATCAGTTGTTTCAGACTAGCAAGTGTCTGGAAATATTCAATTTTTTTAAAATATTATATCTTATTAATTTTTTTTTTATTATTACTATCCTAATTGAAGATGAGGACGGGATCGTCCAAAGTGTCACCTACTACTGGCAGAATTCCCTTCTATCTTTCGTCATTTCCGGACAGATGTCCGGACTTCAATGCCCTATGAATCACAATTATCGTCTCCTTATTTATTTTGTGAACATAATTCGTGGAATAAACTGTTTTTTGTTTTTTTTTTGCCATTTGAAGATAGAATTTAATTAAATACTCATGCTGGATTTAAATATAAACGAATTCTTACTATTGCGAAAATGTGGATGAATCAAAAATATCAAATCTTATCATTCGTACTCCGTGGTACAGATCCCTTTTTATCGAATTATTAACATCCGCCTGAAACTTCTTAAATAGTTTCATCTCATCGTAACCTAAAACTATTATATTTATGAAAACTCTTGGAATTGGGACGTTTTCAATCTGAAGGTTGGCAAACTTTGTCTATTTAATTAGATATTAAAAACTCGTAAATACTCATTTGCTTTCTACTTAGATTGTAAGATAATTTGATCACAAAATCGAGAAAAAAAGGTGGCCTTCAAAAATATTGAACTGTTTGGCCTAACTTCCAACCTCTAAAATTTCAAAATAACGAAGTTATATAGGACAAACGGCCCAATATTTTTGTAGCCCACCTTTTTCTCGATTTTGTGATCAAATTATCTTTATCGATTTAGGTAGAAAGCAAATGAGTATTTACGAGTTTTTAGAACCTAATTAAATAGACAAAGTTTGCTCTCTAGAATGAAAACGCCCCAATTCCAAGATTTTTCGTATATAAAATAGAAGTAGATTACGATGAGATGAAACTATATACGAAGTTTCAACGAATGTTAATAATTCGATAAAAAGGCATCTGTACCATGTACTATCAATGCAATGCAATGATAAGTGCCTAATTCTAACTAGGAAAAGAAATAATAACACAACGGCAATAAACATTAATCATCTCTCTCTATCAGAGATTGTTACTTGTATCTGAAAAATTATTACTTTACCAAATAGAGTTTTAAATGCAATTACAAATATTTAAATCGTCGAGATTTTTATGTATTTTACAAGATTCTAATGAAGTAATTCAAAATACAGTAATACTAGTTTGTCCGTAGGAATAATTCGCACAGTACATTGGTCAGTGAACAATTGGCAATATAATAAAGAAATAAGTTGGTGCAATGTATTATGTAATAAGGATATTACATATTTATTTAGTTTTATTTTTCTCCGTCATATTAGTTTATTAATAATAATAAACAAAACCAAGTATGCATTACTATAGGCTATATCATTGTTAATAATTATCTGATTTCGATGAATTTTTGTTTGTTTTATTTTTTAGGGAATAAATAATATGTACTTTTTGAGTTATTCGCAAATAAAGTACCTTTTCGTTCAAAACTTTTTTATTGAAATTTCCGGAGGGTGTGACTAATAATTAGTCGCTTCTACATGACATACCCATCTGTTTGACATCTCATTCATCCAAATCCATCGCTCCAGAGAGCTGGAAAAGGGATGTCCTCTGCGAAAAACTACCGTATCATATATAAAGATAGCTTTTGTTGTTTCTCCATGCACGTAGGGTTTCCAGACGCTCCCTGACTATTACACAGATGTTTTTATACATTCCTCTCCGTCATCAATACTTCCTTGATATTGTTCGAACCATAAGAAGCAAATAAATCTTTATATACCACTCAGCTTGTGAAGCTACGTTATTTCATCCACTCCCCCAACATCAGAAGCAATCAATCAATATCTGAGCTTTTTAACTCACAGAAGGACTCCAATTTCAACATATTTTGTTATTCATTTCAATGGTATTTTAGTGGGACAAACCACCCCTTTATTCACTGTTCTGTAATTTAAAGAACGCCATCAACTACTCTGGAATCAACATACACACTCCACTGTACTGATATTATACATCTTCGAACTCGAAATATCACTAAAATGACTTTACTAAAAAATGTTGAAATTGGAGTTGGTCATTCTGTCAACCGAAAGGCTCATTCATACTCCGTCAATTAGAATTGCTTGTTTTGACAAATCTTTTGTTGGAGTCCAGCTCCCTTCGTAAAACCTATTTCTTTTTTTCCCTTTATACATCAATTATTTTTTCAATTCCTTAAATCTCAATCCCCAATCTCAATCTCCTTTATGTGTAATCTATGTAGACTGTCATACCATTCATCAATTTACTAGATGTTAGACAGCTTTCATTCATGTTCTGGGATACTTGACCAAGAATAATGATAGTTTTTTTCTTTTACTTTTATTTTTATAAGGTTATTTTTTTTTCCTATTGATGTTGATGGTTACGGTTGGTTATCAATTGACTGATATATGACAGAAGCGAGGCTTTATGTTGTAGTAATTCTTCAGTTATATTTAGATATTGCATTACGTATTAGAATCAAAAACATTCTATATTTAAAACCAGACATGTGATATTTAAAGAGACTGATCTTTGCTCTCCCATTAGTAAATATGTATGTCGATTACGGTTTATTAATATTATTTTTTTAAATTAAATATTATTATTATCCCTGTTGAACCAATCCGAAACCTATGACTCCACCTGGAGAAACGTCTAACTTGGAATCCTCATATCAGACTGAGACGACAAGAAACCGCTCGACGTTTCCGATTAATACAGCACTTAATAGACAAACGCTCTAAACTTCCAATTAATTACAAAATACTCATATACATGGCTATAATAAGGCATATTTGGATTTACGAAGTTGAGCTGTGGGACTTCACTAAACCATCGAATTTCTCCCGTATCCAATCTTTACAATCCAAAATCCTTAATGCTTAAAATACTTTGTTACAAAGAAAATAATCCTGTTAATAATAATAATGTTTCCGATTTGACCCAGTTCAGATATCTATCCTTCCATAAACTTCAGAATCATCCTAATCCTCTCGTTTCTGACCTTGCTTCCTCCTCGATCCCTGACAACCCTCCGAGGCGTCTGAAAATCTCCTAATTTGGATACTATATTAGAGTGCTACCAATAGGTAGATTCTCTACAAGCCTTGTCATGTCATGTATTTCTTTGTATCACATTTGCTGAATTACATTAATTTGTACAGTTGTAAATTTCATAAATAATAATAAAAAAATATATTATTGTTTTAATTACTCTACATTCCTGTAAAACAAGACAAATAGTGGCGTGGTGGTATTACATTTAAAATACAGACACTACACAATTGTATGTTGTTCAATCCTCATTACTCTATTGTTACGATATAATAATTGTCCACGCAAATTAAATATAACCTCACGCCGAGTGAGGTGTCACTGGGCACTGATCCTCGTAATGCCTTTCATGACATTATTTTTTCCAACGACCTCACATTCACTGGTTGTCATTACCACTATGACAGGTGTGAATAAAAAAATTAAACCAAAAAAAAAAACTTTAATCAAATTTATTTTAATTATGTTTAAATCCTTATAAAGTCCATGAAAACTAGACATACTGATTTTTTTCGTAATATCCGCCTTAAAATTATGTTCTACTTTGATATGATTTGTTGAATATTATAATTTATTTTTGTATAGCCCTCTAGCCCATTCTCCAAACAATATTTGGTATGCAGTGCGCTTAAACAAACTTACGTAAACAAAGATCTTGTTAAAATACAATCTAATTAGCTGTACTGTAAGGATTCTAGGGGAGCTGACACCTTGGGCAACTTAATCACTCCGGGACTTGCTTTCACTTCGGCCCCAAACTTGGAAGAGGATCAGTCTATCAATTACCTTACCTTAATATGTGTCGAAAGGTTTAATCAAAGTCTATCTCAATAGAACATTAATTACGACACAGCAGTCATTATGCTTTGTACAATATACTATAGATAACCTTAACACGCACATTAGCAATAAATTAAATATGTTTATTTTAAAGAAATTTCAACAGAAGAGCTTCGATTTTCGGCGTCTAAAATAAGCCTTGTAGTGATTATATAATCTTTTATATAAGATTATCGATTTCACAAATTCGCTCACAAATGCTGTAGCTCACAGTGAAATTCATACACCCCGTAGAAATATAAAGACTAAAATAGTTATAGTAAACAAATAAAACCAGAAACTCTTCTGGATAGATTTCTATATGATCTTTTTTTTTTTTTTTTTTTAGTTTATTTATACTCTTGGCCCTAATACTTATAGCCCTGCAGTGGCTGATTGTATTATTATTCAATAAAAAAAAAAAAAAAAGTTTATGATATTTCCAACTGTATTAATGTAAATACATTAAGTAAATGTGTACACAGAAGTATAGTCACATGAAAACTCTTGTCGAGAAACTAACCCACTGGTAACACTCAAATAATATCACTATAAAAGGAGATCACGCGGCCATCTTCTGTTCAGACGCTTCGTAGGATTATTAGGAACTGAAGAGGCAGCAAGGTTAGAAACAAGAGGATTCGGTGGTTATGAAGTTTATTATGAAAGGATAGGTATCTAGATTGGGTCAAATCGGAAACATATGGAACATTAAGTCTTTATGGATTATTTTATTTATTATGTAAAAAGGATTTTACGAAGATACGTGATAGATGATTTACTAGAGCTCTATAGCTCAACTCCATAAGTCCAAATAGGTCTTATTATTGTCATATATTATTGTTATATATATATATATATATATATATATATATATATATATAAGATAAAGACCGGAGACTGGCGGTATCAGCCTTAATACTATCTGGTAATGTAAATAAACAGGCTAAGTGTATATAAGGAGGCTTATGGAACGAATAAAGCAGTGTTATTTCAGAAGTCGTGTATGTTACATCTTTTCCCTTTTCCTTCTTTTTTTTTTATTCTTAACTCCGCCGACGCTTAACTGGTGCCGAAACCCGGGACAACGTCAGGGAAGTAATTTTTTTTTAAGTAGATATTTTTTTTTTTTGGTGTTTAAGGAAAAGGTGAAATGCCGACAGAAGGATTGATTAGACCGGGAGTACTAAGCGTACCGGAAATTCCTCAACCTCAGGATATTCCACAGATCAATCAGGTACCCCAGATCGCGCCTCAGGTACCTCAGATACCTCAAGTCCCTCAGGTAGCACAGATCCCTCAGATCCAGGAGATCCCTCCATTACCAAGGGACACGTTGGCAGAAGCACACGCCAATGCCTTGGAATGGATGAAAATAAGAGCAACAACCACGCAGGACTTACGGAGGGCCATTGCGGACCTAGAACGATTCGGAGGCGAGGTAGGCGAGCTCAACCATTTCTTGAAAGGCGGAGATCGTCTTATGTCAAGAATCGAGGTGAAGGTGGCGGAGGACCTGGTGAACCTAGGGGACGCGGAAGAACTAAAAGCAGCTCTTGTGTGCCGAGTAAGGAGGAACGTCCTGAACCAGATCCAAGCGGACGAGGAGACTCCGTGGCCGGTGATTAAGGAGCGGCTGAAGAAGGCTTTTGGAGGAGGTAGGTGGACACCGGAAGAGGACATATTCCAAATGTTTAGGGAGCGGCGGGCCCAACGACAGTCAAGGGGGCAATATGCGGGAGTACTCGTGGCGAAGTACAATCGCATAACCGAGAAGATGCGGGAAACAATGAGCGTGGGAGAGGTCGAAGCCAGGATGGAGTTTCTGTCGACAATATTGAAAGTCCAGCTGGCTAAAGAAACGGGGAAGAGGGACGGACTGCCCAGAGAGCGATCGTTCCTCGAATGCGCCCAGGAGATGATCGACCTAAGTGCCAGAGAGGAGGAGACACGGATGGATGTGGAAGAACCGGGTTGGACCCGAGTGACGGATAGACGACCATGGACAGCCCCGACAGGTTGGAAGAAGAGGGACACAAGGCAGCCGAGTGGAGAAAAAGCCCCGACGAGGGAAAGAAGATCGGGACAGTCGTCGAGGCCGAGGAATGGGCCCCGGAGGGAAGAGAGAAAATGTCACGGGTGTGGGAAGCCGGGACATTTAGTAGCGCAATGTCCGCGCACCAGATGCTTCGAGTGCGGGACGGAAGGGCACATAGCAAGGCAGTGCCCATACATATTTCACAGGAGGGAGAGACCTCAGGACGAACCCATGGAGGTGAATGTGCAGAGGATGAAAAGACGAGCCAGGGTACATCAGCGGGACGGATCTTCGGAGGAGGCAACCGAGGAGTCAGGAGCGTCGGGAACGGAGACGGACGAACCAGGCAGCAGCGGAGGTGAAGGAGGTAGGCGCAGCCAACGGAGTGAGCAGCGACGAGCGGCGGCAGAAAGGAGGAAGCGGGACGACATCTGAGGAGTGTGTCGGCAGAGAGGCGACCGCACAGCAATATGCAACAACATCCGAGGTAAGCCATGCTGGTTGCCAATTATCGAAGTAGACGGGGGAGTAAAGTGTCTTGTGGACACGGGTAGCTCGAGCACTATTATGACTCGAAGGGCGTTAGGAAAAGGGTGCGGGAGCGAGAGGGTACTCCGGATACAGAAATGTGACTGCCAGCTGATCACTCTGGGTGGTCCCTGTAGTGTAGAGGGTGAGGCGACAATTGGGCTTGATCGGTGGACAGGGAAAGAGGGTGAGCTAACGGTGCATGTGGTGGAGAACATGACTCGGGAATACCAAGTCATAGTAGGGTGCGATTTGTTAGGTCAGGTAGGGGCGAGCATTAGAAATCGTAGAGGAGTCTGGAGCGTTAGGTTAGGAAAGAGGAAGTTCGGATGTATAGGGGTCGCGAGAGAAAGAAGGGTGCGGATAGGAGCGGTGGACAGAGTGGAGGACTGGAGGAAGTTGCTACAAGAGGAGTTTAGGGATATCTTCTTCAGGGAAGGTGAGGTATTAGGGGTAACAGGGAGGACGGTGCACGAAATCCCACTGAAACAGGAGAGGGTAACTTACGTGAAAGAGAGAAGATACCCGCAGGCGTTGAGACAGCATATTCGGGAGGAGCTAGATAGTCTAAAAGAACAGGGAATCATAGTTGATAGCACCTCACCATTCAATAGTCCCCTGTGGGCGGTGAAAAAGAAGGCAGCGCCGGGGGATAATAAGGAAAAATACAGGGTGGTAGTAGACTATCGTAAATTGAACGATAACACGGTAGACGAGAAGTACCCGATCCCGAGATTCGAGGATATACTCGATAGGTTGAGTGGGGCCGTGGTCTTTAGCACGCTGGACCTCAAGGCGGGATACCACCAAATACGGATGCACCCGGAAGACCAACACAAAACAGCGTTCACATTTGAAAGGGGGCATTATGAATTCACCAGGATGCCGTTTGGTCTGAAGAATGCGCCCATAACATTTCAGCGTCTGATGGACGAATTTTTGAGGGGCATCGATGACTCGGTATGCCAGGTATACATGGATGACCTGCTGATTTTTAGCAGAACGGAAACCGAGCACGTGGGACATCTGAGGGCAGTATTCGAAAGGCTCCGGCAATTCGGGCTGAAATTGTCAAGCGAGAAGTCTCTGCTGGGACAAACGCGGATCAATTTTTTAGGCCACACTATCTCTAGCGAGGGGGTCAGACCGGATGCGGCAAAGGTGGAGGCAATCACGCGGATGGCGGTACCACGGGACGTCAAGGGGATTCGTAGGCTTCTCGGGACGCTGAATTATTACCGGAGATTCGTACCCGAGATGGCAGAGTATTTGGTACCCATTAACAATTTGTTGAAGAAAGGCGCGAAGATTGTGGTGACACCAGAGATGGAGAATAACATTCGAAAATGTATGAATAGGTTGCTGACGGAGCCGGTGTTAGCGTTCCCGGATTTCGAGAAGCTTTTTAATATAACCACTGATGCGAGTGAATACGCGCTAGGGGCCGTTTTGTCCCAGGGGGGGAGTGAGGGTGAACGACCGATAGCATACGCGAGCCGTCGGCTTACGGGTGCGGAATCAAGGTACAGCGCTTTGGAGAGGGAGCTACTCGCGATAGTATGGGCTATCGACCATTTCAGGCCATACGTATTCGGGAGAAAATTTCGAGTCCATACCGACCACAAACCCCTCCAGTGGGTAGGAAAACTCAAGGAAACCTCAGCTAGGGTCACAAGATGGAAGGAGATCCTAAGCCAATACAACATAGAGGTGGTGTATAAGCCGGGAAAGGAAAACGTGGTGGCAGACTGGCTCTCGAGGGCCATCATGATCAACGCGGTTGAAGAGGACAGGGGAGGACCATCGCAGGACGTGCGCCAATTCTTGAGGGAATGGACTCCCGATGGCGAAGGGGCAAATGACACCGCAGGGATTGAGGACAGGGGAGATTCCCCAGAAGAGGAGAGCTCAGCGGAAGAAAGGGCAGCGGAGATGGAAGAAATAGAGGAGATCGTGAACGACAAACACCGTCAGGTGATTTGGAAGACACGAACAACCGGAATCATGAAGATCGATTTCAGAAGGTACGGGAGAAGTAGGATCCGCGTCATTTGGTCGCAGCCCGGGGTCAGCGAAGAACAAATCTGTACGGCACTGAGGGATGCCTCGGAAGCGGGTAAAACGCACTACCTATACGTAGGAAACAATACGGTATGGGATAAGATCAAGCGAATGTGGAGGTCCGAGCGAATAGGCGTGGACAGGACATTCATCCGGTGCAAGTATGCTGTGGAGACGGTACAGGACGAAGAGCAGCAGCAAGCAATCACAGTAGCATATCACCAGGGGAAAACCAATCACCGAGGCGTTAATGAGACGCTGCAGGCATTGCGTCGGAAGTATTTCTGGTGGGGCATGAAGAGGTCCATCCAGGAAGTCATTGGGAAATGCGAGATATGCATGCGCACAAAATACGATCGACACCCCCCCAGAGGAGTTCAGGAGGAGACACCTACAGGGAATATGCCGCTACAGGACCTTCAGATTGACACGTTTACCTGGAAAGGGTTTAAGTGGGTCACGGTAATCGACATATTCAGCAAGGTGGCGATGGCATACCAAGTGATGGAGAAGTCAGCCAATGCAGTTGCGGAAGCCCTACAAACCTGGGTGCAGTTCTATGGGGTCCCCGAGAGGATTACTTCGGACGGTGGTAGGGAGTTCGACAATGCCGCGATTAGGGAGGAGGTGAAGCGATTGGAAATTGCGTGGCATTATAACACCCCAGGACATCCTAAAGGTAGAGGCGGTATTGAACGGCTGCACAGTACGTTAAGCGACCACGTCCGTGTATATCAGGGTGAAAAAGGGTTGGAGCCGGATGTGGCAATGAGGAAAGCGGTAACAGCCTATAACCACTCGATCCACTCCGTAACGGGGTTTTCACCCATGGAAGTTCTATTCGGGATGCGCAGGCCAAGGCGGGATTATGGGGAAACTACGCTTACCGAACCGTTAGTGGATCAAATTCTCAGCAATAGGGTAGAGGTAGAGAAAACATGGGGAAAGATAACGGCGAGAATTAAGCGGGAAAAGCAGAAGCGGGTGGAAAGGCAGAATGTACAGGTACGCGACCAAATGGGGGAACTAAAAATAGGAACAATAGTTTACCGGAAATTGGGAACCAACAGAGGGAAACAATTGCTACGGTACGAGGGTCCATTCAGAGTGGTTGTTATTAGGGAGCATAACCTGGTAACTATTGAGAGCGTGAATGAGCCCAGAAAGAGGAGAACCGTTCATATCGAACAATTAAAGCTCCCAATGATAGAGTCGGGACATAGACCTACGGATTCGTAGTACCCTCACCGCTGTATATAAAACAGAGAAATATGTTTTTTTGTGGCTGTCAAAACAAAACAAGTTGTAAAAAATTTTTTTTTTGTTGTATTATTTCATGTATAGAGGAAATTGTGTTTTTTTTTGTTGTTGTTAGGAGTTCTCAAGTGGTAGGAGTTCTAAAGTGCTGTGTTTAGTTTCAGTGTTTTTAATTATTTTTCTTTATTTATTATTTTTCCAGTTGAGTGGAACTATTTTATTTTCTTTTAAGGATATACTGTAAAACCAATTGTAAAGTGTTAAGGCTGGTCACCGTGGGCTCCGATCTAGCAATATTTAAGTTTCCGAAAATCCTGTTCGTAAACTGGTGGGGGGGAGATAAAGACCGGAGACTGGCGGTATCAGCCTTAATACTATCTGGTAATGTAAATAAACAGGCTAAGTGTATATAAGGAGGCTTATGGAACGAATAAAGCAGTGTTATTTCAGAAGTCGTGTATGTTACATCTTTTCCCTTTTCCTTCTTTTTTTTTATTTCTTAAGTCCGACGACGCTTAACTTATATATATATATATATATATATATATATATATATATATATATAACATGACATGTAAAACATGAAGAGAAACTACCCATTGGTAGAACTCAAATTAAAGTTCGATATTAGAAGGTCCCGAGGCCATCTTCTTTTCAGACGCCTCGGAGGATTATCAGGGATCGAGGAGGAAGCAAGGTTTGAAACAAGAGGATTCGGATGGTTCTGCAGTTTGTTATGGAAGGATAGGTATCTGGATTGGGCCAAATCGGAAACATATGGAACATTAAGGTCTTTATGGATGATTTTATTTGTGACAAAGTAAGGAGCGTTGTAGGGGATTAGGATACGAGAGGAATTCGATGGTTTAGTGGAGCCCCAAAGCTCAATTCCGTAAGTCCAAATAGGTCTTATTATTGTCATATATACGAGTCGTTTGTAATTGATTGTGAAGCTTAGAGCGTTTGTCTAGTAAGTGTTGCAGTAGTCGGAAACGTCGGGCGGTTTCTAGTCGTTTCAGTCTGGTATGGGGATTCCAAGTGAGACGTTTGTCCAGGTGGAGTCCTAGGTAAAGGATTTGTTCAATAGGGATAAGTGGGGTGTTATTAAAGGATACTGTAGGACAGGAAGTCATAAGTTTACGACGAAGGGTAAAGGTGATTTGATGGGATTTATTTTAATCCTCCAGTTTTGGCACCATTCTTCAAGGTATTGTATTACTTTGACTGTGAGTCACTGTTTATCAGACAGAACAGGAATGTGGTTCCAAGTATTATTATAAATATTGAGACACACTTTCACACCAAGAACGTAACCGAAGATGATAAAAACCATATTCGAACTAACGAGGAAAACTTCATCATAAGGAAGCACGTGAATTTCTGCATTTCATGACGATTCCACTTTTAAGAATGTGATGTCAACTGAGACGCCATAGATAACAAGCATACATAGCCGTTTTATTGCAAAAAGTTATTTAGTAAAATTGTATAAAACTAAGTCACTAAGTACATTGATGAATCTTCTCTGTGTGAAATCAGAACATTGTGTACTCAGTGAACTATTTCTGATATAAAATATAGATCGTCTTTTTTGGTACACTTGAGTCCTGAGTTTTTGTATTTACAAGATTCAAATTCACAAAAAAAGTTATTTTAGTTTATTATTTAGTTCCGTTTACTTCTTTTTGGATTAAATCGACGATGTATTGATGATGAATAAAGAAAAATTTCTATCTGAACAAACCCTAATTCACAAAAGGTCAAACAAAATAAGCGTTGAAATGCCTGTTTTAAGGTTTAAATTCGAATTATATTATATTTTCCCTTTACTTATATAAAGTTGAATGCGTTATCTATCTTTGATGTTTTTAAAAATTGACCATGAACCAATATGTAAAAAGCTACTTTTGTTAATAGGAATTTTTTACTGTAGTCCTATCCAAGGCTGGGTAATAAACTGTACAATTGACAATTCGAAACTACTAATTCCCATTGGTTGATTAGGTACGAAACAATAGTTCTCTGATCTCCTAAAATCTTCCCTATTAGAATTAGTATCACCTTAAAATTGTCTGCCCGCCAAAATAATCCAAATTTCCAACTCTTTGGAATTCCAAGAATAAATACTACTTCCACTGTAGCCGCTTGGAAGAAAAATAATTTATACCTCAAACTAGCTCCCAGTAAAAAGAGTTTTGCCAATTTCCTGATTGCTTAATTATATCCGTTCTTTTTATTTATCTTTTTTGTTAATATTAATAATATTTTATTGAGACAAAATACATTTTGCGTCAATTAAGGGCATTGAGTATTTAGAATAAATGAAACACAGACATACCATATATACAATAAAAGACAAACAAGATTATAACAAAATAAAATAAAAAAAACCTTGGAATAACAGAATAAATCAAACATAAGACAACATTAAATAAATAAATAAATAAATAAAAATACATTCATACTTACGTATCAGTTCTAGAAATATGAATAACTAGAAAAAATAAGTTTGCCTTTAATATTTAATATTTATGAATTTATTCACATTACATTTCGTGGGTAATATGGCCAGCATACACGTCCAAGTGTAGTTTCATCCACCACTATTTTCTATGAACTGTACCAGAGATGATAGAAAGAAATTCTTGGCGACCTTGTCATATATAATTTTAAAAATATATAAAACTTACAGAACTAATGGCATATTTTCATAACATTTTAGTACTGGAGAATAAATACGAAGTTGAAAATTGAGATCTGAAAACTGTTTGCGACCTCGTTAAATTTCCTTGAATCTGCATAAGGCTCCTCTCTCCTTATTCTGTTAAATTACAATTTTACTTTTTAATCCCGACTCCTTCGTTAGGCTGAGTGCCGCTCCACTTTCGGTCTTCATTAACTCAGACGCTTCCATCAGGAGTTAAAGTTGAAAATGTTCTGCTGCGAATATAGTCTTGGATCAATGGCTACAGTCCTTGCCAATCAGCTCAACTGTATACTGCATCCTAAGGACACATTTAAACTTCCTTAATATAAACTGATACTTTATTCAATCAGCTATTCAGTCAACTTTGTTCAAGTAGAACCAGATGAAATATAAAAAAAACAGCTATTTGGTGAATATGATGTATAAGTTCCTAAAATCTAACTTCTTATGAGAGTGTGATTACCGAGGGTGTTAAAACATCACCTTGGCGAAATTTAAAAGTGGCCAAGTGAACAAGTCCAGACTTGTCAAATCCATGGGGTTAATCGAGATTGGTCCAGACTTCCACACTCTGGTTAATACAGGCTCTTCATCAGAAATAGTGTTGCCCAGACCGAGACGAATCTTGGTCTTGCAAACTCAGTTTTGGTCTAAGTCTTGGTCTTGCGCAAGAGTCTCGCAACATAACTAAGCCCGAATGAAAAATTTAGGAGGGTTAAACGCAAAAGGATATTTGTTATACCAAAGCTTTACATATAGTAACTATAATTGTCAGGTATTAGTAACTATTTTGCCTTAATTTTTATTCGAAAAATCGATTTTTTTTTTACCAGTCATGGTCTTGGTCTTGCAACAGTGGGACGGATCTAGTCTTGGTCTTTCAAGTCCGATTTTGAGCAACACTAATTCCGACATTATCCATATCTGTTCTAATTTTATCAAGCTGAAGAAATGACCTTAAGCGTCTCTATTGCGTGGAGACTGGACTTCCGGGTGGAACTTCTTGAAATACATACCACATTTTTAATATTATTAACTTGTATTGTTGTTCCCTTTCATGATACTAGAGCCTCCATAAATGTAAAGATAGGTCTTAGTCATAATTCTTTACAAAATTCTAATTTATTCTAAAAAATGTTTTTTTATAATTAAGGTTATAAGAAGACATGGACTCGTCCTTTGGAACTTCACCAAACCATCGAATTCTTCCTACATCCAATCCTTACAGTACAAAATTCTTCGAAAATTTTTAGTGCTGCTTAGCCAGTTTCAAATCAAGCCGTTATTATATCAAGCCGTCAAAACCAACCTTCATGTTACATATGTTGCAAATTTGACTTGAAATGTTTTTTCTTTACTTCACACACACTCAATCTCTCGAGTTTCTAGCCTCTCTTACCATTCCGTGCGAAATTTATGAAATACCAGAAAAAAAAGGATCGAAACCTTATAACAACATAAAACTGTCATTGAAACCTTACGAATTCATAATTTGTCCACAAAAGACTCAGACGTTTTTAAATGAGAAAACACTATCACTTATTTATCTGTAATAATGCATGGATCTTAATGAATGATTGCAATTAAAATGACTTCTACTTCCTTATACTTCAACTCTTGATTACACTTATATTAATCGATTGATTCAAAATTTAATTTACCGTAAGAGGAGAATTTTTAAATTACATATGCATTATGGTAGCTACGCCATAGCGTAACATTTTAAACATAAATATACAATTTTGATTTGGATTTGAATATTAATATTCACTAATAATTATTCACCTATGTAATATATTTTTATTGTTGATATTGTTATTACCTGCATTCCATCCACTTTCCGTAATATACTCCAAAAAAAAATGTTCACAACTATCACATACATATCACACATTTATAAAAACACAGATCCATCGGACTTTAATTCGAACGCGGTAATCACACACTTCAGCGAATGCTTCACGGACAAACTACAAGACTAGACTGATATGAAAATACTGACTGAATCCAGCCCACTCATTGTCAGTACTATCAATGAAAAAATGTCCTTGTCACTTTTACATCCCAACACAAACCATATTTGCGAATATATTTGCCTTTCTGCTGAAAACAATAATATTTAAAAATAAGTTAATAATAAAAAAATATTTTATCGTCTCTATATAGATTACTTATGCTATGATATGGTTGCTGTCCCCCTTCCTTAATATTACATTATTAAATGTTATATTTGGTCGTTTCACGATAATTTTTTTTATTATTAAAAAACACTTTATTCAGAAATATTACAATTTGTCACAGTTAAGGACACTTATAATAGAGTTCAGAGATTGCATTCATACCGTATATACAAAAATATAAATAAATAAAGTAATAACAAAAGAATAAGAAGAAAGAACAAAAGAGTAAAGAAAAAAAAATAATATATATACACATAAGTAAATAAAAATAGAAATAAAAATAAAACAAACATCTTATATAATACATAGATTATTTTCATTTTGCCAGGTGATCTCCGAACCAATCCTGTCCCCTCCACATGTGGAGGGAAAAGGGAGGCTTAGGAGATCCCTACGCTTCTCCCTCAGCCACTTCACTGGTATTTTAAACCAGCGGAGGATGAGTAAGAGCGCTACAGCCACAGACACTCATGACTTGAGTGGAGAATCTGGCCATTGCTAGAACTCCAAAATATCCATATTTACAAAAGGTCTCGTGGCCACTGCCGCTTTAACCTACGAAGGGGATTGTAGGGATGGGTGGTGCTTGATAGGGATTGTACAACGGGATTTGGGTGATGAGAAAGGTTCTGGTGAAATTTGGAAAATTTGGCTGGGATAAGATCAAGAATAAATGGGATATTAAGGTCATGATGTAGGGTTTTATTGGTTACATAGAAGGGAGCATTGACTATTGTACGGAGGACTTTAGACTGAAAGGATTGAATGCGTTTGATGTTAGAAAATTTGGCTGTTCCCCATAGTTCTAGTCCGTAAGTCCAGATGGGTTTCAGTATTGTCTTGTAGATCAGTAATTTGTTTTCACCAGAAAGTTTAGATTTTCTATTCAGTAGTCTATATAGCTGGCCATATCGTCTGTTAAGTTCCTGTCTTTTAAGTCGAGTATGTGGATTCCATGTTAGTCGTCTGTCTAAGAGAAAGCCAAGATACCGGACTGTATCTGAGAAAGGAAGCTGGATGGAGTTAAAATAAACTGGTGGGCAGGTATTACGCCGAAGGGTGAAGGTAATGTGTTTACATTTAGATTCGTTTACCTTAATGCGCCATTTCTTACACCAGTGTTCAATCAGGAAGAGGTGCCTTTGTAAGTTTGCGGACGCTGTTTCAGGATCTGAGTTGGAAGAAAGGATAGCAGTGTCATCAGCGAAAGTTGCCAGGAGGGTATCGGGATGGACAGGAATATCAGCGGTAAAGAGAATGTAAAGGATGGGGCCCAAGACGCTGCCTTGAGGAACGCCAGCCTCAATTGAGTAACAGTCGGAGAATTCGGTGCCACAGCGAACTCGGAAGGAGCGGTCGGAAAGATAGGATCGGAGTACTAGGTATAAGGACTGTGGTAGATGGATTTTAAGCTTGAAGAGTAATCCGGCGTGCCATACCCGGTCAAAAGCTTGCGCTATGTCCAGAAATGCACCCGAGCAATACTGCTTGCTTTCTAGGGTTGAGGATATATGGTCAACAACTCGGAGTCCTTGCTGGACAGTGGAATGTTGGGAACGAAATCCGAATTGATGAGTAGGAAGGTTATAGGATTCAATTATAGGTAGGATTCGTTTCAGTAGGATCTTTTCAAAAATTTTTGAGAGGATTGGGAGTAGGCTAATTGGTCTATAGGATGCTGTATTGTTGGAAGGTTTGCCTGGTTTCAAGAAGAGGACGATGGTGGAATGTTTCCATAAAAGAGGGAAGTGGGTAGTTCGTAGGATGCAATTGTATATATATGTAAGAAATATGATGGCTTTAGATGGAAGTTGTCGAAGGATCTGTGGGGTTAGAAGGTCATATCCAGGAGATTTGCGAGGTGTGATTTTCCGTAAAAGGTATTTGACCTCAGAGGGATTAACAGCTTTAGGTGGTAAGGAGAGTGGGATAGGTATTGAGAGGGATTCTTCTACTTTTACTGTGTGGCTGGGATGGGATTCTGGATGAGGAGCGAAAGTATAGGAAAGGTGTTTGGCAAATTCCTCGGCTTTATCTTCATCAGATGCTGCCCAGGAGCCATCATCTCGTCGAAGAGGGTGGGAAATATGATGGGATTTGAGGATTTTTCTGGTGATATTCCAAAGGGAATTATCATGAGCAGAGAGTGTGGTGAGGTAGGAATTGAATGATTGGGATCTGAAGGTTCTTCTTTTTTTAATTTTTTACAGTGATAATTGTAGGAGTGGCGGTCGGCTGGATGTCTGGTACGTTGCCATAATAATCTGGCACGGCGTTTTATGTGGATTAGGTCAAGGAGGTGTTGAGGTAAATTATGTTTCTTAAGGATTTTTGAGGACTGATCAGAGGAGGAAGCAGTCCAGACTGCTTCTTGAATTTTGGTAGTGAAGGAATGTACTGCATTGTCCAGGTCTTCAGAGGTTTTCAGGGTTACTCTGAGGTCAATTTTATCGGAGAGGATTTGATGAAAGAGTTTCCAGTTAACTGGGCCTCTGATGAAGGACGGAGGAGAGGGTTTAGGAATAGGAGCTAGTGATACTTGGAGTATTAATGGGCTGTGGTCTGAGGAAAGCTCGTCAAGACGGGCAACGGAATGGTTGAGAGCACCTAAACCATTATGGATAAAGAAATCGAGGATATCGGGATTACGGTTAGGATCAGTGGGCCAGTAGGTAGGTGAGTTGGGTGGAAGAAGGGTAAAATTTTGGGAATTGAGTACAGACAGCAATGTTCGACCACGAGTCACGATAATTATGTTGCATATTTTTACACATAATATGAACTATCGTAATTTTTACTTTCACTTACCTATATATGAAATACATAGTAAAGTATTGTGATTTTGAAAATTTTCGTATCCCAGTTTTCAACGGAAATACATTTGAGGTCCCTTAAGTCCAAGTAACCAAGTCCCGCAAAATGGTCCGTGTGTGTTAACAGTCTAGCTCAAAAACGAAAAATAAATTGAATAAAACGAAAGTGAAATTACATATTTTAGGTTTTTATATACCAGGAATGTTACAGCAACTTTTTCGTTAAAAAATAGCTAATCGGAAGTGCCACTTTATATCACGGACTAAACACATTTTTACGATTTTCTCGAAAACGACTTTAACGATTTTGATTTAATTCATCATATCAGTGTAAAATTAAGCAGTTTAAATAAAATTTAGTTCTTATGCTAACTGATGTTTTCTAACAGAGCTTAAATGGCTAATTTTCAATATTAGCTTCCTCTAAAGTATGTTTAATTTTTTTTATTTAAAACAATTGACCATTTCCCATTAATCTTTAATATAAAATATAGGTAAACATAAAATATGAAAGAATTTGATAATTAACTAAAGGTGAAATAAGAGATCGTAACGGAGAATAGCTGTAATTAGGGAACCCAAGAAATACGAACTTACCCGAACTTGCCCGAAAGATTAGAATACGTTTCCATACGTTACTTGAGCTTAATAGAATACGATCTCTGACAAGATTATATAAATATACATAAGCAGTTTTCATAAATGCGATTCTTGATATTATTTAATATTTAATTATATAGATTACATCAATATAAATATTAAAATTTGTATATATAAGGGTACTAATACAAATAAAAATACCCACAATGAAAAATAAATAAATATAGCTTCTATAATTTTTACTTTCACTTCCGCTTGGTCTGAAAATACTTAATTCTGCTATGAAGAAGGTGGTAAGTGAAAGTTGTGTAATGCGAGCAACGCACCAGATTTTTTTTCTTCTGGTAAGCCTGCGACTTTATCTACTATTACTCCTATAAATGTTTCCCTCTACTTACGGAATAAAGTACACAAGGTCAACTAATAAATACCTTATTACGATTAAAATAAATGAAGCTTTTGAAAAATAAAGATTTTCGTATTAATTAACTTTTTTTTAATATTTGAAGATATTGGTTTTAAGAATTTTAAATAGCAATTGAAAAAAACATATTGAGATCCTCTCTACATTAGTATGTACTCTCCCCATATTATTTTTTATTTTTGTTTTGAAGCTGTGAACAGATTACCTTGATATTATTAGTCGATTAATGTTCCTTTCTAAAAATTATAATTTATTGCTATATTATTATAGATTAATATAGTGATGTTATTATGCTATAATTATTAAAACTTAGGGAACCCGAGACAGTCGCATATCAATGCATGATCCATTTGGAGGCTCTTGACTAATAATAGCCTTGAGCTGGATTACAGACAATTATTAACGCATAACAAAAATTGTTTGATCAATTATTCAAGATAGCATGCAGGCTCTTGTAACACGAAGTCACCTCAATGGCAATTTTAAGGTTATACCGAACAAATGCCTTTGAACAGATGTAATTATGTCAAAAATTGATTCCATCTACTGGGTATATAAATACAAACGTTAAGATATTATTGGAAGATTTTAACATGAAGCATACGAGAAATAAAATATCTCACATCAATATCTAAAAAAAAAAAAATATGAACCAAATAGACCAACCAAAAATGATAAATGACTTTAAGATTGTTCAGTGTACATTCTGTAAGTAATAGAAAATCTTAAAGAGGTTGCACCATAGTGCTGCCCAAAATCGGTCTTGGTCTTGCACTTTTGCCTTAATTATGTCACTTTATTTGATGTCAGGCGAGACTCTGCAAAGCGTGCAAGACTGCAAGACTGACCTGCGAGACTCTTAGGGTCTTGCAGTAAATTTTTTTTTTTTTTTTTTAATTTTATTTTATTGAGATTTACAACTTTATTACATGGAAAATACAATAAGTACATTGGTAACATGACATGTACAACATGAAGAGAAACTACCCATTGGTAGAACACAAACTAAAGTTCTATATTAGAAGGTCCCGAGGCCATCTTCTTTTCAGACGCCTCGGAGGATTATCAGGGATCGAGGAGGAAGCAAGGTTTGAAACAAGAGGATTTGGATGGTTCTGCAGTTTGTTATGGAAGGATAGATATCTGGACTGGGCCAAATCGGAAACATATGGAACATTAAGGTCTTTATGGATGATTTTATTTGTGACAAAGTAAGGAGCGTTGAGGATTTTACGAAGGATTTTGGATTGTAAGAATACGAGAGGAATTCGATGGTTTAGTGGAGCCCCAAAGCTCAATTCCGTAAGTCCAAATAGGTCCAAATAGAGCTTAGAGCGTTTGTCTAGTAAGTGCTGCAGTAGTCGAAAACGTCGGGCGGTTTCTAGTCGTTTCAGTCTGGTATGGGGGTTCCAAGTGAGTCGTTTGTCAAGGTGGAGTCCTAAGTAGCGGATTTGCTCAACAGAAATAAGTGGAACTGTAGGACTGAAGGATACTGTAGGACAAGAGGTCATAGGTTTACGAAGGAGGGTAAAGGTGATTTGATGGGATTTGTAGGAATTTATTTTTATTCTCCAATTTTTACACCATTCTTCAAGGCTTGCAGTAAATTTAAACTGAAAATATTTTCAGATATAGTACGCTGCTTAAACATTGTAACCGTGCCTTAAATCTAAACAGCGTTGTTTTTCTTGTTGAGTTGTCTATTTGTTATATAGTTGTTGAGTATAGCTTTCCAAATAATAACAAAAAAAATAATCATTTGCCAGTACCGAAGCAAGATAGAATCAGAAAAAAAAAAGTTTTTATGAATAACGATTAAGACAAAATAGTTATTAATACCAGACCATTTTATTTAATTAAGTAAAACCTCACAGAAGTGGATACGAAATCAATAATAAGAAGAAATCAAAGATTGTGCGCTATAGAGAGATGCCCATTTTAGAAAAATTGATAAATGTACCAATGTCCGCAGGGGTAAGCAGGATATTTAAGACATGTGTATTTTTTTTTATTTTTATAAGTAATTTTCAATGGAAATATAGTAAATTAAATAAAATTTTCTAAAAAAAAAAATAGAATTTGTATTCTGTTCATGTTTCCTAATTTGGTGTCTTGATATTTTCATGTTTCATAATTTAAGGACATATTACGCCAAAATTTTATTCTTTCAAATTATCATTCTTTAAAACTTTTCGGCCTAAAGTAGGTCCATTTTCAAGTCTTTATTGAATCCTCCAACTAAGTATCCATATCTAAGAAGAATTAATTGTCCTATTATTTTAGGGTTTTCCCTTCTTTATCTATGAAGGAACTGACGAAGTCAAGATATTATAATCCGGTCCCTCCTCAAATGACGAAGGAAAAACCTTAAAATAATAGGATCAATTAATTCTTCTTAAATTAAAAAAAAGGTATTTAATATGGATACCTAGTTCTACGACTCAATTAAGACTTGAACATGACCCTAGTTTAGGCCGAAACGTTTTCAAGAATGATAATATATAAGAAATAAAATATTCGTAGGATTTGTCTTTGTTAAAACTATTTCAAGGGTACTTTCAAGTGACTAATGTTCTATTATACCTTAAATAATGAATTATTCAAGATTTTTGTTTTAAAAAAAAATGATGTGTGTATGAAATTATATATCCTTAAAGTATCAATATTTTCAGAAAAAAAAATGACTAAAACAAACTATTTACAGAAACTTACATTCAGGTATTTATTTTATTTTTATGACAAGTTATTACAAGACTTTTATTATTTTGTTTCTGGCGAAATAAAATACTTAAGTGTATTTTATATATATATATATATATATATATATACACACTTAACCTCCTTTAAAAAATAATATAACTTACAAATCAGTTAATAACATTCAAATTTATTAATTTCACTAAGGAAATCTTTTGATAATAATATAACATTATTATGCTTGGTTCATCAATCTTCACTTCGTAACATTTTTAATAATTTTAATTATTTAATTATTTACGCCAGAAACAACATCCGTGGAATCAGACAAGGAGATCCCTCTATAGGACTATTTTAAAAAAAATTAGGGGGAGGATGTGTGGAAAATGAAGCAAAACAAGTAGGAATAAAAATAATCAAAATTAAAGGAAATTAAAACCCACAGTTTAAAATGGGAAATCTTCCACCGATCCTCTAGAAAAGAAAAGACAACTATCTGCAGAATAAGAATTGGAAATTGTGAGTTCTAGCACGCCTACCTACAAAGAGGACTTGATCCTCCGACCTGCGAGAGCTGCAATGTCCAAAGGACAGTAAAACATATTGTACAAGACTGCTCTCTATTTGAAACTGGTAGGAAAAAGTTGGACATGGCACAAAAAAATAATCTACAATACAGCCAAAGATCAGTTAAAAAAATATTCACATTCCTAAAAGCGATAAAACTGTATAAAAGATTTTAATTTGAAGGTGTTGCCAATGACCCTACAGCGTAGAGGCAACTAAAAAAAGTAAAATAAATAATTATTCTTAGAATGAACACGGCATTTTCAAAAAATAAATATTTAAAAATTATAACCAGAAACGATACTGATTTTTAAATTCTGAAGAGACAGAATTTAAATCGTATATATTTTGTTTACTAAACCGAAGATGAATCTCAGTTTATTCTGTAACAGACCTCGAATTAATTATCAATAATTATAAGCTTGTTAAACAAGGAAGTCATTTTAAAAGTTGCGAATTTGTAATCCAGTAGGAGAGTGTATGAACAAGAAAAGGAAAAACTGAATTTTTTCAATAGAATACCTTGGTGTTATAATACTAAATGATCGCTACTAATTCTCATAAATAATACCTTTATCGGAAACAATAATAACAAATAAATTAAATATTATTATTTCAATGATATTCAGACAGTCCATATAATATGATGCCAGATAGGGGGACCTTGAGAGACGTAGGCCGTATCAATTGGTGATATATTAAGACCAAGGATTTTGTATTTTTCCAAACCTAAAGATGACATCAGTTTTTTTGTCCAAAGTTCAATTTTTTTTTTATTTAATCAATTATATATTTATAAAATATTTAATACTTTATTGAAATGTATAACTTAAATTAAATTTGAAGTTGGTAACATGTAAAACATGAAGAGAAACTATCCATTGGTAGGACTCCAATTATAGTTCTATATTAGAAGGTTCCGAGACCATCTTCTTTTCTGAGGCCTCGGAGGGTTCTTAGGAATAGAAGAGGAATCTAGGTTAGAAACAAGAGGGACGGTTGGTTGTTGTATAGTACAGGCGTAAAACCTGTTGGTCATTATTTAAAATTATATATTTTGGTTATGAATATCAAGAATTGGATAAAATTAAAAAGATGTAAAATTCACGTTAAGGTTAAAGTTGTTTACGGTTATTGAAATTTAGTTATTTAAAGTTAATACGTTATTTAAAAGAGAATTTTTTTTTCTCTCACGTTATTTAAACGGAAACAAGAAAAAAAAAGTAAAATGAAAAAAAGAGGTGGGGAGTGCTGCGTGGGAGGTTCAGAGATTTTTTATATTACTTCCTCGGAAAGAATACATATGATTTTGCCTATGATTTTTTCATTATTTCCCAAAACAGGCCGGTGTATTTTCTGGTATTCCCCTTATGTTTAATTGTCTAATGTAAAAGACACAGCTCTCGAAGAAATGGACCACTGTCATTCTCTCTCCACACTTCCGACAAATGGGCGGGTTTTCGTTCGTAATTAAGTGAAGCTGCGCAAGTCTGGTATGACCTATTCTTACTCGCGTAAGGGCAACTTCCTCAATGAAACAAGATGAGTTGGATGGTTCAGAAGTTTATTATGGAAGGATAATTATAATTTTTAAATAATATTTTTCTTTAGTCGGTAAATAAGAATATTTGCATGTTACTAAATTGAATTCAATTATAATTTAACGCTTTTAAGTAGCCTGTGTCAGTAACATTTAAATTTGAAAAAAAAACGTAATTCCTATTTTTTATATTTTAACTGATACAAAGGGAATGTATGAATTTAATATATTTAAAAAAAATACATAATAAGAAAAAAAAATCATCAAATAGTAGTCAGGGTTTAATATATTCCGGATAATGGACGAAGTATTCCAAGAATAAAATTGGAAGTTGAAACAAATAATAATAGAGTATAAAGATCATTAGCTAAGAAAAATTGTATTCATTGTCAAAATGTAAATATCTGTTTTCCTTAGCACTTTGGATATCGATAGCTCATAGACGGTACTGCTTGGCTGTCTGATACTTCGTAACTGGGTCATAGGGTATTACTGTTCTTGTTGAAAGAGCTTTGTTGATAAACCTCCGTGTCAGTAATGAAGAACTATCCATTCCACTGCTAACCGGAAGTGGCCATAGGAAATTATTTCCCTTTTGGTGTCGTTAACAAATACCGGTTTCATCCGATAAAGGTGTACTCTCGCAGAATCTTCTTCCATCTGCGATATTCTTAATTTATCCTCACACAGAGATTCTACGACTCCCTCCCTGCTTGGTGCCTGAACATGCATTCCTGCAACAAGAGATAGAGAGGAATTCCTGCTAGGTCCTATACCCCCTCATGAGATACTGAACTACAAGAACTGGCGGATGACTCGCAGTAGAACCATCCGCTGAATATAAGCCTGGCTGCTCTTTTGGTGATGCGAGAGATTCAGATTTCAACCAGGAGACTCATACCAGAGAATCAAAAGGACACCCCCGACACAGAGATGGGCAGAAATGCTACTCTGAGTACTGAGTATCAAGTATTTTACTCAAATTCTGACCTCTTTAGACTACCAATGAATTTAATTACTAATTCAATAGATGCCCAGCGATTAACTGAAGTAGTCATTGAATTCCCCATAGTGATTCAATTTAATTAAGATAACTGTTACTCGGTATTTAGAGTAGCATTTGCCCATCTCTGCCCCGACACGACTGGGTCTATCAAGGATTAATTTTCTCCACTCCCATTAATATCAATATTTATAGACGTTATCACCGAGGGGGTGCAAAGCACATCCGGCACCTCCAACCCACATTTTATGAAAGGGGAGAAAATTCCTCTGACATCCCTATATTTCACAGTCATTTACTTAAAAATAATATACAAAAAACATAATTAAGCCGTAAAAAAACATATAAAATATTACATTATAAGCAATAAACTTATGACTGGACATTATGTTCTATCTAACTTTCTATCTCTCTTTCTCCCCTCACCAAAAAAACAAAACAAATTATCGCTTCCACGACAACGCTCTATAATTTCATTATATTGACAATGTTGGTCAAATCTTTTCTGAGTATTAAGATCTTAATAACGGGGCTATTGATGAATTCTAACTGTTGCTCCAATCTGTCTTGAGATAAATGCATTGTCACCTCCTGTTTGATTAAGTAGCGGTCCCTAATCCTATCAACAGAGTATTGAGATCAGTAGCAACCTACGTCGATCAAGGGAGATAACGCTTGGAGTTTGTTTTTATTAATATTAACCTACAATCAGAGATCGTATCTTATTCTTTCCTATATGCTAAATACCGTTATGGTAAACAAAGTCGCATTAATGGCTTAATATGGAGTTTGGTTTATTAAAGGTTATTATATATGAAGTAATAGTATTTTCTTACATATTTGGTTTATTTTTTTTTATATTAAACTTGGTAATAGACCAAGAAAAAATATTTTTAACACCTTCAGAAAATTTGTTATGTTTCAGGAAATGTAGTATCTAAAGATCTAAAAAAAAAATTGAATTATAATATTTCAAAATATAATAATGTCACTCTCAGATATTTTTCTTATTATATCTGTAATTTGTAACATTATTCTAGAATTAGTTTTTATCATATATAAACATAAATATCCTATATAAATATATATAATCACAGTAAATTATAATTTTTATATATTTTTCATTATATCTCTATTAATTATGAAATAATACATTATGCTACACTTATGGTCAAAAAGTAGTCGAGCTATGAGTGGCACAAGTATTCCATATAAAGAAGATGATAACAAAAAATAAATAAATAAACAAATTGAAGGATTAATATTAAATTGGAAAGTAAAATAAATCATAATAATAATTAAAATTAATTTAAAAAATTAAAATAAAATAAAATAAAATATAACAATTCATATAGCATACTCATAGTTAATAAAATAAAGTAAACCACTCTTCTCAAACTTTGAACATATAAGAAGAACATATAAGATTGTTATGATAACTCGCAAAACTATCTCGCAAAAAATAAAAACCTATAGAAATAAAAATAAAATAAAAAACTAACATAAAATATCTGAAAACTTATTTTTTCTTTTTTCCTTTTATTGTAACTTTTCTTTATTATTATTATTATTACATTTTTTTTTATTATTATCATTTTTTCTTTTTATTATTAGGATTTTTTTAATTATAACCAGTTCATAAATTAAAACAAAAAGCATAAACTTAATGGCATTGATAATCTACATGGTTTAGACTTCATTATTCATTTGAAAGATTATTCAATAAGTTTTACACATATAATTATAGCGAAATAAACCATTGTAAAATAATTTGTGAAGATTTTTAAATTAAATAAGATTAACAATTTTTTTTAGGACATTAAACTAACCATTATTTACTCTTTTGAAAAACAAAGACCAGAATAGTATAAACTCTAACTCTAGGGCTGTTCAAATACCAATGCAGCCATATGAGAAGGGATTCAATGATCAATATTGTTGAATTTTACTTTAAGGATTGAATTTACATTAGATATATCTTCAAGACTTGTAAATTAAAGTTTGTTTGATCTAGAATGTTCTATTATTGAAGTTGACCATTGAGCGCTGATGCAGTGCTTCCTATATTGGATCGGAGAGGAGAGGCGTTGAGATGCCCCAACCGTTGAGCAGAGATCATCAATCCAGCAATTGTTTTCATCGGGGTCATTCACTGAGCTATATATAAGAGCCGGTTCCTTCTCAAGGATTCTTTCATCTCTTTTAACCAAAAAAATCTTGTATTAAAAATCCATTTTAAGCATGGGCGATAGTCGATAGTCGTATCGATACTAAAACAGTCATCATCATCATAATCGTACTCCAGCCCTCCCTACCGCTGAACCATAAGGAGAGAAAGCGTGAGGGGAGGGAGCCGATTGCCCTCCATTAAAAATAGTGAGGAGTGAGAATATCGTTTCCTCCCCATAATATTTCGCAATAAGATAAAATCAATAAATATTAATCTAGATGAATTAATAAATGTGTAATCATGTAATAAAATAGGAAAAGTCGATTATATGACTAAGCTAATTCCTAGAAATAGCTACGCAGGTATTTTCTGTATATTATCTGAGGCAATTCCGAAAACGACATGTCTCGAGAAGCCAACAGGAGGATAACAATGGCGAGAAGCTGCTACTATGGCCTTTGGAAGCATTTTGGAAGCAGGTTTCTCTCTAACAGGACAAAGATCACTCTCTACAAAACCTTGGTCCGCCCTCTTTTAAATTATGGATCACAAGCATGGGCCTTTAAGAAGGAAGATGAAAGTAGACTTCTTAACTTTGAGAGATCAATCAAGGATATAGACTTGGCCCAGTTTATCAAGATGGGACGACTTCGATGGGCCGGGCACGTCGCACGTATAGATGATTCGGCAGTAGCCAGGAAGATGCTGCTCGGAAAGATGCATGGACAAAGAAAGGTTGGCAGGCCAAATGTAAGATGGAAGTATCACCTAATACTTAATCGGTCGCACGGTCTCTACTGGAAGTCCGAAACTGTAGAGCTGTTGCAGCTGATCTGACGAGAGCTTTTGGAGGAGGCCCAATCTCGGTTATGGTATGTTCAAAGCTTCCAAGTGGTTCCATCCTCCGTCAACTCAATACACTTCTTCCAATCGAGGTCTGTCTGACTTTATCCTACAGAATATGCCTTTGTTTTCCTCGGAATAAGTTGATCGCCGCCAAGAGGTGCTCTCAGAGTAGTAGTAGATGATTGCAAATAGTACATTGCCATGTTAAACTACATTGAAACAATATTGCAGAATAAGAACAACATCACGCACCCTAGTGTCACCGTCACCTTCTCTAAGAAGATCCCCTCCCTCTCCCGAAAGGGGACTCCGACCCCTAGGCATAAAGGTGTCAACCCCACCAATGAACAAGAGGTAGACGAACTGATACCCTAGCAGACTGAAACATAATATATCAAAAGACAGACTGAATATAGTTTTGTCAGTTGCTCTTAAGTAAAAGGTTATTTGATCATTGACGAGTCGTTTCAGCTAAACTTAGATCTTCAAGTCAATCAAGTCTTATTTAGTAACTCAGTGGCATTTTTTTATATCTCTTTTAGTAAAATAACCTTTAAACCTAAAATTTACAGATTTACAGTTATTTCATTAATAGAAATAAAGAAAAAAAATATTGCCATGAGAAATATCTCATCATTACTGAACAAGAATTGATAATGGCTTTAGTTTTAGCCGAAACGTCGTTAAAATTATAAAATAAATTTGTTAAATTAAATAAATTTGTAATCCAGTGGCGATTTTCGTAAGAACGACATAATTAATTATACAAAGAAATGGAGAAATGGCTTAACAAAAATATTAGATTTTTAAATTGTAAAATTTCACATGAAGAAATATAGAATTCATTATTGCAGTTTCCATTAATCAAGGAAATATTCGGTTTAATTAAAATTCATTAAGTTACATCTGATAACCTTAAGGTTATATCTCATAAATTTAAGGTGATTTAAATTGCTAAGCACTATGATGAATTTTATCTTTGAGAAAACAGAAAATTTTACGCTTGCTGTAGCAATTTTGAGTTTCGCATGATTTTATCCTTATTAAATTGTACCAGCCAATGTCACTGAAAGTAGGTAAGGACTATGCGTGAGAAAGGATTTGCATCAAAGAAAAGAAACGGTAATTTTTTATTAGTTGGGGAGGGGGGTTCAAGACCAAAGGGAGAGCCACTCGTAAAAAATTATAATTTGTTTGTAATGATTACTGTTTAAGAAATAATCAAATAGTAGGTGAACCCCCTCTACCGGAAGAGTTAATGATGTATTAAAATAAAAGAAAGGGTATAAAAAATATATCATGATGGAAATCTAACTGCAAGTAAAATTAATTATTGGCTTTTAATAAAGAAACGTTGGCTTTTAATAAAATAGTTTTGCCATTATTTAGCCTATTTCACGCACCCATCTCCTTCCTTTAAAATTAATTATGTTTCGAATAAAACAACTTCTGAAGTTTACAGTTAGGTTAGTTATGATACACCATATTAAAAAAAAATTAAATACCCAGATGGTTTTAAATACTCCTTTGGTGAAGGAACCCATCGTCATGAATAAACCTCAGTAAGAGAAAGAGGTAAAGAAATCAATTTTTTTTAATAAAAACATTCAAGAAGAACATGAACTGTTCTATCTCCTTTCCTGTTGAAGACACTTACAATTAGCTGTCAAGAAAAGGATTGAGATCTGTATCTTCTTTTTATTTTCCTTCTCTCAGTTTTTCTTCTTTAGTTTGGCTTTTTCTTTTCTCTTTTTTTTTTTTTTTGTACTTCCTTCTCAGAGCGAGTCGTTATCAGCGACAGCAACCAAAAAAGCCGTGGGGGTCCTTCAGCTGTTTTGTCAAATCTCGCAGAGTTGGTTTTTGTGATGATGTTTTTCTCGCGGGACGGTTGGCATTTCTTCATCTGCGACCGGCCCGTTCGACTGATTGCAAAGATAACCCCACTCAGTCAGCAGGCTCTTAAAAAATTAGAGATGAAAGTATCTCTCAAATATATATTGTAGCATATGTTGCTGCTGAGGTCTCAGATCTTCATTCAGTCCAAAAATCGCATTCGATTGATCCAAAAATTAACATAGGTATTGTTCTTTCACATTTATCGCAGTTGCCTATCTACCGTATCTTGTTGACGGTCTACCCATTGAATCATAACTATCTCTAATTATGAGTGTTGAAGCGACGATGCTGTTTAATCGATATCGTTGCCAACATCATCCATATCTGTTCTTATTGTATCAAGCTTATAGAAATCATATCATAGGTGTAAATAGGACATTACGCCATTCACAAACAAATCAATCTCCTCAAAATAAGTATGTAACATAGCTATCAATAGTTTTGGTTAAAGCAAAAAAAAAATTAACTACAAATAATAGAGATAATGTTCTATACCTCTTATCGATAATTAAATAGTGTTTCTAACTTAGAAAAGTATCGTTCTTGAGTTATTTAAAAAGTTCGTACGAATACTGTATGTATACTTAACTGTGGTGTGACATATTTCATTCAAAATTCATTAGCTTTTCAATACAGACATTCTCGTTGATTCAAACACATTTTATTTTGTGTATTTTTAATTTTGTAATATTTAAAATAACTAAACTCGAAATGTGGCAATAATTAGTTAATCAAATATTAGTTAATAGCTGGCCCGAATAATTCGCATAAAATATTGGTCAGTGAACAACTGATAAAATATTATTGCAATACGTTAATGCAATGTATTATAACGTCGAGGAATTCATTTTCCTTTTCTTGGTCGTATTAAAATAGTTAATTTATAATAATTAACAAAAAAATTTGTACAATTTACTGTAGTCTATATATTTGCTTATAATGGTCATATTTTGATTTTTTTTTTTTTTTTTTTTGTAGGACATTTTGTAACGTTTTAATTAATCGCGGATGTAATCCACCCTAATTTGCATACTTTTTCTGTTATGGCTAAATGAAGTTTGTTTTTATTTTTAACTTTTTTATTCTGAGGTGTTGGGGGTTGTGCCTAATGGAAGAAAGCAATTTTTAAAATGATGGCCCAATAACTGAAAAGTAACGAAGATATGGCGAAATTAAAGAAATTAAACACCTGTAAGAAATAAATAAATGATAGTATATATCTTTAACAATGGGAACTTTCCAACAACTTAGGGGTCATTCTTCATTTTAAGTTTAAACGATATTTATATTACACAATATAAAAATTAACAGTAAACTTGAAGATAGAAAACATTAAGACATTAACATTTATAAAAAAAAAAATGTTTTTACACACAGCTGTTTTGAATAAATAAAAACAATTTGTTATTTATTTAATTAGTTATAGTTATTTATTTATGGAACATCAAATAATATTATTTACAATCAAAGAGTATAATGACTTATTAGACACCGATGTTTTATAAGGGAAATGCAGGTCTTCTTCATCTTATAGATGAAAATCATATGAGTAAATATAATGAAAATAAATATATCGTAAAATACTTTAAAATAGTGGAATATATTTATTGAGTATTTGTTTCGACCCAACTGTGCGGTTGTTTATTAAAGCTGTTGTGTCAGGAAAGGCTTCCGTGCGGAACTATCGGTGGGATAGACTAAATGTTACATGCACGACTCTATTATAAAACAAAATCGTCATTTATCAATAATTTCGTACTTCTTTTATTTATGTTAATGCTAATAATTCAGTGGGTGGGGTGGCCGAACGGGCTAACGTGTGCACTGCACCGCCGCTTCCTGGCAACCTGATACATGATACAATGATAAAATATAGTCACGAGTTCGAGTCCTGGTGTCGGGGGCGTCTTTTAAATTCCCGCTAACACTCCTTGGCCCGGGAAAACACCGTATAGCCTTAAAGGCAAGGAAGAGGAGGACGCAAAAAAAAAAAATGCTTTTAATTTTTTTTTTTAACCATTTATTAATTTGTTGTCATTTTCTTTATCAAATAATAATATGTGTATCGAACATTATCGAGAAAACATCGTCAAGGGAAGAAGAAGAAATTAAGCAAAATTTGTCTCTGTTTAATAAAAATATATTTGAAAAGCTAAAAGAATAATCATTACTGTATTTAAAAAAAATATCTTTAATCTATAGACTAACTATAAACTTTGTATTATATAAGTATTTTCTTCTTATCGATTCGTTAAGGAATTGCACTAAACAACCCCACTTTAACACCGTTTGCCAATTTGTATAACTTGCAAATTAGCGTCGGGCTTAATATTTTCTGATAATGCACCGTTTCTGGACCAGTAACATAGAGGTAATGTCTAGTTTCATTCATAACCACCAGCCTCTCTTCCCAACCCAATTCAGGCTCAGTAACTCGCTTTAGTATATCCCAGGACTGTATGTCTAGAGGTAACCTTCTGACACCCATCACACACCCTAGTCCATTGAGATGGTCAAAACTACTTTCGGAAATTATATTAATATTCAGTTATAGGCCTGGAGGAGTTTGGTTGCCCATTGTGGGATACGCTCGTTGGTTCCGTTATCAACCGGGGCGACATTCCGAGTGATCGATTTCTTGCGAACTTATTTAAAATTCACTCGACGGCACCAGAAGCATCGTCATGAATTATAGTTTATGACAGCTGTACAATACCTAATAGAGAGAGAGAGAGCTGTAGGGGTGACGTTGGATAGTTGGAACCCTTAGCGCCATTTCCTCTGCTGTTGACAAAATCGGGATGTAGCACGTTGAAGGAAGTGGTCTTTGTTGAGGTGTCAGCGATGGCTCTTTGGGGTTTCAATGATTTCGAAGAACAAATAACGCCATTATAAGTTTGATACATCCGTCATATTAATCAACTTGATATTTTAAAAATGAACTTTGAATTTTTTTAAGTGAGAACTACACGAAGCGAGCTTTGCAATTTTTTGTGGATAGTGAGTGAGGACGAGCCGTCACTCTCGGATACGTAACGCTCATTCGGGTAAAGTCGGCTCGAGTCGACTAATTGAAATGATTTTTCATTTGGAATAAAATATCTCAGAAACTAAAAATCGGACTTGTATACTGTAAGCCTGGGAAATTTTCAGCATTTCATTCTCCTTGTAATTTATTTTCATTCGAAATTGTATCTTGACTCGAAACTGTGTTAGATTGGGAAAAGGAGAAAAAGATAGTGTCGAAAACCAAATGATAACGAGTTTTGTTAAAATATCTCGAAAACTTAAATTTGGATCTGTATAATGTTAGCGAGGAAAATTTTCAGTTTTTGTTCTGAGCTGTAATTCGAAATTGTCGTGACGCCAAATTAAGTATTCGAAAAGGGAAAAAGATAAAGCGAAAAAAAAAATAATAATAATAATGACTATTTTCAACATTTCATATTTTTAATTTAATTTTATTTATTTATTCCACCGTGTTGATGTTTTTTTGTTGCCTCTACCCTTTAGGATCATTATTAAAATTGTATTATTGTATAAAAATTCAATGTTAAGCCTTGTTATACAGAATTCTGATAACACATATCTGCTACCGCCAGATAATTCTACACAATCCCCAAAAAATAAATGACTTTTTAATTTGTTTTAATTATATATTGTTTTAAGTATATATTTTGCAAAATTCTTCTCATACATGCAACATACTACTTTAAATATGCTCACATATTTTAAATTGTTGTTTCAACAAGTAGAAAAATTAAACTGACTATGATTTCAATAGCAGCCAACCAATCCAAGCTTTACAAACCATGAATTCAGCACTCCGCGGTTGCTTCACTTAAATGTTATCTAATTGTAGATGACTTGGTTCCGCTGCTTTCTAAATCGCTTGGAACTGTTTTTTAAAAAGTCTCAAGAAACTTGGTTTTGAAGTGAGCTTACTTGATTATTTACACAAATGTAAACGGGATATTTATTGCGAATTATATTATACTATATTGACTACAAACAAGCCTATGAGAGTATAGAGAGAAATGTAATGTTTCAAAAATTAAAATTTTAGGATGTACGAGATTTTGGGATCAGTCTTTTAAGATGACCCTGGAGGACAGCAAAGGTATAGCAAAAATTCATGACAAGTTTTCAAAAGAATTTCACATTCAGGAGGTTGTAAAACAGGGAGACACTCTTTCCGCAGTACTGTTATTAGAAGTATTCATGAGATCGATCCGTATAAGGTCAGGAGGATGGGTATATGACAGAATGACTCAACATCTTGCTTTTGCTCATGATTTGGTGATTACAGGAAGAACATGTGAAAAAGCTAAAAAACAAAACAAGACTTGTCAAAAATAAACAAAAACTAAATAAATGTTAACATCGAGGAAGACAAAATGCTATAGATACATCGAGAGAACTGGATATCGTTTTGAATGAGTTTCACAATTTAGGTATCTTGGCATTACTATCACTAAGGATAATAATATATGAGAAGAAAAGTATACAAGGATCATAGCGATATTGGTCCCTAACAAAAATTTTCCGAAAAAATGATATACCAAGAGCTCCCAAAATAAGAGTATATAAGACAATCCTGCAATCAGATTTTGTTTATGGAAGCGTGTCCCGGACCCTAACGCTCAGTTCTGGACTCATAAGACGTTGTTCATAAGAAGTTGTAGATCTGTGGCGATTAAAGACGAATTCATCAGACATTATTACCGCGATAAAGAGAGAAAGGATAAAATGATTGGATCATGTGCAGAGAATGAAGCATAGCAGACTTCTTAAAATAATTATGTAGGGTCAACCAGGAGGAAAAAGGAAAAGAGGCAGGTTATACTTCGTTAGCTGGAAGATGTTAAAAACGATTTAAGGAACCTGGGCCCGATGGAGGAGCAGCCGGCGCTTGGAGAAGACGTGAGGTTAGTTCTGCAAGACCATAGCGCCATCGGATGATGATATTATTCTACGATAAGTATGATAGATATAATAAATATTAACTTACAGTCACTAGTAGATAATGAGTTGAGTAACTATTCTTACCTAAAAAAAAGAAAAAGATAATAATCAATATTATTGTTATAAATATATATATTTTGATAAAAAATATCATAATACAAGTACACAACCATTTTCGAACACTTCTCATTATCAAATATCTTAATAAACAGCAAATTAATTTTAAATTCAAATATATTTATTTAATAAAGTTACATAATTGGTTTAAAATCTGTTGAGAATCCGATTAAATCACAACAGATAACATTCAATCTTCGACATGAAAAGTCTTTCAGTTTTCCTCCAGGATAAATAGATTGCAAAGGCGTATATTGTACAATAGGTTGATCTGACATTTAATCGAAGAATTAAATGAGATCAACATATCAAGAGAAAATTCCTTAATCAAAAACTAGGAGTTATATATTTTATAATTATTTTGAATGTTTTAATTTTGTAAAATATTTAATGAAATGGATAATATTTATTTTATTCGGATCTACGCATCAGAAATATATAACATCTTAAAACACTCACATTAGCAAATTACGATTTTTCAAGAATATTTATAAAAATAATTAAAGGGTCTTAAAATCTATCTTAGCAATATAGCTTTACATGCCAACTGTTAACAAACTCTTACGAATCCTATAAAAACAATAAATTAAACGGAAAATCAACTCATTCTGACATGGCCATATCAGCAAAGCATGCCATGTAACAACCGTAGAAGATTTAAGAGTTCTGGATGTGGGAACTCCTCGTCTAAAATTTAATGTTAATGTCACGACACACAATTACTCCCGTTCCTTCTCCTCTCTTAAAATTCATAATTTCGTGACAGTATTCATGGTAATATATTTCGAAATAAATATCTTCATCCAACTACACGAACTCATATTACTGACTGAACTACGATCAAAAGAATCGAAAAGCAGAAAGTGACCTTTAAATTCAGCCACCTGGGTGACCCCTTCACCCCAGGTTAGTTTGGTGGACACCGAGTGAAGGTGTGATGTATTCTATAATTCACTCAGTTGATGAATAAATATTTTATTGTTACATTCATTAATATTCGGACTATTAATAAAATATAAACTCTACCATTAAATTATTTTCCGACCTAGTGATAAGCACATGAGCTCAAATTCTCTTACAACATTCCGGAGAATTTCTGTCCAAATGATACTCTGACAACCGTCGGGCGAATAAGACGGGGTATTACCCTCGAATTGTGTGAAGACACCAAAATGCCAGACATGACGTCACCAAATTAGGAGCGCATCCTTTGATGACTCAATGCATAGCACTGGCGTCGCTGATTAATATTGTCGGCCAAACTAAATGAACAGTCTTCCGGTTCCAAAAGCTGCAGAGATGATGGGACGACTTGATAACTGGACTGTATGTGGCGAAAACAACCCAACATAATGTAAAGACGCTTTCTTTAATTGGTTTTATGTAATGATTTTAAGTAAATTAGCAAGTTTTTAACTATTGAGGAGGAATGGCTGAATGGGTTAACGTGTGTACAAAAAAGCTTTACCCAGCAACGTGACAAACTGAAGATTACGGGTTAGAGTCACGGTGGCGGGTGCTTTTAACTCTGACCTTAATCCCCCTCCCTATTTCTTGGTCAACGACAAACCCGTTTGTCGAAAGTTGGGGTAAATGAGAAGAAAAAAAAAAAATCAACCTTCTTTCATTACTTTATGGAATATGAAATAGTAGTTGCTAATTGTTCTGAATCGTGTGCTTTCCAGCAACAGTCCAGAGTTGTTCATGTCTTATCATGCAGCTGAACTTTGAGGAATGGCTTAAATCATCTCTATATTCGTAAAAACCCAACCGATTTGTGAGCCTTTAGATTTTTCTTTGTAGCTGTTAATTTAAATGAAGATTTAACCCCAAAGACAAATTAAAAACTAATCAAATATGTTGAGGAAAACTTTTAGTTTCCATTAGACAAAAGAGGTTGTTTGATTATTTCCTAAAGATCAATTCACAGTTCAGGTACTTTATAAAAGACAAAATTTTAACCGACGTTAAAATTAAAGCTTTCAGTTGATCACAAATCACTGATACACAAATCCAAAACAAATCTTGAAACTAGTTTGGACATACGGACTGGAAATGTAGGTGACAGATAAAGTTTCTATTAAAAACGCCTCCAATTCGTTCACTTCCAAGTTCTTTGAACTATAGTCAATGACTCATTCTTTGAAATAAAGAAAACTCTTCACCATGACCTCAATATCCCTTTTTTCCATGAAAAATCAACCAAATATCACCAAAGCCTTACATATAATCCAAATCTCCAGGTACGATTCCCATCTTAATCCATCCAGTCTGAGGATTCTATAGATACGAATTCTCTAAATAGTCAAATTCTTCATTCAAGATATGGATGTATGTGGCTGTAGCGTTCTCGCTAAATCATCATAGGCTTTAGCACCAGGGATCTCCAGGGGTTATGTTTTTTTTAACACCTGTAGAAGAACAAGCCTGGTTCAGACTTCCCTTAGCTGATTATAAATAATATATATAGGTATTTCTGTGTTTAAGGTTTTATCTTACTTTGCTTATCTTCATGTTTATTTTATTTTTATTTATTGGGTGTATTTTTATTTTTCATTATTATTATTTTGGTACTATTTAGCTTTTATTTTATTCATTTATATTTTCTGAAAATATGGTGAGAACTCATTTTTTCACTGTAACTATTGTCACAGGATGTATTATTACTCAATAATATAGTTTCAGCATCAATGTTTTCTATAAAGGAGAGATTCTGAGGTTGTTATTTGAAAGGAGAATTAAATCAATGGGTAGTTATTACCTCAACAACAATAAGTATATAAACAGACTACGTTTCGGCAAACATCATCCGGGCAGACATGTGCAAGATAACCTTGTGATGATTGAACTTTGAAAATAATTCAACAAGAATTCAAAGAGTTTAGAATTACCTTGCTGTAGATGCTACACGCCACAAATGCTTCGTTAAATTAAGAAAAAAAGAAAAAGTGGAGGGGATGAGCACGCGAGTCATTTACGTGACTAAGCCGAGGGCAGCTGGGCACGTAACCTTTCGCGGACTCCTCTGTCGTTACCAGGCGTGACATTTCCTTTCCTCCCATTCCTCCGGAGAGACCTTCCACTTCTGTAAGGAGGCATGGTCCTTCCACGCATGGCAGAGGAGTTGAGCAAGAGGCTCCTAGATATAGGCACCTGCCCTAGGAGTCGGCCTAGACCTATTGGCCTGCCAATCATTGACTCAATTGGTTCCCCCCGGGGAATCTGACCTGTATACTCCTTGTTGTAATATAAAAAAATGCAAAATTCATTCTATTATTTAAAAGACATAACCATTAAATGGAACTTAACATAATAATTACTTCGGCAGTAATCAAGGCTTCGTCAATATTAATGAAGTTTTACAAATATTATAACTATCAATAATACCGCAACCACTTATCGATTAAATTAACAGCCATAAAATATTATGTTGGTCTTGTTAGACTTACAGCTTGCGCTTAGCTGATAATTTTAGTTTTTTTTAAACTGCTAAACTGACTTCGATGGAAGAGGTTTTTAGTGAGTGTTCACTTTATAAATATTACAATCAAGTTCAACTTTAAAATACATTTTATTCTTGTATATATAAGATTAGTTGGCTCCTGCGAAAAATTCGCAAAGACAATCAGTCTGTGAAAAAAATGATAAAATAATAAGACGAAGGAATCATTTACTTTTTTTTTTTCGGTAATTGTTATCGACTAAGGGAAAAAAATTAAATGTTTGCGAATTACAATAACCTGTATCTCAGTTAGCAATGGTCCAAGTACGATGATTTTATTTTTTTTTTCAGGGAATTTAGTAATCTTTCAGTTCGGAGAAGACAAGAAATTAATTATTTATTTCATTCAGATGGAAAAGAAACTGCTGCCATGTCTTGTCAGACGAGAGATAACTGCCCTGAAGCTAAGACAGGTATGGGCCACCTGGAACCATTCATATTCACCTAAGATTGCAGTGAACTTGCAAGACAGGCAGATGATTATTATTTTATTTTTGTAAGAAGAACATGGAGTAGTGAATCCTAAGGCCCTAGCAAGAGGCCCGAAGACTTTGCTGAGAGGATAAGCAACGGAGACCAGAACCGCCAGTAGTATTTAATTTAGCTATCAACCCATTTAATCAACCACAAATAAAATAGTTTTATTAAATTATTGTAATTGATTCAGCCTCAACAACTCCAACATTATATTATAAATTAAAAGAAAGCAATCCTTTTTCCATTTTATATTTTAGCTGTCTATAAGCAATTGCCTAGGAATCAGTAATTAATAGCATACCTATTATGGCAATATATTTTATACAAATAGAAAGGATTGATATAAAAAATTAAACATTTTCAAATAATCAAGAAAAATTGCATTTTTTTTAGTAATTCACAAAAAAAAGATTCTTTCCATTCATAACTTTTGTTTCCTGAAATTCGGGAGGAATATGACTATTGCTTCCACCTGAAGGAGAAGAAGATCTTCAAAATGAGGTGTCAAGCATTGGATTTGATATCGCTTTTTCAACTCCTCCGCCGTCATACTACTGAAAGCAACTCACACCGAACGAGCGGAGAAGAAATGATCCTACCTCATTTACTCTAATCGGAAATCACGCCTATAATCCACGGATCGAGAACGATCTGTCTCTATCCTTGAACTAGAGTAAGACATTGGGATGGACATTGCTTGAGTTGCCCCAAAGGGATTGGCTGTGGAGCTATTATATGGATGTTCTACAGTAAGAAATTATATGCGTCTGAAGAAGACAAATATTTACATCGTCCATAGCTCTAACCGAAAAAATATAATGAGGATTATCGAAAAATAATATATTTATTTCACAATTAAAAATTATCATAGATAAATAAATTATAATAAAAAAAAATAGTAACCAAGAACACGTTCCTATCTATGTGCGCTTAATCGTTTTTAAGTTTCTTTTTTTTATTTTTTTATTTCGTTACTTCATTGCTTAATCCAAACACCGTTTCAGAGCACCATGTAACTTCCAAATGAACTGAATTCAGTGCAAAGATAATAATGTTAACAAACAGGCGTAAAAAAAAAAAAAAAAAAACATTGACTATAAGCGTAGCAATAATTCTTATATAATTAAAATATATTCAGAAAAACACATATTCTTCAAAAAAATTAAAATAGAAATCGAAAAAATAACTTGGGAAAATTGCATTATTTGGCATTTTTATGTGTGTATAATATATAATACTATACATTGTACAATAGAACCTAAATTAATCTTTCATTTTTAACTAGTACTTAATAATCTAAAAGCATACCCGTATTTTAAATAATTGAAAGGATACCTTGAAACACAAAAAGTAATTATCACATTTTTCAAGAAAAACTAAGATATTAATCTTTTTTTATAACGTAAACATTTGTGAATTGATACTGTGTAAAATGTAATGACTTTCTTTATATTTGAACTCAAACATAAATAAATTTAAATTAAAGGACAGCACTAAATCTATATTATAAGACAGCAAAATTATTCATAGGCATCATGAAACTCTAAAGAAGCAAAGTGGACCCCAAGAGCACCACCATAGTGCGATCTCGTTAGACTGAAGGGAGGAAAGGATTGAGGACTGAAGAAAAATCGACCTCCCACTTCAAGGACCTCTTCAGCGGATTGAGGCCTTTGTTAGTGAGTCGCTATTCTGCAGGCTGTGGTAGGCACCTCGACAGTTTTTACGAGTTAAAAATCTATTCAGCACTTCAAGAATGAAATTATAAAATATTTATAGACTTTAAAACTATGATGATTTAATAAAATTAATCCCACAAGGAACCACTTTAATTCCGATTGATTATTGGTAAAATACCAATAAATAATAGTATTACCTAATATCACTACTTTTTTTACCAAAAGGTAATATTTATATTTTTATTTTAATAGTTTTCACTTGTTTTCTATGTGCTTAAAAATGACCCTTCAATAGCATCTTAAACCCAACAATGACATATCACAAACCTAAAAGAATGGTCTTGGAACTGGAGAATAAAAATAAGTTCCAATAAATTCTATGAAATCACCTTTACCCTCCGACATAAGCTGACTACTTCTTGGTCTGCAGTATTGTTCAATAATATTCCACTTATCCGTATTAAACAAATTCTACTCTACTTGGACAAACGTCTTGTTTGGAATTGGCACGCAAGACTGAAAAGATAAGAAACTGCGCGACATTTCCAGCTCATTTACACGACTATAATAGAACCTACATAGATATACGGTGTTGAAATTCAGGACTCCACCAAACCATCGAATTCCTCTTGAATCTAATCCTAACAATCAAAAATCCTTAATGTCGCTTCTATGGCTCGATACTTATCATTTCATGATAAACTCTAGACCTATCCCAACTCACTTATTCTATGCCTGCACTTCCTTATCAGAAAACCACATAGGCGATGGAAAATAAGATTATCTCGTGATCTTCTTACTCAAAACTATTCAGGGAGTGCTACCATTTAATTGTATCTCGACAAGTCTTTTCATGTCATTAATTCATGTCAATTCTGTTCATGTTTACTGTTTGCATATTATTTAATACAGTTGTAAGTTTTGATAAATAAATGAAAAAGGAAACTAAGGTCTATGATTTAGACTACACGATATCTTTATCGTTATGAAATTAACAATATAAAATATAAGACATAAATAATAGCTCATTATAAATAGTATGGAATGCTGAACATTTCCCTCGGTTATATTATGAAAGTATGATTTTTAGTCTGAGATATTTTAATATCTTCCATGAAACTCGATATAATTTGGCTTCCGACATTATTATTTCCTTTTTCGCCTCTCTAACACGTCATCACGTTAAAATACAATTTTGAATAATATCCCATTACGGAAAGGATGAAATGCTGCACAGTTCCTTCCCTTACAATATGCAGGTCCGATTTTTAGTTTATGAGATATTTTAATCCATATCTTCAAAAAATTAGTTATCGTCTGGTTTTTGACACTATTTTTTCTTTTTCGCCACCCTAACACGGTATCGCGTTAAGATACAATTTTGAATAATAGCTCATTACAAAGCCGATGAAATATGAACATTTTCCACGCTTACAATATGCATGTCCTATTTTTAGTTTTTCAGATATTTTAATCCATATACAAGACATTTCGACTCTAGTCTTTACCCGAGCGTTACGCATCGGAAATCTGACAGCTCAATTTAATTCACTCTCCACAAAAAAAAGTGCAAATGCCCTTAAAGTAGTTTTCTCTTAAAAAATAAAACTATTAGTGTATTACTAGATGTTAGTTGTAATAAAACACAGAAAAGTTGGTAGTTAAAACAACTAAAAAATAAAAATATATAAATGTAATACTTATTATTTTATCTGTTCTCCGGAGTTAAAGAACGTCATGTGTGTTTTTGTATTTGTCCAGGGGGGACAATGTCCCATTACATTGAACTATTATAATTTGTCTCTTATTTATTAAATCTGTACTCCAAAGACAAAATACACCCTCTCATATTTTTGTGTCCGTTCAGAAAGCCAATTATCCACAAATTTGAGCCATTAAAATTTGTTTCTTAGTTAATGCATTATTTAATAAATAACACGGACTTGGTATCCTTTATCTCCGGTATAGGTATAACTCATAATAGTTATTTCTTATATCAATGTGAAATTTATTTATTAAAATTCATTTTTCCCCAAAAAATATTACTAGTCCCATTCCGCGGCCAGCACACACTAATAACGACGCACAAATGATCTGTTTTATTGCTGCGCGATCCCCTGTCGTCTAGGACTTCATCAACTCACATTCGAAATCGGCCAACATGAAACGCTCCTTTCACTTATATCGTACGTCTTAATACCAAAATTATTTTTCTCAATTCCTAATGGATCATTTATAAAAACGAAGCTATGGGCGTTTAAAAACGACCAAAAAAAATTTGATTTTTTTCTGTCTAGGCATCCCACATGAATGAATGTAATGTAATTCTACGTTCAAATATATTTCTCTTTCTGTTTACAGTACATAATATATTTCTTTTAAGAGCTACTCTAGTTGTGTGAGGGCTATTTCATGAGTAAACTCTCGTTAATTTTTATGTATTTTAATTCCGCAGTATTATGTATTTGAGTAGTTATTTTCATTAGCTTAGATTCTTCTTGTTTAGTTTAGTTTATTTTAATTTATATATATTTACTTTTAGTATTATTATTTTCCTGTATTATTTATTTTTATTTATTGTGAATGGAGTGTGAATGTGCTCTTTGAACACTATTATAAATGTCCTTAATTGTGACAGATTGTAATATCTCTCAATAAATATGTTTTAAAAAAAATTCAGGGGCGTATTTTGTTTCATTTTTACTAGCCTTCTCTCGTTATCGAGCCCTTCAATCAATGTAGTTGGTTATTTAAACAGGTTTAATTGTACAGAGAAAGATAATTACTGCCTTGGAAGACCTGAAAATGAAACCCTCTATTCCCAGTGAGCAATGCTTTAATAATAAAAATGTCAGAGAGGGAGTAATATTTATTATTCACTCTTTTATAATGAACAACTGGAACTGCTGGAGGAATAGACTAGTACAAGCGGAGTAATATCATATAACAAGAACTTCAGAAATTGTTATTATTATTTTTGAACTTTTTAAAAATAGACAGACGAAATATTATTATTAGGAATATTGAAAAACGAATAAAATCAGTATTGAAACATTAAACTAAATGAAATATTACATACTAAAAATATATATATATAATAAAATCAAATAAATATACTATAATAAAAATAAAATAATAAATATGTTGACAGTATTTTATGACCCTATTTATTTATATATTAAGAGGCCTTTAAAGATTTACTATTCATTCAACTTATGACAACATGCTCATTTTCAAATTATCAAAATGCAACAATTTTTTTATAAATTCCAAGATATTTCTATTATAATTTATTTCTAGTCCACAAATATAAAATATGTCTAAAACAATCATGTTCTTTGCATTTCGTCTAATGCTTGTAAATTGCCGAACTCGGTACTACCACCTACTGTTGTTTAAAATAGTCTGATTAAGGTAAATATCCTAAGTGCTCTGTAATAAGTTCACTTGAAAAACATTTTACTAAAGTTACTAAATATATTTCGAGTGCAACCGTGCAGCAGCTCCAAACGCAGCAGTCGTAGAGAAGAAGTCCTCACGCGGCTGAGAATCGGACATTCTAGACTGACAAACATCCACTTGGTAACAAAAGATCTTATCACCAGATGTCAAACGTGTAACCAGTCATTAACTATAAAACATATTTTGGAAGAGTACCCTTTTTACTCCGCAAAGTTAAAATATCTCGGAATACCTCATAATACATCAGCATCCCTGGGATAACAAGAAGAAATCGTTATCAAAGTTTTGTAGTTCCTAGACAATGAAAAAATTATAAAACATATATGACAAGTTTGTAACTAATAATCCTTTGCAGATTTATTTACTATTTTCTTTTTTTTTTTTTTAATTTTAAAAGTTCATTTATTTATTAATTTCTTATTATTTTTTTTTTAACCAACCACCTGAACAGTATAAAAGTAGTGTTATTTAGTTGATTGGGTGCTGATGACCTGGATGTTTTACGTCTAGGCATCGAAACAAACAATATTTCTAGTACGCTCAAGGTTACCTCAGATTAGGGTACGTTTGGCTGAAGGTAAATACTGACGGAACAACAGTATACTGATATGATTTTGGGATTTATTTAATAATAATAAGCCTTAACGAACCCCAAGGTTCGATGCCGATACCACCAATCGATGTCCACATTCTTTCATCCACCGGGTTTCGTCTAAACCCAATCCCGCCAAATCAGCCTTAACGCAATCCACCCACCTTCGCTTTGGTCTAACCCTCAAACGCTTGCCAGTCGGTACAGCGCATGTTATGTTTTTAGGAATTAATTCGTCGCCTTAATCGCCTCAATTATATTAAACGGATACAGTTCACGCAATTCAGCGTTGTGTAATCGCCTAAATTCTCCGGTTGACTCGTCCTTTTTCGGTCTGAATATTCGTCGCAATTAAAAGAGTTAAATGCAAAAGTATATTGGTTATACCAATTCTTAAAAAAAACCTAAAATTGTCAAGCATTAGTAACTATTTTGTCTTAATTTTTATTCAAAATATCGATTTTTTTTAACATTCTTGGTCTTATAACAGTGAGGCGGTCTTAGCAAAGTGACCAAGACCAAGACCGATTTTGGGCAACACTAACCAGCTCCCAGTGTTACTCCATTCATTTCCCCGAAGACCCTGGGAACTTTTGGGTTTCTCTCCCATTTTCCCTCTCTTTGACCACAGGCAGCTGTGATCAGGAAGATGAGACTAAATAGATTATACAATCGTTTGATAAGATGCTTTTCGTGTTCCCGAATTCTCACTCTCTCTCTAGTATTCTAATCAAAGTATATTTGATGCTTACCCTAGTTTCCCAAGACAATTACTTCTTGGCTTTATATTCAAATCCTTATGAACTAGAAAACCATCGTGTATTCTTGACCTAACTACCCTCCGTTTTTTCATCCCTTACATACCAAGACTTTATAACTTCCATTGAAAAATCCATAATAATATGTGCTACATTGCTTCGGTATTCTTCGCTTAACTCCGTCCATAAAGCTACCACACTAATCACATTAAGAAATCATCGATGGCTCCATATCTTCTATTACCGATAAACGTAATAATAAACAAAAGTGGATTGTTGTAAATGTATATATGCATTTCTTTTCTCAATTTTTTTGTATTCGTTAATTTAACTTTTACTTTATAATTTAATTAAGTTTCAATCAATAGAGATAAACTTTTAGTTTCACTTCATATCTAATGTTGAGTTTAATTTTAGTATCTATCAATCGTTACTGTTGCTTCAACAGATATGACACACAAAGCGTAAAGCAGATAACTCATTTTATTTAAAAACTGATAGCAACCAATAACTTTAAGATATATTTTTTTTCTGAATATAAATATGATATATTATATATTAAATATATTAAACTACTATGATATATTATTGCATATCAAATAGGAGTGACAGTTAGAATATTGTTTATACACAGGATATGCGAAACAGTACGACCGCAATGCGGAAGGAATGCTGCAGGTGTCTGTATCTACAATTCGCGGCCTTGTGTATGTCTAGTCTATATCTGGTCCCATGCCTATTAATAGCTTTGTGTATATTTCTGTTTAGTGAAATTTCAATGAACCCAGTTGATCAAGCGAGCTTGGAAATCTTCTCTTTTTGGTTTTCTTCATTTGATTTTAAATTAAATATTTGTGATGTATTGCTTCATCAGTTTCAACCAAGGCTAGGTCAATAAATTATTCAAATCGTATTAAATAATTCATACGCGCTTAGCGACTTCCTGGCACCTCTTTTATATATATACATATCTGTACTTATTTAACAAAACAGGCAATGATGTTCATTAATTTATATTTAATTATTTAATTTATTGTGTTATGAGATCATATATATTCAATGAATACCTCAACTTATATGGTTTTATGATCGATCTTAATCTATGATGTCAAAATTCACTTTAAGACCTGATTATAAATCATCACTCAGATTCAATTCAACAAATCCACTTCCATGGTGATTATAAATATTTAAACTATTGCTTTATAAATATTCTTCTCTCTCTCAAAAGAAAAAACAAAATTATTAAAAAAATAGAAAGTCTTCACACCCTGATAGATGAGATAATAACTTACAATCCGTTATCTCCCTTGAAGAACGATTTGATAAATTTCATAACTTGGAATTTGGCTTTCTCGAACGAAACTGCTACTTCTTCAAACAAGCTTGAAGTTATAGCTTCGTAAATAGCTTCATCTCACTGTAATTTACAACTATTTTAAATATGAAAATTCTCCAAATTGGAGATCGGTAAATTTTGTCTATTTAATAAAGTAGTCGTAAATTTGCTTTTCACTCGAATCGTAAGATAATTTGGGAACAAAATCAAGAAAAAGGATGGCCTTTAAAAATTCTGTGCTGTTTGGCGTGAGCTACACACTCAAGATATCAAAATAACAAGGTTATATAGGCCAAACGGCCCAATATTTTTGTAGGTCACCTTTTTTTCTCGATTTATCGTCTTACAATCCTCAATTGCAACAGTTTTCGTAAATAAATTAGTTGCAGGTTACGATCAGATTCATTACTAAGTTTCAGGCAGATGTTAATAATTTGATAAAAATGGTTCTGTACAACTGACTATTATTCTTACTTAAACTCTTTGAATAAAACAAAAACCAATCTTTTGAGTTATAGTTATATTATCTATCAAAATATAACTATTATTCGAAGAAGAAAAATAACTTTTATTCTGGGACATTTAGTCCTCTAAAAATGATAACAATGAACAATAGAAGGGTCATTTGTCTGGCGTAAAATGACAAGAAATAAATAATTTTACAGAGTGATGTCAACTTAGAATAATATAAGGGACAAGCATAACTAAACTAATAAAATTGTATAGAAATCAATATCAGTTTGTTTACATAATTGTATTGATAATTATATATATTCATTTTTTTAATAATTCAAATGATCTTTTATTTAATGACCAATAAAAACTAGACTATGATAAAAATAATGATAAGTATGCCTGAATACAGATTGCAGGGTTTAGTATTTTTAGAACAATATATGTATACGACGTACATATTTATAGTGGTATTATTTGTCTTTAGTATGTAATAGTAGATTATTTAAAAAGATTATAAATAATTATTTAATAACGCCAATTGGATAGATTTTATTTCTATGTCAACACTGACCTTTGAGAATACGAGGAGACACAATATTGCATGACGAAGTCTATAAATATCCCAAGTTTGGAGCTCTCTATCTATTAAAGTGTCTGCAATTAAAGATAGTGAAGATATTGTGTGATTGAGGGAGCGATATAAATGGACAACTCTTGCTTTTTTAGTGATATATTGATAATTCACGTGTCGAATTACAATCAAACATACTAACGTTTACATGATAAATAAGAAAAGTGCTGAGAGGAGGCACATCAGACATTTTGATACATAAATATTTGGAAAAAATAACCCGTTATGTAATAATTTGTATCCTTTTTTCATTTATTTTTTATTTCCGGGCGATAAGAAGTTGTTTATCTACCAAATTAATTATGGAAATCCGATAGAGTTTTCAGTGCCCAGAATAAATACAACATTCGATATCTAAAATAAAAAAACATTCTTTAAATTCCATATATTAACGTTACAAATACAACCGTTTTCTTGACACAGCCAACTTCTTTTTTTCTGGTGAACGGAATAAGAAATAATTTTTTTTTTTAATTTTTTTTTTACCTACGACTCATGCCATGTAAGTCATTAACCTCGAAGAAGTTATTGATGTTAGTCTTTGACAAAGTACCATAGCCTGCCATGTTGCGTTCATGGTTGGCTTACAAAAAAAGATCGTTAATGTCAAACCCTAGGCTTCTTAAAAGTCCAAGTGCTGAGTTTGCTCCTATTTTTCTGTATTATGTTTTTAAGTTTTTAAGCATTATTAGTATATTAAAAAAGAAAAAAAAATTGTTTTTGTTTTTGATAGGATAAGCTGAAAAAAATATTCAATTTTTTATAAAACTTATGTCTCTAAATTCATTGGTAGTGAACAAATATTTTAATAAAATTATATCATACATGGTAGTTCACAATAACAGTAACTAAGTATATAAATTCTCTTTAAATTATAGCTCTGAAAATTTGTAAATGGTGGAACAACATAATACTGATTCTAAACGCATCATTCATTATAATAGAAAATGCGATTCGAGGAAAGAATTCCCCTTCATTTCACAGGAAAACAGTGATAAATTTCCTTCGAATGAAATTGGATGGCTTCAATCTAGGGTAGGCGTGATACATTGCATCGCCTGTGGTCCTCGAATTTGCAACAAATTTCTTTCCCTTCAAGACAACATAATAGTATATTTTTATCGAATTATTTTATTTCTATTTAATTTATAGGAATTTTAATACCTACACATTTTAATTCATAATTTCTCTTAATAGAATTAAATTAAATTCTTTAATTTTATTTAAGTGTTCTGTTGCTAGCAAGCTTATGAAAGCTTTAGCACTTAAGCTTTTTAAACACTTGTTAAGACAAATAAAAATATAGAATAATATTATCGAATAAACTGAGTGTTTTTAGCGGTTCATGCAGTAATGGTAAGAGAAGCAAATATATTTCCACTGCTATTAGTCCGTGGTGGACCCCTTTTTATGAAATTATTAACATCCGGCTGAAACTTCTTAAATAGCTTCATCTCATCGTAATCTACAAATATTTTATTTACGAAAATTCTCGGATTTGGAGCATTTTCAATCTGGAGAGGGGCAAACTTTATTTATTTTATTAGGTACTAAAAACTAGTAAATACCCATTTGCTTTCTACATGGATCGTAAGATAATCTGATCACAAAATCGATAAAAAAGATGACCTACAAAAATATTCGTCCGTTTGTCCTATATAACATCGTTATTTTGAAAATTTGGGGGTGTAGATCACGCCAAACGGCTCAATATTTTTTCTCGATTTTGTGATCAAATTATCTTACGATTCAAGTGGAAAGCAAATTTACGAGGATTTAGTACCTCACAAAATAGACAAAATTTGCCGATCTCCAGATTGAAAACGCCCCAATTTCGAGAATTAGCAGATATAAAATAGTTGTTGTACGAGGAGATGAAGCTATTTACGAAGTTTCAGGCGTATATTAGTAATTTCATAAAAAGGGATCTGTACCACGGACTATATATTTGAATAAGGAGTTGCAAGAAAGCAACCATCTTACAGTGAAGACTCTTGGAATGTTAAAAAAATCATAGCTTAACTGTTTTATGAAAAATGTTGGATTTATATTGTTTTCTCTGCGTGAACTATACGTGGAACCCGATATTGAGGGATTGGTAAAAAGAGCCAGAATAAGATGGATAGGTCATGTGGAAGAATGCCCGACCAAAGAAGATACTCTATGAGAAGCCGGATGACGAAAGAAGTAGAGGACAGCTTTGGTTCAGATGGCTGGAGGATGTGGAGGACGATATAAACCGATTGGGTGTTGAGAAGATGCAAGGAGTTAGCACGAGACCGCGCAGTGGTCTCTAGAAGGATGTTTCATGGCGCATCAAAATGTCAAAAAAATGAGGAGGGCACTTTCTGACGGGGTATTAAATTTTTGAGTGACCACATTTCGGTGGGATCATGAATTTTTGTAATGGAAAGTTTCAAACGAATGAAAAGAGGAAAACAGGCAGCAGACCGCAGCAAGTGTAATTGTATATGATCTACGATCTTTTAAATTTTCCTTTCGCTTATACTGTTATTAAGAAGAGAAGAGAAATAAAATTTCTTGGGATTGAGATGGGGAAGGTTAATGCGCAATCGACCTTGGAGGGGGGAGGGATGGGCACCCCATGAGGACCGCGCAGATGTAGTGCCGTAGTGCCGTTGTAATAATATTTGAAATAATTATTGGTTTTAGAAAAAATATAGTAAGTAAATAAATAAAGAGGTTCCTAATTTATTTATTAAAAAATATTGGTTTCGTTAATATCGGAAATATTAATGAGAATAGAAAATATAGTTCATTGCGGTTCCAGATAATTTGTCAAATGATTATCTGGATTCACTTTGGAAATAAACGACTCACTCCAAACTAAACAGTATTGTGTAAAACATAAACGACATTCCTCGTTAAGTTGTTGTTTACCTTCCTCGGAGGCGTTCTGCAACCTACTCAGATGGCCAGAGCCGTATTCCCGATCCAGGCCACGTCGCGGGAAGGGGATCAAGGATTCTCCCACACTAGGCTTCCACGAAGATCAGAGGTTTATCTCTAGTTAGAGGAGGCTCCTCTACTAATTGGCAGCAGCCGTTGGCTCTCATCGTCCAAGTCGCCATTTAATACTAATTGCAGGCTAGGGCAATGCGAGAGTTTTTGCTCCTAACTAATGAATGCCATTGTGCAACCAAGTATTATGTATGTATGAACAGGAGTAAGTGAAAAGTTCAACATGGCTAACGAACCTTCAGCAAAAGAAAACGAACGTGACCTTATAATGTAATCTCATTTTGTAAAATTTGATAAAATATTTCTGATAATACACTAGTCAGTAATACCCACATTAACTTCTATATAACCCCAAAATGTATAATTTACAATTATAGGATAGCGTAAATATCGCGCAATATAGTAATTAGCAATAATTCAATAGAATTATTTTTCCTATTGTTTTTTTCTTTCTGCATAACTGATCTTGGTTTTTCTGGCCTGATGGTGCCTGAATTGGCGAAACGTTGGCAAGTTAACTATTTACCATTATGTTTGGAGACTCATGGCTTTGTAGTTTGGATTTTTCCATTAACAAAATAATTACTTCATGTCTCTTTTCTAGCTATATGCTTATTTTAGTAATATCACTTGTGGAATGGCCGTGTATCCACCGAGTTTTGTTGGGGATGGATGAATTTATTAATTTGTTATTTTATTTCATTTAATTCGTTTTGTATTATTATATTTTAGTTATTTATACATTTTTTTCTTTTCTTCCTTGTATTCCTGCTAATCAACCGTTCAATATAATCTTCCTTAGCATACATAATAATACATACATGGATGGCACAATTACACACTTGGTGGATCTCTGCATCCTCTAAGAGCCTCCACCAGACGGATACATCTATCTAATTTCTAGTATTTAGTAGAATCCTCGGAAAAGTCACCACTTGGTCCAGTTAATTTACTTTGTGTCTTCCAGCATTTCATAACTTCCAATATTTCTTATTATTTTTTTTTTTATAATCTTTTCATCGTCATACTCTATGTATAAAGTATATAGAGTATACTCTATATATAGTGAATATAGAGTATACGAGATATATTCCGGTCCAATGAAACCGTCCTATTTCAATGAACCAACCAATGGCTATTACACTGTTCTGCTTCTTCCACTAGGTCAAATATGCTTCTTATTATCATTTTATCAAACCCATGCCTCGAATTCCTCAATGGGAATTGCTGTACTAATGTTTTGTGGAAGTTAATTTTGGTTTGGCTTGGAGGAACTTTCGTTTAAACTAGTCGGCCATTCCTAAACAGAACCAGCTGAGAGACTTTTTTTTTTTTTTTTCTTTTTCTTCTCTTCCTCGCCTTTTAGGCTATACGGGGGTTTTTCGGTCTAGGGGAGAGGGCGGGGGAACTACGTCAGAGTTAAAAGTCGCCCGAGCACTGAGATTTGAACTCATCATTTAATCGCCATTTAAAATCATCATTTCACGCGTTAACCCGCTCGGCCACTTCTTCCAGGCTGAAGTCCACCCAACAATGGAAACTTTTTTTTCATTGGTCCATATTTTAATACTGTGTGTTCAAGCATCCCTTAAATATCATTTCACATAGGTAATTAGTTTCTTTCTTTTTCTTCCCCATAATATATATATATATATATATATATATATATATATATATATATATATATCGACAACGTTAATGACAGCCGGTAAAAAACCAGGACTCGAAATAAACGTGGATAAAACAAAATATATGGTTAGCTGCAAAAAGGGCGATACTACTGGTGATATCAATATAGATGGTAATATGTTTGAACAGGTAGATAAATTTAGGTATCTAGGTTCTACGATAACTAGAAAAAACGAAATTGAAGAAGAGATTAAGGTTAGACTGAAGGCGGGAAATGCTTGTTATTTTTCTGTCACAAAACTACTCAGTTCGCGCCTCCTGTCCCGGAACTTAAAAATTAGAATCTATAAAACAATTATCTTGCCTACAGTTCTTTATGGATGCGAAACATGGCCGCTTACATTAAGGGATGAGCAGCGACTTAAGGTTTTTGAAAATAAAGTATTAAGCGTAGAATATTCGGACCGAAGAAGGATGAGTTAACCGGAGAGTTCAGACGGTTACACAACGCCGAATTACGTGAACTGTATCCGGGTAATATAATTGAGGTAATTTCATCGCGGCGAATCAAATGGGCTTGTAAAGTTGTTGGGCTTAGTAACGAGAGAATTCCTAAAAGGTTAATATTTGCTGTGGTAATGGTAAGCGTCCGAGGGGTAGGCCGAAGCGAAGGTGGGAAGATTGCATTAAAGCCGATCTGAACGGCTTGGGTTTGGACGGCGAACGGTGGAGGGAGGTGTGTAGTAAGCGATTGGTGGTGTCGGCATCGAACCTCCGGGTTCGCTAAGCCTTTTATTATTATTATTATTATTATTATTATTATATATATATATATACATGTAAGGACTGAAGCATCTCAGAATTTAATCCTGGATACGCTACTATGATCAATTGACTGCATGCAGTAAATTTCTTTATTTTAACTTATTGTTATGTAAATTTGGAAAGAATGAATATCTTTGTCCTATCACTTATTGTCCTTAATTCCGGAAAAAAAAAATCCTTATGATTTCATGTTATATTATATTTTTATATTTTAATAATGCTGTTTCAAATAACTTAACAACATTAGAACTTTGGTTCATATTTAAGCTATAATATATTTTTTCATAAAGTGCTAATATAAACCTGTCGAAAGATTGCGTGGTTCTATGGCTCGTTCTTTTGATTCTCTGTAGATTTTTTTGTTTAACCTGTCCAAAAACTGTTCTTTCCAGCTGCCGCTTCCTCACCGAAATAAAGATCCATTTCTTGTAACATTTCATGAGAAATGTGGCGGATGAATATTTCCATCCCGGGGGAAGCCCAAGATATCCTGCAACGGTTGAGTGACATAAAATATAGGGAAGGTGTTCGATCAGATATCGACAAATGTCAACCTGTTTCCAGCTTTCACTTTTTTCTTCCGAAGGCGGACTCTGAGATACGTTCCAATGTCAGGACATCTTATAATACACCCACCTTGCGAGTTTTTATTATGTATAAATATATTTGCATTTATCGAATTATTTTAATATGAAATTATTATTGTATACGGTTTCAGATAAAAATTAAAAATATACGTACAAAGATAAAATTACATTTAATGTGTGTTATAAACGACTCCAAACTGACTTTTAGGATTTTACAAAATCACATTGACAAAAATATTACTCTCTTCAGAAATAACTATTATGCTAACACCTTTGCGGCGGCATAGATGTGGTATAGGGCATCTACAAGCGCGTTCCTTTTTCCAGCAATCATTTTTTCTTCTGGCCAAATCTTGCCAACCCTAGTCAGCTCATTTTGAACAGATTTGCGCCATGTCTCTCCAAGTCTTCCTCTTCTTCTTGATTCTTGTGGATTACATTGCAAAGCTTCTTTTTCGATTGGACAATATGCTTTCCTTAAAGTGTGTCCAATCTATTTCTATTTCCTCATTTCGAGGAGGATATGAAGACGCTCAGTGGTACTCCAGGTCCTTTCAGATCATCAGATCCCCAGGATTCAACGTCAGTAGCGGTCGATGAAAGCCTGAAGGCGTCGGGTTACGTTTTCAGTCCCCTTCCACGTTCCACAGCTTTAGACAACTGATTTTGTGTCAGTGTTAAACATCTTTAATTTTGTCTTTTTGGAAAAATTTCTTGTTATTTTATAGAAATAACTATAAAACTTCTTAAAATGTTATAAAAAATGAATTTTTAACTTTCTTCAAATTTATGGCGGCGATCATTTTATTCCTCAGGAAAACACTATGCATATAGACGATATGTAAATAGACGATTTGTCAAAATTAAACTAGACTCTAATCTGACTAAAATTACTATTCTGCCTTCTTTGAAATCAAAATAACTAAATCTTAGGCAAAAATTAAGTAAGATACATATACATCCCTAGTTAAAACCAGATCTGTTCCAATTTCAATTAGAAGCTTTAAATACTAAATACTTTTATTTTCAGCTGATAAATTATTTTCATTTAAATAAAAGTGTTTATTGATTTGTATCTTTCCGAAGATTGGTACTTTTTAGTATATTTACATTCGAAATTTTAAATAAAGACATTCATTAATACTAAAATCAGTATTTATAAATTTTAAAAAAATGTGTGATAGGAAGATATCTAATAAACATCTAAAAAAGTATGGAGTAGAGAAAACGACCTGACTGCAACTCACTTCCGATAAAATTATTTTCCGTTTAAGTCGCCATTAAGAATGGTATGTGTTCTAAATAGGAACTTTGGAAATGGATTTGACTTATTTTATGAATCAGTTATTTTATTCAATTATGAATTCTAAAACTTCTATTGCAAGTTCCAAACATACCAAAGACAACTGGAGACTGGTACCAACATGTCTGGCACCTTGTGTGATATCTCAATATGATACATCCTTGCCCACACTTTTATCAATGATATTGGGACATTTTACTTAAGAAAAATAGCACAAAGAATGTATTGTAAAACTAAATAGATTAAAAATAGATCATGAATGTGTTAAGAAGTGATAGGTATATCGTATCCGCACAACCTCTTCAAATTATGGAACAGACGGTTTTTTAAAGGTTTTTTTTTTTTTTGTAAATTTCATGAGCCTAAAGAGGCTTATCTAAATACGAGCATAATGATATTTTTCACTTTCACTTTCATTTTAGAGCGTTCTCGATAACATTTAGATAGAGTGTTGTTAGCGACGATACGGTTAAGTTGATTGCTCATCAAATACTAGATGTTATCTGTTTTTCTATTTTTTGATAATACTAAGTTTCAAAAGTCGAATGTTTTTAATTCTATCCCAATAATGACATCAAATTTGGTATTTGGACAGTTCTTTAACTATCGATATGTCGAACTTTCTTTGTTTTTTAACCTTGATGCACAATCTTTGGTCATAGGTATAATTGTTTCCACCCCGATCTAGCCTTAATTAGTAACACCTTTATTTTTTTCTTGTTTCCAAGTTTAAGCGAAATTTGGTATAATACCAACCAATTTCATTGTCTCGTGCGAAACAACGGGTTTCGTGCCCTATCTTCCACAAACCGGTAAACAGTAATGGCCGCTTAACATCAATCCGGTACAATTTAAAAAAATTCCCACTCCTAACTCCTTCTGCTTTCTTTACAATTCGTTTCTATTGCTCTCTTAAATTTAAATGAGTAATTGTATGGATTTCCGTGTTGGAGTAACAACAAGTATGGTATGCTAATTCGATTAAATATTATCAATACCTTACACAGAGATTGTGTTTAAACAATTCCATAACGGCAGTGAGAAGCATTACAAAGTGTTGGTTTATCGAGCTTAAAAATAATTTTAAAATTAGTCACTTAGTTTGGTAATTTTCTTTTATCTTCCATGAAAACATCCCGTTAATATACTGTTATTTATTTTAAATAAATCATATTAAAGGAACTTTAGAGGAAATAATTTCGAAAAATGAGATCACATTAATGAGGATAAATCTGATATTAAAAACCATTTAATTGTACATTAACAGATTTTAATAAAAATTGATAGAACCGTATTCGAGAATATCATAAAATGTGTAAAATCGATTTAATGAAGTGCTACTTCAATAATTTAATAAATAAAGTCACGAAGTGCTACTTTCGATATTATCAGCAAAGTTGCTGTAATATCCTTGGCTTATACCAAACTTAAATACCTTATTTGAATTTCTCACGACTTTCCGTTCATAAGCTAGTCTGTACACAGACACACGGACGCAGCCATCAGACGATTGTGCGAGATTTTGGAGGAAAACTCGGAAATTTTCAAGATCACAATACTTCATCAAACTATATGTTTCACAAACAGGTAAATGATAATAATGAAGTTTACGAATATCGCTTCAAATATAAATACAAAAGAACGACAACTATTATAAAATACAAGCTGTTTATTCTTGGTAAATAAATTTATTCAAGCAGAAAATAAATTTTAAAAATATTCCTTTATTTTATATGAAAATTCTATTTAATTTTGAGGGACATTAAAGTTTCTATTCAATGAAACTAAAATAGTTATTAATCATTCGATTTTTCGTCACTCTCCTTCACCTTATAAGTTGGATATTATATTATAGAATATTCAAAAAAAAATTATCTCGTATCTATATTCTTTTATTTATTTTTTTTTTTTTTACTGTGTGGAAAATTAATTTTAGTTTTTCTCCTTTTCTTATGATTCAACTTATTTTATAGATAATAATTGTCCAGCTTTTATTGCTACAAGGAAAGACGGTTAATTATTCCAAATGGACAAACTTTTTGTTTATTTTATTTTAAGTAAAGCTTTTAATTAAAATTTTCTATAAACAAAATAATTTATTAATCTAAGTTAGTTCAGTGGATGAAATTTTGTTAATTATGCATTTAAGGCACTGTTTCAATGAGGCTACATTCTAAATTAAGTAACAGACTATTAAACTGTAAATTAATATAATGAGTTTAGATACTATCGTTTGGGCGTTTTTTGAGAAAATTGTAAAAGAGGATCAAAACAATCAAACTGGGACTACTTAAGGAAAGTCTCATTTAAAAAGATTTGAATCAGCAATTTAGTGTTAAAGAGTATTTTGCCGGCTATTGGTATTTTGAAGACAACATTGTTTTGAAATCTTCCAGTACTACCTCAATTGTAATGCTGGTCTGTTTTCGCTTTTATTAATGGAATTTATTATATGTTTTGATTATTTTTTGGTTTCTGAAAAAACAAAACAACAAACAAGAAACCCCCTTCCTCTTTCAACGTTCATATCTAACATATCCCAGATGACTGTGTCCAATCAGACCGTACAAACCAGCTGACATACTCCGCTGCCCATATGTGCGCAGATGCTAATCGACTGTTTTGTTCCGCATCGTGCCTCAGTGATCTTATTCAAGATAGTTTTCTATGATTACTGACAGCTTCAACTCTCGTTAAATTTTAATAAATTTAAGAGATCAGAAGTTATAACTAAGGAATTAAACTTATTGCAATAGTTCGTCAATAATATTTTCAAAAGGAAGGAACAATGGATATGAGATTATTGGATCAAATCCGCGTTGGTCTGACGGGTCAGCATATTTGGCAGAACTCGACCGTAACGGTAGTCAGTATTTCTGTCGCGACGAGGCAGGTTGCCAAAGGAGGTGCAAGAACTCCTGATCTCAGGGGTTTTGCATTTTAATACATCAATTTGCTTTTGTTGTTTAGATGCGAAACGTAATCTAGCGATGTTCAATTCATGACATACGACTGAAAAAACAAACAAAAAACCTGCTAAGTATGACATTTGTCTTGTCTTAGAAGGTCGCTTTTACAGTTAATTCTAACGGAAACTGGTTTGAATTTAGTTTAATTTTTTTTAAAATACCTCTTTAAATTATTTTTTCAATAAAAATATTTTTGTAACAATAAGTAATTTTTAAAATAATAAAAGGTTTTAGTGTATTGGCATAGGTCATAATAATACGTAAGCCATGCAAAAGTCATACTTGCTACAATGAGTAATAACTTATTACAAGTTACGTATGAGAAAGTATATGTAAATTAATTGTTTTTAGGCCGATGTTTAAGTGTGGCAAAATGTGTTATTTCTTAATAAAAAGAAAAATTATTTGAATAATTGTTGTTATATATGTACAGATGGAGTAATAAATGTTTTTCCTAGTTATAAGTTAAACATTAGTTATTAATTAGCTGTTACTATGTACGAAGATAATTTTGTATTGTCAAGGCGACTGTTTTTTTTCGAAGAAATACGGTTGTGGTGTACGGTTTGGTGTAAGTGGGTACGGTTGTGACATAAGTAAATCTTTTTTCTTAAAGGTACCCAGTTGGTTCGCTCATAAATGCTTATGCCTTATTACTTATAAGCGATTAAATTGTTCCATAATGCACTAGCGGATCCAGCATTTATTTTTGGGGGAGGCTTAAGCCCGAATGTTGTTTTTTTCATAAAAATAACGATAATTACTTTGGAAAAAAAGAAAGAAACTAACTACCTAAATGAAATGGTGTTTAAGTGATCCCTAAAGCCCTTTTAAATGTAATTACACGAACAATAATACTTTAAGAGATACTTTTTTAATATTTTTTTCGATAAAACATGGTTATATTTTACCATTTTGGGGGGGGGGCTTCAGCCCGAAAGCCCCCCCCCCCGTAGATCCGCCCGTGCCATAATGTTATATAATACAATAAAATTGATTTTAGACTATTTTTTGTTTTTGTTTTTTTTAATGTTTCACTGCCGAAACAAATCAACAGTCCTTGGGGTAGGGTCGGTTATAAAAGTTTCCTTTTTTTTTTTTCTGATTTACTCCTATGAGATAATCAATGTACTTACAGACGAAACATTGTTTATGCGTATTCAAGTGTACATACACCTTACTATAAACACCTTTGGTATTGGTAATTGGTATACTAACAAAATTGAGGAAGATTAAATGAAAACTGTCACAACCGTAACCAGTCTCCCCTACTATATTGGCAAGGTATGATGATATTATGATCTGTAGTACATAAAAAATAATGATGATCCTTATGGTACAACGTGTTATTGTGTATTATTCCTCCATAGGAAAATAATATTCGGTTAGGAACGATGACTATCACCAAAACTGTTGAAGCAGAAACAGTCTTTGGGAAGAAGATTCCGCGTAAAATCTTTGGAACTGTAAAGTTCAAGGTCTTTTCAAAGCACTAGATCTGGTCAAGTACAAGAGGCTTTGTAGATACAAGAGGACTGGATACGTTGTTATGACGACTGAGAATGATTTGCCGAGGAATGATAAAAAGTAATTCATGGATGAAGATGCAGAGGAATATATTGGTTTCGATAAATGAATGGGAGACACACAAGACCAGAAAAGGATGGTATGAGGAGGTCAAAACTTAATATCGAGTTGCTGTTCGACCAAGGGTGGCCAGAAGGGGGTTTTATGGCGCCCTCAAAATTTTTGAGGGGGGGGCACATTTTGACGGAATTTTGAATTTTTGAGGGGTGTGCATTTCGTCAAGGTTATGAATTTTCGAAGTGAAAAGTTTCAAACCAAGGAACAAGGGGGAAAACATGGATCAGACGACAGCAAGTGTAATTATATATGATCTAAGCATTTTCTAATTTTATTTTAGCTTTCTCTGTTTTTTATAAGTGGAAATATATAAAATTTCTTGGGAGAGTGAGGGGGAATTCTTGCGACCTTTGGAAGGATGGGCATCTCGGGTTCCGACTTAATTAATAATAAATGTATATTAGTGTAATAAATTGAAGAATTTGGTTAGAAAACGTGTTTCTGAACCAATTTAGAATAGCGGGTAGTCAGGAATGGTGAGGAAACTCATAAGTAAGTTAAATACTCTTCCAAAAAAAACATTTATTCCTATTAGTACTTACCATATGAGCTTTTTCCCCTAACTCGTCTCCATTGACGAGTATTTTAGTAAAGAGTCAAATGATCCAAGCCTGGCTGAGATCCAAGCATATGGTTGTATTTATTTGTTTAAAGAGCCTGAAGTGTTGTTGGTATTTTTTTGTTAATGTCCTTTCTAAAACTAAATCGTCCCACATCTGAGCTTCTACTTCTAGTTCCCTCTCTTTACTGTTTGTACGTAAACGCCCTGTTATTCTGGACCCAACGTTTTATAATACAGACTCATAATGTTTTACAAATTCCGCTACAAAAAATGAGAAACGTGTCGAATAAGATTGAAAAAACTAGAAACTGTCACTCACAATTCAATCAACATATGTTTGAAAAACTCTTCCTATTATATTAAATAAAAATAAAAGTTCCAAATTATTACATTATGGTTTATTGTTTGAGGCTTTCAGTTGACTGAATGACTGACTCCAATTTAAACCTTTTTAAAGACGTACAGATTGTGAGTAATTTGACTCTGGAGTAAGTGATTGCAGTGTTAAAATATTAAACTATGAATAAAGGTATAAATATCCCTACTAGAAATGCCACTAAAATTAATAATAAAAAAAAGTTTAAATTGGATTTAGTCATTCTATCAACTGTAGGGCTCCATTTATAAATTTCTATGAGTAAAAAATAAACAAATAAAATAGTATTGGAATTTTTATCTTTCAAGTTGATTTTTTTATAATACGGACAATAATGTCGAGCTCCGATATTCATCCTTGGGTGCTGTGTAAAGAAGAAATTCCTGAATGGAATAAATTTATTTATTTATTCTATTTTTTATTACTCATTAACTATCTTTAACCGTGGAACCTCAAATTTCGCAGAATGGATTATTTAATTTTTCTTGAAATTAAGATTCGCTAAAAATTTGTCGGCCAACCAAGGATCTTCATAATGAAGTAATACTTCATGATTAATGGTATACAAAGAATCAGATGATTAATCGCCTGTTTCCACTTTTATTTTTCTGCAATCCAGGATCAGCTTTCCGAATTCTCTTCATAGAGAATGATCGCAAACGTGAAATCTTAAAGGCGAAATATGATAGAAAAAACCATGATCTTAGTAGTTAAAAGTCCAGTGACTTAGCACAAACCTGTGATTCTCCATATAAAAAGTGCCTTTTTATCCTCTGTTTAACCCTTATCCTCCTTATTCATTGCACCCTAACAAAACGTTTAATTTCAATTTTGTTTTCTAATATATTTTAGATAATTCTCAACAGTTTTGTAATGAATAGGCAGCCAAACTTCCATATGGCGCTCTCGGTTTTTGGTGATGAACATTACGAACGCACTATATATTGAATTAAAAAAGAATTACCAAAGAATTATATAACCGTGAACTCAATATGGTGTGAAAAATAAAGTACGATAGTTACTTGTTTCTTTCTTCGAAAAATATTAATTTATATGGAACATGTAACGTAATATCATATATTAATATGGGTGTAGATTGGTTACCGGACCATTAGAGCTTGAGTATTTCTGAATGAAACTTGAATTATGCTTAGGATTAATTATGATTGGTTCCCGACTGTTTTCAGACTTCAATATGTCCTTGGCATAGCGTATATAATGTGGCGAATCCATTAAGTCGGGATTGAAACCTTCTCAATATATATAAAAATATTTTTTCCTTTTTTGTTTCATTTAGTTCGTATTTGTTTCTACGAGAAATTCGGACTAAACATTTATAAAGATACATCAGTACAGTACAGTACTTCCTCAAATGTACTATTTTTTAATTAATAATGTAAGCACGTGTCAAGAAAAAATTACCTACAAGGATCATTTAAACATTATTTTATATACTTTATTTATTTATTATGTATTTCTCTTCCTGAGTAACTACCGTAATAAAAAAAAAGAATATCAAACTAAAAGCTCCGTTTCCTCCCAAAATTAAAACCTGAATGCACTGTAGCTTATAACTCCATTAGTAGAAACTTTTTCTTTGAGTGTCGCCAAAATTAAGGATCGAAACGTCAGGTCTTAGAAATTTCGCGTCAAAAAGGAAAGATTTTTTAAAATTAATTTTGTTCTCTCACTACTGAAGGCAATAAAGCTTTGTATTTTTATTGTTTATGATATTATAGGCGGGGGACATTTTTATCATTAGAAGCCGCAGTAAGGCTTCTAATGATAAATGGTATTAGTGTATTTATCACTAATACACACACCCATATACATAGATATATTCAACTTAATTCTATTAGTTTTCAAATTATCCTAACTAAAATAATTAAATATTAATTAATTCTAGCGATAGATTAATGAATATCAGGCGAAATCGTCTGGAAATTGTACAATGGAGCTACGTCACGAAGGTTCCCCACCTATGGTTTATAACTTATCATATGTTCTTCGAAATATTTTTCTATAAATATTAGCTCTATATGGAAAAATCTAAACAACAAAGACATGACTCTCCAAACGTACTGGTGAACAGTCAACTTGCCAACGTTTCACCAATTCAGGCATCATCAGTAAAGAAAAACAAAGATCACTTATATGTAGAAAGAAAAAACAAAAAAGGAAAAAAAAAATCTTGTTGCTGTAGACATATTAGGAAACCAACCAAATACATACGATTGAAACAGATGGTTCTGTTACAACAATGTTATCATTTTTCAAGATTTAAGCTTATTTTTTTAATTAACCCTATGTTTCAAAATGTCGTATTTTTCAACCTTAGTAGTAATTGTACGATTTCTGTTTAACCTAAATTTTTGTAATAATTAATGTGTGATGCTTGCCGCAAGATTCCGACCAAATAAATATAAAAGAAAAAACGGAATAGAAGGAAGCTTCGGTCGACAAACGGTTATCAGCTGGGTTATCGCTAGGCCTCTTTTTGTTATAGGCTTGGAACTAACACTCAGATACACTCCTTCTCCATTAGTCTCCAGTAATGTAATATTGATCCCTTTAAACATTCATTGATTGATTCATTCATCATAATTAAAATTTGTGCGATTTAATAACGACTGTCATTTTTATTTTCTTGATTTTATTAAAACTATTGGTGATATTTTTGGATTTAGCCTTTTAAATTGAACTGTTCGTGCATACATTTTTATCGGTCTTTTTGATTTTTTATTCATAGATATAGGCTGTTCATTGGTGTCAGCTCATGTTGTCAGAGTAATGTGTATTTGTAGATTCTTCAGAAAGTTTTTTATTTCTTTAAGGCTAGACTGTGTGAAATACGGTAATATCTCGATATAATCCTTTATATCCGCACAATCCTTACCGAGATATTCAGCGATGGAACAAGGAGACGCGGGGTGGCTTGGGGTTAGGACCCCACTGTTAACAAGGGGTCCTAAATATATCGCAGAGGACCGGAAAAGGGGTCAGTGTCCTCACTAATTGCCTGGCCAATTCTATCTGCCTCAGACCCAGACCTCACTGTTTTGCCATTCAATGGCGGGCGCGGTCTGTTGGTGGCCCGCTAGTATACAGTGCCCGTAGTGCTTGTGCTAATAGGTGGGAGTGAGGCCATGGCGAGGGTCACCAATCCTGAGGCAATCCTCATCGCCAAGGATCTGACCTCTCCCCAAGTTTATAAATTTTATAATGGATTTTTCGTAATCTATCTACACTATTTATAATACGGCAGTATAGGTCTATTTTCCAGCTCTTACGAGCAATTTTAATGGAATGGAGCGATGGAAGAATAAAGAATCAAATGAAAAGGAATTCCATGGAGAAGTGACAAATACCAAAAGTTAAAACGTTAAAACTACAATAAAATTCATTGAAAAGAATGAGAGCTCTCAAAACCCAGAAGGTTTCAAACGCCGTCGAATCCAGACGGGATAAATCATTGTTCAAAAACTTTGAAGCGAACATTAAGATCTGATAGATCCTATCTTATAAATCCTAAAAACGTACCGTTTTCGAGATAAATTATAGTTCTTGCCGAATGCCTCTTAAGCCATGGGATACAGTTGTTTGGGTTTCCAAAATCAGTAAATGAAGAATGACAACTAATAAGAAAGCCTGAATTCCTCATGGTTGCCCTACATGGACCTAGTGTGATTGCTTATCATTTCGTCTTGTTTAATGATCAAGAAACTTACTTTTTTAAAAATTTTATCAAAACTTTTTTTTAGGATGATATGTAATTTTAATAATCTCATCCTCTCTTTCGCTCCTACCTCAGCTTTTCGGCTATGGGGGGTTTTCTGGGTCATGGGAGAGGGCGGGATATTAATCCCAGAGTTAAAAGCCTCCGGACCGGTACGCGAACACATAATCTTCAGCTTATACCCACTCGGCCAACCTGCCATAGGTCTATAATGTTATTGTTACCTATCATAATATCGTAATTTATAACTTATTGGCATTATGGTAAGTTGGTAGAATTATTCTGATGAATGAACCTACTGTTTCTTTTCTCTCAGAAAGTTTTCACGGAGACATTCAATTTATTTTGTACTTATACCTAAACTACCTTGTAGCTCTTTTATCGCCTTAGCAAGATGTACCGCTGCCTATTCTAAGCTATTCTTTTCCGGTTATCTGTACGCTGCTCTGCAGAATCTTTTTAATTTCATCTATCCATCTGGTTTTTGGCCTTCCAAAATCGTCTCTTATGGTAAGAGTCTTACTTACTATTGAGATATTCATAGTTGTGTAGAGGTTTCTTAGATGAATTGCTTCGAGCCACATGCCCAGCTAATCTTACTCTCCTTGTCTACATATCATGAGATATTGATTCACCAGTTTCTGTAAGGAGTTCTTTATTTATTGGATTATTCTTTATTTCCTCCATTCGTTAGTACACTGACCCCAGTCGCTCTGGTTATCTTGCTGAGGATTTTCCTTTCAAATCTTTCGATACTTATTTCTATGATGCAGGTCATTGCCCAAGTGTCGCAGCCATATATAGATGGCTTTACCATGGCACCCTCAATTTAAGATTTTTGGAATTAGAAAGAGAGAAAATTGCTCTGTTTTTCTCATTCTACGCTGGTCTAATTCTGACCGTTGATTTCTCATTTAAGTTATTGCGGATCCGATGTATTTAAATGTTCGTCTTACTGTCATATTTTTTTTTTATTTTTACATTTTATTTTATTTTATTTGTAGACTGTTTTGCTCTTCTTCTCTTGTCAGTCTTAGTGAGTCTCTCGATTTCCTCTTGATATCTTCCAAGGACAGCTGTATCATTTGCATATCCTAAGAATTTTCTGATTCATTATACACAGTAAGATTTTAAAGTATTAAGATAAATAGGTGCTCTTAATGTGTCATAAAATATCAATTCAAGGCTATATTTTTCACAGTAATTTCGAAGAGAATATATTCTGCCTATTTATTTTCCAGCTAGATTTGATTTATGACGCATAGTTCCAGTGTTTAAATCCAGTTTTTAATTTTCTTATTTGTGAATATTAATTATTTTTTATTAATTCTATTTAGATCAAACTGATTGATGTAATTTATTATTACTGTATTTTTTGATAAATTGATAATAGTTCCTATTTCATTGTTTGTAAATTGCTGATGATGTTGAAATCGCCTGTTCCTATCGCTCGAAACACTCGAGATCTGACTTGTTGCCTTTTAATACTAGTTAGGAAGGGTATAGTTAACTAGCCCGGAGGTTATTGAGCTGAGAGCCAGATAGCGAAAAATAAACACAACAAGAAGTTACCCTTAGCAGCAAGATAAGGGAGCTAACCTATTTTTAGTGAGTAGATTGCGTGCATGTCAGTGGGAACTCTGGTTTTCTGGTTCTTAATTTATTCAGCATGCTTCCATTACTCTCATCGTTGAGTAATTGATTTTTTTTTTTTATTCTCCTTCTTATTCACAAGGCTATTTTAAAACTATGTAAAAAAAAAAAAGCAAAGGTAAACCGTATTACAGAAGCTATCACAATTTTTCTAATGCAGAAAGTTCCATAAATTATTGATTACGTATTTTCGGTTTAGATTCCAGACTTTTTAAAATGATAATTTAAAAATTGAATAAACTTCCTATAAAACAAAATCAAATAAAAAACTATATTAGTAGAATCCAAAAAGCGAATATTTTTAAAGGCGGGAAGTAATAAAACTTTAGATAGAGGATACAACAGACATATTTGATTTATAACTATTTGGAAGAGAAAGAATAGTTTGCGGGAACTTGTCATATAGACTGAATACCTCATCAAATCAATATCAAAGCAAGGAGGTTAAGATGGGGCATGTAGCTCGGAACGATCCACCAAAAAGCCGCTGCACAGCAATTAATGTCTCAATGGTAGTAGGCAAGATACCAAGTTGAAGTCTAACGACCAGATAGGTAGATCGAATCAACAAAGATGCAGATATTTTTTCAGAGCGAAAATTTGGATAAATTTAAAATATATTTTTTTAATTGTTGAGACTAAAAAAAACTTTTTTCTACAGATATTTATTGAAGTGTCTTTCCTAAGAACATCTTTTATAAGAAATAAGTACCTAAATTTATACCTTCATTGTCAGTTCTATATTTCAACACTGCAATCACCACCTCTGGAATCAACTTACTCATTTTCTGCATAGATAACTTTTTCAACTAAAATTATCACTAAAATGACATCACTCAAAAATGTTTAAATTGGAGTTAGTCATTCTGTGGTTTATGAAAAAGCAAAGAAAGTTGTGTGGTTTATAAAAGCAGATGGAGCGACTAGATTTTTATTTCCTGTCGTCGTTATATTAAATAGACATTTTGTAATTATAATGTTCTTAATGACTTGTTATCTGTAAGCTTTAAGCTTTAGCTTCGTTTAAAATGTACTTCAAAAAATTTTATAATAGCCCAGCATTGCCAGAAAATAATTTCTATTCAAAGTAGATCAAAGTAGATAGAAAGTTGTGTGTTGCGCGCACCAGATTTTTATTACTACAAACCACATTTTTTTATTATTATTTTGTTTCTGTGTATTTAGGAAAGGGTTCTTACCTCACTATAATTATTGTCCAAGTGAAAGAATGTTCTATTACTGAATAAATAAATAATAAAAAAAAAAGCTACATTAATTATGTGATATCCCATGCAATGTTTTCATGCAATCAATTGAATAAAATGTATTTTCTTGCTCCTTCATGCGAATCAGGAATCCCTAAACATTACCTTTCCCCCTCGAATATCTGATACAACTAACTCCTCCAAGTTTAGCAGCGCCTTTAATAAATAAATAGCGGATCCTTTCAAATAATTACAAGGAAGTTTATGGTTGATCAACTAATGGTGTTGGCTAAGGTAGCAACTAATTCAATTAGGACGAGACAAGGTTCAGATGTTAATCAGGAAAGAAGTTACTTTCTTTTGTTAGAACTCTGGTTAGGAGGGTCCTTCTGGACAACCAGCCTTGACTGGAAGCACGACAAGATGATTACATTATTATAAACAACATCACGAAACTGTTTATTCATTATTATTACCTTTCTATTATGAATGATTTTAATATTCAATCATCTACTACTTGTTTTATAATGATAGAACTTCAAAACGAAGAATCACTGGCTGAAAAGCAATGCGCTGCCACGCTAACGAGACCATCGACTACAAAGACTCAGTATCTCCTACGAGATTTAGTGCTGCTCCAGAAAGGATCGCATGGCTGTTGAAATCGATGGCTCCTTTCCATAGAGACATGCAAGCCCCGCCCATTCCAAACAATGGTAATTTTCTGGAGTATCGCCATCTATTCTTGGAGGTTTTAGTCGTCGATAGGGGACCTTCGACATCCTCCCGGAATGTACGACATTGCTAATGTGGCATTTAACTCAGTGTTTTGATATCAACTGTTCCCGAGATCCCTATCCTATGTTTAATGAATTAAAAAACAATTTTAAAACTGATATGATGAGTGATTTTCTTATTAATTTTAAAGCATGTTATAAACATAATGTAAAAGAAGAAACAATAGCTGAAAGGAGGCCGGGAAAAAAAAGGATTCCGTGATAAATTGTCGACTATCAGTGGTATTAAATCTTTACATTAAAATGAATAAAAACAATTTTTGATTTATTTTTTCTAAACATCCAAGTTGCCAGCAAACATGGCTGTTTAGCTTCAGTCTATCTCCAATTGTCCCAATCATTCGCCATATCTTTCATTTCCGTCAGAGAGCAGCTTCTTAACCTCCTGGTGAGGTGAACGGTATATGGTACATCTGCCTTGGTCGGCTTCGAGGATGCTTTTCTTACATGTCTTTTGGCCAAATCCTCTTACCGTGCACCCCTCTCCCCATCCTATATATTTCATATCGGTTTGTTAACTGTAACTATTGATAAAAAAATAAAACAATGTTTCCAAAAAAAAAAAACATCTGGTGTGGCCACTCACACGACTTTCCTGCATATTTCAGAAAAGTTTTTATATCTTTACAAATGTTCATAAAGAAACAAAAAAAAATTGAACTAGATTTATATTCCTGATAATTGATCAAACATAAGATTTGAGTACGATTTATTTGATAAACTAAACCAATGTAAACCGACTTAAGGTATATCAGTGTAAAAATTTCAATACTCTCTAACATTGCTGATCTAAAACTTTTTGATATAGCTTAGTATTGTCAAACAATAATTTCTGTTAAAAGTAGAGGAAATAGTGAAGCTTGTGTGATGCGGGCAACAGATTTTCTTACTTTCACTTAAGTCATCTTTCTTCTCTCATTCACCCCTTTCTGCCTGGTGTCAGAGTAATATATGAATCCGTAAACTTACATTGGAAATTGAATAGCTGTAACTTCGTTAATAGTTGTTCGAAATCAACGATTTTTATATAGTTATGTAGGGAAAATTGAAAGGACAAAGATTAGAACATTATAGGAAAGTTTCATCAAAATCGTTAGAGCCGTTTTCGCGCTACAGTCTATAGAAAAACAGGTTTTTCATTTATTGCGCGCAAGCTATAGCGCATGGAGCACCGAATTTCTGTCACAGGCATCAGTAGGCAAAACCCTACAAAATAAAAAAAGAAGGAACAAAATCGGTTCTGTAGTTCCCGAGAAAATCTTGGCATAGGCAGACAGACAGACAGACCAATGGCTAAAAATGTGTTTTTCGGACTCAGGGGGTGCAATTGCAATACTTTCCTTGCCTAGTATAGGTTGGAAAGTAAAAAGGTAGCTTCATTACCCCAAACATGGTGGACTGACGACTTCGACTTCAGTTATGAATACTGAATGATGCGGTAGAATACTTTAAGCCACAAAACTAACTCAAATCAAAGTTGTCAATCCGTCATTTTTGGACGTCAATTTGGAACAGTATGACCACCTTTTATTTGTGGGAACATTAGCTTCTTTTTACATAAAAACAATGATATGCAATTTATAAGGATGTGGAGAGGCGGAAAAGAGCTGGTACACCGTTTATCTGAGCTGATCCATTTTATTTTAACACTTATTAAAATCCCTCCTTGGTTTACAGTTTTAATCGTTAAGATCATTATCTTTGTAATATAAGTTATTATATTATAAGCTTGGAGTAGCCTCTTACAAAAAATATTAATTAACCCACCGTTGATACCATCTAATTTTAATGTCATTGGTGTATACTATTTTTCCATATATAAATAAATGAATTAAATCAATTAAATTTAAGTGTTTTTTTTTTATATTTGTAGTGTTGGGACCCATGGTACACGTCGACAGCCACCAATTGATATAAACAGAACCACAGTCAGAGGTTCTTTTGTTGGCCTTAAGAGCCAGCTGACATCGGGCTCGACAAAAAAATATTTTTTTACTGCACCATGGGTTTGGGAGAGGCGGTCCACCGTCCACATCATTTACGGTTAACCCTTTCGACTAAATGTCCCACCTGATATTCTGGAACTTTATCTTTCTAGTATCTGAATTTATTAATATTGGGTTCGTTTGGTACAAAAATAATTATATGTAAATGTTAGCAGAATCCTTTAATAACTTTATTTCAATAAAAATGTTTATTATGTTACCATTATTAAATTAATTATATTTACAAAAACATGTTATAATCTTCCGTTTCCTTTTATGTATTGAAACAGAGTGATCCTCTCTTAACTGTATTTTAAGATATCTTATATTTATTTTGATTATTTTAATTTATGTCTAACTGTTTCGAATTGGAAGCATTATAGTAATAAGTGATTGATTGTCTATGGTGTATTGTTGCAACTTTGGCAAGAGGTAATGAAATGTTTAACCTATAAGATTTTTTTTTAGATTTAAAATCTATTAAATATCGATTTTTTAGAATAAGAAAATCTGTAACCCGGAAGGTAAAGAACAGCATATCCATTTTTGTATTATTTTTTTTTTTTAGGACAGCCAATGTTCCATAATTTGGAGCTATTAAAATTTGTTTCTTAGTTTCTAAAATATTTAATAAAATTTTTTTTGGATCTTCCCTACCTCGCCTTTTAGGCTATACGGGATTTTCCCGGACCGGGGGGTGAAGGCGGGGAATTTAGGGTCGGAATGGTCCAACGCCTTAAAACTAAACATCAATTATGCACCTTTACGCGAAATCCCAGGAGCCAGTGGACAGTCGAAGGAAGTTGGGTCCCTCTGTCGTAAATGCGGCAGAGAGTCGGAAACACCATCCCATGTGCTGGGAAAATGCCCCAACAATTCCCTCCTCATAACATGCCGGCACCATAGGGTAAAGTTCGAGGTGATGAGGCTCCTTAGAGAAAAGGAATTCACCTGCTTTGACGAGGTCTATTGCATAGACAGTGAAGGCTCTACAAGATATGCGGATATTGTCGCGTTTCCCAGAACAGGAAGGACAGCGCTAATCTTGGATCCAACTGTCCGCTTTGAGAGCAACGACCTCGATCAGGCGGATGAAGTGGAAAGGGAAAAGAGGAATATATACGACAAATGCATCCCTTTCCTAAAAGAGAAATTCCGCGAGACCTTCAGAGAGAGAGAGAGTTCACCGTGAGAGGCCTCTGGTTTGGATCTCGCGGAACGATTCCGGAAAGAACAAGGAGCTTTCTCGAGGAACTAGGTGTTGATGTTGGGGAGCTCGCGGTATTGGCCGAAAATATTATTTTGGACTCCCTGGGGATCATCCACTATCATATTTATACCGATTGAGGACATCTGGTAATAATTGTTTATTAAATTTTGAATTGATCCGCTGTCGTCCTGTCTTTTTGTCTGCATTCTGGGAATTGCTGTGTTATGTATGTGTGCGATGTTGTAATGAGTTCCTGGCGTTTGAAAATTTAAAGAGAGAAACAGGGAAATAATTTTTTTTTTTGTCTTGGAAAAATGTTTATAGTGCTATGTATATTATTTAATATGGTTTTATTGTTGATAACTTGTAAGTGTATTGTTATGAGGGGGAAGAGGAAAAAGAGAGAAAGAAAGGAAAGATATGACATATATATGTATAAAAAATAGAAAAATGAAATATAAAATTAATGTCCTTGTGGATTGATAGGTATGCTGTGTACGAAGCAACCCTATGTAGTAGGGCAGCATTACTTTTAATAAAGTATTTCTCTCTCCCCCCTCCGGCACCGGAACGCGAACTCGTACTTTTTTAATCTTCTCAAATCTGTTTATCCAGTTGCTAGGCAACTCGCGGTGCTGTGCACACGCTTTAACCCATTCGACCACCCCGCCCCCAATTTAATAAAATATGGATATGGTGCCATTTATCTCCGGGGCACAGACATAATTTTATTATTATTATTTTTTATACACATCTAATGTTGTTTTTGCTCTCCCCACATATTTAAGATTAATAAACATTCATTCAAATTGAATTCACGAAATGCAATTCGAAAAATATTTTAAACTCAATATTAAAGAACAACATAAGAATCAAAATATCGGATGCCAAAAATCTATATAATTGTTATTCAAATTTAATCAAGCCATATTAGCACACGTCAGTACTACATCAATATATGTCATTATTATATTACAAATAAAAAAAATAGCTCGATATCTACTGACCCGGATAAACCAATAGAGCCGAGAAAAACCAAACAACTCTCAGTTTATTACTACCCAACCTCCATTGTTCTTTTGCACAACCAATATTATAGGAATTAGAAAGCTGTAGTTGTGTACAAGTTGTAATTCACTATTAATTTAATTATCAGTGAAGTGTTTTGTAGTTTTCCATAATTTCAAATTCAATTTAATCTTTATCTTTCAAAGTCATTACGTTAATTCAAGTTATAATCTCTAAATAGTTACAGTGTGTACCATCTAGATATCAGTCGTTTTATGATTTAAAAATTGTTCCCTGAAAAAGATTAATTATAAACCTCTTTTTCTTTTTAGGACGGTAGCCGATCCAGATTTATCTATTTTTTAATTTTTTTTTATAGGTGGGAGGCTTTTTTTATTTTATTACTGTTTTTTTAATGGTAATTAAACACGAAGAAAAAGAGAAATATTATTCATTATCCATATGAAACGATGTTTAAATGGATTTCGAAATTTACACCTGATTTATAGGTCTTAAGCGTATTAAATGAATATTTTAATCATTAATTATATTTTCTATTATAATTACATACTATGTGAATTTGTTCATATATCACTATAATTATTGTCCACGGGACAGATTATTATATGTCTTAATGAATAAAAAAAAATCATTAATTGAAGGATTTTTTTTTTTTATGTTCAGCGATATTTCTCAATGGAATAAGCTCTAATCACTTACTATTATTAATACTTATTAAGTGCATTGTTACTTGACGTCGTGGGTTAAATATGAATCTTCATCAAATTGTTCGTTGAATAGATTACCTTGATAATATATATTTTTTTTTTGTTCTCCCCTTCCTCGCCATTAGGGCTATACGGGGTTTTCCCGGACCAGGGAGTGTGGGCGGAGATTTAAAAGACTCCCTCGGCACCGGGACGCGAACTCCTGACTATTTTTAGATAGATAGATAGAAAGTAAACTTTATTCTGTTACGAGGTCCCTTATGAATAACAGATATGAACAAAAAAAAATAAAAACTACATCTGGCCAAAAATTACATTAGTCAATATTAAAGAATATATACAGTATCTTCAGTGAGATTATATTAAAACAAGTAAAAATAACATCATTTTGAGAAAGAACAAAATAATAAAAACATTATTTAAATGAAAAGAAAACAAAATAAAATAAGCATGGATTGATTTTTAAAATTAAAACTCAATCAATTTTAACAACCATTCACCTTAGTCAAAATCTGTTTCGCAATATTTAATTCATTGTATTAGGTCATTTTGGGATGTGAGGAGGAATTGGTCAAGATGATATTTAAATGAGGACATGGCGGATATCAGATGGCAAGGAAGTCCAGAAGGCAGTGGATCGGGCAATAAAGGAATATTCAAACGTCTTAGTTTTATGGGAAGGGATATAAAGGTTGGAAATACAGGATCTTGTTTTCTGAAAGTGGACCCCGGGTTTAAACTGTAGGAGACTGTAGATGTAGGAAGGGTGTCTGGTGTTGATTGTTGGAATAGGAAAGATCCAAGGAAATATTGTCTCTTTATATCATTTGATTGATATATCAGGTTGCCGGGCAACGGCGGTCCTGTGCATACGCCTTAGCCCATTCGGCCCACACCTTGATAATATTATATTTATATAGAAATAAACTATATAAACGTCAAATTAGAGAGAGAAGAATAGCTATCTAATGTGAGAATTCTCTGTATGGTATACAATGTTAGTTATTGTGGAAGGTCAGGGATTCATAAGATCATAACCAACTTATGAATATGTAAACACTGAAATTATTGTTACCAATAAAAGGTTTAAACAAATATTTTACTCTCGTTTGTGATAACGTGAAGAAGTGTGGTGATGGAGTGGAAGTAAAGATGTAGCCCGAGCCACCGATCAACAGGGTGGACTGTAGCAATTAACCTTTCGCCCCGGACCATTACCCAGTTGACATTTCTCAAGGCGACCGGCTTGAACCTAGGCCGCTCTGGATAAGCGTCCAGTCTGCTCAATCCGAAGGCTTAATAGTGAGAATTAGTGTTGCCCAAAAGCGGTCTTTGTCTTGCAAGACCAGGACTAAGACTAAGACCGCCAAAATAGTTGTTGACCAAGGCAAAATAGTTACTGATGCTTAATAATTTAGTTACTATGTGTAAATAATTGGTATAACCAATATATTTTTGCATTTAACTTTTATAATTTTTCATTAGGGCTTATTAAGGTTTCTCCTATCTAAAAAATTACAGTAATATCTCTATAATAATAAGCTAATAGATCACTGCAAGACTATTGTGAGACTCTTGCGCAAGACCAAGACTTAAGCAACACTAGTGCGAATGTTGTCTTGGACACATTATATGTTATATTATAAATATTCTCAAACCTGCTTCTGAGGTTGAGTTGATAAGTTAATCTGTTTTTTCAGTACATCATATTTTTGAATGAATGAATATAATTTTATTATTCTGAGACTAGTATCCCTTTAGAACAAATTAGAAATACAGAATATATATTATTATTCTGGTGTGTCCATGAAATACAATTAAATATTTACAGGATCATTAGAAATAAAATAAAAGTACGAATAATAAAAAGATATAAAAACGTATATAAATGTAAAGTAAACAGAGAAAGTAAAAGTTTCTTTATGTATTATCCAAAGTTCCCAAGGGATCATATATCTATTTTCCTCCATTTACCGTTTTAATATATTTTCAATTCGCCGGAGACTATTGCAAACAGAATTATTTTAACTTTTTAAAACCTCAAAACGTGATAAGTAAGATAAGAGGCTTTCGGCAAGAATTACCATTTATATCGAAAACGGGAAGTCACTAAGTACACTTTAGGTTGATTTTTACCTGAAAATACGTACGTAGTTGGTAATTTCGATAATATTTTTCTATACAATAAAAATAATACAAATCCTTTTAAACGTAAAACATAGTTTTACTAATTGTAAGTGCAGGATGTTTTAACATTACAGATCAAAATGAAACTGGTACTTAATGACTTCTTTCACTGGATTAATTGAATGAACATTGAGTATTTAAGCCTTATAAAGTGGCATCAATGGGGATAAGAAATTATTAATAAATATTAAATACCACCACTAGCGGATCCAGGATTTAATTTTGGGGGGCTTCAGTCCGAAACCTTTTTTTTTTTCATAAAAATAACGATAATTACTTTGGAAAAACAGAAAGAAACTAACTACCTATATGAAATGGTGTTTAAATTATTCCTTAAGTGCTTTTAAATGTACTTACACGAACAATAATACTTTAAGAGGTATTTTTTAAATTTTTTCCCCATAAAACATGGTCATATTTTTCCTTTTTGGGGGGGCTTCAGCCCGAAAGCCTCCCCCCCCATAGATCCGCCCGCGAATACCACTTAATTATACAATGATACACCGAGTTTAATCAAAATCGTTTGAGCCGTTTTTGAGAAAATTGGAAAATGTGTTTCAGCGTTGATATAAAGTGGCACTTCCGGTCATCCGATTTGAAGGAAAAAGTTGCTGTCACATGTAAGGCATATACCTATGTTAAATACGTAATATCAGTTTCATGCAGTTTTTCGTTTTTGAACTAGACTGTTCACAGATACACAAACCATTTTGCAGGACTTGGTTATTTGGACTCAGGGGACTTAAAAACGTGTATTTCCGTTGAAAACTCAGATACTTTCTTTTACTATATATTACATATGTAGGTAAGTGAAAGTGAAAGTAATAAACCTATCCAAGTGATGCAGGTATAACTAACATTTTATGTACTTGCAATGTTATAAAAGTAAGTTAGTGTTTTCTTTAACTATGATATTATGCAAACCGTCATTATGTGGTTTCATTTCTTTTCATTGTTATGAATTTGTTAAGTATTTTAATTTATTGTCGAAAATACATATTTATAATTGCAAATAAATAATAAAATTGTTATTTATGTATTTATTTTCATGAATCAGATACTTCAAATTCATTAAAATGTTACTTAGTGAATGTTTGCAATAAACGGACGATTCGTTTATTAAACATAAATATAAACAGAATCTTGTTGAATATACAAGCAGTAAAAAAATAAATTATTATTTATTTAAATGAATTCCTAGCTTGACGTCAACTTTAATGTTAGGTCATTGAAAATATTTTTGAATAGGAAAATGATTCTATTATAAATATGTCATTGAACGTGAATGCCGTATTGATTCTTTTCAAGTGAGTCATATAATATGGCTTTGCCCTGCTCTGCTTTGTTTCCTTAAACACATTAGAGTAGCATAGTCATAATGGTCTTTTTTTTCTCCTTTTATTTTTTCTTCGTTTTTAACTTGGACTATTTTTTATTGTTTTATTTTTTCTTTCTCTAGTTTGGATCTTGTCTTTGTTGTTTATATCTAACTAAGCTACAAGCCGTTTCTGAAAAAGAATAACATTTGAAATACAAGTTCAACTTTGAACATTTAACAGTGAACTTTTTTTTTTTTTACATTTTTATTTATTTATTTATTTTAACATTTTATGAAATTTTAACCTGCGCTGTAGTACATCTAGCAAATATGTGTTATTAGCCATTAGCTGCGAATTTGCCTGATAATTATTATTTTTTTCTTGTTATTAATGTAGGAGTAGGTCCATTTTCTTTTCAATCTGCGTCGATCAAGCAACAGGAAACAGGAAATAGAAAGGACTAATGGATTGATGTGATTTAGAGTTGAAGAATGAAATGAACTGTATCTGTTGTGGATGTAGGATTTTACTGTTGGGATGTTTAAGTCGTTGTGTATAGTGATATTTGAATAATAACTTTTAAATCAAATAACTTTTAAATATCATAATACTTATGAGAATAGGGGTTGTCCACTTTTAATCTAAATTGAAGGATTTCATATTTATCCTCAGCGAAACTTCGAGAAATGCTGTCAGTGAACAAGAGATGTCGAAAAGGAGCAAGAGATAAAGTGTAACGGTTAGGAAGGAAGAAAGAATTCCAAAGGAAGTTGCTGGAACAATGAAATCTTTGTAAAATACCACATTGCACGGGAAGAAATTCATGATATTCCGCTGGAAATTATATATTGCTGGAAAGGATCTCTTATTTCAAATGTTTTCTAAATGATAGTTTTAAAATTGAATTATGTTCAGATTCATGGCAATGACAACTTGATAGAAACGTAATAAAATGAATAAGAAGGTAATAATTTTGTCAACAAAAAAAAATCTGTATAGGGTGAACACAACACTTATGGACAGAGCACAGCGATGGACAGGTTACACTTCAAATATAAATAATTCGAATTCCTCTCATATCCAATCCTTACAATCCAAAATCCTTCGTAAAATTCTCAACGCTCCTTACTACGTGATCTACTTATGTAAGTATATTATTAGAATGCTACCAATGGGTAGTTTCTCAACAAACGTTATCATGTGATTGTATTATTACTGTGTGCACATTTACTAGCTGTATTTTTTTTTATAATACTGTTGTAAATATCAATGAATAAAAAAAATATATATATATATATATATATATATATATATATATATATATATATATATATAATAAGCTTCCTTATTGATTTAAAGGTTCCATTTTTTCTAGATTGAAGAAAAATCTCTATTGACAACAAATTTTAAAATGCTTATCATTGTTGTTTCTATAGTCCTCTTGAGATCTGTATGTTTCATACTTTCTTTTTAACAGTTTTGCTTGGAGTAAGTTGAACATTTATATTATTTTATCTTTATAATTATCTTTATTGTTAAAAAAAGATTTTAAACTTTTTGAGGTATGTCTATTATTCCCACCGACCCCCTGTCCATTACTAGAACAATTGAATTTCGGGATGTAGTGCAAAAAGGTGTTTTTTTGTTAGTTTAAATGGAGATTGTAACTGATTTTTTTTTTTTTTTTTTTGTTCGAATTTAAAGTGTTAAATAAAAAACAAAGACCCTAGAGATTCTAAATATCCAACGGAGAGGTTTATAATTATAATATTTACGGAAGTATAAACAAAAAAAAAGACGAACATTTCCTTAGCTATGTCTATCACTGGTGAGCTTACACTACTTAGTCTTTTTGTATTGAGAAAGTTTTAACTCCATATAGTAAAATATACATCTTTAGGTATGCTGATGATTTGATAATAAAAGGCTAAAATAATGAAGCTATTTAATGGGGTTTTGGTCGAAATTAGACAGTTTTATAGACACCTGTTTTTTTTTATTTGAAATTTTTGGATTTTTATAGAAAGCTGGTTTGAACGCCATCGAACTATTGAGTTAGCCTTTGCTTATCTTTCAATACAAACTTCAATTTATTTCTCAAGATGTATAAACAGTACATCTTACATGAAAATAAATATATGCCAGGCCACAGCAACGATAAACTAGACCTGTATCATAATCCAAGAGTTTAACAACCGGAGACAAACAAAATAAATCGTCAACAAACTCATCAGGAGACAATGCACTACAAAAGATTAGCATAATGGTCTTCTCGATACTTAACTCCTTGAGGCAGTTGGACTGCTACTCGACCAAGGAGGAACTGCTTACTATATTCAATGCTAATGTAACTTCACCGGAATGGAAAAAGTGGCTTCAGATCCGGCATCACAACCTCATGTGAAACATTGGTAGTTCATTTAATACAAGTCTAACGCGTTTATTTAATACAAGAACGATATCAACCCAGGCCCTATAGATATATAAGTAGAGAAGGATTCAGATGGTTTTAATGTTTGATATGGAAGGATAGGTATCTCGATTGGGCTAAATCGGAAACATATGCTACATTAAGGTCGTTATGGATGATTTTATTTGTGACAAAGTAAGGAGCACTGTTGGATTTTACGAAGGATTTTGGATTGGAAGGATAGGATTCGAGATGAATTCGATGGTTTAGTTGAGCCCCAAAGCTCAACAACGTAAGTCCAAATTGGCCTTATTATAGTCATGTATACGAGTCTTTTGTAATATATAGTAAATTTAGATTGTTGGCCAAGTATGTGCTGGAGTAGTCGAAAAGGTCGAGCAGTCTTGTATGAGGATTCCAAGTGAGTTGTTTGTCCAGTTGGAGTCCTTAGTAGCGGATTTGTTTAAGAGGGATAAGTGTGGAATTGTTAAAGAATACTGTAAGACAGCAAGTCATAGGTTTAGTAAAGGTAATTTGATGGGATTCGTTGGAATTTATTTTAATTGACACCATTCTTCAAGATTTACGATATGTGATTAAAGAGTTTGGAATACAATGGAATACAATTGACCGTTATTGACTGATAGGATACTTGTGTCATCAGCAAAGGTGGTGATAATAGTGTTGGGATGCCAGTTGTGTAAACTGTGTAAAGATGGACCTAGGATAATACCTTGAGGAACACCAACACACTGAGAAAAAAAGGTATGAATAGGTATTGTTGAGATTTACTTTTTTTTTTTAAAATAATTAAATGAATAAAGATAATAATGAAGAGCATATTTAAGTTTATTATTTTTGACTTTTTCCCCATAACAGTAGCCTGGTATTAGTTGGGGTGCACATGCACACTTAGCAACACGTTCCATCTTAACGACACATGCATATTAAAATACATAATTAGTTTAAACAACACAATGCATTTAAATTTCAATATTTTAATATTGTGAGAAAAGGAAAGAAATAAAACCACAAGAAAAGCAACAGATGTTATGCCAGTTAAAAAAAAAAATAATATAAAACTCATAAAAAACCTAATACATGTTGTTATATAAGATTAGCTTCTAGGCCATTTTTATACTATGCCCCAAAATCCAGGAAAGTGTAAAACAAATTAAACGAGCCATTTTCAAAGCATATACGTATCAAGGAAGATACGTTTGCACGTACTCTGTTAACGTAGGTTTTTGAAGAAGTAAATGAAATTTGATAACTAATCAAACATTTTTTATAGACCTTTCCTTCAACAATGTTTTTTTTTAAATAAAAGCGTTATAAGGAAAATACATATATGTAAGAGGATGTAATTCGATAAAATTGGTACTTTATTATTCATTCTCTATTCTCCAAATTCCCTCCACCTTTGAGCACACTTGACTAACGATTTAAATATGAACGGGCCTAAGGAAATACATTAAGCTAATGTACAAGATGGATTTTTATGAAATTTATACCAGAGCATCTAGAAATTAACCCTGAATATTTTATGAAAATCAAGTAAATGATAATGAGGTATTAGTGGGGACAAACGCCTATAGGCCACATGTGGCATACGTAGGCTCTTGCTGCCTCCAAACGTTTTTGCGCGATATTTATTCCTTTATCTCTAGAATTAATAAATAATTAATTAATTAGGTTACGAAAATTAATATAATTAAGTTGAATATATGTATATGGATGTATAATTGTAATAAATAAAAATAGCATCAGTAAAAAATAAAAAAATGTTATGGCCTCTATTAGTACTACCTAATTTTAAGGTTCTCCACCTATATAATAGGGAATATGCCCGTCACATTTCTAATGTAATACGCGATTACAAAATCTCTGTTCTGAGGAGAAAAAATTAACCTTTAACCTCATTTAACTTCTTAAACGAATATATAGCAAACCTACCATTATAAATGAGACAAAGTAAAGTCATTTTTCAATTTCAAACTATTTAAATTGCAACATTTATTTTCTGAATATTTTGAAATAATATTTTCATTGAAATTTTAAATTATAAATCCATATTTTACCATGACAATAATTGTGAATGTAAACAACGCATGTCAGTCCGCAACTGTGTAGAGCCTACTATGATCTTATTTTTAGACTACATCTGTGCAAGATGATGCAGTTCTATCTATTTTTTTCTTTACTTTGCCCTTATTTTTATTAAGAATAAGTAAAGAAATAGAAATTTATCATTTACTTAAACAAAAAAAGAACATTTATCTTAGTCTTTCCTTTAAATACCTGGTTTATCAACTCACTCGACTTTTCTCATTACTTTTAGGCGCTAAATTAAATACAAAAATTGTTTAATTCTTATTTTCTAAATGCTTCCAGTATTACTCTTTCCGACAGCAGGCTCGCTCGTTATCAGTATTATTGGCAGGTGGGTAAAGACATAAAAAAAAAATTGCTAAAATTGGTTCAATTGATATTAAATTTTAAAAACTTTAATGTTCTCTATGTTTCAGATCTGGCCCAATCCAGATAGCTATCCTTCCATAATAAACTTCATAAACATCCGAATCCTCTTGTTCCTAACCGTGCTTCCTCTTCGATTCCTGATAACCCTCTGAGGCGTCGGAAAAGAAGATGGCCTCGTGATCTCCTTATATAGACATATTAGAGTTTCTCAACAAGCGTTTTCATGTGATTATATTCGTGTGAACACATTTACTTGTACAATTCTAAATGCTTATTTATACTTATTTATACTAATAAGTATAATATATAGTATAATTGTATTTATACTAATACAATAGTAAATACCGTAAATAAATAAAAACAAAATTATAAATTTTGCTTTCTCAATAATTTAATTATATTTTAAATGAGCAAATTCCAAATATTTTTCGAAAGATGAATTGTTTTTAATTAATTTTATGACATGGGTACCACGTTGATTTTTTTATATAATTTAATTTTTCAGCAAGTGATAATATTTACCCATATCTTGTATCTTTCTTGAGTTATAAGAAAATAAAATTTTATTTTCTTCATAACTGACCTAGTACGAAAATCTAAATGGCTTTAAGGAGAAACTTTTAGCCAACATCTATAACATTAGGGCCGTTTTGGCGCTACAGTTTACATAACATGTTTTCCATCTATGGCTCAAAGGGGTCCCTTTGAAATTTGAAAAACATACATCTGTGGAAAACACCTTAATAAAAACAACGGAATCACTCCACGCGTTCTAATGATAATCGTGTCACAGATAGACTAATGGTTGAAAATGTGTTTTTTGTACGTGAAGATTCGTTGAAAAGTGTTTATTGAAATTTTGAAACGATAACAATAATTTCTTTGCTTGGTAGTTTTTTTTTTTCGGTTACTCCTTACTTATACTGGAGGTGGGGAGAGGGATGTTTTAGAGGTACAACCGAAGCACTGTGGGAAGGTCAATTCATTCCTTGGGTCCGCCACAAATTTAAATTCGAACCGACGCACAGTGGAACGAATTAGGGAAAACTCGCAACATCGATTTATAGGGAAATCTAATTTATTTTTTTAGAACTCCAAACACTAGATAAAATGTTTTATCGATTTCTTGTGGAGTTTCCGAGAATATTTTCAGAGAGCAGAATATACATTTTCTCTGTCTTTATTTTTAAAAAAGATTTAGCAGCCACGAGTTTTCCCTTACTCGTCCCAGTTTGACTACTACTGTGATGAACTCTTCTACACCCTCAGCCATCACGACCTTACTTACTAGTGGCAGGAAAGTGGTTAGGGTAATAATAGGAAGGGACTTGTTGATGACGCATTACTTGTCGAGGATGTAACACTTCCTGAAAGCCTCTGTTACTTACTGGACTGCACTCATTGAAGGACCTCATGATGGCGTAGAAGCAGACGGAAGTTTATTTCTGGAAGGGGGCAGTATTATTTCTAACGGTGGTTTGATGCTATTTGTAGTTCTTCAAAGAAATGTTTTGCTGCATCAGTTCCGCTTGCACTTTAGCCTCGATTTGTTATTCCAGGATCCGAACCTCTTGTGCAATACTGGAAGAATGGAATATCGGGTTTTATTGGAAATATGCATTCTTCTATTTAATATCTTTGAAAAGGCTATGGAAAATATTCAAAGAAGGATTTAAAGGATCTAGTTTTTTTCTATATTCAAGAGCATTGCCCTCTATCGACAACTGTGTGAACAAAGTTCCCAAAATAAAATGCCTATCATTGTTGTTTTTATATTACTCTTAAAATCAGTGTGTTTCATATCTTCCTACTAACAGTTTAGCTAAGATTAAGTTGAACATTTTTGTTATCTTATCTTTACTATTATCTATATAATTAAATAAAAATTTAGAATTTTTCAATGGTATATTACTGGAAAAATTGAAGTTCGTGATGTCAAATATAATACACTTGAGGTTAAAAAGTTTTTTAAAAAGGGAGAAGAATTACAAATTTATTCAAAGAAATGTTTGGCTGCATGTTTTGCAATTTAGCCTCGATTTGTCATTCCAGGATCCGAACGTCTTGTGCAATACTGGAAGGATGGAATATCGGGTTTTATTGGAAATATTACTTCTTCTATTGAATATCTTTGAAAAAGCTAGGAAAAATATTTTACGAGAGATTTTTATTATGGAAAAATGTGCACAAGAGAGGATTTTTAACGAAATATTTTTTATAAGAATATCTGTTGATTTTTTTTATATATATATGAGATATTTAATTTCCAAACATGTCCTTGTAATTTTAACACTTATTTATTTACTTTATCATTATTTCTCTTGACGATAAAATAACCTAAATATAAATAGATTTTTCTTGAATATTTTGTTCATGAGATTTCAATGTAAAAATGTGAACTAAATTAGGGTGAGCGCACCAGTTATGGACAGGGGGCCCAATGATGGACTTTAAATATAAATAATAAGCTTCCTTGTTGATTTAAAGGATACGGTTTTTTTTTTTTTTTTTTTTTTTTTTTTTTTTTTTTTTTTTTTTTTTTTTTTTTTTTTTGTACATTGAAGAACATTGCCCTCTATTTACAACTTTATCAACAAAGTTCCCAAAATAAAATTTAAAAATGCCTATCATTGTTGTTTCTATCGTATTCTTGAGACCAGTGTGTTTCATACTTTTCTACTAACAGTTTAGCTAAGAGTAAGTTGAATATTTATGTAATCTTCTCTTTATCAATATCTATATGTATATATATTTTTTTTTATTTATTTATTGAGTATTACAACAATCTGTCTCTTGGACATTGGTTATAGTGAGGTAGGATGACATTCACACTATATGTACAAAAAAATGGAAACAAAATAATAATAAAAAGTATATACAATAGATAATAAAATAAAATATCTTATCTATATAATTAAATAAAAATATAGAATTTTTCAATGCCCCATTACTAGAAAAATTGAAGTTCGGGGTGTCTATAACTTGTGCAAAAAGGTGTTGTTTTTTTTAAAGCGAGATTATACCTGGATAACTAAATATTTTTTCAATTTTAAAATACTAAATAGAAAAAGGGGACTCTAGAGTTTCTAATCGTCCAATAGAGAAGATTATAACTATAATAATTACGGCAGCATAAACCAAAAAGAAATAAATTCTTAGCTATATCCATCACTGATGCGCATACTACCCTATTTGTTACTTTTACTTACAATTGTAAGTGCTGTTACAATTAGTTGCTACTAATGGCAATATTTATTTAAATGATTTTGGATCTGCTATCTGAAATTGAATGATTTTTTACTGTCTATAAACGAGATGTTATCAAAAACAACAATATTTTACTTTTTTTTATTGAATCGTTAACTTATTTTTCTCAATCCAACTCTCATTTCTAGTCGTATCTCGATGGTTTATATTAATTATCCTTAATTTAAATTCAACCAGGAAAAGATAAGATATATGCTAAAGTACAGCACTTGCAAATAATGCGGTACAGTATCAAATGCCCCGTTGTTTTGTCTTATATCTGATGTGATGTAAGTCAATACTGGTTCTCTTTTTAAATACATTTTTTTTTGCAATCTTTTTTTTATTTCTATTAGTTTTAAAATTAAATATATAACATTAAAAAGGAAAATTAACTGAATTGTTCTATTATAAAGCTCACTAAAAAAAAATCTTTTTATTTAATATTTAATATCTTAATATTTTTAATAACAACTATCATCTTCTGAAATTTTACTCTCATTGAAAACTAAAAGTAATCATTATATTTTTTCAAACTTTATTGAATATCAACCAAATAAAAATAAAATGATATACTTCATTAAGTTGATATTCAAATTTCAAATGATAAATTTATCACTTTATTTACTTTTACCATTTATTACATGTTTACTGCATGACACTTTTTAAATTACTATTTGTACTGTTTAACTAGTCGTATCTATTGGCTAAGTATCCATTTTTTTTTTTTTTTAACAATGTATCACCCACTCATTGGAAAAGAATCAATATAATGCGGTATTTTTCTGTCGGCTCTACTCCAAACAACTTTGGAATCGTTTCAAAAGTTTTCTATTTGGCATTTGATTTGGCGATAGTTGTGTTTACTTATCAAACACCAATTTTATTTTATTTAGTTTTATAACTATGGTTTATCAAATATAAAATAAAAAACACTTTTTATCTCTTTCTAGGTAATTGTTCATTATGATGTGTATATATATTTATAAATTACATCATTAAAAAAAACTGAAAATATTATATCTACTGTTTAAAAATGGTAATGCAACTGTGTTTTTTTTATCAAGATCTTTATTATTGGAATTGTTCCGTACCTGTAAATTTATTACTAGCTTCAATTATTTTCGTAAATTCATGTAGTAGATATATTGATAAAAAACACAGATCCATTATCATTCCAGAAAAAGTCATTATTTGTAACATTTTTTTTTTAGAAATAAAAAGTGTATTCAGGCATTCATATTTATTATAATACATCCCAAGTCATATGAAAAAAAAAATCTAAGCTTTACAATAATTTATTGCGTTCGTTTATATTTAAAATACAGGTACTTATAGGTGACAGGGAATACAAAATAAAATTATTTTAATATAAAACTTGAGGGTAAATTCAATTTTTTTCCTGATAAATGTCAATTTAAATAATATTGACTTAAAGCTTCAACAAAAAATATGACACGTAAATTTACTACTTTTTCCCTGAAAACTGGTAATAGTTTATATAAACTTTTTTTTAGCTCTTGAGATCTGGTATCGCTGATAAAGAAATTATATAAAAAATGCAATTGATAAAAATAAAATAACTAGTTACAAATATCCTTTCGAACCTCAATGACAGCAAGCGATTACATTACACAAGTTACTTCAAACTGTCAAATCAAGATGTTTGTGCTATCAAATTCTTATTTTAGGAACTAGATGGATACCCATTATTAGTAATGTATCCATTATTCTTATCTGAGATGTCAAGTAAATAATAACTGAAGTTCCATATTCGCTTCTGACACACCCCCAAGATGGAATAATATTTTTTTGTTTATATTTTTTTGAGCGATTTGAGCTAAATAGATCAATCAAAATATGTAGTATTTTTAAATTATAAAAAAAAATATAAGTACAAAATGTAAGCAGGTCTCAAAAAAAAAAAAAAATAAAACAATTATGCTTAAAAGCATTATTGTTTCTGTAAACAAGGGATTTTTTTTTTAAGTCTGCAAGGACAATTTAAAAATTATTTTATATGGTTTCTTTTCTTTCACTTCCAAAGTAATTAAAATAAAAACAAACATCCTTCTCAAAATTAAATATATTAAATAGCTGATAGTTTTAATGCATTTACAGAAAATAGTTTTAATTTCTAATATGATATTTGACAAAAAAAATCTAACATGTTAAACTGTTGACAAACTTTCGTAGTTTGTACTATCAAATTCTTATTATAGGAACTAGATGGATACCCATTATAAGTAATATATCCATTATTTTTATGTGAGATGTCAAAGATATAATAACTTAACCATATTTGCTTCTGACACACCCCCCAAAATGGAAAAATATTTTTTTGTTTATATTTTTTTGAGCGATTTGAGCTAAATAGATCAATCAAAACATGTAGTATTTTTTAAATTATAAAAAATATATAAGTACAAAATGTAAGCAGGTCTCAAAAATAAATAAATAAAAACAATTATGCTTAAAAGCATTATTGTTTCGATTTTTTTAAAGCCTGCAAGGACATTTTAAACATTATTTTATATGGTTTCTTTCTTTTACTTCTAGAGTAATTAAAAAAATAAAATCCTTCTCAAAACTAAATATATTAAATAGCTGATAGTTTTAATGCATTTACAGAAAGAAGTTTTGATTTACAATATGATATTTGACAAAAAAAAAATAATCTAACATGTTGTTAGACTGTTGACAAACTTGTTCCTTTTTTTTTTCATCTTTGATGTATACGATAATGAAACGATGTTGATAATTCTATAGTACGTTATTATACACTATTTCTTATTTAATGATTAAGTACAAATACGTATTCATCAGTATACGTATAGTATACTGATGAATATGATCCAAAGATATGGTAAACAAGATGATGTTTGGCTGCTTACCAGATCTGGATGGTGACGCAGAGGAGCCGCGATGGCACACACTAGGAGGCAGGAAGATAGCAGCAGCCTCATGCATGGAAGCATGGTGTGGACGACCATGACACCATGGTCCCCAGATATACGGCGGCACTACACTATTTTACCCACCATAGCTCCGGCCCTCAGGAGCCTCGGGCTGATACTGCCGGTCCGTTGTGCCCCCACTCGCCTCCAGGGGGAGAGAACGTCAGGATGGGAGGCAGGGGGGGTCAGGATGGGAGGATGGGGGGGAGGGAAGGGTCTCATATGATATGGTAAGCATCCAATGATCAAGACGGGTTTAAAAACTGTATGCAACATCGTAGAGTGACAGTTGATCGCAGAACAAGTTGGTTGAAAATTACAATCATTATAAGCAAACAACAAAAAATATTTATTTTCTTTGTGCCAAAGTTTATGATCAAAAAAAAAAAAGATAATAAAATAAATTTTGATAAATGGCCTGGCTTACCAGCCTTTCATCTCTAAAGAGATAAATCTAGAAAACATGAGGCACTTACCCATTATTTGGCCATCATTGAATATTTATTCTACCATGCTAGCTCAGGTGAGAAGTGGTTAGGTTGGAGATTTTATAAAGCAGCGAAAAAAGGTTAAGAGATCTATTTAAAGAAAGAAATATTTACAGAATTAAGAAAAAGAGAGAATTTAAACATAATTACTATATACAATTAAATATAAATAGGAAGATAATAAAATGAGAAGGAGTCAATCGGGGGGATGCGGTCAAATAAATACTAAATTAAAATATAGTAATTATTTAATTTGTGTCGACGTTTCGACCCACTTTGCAGGTCGTCTTCAGGGCTACAAAAGATACAAAACATGGTGAAAATAAAAAAATGAATATAAGTAGATATAAAATAAGAAGAAGTTGTCAGATACAGAAATAAAAAGATGATATCAGAGATATAGTGGGTGACAATGTAGTTAAAATATCAAGTATTATATATGTGGAAGATACAAAGAAATGGAAAATAAGTATGAATAAAAATAAAAAATAAAGGAGAATATAGCATGTAAGTTAAAAGTAAACTACGTTTGTTATACATTTATTCCTTATCTTTTATCGCAATCTGTTTACTTTTAACTTACATGCTATATTCTCCTTTATTTTTTATTTTTATTCATACTTATTTTCCATTTTTTTATATATTCCACATATATAATACTTAATATTTTAACTACATTGTCACCCACTATATCTCTGATATCATCTTTTTATTTCTGTATCTGACAACTTCTTCTTATTTTATATCTACTTATATTCATTTTTTTTATTTTCACCATGTTTTGTATCTTTTGTAGCCCTGAAGACGACCTGCAAAGTGGGTCGAAACGTCGGCAAAAATTAAATAATTACTATATTTTAATTTAGTATTTATTTGACCTCACCCCCCGATTAACTCCTTCTCATATTATATCAACGGTCAACCATCTCTATATCATTATGAAGATAATAAAAATACAAAAAAGATACCTATTCTATATACAATAGTATGGCCTGCCACGTATAGATATCAAGAAAAGATAATCAAGATATAAGATATATGATATAAGAGATATCAGAGCACATGCACATAATAAAATATATATCAATAATCAGCCACAGGAAACAAAAGAGAGGAGAGTTCTATTTTTTTTCGGTGCTTTCTTAATCTTGGATACAAGCTTCGGTCGTTGTTAAAAGCCTTCATCAGGGCTGCTCATTCAAAATATTTCGCTATGGTTAGATAGCTAATAATATGGCCACAATATATCATTATAGCAATATATAATAAAATGATGGCAATAAAATAATAATGTTATGAAATGAAAATGATATTCAAACATTTTGATTGAGTTATAAAGTGATTGATTAATAACAAGATATAAACTAATTAAATCTTTCTAATCCTAATATGTTCATTTATATGATAATAATTGAAACTAGAGCCAGGTTTCTTTATTTTGAACGTAAATATTAGGATAAGAATCATTGAGTTAGTAACTTACAGGTAGGGAACAATTCCAATAATAGAGATCTGGATTAACAAAAACACAGTTCCATTATAACTTTTAAATAGTACATATAATATTTTCAGTTTTTTTTTAACGATTTAATTTATAAATAGATATATGTAAATATGTTATCTAATATTTAGTGAGCCATGGTGCTATTTTAGAATATGAGAAGGTTACAATATTTATGTATTGGTTTTAAAGTTGGGTTAATGATTGTAAAGTGCTAAAGGACCCTAAGATAAGGACTTTAATTCAATTCTTTTAGGTAATAATACTTTGTTTTGTATTTTCTTTTATATGTTTATATCACACTTATCATTTATAAATTAATTTATTTACAATTAATTTATTTACAATTAATTTATAAATGATAAGTGTGATATAAACATATAAAAGAAAATACAAAACAAAGTATTATTACCTAAAAGAATTGAATTAAAGTCCTTATCTTAGAGTCCTTTAGCACTTTACAATCATTAACCCAACTTTAAAACCAATACATAAATATTGTAGCCTTCTCATATTCTAAAATGATTGTAAAGTGCTAAAGGACCCTAAGATAAGGACTTTAATTCAATTCTTTTAGGTAATAATACTTTGTTTTGTATTTTCTTTTATATGTTTATATCACACTTATCATTTATAAATTAATTTATTTACAATTAATTTATAAATGATAAGTGTGATATAAACATTAAGAAAATACAAAACAAAGTATTATTACCTAAAAGAATTGAATTAAAGTCCTTATCTTAGGGTCCTTTAGCACTTTACAATCATTAACCCAACTTTAAAACCAATACATAAATATTGTAGCCTTCTCATATTCTAAAATAGCACCATGGCTCACTAAATATTAGACAACATATTTACATGTATTATAATGAACAGTTAACTACAAAGAGATAGAAACATTTTTTTTTTTTTTTGTATTTGGTAACCCAAAGTTATAAAACTAAATAAAATCAAATTGGTGTTTGATAAGTAAACACAACTATCGCTAAATCAGATGCCAACTAGAAAACTTTTGAAACGATTCTAAAGTTGTTTGAAGTAGAGCCGACAGAAAAATATTGCATTACATTGATTCGTTTCCAATGAGTAGGTCACGCATTGATTAAAAAAAAAAAAAAAAAAAGATTCTTAGGTAATAGATACGATAATTTAACAGTACAAATAGTAATTTCAAAAGTGCCATGCAGTAAACATGTATTAAATGGTAAAAGTAAATAAAGTGATATGTTTATCATTTGGGATTTGAATTTGACACGTTTATTTTGAATATCAACTTAATGAAGTCCTATCGTTTTATTTTTTATTGGTTGATATTCAATAAAGTTCAAAATGTTTCGAACGATAGCTAATAATATGCTCACAATATATTATTATAGCAATATATAATAAAATTATAGCAATAAAATAATAATGCTATGAAATGAAAATGATATTCAAATATTTTGATTGAGTTATAAAGTAATTGATTGATGACGAGGTATAAAGTAATTAATTTGCGGCTATTCTTCCGAAATTATTTAAACAAGCAGCCCTGATGAAGGCCTGAAACATAAACAGAAACGTTGAAACTAAGAGAACAAAGTTGTTTTTTTGTACTTCTAATAAATGCAATCCCTATTCTACGCCTCTTAAAAAGGCAATATACCATTTTAGTCCGTGGCACAGACCCCTTTTTATCAAATTCTTAACATCCGCCTGAAACTTTGTAAATAGTTTCATCTCATCGTAACCTACACATATTTTATTTGCCAAAATTTTCAGAATTGGGGCGTTTTCAATCTGGAGATCGGCAAACTTTGTTTATTTAATTAGGTACTGAAAACTCGTAAATACTCATTTGTTTTCTACTTAAATTGTAAGATAATTTGATTACAAAATCGTTAAAAAAAGCGGCCTACAAAAATATTGGGCCGTTTGGCTTATATAACCTCGTTATTTCGACAATTTGGGGGTGCAGGTCTCGACCAACGGCTCAATATTTTTTAAGGCCTCCTTTTCTCTCGACTTTGTGCTCAAGTTATCTTACGATTCCAGTGGAAAGAAAATAGGTATTTACTAGTTTTTAGTAACTAATTAAATAGATAAAGTTTGCCGGCCTCCAGATCGAAAACACCCTAATTCTGATAATTTTCGTAAATAAAATATCGGTAGGTTACGATCAAATGAAACTATTTACGAAGTCTCAGCCGGACGTTAATAATTTGATAAAAAAGAGGTCTGTACCTCGGACTATTTTTTATAAACGTTTCCGTCAAAGTGGATTAGGCTTTACCAGTTTTGAGACTGTTGTAGTAGAATAGAAGATGAACTTTATTCCGGAACTAGGTCCCTTAAGAATGATAAATATATACAATAAAAAAAGAAATTACTGTTCAAAAACATTAATGAGGTTTAAACAGTGTATACATTCGGAACAGTAAACTTATATACACATCAAGAAAAAAAAAGGCTGCAAATTATTACACAATGGTTTATTATTTCCAAACAGTGATACATCTAAAGTAACATTACCTTCCTGGTAGCATAACAAAAAATAAATAAAAGGTGATTCCCATTATTATCCTAAACATTTTTTTTTTTCATTAGTATTTTTCTAAAAAAGAAGCATTGCTTCAGTAACACTTTAAAATACCAAAAACCAAAAAAAATTATATAACCTTTGCACTAGAACATATAAAAAATATTTCAACGATTTCTTAATTTATTTTTTTTTTAGAAAGACTCCTCAACTTTTAAATATACAATATCAACAAAAAAGTAAATAATTTGTTTAGTCATTCGAAAATCTAATTTTATCACCCCTCGTAACTTTTTTCTAGCTTCTTTTCGTTGAAGTATGTTATATAGATTAATTTAAATGGCATCGAGAAGAATACTTTAGCCAAATTTCATTGAAATCGGTACATTCGCTAGAGTCTGTACATTACTAGAGGTTTTTCTTGAAAGGAAAGGACGGATAGTAATGTCAATGTAGGAAGATCAACCTCGGTCTGACCTCTGACTTCCAAATTTGAAAAAAAAAAAAAATCGGTCCAGTAATCTCGGAGAAAATAAGTTTTTTTGAAAAGTTGTAAAAGTTTTTGAATTTTTTGGACGATTACGATTGGTTCATTATTGAAAATAATAAAACAAAAAATCTGGAGAATACAATGTTTCTCTTAACATAAAAAAAAAAATGAAAAGAAGAGAAAGAAAGAAAAATAAAACTATGAATGCATTCCAGAATTAAAAGTTAACTATTAAAACAAGTATTCACTTCAAATCAGCGATTTATTCTTAGATTAAAATTTCGAAATTATCTTTTTGGGATGTGAGAAGAAAATGGAAAAGGGAGGATTCGGATGAAGAAAGGTAAGGAGCATGGCGGATATTAGATGGTTGGGTATCCCAGTAAGCAGTGGAATTTAGGACTAAAGTAAGAAAAGTGACAATGGATCTAAGTAGAGAATAGGAACCTATAACGATAGCCTGAGTTTTCATAGCGTTTAACCATAATTTATGTGTATCGTTTGGAATTTTGACTGAAGCAGATTGGATGGAAAAACTGGTTGAAATCCTTTTTGGAGAGGATCGAGTAGTTTTGGTTCTTCGATGAAATTGGATATTAGCGATTGGTCCATCTTTTCCAGAAGGTTAGGAAGCTTACAGAGGATAGAGATTGGACGGTAATCACCTAAAGTAGTTGGGTTTGGGTGATAATCTGCGTTTTTTACCTACTTATAGGAGTTAGAAAAGTCTGGAATTTATCGCTCAGCTTCCTTAGAAGTCTTTCCTTTATATTACGATGGCATTTGAGTGTTTAATTTATTTTTATTTTTTAATGGAAAACATTTTTTTTTTAGTACATCCAGTTAGTTCTACCATAATGTAGTCTAACTTCTGAAATTTAATATATTCATTTGAAATCAACATAAATCTTCTGAACGATACTTTTGTATCCTGACTTCTTAAATATTTTTGCGGGTCATTAATAATGAGGACACTGAAGGTGCTGGTACCATACCCTGATGATGATCCATGTACTTGGGTTGAAACGTCGCCAACAATAAAAATCTTAAAATGACTGCATCCTCACTATGTATCACCCATGATATAAAGAAAAGCCGTCTAATTTCCTTCGATATTTAATATTTTTGGTACTGAAATTATGTAAATTAATAATTGATCGATTCGGTGTAATATAAGAGGGTTTTTGTTCAAATTCTACTGCTTTTAGTAATTATAATTAACGTATTTTATTTACACCTTGAAATGGATGAGATTCCTTTACTGTTATTATAATTGGCACTAAACTGTTTTTATTGAATCGGAAAGAGATTTATTAAAGAGAAAAATGGTTAGGCTGATCAGTAAAAATAAATAAGTATTTTTATTTTTATTTTTGCCGATGTTTCGTTCCTAAGTACAGGCCTTTATCTGGTCTAAGAAAAAAATGAAAACAATAGGTGTGAGAAACTATAAACGTTGGATAATAAAAAAAATAAGAAAATAATATGTAGGTGAAAAGTATAGACTAAAAATTGTAGGTTGAATAAACTTAGGTAAAATAAAGTAGGTAGAGTGAATTTAAAGTAAAGTAACAGAGAATAATAACAGTAACAGAGAACTAAGAAATAAATAACAACAGTAGCAAAGTAGGGACTAATGAAATAAACATAATCAAAATGAAATGAAAAATGAATTAACAACGAAAAGTAGTGAAATGTAGTATGAGATAAAAAACGTAAGTGTAAAAAAAAAATGAAGGGACATAGTTGCTAAAATATGATGTAATAGTATTCTAAAAGGAAGTGAGATAATCATAGAATAAAATGTAAAACAGAGAAAAGGAATATTAAGTTATATAAGGGAATAATAAATGTAAATAGAAAATTGAGATACTGTAAAAACATACTGACTACGTATAAGAGATTAAAAAGTTAAAATAATATTAATATGATAAATGAACAAATGTATCAATATACACAAAATATAAGTAGAGATATGGAAAAGGGATTAACGGGAAAATGGAAAAGAGGAGAAAACTAAGATAAGAAAAAAAGTAACCTGGTCAAACGAAAGAGATTTATTTTGTTTTTTTGGATATTTTTCCCTGATCTTTTTCTAAAAAAGAAATATTGTATTCAATATTATCGACTCTGGTTCCAATTTTATGTTTACATTAAAAAAAATTATTGATTTTTAAATCTTATCGAACATAAGATATTTCGATAATTATCCTTTTACCAACCCTATGATGCAATGTTTTGTAAATAATATTATGAAATGAAAAACATATTCAGAAAATTTAATTCTGTTCTAAATTAATTACTTAAACTGGATTCTTAAGATAATCTTACACTACTGATTATTCCTCATACTTCTTTTCTTTTTCTATTCGCAAAAGATTTTTTTTATAAAGAATTTCGTTTGGTATGAGTGATCTTGACAACGGAATGTTGTTGCAACAAATTTTTATCAATTATAGTGAATAATTTATGAATACAGTTAAATATTTACAAATCATTGTGAATCCCACGCTGCGGTATGTGTTATAGTTTCGATCCGTCTCCAGAACACACAGCAATAGAACAAAGCTGGAAATAGAAAATTGGCTCCAAAGCAAACTCCAATCGGTTCAATATTAGTAGCAGTAACGTCCAGTCTTTCTAAAAATCATAAAATCGCCAAATGGAAAATTGGTCTGCAAATGTTTATAAAATATCTGAAATGAAATGTTTATAAAATATCGAAATGCTAAATAAAATATTGAATATTTAATAGTTGGCCGTTGCATTATAAAGGAAGGAGATGCTCTTGGGTGGCGGTCATTCGTAGGCTAAATAGTGGTAAAACTAATTTATTGAAAGCCAACGTTTCGAACCGACTTTGTAGGACTTCTTCAGAGAGGTGTGTTCAGCTAGGAGTTTCACTTAGAACATCTGAAGAAGACCTGCAAAGTCGGGTCGAAACGTTGGCTTATAATAAAATAGTTTGGCCACTATTTAGCCTATCTATGACCGCCACTCTAGACCATCACCTTCCTTTACTAAATAATAATTAATAATTTTTCCTCGCCCCACAGATAAACTAAAGCGCGGCCTTTTATTAAAATACCTTAAAGTGCTGTTTTTATATTGTTATTTCCCACACCATCTCAACAAGGTTTGTAATATAATGTATTCAAGCATTACCAATGTTTTTTTTATTTAAATTAAAATTCGTTAATGTAGTCGAACGCTTCAGATGAACATGGTGATGTTTTGTTCCTCCCAGATTAGTTCAATAAATAAATTTATATTATTTTATATAGGCCTTTTTTTGTGTTCAAAATTAAATAAATAAACATAGCAATTTGCGGTACGTAGCATACTCTGTCCCACATACTGCCGCACAGTGGTCAGGATTCTCCCAAAAAAATAAAAAAAATTTAAGTGAAACCTTCTTAAGGTGCACTTTGTACTTTTTTGGGGGGTAGTGAATGTGATTGAGCCGTTAGGCTCGGATATGTAACGCTCTTTCGGATATAGTCGGCTCGAGTCGACTAATTGAAGTGTATTTGAATTGGGTTTAAAATATCTCAGAAACTAAAACTCGGACCTGTATATTGTAAGAGATGGAAATTTTCAGCATTTCATTCCTTTTATAATGAGTTATAAATCAAAATTGTGTTTTGACGTGACGCCGGAAAGGGGAAACGATAGCGCCAAAAAATCAAATAAGCGACTGTTTTGGACATTTCAACTAAATTATCTCAAAATTTGAATACCATTTTGTTTCAATGTTTTTATCACAAACTGTTTCAAAACACTCCCGAGTTCTTACCGAATAAACTTAAAAATCGATCGAGCTGTTTGCTTAAAAAATCGTTACATACCTCTTAGCGAATTGATTGAACACATTTATTTCAATCACGGGTCGTGGTTTTATCTCAAATTGTTTCAAAACACTCAGGTGATCTCGTCGAAAAATTTGAGCCATCAAAAATAAAAATCGATACAGATCTTTGCTTAAAACATCGTTACTTACAGGTTGGGCAAACCAAAATAACATAATCTTTGAGTCGCTTAGCTTAGTCGGGACTAAACTAAAAACTAAAACTAAAACAGAAAAACAGAACAGAAACTCAAACAGAAACTAAAACTCGGACCTGCATATTGTAAGAGATGGACGTGACGGACGAAAGTGAAAACGAAAGCGCCAAAAAATCAAATAAGCTATTTTTTTTTACATTTGAACTAAAATATCTCTCTATGGATTAGGAGGCAGAGAGTTGAAGAAGGGTGGATAGCGGAGTGGTGGAGAGGCTGGTATGGCTGGTAGGGGACTGTCGGAGGAGGACGCGATGGACCGACAGAGATTGTGGGATCTAAAATTTGGCTGAGAACATTACATCGAAGTAATGTCTATGAAAAAAATATATATGAAATAATCTATTAGAATAGACTCTTCACCAGTGATCTACAAGTACTGGAACTATATTTTTGGTTCTCTCATTGCTCGTCTTTTAGACTATAGGAGGTGAGAGAGGTGGGAATTAATACCAGAGTTAAAAGCCACAAGTGGGTTCTTTAATAGATCCTCATTGTCAAACCCTAAAGATTATAGGTTTGCCGCACTTAGCCAAAGGTGGAATTCCTAAGCTCATTTCTGGGATATAAAGCAAAAGAATGGGAATCGAACCTACATCGTTAAGAACGGACACTCAGTGACCTTAGCTAAAACCTGCTTGATCATGACGGCCTCCTGTTTATGATTTAGAACTATTGAAATAATAGTGGTTTTAACAGTCTTTCTTAATGTGAATTGGAGAAAGCAACAAATTATCTAGCTATTGAAAAATTCTCACTATAAATGTATGTCATAATAAAAAAATATCGGAAAGTGAACAGCAGTAAATCTTCTACGATAAGACGTGCGAATAATTAAACAGGTCATTTCAGTCGCTGTAACTAGGGCACATAAGGTGTAGTATAACTTTATCCCTGCCATAACCCTTGGCCTGATGGGCAATATAGTCGGCTAGAGGGATCTCGTAGTCTTAGCCGGGTCGATGTAAGTGTCTCTTAGCTTTATGATAACGGAAGGATAGTCATTTGCCGGGTTTGTGTCTCCTACAAACAATATTCTATTAATATGTAACTATAGCATTACAGTCCAATTTTCCATATTTTCTTTATTGATTATCGATTCATAAAACAATGTGGTGATGAATTGAATAAAAATAATCGAAAATGCACTAACTTGATAATTACTACTTCATTATCATGTAACATAATACGATTATTGGAGAACCTCTCAGGAATTATGACGATGGTAGATGTAGCATTCAGTGCTATGTGAGATCTAAAAAAAATTAAGTATCTGAACTTCTTCTAGACTACTAATAGACTAAGAGCTATCGAGTATTTCATTTAACGAAAGGACTTAAAGCTAGTAAAAATTTTAAATTCTAGATAAAACTCATCTGAACACAATCTCAGCAACATCAACATCATATCAAAATTTCAGGCGTATGTTCTTCTGTTAAACGAACCGTCAAATGTCGCCTCATTGATTTAAATTTTCGAATAGAAATCAATGGCTTTCAACCTACTGACCGAAGTTGTGTTCAGATGAGATTTTTGTGGAATTTAAAACAGTTACTAGCTTTAAGTCCGTTAAATGAATCGGTCGGTAGCTCTTAGACTATAAGCCGCAATATACGATCTCTCATATCAAGGGCATTTCTTTTATGAAGTTTTGAAGTGGAGACAATATTCTAGCTACAAGATATACGATACTATTCTAGCTAAAAGGTATAAGATATCCACCGGTATATCACTGACTTAGCCAAGTCTCCCCTCTGTTGTTGGAGTGACGTTGCACCATCACCACCAATTTTATTTAAAGTCACTTATCTTTGGGAATATGTTTCAGAAAAAATTAGAGATTTTTGAGTTTTAATAGTTGTAACCTAATCTTTACGGGAAAAAAATTGAAAATTCATACTAGTACCGAATTGTATGAAAGTGTTTTATTATTTATTTTATTCACCTGTAGATGGACAAGTTTAAACGTTAACAAAAACATCTGTTGCGGTGCGCGCTCCACACAACTTTTACTTCACGCCCTCTTCTTAGCAAAAAAAGGTATTTTCAGACCAAGGGAAAATTAAAGTAAAAATTATAGACACTATATATTTTATTGTGGGTATTTTTATCTGTATAAGTACACTTATGTATACAAATTTTAATATTTACATCGCTGTAATCTATACAATCAAATATTAAATAATACCAACAATAGGATTTTTAAAAAACACATATGCAAATGTAAATAATATTGTCGGAGTCCGTATTATATTCAACTCATGTTATGGGTGCGCTTGTATTCCTTTGGTTCCTCAATTCTCCGTTACGATCTCTTATTTCTCCTTTAGTTAATTATAAAATTCTTTCATATTTTATATTAGAGATTAATTTGAAATGGTCAATAGTTTCAAATAAAAAAAATTAGAGGTATTTTAGGGGAAGCTAATATTGAAAATTAGCCATTTAAGCTCTGTCAGAGAACATCAATCAGAATGAAAACTATATTTTATTTAAAACTGCTTAATTTTACACTCATGTGATGATTTTAATCAAAATCGTTTGAGCCGTTTTCGAAAAAATCGTAAAAATGTGTTTATTCCACTACATAAAGTGCCACTTCTGGTAAGTGGATTTTGACGAAAAAGTTACATCTCTAGCATATAAAAACCTCAAATATGCAATTTCACTTTCGTATAACTTTTCGTTTTTGAGCTAGACTGTTAGCATACACACACGCACACACCATTTTACGGGACTTGGTTATTTGGACTCAGGAGAACTCAAACCGTGTATTTCCGTTCAAAACTGAGATTCGAAAATTTTCACGATCGCAATACTTTCCTTTACTATATATTTCATAAATAGGTAAGTGAAAGTAAAAAGTAAGGTGTGTACTTTGGACAACATGATAGAAGTGAAAACAACAACAAGGCGAGATTAATAATATGGAATATAAATTATAAATAATACCTCATTATAAAGAGAGTCAAATGCTAAACATTTTCCTCGCTTACAGTATGCAGGTCCGAGTTGTAGCTTCTGAGATATTTTAATCCATATCTTCCATAAAATCCTTTAATTTGGGTATGCGGTTCTATTGCATCCCGGTATTATTCAATTATTTTTGTTACATCTTTCTAGTTGATAGTGGTAAATAAATTTTCTACATAAAAACAGACCAAACAATAATTACCTATTGTCTATCTTATTTATTCTTTCAAGCATTTGCTTCGCCTCCATTAAGTTTTTGCATAATTGTTACTATCTGATTTTAGGTGATTGAGTGTGGAATTGAGATATTTAGCCAGATGTTTTAGTTTCTTCATTGATATTGTTGATGATAATCTTAAGTGGAGCGCCAGTTTTATACAACTTTACTAATCAATGTATTCTAGGTGTATTGTAGTTAGGGTTAATTAATTTAATTCCGTTTGATAAGAAATTTTTAAAGTTAATAACAAAGTTCTATTGCATAAAATATCGACATCAAAGCAAGATCAATCTAAAAATGTTCTTAATTATTTATAATTTACTTCTTTAAATTAGTGAGATTTACTCGTTTATGTTGTGTCCAACGACTGTATTGTATTTATGAGGAAATCTCCAGTTGGAAGGTTATGCAATATTATGTTATTATATATATTTCATTATATAGAATTTCTTTTCTATTATCATTTATATTATTTCTCTTCTTATTTTTTATATATTTTTAATAATGTTGTCAAAATAAAATTTCAATGTTCTAATAATATTAGCATTTGTACTATATATTAGCATAAACTCGTTATCATTTAGTTTTGGACGCTATATTTTTCCCTCTCCTACTCTCTAACACGGTGTTGGGTTAAGATACAATTTTGAATAATAGCTCATTACAAAGAAGACAAAATGCTAAACATTTCCCTCTCTTACAGTATACAGTTCCGATTTTTAGTATCTGAAATAGTTTAATCCATATATTCAACAAACCTCGTTATCATTCGGTTTTCAACGCCATTTTTTTCCTTTTCGCCTCCCTAACACGGCTTCGCGTTAAGATAAAATTTTGAATTGTAGCTTATTACAGAGGGAATAAATGTTGAACAATTTCCTCGCATGCAGTATACAGGCCCGAGTTTCAGTTTCTGAAATATTTTAAATCATATTTAAAAACCATTTGAATTAGTCGGCTATAGCCGAATTTACTTGGGCGTTAAAATCTGACGGATCAATTTAATTCACTCTCCACAAAAAAGTGCTAAATGCGCCTAAAGAAGTTTTCACTTCAATAATGGTGGATTCATCAAAATCTAATCAAGTTATGATTTTTTTTTCCAGTTATCACATTTCATCATTGTTCCCTTTCCTACAGCACGCGTTCTTGGGAATTCCTTTTGAAGCTGGTACTGCAGTGTTCCTCCTTCTTATTATCTCTTTTTCTTTTCTCTCTTCCGTTGGGGAAACCTAATTTCTTATCATTATGATGGAATGAAGTTTTGAAAAAATGCTCTACGTAGGTGTTTGAAAAGTTTTAACACAGAAATGTTTTAGTATTTATCATCAACACTAAATGAAAAACGCTGCAAATTATTTCAGAATGGTTTACTATTTCCAAACAATTATACATCTAAAGTAACATTACCTTCCGAGTTACAAAGAAAAAAAAGAAAAGGTGATTCCAATTATTTTACTAAACTGTTTTTCTTTAATCATTAGTAATATGCTAAAAAAAAAAAATAGCATTAGTTCAGTAACACATTCAAAATTTAAAAACCAAACCAAGGATATAACATTTGGAGTAGAACATATAAAAAAAACCGGAGACCATATCTTTGCTCCTAATTGTCCGATTTTAACGATTTTTTTTTTTTTTAGGAAATTTCGTAAACTTTTAAAAATCTATATACAATATCAACAAAAAAGTAAAAACTTTTCGAGTTATTCGGAATTTAATTTTACCATCCCTCGTAACTTTTTTTCCAGCTTCTTTTCGTTAAGTATGTTATATAGATAAATTTAAAGGGCGTCGAGAAAATGACTTTAGCGAAGTTTCATTGAAATCTGTACATTCGTTTAGGAGCTACAGTCTATAGCAACGCAGGTTTTTCGGCCGCCATTTTGAAAGTTAAAGGCGGAGAGTAATGTCGATGAAGGAGGATCATCCTCGGGTGACCTCTGATTTTATATCAAAATTTGAAAAAAAAAATTGGTCCAGTAGTTTCGGAGAAAATGCGCGGACGGCGGACGGTCAAAAAAATTGTTATTCGTTTTTCGAAATCCACGCGTCCTGTAACGTGAAACCTCAAATTTTGAGAGGGGGTTAAGTTTTTGAATTGTTTGGTCGATCACAATGGTTGATTATTGAAAATAATAAACCAAAATTTATGTATTTCTGCTTCTAATAGTCTAAAACTTTGAAGACAAAAGGGTACTTCAAATTGGTGAATACACATTTCAAAATTTGTAGCGCAGCAAACCGATTCCAGTTCAGTTTCCTCTGTTGACGTGGCGCAGCCTGACCATTCCATTGGAATGTTTACGTTCCAAATTAACAAAGTGTTTTGTTCCCGCCGTGATAATTTGTTTTCGCATATGTCCTTGGTGCTAGTGGCAGCCCTTGTCTATATAGCTGTTTCGAAATCTTTTTCAAAGCCCAGTCCTTTTCAGCCAACCAATATGGCTCCAGTCTCTGTAAGTAGCTTTGATTTGTAGTAGTATTGTATTATATGAATTATTTTACAAATGTTTTTTGCATTATTGTACATAAAGGTGGCAAAGTGTGACATTGAAAATAAAAATTGAATGGTTGTTAAATTAATATATATATATTTACTCAGCGTAAGAATATTACCTACGAAATATTTCATCAGGTTTATTGCAAGTCATCAGGTATATTTGTGATAGATCTAACCTGTTAAGTAAGCTTTGTGAATTTTTACATTATTTATCAAAATAAAAACATATTGATTTTATAAAAATAACGACTAAGGCCATAATGTTCTGATTTCACAGACAAAGAACTTTAAACTCAACTAACTACCCTTTATACAGAATGCTCTGTAGTTACAATGCTCCCGATCCCGAAACGTACCTTACATTTAAAGTCCATATAAAGAAATTGAGATGTCTTAGTCAATTAAGAGTTGCAAACCCAGAACATATCAGAATCTATGCAAAAACACAACTTTTTCGATTGAGTCTCAAGAAACTTGTATATTATGAAGTCATTTTATTTACAATAGTCTACATCACATTCTCCTTCACTGCCCAGCATACAATGACTATAGACAAAAATTCCTTCAAAACTTCATCTCAGAATCTTCTGATAACCACAACATCGAAACCATATTGAATATAAATTTTATAGATAAAGTAAATAAAGTTTACTATTATATGATGGGAGTACACAAAGTGTATACACAAAATTGTTGATCATAACCCATGTTCTATTAAGTGTTTGTTTTTAGTTTATGCTAAAAGTAATATTTTGTTTATATATATAAATATTTTTATATTCTATCATAGTAATAGGTTCCTATAACTATTATTATGCAGTAATCGTTTTATGTTTTTAATTTTTATTGTTTTTCATGTTTTGTAAAACCCATTCTAAAAGGAAAATATTACAAAGTTTATTTATATTTAAATGCAACTTGTAAAACTATATTATTCTACAATAGCCAAGCTAGGCTATATTTGTATTTGTATGGGGAACCAAAAACAAATTTTAAAAAATTTCAATCTATCTAGTTTAATCTTATGGTTTAATTTTAAAAGACCAGATAGCAATAATAAACAAGTAATTGTAGAATGATTTTAATTCAATATGCAAATATTTGTTTACTTAAAACTATAAAGTTTGCACTTACATGATTTAAGTTAATTATCTTTTTTTTTTTTTTTTTTTTGTTCTGAGTAACTGAGTGATTTAATTAGCTCGTTCGAATGAATTATGAAACAGGAGCTCTTTGCGATGAATAAGTAATTTCGATTTGATTCATAAATTGTATCCATGATTGAAACCAAGTTGTTTGGTCAATCACCGATCTGAATAAAAAAAAAAAAGGTTAAAAGTACTTAAGTAATTAAAGATTATGTCGCTTTTGTTTTGCTCAAGTTATCATCATACGGTGGATAGGATAGGCCTTGGAAACAAAGATCATTGGAAAACTTCTAGGTTGTTTTATTTTATCCGAGTACAAGGAGCGAGTGGAACGGATAGTATGTGATACTTACAGAAAATAGAACGTTTAAGGTCGGATCGTGGTTCAACGTTATTGCCAGGAATCTTCTTCTCTTCCTGTAACTCCTATAAACAACTTTTTCTTCTTATATTTGTTACGTCCGTCATCTTACGCTTGGAAGATTCCAGAGCAGCATAAAGAAATAAAAGATCTCTCATGAGCCAATAAATCAAGAGGAGTACTTCTCCGGGTGTTTCAGCTTTATTTATTGATAAAAGGAAATAATAAATAGAAGTCTGTTAATGAAGAACATATTTGAGTCGCTCATTCCAAAATTGAACAACGATCCATTTTTATGCAATTCGAGAAAAATATGCGTTGACCATATGCCAGTGTTTCAACTGCCTCCCGCAGTGCCACATCCTACGCCCTGGAGACGACCTGCAAAGTGGATCGAAACGTCGGCAAAAATTAAAATATTTTATTTTTTTTTTTATTTGGCCGCACCCTCGACTAACTCCTTCTCAGGAAAAAATATCCATTTCCATGTAAAAAACTGCGATAGTGCGATTATTTTTTTCAAAAACGAACCTAAATATCTAAAAATGCGGTGGGTAATAAGTTTATTTCCGAAACTGGCCTTCTTTTTATTTCAAGAATAGAATGAAATTTACATTTCTTAGATATCCTTAAAAAAAATAATCTATCAAAACATTTTTAACTGGTTATTTAATTGAAAATTTAAAATAGATTTATTTTGTAGTACCATTATTGAAAAAAAAAAACAAAGAAATTTTCCCGGCAACCTTACTCATAAGATTATAACCGAATAAAAATAGTCAAGAGTTCGCGTCCCGGTGCCGGGGAGTCTTAAATCCCCGCCATCACCACCTGGCCCGGGAAAACCCCGTAAAGCCTTAAAGGTGACCCTATTTAATTTTATTTTTTTTTAATTACTACTGAGTTGATTGTTGTTATATTGGATGTTTACTTATAACATTTGTGAATACCTAAATTTGATTTTTTTTTTTCTACAATTATTAGTCCTTTTATAAACTTATTGAGTAGTATAACAATTAAAATAATCAGTGATTTTCGAAAAAACGATGACATATAAAGAGTTTCTTAATTAATTTATTTAAAAATATTGGTTTTGATATTACAATTGGAATAAAAAATATAGATTTTCGCGGATCCAGAAAATTTTCAAATAATGTTAGGGTTCTCTTTGAAAATAAAGGACTCGTTTATGAGCAGCCAATCGGAAAACCTTTTAGTCTTGATGATCGTAAAAACATTTTTTTTTTTGCAATAGCACAAAAGGCACTAAAAATGTCAGTGAAACAAGACTTTTCACGATCTTGTATTATTATATTGACATTTTATGTTATTGATACGCAGTGATATATCTGGACCATTTGGTGCATGGTCTGGCTTTATTACTTTTTTTTAGTTTTCACAATTTATTTAAAATTTAAAAAGTATTGTTTCATCATGTTTATCTGTTTTTACCATGTTTTATGTATTCTAGTACTCAGTTAAATAATTAGTCAACTGATTAAATATAGTATTAAACATTCCTGAAAAAAATTAAGTAAATAAATAATATATCTATTATTCCATGTCGCTCCTTTTTTGTAAATTGTTATTTTTTTTTTTCATTTAAAGTCTATTAATACAATTAATTAATTAATTCACTAGGATGAAACAATCAATAATAACAAAAAGAAATTAACGTATGTTTAAGGAAAAATGTATGTATTTTGTTTTGGAATAATATTATAATTCAATTAAAAACAATACCGAAGTGTCTATATCATAACTTTACTATTTATGTAAAATTAATGATTATAATACTGGTATTTGAAATACTCAGTATAAGTGTTTTGTTTTATTTTCTCTTGAGATGAACGAATTTCAGTTCATTTACATATTCACGGTTCTGTGGTGTTTACTGTTCCATAAGTAACAAATTAGTTTCAATTTTCTTACTTTTTTTTCCATACTTAAATATTTTAGCTTTACTGAAGTAATAACACATAATACAATCATTCATATGGATATTTTATTTTTTTATGTCTCTGATTATATTGAGGTATTTAATACATATAGCACTATGTTATTAACAAATATTTGTTTCTCCTATGTTTCCATCTCTTTTTCAGTAATTATCCAACAACAGTTTTGAAAAAATTGAATTCTAAAAATATAACAATCAAGATCATATAGGACAAATTTAATAAATATAAAATATAAATTTAAATTAAAATTTTTGTAAAAAAAAAAAGTTCTAAATGTCATGACATATAATACCAATCTGTCATTTTCAGAAAATTAAGAAAAAAAATATGTATCTTAGCTTATTGCTTCTAGTATTACTTTTTTATTTCTTTTCTTATAACTCAACTTAAACATTCCATAAAAATATATAAAATATAAATTAGTTTGAATTGAAGCTCTTATGCCAAAAATTTGTCTTTATTCTACTTTCTTAAAAAGATTTATGTCTGACTTTGATCTGGAACTACTAATTTATTTGAATTTTCTTAGCAGTTTACATGATTTATTTAAAAAAATGTTATGCTCGACTGCCACAAAAGAATATTGATGATCGAGTAAGAATTCTACTGTTTATAAGCATGAAATAATTGCGGAATTATTACGTAATTTTGGAAAAAATAAAAAATAAAATGAGAAAGATATTAAAATTTTTATATTATTCCCCTTAGCAGTTGCTTCTTATGTATAATTATGTTTACAACAGCTGCTTGATCAGTGGTGAATTTTCGCAAAGATAGACAAAGCATTTGCTTCGAACTTTATTTTTAAAATCAAACTACATTGTAATCATAGAAACAGCTGAATTGAGCGACATATAAAAATGATTGGTACTTAGTTTTTAACTGTAAAACAATTATTTTTACTTTTTTAATAGATACGGAGAGTATTTGATGGTGTCAAATTTTTTGTACATAAAGTCTTCAGATCCCCCTGAATACAAAAAATCCTATTTTTAGACATTGGTCTGTGTGTGTTTGCATTTGTTTTTGATTGTGCCAAGATTATTTCTTGAATGGATGAACCAAATTTTTACTTTTTTTTTTTTTTTTTGTTTGGTTTTGGATATATATGTTTACAGTATATATTGGTAGAGTATGCCAATTTGGGAGCTCTATTCGCTATATTACTTAGTCCCAAATTTTAACTGTCCATAAACTTTTAATAAAATCTATAGTCAATACACGCATAAAATTTATTTTTAATTTAGAGTTCAGCCCATTTTTCAAAAGTTGATTTAATATCCTACAAAACTATTTATAACTGTCGAAATTAGATCAGAAATAGCAATAATACAGCGTATTGAAGTTTATACGTAATTGTTTCGTTCTTCTCAGCTGCCCATGGATCTCAGGTTCCATTCAATTTTCTTAATTTTATGTATCTTATTTATAATTATTTTTATCTTCCCGCAGCTGTTTCTTAACTTGTATTATAAAAATCTCTCTGAACAGCCCTGATGCTTATTTGAAACATGATTAAATTGTCTTTAAAGCCAAACATTGAAATAATAATGAGATATAAAAAATAATATAAAATAACAGTAGCATCTTAATAAAATCGGTATGAGAGAAGATAATATTTACATTCGACTTACCAGACAAAGAGACGAGGAATGTTGTGTGAATGGACACAACAGGTATTTTTTCCGAAACAGGAGTTGGTAGCTAGAAGGGGCGGCATTACTTATCATATTGGCGTTAACAACAAATCTGCTAATATACTTATTAAGATAATCTGATGCATTGAACACATCACACTAGATTTAAAAAAGTTAAAATATTACTATTTACTTCAGTCTTCGCTGAGCTAAAAAGCCATTGATAAGGTAGATGGAAAAAAATAACTCTACGATACCTTGGGAACTTTTTAGTGTTAGTAGATATGTAAGTATATTTTCTTAGGCTGGGTAGGATTTCCTAATTTATGTATTGGGGTTTTTATTTTTAATTCAAATATTTTATTTTGAAACATGCTTAAATTTAATAGCTTTATAAGTTTTATTGTTTAAAAAGAAAACATATTAAGCTCAGATCACTCACAAAAAAAAAAGGGAAAATCACTTGAAAAAAATTCAATGAGAAAAAAAATAATTTGGTGATGATCAGTTCTAATGGTTCTAATGATTTTTATAAAAGTTGTCTAAATTCTTCTCCTTAAATCAAATTAACTTATTTTGTATCTCTATGCATATTTTTTGTGGAAAGAATGGAATGAAATGAAAGAAATGGAAAAACAACTACAAGTGTAATTGTTAACTAAAATGTTCATAATTCTACTTTCTCTTGCATCATTTTAAAAAGAAAGGATAAGCTATCATATTTCTTGGGAAGTTGGGTATGCACCATCACCATGGGGAGAGGATGGGTACCCTTGAGATAAGAAAGTTGTGGTGACTGAACACACTGGGATAATAGCACCAAGACAGTGTGCCAGTACCTGACATGTTCCACGGAAAATAGGAATAATAAAATTTCAGGACCTCCTAGACCTTTATTTCATATATTTTTAGTTTCTATATTTTCTCTTTGTACATTTGTCTGCTTTGCTATAGGCTTGCCAGAAATCGCAACCAAAATAATGAATGGCAAATTAGGAAGGTCCCTCATTATCCACTTAGTGTCCCGGGAACAACCATCTGTCAGCAAGAGCACCATACCTTAGGTTTGCCTTTTTCTCTTTAACTTCTCTAATTTATCCCAAAATTATTGTTTGATTGTTTTTTGGAGTGTTTTATCTGTTTCTAACTTATGTTCATGAAGGAATTGAATATTTAATGGGTTCAGCTACTGGAGGACTACAATGGGGACTTTTGCCAGTAGTTGACAGGCCTGTACTATCATAAATTTGAAGAGATTTACCCATTATAACAGGTCTTAAAAATGGGATCAATCACTATTGTCTCATTAAAAAAAAAATGATAATGATTTAGATTAAATATAAAACAAAAAATAGGTTTTCCTATTGCCTAAAAGAGGTTTTTGACAATGACCATCATTTATTAATAAATTGAAGTTGGTTTTATAATAAGTTAAAGGTAATTGTTGTTAATCTTAAAATGAAGAATTTGAAATTTTGCTTTATTACATCCTTGTTCTCATCCGTAGCAGTTATAAGAATGTTTCAAATCAAACAGTGTCGGCTACTGGTAGAACAAATCTATTCTCTAAATTTTCATTTTTTTTTAATTTAGATGAATGTTTCATGGATTTGAAATATATTGCGGTAATGTGAGAAATAGTTCTATAAGAAGAATCCATGAAAAATATAGCATCAATGTTTAATTTTTTATACGTAAAAGTTCAAAGAAATTGTCTTAAGCAAGTTAACTACTGGTGAATTTACCCTAGGTACTTTTTTATTTCAGTCATGAGTTGTTGAATGTGCACTAGTTATGTTGTCCGAGAAGATGCTGGATTGTCAGTGTCTAACTTTCTTGACTACTTCTTTATTGAAACTATAGCAGTGTTATAATTTGAATTATTTTTTTATTGCCTATGCTATAATTGTGTGCCCTACTTCATTAGTAAACGTATGTAAAATTTGAATACCACATTCTTTTTACTTCTCTGTCACACTAACTTACAATTGTAGAAAAATTAATGGAAGCATTTGTAGAAGTATTTTTAGCGTTTATAACGTTTCAACATTCTGGCTATAATTGTACAATATAGTCAAGGGCATAGTGTTGCATAAAGCCAGGAATATTTTCCCTTGTGCTTGTAAATAGTATTATAGTAAGGCTTATGTATAGACAATAGATTGAGGAAGCTATCGGGGTAGCATTACTGACCTCATATCAGAAAATACACAGAAGGAATGTGGCCTTGTCTAACAAATGATATATTGTAAAATCAGTCAGTTAACATTAGTTCAGAGCAGCATTAGTATCTTTACTCTTTTGTGTTATCCAGCAAACCATGGTACTATACCATAATTGTCAGTATCATATATTTTTATACCATAATCACAATGGATAAGTGGTTAAATTGACACTTAACACGATTACTTAAGTTCACTACGTGAGTTCATCCCTGGTATCTATGAAATTCTTCAATAATTGTTAAATCAATAAAACTTTTTAATATTTCATAAAGAAAGCTATAATTTGTGACTCAAACATTCATTCATTGGTATTAGAAACGTATTGTTTATTTTTCTATATTATTATATTAGTTTTACAAGGTATATAATTTTAATTAATTACCATCAATTATAACTAATTGTGATTTTTAATTTTTCAAATGATGTATTTGTAAGTGTTTCTATTTATTGAACACTGTTTTTATCATAAAAGGGTTTAGTTATTCTTTTCATTAGTGCTGAGGGAGATGTTTATTTATATAAGGTATATGAATAAAGTTAAGTAACAGTACATGAATATGTTTCCTTTTATTTAAAGATTTATATATAAAATAGAATTTTTTATGGTATTTATATGTTGTTTGATTTTAATTTAATTAATTTTCTTAAAATGGTGCATATATCGTTGACTATCTAACTAATCATAGAAGTTGGGTGAAGTCAGTTAATGACCAAAGCACACCAACAGATGAAGCTACAACTTAATATATGCTGTTGTTTCCATCTAAATTGTAGAATAAATGGGATCTCAGGTCCCTTATCTCTCATAAAGGTCTACAACGTAAGCCAATGTAACTAAACTATTGATGAAAATCTTTTTATTTATAATGATCTTGTATCATCAGAGAGGGTTACTTTGGTTAAGATTATTTTACTTTTTTGATATTCTGTGTTTTTCACCTACTTACAAGAATCATAAAAGTATGAAATTTATATCCCAGCTTTGTTGAGTTATAAATGAAAGAAATAGTCCCTAGTTTATTTAGTGTTGATAATTGTATTTTTTATTCATATATCAAAAAGTGCAGCAAAGTTTATGAATTGGTTGGAAAAATCTGCATCACCTTATAAAACTCATTCAAAATATCTGGATATCAATCATAGGTGCAATTTAATGTTGTCACCATCTAATGGAAGAATTAGTCAGAACATATACGAAGAAGATCTTTTTCAGCCAAAAAAATATATACTAACAGTTATTTTTATTAAATAGATATTGTACCTAGGTAAGAATGTTTTAAAGATCATTTATTTTATTTTAATTTAATTAAATTTTCTTAATCTGGGTTACTCACTTATTTTCATTTCATTTAATTCATTTTTTCATCATTATTATTATTTACTTTAAAAAATTATTTATGAAACACTAAATGGGTCAAAAATCCTTCTAATCCATTCAGAGACTGTAAATAATTTTCTTTGTATTACTTGTGAGGAAATGTTTACTATTGAAAAGTATTCTCAATTTCTTGTGAAAAGTTCCAGGCATCACATTTTTGGAATTTAGAAATTAGAAACTGAAAATTATATTTGTTTTTTAATCTAAGATAAAATCCGAATAACTTAGAGGTCACTTTGAGATGAACTAATCCAATAATAAAATAATGAAATCATTTGTTTAAAAAAGAATAAAGGTAGTAGAAAGAAAAATACCAAATAGCTCTGTTCATCCTTCTATAGAACTTTGTGCCGACTATTCCAAAGGTGTAAATCTCCTCTTCCCTATAGCTATTTTGTCCCACCATCACCACCGGCAGGATGCACTCAGCAAAACAAAACACTTTAAGTTATTGTAATAATATAATTCCTTTAGGAACAAAGTAATCCTCTTATAAGTACTCTGATTAGTAAAAAAAAATAAGCAAAGTATTAGGAAATGGATGTTGTTCATTTTAGAATCTTATGCTTCATAAATAATAAAACGTTCAAAGTTGATGGAATAAACACTTATTACTCTATTATAGGCACTGGTACTCCTCAGCTTCCTCCTAACTTTTGATGGACTCACTGGTTTTCCGACCAAACAACAGGTTGTGTATGTACATTTATTTTTTTTTAGATTTTCTAATTGAATCTGTTTTCTATATCTTCAATAGACTTGATAAAGCTGAAGTATTGGTCATCTGAAAATTTTAAATTAATCATCAGATATTTTAAGGTCAAATAGTTTGAGAATAGTTTTCTGTTTAAATATGCCTAAAAATCTCCTAATAAGAATATTAATTAAAAAATTGCATGGGAAGACCTACATCATAGCTGCAATTGTTTTCTATTTTAATACATCATTTTTTAGTTTAAAAATAAATGTAATGTTTCGATCTATCCAATTTCAAAACTATTTTCATAAACAACTAATGAATCACTTTTATAAAATTATTAATTAACATTTATAAAAATTACCTGTCAATAGTAAGACTGACTTTAGTCATAAAGAACAAAGTTTACTAGAAAAACAGTACACACTACTACAAACATAATTGAAAATAATATATATTTTTGAAAAGGAACAATGGATAGCTACAACACAGAAACTGGGTCAAAATTATTTTGGAATCGTATGTCCATAAAGCTTCACATTGAAAAAATAAATAAAAATCAATTTTAGTAATTTATACTTTTGGTTCTATTCTTTAAAAATTAATTAAATATTTTTCCAGAATGCCTTGTGAAAACTGTACATCAACTGTTGTCCCTCATAACTCATCAGAAATATCTACTGAACAATCAAGGTAAAAATCAATATTGAAATTTAGAATAAGTTTTTGTTAAATTAAATTAATACTGGAAGTAAATTCCAATTATATAATGATTAGTAATTGGATTTTTCCAGCAATTTTTTTAATATTTCTCTTAAAATCCATTAAATTACAATTGAATTCATCATCCAAATATTTTTAACTATAATAAAGCATAAACAGATATTTCTACACCAAGGGGCAAGAAAAAAATAAAAAATAAGTTTTCCTTTATTATTCCTCCCAGTTTTCAGATAACTAATAGGTATTGATTATTTACAAAATCTTTCATAATTAATAAAATAAGGCACATGCAAACAGTAATTTTTACTTAGATAAATAAGGTTGAACCACAGAAATATACACAAAAGAGTAGCTTTATCAAAAACGTACTTATGTTAGTGAATTATTTCAATAAACTGTTCATATGAAAAATTGGTAATATAAATAAAACCAACAAAAAAAAAAAAAGGTTTGTTTATTGAGAAGTAAATATCATCTGCCATTGTTGCACATCTTAGATAATCTTGAGAAAGCCTTTCATTAATTATTAATGTGGGTTTTATTGTAATACATAATATTGATTCTAAATAATGGATATAATGGATACAGTTTTCTGGTCTTAGAAAGATTGCTAAATTCTTTACAATAACTAATTTTCTTGCCTGTTGGTGTTGTTAAGATTAAAAAAAACAAAAAGTTTTGTATGATTATTGAATGTTCCAGATCGACAACTATTAAAGCATCCACCACAGATGGTCCGACTCTTTTGGTAATCTTGGAAGAAGATAGCTCAAGGTTTTTTTGTACATTTTTCCTCATTTTTTATTTGTTCTTTTTTCTCGCCTTTATTTTTATAAAGATTCATAATGCAGATCCCAGTCGATATTGTTTTACACGTAGTGTACACTATTAATATCTCTCTCTATGTACATATTGATTAAACTCTTCATTAATACTAATATCAAATGTTTTGATAAGCAAAACATACTTAGCTTGAGAAAAGTTTTTTTGTCTTTTCAGTCAGCTATGACTAATTTAAATTAAATTTGTATTTTTTTTTTTTTTTATCTTATTATGATTAGGTTTTCTTTTTAAATGTTTTTATTGATGTACTTTTATAATATATTCATAGGAATTTATTTATTTTTTAATGACTAGCTTTCTTCTCCCCGCTTAGCCATTTTAAATTATCTGTTTGGTATTTATTGAAGAATGTCCAAAAGCACTAAAACAACCTGTTAAAGTTTATTTAAATATTTTTATCTACTTAAAAAAATCACATAAAATTAATAACATTTATTTTTATTTTTCAAACTTTTTCAGTCAGTTTTACAAGGCATTAACATCAGAACTACACCTAATGTTTGGTAATGATATTAATTTAAAAATAAACAATATATTTTCTGACAATGAAATATATTTGAAATTAATTTAAGTGAAATCATTGATTATTAAACGATCAATTATTGAATTGAATTTTTACAATAACATTTTAATAAAATTCATTGTTATTTGAATAAATAGTTACAACTTAGAGTTAAGCCAAAAGTTTTCACATGAGTATAACTCAATAATATGAATTTCATTAAAAAAATAAATAAAGAGAAAAATTAGAAGTGTTACTAAAATATCTTGGAAAATAATCAGTTTATTGATCTGGAAAGAATGTAAATTCATAAATTTAATGCAGAAAAAGAAAAGAAACATAATGAGTCTCATGTGTGTGCGGGATATCTGTAACTCAATAAGATACAAGGGGTCTAACAAAATTAATGAATAAATTTGCCATATCAAATCATAGAGTAGATAGAGATAGATCATAACTAGGAATTTTACAATCTCAACCTAAACATAAGATGACATATACTGTGTTGGAGACTGCTGAGTAAGGTATGTACACCATATTCCTTTTACAGGGTTAGCTGTAAGGAAATACACAATATATTTTGCATAATACAATTTAAATGCCAAAGTTTAAGGACTCTTAAAGTCTTTAAGAATTTAATGAGTTTTTCATTTCTTTTATGATTAATTAACAATATAACCAACTTATCAATTTTGCAGTTTTGGCCCCACCATCAGCATCTTGATTTTTTTACATTTTAATTTTTCCATGTAACACTCATATATTATTATCCATTATTACATAATTTTGTCATAGCTTAACAATAATTGTCCATTATTGTCTAACTAGTTGTTTCTTCTTCTGTTCTTAAGCATTATATGCTTAGTTTTGACAAATAAGGGTTATAAGATAAAAATCTTACGTTCTGACAAAAAAAATCTTACAATTTTAATCTGACAAAGTTTGAAATTGGAGCAGTGATGTTGTGGGGGAGGACAGTTTTTACATCATTTAAGAAGAATATCCTATAAGCTTTCAGAAAAACTATTTAAATCTACTTTCATTGAATGAAATTATTTGAAACTTGTTTCTTTCTCTTTAATTGCAATGAAGCATCTAAAAGGTTGGGGATTGCTATGTAAAAGGGTTGTCTGGTAATTACCTAAAGAAATGTGGACAAACCTATATTGGAGGGTTAAGTCAAGAATACCAAGCTTCTTCTCAAACTCTGACATATGTATATACAAACATACATATGTTTGTTTGTATATATATATGTCAGAATGTATACACATATATTTATGTATTTATGAAAAATTAAAAGCTTTCATTATTGGCAATAATGAGGGTTGTTAAAACAGTAGGAACATTCAGTTGATAAATGATAGCAGAATAACTCTATTTGAATACTTTATAAAAAATGATACAAATTTGGAACTACCTTCTACAACAAAATGTATTATTTGTATTTGGTCTTACGCAATTACGCAGAGAGAATATGGATTGTAATTAGCTGAAAAACAGTAATTGAGAGAGAAATATGTACACATAGTATGAAACAAAAAAAGTAAAAGTAAAAAAAAAGGCTGAGCAAAATTATGGAATTGTTAATGGTGTCACATAAATACAAATCAGTTATGGTGTCTGGTTATATCCTAAATAATAGAACATATCACCAATTTATTTCAAAATGGCATCTTAGAAAATTATACCACTTAGTCTGTTGATGAATATTTCCTTTGTGAAACGAACATATTATGCTCCTAGTTACTGCTGGCCTTAGATATTTGACAAACCTGAGTAATGATGTCATGATGATCTCCTCATCCCCTAAAAAAAAAAACTTTCTTAATGTTCAAATTATGTATATTGATCTAATTCATTCATATTCTCTATATGGTTGCTTTATTGTTAGGCTAAAATTAATTATTTTAATACGTTTTGGATTTTTTTAAATTTCTAACAAGTGGCATGCGCCGGTGATCATCGGCACCCCTAATAATCACTGGGCTCTGCTTCTGGTGTAACTATTTGTAATATATTATAAGATTGGTTTTATTTTAATACACTCAATGAGTTTTGCATAGATAAATATGGTATGGTCAGTATATTCATATGTTTTATGTAAAAGTTGTAAATAGAGAAATAAATTTGGAGCTTAGAAATAACAATTGAGAAACTGGTATTAGTCAGGTATAGATACTCTGAGGATATAAGCATTTCGGGTAATTAGTAGTAGTCCAGTTCTTTTGTTCATTGAAATGATTTTTGACAAATAACTTATTTGTAAGCTACAGTAAGTACTAAAACTTTTGTTCCAGATTTGAGGGATTAAGATAAATTTTGTTAAAATAAATCTTAAAATGACTCTTACTCCGACTATAATGTGTTTATACAACTATTTATACAACTAGCCCTCTTTATCTCAGTAGGAGAGTATAACAGCATTAAGCCCACAAAAATAACATCCACAGATTAATAGCTCTTACATAAAGTAGATCAATTTATTAGTATAGATACATCAATGATTAATAAATTAAAATTATTTCATAACTATAATGGTGTAGTAATTATTTCTTAAAAATCAAATGAAATTTACTTTTTCAAATATTTACAATAATTTTACATTATTTTTTTTCCAATTTTTTAGCGGTTCATCAGAAGAAATTATTGTTGGAGAGTTAATTGAAGAAGAAAACAAGTAAGCATTATAATATTAATTGGTATAAAATATTAGTTGGTATAGTATTATTTCTTATGTAAGGCTACGAATAGCCATGTTTGATATTAACTCCAAAACAATTAATGACTTTTAAGAAATTAATTTTTAGTTATTGAAATTCAGTATTTTATTAAAATGACAATGGTTTAGCTCAGGGGTCTCCAAACGTTTTGCTCCACCTACATCCCACGGGCCATGGCTAGCTATGAAAAAAAAAATCTTGTTTTATAAATGTCACTTCAGCTATGGAATTGGCTTTCTATGAGAAAAAACTTATACAATAAATGTAGTAACTATGTGTTTGAGTAATTTGCTAAATTTCGTATTTCACATTTAAATAGTTTTTCAAATTTTATCAAAGACACGTTCCCAGGCCAGATTGAAGGTGCTTGCGTTTAGAGATTGAACGTGGGCTGTAGTTTTGAGACCCCTTGTTTAGCTGATTGTTTGACGTTTTCTTATCTCATTCTCTCATCTAAAGTTTGCTCATTTCTGTAAAACATTAATCATTTAATTTATGATATCAGTTACATGTCTTACCAAAACTTCTATAGCAGAATAAATACATTTTTAGGAACACCATACTCTTTTGTATTGTACTTTTATAAATAATACTGATTACAATTTTTATAAACACATACATGTTAAACTAAACTAAAATTAACACGTTAAACAACTTATAAAAATAATATTTAAAATTGTTATTGAAAGCTTAGGAAAAAAGTTACTGAATAAATAAGTTCATTCTTAATTACTCATTCATACCTCACCAAGTTTGAGAGGATATGAATCCCAGGCTTAATCTTTGAAAAACTTGGAGTGCTCTCCTCCAAGGTAAATGCCGCATGAACCCTCCCCCTCCTCTCAAGATATTTTATTGCTTTCATCTTCTCAAAATCAGTGGAAGTAAAAGCAGAATTTAAAAAATTGTAGATCATATAGAATTACACTGGCTGCGGTATGTTCCATGTTTTCCCTCTATCTCCTGGTTTTTCATTCCAAAAATTCATAACCTCTCAAAATGTGCCTTTCTGAAAATCTCAAAATGTAAAAATCTGCCCCCCCTAAAAAATTTTGATGGCACAACTTGTGCCATTACCCACTTCTAGGAACCCTTGCATTAAACATTTTCTATCTGTAGAAACATGTGTCATATTGTAATAAAAAAACATCAAATGTACATTTTCATCTACTTCAATCTAATTCAATTTAAACAAGTTTTTCATTATCTGTTTTAATATGAAAATCAAGTGAACCATGAATCCCACTTGGTCTATGATATTTTCACATTAATAACATACATTACCAGTTGGCCATGTGAATACATTAATATATGGTATAAATTAATCATTAAATAACTGGTAATATAATATGGAAATAGACAACATATTATGGGAGGGACGAATTAATTTTTTTATTATTTCGGAAAAAAAAACAGTCATACCTACAAATTGCAATTGGATGTATCTTTGCTAATAACCCTCCAATTTCAACAATTTTTTTAAAAGAAAACTTAGAAGAAACTTTTTAAATTACCGTGGATATGTAACGGGTATAATCTGCCATAAATTGTATACTTTTTGACTTCTGTGCAAATAAAGTTTCTTTTCTTTTCTTTTCTTCATAACTTTTTCCTCTGTCTTTTCTGAGGGTTGTACTTATTTTTTGGTAATGGAGGAGAAGGTAATCTTAAAAATGATGGTTCAATCATGGAATTCGATGACATATTAACAGTGATATACTAACAAAAAAACACATTTGAGAAATAATTTTACAAGATTTCAGTCATTATATTATATAATAAATTAATTTATATCTCTTTTTGAGTTTCCACTCTCTTATATTAATTTATTTCTGTACATTTTCAACTATATTTAGTTCATAAAATTGATAAATATGTGTTCTCAGACCTCTGTCACATGTAAATTATTGACATTAAAATTTCTATGTGATCCACACACACATTCACATAAATTTATGTATGAAAACAATCATGATGATGATTGAAATGTTTATTATTAGTCTTGATCAAGAAATATTTGAATTCTTAATGTGATAAGAAATATTATAGTAAACATAATATTGATTGATCAAAACATTTTGGAACATTTAGCTTGTATTAAAATAAATATATTTAAGTTATTTGATTTGTTATAGCACAACTTTAACATCATCTGAAGAAGTAATCAATCCTGAAAAACTTAAAAGGTGAAATTAAAGATTTAATTTTTTCAATTTTTAGATACTTGTAATAAAACTAATACGTATATTGAACCGAATGAAATAAGAATAAAAAAACTTATTGAACCCAATTATTTTTACTCAAAATGTAGATATATATAGTTGTACTTCTTATATGGTTTGTTGCCATCTCAAATGTAGCTCATAAGGGAGGACCTCATTCTAATCTGTTCATTCTCATTTGTTCTTGTTTCAAGTAACAAAAAGTGTAGGGTTAGATACAAAACCCAATTTTTAATTTCTATTCCATGGCAAGGCTGCTCAGTGGTTAATTAACGGAGAAGCAATCCCACATGATGAGCAATTCCATTGTAATAAGTTGTGAAGCCCACCAGATTGGTAGAATGGGTTACTCCAAGCACGTTTGCCTAATTGAATTTTTAAAATTAAATAAAGCTAATCAGTGTTTTATAATTTAAAAAAAAATTTGATTATCATATTGGATTATTATTATCCGTTATTCCAATTTTTTATTTTAATCATTATTTTACTTTCTTGTTTATTATAATAATTTATGAATACTAATTTTATCTCTTTATTTCAGCATGACAATAATTAATTGAATGACAAAAATATAAGAAAATGTGATGAGGGTTAAAATGTCCCATGTGATTCAGTCAAACTTCAAAACATCTTTTGGATGTCGTCAATGTATTTTTCTTTTTCTAAAATACAAGGAGATGATTATTTAATAAAAGACTTCCCCAAAACTTTCCTTATCCTAGTATATTTACACACTTACCCACATATATATTATGCCGGCCTTAGACATTCTGTGCCCCCCCGGCAAATTTATTACAGAAAAAAATAAAAATTATACCAAAACTAATTATAAGCAATGTACAATAAAATTAAAATAAGCTGATGAGAATTAACAAAAAATGAAGTAACATTACAAACTGTATAAAATAAAACAATATGTATTTTATAAATTTAATAATTTGAATTCTACCAGAATTTATGAATCGATCAGTCTCTACTGGCAGATCTGCAGAGAGCAGTTTTTTTTTTGTACTTGAATACTTGAACATAATTTAAATACCTTCTTTCTTTTTCTTCCAGACTATTTACCATTCTATTCCAAATAAAAAATAAATCCTGGATCTGCTACTGGTGTCTTCTAATAATAAGGTTTCAGGATCTTAGATAAAGACAGAGAATTCCCACTTTAATCTAAAATAAATGAATCATTTCCTTAGTGGTAGGAGCATTGTACAACGATTGTACTCATACAGATCCGATTTCCTCTTTAGCCAAGGAAATGATTTTAAAAACAATTTGAAGAGCAGTTGTTTATCATTTATTAAAGACCACGTGAAGTATCGCTTTACAATTAAAAAATTGGAAGTTTATGTAAGAGATTTCTTTTATAAATGGAAATTAATAAAGGATGGGCTTGCTTCAGACAAACTTTTTGACCATATATTATCGTAATTGATTCGAATAAATAACCTCACCATTCAGGGAATTCTCCTGAATAGACTGCATGTTATCTCTGGCAGTAACCTCAGAAGTGCCTAATTTAAAGAGGCTGTAAATAACATGTTAAAAGTTAAGTTTAAATATTCCTTTTCGGCAGGAATTGTAAATATTCCTTCTGTTTTTATCGGGTAACTAGGTTATTTACACTCGTGAATATTAAAACAAAACCCTGGCACTGGATATAGTCTTTTTGAGGGTGTTTAACTGTTGTTGGGAATTTCGAAATCTAATACCTTTTGTGACAAGAAACAATAAGAATATATATATATAATGTGGTACTTAGTAAATACACTTTAAATGAATTGACTCACCTGGTTTGTTATTCTTCAATTGTGAGGCATACAGACAACTAAATAAAATTACTTTTCACTCCTATATAATAAACAATTTATTTTGACAACTGTAGTAAATGAATGTATAAAAGTCTTATAACTGTTGGCTTGATATTCTTCGTCTTCAATTTAGTAGGCTTCTCTTCCCAGATGATGTCGTTCCCTGTGTGCCTTCTCTTCTCTCCAGCGTCCTTCTCCATCTGCTGCTACCTGATCAGACCTTTTTCCTTCTTCATCGATTGTTTACCGATATGAGATTTTTCAATGAACAATTTGTCCACTACACAATTGAGTACAATTTACAGTGCAACCTCACCTTCCTATATATTCCTTCTCATTCCCTCACACAATGTCACATAAAGGAGTAAATATAGAGGAATGTCTACTACAAGGCAGTATTCGTGATATTTAAAGCAGACCCTACTATACAGTCAATCAGGAATGACAGTCTCATGACTGACAAGAATCTCATCACCCAGGATGGTCCCTATTGGGCCGACATCATTTCAGTTAGCTCTGTTGATGTTGAAACACCAGATAACCTGGTCTAGTGTCTGGCTTATTAATAGTGTTTGAATGGCCATTGTCCTTTATAGCATTGGGCATCAAGAGAAAATTTGAACTGTAATAATTAATTTTTGCAATTATTTTAATACCCGAAAATCGTTTTGATAAAAGTTAAAAAATCACATATTTAAAAAATTGAAGTTGGACTGTTTAAATCAGAAATACTTTGGAAAAAGAAAAGAAAAATAACTAATTAATTTAAAACAAAACAGGAAAAGATTTATTTTTTTTTTACAAGTAAAATAGGTACACTTTACATTTATTATAATTTCTTGCGAATTTTACTATTAAAAAAAAAGATTATTTGTTTTTATGAAGATTGTTTACAAACATATAGTCAAATGAAAAACAGTTAATTTTAAATAAAAATAAAAATAAAAATTGGTTAAAAGAAATAGTTTAACTAATCAGGTTGCTATGTTCTTAAACGCAGAGGGGACACAAAAAACAAAAATGTTTTTATATTTTATTGAAAAATCCCTTTTGGCATACATAATTTTTTTACATGTATTTATTATATTTTATTTTATATTTTTGCTTCGTCAAAACTTTATTACATTAACATCTGGGATTACATATGAACATAAATCACCACTGTATTTAGGTAACAAATGTGAAAGATCACACTATTAGAATTAATTACTTTTATTAATATACCATAACCATTGTTGTAAAATAAAATTTTAGTTACACAAATCTTGGTAACTAAAATGGCAAGTAAAAAGAATCTCAGACAAAAGTTTTCCATAATGTGAGAATAAAAACTAAAATATGAGGTCTTCTTTGGTTTCATGAAAAGATTTTTTTTTTCATACTTTTATATAGTACTGTTCTATAAAAAAATTCATTAACATAGAAAAGGTGTAGCGATGAGGTGACATGAAGAGCTTTAGCAACCAAGACCTTGGTGCATGATTGCATATTTTGTCATGTCTGAATATTTGCAGTTAGCGTCTGAAATTTAAATATAAGTACATAAAAATAATATTAATCATTATAGCTCGTCCACAAGAAAATTGCAGACCAAGGGTGAACTCACGTGACACTGAATTGAAACTATCATTCATTCCTCTCCAAATATTTTGAGAAAGTTCAATTATAAAATTTATATGTAAGGCGAAATGAAAACAAACATTTCAATTATAGGTCAATCATTCTTCAGGTCAATTCATATGTGGAAAGGAAACATTTTTTCTTTTATATTCTTGGGAGCAAGCTATATCACCTCCATTTATTTCTTTCATTATGCAAACAATTTAGTCCAGGTAAACAAGTTGTTTATGTTCTATTTCTTTTTTAAATATCTTTAAATTTTCAAAAATTAATACATCTTACTGAAAATTTTTATCATTTTGCTATAACTACTATTCAGCACTATGAATCACTTGTTGAGTCATTGATTGCCAGTTTTCTCTTTTGCCTTAAGAAAGCACTTTTTTTTTTCAGGTCAACGTTTTGAGTGGTATATAAGGACTGGTTGGATTATTGTTTTGGATATACTATATTTTGAGGTGTTGTGTAATGCAACGCTTTATAGGTATTATGGATAAAAAAAAATTAGTGTGGTTTTCTGAGAGCATCCTTCTCTGGATTTTTTCTCATAATCTGTTCTTTCGATTAATCTGAGAGTAATCCCTGAGTAAATGAAGGGATTTTATATTTTTAAATCTATACTTCCATATGACTTTCATTATCTTCACTGGTAATTAGTTGCAGATTCCTCCAACCTTGCAAACCTTCCCTCACAGTGTTTATATATCTCCGGTTCAAGCCTTGATGAATTTATCTTAAAAAAAATAAAATAAAATTATTACATATTACATAAATTATTTTCATGAACAATTTTATATTTTTTCTGTAGGTTGTAAAAATGTGGATATATTTCCGAAATAATGAAATGAAATGAAAAAATATTTTATTATTCTGGGACTGTTGTCCTTTTAGAACAAATTATATATATACAGATTGTATGTCTGTGTGGTTACAATTAGATTATATATTTACAATAAGAGTTGACTAAAAATAAAAATACTGAAGAAGAGAAAGAAAATAACAAGAAAATTGTACATATATATGAGAAACTAAAATAACCTAAATAAATTGAGGTAGTCTCTGGGGGTGCTCAGATATTTCTCTTAGATATATTTCACAATCAGACGGATTGAGAAAGGAGTAGGTGTTTAAAGAGGAGAGGTTTGAAAGAGGAAACTGATTGAGCATGTCGAATATCAGCAGGGATAGAATTCCAGAGGGAGGCGGCTTATATTGCAAAGGATTTGTCAAATGCAGCAGTTCGGTGAGGAGGAGGAGGATAGAGGTCGGAAGTACGAGATCTAATGGGACGGGATTGGATGGAGTATTTGAATTGTAAGCTGTGAAAAATATAGGAGGGTCGATGAGTTCTAATGATTTGGTACAGAAAGGTGGCTAGGAAGTACTGACGGCGATAGGATGGGTAGAGCCACCTCAACTCAGTGTAATACTGGGTAATATGTATCCTTGAGATTCCGAAAACAAATCGTAGTGCGCAATTCATTAGGTGTTTAAGTTTGGCCTCGGAATCTCCCGAGAGTCCACCGTACACCATACAGCCATAGTTGAAGTGGGGGAAAACAAGGGAGGAAACTAGGAGTTGACGGGACTTATATGGAAGGAGAATATCGTGGACGATTGAACTGGTTTACGGTGGAGATAGTGTGACGGGAAATTTGTGAGATGTGTGGTCCAGGATAGAGTTTGATTAAAAGTAACACCTAGGTTTTGAAGTTTTCTTCAAGGGGCGTACTAGGGCGGTTTTCCAGGATGTAGGGAAGGTAGCATTTTGAAGAGAATAATTATATATATGATAAAGGATCGGAAGAATGGATGGTAACACTCAAGATGGTTAATCAGTCTGACTGGGATGTTATCGGGACCATAATCATTGGTATGGGACTTCTGAATGGGTTTAAGGAGATCATCTGGTGTAATATGGAAAAAAAAGAAGTGATCAGGATTAAAGGAAGAAAACATAGGAGCTGGACTGGACGTAGCAGATGTGGTTGCAAGAGGACAGGAGACAAAGTGAGCGTTAAGGTTATCAGCAGAAACGGAATTGGACAGGGACTGGGATGCATTACCAATGGTCAGTTTTCTAAGAATAGCCCACGTGGCCTTGGTATTAGGAGAGTTGGATAGGGAATGGTGGTAGTAACGGGATTTAGCACGGCGTACTGCTGATTGAGTGCTGTTTCAAAGCTGTTTGAAGGAGAGAAAATCATCAGGAAGTTGAGTTTGTTTAAATCATTGCCTTGCAGCATCTCTTTCTCTCAAACAATCTCTCAAAGCAGAAGTAAGCCAAGGAGCTAGAGGATATCGGATGGTTTTTGTGATAAGAGGAGCATGTTGGTCGAGGACAGAGTGAAGTTGAGTGGTAAGGGCTTCTACCATGGTGTCTATGGATTTTGAGGAGTAGATGGAATCCCACTGGATATCGTCAAGATCTTTTGACAGTTTTTCGTGAGTGAGAAAATATAGGTTTCGGAAGGATATTGTTCGGGGAGAAAAGGATGGGACAAGGACATTGTAAGAGATCTGGATAAGATCGTGGGAAGATAGAAATGGGACTGGGTGCTGAGAGGCGGCAAGAAGTTTGTCTGAGGAATCTAGGATAATTAGATCGAGCCACGACTCTGAGTATTGAGTATGATGGGTTGGACTGTAGGATACTATGTAAAGGCTGAAAGAATGAAAGAGATTTATTAGGTAAGAATAATCGGAGGATGGCGTCAGTAAATTGGTGTTAAAGTCTCCGGAGAGGATGACATTTGAGTAGGAAGGGATTGAGTTGTATAGAGAAGTCTCAAGTGATTCATCAAAAGGAATTCTAGGAGGGCGATATAAGCAAACAGAATGGCAGATGAGGTTGTGAGGATTTCGACGAAGAGGTATTCAACGTGCGGAGAATCAGTTATGGAAGAGTGTATAATAATAATATGTAAATGTATTACTTTTCTGTTGATAGTAACAATGTGAATATATTTTTGAAATATAATGTAAATAGATAGGAAAAAAGAAGTAAGATTCCAGCCGCGACTCGAGCCTTTTACTACCAAGCTCTAAAAACGACTAAAATCTTGGTCAAGTCGAGAAAGTTGGAGCCTTTTCAGCTCAAGCCTTAAGGGCCCCTTACAAGGTCAATATTATTTAGTCAATATCGAGACTGTGTAAGTGCTACGTTGGCATTAATTATTTAGTCAATATCAAGACCGTGTAAGCGCTACGTAGCCATTAATTATTTTGACAGCAATCAAATTTTTTAAATTTTTATTGAAGCTCCTTCAATATGAGTGAAACAGTGTCAATATAATTGCACTTGTAAGGGTTATATAGAGCAATATTAAACCATGTATACGGGTCTTGAGAAGCTCTGGGCGATACCAAATTTCCGGTGCCTCTCTTAGCAATATGTTTGAGTAGTGGGTGATACTTTAGAGGGGCCCTGTTAATTAAATTCCATTTAATAATATTTTGATAAATTATTTTATATTAGGAAGGATAGATATAGTTCTTTTATGTTATGAATATTTCTTTGTTTCCTAAAGTATTTATTTTATAATTTCTTTAAAATGGTATCACAATCACTGTTTTGGAGCTATGTGCCATCAGAAATTTACTTTTAATTGGTCCTAATACTGCCATTAAAAATCTATGATGTATTATTTGGTCTTATTTTTATATAACATTATTTGATTAAAATATTTTTACTATGTAACAATGCAAGTATCTAACAGAATGTTCTTAATACATTATGTATTTTTAAAGATAATATTAGGAGTAATAAAAAGTAAATTTTTGATTGAAAACAAATGTTGATAAGGATCTATTAAAAAAAAATCTGGTGCGGGCAACACACAAATTTCACTTATCCCTCTACTTTGAATAGAAATTATTTTCTGGCAATGTTGGAGTATTGTAAAATTTTTGAAGTGCATTTCAAACAGAGCTTAAGCTTAAAGCTTACAAATAACAAATTATTAAGAACATTAACATTACAAAAATCTAGTTTTATGAACCACATAACTTCAGTATCTGATCCTTTCAGTTGACAGAATGAATAACTATAATTTTAACATTTTTGGGTAATGTCATTTTAGTGATATTTCTAGTTGAAAAAGTTATATATATACAGACAGTAAGCAAGTTGATTCCAGATTAGGTGATTGCAATGTTGAAATATAGAACTGTGAATAAAGGTATAAATTTTGCCACTAGAAACATCACTAAATTTAATAATAAAGAATGTTGAAATTGGAATTAGACATTCTGACAATCAAAAGATTCATATATGCCTAGAGAGATTTGTAAGTACATTTGAATATTTAACCTATAAATGATTATGGATCGTAGATTTAAAATGTTATTACGAGATTTTCATTGCCTGCCATGGATAGGTCAAAAGTTGTCACACTAATTGTAAGTGGATAATGTTGGGATTTGACAAAGGGAAAATTCATCAAATTTATTCACAAATTTATTATTCACTAGTTTAATCTCCTAAAAGGTTACTTGATGATTTTTTGGAATAAATGGCCAATAGTTACCTAATTATTTAAATATTAAATATAATTAGAGTTATTAAACTACAGCAAAAGTATTTAAGGTTACATATCCATGAAATATTTTTATATTTCACTTCTTTCACAAAAGTACAATTAAATAGTATTTTAAACAATGGTAATAGCATGATCCAGTGGATTTTAAATACATTTTCAAACTTAGAAAAAAAATTTAAAAGTTTACATTTAATAGGAAAATTTCATTTAATTTCATTGGAAACATGTAATTTAAGTTAAATAATATTAGTTTTCTGAAATTATTAATTATTATCATATTCTTTCAAACTTCATATTTAGCCATTTTTTATAGTTACTGTCAATAAAAGAGAGTTCATTTTGTTAAATAAACCATATTAAGACGTATACGAACATTGGACATTTAGCCCTGTGAAGTTATATCAATGGGGATAAGACATAAATGATATTAAAGATCACTTCATTACACAGTGCTTCACCGAGTTTAATCAAAATCATTAGAGCCGTTTTTGAGAAAATTGTAAAAATGTGTTTCACTGTTGATATAAAGTGGCACTTCCGGTTAGCCGATTTTAAGGAAAAAGTTGCTGTAAAATTTAAGGCATATACCTTCTTAAATATGTAATATCAGTTTCGTACGACTTTTCGTTTTTGAGCTAGACTGATCACATACATAAAAACTCACACAGATCATTTGGAGGGACTTGGTTATTTGGACTCAGGACTTATTCTGTTGAAAACTTAGATTCGAAAATTTTCACGATTGCAATACTTACCCTTACTATATATTTCATATATAGGTAGGTGAAATAAATACGCTTGGAAGAAAAGAAATATTCATACTAATTAAATAATAATATAATATTCAAGTAAACAGGACATTTTATTTTATGAGGATGGGTATTATGAAATATTTCAAAACAAAAAAGTTCTGTTAGGAGAATAAAAGACCTTAAACTATATAATGCATTTTCAAGTTCATCCATTTTTTTTGTCTCTTGCATTGTAAATAATTAATGAATACACTTTCAAGAAAATAATTGTGATTTTAGATTTCTGTTGTTTATAACAAATAAAGTCAATTTTAAGGGTACTGAAAATATTTTTATAATTTACTCTCATTTTATACACTTATTCATAAAATCAAAGACATTCAGTCATTCCAATTCAAATGACTTCAATTTCTTAAAATATTTTTAGATTTTTATGACCAAACAAAACTATGAGAATGTCAATCAATTACTTAAAAAGATAATGAAATGAATTTCAAAGAATTCGGAATGAGACCAAACAGCTGATTTACTATTTTCTCTACTTTTCAAAAGAGTTCAGCACCATCCATTGAGCACAGATAGTTTTATTAACAGAGGCCAGGACCATCGAGCTTAGTCATGAGCCTAAAAAATTGAACTCCTTTGAGCTCCTGCTCTCCTGATGCAAAATGAAGAGTTTGACCCCGGCAAGGGCTGGCTGGCTGGGTTTGTTGCACCAAGCCTCCATTTAAACTCAGATTAGGGAGAATGAACTCAGAGCAATAGCGGTAGTTTTTAGTAATGTTTTCAATTTTGTTTTGATTGTTTAATTATCAAACAGCCAACAAGTTCAGTTTAAATTTAAATTTAAATTAATTGGCTATTTTTTTTCTTTTAGATGTTAATAATAAATATTTTATATCAAATTTTTGTCGTTGAATTTTATATTATAATAATAAAAAATAACTCATTCACTTATATAATAAATTGACTTTCTAATAATAAAATGTAAATGAAAAAAAAAAGATCTAAACAGTTATTATTATTTTTAATATGATTAAAATAAATTGTAAACTATTATGAAGGAATTTGTAATTTTGACAAAAGGTTTTTAATATGTAAATATTAATAGGTTTTGCCAAAAGGTTACAAAAAATTATCAATAAGGTAAACAAAATAAAATTATAATATAAAATTTTAGATGTACATATGAAATTTTTTTATCTTAATGCAGGAATGGACATAATATAAAATAAATGTTATAGAGGTTCTGAAGATGGGAAAAAAATTCTTGAAATATTAATAAAATATTTGCTTTTGACAGACTGACTATAGTTTTGATGAAGTGAAGCCAAAATGTAATCAAATCATGTATTATTTTAGTATTTTTAAAATATATACTGTCTATTTAAGAGTTCTTTGTCTTCTCACTCCTGTGCTTTATTCTATAGATTAAATTTTATTGAGAAATAAATTTATAAATTGCTATCCTTTAAGCATTAACTTACATTTGTTTATTGCATCTCTCATATAATCTCATATTTTTGTGGTGATTGATTAAGGAAGGAGAGGATCCAACAGTAGTTTATTCAAAGATTAGATAATTAATTAATTTTGTTAATGCATTTACATGATCGATTTCTCAAAAAGTGAGTCAATTTTGTAATTTTTTCCTACCCAATGAATGATAATTTATTTACTAACTATACACAAGTATTTGTACTAGAAAGTATATTTTAAACAGCATATTTTTTTTTGCTCTGGGGCAGATTTAAACTCTGGGAGTTCTTGTCTCGACTTACTAACGATAGCCCTGAGGATGACCCGCATGATAGGATCGAAACATTGGCTGACCAAATAAAAAAACCTGGACTGAAATTCCTGATAACTTTGTTTCATCCTTATAATTGATCATTCTGAATATTTACCCATCTCTAAATAAAGAGAAATATAATTTTTAAAATTAGAAACCTCTGTTGTTATTTATTTTATTTTGTTAACTTTAATGGTTTGTTATATCATTTATCAAAAAATAAAATAACCATAATAATAATTAAAATAACAATAGGGGAACAATGCTTCAAAGAGCTTGAGAACCACTGATTTAAATCATTCACTTTTCTTCATTTAAAGCAACATCAAATTTTTTTTATCTTTTTCTACTATCTTCTTGAACAGGCATTATGTCTGAGGATTAAAACAATGCTCACATTGGAGGATTGTGTTAAAGCTGACCATTATAAACCTTTGGCTATGCTGTCTTATCTTAATTTACTTTCCAAGAGCAGAGTTACACACACAAAGTAGATATATTTATCATTATCTTGGATAAGATCTCATTGTTAAGTAAATGAATATCCTGTATTATGTAGTTTCAAAACTATTCCTTTACTCACTAGTGATATAGCTAAAATACCCTATATTATTTGATCCTTCGAGCATAATTTAGTCTATGTATGTTGCTTTTATTATTATTGTTACAGACAGATCTTCCTCACTCTTTATTACAGTGGTTTCCTAGTTAAAATGTTAATATATTCATAATGGTGGAGGTGTGGTTGATTGTAGAATTAAGGGTCTCGACTCCAGTCAATGGACTTGCATTAACTCACTTCCCACGGAACTACTTAAACAGGAATCAATGGAACTGGTGAAGCGCTTACACAATATAATAATAAGCATGTGGAATGATGAAATGTTACCTAGCAACTGGAGAAAAATGGCGATCTGTACCATACACAAAAAGGGAGACTTGTAAATATAGAGAGAATATTTCTGCTTCTATGTGCATTGAAAGTATTTTCGAACATCTTATTTTGCCGGCTTCTGCTAATAGTTTAACGGAAGACTGGTCATTTACCAATGTGGGTTCCAGAAGAAGAATCAAGTAAGCAGTAGTTGAGGCATTCCTTGCGCTGAAAGCTGCAGTAAGTAGTCTGAGCACTATTGTGCAACGAAGAATTCCTTGGCTATATCGAACAGAAAGTGATCTGAGGTGTCATGATAGCTCATGGAAGGGCTCTTGAAAAGAACATGGAGGGAAGACGAGTGAAGAATCAGTTAACTCTGGAAAAGGAGGTGATGTCCCAATGAAGACTGAGGACTCCTCAGATGCCTCAATAGTACATCTTTTGGACCACTCTATCTCTAAATCGAGAGTAAACACTGAAACCAAAAGGAAAGAACCCATACAAAGAAGCTTGAACCTCAAGCAGAACTCCACAAGGTTAAATATCAAGACCCAAACTTATCTCTTGATGAGTCTGAAAATGATAAAATGCACTATGGCGAGACAAAAAGAAAGAAAAAGAAGAAATTAAGAGCCACCTCGGCACTGCAGGATAAGGGGAAGAGGATTGAGAGAGTAGAACATCAGAAGCCTACATACTGAGGCATATTACATATTAAGGAGAATGACAAACCTTCCTTCTCCAACAGCACCAAAGGAAGCCCTCACGTATGTCACAATGAGAGGTGAAGAACGAAACTGGAACTACAGGGTACACAGATTACCACTCAATAGGACTCACCACAGGATCACTGCTGTCCTGGTGAAGACTAAGGGAGAGAGCAAGCTGTAAATAACCTACAGGAAGTTAAATGTAAAATAAAGATGTTTTGGTGGGAATAGGCGCATAGCCTTCCGCTTTTATATCGAGGCCTTAAGGTTATTTACACTCCTGAATATTAAAACAAAACCCCGGCACTGGATATCGACTTTTTGAGGGTTTTTAACTGTGATTGGAAATTCGGGGATCTATAACCTTTTGTGAAACTGTGTGAGAAGAAACAATAAGAATATATATATGAAATGTGGGGCTTAGTAAACACTTTGAATGAATTGACTCACCTGGTTTATTCTTCAATTGTGAGGCCTATAGGACAACTAAATAAAAGGACTATTCACTCTGGTATAATAAAATAATTTATTTTGACAATTGATAATGAATGAATACATATGAGTGAACGGTTGGTTTGATAATCTTGGTCTTCAATGTAGTAAGCCTCTCTTCCCAGATGAGGTCTTCTTGTGTTGGTGTCCAGGCCTCGAGTGTTTGGCGTCGTCCTCGCCATCTGTTGCCAGCTACCTGATCGGACCTTTTCTTCTTTTCGATTGTTTATCGATGTGAGATTTTCCAATGAGCAATTTGTCCACTGCGCAATTGAGTACAATTCACAGTGCTACCTCACATTTCTATATATTATATATTCCTTCTCATTCCATCACACATTGTCATCTAAAGGAGTAAATACAGGGGGATGTCTACTACAAAGCTAAGATGCTAATGAAGATGCAAGCCTTGAAGAACAAAGGACTAAAAGTTAACCTGGCAAGAATAAAGAGACTAAAGCTAGAAATTAATGGAGTACCCGAGGACTGGAAATCCTCTGACTTGGAGGACTTTCTCTGAAGAAAACTTGAGAGCAGCAGAATAAGTAGACCTCGAGAAGAGTGCAACAGGAAGGAATGGGTGAGAGCAGATGATGTTTTTCTAATATTGAGAAAGGGAACCTAAAGAAAATCTAGGTAGTGGATGTTCATTTGTCCGTGAGAACAGCAGTCTTGCAAATGGAAAAGTACTCCTGCAGCTTCTGGACATTGGGGGGACTACTTGGATGCTCCCCTGTGTTTGAAATATCAGGAATATGGTCATACCAAAGCTATATGTAAGAATGATCTAACATGCAGGTGGTGTGGCAGTTGCGGGCATAAGGCAGGTTAGGAAATATGGCTCCCTACCAAAGTGCAAGAATTGTATGATGTCATGAAAGGCGCTTGATGAAATAAGGCATTGCGCTGGGAGCAGAGAGTGCCCCGTGCACTTGTCAAAGATGTTGGAAATAGTAGAGAATTTTTAATTTATTATAATGATTCTTGAAAAAAAAATTCATTGAAAACCTATGACTCTTAATTCAACAAGGAACAAAAAAAACAAACATTAATATTGTGACAAAAAACAGTTTATTATACACAAATACTTAATAACGTGCTTAACTTTTGGTAGTGGCATAGAAGATTATGATAATACAGTTATCATAAGCCTATATGGATAAGAATATCTTACAATTACCAACTACAATTACAACGTGATCCGAGGCTCATACTTAACAGAAATTAAATTTATTTAGCAGAAAAACTGTACAATCATTTAGTATCTGTTAATATTTAAAGAATAAACATCTAGACAATATAACAAACGTAGTTTTTCTTTACATCACAATATATATATATATAAGTGCACTTCAGACATAATGGACGAACTCTGTAAATAATGCAGCCTTAATTTCATAACAATGCACTTCCAGCACTTTCCGAGATACGTATAAAGATACTAAAAATATGATTTCCTTTAAAACATTATTTATAAATATACATATAACAATTACATTAACAATACAATTAAATATGTATACATTATATCTTACAACTAATAAAACTAAAAACTAAAAGTGGTATAAACAAATTTTATCGGAAACGTAAAAAGGTAACGTTTCTGATATGAAGGAATGAAAACACAACAATAGTGACAAAACAATTTTTACAAATATACATGGATTTTATTATTGCTAATCCTCATTATTATTTTTTTTCTCTCTCTTTGATCACAATGAAACATAAACAATGCATAAAATAAAACATTTCTTTCACCAATAATAAAAAAGCATGAAAGAAATGGGTGTGAACCAGTCCTATATAAACCATAATTACTTCAGTTATAGTAACAATGAAACTCTGCCTTTATATTGCCCGGCTCCTAAAAATATAGCTAGAGCAAAATGTTTTAAACAAACCTCATTAAAATCTAGTTACTGTTTTACCTAAAACAAGCAATGTTTAGAAGAAAATCTACAACCTGAGATGGTAAAACATATCACAATAAGTCGAGTTAGTAGTTTTAAATCAACAAACATGGTGGTTATGCCTTCTAATGCCGCGAATGGTTTGTCTATAATAAGGCATTTCATTCAACTAAACCACTTAAAGTAAAAGAAAAAAAAAATCCAAGTAATACTGGAATCTAGTTCCAATATGAAACAATATAATGAGGGGGCATAAATTAAAAAGAATTAATGAATAATTCATTATAATGATTTTATGAATCACATTAATTCGATTCAGTTTCTGTGATAACTTTAAAAAAAACATATTAACATATGAAGAAATATATCTTTACACTTTTCTTTCATTTCCTTACAGAAGTGAAAGAAAAATAAATGACAAAGTGAAACTGGAAAAAACACCAAATTAATAAAATTATAAAATATATTTGTGGTCCAAAAATTATATTTTATAAATTAAAAACCTACTGATGCATCAACATTTGATAAACAACAACATAAGAATCAATGGTAATTGGATCTATAAAATAAGTGATTTTTCTTTCCATTCGCTATTTGGTTTTAACAATTGTAATAGTAATGATTAAATATTTCTATTTAGCTATTCCAACCGATGAACTGCTCAACAGATCATGGCTCTGTTATCCGGAGTGACGGCGACAGAGGGTTGATGCTGGCATGCAGGACCACATTTAGAGCAGCAAGGCAAGCACTCTGTGATTGTGAAAGGCACTTCTCTGATCGTAGCGCCGCTTAGCCATGGATGTGACAGGCATTCCAGTGCGGTCAGTCTGCATCTGTAATCAGAAAGATGTTAGACATATTGTTACCAGCAGAATTTGGAACAGAACACTTAGAAAATGGAGAAGTGAATGAAATGAAAATTTTAATTGCTAAAATATGTATAAAAAAAAAACCTGCACCATTACAACCCATGAAGAGGCTTTGGTTCAGTACTATTTAGGGATAGTACTGTTTCTTAGTCAACGGTTGTGCTAGGTGAATAGACTCAGATCACGCTGAGCTGCCATGTTTTCACCCTTAATTAATTATTTAATTAAGGGTACCCACCTTATAGAGGCTGGGTATGGCCCAGGAGGGCCTCCTGATCCCAGAGCCGCCCCACAGCTGATGAAACTGAATAAATAATTTTTCTGCCATGAGCCAGGACTCAAACCCGGGACTTAAGCATTGGAAGATCAGTAACCCACCACTGAGCTACCCCACTTCCTGGCTCAATATATATTTAAATAAAAATAATTAATTGTAATAATATAAACTGAATGTTTTAAGAACATTGAAAATTAATTACCAAGCTTTGGAAGAGTAATAGGCAAATTGGCCAATATTTATTGGGGTACCACATAAATAGAATTTCATAACTGGCAAAGTCAGGAGGATTAATCCTAGAAAGACACACTTAAAAAAGTCAACTCATTCTGACAATCTGAAGTGTGGTACACCCCAAAATTAAAATTATCATAAAATTTAATTGTCACACTCTGGAAGGCTCAAATACTTTTCAGGAGTAAGCTAAACAATCAGGAAAAAAATAAATAAATAAATTCAAGGTAACATAAGAGAATATATTTTATATGCTAACATAAAGTAAAAAGTTAACATTTACATCGCTAAACAATCCAAAAAAGGATCAATATTTTTCTATTGAAAATACATTAAGTTAGTATCAATTAAATATATATACTTTGAATGCAAAATATATACATAATAAAGGAAAAAAGTATTTTTTTACTTAAAAAGATGATAAAACCTATAGTGGGAGCCATTTATGGGACCACTCACTCACAACAATCCAAGCGAACTGTTGCCATGTTTTCATTTTAGATAGGTATCTTACATTGCTGACAAACCATTTTTATCTTCATATCTTTCTCTCTAGTACAAAATAAATATTTGGCTTGTTTTTCCAATAGTAGTAGTTAATTTTTTAATTTCCAAAATTTCTTTTAAGTTGTAACACATTGTTTCCCTTTTCCCACGTTTGATATTTCATTTTGATTATAGTACTGTTTATCAAACAGACAATCTTTAAATGCCTCAATCTGGAAATAAATTAATTTAGATTCTATTGCAAAGGAGTTCGCTAATAAAGACAGACACATTCAAATTAACCCCTCCTCCCTGAACAACACTTACAAAATATTTAAAAACAGTATTTATTGGTTTTATGTTTCAATCCATATGTACATCTCAAATATACACAAATCATGTGTATTTTTTTTAAAATAATAGAATGGTTTTTGTCTCCTGCACTATAAAAAAATAACAGAACCTTCTGAGAGAAAACTCGATCGTACAACACCAAGTTATCAATTTTTTTTTTAAATCGAATTTGGCAGTTTTTAAAATTAGTTATGCAAATATCTACATTATTTAAACATTTTCATTACTAAGTTTATTTTTTGTTTTTTAAATATTGACAAATTAATAAACTTGTTAAATAAGTATTTGTGCTACACCTTCTCAGCAGATTCTTCTCTACATCCAACTGTTGAGACCTGTGTATGTCGTAAAGACGTTTCGTTGTACATCCTTTGAAATTTATTAGTTTTAATCTAATTTAATGTAATGCATTAATAATAAAATATTTATCGAAAGTAAAAACACTTTTCTTTTTACAGTCTCATATATTTATGTTTTGGAACTTTCGGTGCTCTGCACCATATTCATATTCATCTAAACACTTTTTTAAAGAAGAATAAATATACAATTATACATTAAATTTATTAATTGTCACTCAGAATACTCCACCTATATTTTCACATACCTTTACAATGCTCGTTCCATCCATTTTTGGTTGAATATATGTGTGGATGTCTCAGATGTGTATGCGTGTTTTTTCGACTTAGGTAAATATATATATAATATTTGTAAATAAATTTTTCTTCTTTAAATTTCACGGTGGAAGGGATTATGGTTGATTTAGGGTGAGAGTTTTGATGATAACACACGTTCAAAGCCCAGAGTAAGACTGTAAACGAGAAAGTGAAGAACAACAGAGGCCCTCTCTCCTCCTATCGTAAGCTCTCTCCTCATATCTTAAGTGATATTATAAGTAAATTCTTGATTCTGGTTAATTAAAATATATTGAATAATAACACTTAATTACCTATTACACCATGGTTTTAAAACTTTTTTTTTCATCTTTAATTTACAAATCAAACAATTTTTTTTTTTAATTCAGACACCAATCTGCAATCATTGATAAAATTTATACTAAGAACGAAATCCAAAAATGGATGGAATGAGCATTGTAAAGGTATGCAGAAATATTTTGTTCTCAGTATAAATTTTATCAATGATTGAAGATTGATTGGTGTTTAAATTTACAAAATCTTTTTTGGGGGTTTTTCCATCTGTAAGTTAAAAGAAAAAAAATAATTTTAAAACCACGGTATAATAGGTAATTAAGTGTTATAATTCAGTATATTTTAATTAACCATAATCAAGAATTTACTTATAATATCACTAACTATAGGAGAAGAGAGGACCACTGTCGTACTTCACTTTCTTGTTTACAGTATTACTCTGGACTTTGAACGTGTGTTATCATCAAAACTCCCATCCCAGAGCAACCATAACCCCTTACACCATTAAATTTAAAGAAGAAACATTTATTTAAAAAATTATATATAAAAATTTATGTTTCCCTGAGTCAGGCGAAAAAACATGTATATACATCTGTGACATCTACACATGGAAGGAACGAGCATTATAAAGATATGTGAATATATAGACGGAGTCATGAGTGACAATTAACAAATTTAATGAATAAATGTATATATATTCTTTTTAAATTTTTTTTTTTTTTAGATGATTATGGTGCAGAGCATCGAAAGCTCCAAAACATAAATATACGAGATTGTAAAAAGAGGGATGTTTTTTCTTACTTTCATTACTATTACACAGCCTATCTATTAAACGTAAAATATTTATTTTAATAATAAAAAATTTATTTTAATATATATATTCAATAATCAAAAAGTTAAAATTTTTAAAAATGGCTATTACCTAGGATCAACGACAAGTGTTGACTGGATGAAGTGTATAGCTGATGAAGAAACTCCGGTAAACAGCTCATCCGGGAATGTGAGTGCACACTGGGATATGTTGCAGAATGTTTCTTGCTTATTGGATCCAGCGAAAGGAGAATAGCCAGTAAGGAGGACATAGGCCAGAACGCCTACTGACCAAATATCCGTTGATAAGGATATTGGCTCATATGACAACACCTCGGGTGCTGTAATCAAAATTTATAGTTATTTTAATAGCATCCATTTTGATGGTATGACAACAAAAATACAAACTGCTTTCAGTATTATGACTAGAGACAACATTTTTGTGCAGTAAAAACTGAAAAAATTCTCAGTAAAAAATTCAAAATGACCAAAATCAGGAAAGTAAAAATTCAGAATATTTAAATTGTGATATCATAGATTTCTTGGAAAAATCATTAAGCAACATTTTAAAATTTTTTTTTCTGAAAATTCTTTATTGAGATATATTAAAATCTGTCACATCTGAGGACAATAGCAATAGTGATAAAAGAGTAGCTCATTTATAATAAGTACAATAAAAAAACAACAAAATAATTATACTAAAAATAAATGTATATAAACTAAAAGAAACTACTTTTTTTCTTTTTTCTGGGATGTTGTATGTTATTCTTTGTTTTTTGGCAATGATGACTTCCAATTAAACAAAAATTGATTTATTTGTCATATTTCCAAATTACATGTTAACGTTTTGTTATATTTACTCCTATCTTCAGAACTACAATTATACTTTAACTTATTATAACATGAATTTAGAACCTGAAAATGGAGCACATTAGATTTAAGCCATGAATCAACATAAAAATATTGGGATTGTAGTTCTGAAGATGGGAGTAAATATCCCGAAACGTTAACATGTAAAAATGTAATTTGGAAATACAACAAATTAATCAATTGTTTAATTGGAAGTCATCATTGCCAAAAAACAAAAAGTAAAAGAAACTAAACTAATCAAAATAACTACTTAAATTCACACATGCTTTTATACGATATTTACAAAATTCATTCACTCAAGACCTCCGAGCCAAGCCTTTTTTTCCTTACAAGGAAGGAAAGAAAGGACTCTAGGATATCTCAGTACCTCTTACACAGCCGCATTAATGGTATTAAGGACCAGCTGAGCAGAGGTGCTATAACCAGACATACATGGTATCTTTAGAAAATTAAATTACTAAGTACTTACCAACATAATCCGGCGTACCGAGGATTTCCCTAACTTCAATTCCGTCTTGAATTACACGGGAAATCCCAAAATCGCACAAAATTATATCTGTGTCAGGATAGTCTCTGGTAAGGAGCATGTTCTGAGGCTGAAATATAAATTTAAATAAATGCATAATTATAAGTTAAATGAACTGAATCAATAGAAATAAGTGCAATTGCGGAATGAGAATGAGAATTCATTCATATTATTAGAGTTAAATCTAAATTACATTTTTTTTAAGATGGGATTAAATTAAAATTTAAAATACTTAGTAAAATAAGTATATTAAACTTATCAAATCGCCTACCTTAAGGTCTAAATGGGCTATGTTATGATCGTGGAGGAAGACTAGTGCCTCGAGAACCTGCCTCATGACAGTCACAGCTTCCATCTCTTCTAGGCCATCTTGAACGTCTACTACTCTTTGCAGTTCGCCACCAGCAGCCCTATTAACAAAATTAATAATGTATTTACAAAAGTTAACATAAGTAAAACATAGTCACTTTTAACTCGCATTTATATAAAAATAAAAATGATAATCTATATGTGATTCTTATGTGTCTATCTTTGTCCTTCAAACCTTTTTACACTGATTCCCTAACTTTTTGAAGTCACTGAAATAATTATGATAGGACATAACTGATTTTTAGTAATTATCATTTTAAATAATCCTATTGTAAAAAAATCGATGAACAAAACACATGAACATGACAATGTTAAGACTTCATTATAGGCAGAGCTGTGTATGTATCATTACTGTTTAAACTTATGTGACTGACATTTTCTGGTCTGTAGAATTCTCGAATTTTTCTCGTCTAATAGACACCATGTTTTTAAATAATTTTTTATTTAGTCAGTATCACAAATAAATCATACCAATGATGAGACATGAGAAATCAATTACGGCAATAAACCAAGTTATGTTTATAAAATATATTTTTTTTCTTGGATACACTTAGTGGTCATCATACCTCGGAAGATCTTTATGAACATCAAGTATTTGAAAGATTATCATAATTAATAATATAATACAAAATTAATTATATATAGAGTGATTAAAGTCTGACAGAATATTGATATTGTTTAATTAATAAAACCAGCAAGACTTCCATGGGTTTCAAATTGAGGAAAGTTGATTTATTCAAAAATTATTTTAATATTAACAATCATATTCAAGAATGCTTCAACTTGCTCTTTAACTGCTGTTCTGAAGTCTGTTGACATTGGTAGTAACTTAAATAGCGAATTATTTTTAATCTCAAACAATAAAACATGGAAAGGACAAAATTGATTAGTTAATAGTCAATTAAAAGTAAAAAAAAAAAGGTTAGAATTTAATAATTAAAATGAACTGAACACTGTCATTGTTGAGGGATAAGAGGCAACTAATCTAGGCAAGTGTATCTATTGGTACTTTTTTTCAACAACAGAAGATTAATTAGATATTTTATAGATTAATTAGATATAAGTTTTAACATAAAACAGCAATGATCTTTGTCATCTAGTTTGACCATTATTTTTACTATTAATTTTTTTTCTTTTCGCCTCAGGTTGTGCTTTTTCTATCGGGTATATATGTTTATATTTTATATTTTTGTCTTTCTGTGTGCCAATATGAGAATGTACGTATAAATAGTTCCTTTTATTTATTTTTTTTTTTTTTTCATTACACCACAAGTAATCCTAAGATTTTATTTTATCTTAGTGTCTGCATATTATTATATAAATCACTGTAGTTATTATTACATTTTGTATTAAGTTAGTTTTCTATTAGATAGCCTATTGTTTATAAATTGTGTAGTTATGTATTTATAAATATGTAATTTCTCTTCTTTTTTTTTTCATCATAATTAAGTAATTTTGAGAAGATTTCATGTTCCTTTGTATATATATTTTATTTTTTACTGGTTACATACTTTTTAAATAATGTATATAATATTAAAAATTTTAGAAGTTAGTTTTTGGCCAGATTTGTACTTTACTTTGTATTAACTCATCATTGTTATTCTAAAGGGACTTAGTTCCAGAATAAAGTTAAATTTTCTATTCTATTCTATTCTAGATATTGCTACTTTATCCTAATCAGAGTGGGAATGTCAAAATCTATTTAGCACGACTGATTAAACTTTAAACTTAATATTAAATAAACATTAAGTAACCCAAACAGGATGGGAATCGATTCCACACAGGACCTTTGAAAGAGAAGTCCTTTGCATGATAATTTCAGCAACAAAAGTATAATGCGAGTAGGTGTATTCTAAACTTGTTAGTGTCAACCCGTTATTTGTTAACTTACAATTCTAAAACAAGCGCCATCTCTGTAGCCGTTTCGTAGACTTCCACAAGCCTGACTATCCTGTGAGTGTCATCGCAGAGTCTAAGAACTGCTACTTCGTGTAAGATCTCATCTCGCTGGTCCATGGAGCGCCGTCGTTTCCTGATGAATTTACCAGCATAGGCAACTCCTGTCACTTTGTGGACTAGTTTCCTAACGGCTGCGAACTTGCCTCTGAAACAAATAAAAATAATAATAATAATAAATATAAATATAAATAAATAAATATTATATTAAATTGTGACCAAATTATTTAAATTTTGGTATCTAAAATGTATCACATACACTAATTAAACCATCTTCAGAGTAGGACTTACTGGTTAAGAAATGTAAAAATCTAAAAATGACTATCTAGAATAACTTTTCAACTATTAAAGAATTTATTATTTAGACAAATAATTCCATTAAATACTAATGATTTAGATTTTAAAAATAAATAATTTAGAAATTGATTAGTAAATATTTATAAATAAAAAAATATGGACATTTATGTTGCACTGTTTGATTTTGATTTTTTTTTTTTTTTTTTTGCCAGCGTTAAAAGCCCCTCCCGCACCGAGACGCGAACTTGTAATTATTTTATCATATCAGTTTCCAGAGGAGGCAATCGGAAATAAATGTAAACACATCACAACATTTAAGTCAATTTATTGCCTGAATTGAAGTCAAAACAATAAAAATAAAAAATAAAAAACGAATATTTTTTATTTAGTTTAAAAATACAATTTCATTCTATATTTGGCGCCACTGAAATTCTGCCGTCCTGGGGTAGTGCTCTTTGTCCGTTCCGTTCGAATATATTCTGACTATGAGTTCCACACTTGCAGAAGATAATCCCATAAAATAAAACATAGAAGGGATGATAACGTAGTACGCAGCTCCCACCGCCTTCTCTATCACTGTAGGGAGCATAGGCTACTTATGGTATCGTTATTAAAAGCTATTTTAATTCAATCTTAGTGATTCTTTAATTTCACCAAAATGGCTTTTTCCTTTTTCGCAACTGGCGATCAAGCTCCCCACGCACTCGAGTCCACTCTGCCCCGCCCAACAAAGTATTAATATTCCTCTACTTTACATTCAGATTATTTCTTAACTGGTTTTACTCTTGTTTAAAAAAAAATAATAACATTTTAATTTTCATCACAGAAATAACGAATAAAAAAAAAATATATATTCTCAAGCTCCAGTACTCCGTCACAGGGGATATTGATACTCCCATGATCCGTATTTTATTTGAGGTCCCCAACAATCCAACTACTCCTCTCCCCCTTACAAAATCTGACTAGAGCACTTCAGTAATCATTAGTTACCTAAACATAAGAATACCTATAATAGACTAGGAACTACCGACAATTTCATTTCACGGAATGATTTAAAGCAAGTAACTATTTTAAATTCTAGATAAACCTTATCTGAATACAGAAATTAGGTCAGTCATTTATAAAAGGATGAATTAAATATAGTTAGATTAGCCGAATCAAAAGCATTGAAAAGATAAAAAGTACTCAAGTAAAGTTGAGTTCGATTCCATGCGCTTCAACAGCCGCTTAACCTAATAGTCTGTGGGCCAGACCCCCTTACCGTGCACCCCCCCCCACATCCCTATAAATTGCATATCGTTGTGTTCCTTGTAACAATTTATTAAAAAAAAGCCAATGTTCCCACAAAAAAAAGTGAACGCACTGCCCCAAAATGGCGTCCAAAGATGGCGGATTGACGACTTTGACTTTAGTTAGTTTTTTGGTCACTGAGAATCAGCATTAAGCTTAATTTCCTCATAGTTGGTCTTTTATTAAAGCTGAATAGTTATAGAATAATAAAACATGAAGAAATATTAAAAAATAATTGTCTAAGGCTATGAAAAACACCAGTAAAGTCAATTTTTTTAACAAAAAAATTTTCAAGTTACAAATCAAGCGTCGTTTGTAATTAAACGGCCTACAATAACGCAAAACGTGCTGAAATAAACCATCTGGAGAATATATTTCTCTTTCTGAAACGCTGATTATTTTTTACAAATGTTTAAGTAGTTCCGTAAAAAATGCACTTATGCGGCAGAAAAGCGGTACTGGCGTGGGTGCCTACAGGCCTCTACCACACCATTCAGTGCCCATAAATGGCTTAGTTATAGTGATATAATAACATTTTTGGTACATTATATTGGTTTTATTAACGAAAAAATATTAATGCAATAATTTTATAGTAAAAAAAAAAAATTAATTTAAAAAAAAATTTATTATAATTTTTTTAAATTTTAACCTCCTTTATTTTATACGTAGGTCGTTTAAGAATACCTCAATTGTAAAAATGATATAATTATAATAATAAAATTTAATTAAAAAATATTTTGCTAAATATCTTGATTTTTTTTTATTTAACGTTTGCAATTTAACACTGTGTTTTGAATATTTACTGATTCTTAGAAGTAATTAAAATTTTTATATATTTCCCAGGAAATGAGTCATATTCATACCTTTTTTATAAACTAAAATAATATATACCTAATCTGAACTATATATAATGAATAGCTACCGGGTTGTTTAGTAAAACTCATATATCACTAATTAAAAAATTAATTTTTATTTCCTTTATTTTGTGCAGAAGTTGGACTATATCATAAATAAATAGGAAATTTTAATATTGAATGAATTATTCTCTATGCACAAAGAAAGATATAAAGGGTGACCCTATAAGTTCTTCTATAAACCAAAACTGATTGTTTGGATTTGATCTCAAAATGAGGAAAAACGTGAACTTAAACGAGAAAATTGGAAAAATACATTAAGCGAACGAGAAAGGAAGTGCCAAAACCTCGGAATAGATAAAAAGGACCAGTTATATCCATTATATAGCTAAATGAATGTATAGTAGATAGATGAACAGAATATTTCAAGATGCTGCTAAAACGGGATCAATTGCAGTTTGGATGATATTAAGTGGACGATGTAGGTTTATTATGGTGAAAACCACTTTATTTTCGATTGCTGAAGGTGCACCTCGGGACTATATTAACTTTGAAGATGAATATAGAGATGTATATCGAGAAAGTTATAGCTCATGGCTTTCCTTCTGTTTAGTGGATTTTCAAAAGATTTTTTAAGGTATCTTATATTAGTTGTAGCTCGCTATTCTTCTCGTTATTCTTGAATTGTTCGGAATTTGTACCATATCATAAAAAAATAGGAAATTTTAATATTGAATGTATTATTCTCTCTGCACAAAGAAAGATGGAAAGGGCGAAACCAAACTGCTTTGACAGTTTTGCGCGTACATAGGCAACAAGCATATTAGAAAATAATATGAAAGGACAGTGGTTTTTACCTTTACAAGAAAGGAGATACAAGGAAATGTAATACCCATCAAGACCCATTCCTGTTTAGTGTATCAAACAAATTATACACAAGAATCGTAGAAGCTGGAATAAGAAATATTGTCGATTGCCAGAGCGATATGGATTGAGAAACTCAAGTTGCACATTGGAAGAGAAGTTGAAAATTGGGACTGTCTTCACTTTAAGGCAGGTTATAGAGAAGTTCACATAAAAAGAAAAATAGCTCTCTATCTGCTCAGTGCCTCACACTTTGGATTATGCTAATATCTAACTGCCTTTCAGAAAAACTCGTTTTCCTTTTAGATCCCTTAAAAAATCTTTTGAAAATCCACTAAACAGAAGGAAAGCTATGAGCTATAACTTTCTCGATATACATCTCTATATTCATCTTCAAAGTTAATATAGTCCCGAGGTGCACCTTCAGCAATCGAAAATAAAGTGGTTTTCACCATAATAAACCTACATCGTCCACTTAATATCATCCAAACTGCAATTGATCCCGTTTTAGCAGCATCTTGAAATATTCTGTTCATCTATCTACTATACATTCATTTAGCTATATAATGGATATAACTGGTCCTTTTTATCTATTCCGAGGTTTTGGCACTTCCTTTCTCGTTCGCTTAATGTATTTTTCCAATTTTCTCTCGTTTAAGTTCACGTTTTTCCTCATTTTGAGATCAAATCCAAACAATCAGTTTTGGTTTATAGAAGAACTTATAGGGTCACCCTTTATATCTTTCTTTGTGCATAGAGAATAATTCATTCAATATTAAAATTTCCTATTTATTTATGATATAGTCCAACTTCTGCACAAAATAAAGGAAATAAAAATTAATTTTTTAATTAGTGATTTATGAGTTTTACTAAACAACCCGGTAGCTATTCATTATATATAGTTCAGATTAGGTATATATTATTTTAGTTTATAAAAAAGGTATGAATATGACTCATTTCCTGGGAAATATATAAAAATTTTAATTACTTCTAAGAATCAGTAAATATTCAAAACACAGTGTTAAATTGCAAACGTTAAATAAAAAAAAATCAAGATATTTAGCAAAATATTTTTTAATTAAATTTTATTATTATAATTATATCATTTTTACAATTGAGGTATTCTTAAACGACCTACGTATAAAATAAAGGAGGTTAAAATTTAAAAAAATTATAATAAATTTTTTTTTAAATTAATTTTTTTTTTTTACTATAAAATTATTGCATTAATATTTTTTCGTTAATAAAACCAATATAATGTACCAAAAATGTTATTATATCACTATAACTAAGCCATTTATGGGCACTGAATGGTGTGGTAGAGGCCTGTAGGCACCCACGCCAGTACCGCTTTTCTGCCGCATAAGTGCATTTTTTACGGAACTACTTAAACATTTGTAAAAAATAATCAGCGTTTCAGAAAGAGAAATATATTCTCCAGATGGTTTATTTCAGCACGTTTTGCGTTATTGTAGGCCGTTTAATTACAAACGACGCTTGATTTGTAACTTGAAAATTTTTTTGTTAAAAAAATTGACTTTACTGGTGTTTTTCATAGCCTTAGACAATTATTTTTTAATATTTCTTCATGTTTTATTATTCTATAACTATTCAGCTTTAATAAAAGACCAACTATGAGGAAATTAAGCTTAATGCTGATTCTCAGTGACCAAAACACTAACTAAAGTCAAAGTCGTCAATCCGCCATCTTTGGACGCCATTTTGGGGCAGTGCGTTCACTTTTTTTTGTGGGAACATTGGCTTTTTTTTAATAAATTGTTACAAGGAACACAACGATATGCAATTTATAGGGATGTGGGGGGGGTGCACGGTAAGGGGGTCTGGCCCACCGCGTATAACCCTCTCACATATTAACGTGGCTACACGATGTACACAGGAAATTTGATATATCATAAATTCGATTCGAGAGATGCATATATTATGAGTTTTGGAAGAAAACCCAACGAAAATGGATATTTCATGTGAAGTAAGCAATCAACATTTTTTAACTCCTTACCGGTTGGGTCTACATAAAAAAAATCCGTATAAAATTGATAGCAAAAGTTATCTACTTTAACTTTGTATATGATAGTAATTTCGAAAAAAAAATGCTTGGTTTTTAGTATAGTAGACATGAGTCATGTCCGAAAAACAAAAAATAAAATAAAAAAAATTTCGCTGTTATTTGAATATATCTCTAGGAACGCAATGGCAAATTTCGTTCGGGAACAAAAAACATTCAGCATCCTAAAAAAAATTTTAAAAACGAAGAGAAACCGACTATTTGAATTTTTTCTTCATCGTCCTTACCATCCGACTGGCCTAATTTGATGAATTTGACGCGTCAGTTTTCAACACGCAACCGAGAATTTAGTCCAGGTGAATTCTCTTTTAGGAACATATTCTTGACATCATATGAACATTTCAGCCGTATGTTCTTTCGTTAAATGAACCGTCAAATTTCGCCTCTCCGACGGCTTTCAACAGACTGACAGAAGTACTGTGTTCATATGAGGTTTATCTAGAATCTAAACTGTTTATTAATTGCTATAAGTCCTTCCGTTAAATGAAATGGTCGGTAGCTCTAGCTTCTAGTCTATAAGTTCAGATAAGTGTTTGGTAATAATACAGATTATCATATGACAATACAGATTCATTATCACATATGTCAACCTGACCATTTATTTACAATATTGATTAATTATTAGCAATCCTATACATAAGCCTTTTCTTTGAATGGACACTTCCATTTTATTCAAGTAATAAAATCTTTGCTAGATGCTCAGTATCCAAAAAGCATTTAGCAGTGTATTATTCATATTATTCCTCAATTAAAATGAGAATCTTGAGAGAAATCATAAATTTGAAATAGTTCTTCGTTTTTCATAATTTTCGGGGATGGTTTTTACGTCACTGGGAACAACCATAACAATTATTCTGTATGTCTGTAAGAATAATATGAGATAGTTGGTTTTGAAATGCACGAATCCCCATGAATTGCGAAGAAAACGAAGATAATGAATTGCGGAAATATAAAAGAAATAAGAAAAGTTAAAAATTTACGTTAACCAACCAATAAAATAAAACTAAAATAAAATATTTATTAACTTTAATCAAGACAAGAATAAGTAACTATTTAGTTAAGAATAACTTCATATATCGGTATAATCGTGAATACTTAATTAAAGCTAAATGATAAAAACAAACTGCTGTCTTGATAATTACTTCAGTTAATACAGGATCGATTAAGATGGCTTATATTTTACAATCAAGGTGCGTTTACATATTTCACAAACTATTGTAAACACAATTATCAAACTTAAATAACAGCGACATTATTGCTAAGCTATTTATTTTATTTCTCTTGATACTGACAGCAGATGGAAAATATCAAAAAACAAGAAACAAATACACTAGCACAGTGAAATAACCATTTATTTATTTGTTTGTCCCTTAGTTTGTGAAATGTCTAAACGCGCCTTTATAGGTCGAAATTGACCCACTTAAAATTAGCTTCGGAAATTATTTATTTTGACTAATTAGTCCATTAATTTTAAGTGTAGCGAAATTCTTGATAACTAAACCTAAGATTTCGAATTATATATGCCGTGGGAAAAAGAAGAATTCGGCTAAAAAATGATTGTCGGTTACGAGAAAGAAAATTCTGGCAGTTCTCAAGAACTGATTCTGTTCTTCTTTACCGCAAAACGGAAGTGAGCCGGTTTGAGAAGTAGACTCATATTTGTCAAAAATTAGACTGATAGCCCACAATTGGAAATCGTGTTAAGACCTAGATTTTTTGATTCAGTCAAGATAGTTATAATTATATGGTTAATTTTAATAAATTTATTTATTTATTCATGATGTTTACAACTGTATGAAATTAAAAATACATCTAATAAATGTGTACACAGGAATAATACAATCAAAAGAAACCGCTTGTTGAGAAACTACTCATTGGTAGCACTCTATAGTTAATTTTAAAAGCGATTTATCTATCTGAAGATACTATAAAACATAATTTTACATCTTTAGTATATTATTTCCTTTCTCCCAGGCAGTAGCGATTCAAGATTTAATTTTTATATTTTGGGAGAGGGGCTTATTTATCTAAAAAAAAAAAAAAAAAAAAAAAAAAAAAAAAAAAAAAAAAAAAAAAAAAAAAAAAAAAAAAAAAAAAAAAGTAGCAATGATAACTATACATTATTTATTTCTCTCTATATATAAACAAATTTTTAATGACTTTCATAGTTTATTTTATTTTAGTATTAGGAGAGTAGGAGAAAACAGGATCTCAACGGTAGTCTTCTAGGCCCGATAGTGCTGCTCTCCTATGGTGATTATTTTACAAATTATACAGCTGTTCATTTAATTACAAATGTGTTGAGCTCCTGTTACCTCCTACTCTCTTAATACAAAATAAAGATTTTAAACTCAAAATTTGTAAAGAAAAATGGTATTCATCTGGAGGAGATATTTTACCTATGTTATTTTTCGATCTAGAAATCTCTCCTCGAATAAAATATATTAATTACTAAATTATAAATAATATTTGTATTGTATCCTGTTATAATTATAATTATTACGAAATAGAAAAGAAAGCACAAAATAACGTACAGTGAAAATATCAGAAATAAAAGTCTTAAATTATTTTTAGGCTTATATGAAGCCGGACAAGTTCAATATATATTATGGTTATAAATTGGCAATAAGAATAATTATATTTATACAATCATATAAATTGGCAATAAGGCGTGATGTATAATATAGATCTTTGAAGAAATTAAAAATGTGTTCGAACTGTCGTTTTGTTCAGTTTATTTTGTGTTGATATAAAAAATAATACAATCTGAACTATAGAATATATGTAAATTAAAGTTATATAATTTGAAAAATCAGTAATACAATTAAATGAACATTTGAATAATTAGCAAAATGCGGATTGATCTGTCGTTAGGCGGACAGAGGGTGTCCCTTCCCCCTTGTATTAAATAATATAATATTCTGCCACTGGACAATAATTATAATGAGGTAAGACTCCATTCATACAATATGCACAGAAAAGATAAAATATACGGAAACAAAAATAAAATAACAATGCAAATAAAATAACTAAAAAAATCGGACTAGTAAGGATCCTAAAATAGCAAATTGGTAGCAGAATCGATCCCATACTTCTATTGCCCTAACCACTACATCACACCGCCACGCGCCGACGGTAGTGAGCGACAGAGATGAAGCTATTTTACAAATACCAAGGAGATAAAAAAAAATAAGTTACAGGAGATAACCGAGAAGCAAACATGACATTATGCTCTCTGCTACAACAATAACTGCATGTAGGTATTTTCAGACTTTTATGAACAATCCACAGCAGATTTGTGAAAGAATAAATCTGATATGTTCATCACAACATTTGACACAAGTTGGATACGTTCCAAGAGACAGGAGACAGGAGACCGGAGCAGTTTACCGGGCTACATTCGTTTTAACGAGGCGCCGCTAAACTACGAGACTTCCATAGAAGAAAAATAAAAAATCGTGTTTAGGAATAAAAAAAAAAAAAGAAAGGAAAACCAAGATTATATTTATAAGATTAAAAAAAAAAATACTGCAGAATACATCTCAAGAAGCTATCCAAATACATACTGAATGAAAGAGTAGGTTTTATCAATAATAAGTAAGGAAGGTTATATTGAACAGCTGATCAGACGTAATACAAAGAGGGAAATACATATATATATATATATATATATATATATATATATATATATATATATATATATATATATATATATATATAAATATAAAGGTGTAACTAAAATATAATAATACAAAACGTGTTAACGTCTAATCAGCTGTTCAATATAACCTTACTTACTTATTGTTGATAAAATCATCTCTTTCCTTCTAGTCCGTGGTACAGACCCATTTTTATCAAATTACTATCATCCGCTTGAAACTTCGTAAATTTTTACGACAATAGAGGCCTCTTCAAACAATTATAAAACAGATACAATAACTTAAGAAAATTCAAAAGTGAGATTAAATTTTTTTCAACATTTGAAATATTTCAGAAAAATAATAGCGGTACTCAGTGAAACACGTTTTATGAAAATTTCTTTTCTAAGTTCAATAAAACCAGATTCACCAAAAAGGGAATCTTAATTATCTAAACAGGACTAGGAGAAATGTTATTTAATAATTCGTTGAATTTTCTAGAATGAACAATCAATACTATTATTGTTCATAAATGGTAAATGATTAAATAATAAACGGTCATTAAATTTTGCAGGAATGTTGTTAGATTTAAAAATATACAATACGGAAAGCTGAATTTTTAATATACATAGTGCTAAAAGATAAAATTATGTATTTGTTGTTTAGAAAGTAAATCACAGCAGGAAAAATAATTTGTACTGAGTTTGCAATTTCAAACAGATGAACATAGCTTATAATAAAACTTGAATACATTGCAAGTCCTTAAATGTTCTAGTTTTGAGCTCAGTTGTAGGGGTTTTTAAATATAAATAAGATAACCTTTAGACTGGTTAAGTACAGTAAGTCATACACTGATCTCTTAATTTTACTTTGTAGTTAATAAAACAAATAAAGAACATGTTTTAAAAAATAAATTATACAGAATTACTTGTTAAAATATTTTTTAACCATATACAAATTTCACTTAAGACTGAGAAAATAATAATTTGTATTTGATAGACATCAAACAAAAAATAAAAAATTAATTTAAGTATATTGGTTGTTTATTAAAACATTCATCAATATAAACCAACTGTAAGTCTTCATATTAAGATTCATCTCATCTACAACTATTTTATTTATGAAAATTTTCGGAATTGGGCCGATTTCAATCTGGAGATCGGCAAACTTTATTAGGTACTAAAAACTCGTTAATACCCATTTGCTTTCCACATGGATCGTAAGCCAATTTGAGCACAAAATCGAGAAAAAATGTGGCCTACAAAAATATTGTGCATCTACGTGTTCTTGCTTTTTTTGCCCTGATGCCTGAATTGGCGTTAGCAAGTTAACTATTGTATCTAGGACAATACAAGTCAACTTTGTATCTTGGAAACTCATAGCCTTGTTTGGTTTTTTCCATTTATAACATAATCACTTTACGTCTCTTTTCTAACTGTGTTCATTATAGTAAGGATAATGTATACCACGTGAAAAAAGATATGAACTTTGAAAAAAAAAAGTGTTTGTATACTTCAAAGAGAACCTACATAAGACAGCTTCTCTCTGACTCGATATGCGACAAACATGTATATGCATATATAGAATATAATGTCAATACATACAATTAGTGAAGCGTCATATTTTACCACGACTGACAAAGTAACAATTTACCTAATAAGTGATTAACTTGTCCTAACAGAAAAATATCCCACCAGTTAATATTTCAACTATAAGAAACAGATATCCCTAAACTTACACTAATCCATTATTGTACTCATTTGTCTATTTGCTTTGGGCGAAAGAGGCTTGGTTTGTGGTTCTTACTGAAAAGTATATAAGCCATACCTAATTTTTTTAGTGAAAACTTCTTTAGGCGCGTTGCACTTTTTTGTGGAGAGTAAATCAGATTGAGCCGTCAGATCTCCGATGTTTAACGCTCGAATAAAGTCGGCTGGAGTCGACTTATTGACGTGTTTTCCACATATCTCAAAAACTACAAATCGGGCTTGCATATTGTTGGCGAGGGAAATCATCTCATTCTGTTAGTAATGATCGATTATTCAAAATTTTATCATAACGCGACGCCGTGTTAGAGAAGTGAACAAAGAATAGTAGTGTCAAAAACCAAATGATAACCAGTTTTATTGAAGGTGTGTTTTAAAATATTACAGAAACTAAAAATCGGATCTGTATACATGTATGCTGTAATATATAAATATATATATAGGGAAATGTTCAGCATTTCATCCTATTTATAATGAGCTACATTATTCATAACTTATCTTTCATATTATTAATCTCGCCTTGTTAATGTTTTCAATTCTATCTTGTGGTTTAAAACACACACCTTGGTTTTTTTTTCTATTTATTCTAGATTTCAAAAAATTTCATCCTCAACTATCCGAAGTCCCAATGAATCATAGAGCTATTATTGAATACCTTCTGAATAGCTTCTTCTTTTTTTTTTTCTTTTTTTTTAATAGATTTATAGTAGAAGTGTACCATAAATGGCAACATTTTCATTTTAAATAATCATTATTTATCTCGAAAACAATACATTTTTGGACTTTAGAACACTGCTCATCATTGATGACCGCGTTGCGATCTTTACGATCTACTTTATCTCGTCTCAATGTCCCGACTTTAGAAATCATCTGAGTTTTAAAACCTGATTGCTTGTTTTCTATGACATTTATAGTAATTATAATAAGATTTTACTTTTGAAATTAGGATTTGTTATTTTTCTATGAATTTTCCTTTCATTTATTACCTAATTTATCAAAATCCAGTGCTCTTGAGAGCCTGAATCTATTCTATTACATTATTTATAGTGTTGATTAAACAAAATTTCTCATATCATATTATTACATAAATATAAATCATTTTCAAAAATTAAAGTTACGTTATTAATCCATTGAAGATGAAGGACTAAAATAAAGAAGTTTAACGTACTTCAATATTTGATCTTATTGAAGTAAATCCGGCCCGGAGGACCAAACAAGGCAAGGAAATGAGGGAACAGGACTAAAACTGAACCTTAAAAAGAGGAGCGTTTATTTTAACTCACAAGACAAAAATGAACTCCGAGAGAAGAATGAACTCTGGGGAGGAAACCGCCATATTAGCCTTACAGGCGGAAAGGGATTAGACTGGAAATAGTCGCCGACGGACTGTAAAAGAAAGGGGATTTATGTAGCAGTGGATGGAAGGACAGGAATAGTATGGCGGGATTATATGAATCATAAAGGCAGCGGAATGTGGCCGCGGTGCCAGTTCGCTGCGAGTTATTCTAGCACTTTGGCGGTCGCGGTTGACATTGACTGCGCAGCCTTCACCTTACGGATCGCGGCGGCTGGATTTCGCAACAAACATACACATCCGCAACAAAAGAGAAAACTACATGCTTCTAATGTCATACCTACATCACGAGAAATTTCTGTCTGTTTGCAAACTGGACCTCCAAATCCCTGAGAACGATTTCGTTTTAACTTTTAACATAAGAATTTCGGAGTCGCAGATAGCCTTTTACCGTAGAAAGAATCTGATTTTGTAAACTAACAGCGAGAACACCTATAATAGTATTAATAAAAAAATGTGAAGGAAAATATCGAAAAATGTTTTAATACCATAAATAAATACCAAAATAAACAATGTATTATCAATTATAAATTTGAAACATCGTTGCCCTTTTATTTTTTCTAAAATATGAGCCGAAATTTTTTAGTATCATTTTTTATATCAAACATTATATATCTATCAAACATTTTATATCAAACATGGACTAGCCGATCCAGGAGAGGTTCGGGGGGCGCATCCCCTGGATGGTAACACAAAATTTTATCTTGAAAAAGTAACTAAATAACTGGTCCTTCTATAATTATAATTTTAATTGAAAAGTGAATTGTATTAAACAATTCATACTTATTTTTACTTTGTACTAAAAAACAACGAATAACAGTCATTATTAAATTTTATAAAGTGATTAATTTATTGCTGAAATATCTGAATATTGTAGCTGAAAGTATTTGCTAGAGTGCTTGGAAACTATTTTAATTAAATTTGAGGGAAAAATTATGCGAAAATGTTTTGCTTTAGATTCATAGACGTCAATTATCCAGTTAAGGAATTTCGATCGCTATGTTATGGCAAAATAGAAGACGACACATACAAACAAAAAAATACGCATTTCTTTATATATACAAATACATCTGTTTCACAAGTGCCCCTCTCTCCCCAGAACATTCCTGAAATCCCCAAATCAGTTTTATGTGAGTTTCTAGACCCATACCACTCAGCGAAAACACGACCTCTTAAAAAAATATCATAATTATGAAATTAATAAATTTACATAGTATAAATAAATAGATATATGTGTTTTCAATAAACCTATAGGTTTAATATGAGGTTATTCCGCATAATGAGCTCTGTGCCTAAACACCCATTGGAAATGATCTCAAGTTGCCCCGAAGGCATAACAACAGATCGTGAGAAGGGAAGGAAAGAAAGACAAGAAGACTGGCAAAGAGGCTATTAGCCTAATGAAATCCGAGCCGAGGCTCTAGGGCATGACAAGCTGATCGTGAATACCCTTCCGTAACAAGACAAAATGGCGCATTTACTGGTTTCCTTCAACAATTTCCTTCCCAATCATATCCCGAAATGGTAAGAGTTCCGAGGAATGAAAAAAAAAATTCTCGAATAATGATATATCAGTAAACAACCGTATATGTTATCTATGTTACGTATTATTAAATAATATATTTCTGTGAAATATTATTAAGAAAAAAGTAAATTTATAATATGATACGTTTCATATAGGATCAAATAAGCATATATATTGGAATCAGACAACTAACTGGCCCCTTGTTTTGCGAGAAATAATCACAACACTAACCAGGGTGTCTCTTAAGAAAAGGGAATTAATAGATGTATACAGTAAATTAAAATGTAACAAAAATTTAAAAAAATCATGCTAATTGTAAAATTATTTACTTCAATATATAAATAGTAATATATAGCTGCACAATTATCAAATAAAGATAAATTCCCATAAAAGAAATCTCTGCAAAAAACACCAGTGCATCATCACTTCAGATGATAAATTTTTTAAAAAGTCTTATTATTTTTGCATATTTATATAAATAAAATATGTATTTTCTTATTCAAGTTATTATAATACAGCCCAGGTGATAAGAAAAAATGTATTTTGTTATTTGTGTGTTTGTCAATATACCCACAATTGTTAAGATTAAATTTATTACTTTAGTTTATTAATACTGTCATAGAATTCTTTCTAATGATTATTTAAGTATTTTTTCATTCAATAAAATGGAATTTTGTCTTCATATCCTTTTATATACAAGACAGCTAACATCATAGTTTTGTATGAAAAAAACATAATAGCATAATGCAAATTTAGAGCTTAGTAATATATTTATTTTAGGCGCTTACATAATTATTCATTAGCGAACAAATTATATATTTTGTTAGACACTGTTGGTTAACTCTACTGGTCACAACGGGATAGAGATTTGTAAAAGTGTGAGGTTTAATACAACTCTATAATCATATGAAAATTTATAACAAACACACTCGTTAGTTTTGGCGAAACAGTAGTTCTTATCAGAAATTCCGTATAATACCAATTACCTGTGTACACAGGCGGATCTACGGGGGGAGGGAGCTTTCGGGCTGAAGCCCCCCTCAAAAGGGTAAAATATATATAAATATAACTATGTTTTATAGAAAAAAATATTAAAAACTCTTAAATTATTATTGTTCGTGTGATTACATTTAATAGGACTTCAAGAATAACTAAGACACCATGTCATATGGGTAGTTAGTTTCTTTCTTTTTATTTTTCAAATTAATTATCGTTATGTATATGAAAAAAAAATCCTTCGGGCTGAAGCTCCTACCCAAAATTAAATCCTGGATCCGCTAGTGCCTGTGTATGCAAGTTGTGTTTAGCGGAATATATACAGACACTACATGATGATATATTAGCCGATAGATAACAAATACTCAGCTAATAAGATGGAAGATAAGATCGATATAAGGATGAAAATCGATAAGGAGCAAGGCGTGGTCTATTTCAAAATCTAACGGTACCTCGCTGAGTTAGTCAAGTTTCTGGGTCGTGATCCTAGGGCAATGAGACCTCCGCGATATCGCTCTCCGAACTGATATGCGCCAAATGCTTAATTCGGGGGAAAATAGAATCCATTTTCTTTAACAAACTCAGCACGATCAGGAAAAAAAAAACAAAGATAAACACACCGGCATTTATTGACGTGAAACGCGAAAATAATCCGACGATTATGTACACTTTCCTTCTTACTATGAGATTATTTACATTTTGGCATCGTAGGTTTTTTTAGAGGAATCGAAATTCTGTGGTATTATTATCTTAATCGAGTGTAATTCAAAAGGTTTTTAGGTTGAAGCTTGGTAGACGTTTTTGTTTTTTTACGGAATAATAGAAATAGTTACGAAAATGAAGATATATCTCAGATAGATTATATCTCAGCCTCCAATATTGATGAATATTTATTTATTATGAATATAAATAATATTTATAAATAATAAATATAAATATTTATTCACTTTTTTCTCTCTCAACATTGCCTGCATATATTTGTATTTTCCTTAGTATTTTTTGTATATGTTTGTATTTTCCTTAGTATTTGTTTATATCTTTATATTTTCCTTATTATTTTTGTATATATATTTGTAATATATCTACATGTCAGACTAATGCACAAGCAGATCTACGGGGAGAGGGGAGGGGCTTTCGGGCTGAAGCCCCCCCCCTCCCAAAATGGTAAAATACAATCATGTTTTACAGAAAAAAATATTTATAACTATTTCTTAAAGTATTCTTGTTGGTTTAATTACATTTAATAGGACTTCAAGAACCACTTAAACACCATTTCATATAGGTAGTTAATTTCTTCCTTTTTTTTCTAATTAATTATCGTTATATGTATATGAAAAAAAATCTTTCGGGCTGAAGCTCTCCCCAAAATTAAATCCTGGATCCCCTAATGGACTAATGTACATACTTTTTTACCTCTGCTATTATTCTAAGGGGACTTCAGTCTCAGAATAAAATTATTTTTCATTTCATTTCAACCCATTAATGTAAACCACAAAGAGCTATCGCAGATGCCATTATGCAGTTTGCAATCTGCTATAAAATTACCTTAACGATGATGGCATGCATTAGGTCCCTCAGAGATGTACGCATCAGAATTCAAAAATGTTGAAGTGCTATTAGGCGGGCCTAGACCGCAGTACCGCAAGCCACACACACACGCCTCCAATTCCATTTACCGTTTTTAACCTTTCGGTAAATTGTAAATCTACTGTCTTTCCCATGCGGAAATCTCCTTAGGAACCGAACTGCACGTTTCCTCGGTATATGATTTTGGAGAACCATAAATACTAAAATTCATCCCGATATAAACATCTGTTGTGACATACTGTTAGCCCTGGAACCTGGGCCCAAAAATCGATCTGACAGGCGAAGATTTGAATGTAAATTACAAAAATTTATGTTATTTTAAGTAAGATGAACCTTGTCCATTCCAGAGCCACTACTTTCAAAAATGGTGGTTGATTTTAAGAATATCAGAACAGTAACAGTAACTTGAGGATCGAAACTGAAAATTCATAAGTTTTTATTTTGTTAACTTGTATATATATATTATATATATATATATATATATATATATATATAAAATATATATATATATATATATATATATATATATATATATATATATATTCCTGAAAAGTGCGGTGCATGTGGTGGACAGTAAGGAACTTCCGTCCAGGAGGAAGTGGACGGAGGAGAGGAAGAAAAAATTTAGCGATATCCTTAAGCAGAGATGGGCAGAAAAGAAGAAATTGAAAAAGAAACCAGTTTCATAGTCGCGTAGTCCTTCAGGGCTGTTTCGCGTCAAATAAATAAATAATATATATATATATATATATATATATATATAATATAAGTTTAGGCATGTAAAAATCAAAATTGTACTAAAAATGTTTGTACTCAGTAGAAGGAAAATTTGATGATCTACAGCTTTGATCCTATGAGATTTTCCTCTAAGGGAACTCATTTCCAAGCTACAGAGCCATTTAGAGTAATTTTTCTCAGTTTTTGGTAAAAATCGGCGTTGGATGACCGTGGTTTTCTACCATACCGCTTAAACAAATTATAATGTTTAGATAATCGTTCGATGCAAAATTTAACGTTCTTTAGTTTTTTAAAGAGTGTATTTTTGGCTTCGATGCATCGTTTAGGTGTTAAGGGTGAACAACAAAAAAAATTGAAAAAAATCTGGCTTTATTGGCCAGAATAATATTTTTAAAAAATTATTTTTTACATGTCTAAACCTATTTATACAAGTTTAAAAAAAATGAACTTTTCCATCAACCGCCATTTTTGAAAGCAACGACTCAGGCAGACATGGTTCATCTTGCTTGAAATAACATAAACTTTCTTAATTTAAATTCAAACCTTCGCCTGCGATCACCTCGATCCTAGGGCTATGTATGTCAGACGAATGAATGATATGACGTGAAAAGGACACATCACATACAGTTCCATTTTTGGGGAATAGGAGAAGGATGTTTGGACGAAGAGAAGAGAAAACTAGAAACTATAGCGGCTCCTGGAGTGTAAAAGAAGCTGCCGAAAGTTGCAAGAGCGTGGTAAATCAGAAGGAGATGTATGAGGAGAGGACGACACAGGGAAAGTTACGGGGTCGGTCCAAGCGTTTTCACAGGCCCACGATTTTATGCTAGTCAGTTGGATTTCAAAAACGAACCTGAGAACTATTACAAAATTCTGCAGATTTTCACATTAGTATTTTTTCTTTATAAATGTACTGAGCCAATTTCTTCATTCTATAATAAAATCTACTGTATCGTTCTTAATACAAAACGAAGCTCCTTCAACTTCTATACGAATTATTATCAACCATTTTTTTACCATCACTTCTAGTCCGAGGGACAGAACCCTTTTTATCAAATTATTAACATCCGCCTAAAAATTTGTAAATAGCTTCATCTCATTGTAATCTACAAATGTTCTATTTATAAAAATTCTTGGTATTGGGGCGTTTTCAATCTGGAAATGGGCAAACTTTGTCTATTCAATTAGGTAGTAAAAATCATTTGCTCCTCACTTGAACTGTAAGATAATATGATCACAAAATCGAAAAAAAAAAAAAAAAAAGTAGCCTATAAAAATATTGGGCCTATTATTTTGATATTTTGTGTGTGGAGATCTTGCCAAACTGACAATATTTTTGTAGGTCACCTTTTTTCTCGATTTTGTGATCCAATTATCATACGATTCAAACGGAATGTTTATTCATGATTTTTTAGTGCCTAATTAAATAAATAAAGTTTGCCGATCTCCAGATTAAAACGCCCAAATTCCGAGAATTTTCATAGATACAATAGTTGTTAAGTTACGATTAGGTGAAGATATTTACGAAATTTAAAATGGATGTTAATAATTTGATAAAAAGGGGTCTGTGCTAAGAGCCATTCATGATTATACATTTCTGGGATATTAAAAGTGAATTTTCATCACAATAAATAAAGTGGCGTACTTACTCAATTTGGATTCTAGAGAAAAAATATTTATGTTTATTGAAAAAAAAAGAAAACAAAATCCAATTATAAATAAAAAAAAAAAAAATCTTGACCCTTTTAATATGTGTTCACCGGGGAGGATCGCCCACCTCCTATACGCTGATTGTATATACAGTTTGATCGATTGGTTAAAAGAGAAAACAAATGTTTTACGATACAATTTTTTTTTTTTAAAAGCTGTTTTTTAATTTATTTAAATATTAAATTATATTTAATTAATAAAGTGAAAAGTACCACAAGAACCTAGGTTTTAGTACTTTGAAATGTAGTACCATCTATTGATGAAATGTTAGAATAATTAAATATTTAAAAAGAAATAATAAAAAAATTATGTAATGGTTTATCCAAGTTTAAGTCTGCCCTTGAAAAATGAATTTAGCTCAAGTACAAGAACAGTATTCAACCATATAAATAAAAAAAATTAATATCAAATTTCTATATGAATTTAAGTATCAATTGAGGGACAAGCCAAATGTATAAATAACGTAAATATTTATTTATTTCTTAAGTTTCATAGCAAACGCTTTAACTATGAAAATGGGACGTGGAAAGTAGTAGAAATTATTTAATTTTTTTTTTTTTCACAACGGATGGATATCCTGAGTTAGGTAAAGCAAACGCAATCTTTTAGTTTATTAGACATGTTAGAACATTAATTTTTATATTATATGTAAATGTCACCACTTTATACTAATATTTTGAATTTATCTTGGTTCTCGATAAGCACATCAGTTAACCGAAGATTCAGCCATATTACCAATTTGAGTTAACAATATTAAATCCCTGGGAGTTTCACCTCCACATGACGGAAACTAGATAACGCGATTAAAAGATTTAAATGGTTTTAACGAACGGAAATAGATTATCGATCATAAAGTTTAGTCCATTACGGATAAAACTGTAAATGAATTGTTTATTAACTGAAATACTAATTTTCGAGACATTTAAAAAAAAAAATTAAACAATAAAAATTGAACTTAAAAAATGATACAGATCTGTCAACAAAGAAAACACATTCCGGATCTGTTCTGGAAAATTAGATTAAGCGGAAAAATAAATATAAGTTTTGAAGCTTTGCCAAGGAAATAGCTGAGGCTAAAGAAACCGTGATCGAATTTTGGGGATAAGCCATGCTTGTTAAATGTTTTGACATAACTTTAATAATTTATTTTAGGATAAATTAGTCGGGGCAAAGTGATCTCAGGTTTCCACTTTGCTCTAAATCAAAATTAAAAAATTAAGGAAAACAGGTTTTTTTGTCAAAAATGTCTTTTTTTTATATATATTTATAACAATTTGAAAGACATCAAGGAATGCAACATACCTTCAGCATAACTATGATGAACTCTTGACAGAAAAACACATTGTTGATACTTCAATTTTTAAAATTTATGTATCAACATAAAATTACATACATTTATTTAAGTACTAACAAATTTTTAAAACATTGTGGAATTAGAGAATTGTGGAAGTTACATAATATTTAGACAAAAAATTATAAACAATGTGAATAAGCTTATTAAAATTATAAACAGTAAGTACATTTTTTCTTTTCTTTCTCCACATTCCTTTGTCTATTATTACATATTATATCCTATTTCCTTTCTTTTCAATCTCTCCTGTAGATTTGTAGAAGTATATTCACATTTGCATTTATTATATATTACACTACAACAATTGTTAGCATCTGTTTACATTAGTTTGAGATCTGGTTACTTAAGCTTACTCTGTTCATATTTTAATGTACTTACTGTTTATAATTTAGTAAGCTTATTCACACTGTTTATAATTTTTTGTCTAAATATTATGTAACTTCCACAATTCTCTATATTTTTGTATCTTGTCTGTTCTAGCCCTGAAGAAGACCTGCAAAGTCGGGTCGAAACGTTGGCTTTTAATAAAATAGTTTTACCTCTATTTTTACCGCCATCCCGGACCATCTCCTTCCTTTATAATGCAACGGTCAACTATTAAATATTCAATAAACATAGTATAGTATAGGTTGTTAATATATATGCTTACGTATTAATCTATTCTCCTACATCGTAATTTATCATTCATATCTCATTTACATTTAGTCTTACTATGTAAGAATTTATATAAGGTTAAATATTAAAATTTTCGTACTCGTCCTTTTTTTTTTAACATGTAATAATCTTGATTTTTAGTTAGCCCTAACATAATAACCTTTAAGGCCTTTCAACACTTTTAATAATCTTAACGATTGGCACACAATAAAATAAGTTTTATAATTAGTGTGATATTTTATCTAAGAATGCACCCTCACACACTTCCTTAATAACATTTCATCAAAAATTTATTTATTTTACAGTATATGCTAACAATAAATTATTATAATTATATATCAACATTTTTTTAATACGCAATAGTGAGTAAAACATATTAAATATGAGGGAAAAAACCAACAATTATTTGTTTATTGTATTTAATTTTAAAAACATACAATTTCGTGGCCCTTCAAACTAACTTCGTGTTCTAGAGGAAAGAGGAAAAGTTTTTGGTAAAAAAAAGAAAAGAAAATATCTCGATGAGATCGGAACATAATGATTTAAATAGCGAGAAAAATGTATTCCGTCAACCACTGAGTTTAAAAAGTTAGTAAATCGCCGTAGTGCCTTCAGTAGTGCCAGACGGAATGTCCTGAAGAAGATCTACAACGTAGGTCGAAACGTTGGACAATGCAATAAATATATTATTGTAATTATAGATATTATATTTATATTATTATATAATATAGTATTTTTGATCGCAACAACAAATAACGTCTGGAATTAGAATCTACGGTCAGCCTTCTCCAAACTACTTAAAAAGTTAGCATTTGGATTGTGTATAAATTGCTGACTGAAACTAGATCAGTGGCGAAATATTTCTGTAAAATAAAAATTATTCTTGAGAGTTTTTATAAAGAATCAAGATCCCAAACTGACACTTAACATGTCCAAAATATTTTGAGTTAATCACTCGTTATGTTGAGTCAATCAAAAAACATATATGATTTATTTACATAAACGCGTATAAGCCATTCTAATAGGAAAGCTGCATGTCAGGGAGACAGACATACTGTTTGAGAATTTAGACGTAGCTATGCAAATTACTGTATGCTCTAATTCCTTCAGAGTTGAAGCAATCCGGTCTTTCATGTCAGATCATAATAATTAACTGTCACAGATAAAACAGCCCGACATGTTTAAAAATAATTTTCAATGAAAAATATACTTTCAACTAATTCCAACCCTGCTAGTGAAATAGCGTAATAAGGCACAAACCGAACGAAATCGAAGAATACTTAGCAAGGGCTAAATTTATATTTGAATAAGTGGTGTTTTCAAACTAGTTGCTGATGATAGATTTCTAAGAAAATCGTTTTTATAAGAATTGCTATTTTATTTTTTTTAAATTCCATTTTGGGAGTATAGCTAAAAAAACCAATAGAAATGAGATATCGCTACTGTTAGTTCAAAAAAAAGCGTAGGTAAAAATTGAATTTTGTTACGGAAAACATAAAAACCGATTAATTATCTATGATTTATTAATATAATTTCATATTTTATTTCCCTCTGCTATTTTCCTATTTAGAAAGCTACTTATAGCAGTTGCAGTCTGCAATTAAAGGTGACATTTTGTAGTCTACAAAATGTCACCTTTAACGCAAAGAGAATAAACATGTTAAATCATTACAAACGACCCAGCGAGCTACGGGATTTGAATTTGTAATTATTTGTTTTTCTCAAAACTTCGGTCATCAGGTTGCCGGACAACGCACGTTGCTGTGCATACGCGTTAGCCCGCTCGGCCACCCCACCCCCAATATATATATATATATACATCGCACAGGTTATACCTAGTGTTCTTATCACGAATTTATATATCTCTTTCACCCAGAGACTCCCCCAGAGAAGGACACTCAGATTACAATGATGAGGACTGAAATAAACTGAACTTTGCGAGCCCGAAGACAGCGGAGATGTTTGGCCGACCCTGGCATTCCTCAAAGCCGCGTCTCGGCTCTAATTGGATTGGTTCCTGGATCTATTCGCGTACAGCAATCGCATACTCTACTCGCGCTAAAGCTGTCCCCAGCCGATATATAGGCACCGCTGGATTCTTCCCACTTGGCCGCTGAATCACTGTCCCCGCTAATAGATCGACAGGCATTGTAATCCATGTTATAAATATCCTGTCCTACTCGGAAAGGCAGCGCTATTGACATCACTGCCATTTCTTAGCATAGCCATTTTCAGATAAGTCTCTGTGGAAAGTATGCGAGTTATAGACCTTTGACAAGTCCATTTCGGACAAATGTTCCATAATATATGTAACGGTTATTAATGTAAACTAGTGTTGGCCAAAATAGGTCATGCACATTGCACTTTGCAAGACTAAGACCAAGACATGTAAAAAAATAAAAATAAATCGTTTTTGGAATAAAAATTAAGGCAAAACAGTTACTAATAGTTGACAATTTTAGTTAGTAAATGTAAAGAATTGATATAACGAGTGTATTTATGCATTTTAAATTTCCAATTTTTCATTCGACCTTAGTTAGGTTTTCCCTATCTGAAAAATTACAGCAATATCTCTATAGTAATAGACTAATAGGTAACTGCAAGACTGTTGCGAGACCCTTGAGCAAGACCAAGACTCGTCTCGCATTTGGGCAACACTAATGCAAACGAATAAAAACCCATAAAATCGATGTTATCATTGGATTATTATTGGAAAGTTGCAATCACACAGCCTTGTGCCTTTAAAATGTCAGTAAAGAATAAAATAATTCGTTTCGCCAATTCAGGCATCAGAACAGAAAATAAACCAAACATTCCATGTCCACAACCTTAAAATAATAACTCCCTTAAAATAATAACTCCCTTAAAATAATAACTTTGAGGTTTTACGTTCCAAGGTTAGTGGAATTTAAAAAATCAAGATAGAAACACTTTATTTTCATACAAAAGCGTGCTCGCTAATTAGATTAGGTTGTCTAGATACACAGCACAATAGTTATTCCTTAGACAATCAATAAAACTTATATATAAATATACAGAAATAGTTGAATATATATGAGTATAATAAATATATATATTTTTTTTCTTTCTTTTCCTTTTCTTCTTTTTTTTCTTCATTTTTTCAACATTTAATTTCCGTTTCACTCCTTTTTCCTCTCTTTATCTCTCTTTTATTCTACTAGTATTAAAATGTTTAAAATTATACAATTGAAACGATAACAAAATAAAATATCGTCAATCCTCCAATAAAGCCGATTTTTAAAAGATATTTGGGAACAAAGACAGGTCGCCCTAAGATGATCCTCGTAACTTTTTACCAACCGCCATGTATTTCAAAATGTCGGGCAATTAGAAATTTCATATGTCATACTTATATTATACATACTTTAATTCTTATTACATGTAAGCGATATTTGCACATAGCTTTTTCGACAGGCCAGTAAATATTAAGTTTAAAACATTGAAAAAATTCAAAATGATAATTATTAAAATATACAAATGAGTGATAAAGAGACTAAATTTTGATTAATGAGACCCAGGGAGGTAAATGTTACACTTATTATTTTTTAGAGGAAATCGAACGATCGAACAATGAAACCCGAGGAATTCATCTCAACCTTGAATGCAATTTTCGCGAACACTACTCCATCTAAACAGCTAATTAATTCTTGGAAAGCTGCAGAAAAGTAATAACACAATTAACGGCAGGAAAATTCCCAGTTTACATTCTTATATTTGACAAAATAATTATATGAAAATTGCATAAAGAAGAAAATAATAAATGTATCATTAAATACAGTTATTTAATAATTTAATAAGAAAATATTTTGTTTTATAAGAACTGCAATACTTTCTTCAATTGATACTTTTATTAGGCTTAATGCACATTAGAGCATGCAACATAATATATATGGCCTTCGTATAAGTCACAGCCGGGATCTACGGGGGAGAGCTTTCGGGATAAGACTCCCCCTCCCCCCACCACTCCAAAATAATAAAATATAACCATGTCTTACGAAAATATTATTAAAAAATTACCTCTAAAAGTATTATTGTTCGGGTAATTACATTTAATGGGACTTCAAGAATCACTTAACCGCCATTTCATATAGGTTGTTAAAATATTTCTTCTTCTTCCAAAGTAATAATCGTTGTATATATAAAACCTTTCGGGCTAAAGCTCCCCCCCCCCAAATTAAATCCTGGATCCGCTTGTGCTACTGAATTGCTGTATGAAGGAAAGAAAAAAAAATTAGGAATATTTTAATTAAAATTGAATGATTTCTAGCCATTTCAGAGAACTGTTAAAACCTTCAAGTGTGTTTAAATCAAATTTAGTGATTAACGGATATTGATTTTTAGAAAGTTGTGCGCTTTTAGCTTCAATTTTTTCCCCCGTAACTATAGTCAATAATATCAAAATCTAATCATCTAAAATTGAATTATCGTTAATAGATTCCCTAAGGCATAATTGCATTAAAGTTGTAAAATTATTTCTTAGAAATCATTTCCGAACAAGTATTTCTTTAGTTATGATACTACTAAACGAGCGACTGTTCTCCTCAACGCTATTTCTTCGCAAGGCGTCGGGTAAAACATCGAAACGATTCAATTTTTTAAAAATAACTTGCTACACAAATACGAGAGAGTTGCCTATAAGGGAGATATTTGACTGACAGGCGTACCACTACCCAAGGCCTGTCGAAATCTGTGAAGTGTTACATCTGCGAACCTTGAATCTTGTGAATATTTATAATTCCGTCCACACATGAACGCTCGTTACTGAGTCCCCGATTTGTCGTTCATTGGCAACGGTTATAGATTGCAAAAAAACATGTAAACATTGCTTAATTTTTCCTTGCGAATGGCTACACTGAGATAACATAGATAATTGTATCCGTAAAAAGGACTATACATAAAATTATTGTTATCATTATACAAAACAGGAAATGGTGAACATTATTGTCTGATTCAACACACATAATGAAAATATGTAGGAATAGAATTTTTTTTTTTCAGAAATGAATTTATTCATATTTATAAAAATATATATATTAAATATTTAATACGGTAGTAAAACCGGTGGTATTGAATGAAGCGAAAACAATGGATTTTACTAGCGCAAATAGACTGTTTTAAATGTATATATTAAAAGACTGTGAGATTAAAAAGGGTTTTTATAAAAAAAATAATCATGCATAGATTAAATATAATAATTATTATAAAATGTCACGAAAAATAAAGTTAAAGAAGGTTGTTTATTATAAATTAATACAAATAAAATAAACTTACAGATATTTAAAGTAAAATAACTTCTTACACATAGGCGTACCAACATATACTATTTGCAATCAGTCAAGAGACCTCCAAAAATGGCTTGTCCCTCCCAAGAAGAATTTTGATTTCAGGAGATCTCAGCTCTACTCTCCTAACCGCGACACTGACATTAAAATTAAGTGGACATGGAGAGAAAGAATTAACATTACTACAATTCGATAGCGACGATGATTTGCATGAACAGTAATCACATGATCAATACTAAACAAGAATCTAATATGACATCACAAAGCGACCCCTGTGGTCTGTTTAGCAATAGAGCTATTTGCTTTAGCAGATTTATAATTAATTAATTAATTAAAATTAATATTTATAATAAACAACCTTCTTTAGCTTGTTCATATTTTTCGTGACATTTTAAAATAATTATTGCATGGTCAAAAAACGCGGACAGGTTGCGGGATTGCTCAACGGAATAAAATAGCACATCATAACGACCTCATGCCTGCAGTTATAAGATACAGTTGGCTCATAGTTTTGTTCAACTTCAAAAAAAAAAAAAAATTAGCTGCACCAAAAACTGGACTAATAGTTTGGTTGCGCTAGTTACGGTTGCGTTAGACTGCCCTCGTTGCGTATTCTCTTGGATTGCCTCAACTGTCAGGGCAGGAATTGCCTTAGCAACGTATTCAGCATATGAGAAGGAGCGAAAGTGGGTCGAAACGTCGGCAAAAATTAAATAATACTATTTGTATAATTTAGTATTTATTTGACCGCACCCCTCTCTCTCTCCCTCCCGATCAACTCCTTCCCATATTATATCACGGTCAACCATCTCTACATCAGTATTCAGCATATTTTCGTTTATATTAAAGAAGATTTTTGGGAATCTCTTAGATTCATGCCCTAACGCTGGCTGGCCAAGAGCAAACCTAACCACCGAATGTGATCTTGTAAAATATGATTTATTTAGCGCTTTTTGCTAATTTAATAATACATAAAAAACCCAACTAAATTATATAAAATATAACAACAGCTAATTCTAGACAGATGTAATTCAAAGTTGGAGGTTGTGTTAATAGAAGTTCGAGTCGTGTGACCAAAGGTCTTTTTTTAGTGCTAGCTGAAACTATATTTGAATAATTGTGACACTGTCATGGCTCTGGTATTTAAATCAAAGTTAATTAAGTACATAAATGAATTTAAAAAATGTGTCAAATAAGCTATTTATCATCTAAAACAATAAATTTTATATCCCGAAAAATCATTATAGCATTAAAAATAAGTAAACATAACAGTATTCATTTAGTTCAAAAGTAAGAAATCAATAAAATATTCCATGTATTATGTATGGGCTCTATCCGGCACACTAGAAGCCAGAATTTGAAAGAAAAGTTCTCCGTACGATAACAGAACCTATCTGGGATCAGAACTTTAACACATAGAGGAAAAGAAACAATAAAGAAATGCTAAAAAAACAGACCAATTAATATCTTATGATATGAAGGCAAGGAGATTAAGCCTTTACACAACAACGGATGCCAGAGTCACAAGATCTGTAGAGCCAACCTATATGTATATATATATATTTTCATATTTTTTCTCCTCATGCTATTTTTTATTTTGTTCTTATTTCTGTGTACTATATTGTAAAATTGATATATTGTAATATTTCCCAATAAACTTGTTTTGAATTGTAATTAATTAATTAATGAAATGATTAAAAATTTAAATTAATCTCGAATTTATTAATTATTAATATAATAATACGTATAAGAACTTATATTATACGTATATATTATAGCAATAATCATAGAACATATATTATAACATAATACGTATATAATAAGAATTGGAAACAGAAATGCACCCTTGGAGGAGTACTGGAGGAAGATAAAGGAAATTTTACTGTACCCAAATTTAGGAACAAGACTAATTAATTTAATGTAATTTTGCAATAAAAAATGAATCACCGTTATAAATAATTAAAAAACAATGCATATTTTAGGATAAGTCTGAGTAAGCGCTAAGCAGGAGTGAAGACAGATTTAGCGAGGAGAGCGTGGGATTTGTCCCGAAGCCAGGAGGGTGAATGGGCACCTCATGAGAATACCCGCCAAAATAGTTGTACCCGCGCCAAAAATGTCAACTGGAGTCGACCGGGGGAGTACCCTCCTAGAAAAGGTATGCGGGGCCAGTATTTATAGTCCCCCGGCTAAGTCACCTCTCGAAATAGGGGCCTAAGGAGCGGCTCGGCAATAAAATATTGTGTCTCCGCACGTCTTCTTCAACAGAGCCGTTTGTTTTTTTGTTGTCGCCCCTTTGTTGTTGCTCGGCTTGTTTTGTAACGCTGGCGATTTATCAGTCAATCAGTTGGACATGCAACAATTGCTGAACACCGACCCCTCTGGTTAATTAAAAACCCGGAGTTATTTTCGAACTCCTGTGTCAGAAGGAAACGGCCCAAAAAGGAGGAAGAAATGAACCGCGGAAGGACAAGTCTCAACTTCAGCTTTGATTGCTTAAGAAGAATTTTGTTTTTGTTATTTCTCTCACTCTCTAGCGATTTTATTGTACATATTACAATATACAGTTATAGATATATATCAATTGTTATTGTTACCTTGTACTGCCCGAAGGCATTTTAAGATAGGAAGAGGATAGTTATGAATGCATCTCTAACTAATGTGGCACGAGGCCTTGTTACTTAAACTGAAATGAAAAGACAGATGTTCGTCTTTGATATGAGGCCACTCATTTTTTACATAGTAATGTAATACTCATCGGTTTATTTTTCAACGAATAATCAATAAATTAATCATTACTTAAAATATATCAAATTTTTGCTTATTTGTTATTTGAATAATATTTGCTCATCTGTGGCACGTAGCCCTTTCATCCAAAACCGTCAACATTTCTTGGGGGGTTAAAAGCCCCTACAGACAGAGTGCGATATGTTTCGGTGATACGATATTTCTATCGGCTGCGATATGGCGATATAGTTGTGTTACTATCTATTGCATTTTAGTACTTATACAGAGCGAGATAACCTGCAGCGATACCGAAAAAGTGTATCGTATTGCATCGCCGAGATATATAGCATTCTGTGTAATGAACCCTCAAGCAGAGATGGGCAAATGCAATTTTGAGTACTAAGTACCAAGTATTTTACTCAAATACTGACCTTTTTGAACACTAAAGAATTTAATTCCTACTTCAGTTGATGTCAAACGATTAACTGAAGTAGTGATTGAATTCCCAATAGTGATTCAATATGAGTAAAATACTTGGTACTCGGTACTCAGAGTAGCATTTGCCTATCTCTGACTTCAAGTAATTGGCCACTATAAAGCATCGCTGGATTGACAGAACTGATAGTGCACATAATAAGTACTTATGTCCCTTACTCTCTAGTATCTTCAATTAATGTTTAATTCAAATCGAAGACATCAATCAAACAAAAAATGTCAACTTGGGCCTAGTACACTTGCGCATTAAACGTTTCATTTAAATATTACAACGTTGAAATTTTCCTAGCGTAAAGTTCACACATGTCCGACTCATTGAACACGAGCAGGTAACATTTCGAAACGAGTTATCCAATTGGAACAGATTGCGGTGCAGCGTATGCTTGTCAAATCTGCGGGGAGGATGTCCGACATGTACGCTGCACAAGATAAACATCGCAGCTGTAAGCCCTGCGGGACACCTGCTTCTGAACCCGAGGATAATGTATTCCAGGTTTACCCAAGAGGAACCCCCTTCAGTCCTCGAGGGAGGAGCAGCCATAACTTTGGAATAAATAATAACCATTTAACATACCGTAGCATGGGAGTCTCCCAGGCTCGGGAACTCGGCTGCTTCTTGCCTTACCCCACTCCACACTAATTGCTCCTTTGTCTAGCTTAGCCATAGTCATGTTAACTCGACCTTTCTTTACCCTTAAAATTAATATATCCCCAGGTAGACCTCTAGATGCCTATCCTTAGTAATGTATTCGGCGTATATAATATCAGTGAAACATGCTTATTCGCATAAACAATATAGTATTATCAGAATAGTCTATTCACGTGAATTATATTAATCATTAAAAAAACAGCCATATCTGAATTTAAACTTAACCATTATTGCACTCACTCAAAACCTATTCAGTTGGTGAATTTCTGCCTTGGTTTGTATTGTATTGAATTACTCCCACTTATTAAGAGAATAGAAATCATACTAGGATAAATATATTTTTTAATGATGTAGAGATGGTTGACCGTGATATAATATGAGAAGGAGCTGATCGGGGGTGCCGTCAGATAAATATTAAATTTTAAAAAATAGTATTTTTAATATAATACGCCGACGTTTCGATCCACTTTGCAGTTCTTCATCAGGGCTACAAAAGATACAAAATATAAAAAGTACATGGTGAAAATGAATTATAAGTAGATATTAAATAATAAACAGTTGTCTGATAAAGAAATAATAAGATGACATCAGAGATATAGTGGGGGACAATGTTTAATAAAAATACTATTTTTTAAAATTTAGCATTTTAAGATAGTCAGCCATCTCTACATCATTAAAAAATATATTTATCCTAGTATGATTTCTATTCTCTTAATAAGTGGGAGTAATTCAATACAATACAAACCAAGGCAGAAATTCAACAAATGAATAGGTTTTGAGTGAGTACAATAATGGTTAAGTTTAAATTTGACCGCACACCCCGATCAGCTCCTTCTCAAATATATTTTTTGTTAAATTAAAAATATGAAAATGTTTCTTTCTATTATTATCTGGTCAAAGGACCTCAGACCCATTCTCCTCCTTTTATATCAATAGATTTTTAATTTGTTGAAAAAATAAATAGTACTATTTTAATTTTTAAAACATGTAATAGCTATCCAATGGTAACTATATCAATTAAGATGCATTTGTCAATAATTAACATTAGTCTCGAAAACTGTACGTTTTAGGGCTTTAACACACAGTCGAAATCACCTAAACAAAATATATCTCATATCGATCCGTCGACTTTTGAAAGCAACTGAGTTTTAAAACTCCCCAATTTTTTCAATGACGTTTATTTAAGATATTGTAGTAACTCAGGGATCGAAATTGGGATTAATAATCATTTCTTCATGAAATTACTTTTCGTTTGATACCTCATTCATAAAAATCCATCTCTTAAGAGCCCAGAATGGCGGATATATACTACCGTTAGAGTAGATAGTTAAGATTTCATTTAGACTGTTTTTATTATTTATTCAACACAACATATATATATATATATATATATATATATATATATATATATCGTATACTTCGGCAGCACTTTCAGAGTAGAGAAAATATATATAAATTGTTGAGAACAGAAAAGTATTACAATAATTGAAAAGTTATATATTACACCTTACACTGTAATGTATAACATTCATAACATTTTTAAATTGGTTTCCGGAGTACGAATAATAATATAATACCTAGACAGATTATCGCAAAAGGGCATCCAAAATTATATGTTATTTGAAACTCCTTATTTCAGGTTACAGTGATAGATAGGGATGGAAAAAAATCACATAGGTTTAAATGATAATACTAGATTACATACTATTTTTCTAAAAGGTTAAAGGAACAAACCTATTATCCCTATAGTGCTTTGGAAAATAAAATGGAAGTTGAAATCTCGTAGTTAAAAATTAATTTAGACATTTCTGACAACATAAAGTATGATTGAGTGACAGTGACTATGAATTTAAAAACAATTGATTAAGTTGCATAGTTTTCATAAAAAATAAACTTAAATAATATAAGGACAAATCATTAGAAATATTTTTTATCATATTTTCTTTCCAAAATTGGCAGACTATTGTATACTAAAATGTAGTGAAGATGAGAGGAGAAAACATTTCATATATAATATTTACACTTAAGCACCACGATTGGCCATCTTTGGATTAAATGCACTGAAATTTGAAGTTGAAACGGCATGTAGTATTGTTTCTAGCAAACGCCATAAAAATTTCACTAAAATTATGATATATTCAAGTGACCCCTCAACTTTTTTTTTAGTTTTCCGCACCTCTACATCCCTTCCTAATAAATTCAGTGTTATAAACATATATTGAGCTGCTGAAAAAGAATTGGTTTTTGGGAGTATCAGCATTTTCACCCAACTCCCACCATTTGGTTCTTCAATTTTTTTTCTTCTTTTTTTCTCACACTTCTACATTTTGTCCTGATTGAGCTAGATTGTTGAAATTGATTTTGTCAATTGAGTAGGTGAGACAAACCGGAAAATATTAAATACCAAACATCAGAAAGAAACTTAGTAGTTCAATTTATTTTGGAAATTTATTCAGTTTACTCAGGTAAACATTAATAAAACAAATAAATCCTTATAGAAGGATTACTGCATTATATTTTTTTTCTCAATATTAAATATTAAAAATAATAATGAACTGTTGAACGTAATGCCCGGAAGATTCTAAAATACTATCTTTCTCACAAAGATCTGAGGAATATAAATAGAGAAAGGGATGGACTAGCACAACGTATGGAGAAAGTTACGAGTTTTTTCTATTATTTGTATTGAATCGCGGTGAGGTGTATCGCGTTTTTAGAAAATATCGGGAGCTTGTGGTGCCGGAAGTGTGGAGGTGCATAAAGCCATAGGTTCGACTACCTGCCAAGGTAGTCAATTTTTACCAACTGGTCTAAAAAAAAAAAAATCCAACCGAGACTTACGCAAGAAGGACTTTCTAACTTTACGGCAAGTCTTGATGCAGTTTCCAGATGATCGAGTTTAGGCGACAGGTTGTGGTCAGCGGCTTCCGCAAACCCCAAAGACCAGTTTCGTTTTTCTTTCAAAGTACGTTTCGATATTACAAGTACAATAATGGGAAATAAGTGCATGTATCAATAAGAAATAATAACAATAATACAAAGAGAGATTCTAACTATTGAAGAACCTAGTAAATCCATCATCATAAATTCTTGGCGAGAGCTATCAGATATTAAACTAGACATCAGTCTAAACGCTAATAAATAAAAGAAACTATTGGATTGTTAGGAAAATAATGCAGGATTTTGGCTTAAAAAGAAAAAAAGAGAGATTTACAACTGTTTAATTGGCTTCATTGATCTGAAGGGACTGGGTTTGGACGGCGAAGGGTGGAGGGAGGTGTGTAATAAGCGATTGGTGGTGTCGGCATCGAACCTTCAGGTTCGCTAAGCCTTTTATTATTGGCTTCATTATTTCTAATTTCTGATGCATTGCATTAATTTGGTTACAATACGATTCGGCTGTTTTCCAGGATTTAAGAAGCTGTAGTGTATCAAACCAAAGGAAGATCATCAAACAGTAAACATCACCTTTTTTGATGAGTTAGAGGTTTTTGGAAAATGTTCTGCTGCTTTTCTTTGGTCGTGGCACGTGATCCAGAACGTCGTAAAGTATCCATTATTTCTAAGCAGCGAAGTGCTACAGAGGTAAACAAACATTATCGTTTAGAAGAGGATTTATAACTGTTGACATTCATAGAAATGAATAATCCAGTAAACGTAAACAGTTTGTTATATAGAGCGGTATTTTAAAGAAAACTCAAAATCTTGCATTATTTTCCAGACAACCCAATATAATATATAGTATTTATCTATTGACTACATCCACAACCAACATTTTAAATTAGAACTATCGTCAAATATTTCGATAATTTTTACATTTTTAATAATGTACATTAAATGGACCATAATACTTTAATTCTTAAACTAAATTTTAATTTTTAAACAGTCTTTTAAGAGATCTGTTCCAACAGAAGTTTTGACAATCAGCCAACTGCTGTTTCAGGTACGCAATGCGCATGCTTTCGAGAAGTGGTGGAAACTACATAAACGAATTCGAATATTACATATATTGTTACGTATCCAATAAAATCAGATGAGTATTGGTGATATTAATTAATACGCCACAAATATGGTTCTAAAAGCTTTAATAGAGTAAAAGTTATTAGAGTATAACCGAAATTAGTTTGAACTGAATGAAACATATGTCGCACAAGTGTCACATATGCGTACACGGAAGGGATAAGCATACGACTATAAATTTCTGGCATATCACTTTATAAGCAATCGAATACAGAAAATTGTAAATAAGGATATATAATATAGGAAATTTATAATTATAACTGAATAAATGTAAGAGAAAAACGAATGCGATATGCTTTTGGTTCGACTTTCACTAAGCAATAAAACCAAAATCTAGCCTTCAACAATAGCTCATGACGACAATATTGCCACATAACTTTTCTAGATCTTTATGGTTATTGAAATAGACGTGAGAACGATTCATACACACAAAATTTATTGGAGAACACTATGTTCTTGTCAAGAACAAAAAGTTAATCGCCCTGTTGACAGTAAGGAGGAATACCCGCGGAGAACAATAGTGACGAAATTTGGGTTGTTAATCGGTCCAGCAATAGCTGTAGGCTGCTTAGGAAGATTACAAGACCGATAAGGCGGTTTAAGATCTATTTGTCGGGTCAAATGTTATCGCTTTCCGATAGCCCCAGGTACAAGATCCATAAAGTAAACAAACACGGACATTAAGGCTGAGCTATCGCCACAAATCAGGTGGCCATCGGGAGTGAAGAGCACTACGGCCAACCCACGTCCCTGCGAACTCCCACCTGCCCAGGTCTGACGAGATGTAAATTTCTCTCCCTCCACGTGCTGGCTGTTTAGTACCCTTCGAGGATGTCCTGACACGACGCGATTGTAAACTAGCCATGGGGAAAGCCGGGTCCTCATTAAGCACTCGTGAGCTTCTTCTTCATTGGTCATTTCGTCACGGCGAAAACAGTGACTACTTTCGGAAGAAATTCACCCAGAAGAAAAAAAAAAACTGCAACCGGAAACGAATTAGAGAGAAACCAGTTCTGTTGATTAGTTGAGTCCGGATATCCAAAAGTAAAGTTTAATCAGCGAAGTGTCCAAAATAAATACAAATCATAAAAATCCAAGTTTTCTTATATTTACGGAACCAATATTTCATGTTGTACTGAAGCACTAAACGAAATAAATAATTGACTTACCCATGATATTCTTAATACATACGATCGATTATACGATCGAGAGGGCTTCAACTATTACATACCTGAAAAAAAAAAAAAAAAAAATTAGTCCAACTTAGTAGGGATTACAAAAAATAAATAATATTAAAAAATGAATAAATACAAAATTATAAAATTATTCTATCTGCAGCCCATAACAATCAATTAATCAAAAAACAAACAAATAATAATCTGTGAAATTTACAAATAATAATATATATTTAAAAAACTATCTCTGAAAAAAATGTGATGTTTTTCAAGATGAGATAAAATTAATGATATATAGAGCGGAACTACATCTGTTATCTTTCCTCCTCCCGGATGTGGACAACCATTTTGAATCTTCATTGAGAAAAGGTACTGCACGCCCCATCATGGCTGTGTATTGAATGTATAAAAATAATAGTAATCAAAATGAATACTTTAAACAGCCAATTATATATATATATATATATATATATATATATATATATATATATATATATATATATATATATATATCTTTTTTAAGCAAACGTACACGTAAATGGCAGATCCTTGACATTTAGTGAAGTAAGTGTCTAACAGACGTTATCATTTAATTATATGAGTGGCTTCATATGAAAGACGGACATCTATCATTTTCAGAAAGTGGAGAAAAAGGTCACTTTTTTTATATGTTTAACTCAAACAAATTCTGATTATTTTATTTAAGAATGTTCAAGTTGAATCATAAAAAAAAGAAAAAAAAATAATTGGTTCAAATTGAAGCAATATTACAGAAAATTTTCGTGTTCTCAAATTTTATAAAAATCACACATATCCGTCTTTGATATGATGTTGGTCAAATGTCTGATGTTACATTTGACGTTGTAATTATAAATCCCTATGGGATAAATGCCTTTATTATTTTAATACTACTCAATATATTACACTGTGATTGCTCGTGGTCTAGAAAAGGTTTAGGTTGGAATTTAATTCATAGAGCATTGGAGGTTTCAAATTCAGTTCATGAACTTTCTTTCACATTTCCAATTTTCCTTCACATTTAAATGTTTCATGACAATCATCTTTTGAAATGCGAGGATGTAAAACAAATTTTTAGAAAATAATAGATATAGACAAATCTTTCTATACACCTGACTTAATATGAAGATTTTTATTAAAAATGTTTTACTACAATTGAAAACCAAAAAATACATGATTGATGTAACAAAAAAATTGTTTTTTTTCCAGCCGAACCATGAAGTATCATCACTTTAACAATACCCGCTTTGTAGCAGACCATTAATGTATAATCTTCTGATGTCATTCAAACATTTGTCCTTGCTTTTCAAGGTGTTCATCCCTTGTACGTATTAATTCCACCTAACCATAAAAGTTGTAACTATCATTAGGGTATCGATTCAATGGAAGCAATCGGCAAGCCCTCATTTCAATATGTACGCTTATACCTCCACTGTGCATACTATCCGCAATTGACTGTATAGAGTTCATCTGTATAGAGTAGAATATAAATAAAAAATAAAACTTGCTATGACGAATCTTCCCTAAAATGGGAAATAAACAGGTGATTACAACTTCCTGACTTGAGCCCCTGAATCCAGCCTAGCATATCAATAAGAAGCAACATAGCCTCAGGTGTATGAATGCCATTATTATGCAAATGCTGCCTGCAGGTAATTCGATACAATGACAGGCTTCCCAGATGGCGATGTACTTCAGCAACCCTTTTCTGGAGGATCGGTCCAGACCGTACTCCCCTCCCCCCAGATAATGATAGCGGCGAAGAATTAGTTCTCCCGACCAGGATACTCTCGCCTATGGGATCGACCTTTCAAGCAGTTATCTCCGGCTTTTTCAAAGGCCGAAACCGGATTCAGCGGCTCCATTTATACGAAAGGTCCTCTCTCGCATTATTTGCATTTAGTCATCGAATTTAAATCCAAAGCTTTAGACTAAAAGTCAGCTGCATCATATAATTATGTTAACATTCAATTACAATATTAGACAGTTTATTTCTGCAACTTGATGATTGAAGGGTTTGAAGATTCTGCAGCTGGTTAGTGGTCCAGTCAATGAATGATTATACACAATTTTTTGACTTTGGGACATTGTTTGGACTAGTAAGGTGCTAAACATACTAAACGTTCCCACTCCTAGTTAGTGAGCCAGATGTGGGAAGGGAGGCACCTAGGTCACTTTTTTCGGGTCTTCGCAAATATCAGGAAAACTATCCATCGCATCGACGAAGACGTTCTATACAAAATTAAAGCTGATAAAATTTGCAATATGATTGATTACATACCTTTTCTCGCTACCTCGCTTAGTGTCGAGATATCCGTCCTCAACTACGGCTAAATTAAAAAAAAAACAATTTGCCTCATGTATATTGTTACATTTCGGGTTTTCACTTACATCAAGAAAATTATCCAGAGCTTCGACAAAGACGTTATGTACAAAAGAAGAAATAATGAAGATAGATGGAACAATAATATGAAAATGCTTTGATAGAAAAAAAATTCTCATAAGAAAAGTATAAATTTCTTGTGAAGTACAACAGAGCTAAATATATCTTTCCATTTGCAAAGTTAAATATGTATACTTGTAACATTTTCTCTGGTATCTAATAATTTTAAGCGATTGAATATTTTGTTGATTGAATACTTATACAAATCATGTACTTGTACTAATTGCAACATTGAAGTTGGAAATCGTAGGTTCATTTTCAATCAACTAAACGCAGCCAATTTATAAAGCAAGTGATATGTTGACGATACAGAATTAGGCGTGACTAGAATTTTTAGAAACTAAAATGGAGAAAGCCGGAACAGTACAGTACATCAGGATAACAATTTCAATTCAAAAGACATCGGCAACTTTCTTCTTTTTCTCTACGGCCATCTTCAAGAGGAAGGGAGTAGATGATGTAGAAATAATATTCATACTCCAACCCGAGGAATAGGATCTCGCCTGCATTAACATCGAATGGAAATCGATTGCTAATTCTCCAATCATAATAAAGACCATAGCTCGAAAGTTAATGGTCCACAATCCAGGGCCGATGAGTGCATCGTAACGGCTATTTGCGAATTCATGAGTTCAGAGGGTTGCGTAAGTCCATTCCGCGAAGGGTGTCATGGTCATGAGATGTCATCGCTGGAGTCTTTGTCCACGCTTGGCCATCCGTGTCTTCGACAGATCCGGAGGATAAGATGCAACCCACTTAGAAGAGCGAGGACGGCCCCTCAAGGCCGCAATGTATTCGCTTCGGCAGGAAGTGCAGATTCGTAGCCGTCACCAGGAGATTATCCACGGTTGGTTAAAGAGAGAATTTATCTTGCAGATTGTGTTTGTCCTACATCTGTCAGGGGGTGTCATTAGGCTTAAGTGGCGTATAAAGCAGCCTCTCAATAGAATAGCTCTCCCTTGCAAATGTTTTTTTCAAATTGAGTCCTCACGTCGCAGTGGCCAAGGTCGACGAGAGTTAAGTATCTATGACATATCGCTTATTAAATAACCCCATTACTCACGGCACCTCATTGTTCAGATGATACGATTGAAAATAAAGTATAAGAATTTAAAATGACATCTGGATGAAAATTTGTATTGGATAATTAGTTAATGGCAATAAGACATTATGGAATAAATTAAATGTCAACAAAAAGGCATGTAAAGGTATATTAAAACAATAACTCATGAATCCAGACACAGATATTCATAAGAGGAAATTTAAACAATTTTAAACTCTTCAAAAGATGGCACAATGTAAATTATTATAATTACTTTCATTCAACATCTTCCAGATTTTTCCACGGAACTGCTTCAGAACATTTGTCGACAATGTCCGTTTCAAACAAAAATAACCTCTAATTAATATATAAAGTGCTGCTTGTTTTTTCTGTACTTATGTTGTACAAACAATATTTTTTTCAAACTTATTTATTCAGAATTATTACAATCTATCACAATCGAGGATATTTATAATAATGTTCAGAGAGCACAAACACAAACAATTAAATATGTTTAGATGGATTAAGTCACTCCAATTCGCACCGAGCAAGCCGTCTTATTTTTTTTTTAGTTAAATTATCTGTGAAGTGAAAACTTCTTTAGACGCGTTTTGCACTATTTTGTCTGAGTGCATTAGATTATCTAAACGCGACGCCGTCTTAGAGAATTGAAAAGGGAAAAAACACAGTCGAAAACCAAACGATAACAAGTTTTATTGTTAATAATGATTAAAATATCTCAAAAACTAAAAATCGGACCTGCATACTGTAAGCGAGAGAAATGTTCACTATTCCATCCTCTATATAATGAGCTATAATTTATAATTTATATTATTAATCTCACCTTCTTGATATTTTCACTTCTATCGTGTGGTCTAAATCACACATCTTGGTTTTTTTATGGATCAAATATTCCATCTAATATTTATTTTCGAATACATCACGACATTGTTGAGAAGTTGATGGCCAAGCGTTAGAACTTAAGTCCCGGGGGTGTGGGTTCGATTCCAATCAGGAAATTATTTCTCGGTGAGCCCGAGAAATGAATCTTAACACTACCAATTGGTGTTGATATGATGGCAACCGTCTTGATAGATTAGTTTTCTCTACCAGTACCAGTATCGTTAAGGCCTTCCCCAAATGTAAGCGGCTACGTTTCGTATCTTTAAAGAAAAAGAGAGACGCGAACTAATTATCACGCGACAGAGTGATCCAAGTCTTTAATCTTGCTTGTTACCACCCCCTCTTTAATATTGTTAGTTTCAGATATTGTATAACTTATAGCAGCTAAATAATATATATATATTTTTTGTTGTTGTAACGTTGTCCCTTTACTTCTCTACTACCACTACGTGAAGATGGACGAGTGTGGATAAAGGGGCACCGTCCCATTTGCTAACGGTCGGCGGAAGACAGTTATCGTTGCGGACAGTCGGTGTGTCGTACCCTCCACATCTTGTTCCTGGTACCGCAAGTCTTCGTTGCCACATATCTTCTTTAAACCTAATCCTTCCATGGTTGAGGTTTCGGTTAAGCATTATTAATAACGGTACCTGTTGCTAGAGGAGGAACTGTTCATTCGGAGAACAACACAGGACGTTAACAATTAAGCTACAATTAGGTGCTGAAAAGAAACGAATTGATACAGAATTAATAAATTAATACTTTAACTTTAAACGATTTTAAAATAACTTGATGTGCAAAAGAATCGTCGCAGAATAATTATTGTATTTAAAATATTACAGGATAAATAAACGAGTATCTCAGCATCTAAATTTACAAAACAAAAACCGATTTTATATTAAAATCCTAACGTTTTTCCCTGATACTTGATAATTGCAGGACATCGAAAATATATCACTACCAGATAAATTTAACATAAAAAATAATCATACATCTTTTATAGACAAAAAAAAAATAAACTGTCTCATTTCAAGACACGCCAAATTAAAACTCAGGCAGAAGTTGGCCACATATAGTTAAGCCCATTTGGACAAACGCTTCACAGATATATGGGACAGCCAAAATGACTCACATACATGAACTATAGACTTTTCAATCAAAAACTTTCAGGACTATCACTAAGGCTCCCTGGTACGTCAGTAACATTACATCCTATAAAAACCTATAGATGCCAACAGTTAACGACCACATACGAACATACTACAAAAGATTTCACAATAACTTACACGAACAATAAACTCACTGATTCACGGCATGGCCACAGAGCATGCCCGATAGAAGCCGTAGGACAGTCAAAAGAAGCTAGATGAGGGATCTCCTCCACAAACTACAAATATTAAAATCAAGATAAGGAGGACGCCGCTGAGCACTTCTCTCCCTCAGGTCTATTCCAATCTTCTACATTTCGACATAACACTCGCTGATTGTAGGAACTTCTAACAGGTGTGAGTAAAAAGTGATAAAGTTAATAGAAAACAAAAATAAGAAAACAAACAAAACTTTAAAGCAACATTTCGCAGTTAAGCACTAAACACACGTATATACATTCGTTTAACAAGACAGTGAAATATATATATATATATACATAACATTTACCGAACATCTACTTTTATGCCTGTTTAATTTATAACCACAGAAATTTCAGACAATATTAAAAAGAGCAACATTAAATATACTAAATTTATACACTATGATTTTTAATACAACCTCATTTTATTTTTAAAGAACCAGAAGTTAACCAATGGAAAAAAAAGCTTTTATTTTTTCTTCACAACTCTTTTATGTAGATCAAATTACTATAAAAGATGCACTCCTCTTCAGTACAGCCCAGTATTGGAAGAGTAAAAGCAGGTTTAGCCAGTGATGGTCATAAACCAAATTTATTCTGAGACTAATTAAAATAAAAAAGAAAGGTCAAGATTATGAACTAATAATAAATAATAGCTAATAAAATTGTAAAGATTATTTTATTGCAATATGACACACCTCGTTCCTTCAGGCCTAACACACGTTTTGAAGTACATATATTTGTTTTTTGCCAAAAATAAATCACCGTATTGATTCTATGAAAGATATATGAATGTGAAAATAACATTATTCAAATGATAGAACACTATAAAGAAATATAATCGTCAAAAATAAAAAGTGAGAAAAAAAATTTAAATCCATTAAGCTGCTAAATCTACAATAAATTCCAGCTGATTTCGGACGATAAAAAAAAACTTTAAAAAAAATATAATCCGACAAGACACGTAGAGATACGCGCTTTATCATTGCCAAGGCCGAGAAAAAAACAACAAAACAAAAGCAAAAATACAACGGACAAAAGGACTGTGAATAACCTTCAGTTATTCGTCCCAACGATAAAATATTCAAGACAGCCGTGAAACCTCGACAAACCTATAACACAGCAGCAAGCTATATGGTGGTGAAAGTTAATGAAGTTTGCGCATGATTGGAAATACAATACTTCAGTAATTAATACATATAAAAATGTCTTCAAGTAATCAGAGTTCGAATACAATCATTCGATACGAATATTAAAAAAAAAAAAAGGTAACTGTTTTCAAAAATCAAATGAAGGGAGAGTTGGTCGTGGTTAATAAATTAAATCACCAATAACCAATCTAGTCTTATAACCATTTTCTAATAAATGAATAAAACATAAGGGTTACAATTTGGGGTTATTATTCGTATTAACGATAACATGTTGAATACAAAAATCGAACAAAAATATCATCCGTCCGCGATTTTTATCAGTGACTGCTCGGTAGGGGATATATAAAATCATCGATAAGTCGATATTGTAATTTGACTATCAAAAACGATATTTTTCTGGAAAAAAAAATTAAGCTGATTATTTTAAATTAGGTAGTAACATTCCGAGTCACCCCAGGATGTTTAGAATCAGAACATACTTGTATGTATTTCCATGTTCTATTTCACAATTATTGAAAGAAGCCGTATCATGTTAAATACAGTTTGTCTGAGTCTAGTATTATTTGTTATTATAAAAGTTTTAAAATAAATACAACAGAATAAAGCAAAATTTGTATAAACAAATATCATATTAGAATAATATTTTTAAAAAGTATTTCTATTATTCGCCTATTCGCCTATAAAAAAAAGATCGGAATATAAAATAAAGTCGTGTGAAAAAAAAAAATTATATTTCTTTAGTATTTAAAAATAATCAACAGTTTTTTCAATCGTTCCATTTTAATTAAAATTACAAACAAAGTAATTTTACTGTACCATCATTGTAAAAAAAATTTAAATTTTTATTGTACAATTTTTAAACTCTTTTTTTCTCCGAATCATACACCATTTTTTCCCTCCGAACCGCACCCCTAAAAACTTTTGCTTCAAAACGGGCAAAAAAGTTATATTCGTTCCAAAAACGGCCCTATCCATGTTTTAACTTTTGTCTCGGAAATATGGACTTCATATAAAGAATTTCATATTTTTTTTTAATATTGGTTTAGATAAAATATATATATATATATATTTCCAATGGCTGAAAAATTGTCAATGATAATTAAAGATCAGGAAGAAAAATTAAAATTAAAAAATATATTTCAAACTGCTTGTAATAATTGTAATATATATATATATAAGATCATGTATATAATATATATATATATATATATATATATATGTAAAAGGAACTCGAAGAGTATAACTAGGCGAGGACAAAAGGGCTATTAAACAAGACAATTTAAAAAAAAAAAAAGTGTGAACACGGCTAACTAGCAGAAAGTAAGGTATAACAGGCGCACCGATAACCTACAACCGCCTCAACAATGATCCGTAAAAGTTATTATTTTTAAAAGAGCGATTTCACACGAAAGCGAAGAGACGAATGGTTTAGAACAATGTCTTAATAATAAAAAAAACTGTCAGCACTTCGGAGAGGAAAAAAATAAATAAAGTTAGAGAAAGTCAAGAGTTCCGATCGAATGAGAAAAACACCGGGGACAGAAAATTAATCAATAGTATTTGTGAGGGAGGCTGGGGCCCAATCAACTGAAACTGCGGCTCTGGTCACGTCTAGATTAGTGTGGACTTTCTTCTCTCCTTCGGTAACTGGGTTATCCAACCGAAAGTAAACGTATCCAAACCTACCTACCATATACCAGTATAATCTGTGTTACAGAAGCCTTTTTATAAAACTATCAACATCAGCATGAAACTTTGTGAATAGCTTTATTTCATCGTAACCAACAAATATTTTATTTATGAAAACTCATGGAATTTGGGCGTTTTCAATCTAGAGGTCAGCAATCTTTGTTTATTTAATTAGGTACTAAAATTCATAAATACCCATTTGCTTTCCACTTTGATCGTTACATAATTTTTTTTGTCTATAAAAGATGTATTTGCGCCTGTCAACTTATTGTTGACAATCAGCAAATGTGGTTGCGATACATGAAATGATGACCTGACAGGCATGGGAAGGAAAGTACTCTGCAGTACCTCTTCCCTAACTTTTTTCCAATTACTTAAGTTGTTTAAAGAAGGAGATCGCTCAACCAACGCCTTTTTAGTCTTCTCTTCGTGTTCTGGGGTATGTCAGATGTGGCCATGTCTCTTATTAGTCTGTTATTATATCCATTTAAATTAGTGTAGAGTGTAATTTGTTGGTCAACTGTTGGAAAATGGAGGTCAGTATGTAGAGTTTTGTTAGTCACGTACCAAGGTGCTTTTGTTACGAGTCGCGATAATTTTTATTGCAACGTTCGATGTTTTTGTAGGTGGGTCTTTTTAGCGATGCCGTAAATTTGTGATGAGTGCGTCCATATGGGCTTAAGTAAGTATAAATTAAAAAATTTAATCACACGGCATTGTTTCGAATGTTCTGGCAAATAACAAAATAAACCATCCACAATTTTGTTCTTTACAAGCATTTTTTGAGCCAAACAAACGTGTGTGTGATTGGATTTTTCAAATTATAACCTAGCATCTATTTTTCATCTCGTAGTGAGTTTGTACTAATTATAATAATAAAAACACTAAGCATTGATTGAATTTGATCATTTCACCTTTGATTTTTTTTTTCTTCAAAAACAATTAAAGGTTGAAGAGAGGATTTTCGATTTGTTTGCGAATTCTGGAGAGAGTAAGTTGTTTTTAGTAATTACCATCTACGTTAGTAATTATTCCACACAAAAGGTTCTAAAAGGATCCATAAGCAGTACTATTTTTTCCAGCGATGGTATCTCCGACCCTGTGTACGAAATAAGCAAAAGAAGGAATATAATAATTTAATTATTTTTTTAAAATACAGCAATTAATTCTTCTTTAAAAATGAGCATCTCACCACGACAAAGTTGTCCAAATATTTCCGCCGAGTCTAAAATACGGCTCCTTTTGCTGGAAATAGCCACCGGCTGGAGGATTATTTCGAAGGGACCAATTACGAGACGTCAATCAGAGCATTCCAACCGAAGAGGAGCTGGCCGCTGGTAATGACCCTCTGTCCCACTGTTTACAAAAAGCCTGCCCACAATTAACTACAGTAATTAATTAACAGATAACTAGATGCTCAATTAACGGAATCGTCATTAAGTGGTAATTGCTGATGGATTAGGTCGGGTTAAATATTTACTATTTTCATTTCTGACGCATTGTTTATCTCAGCTGCTCTCATTACCATAAGTTAATTAGAATAATTAATTTGTACATATAATAAAATTGCGTTTTATTTCATTGTATGTGGTTAATGATATATCAGAACCTTGTTTTAATCTGTAGTAATAAATAAAATACAGTTTTAATTAATCCTTAATTTCGAAAAGAGACGATAAAGGCAATTATCTACTTATAAAAGAATTTTAATGCAATAATATATGCGCTTGATAAGAAGAATTTAGTGCACTAAAAATTTATTAAAACTTTTTTTTTTGTTAGATCATAGAACCGGGGAAATATTTCCCTTATTCTCATATCTCCAATGGTCTTAAGTGGATAAATATTCTTATTATTTTGGGGCATAATCTTAGGGAGAACCTATTTTGTATGTTTCCCTTGTTTTTGTCCGTTAATCTTAATGTATATTTAATTAATTAATTGTAAATGTAGTTCATGAGTTAAATTATGACTATTTACAAAGTAATTTATATATTTTTTTCCTAACTATGTTTACAAATGATGTTATCGAAAAAGGACATTAATACTACGATAAATTAATAAAACGAACGGAATTATTTAATCTACTATAAGCGCGTTAAGAGAAATTGTTAAAAACGTTTTAACTAATATTTATCTTTCTGGCGTTTTTCGGTTATTTTCAAGTTAAATTTTGTCCGTTGTATTTTTTAATTACTTTTATTACAATTAATTTTTACACCGAAGGTTTATTTTTACATAATTACTAAATACGATCACATAAGCAATGTAAGAATTAGAATTTTTCTTTTATCAAATTAAGAAAATTATTAATAATAAAATTTGCACATCACTACTTTGAAGTTATAAAAATAAAATGTTTTTCCATTGTTGATATGGGCCCAGAATCAAAAATAATTCTAACGTGAGTAATAATTTTTCTAAAAAATTTATCAGTATGAAAATAAGTGATGATCAAGCAGTTATATAGTTGTTAATACTAAAAAGAAAAATAAATCTTTAGAAGAAAAATGATTATAGAATATCAAGAGTTCGTCTCTCGAATTCAAATAAACTGGTTCCCGAGATTGAATAAAATTCAAAATGTAAAACTTTCACATTTTATTTATCTCCTCTTATGGACATTAACACAACCTTATCATTTCTTTCATCGGGAAAAAAAAATGGATAAATATATTCCAACAACAAGAACCTTTCCACATTTCAAATGTCAAGCAAAAATTCGTTTTTGACTTCCTTCATCCAGACGGACAGCTCCTACATACTGCATTTCATTTAGGATAAAATTTTAATTTTGATAAAAACAACTACGGATTTTTGCAGGGCTCTAAAAATACTAAAACTGGTCGGGCTTTCCCATTCGTACAATCGGGCTTTTCCACACTACTTTTTCCGCTATTAATCCTCGGAAATTCCTTGCAATTAACAGCAAAAACATTCAATTCTACATTTCCAGAAATATTCACTTCTTTCACAAATAACATAAAATTATAACATTTAATGAATAATTTCAAATTTAAATAAAACATTTAAATTTCTTTCATGAATTAAATAAATACTGAGAATATACAAATACTGAGTATAAATGGAATGAATATTTATATAAATAATACGAAGAGGTTTTTTTAGCACACCTCCATATCATTATTTATTTAATAAATTTAAATTGAATACAATTTATACAATAAATTTGGAGAAGCCTTATCAACTCATTTATATAATATAAAACATGTGATAAAGACGGTAGACAGTAGAAAACATCGCATACAAAATAAAAATAAAAATGATTAATTTTTCATTAATGTCTTGAATGTTATTCTATTTTATATTTAATCATTAACAAAAATAATAGATGCCTATACGTTCATACACGGAATGGAGCTTCACAAAATCATCAAATTATTTCCGTATACAATCCTTAAAATCCAAAATCCTTAATACTCCTTATTATGTCACAAATAAAATTATTCGTAAAGACTTCTAAATTCCTTTTGTCGAAGACTTGGCCCGAACTAGATATTCCTCCTTTATTTCCAAACTCTTTGGTCACCCCAATCCTCTAGTTCCTAACATTTCATCCAAAACAATTCCTAACAACCTTCCGAGGCGTCTGAAAAGAAGATGACCAAGGGACCACCTAAATTAATCTTTGAAGTGCTATCAATGGGAAGTTTCTTCCAAATTTTTATCATGTTTTAGCAAATTTACTTGTTGTATATATGTATATAGTTGTAAATATCAATATACGAATAAAAAAATATGTTCATATAATGAATAAGTAGTTTCCTATGATATATGAGATAGTTATAAGGCATTAAAATGGAGTATAAAAGTCGGAAAAGAAAAGGATGAAGAGTTATCGAAATAAGAAATTAATTTCAGCAACGCATAACATAATAATAACAGTCATAAGATAAGTCTACAATAATCATGTATGAATTTTACTATATAACGTATGTGATATGATATAACATATAATCCTATAAATATTTAATATAATTAATTACAAATTCTTTCTTAAAGTAGAGTCTAAAAAGAAATTATAGAATCAAAATGTATGTTACTAGGTGTAAATTATGTATCACTTCTTTTTAGTGCACAAGTTCATATGTGACTATTTCGCATGTTCATTCTCTTTTCCCTAAAGGTGATATTTCGCAATTTGTAACTGTTATAAGTAGTCCGCTATATAGGACAATAGCAAAGGAAAATAAAAAATGAAATTATATAAATAAATCATAAAGAAAAAACCGGTTTTTAATGCTCTTAAGTAAAAAAAAAAAAAAAGAATCCATATTTACATAACACCTATTGCGCTAATAGTAGCGATATTACACAGAAATCGATGAGTAATTCCGTTTCTTTTAATCTATTAAAAAAAATAAAAAAAATAAAAAATTAAGAAGATCTGCTTAATTTAAGTCAGTACTTCCTCCGCCATTACTTTAAGATACTACCAGTGACGCGGCTGGGAGAGAAGCACTGGGATCTCCTGGGGTCCTGCCTTGGCTTCCACATTTGGGGGACAAAGCATGACTCAGAATCCTCAGGGCGAATGTAAATATTGTATACAGGTATGGATGTGTTTTATATATTTCAATTTCATTTAGCTTTTCTCTATTTTTTTTTCCTCTTGTTTTATTTATTTATTATTATTTATTTATTTTTCCTAAGTATGTTAAACTTTTTTTCTTTTATCTCTATTTTAGTTATCATTTGTGTGTATATATTGTGTGAATGTTTAATGTAGCCTTAATATCAATGCCCTCCAATGCGGCTGAATGTATTAAATTAAAAAAAAAAAAAATTTAAAGAAAGCTCTAATGACTTAGAATGCAGGTAGAAACGTAGGTAATACAACAAAACATTACTTTGTGTTACATGTTATGTGTATGGCTGTTGAACAGCAATTACTTCTATATCATTTGTTTGTTTTTTTAAACTTGTTTATTGAAAAATATTACAATCCTCCTCAAAGGACAGCTATATAACTGACAAAAAAAAAAGATTATATATATATATATATATATATATATATATATATATATACACATTTCATTGGTATCCGCAATTAATATTAATATTTATTAACAACCATTTCACTTATGAAAACCTTCAAAATTTTCGAAAACCTACAATAATTTAATGATATTATGGAGTCCCAAAGCTCTATTTCATGCATATGAACATATACGCATCTATTAAATCTACTTTTCTTAATAATAAATTATATGGTTGTAATAAAATATAGATTAAAATATTAATACAAAATTAATCATTTTTATTATGCAGTCGATGCCTTCTACTGCATACCATCTTTATGAGATATTTCATATAATATAAATAAGTTGTTAAGAAAAGTTCGAAATACCTTTTCGAGGAGTCATTAATATAACGGATTTATCGTTCTTTATTTTTATTTATTTTTTCTTATTAATCTTCTCCAGATATGAGCAATATAGAACGTTAAATTTATGTAAATTTTTTAACATTTTTCTTATAGTCATACTTTTAATAAATAGAAATTGTAAGAAGCTTAGACTAAATAGATTCTTCACCCTTTGTTACCAATATTCCAGCTCTGGCTTTACTCAATTCAGATACAAATAGATTGATATTTCATAACAGCCTTGGCATTTCAGTTGCCTTTTCGAATCCCCCTTTCTTCCAGCGGGTGTGACCACGCTTTGACTCAGAGATCCTTCGTCAATCGGATTAGTATGTGATCGTAAGGACTCATCGTTTTCTTTTCGGTTTTAGTTTGAACTGGAGAAAAGGAAGATACTTTTTTTTTTTTTTTTTTCTACTCGGAGGATATTCCGAGATAGCACTGAAGGAGATAGTGAACGCACAGAGCGTAAAGCCGTTTCCTACCTCCCGCTGCACGTCGACATAACGTCGATGCGTTCTACCGGTGTCTCACGTAATGAGAGCAATTTGTATTAATGATGCAGTATATTATAGCTTGTGTATATGTTGATAATTTACTACCCGCGTTCAGTTGCATTTCCCACCAGCTTATTATAAAAACTCATTTATATATTTTCTCTCTCCCATGGGAATATATTTTTTTTAACGAAGTGATAAATGCCTAATTGAAGGAATATTTCAAAAACTATGTTTAGCATACGTTACGAATTAATAAACATCAGTAACTTTAAAAGTATAAAGTATTAAAGTAACTGTAAATGTCTATATGCTGATATCTTCCACACTACTGCTATCTAGGTTATATCATTTCAATTCATTATAAAAAAACTCATAATATTTATTTATTTATTTGATGTTTAGTTGCCTCTACCCTGTAGGGTCATTGGCAACACCTTTAAATTACACTGTTGTAGAGTTCTATCTCTTTTAAAAACATTAAAGTTTTTTTTACTGCACTTTCACTGGCTTGTAGATTTTCTTTTAGATTCTGTGCCATGTCTAATTTTTTCCTTGTAGGTTCAAATGAAGGGCAGTCTTGAATAATACGCTTACTGTCCTTTGTAGATTGCAGCTCTCGCAGGTCGGAGGATCAAGTCCTCTTAGTAGGTAGGAGTGCGAGAACTCACAATGTCCAATTCGCAGTCTGCAGAGGGCTGTCTCTTCTTTTCGAGAGGATCGCTGAGAGGTTTCCCATTTTAAACAGTGGGGTTTAATTTTCTTTAATTTCGATTCTACTTGTTCCCACTTATTTTGCCACATGTCTCACACATTGTCCTTAATTTTTTTAATGGAATCCTTTAGAGGAATTTCATTAATTGATTCTACGGATGTTGTATCTAGCTTTCTTGCCATGTTGGCTGCTTGATCGGCTTTGAAAAAACTCGTAATAATAGTTCATCATTTATGTTATTCAATGTGGGGGATATTAATTTTGTAAGAATAGTTTTAATTTTAAATTAAATTAAATTAGATATATTTATAATTTCAGATGTTTTATTCCACTTGGGTCATTATAACCCTTAGTTACAACAATCTCAAACATCAGTGTATTCGAACTGTAGGTAATTTAGTGATAAATTATTATTCCTGAAATATACTTATCTAAATATGTATTTATATATAATAGCGGTTCTGTCATTTTAATGCTCTTGCTTTTTGTGTAGGTAAGGTATGGTCAAGGTTCGCACAAAGGTAATTTTATCAAAAATCTGTTTAATGACATTTTTCAGTAAACCAATGATTAATCTATGTATACTGTATACTTTATTTTTAGGTTCACTCAATTGATGGTCGTTCGATTTTTTATGTTTTTATATTCATGCTCTATCATAAAAAAAAAGTATAATTGAACATGAATATTAAAATAAAAAACATGAAAAAATCGAAACGCCATCAAAATGCAGTTATATGCTTATTCACTGAAAAATAAGTCGAGGAAAAATAAAATAGTATACATAGATAAATAATGGTTTTTGAAAAATGTCATTCAGGAGATTTTTGATAAAACCAAACCTTTGTGTGAGCCTAGATCATACCTTACCAACAAAAAAAGCAAGAGTATTAAAATTACAGAAATTAAAGTTACTTTTTCAAATTATTCGAGACAATTAAAAATAGAAAATTAAAGATAAAAAATGGTTTAAGGGTGCAAAAAAAAAACTGAATGGGGTATAATGTTACAGACTGTTGTTTAATCATGCAGTAAATTTCCAATTATGTCAAGAGCACAAAAAAATAATTTGATGTGAAATGTTTGGTTAAAAAAAATCCTGATCTGAGTGGACAATGCGAAAAGGCTAAACAATGGCCTTTTGTCCACTCTAACGATATAATTATTTTTTAGGATGAATGGGCGCAAGGTATTGAAAAGATGGCAAAATGTAGACAAAAGGATTACATTAGCTCCGATCTGATTCAAGTTACTTCTTTATCAATTTTGAATTTATTTTTTCAACTTTTAAAATAATTTAACATTAGGTATATCTACCTAATGTATAACACAAGGCATACCTAACTAAATATATTTAATATTATTACTTTTTTATGGTTTATTATTTTAAAATATCACCTATTTGTATAGTTACGAATGAAGAACAAAAAGTAAATTTTAAAATTAACTGATCTGGGAACAGCCTAAGACTAAGAAGGGACAGAGAGGAAGTTTCAATAGAATCAATTTGACAAACAATCCCAAGCAATCCCGAACATGGAGGGCACAAAGAGCAGCTGGCACGAACTGTAAACATCTACTCAACTCTTATCTCAATGCGTTGAGGCCTTCTTGTAACAAAATATCAACTAAACTCTCTTGTTCAGTAGGCAAACCTTAAATTCTTAACATTTACGACAAGGATTTCCTCCAAGAGCAGTTGTTTGCAACAAGAATTTTATGCAAACCATCAAAGGATGCCGGGTGCAAAGGATATATCTGTTTGAAATGTTAGCGTAAATATGCAACAGGAAATATAATTTTCTACAGTCGAAATAACTCTCAAGTGCAGTTTACTTCTAGCGTTCAAATCTATTCCAGTCGATATTAAACACTAACGATATAAATATACTGCAGCAATAAATTGGTAATAAGAAGCTGTTTATACCGTATTAAATAGCCTATTTTTGAAAGAAATTTCTCAAAATGAGAGTCCGATATCCAGAAACGATTTACCGAACGTTGAAATAAAACATAAGACATTTCATCGCAGCCATAACATAAGTCTTATATAATCGCAAATTAATTTTACTAATATAATATATAACGCTGAAAGTATTTATCATAATTAATTACAAATCATTTTTCAAAGTTAGAGTGTAAAAACAAAACAAATTATATAGTGTAATTTGTATATTATATATTGCACAGAAGACGATGAGTAAACTCATTTATTTTAAGCCATTAAAAAATAAAATAAATAAAAAATTAGGAGAACTGTTTAATTTAACAGTCAGTCCATATACTTCCTCTACCATTGCTTCACGAAAGCTCTAATGAAGGTAATGAAGAACTAAAATGCAGGTAGAAACATAGGGAATACAATAAAACATTACTTCTACACCGGCCTTAGACATTCGGCGTCCCCCTCACCGGGTCAATGAAGTTATCTATCCCCCTTTTAAAAAAATTAACTTTATTTCATAAGCTATTTATATTATATAATATTTGAATTTTATTCCATTCAATATTTCTCTAATACACTTGCTTTATTAATAGTTATAAAAAGACTTTGAGAGGGGTATCCATAAGGGGTGGCATACCGGCATTAAGAATTCGAGGAACTTTAAAACCAATTACAACAACTAAAACTATAGGATATACAATAGCAAGTGTAGGAGGTCCTTTAGCCATTTTCTTTTCGGACGCCTCGAGGGTTATCAGGAATAAAACAGGAAGCAAGATTGGAAACAAGGGGGTTCAGATGGTTCAGGTGTTAATTATGGAAGGATAGGTATCTGGATTGAGCTAAATTGGAAACACATGGTACATTAAGGTCGTTATGGATGATTTTATTTGTGAAAAAGTAGAGAGTATTGAGGATTTTACGAATGATTTTGGATTGTAAGGATTGGAAAGAGAGGAATTTGATAGTTTACTAGAGCCCCAAGTTGCAAGTGAGTCATTTGTCCAGGTGGAGTCCTTGGTATCCGATTTGTTAATCAGAGATAAGTGTTAAAGGATACTGAAGGACGAAGAGTAAAGGTAATTTGATGGGATTTCTTTAATCCTCCAGTTTTGAAACTATTATTTTAATTTTAAAACACCATTATCAAACTATTTTCGATTCCCATTTAGTCTTTGTAATCTTTATAAATTGTTTCTTAGTAACTTATTTATTAGATTTTCATTTAGTTCTAGAACCAGAGGATGATCAAAGGTATCGGATATTAGATGAAGATCATAGTGTTTACCACAGATGGACACACAGATCTCACCTGGGACCCGACACGGTACATGATCCCAAAGTGGTCATCAGGAGGAATGACATAACTATCCTCCTCCTGATCACGAACCATATACTTACATACCGATGTGGGCAGGGCGGTGGTGAAGTCACCGGCCATTATGGTAAAGGACAAAAAACAATATAAAAAGATACAAAATTGCTTGTGATAATTCAATTAACGACACGAAGTGAAACGAATCGCGTGATGCACCAGTAAACTACTTTTTTTTTTATTCCGAGATCTGACCGGTTCTAGACCTACAACGAAGAACAGTTTACAGCACACAGGTAATGACTTACTTATCAACTCGGAGTTGTAACCTGATCTACCAAGAACCAACCAGAGGATCAAGATGGACAGTAAAAAATAAAGCCTTCAAGTATGCAGTACAACTTTGAGATAGCAGCCGACAAAGAAGAGAAATAAAAGAAACGGATACAAACACAGAGCCGACGATAAGGCGGGCGAGGGAGGTTCTTGGTCCCAGCCAAGGTGAAGGAAGAGGAAGTTACACCATGACCAGCTCAGAGCGTGAGGAATCGATTGTTTACACCAGCCACAGGATAATATCGATTCCACAGGTGGTAGAGGGTTTAGTTAAACGCTGGAAAAACAATGAAAAGTGTACATAATGGAAACACGGCTTAGAAACGAACGAGTGTGGAGGAGTTGCTAATCATTTTTTTTTTTAACTGTAATACTAATATCGAAGGGTTGGTGAGGTAATAATAACATGTAGCTAGTCAGAATAATTCCAAAATACACAACGTAGTCCGTGGCGTACAATGCATTTCTTAGCAGAGCGAAAACATATGCAAGCTACTTCTTAAAGGAAATGCAATCAATAAGTCGTGTAACCTCCACTTAGTCAGCTGTTTCTATACGGAAATCGAATACACAACGCTTAGAAACCAAAGTAACCACCTGGCTAAAAATGACAAACAAAGGGCAAAAATAAAAACCTCAATAAAACTTGATCATTAATTATTTAAAATAGACTATTGATTAAATTACCAGTTAACTTTGTTATATCTGTACCCCGGAGGTACAGGACACCATGTCCAGTTATTTTATTAAATAATTTAGTAACTTAGAAACAAATTATAACAGCTTGAAGTTATCGAAAATAGGCTCCTTGAACAAATACAAAAAATTGACATGCTGTCCTTAACCTCTTGCGTTCAGATTTAGTAACTCAGGAAAATATATTAATAGCTTAAAGTTATGAAAAATTGGCTCCCCTAAACAGATAAAAAAAAAGCCATGGTTTTGTTTACTTCCGGGATAAATATATTTATATGTACATATAAATAACACCAATGACAAATATGAAAATTACACAATTAAATTGGTGTTTTTAGGAGATAGTTTTTACTGTCTCAATGACTAATAATCATTGCATTCATTGAAATTCAAATCCGTGACTAAAGGGTTCTTTTTAGGAAAAAAGTTCCATTTTAACAGTTTCTGTGAAAACTTTTAAGGAAAAAAATTCTAGAAATAAAAGTACTAAGAAATATTTTTGCAATAAAGTTCCAAATTTATAGTATAAGTTTTAATTCTATTTATTCCACTTCTTAAAAAAAGTTTCTTTAAATGGAAAATAAACAGTAATTTGGCTTAGACTAGTGTTACAATTTTTCTTAAACGAATTATACATGATTCTTACGTTTCTGTTCAAGAAGCTTTGGATAAAAGTCATTTTTTAGATCGACTTTTTAGCGAAATAGACAGAATTAAAAACAAAAAAGTTTTTTAAAAATAAAAGTTCAAGGCAAAAAGTTCTGTTCCGAAAAACCCGAAAAGCTATCGATAGTAAAAATTTGTATGTTACCGAAACATTATAAATTTTTTTTTCTTTTTCCGTTCCTAGCTCTGCTTACAAGGGAAATTGAAAATCTTAATTCTTCCTTTATTATTTTCATGTTTCTTTTTAAACCTTACTATACTCTTTTAGTAAATGTGATACTACACAATTCTATTTAAAAACATGAAGTCAATAAACAGCGTCGATACAACTAATAAAGTCATAGGGCCAAGGATATCGGCATCTTACAATATATATCTGTTCTGGTGATCACAATAGAACATTATTTTTTATTTCATAGGCACTGATTAAATTTTATTATACATAAATAGATATTACAGATACGAAGTGTCATATTTACAAGAACAAAATACCACGCATAACGACCATGACATCATAGATAAATTTAATCTAGAAATTATATTTCGGTCAATTATATCTTATGCGCTATTACATTTGATTTAAATGGCTGGATGAAGATAGCATTAGATAAACTAATAGGAGATATCGATTATTTAAAATTAAATGCTATAATTATACATCAGTAATCTTGTTTTCGAACAATCAAAGGTAGAGAGAGAAAATTCACGTTTTACGGTAAGCCACCAAGAAATAGAAGGGTTTCATGTCTGTAGTAAAATCCACGTGACCGAGTTAATCCGATTTGGTTAAAATTTTCAAGTTTTGTGCCATAAAGGGCCCATATCAATTTTATCAAATTCTAACAACTACTTTCGGTTACGCCAGCGCTAACGTGTTTTCTTTAAAACGTCTGTATTTCGAAAATCCTCGTTTTATTGGGCCTAAAGTTGGAAGAGAATCTGGATTAGTTAAAAAAGTATAAATGTTATTAAATTACTTCCTCTGTGCATCCGCAAATGTGTTTTCCTCGATCAAACTATATTAGTAAAAATGGCTCGCCCAATGAAATTTAAATTCAAATAACAAACGATCTCGAAATATAGGTGATTATAAGCAATATAGGCAGCAGCAATATAGGCAACAGAAGCTATTCTAATTGGTAGATTTATGTTTTATATTCATTTTCTTCTATTGTAATTTAAAATTTAGTTGTATAAATATTATTTTTTATTGTTTTGCTGATGCACAGCTGAAAGAGCTCTGATTTAAAAATAAAAACTTTTTTTTAAAATGTTTTCAGTTATTGTATGGACACTTATTAAGAAACAATACATATCAATTAGTAAAGATTATTAAAAACAAAAATGAAGATACAAATAAATATGAATTTTTCTATCACAAAAAAAATAGTTAATTATAAATTTATTTATTTGAATAAAAACTAGTAGGCTATGAATATTTTTGGTTGTATGCATGACACCATTATAATTAAATATTGCCCTATTGGTTTTTTTACCTATACTTCTTAGTATCATTAAAATATCGACTATAATATTTCTTAGGCCATAGCTAAATAACTAAATTGAACAATACTATACTATACTAATATTGAAATTTTTGCTATTAACAATTATTTTATTTTATTTTTTTATGTACATGATTATATTACAACTTCCTTTTATAACTAAAGAATTGAATATATTTAGCGAAAAATACCATATAGAGTAATAAAGTTTAATAATATTCTTTTATTTGTTCAATATGAAGATTTACATAAAATTTAATTTAAAAAAATGTACAATGAATTAGAAATTGCAGAACGCAACTACTTAATTAAAACTATGAAACCGACTTGATAATAAAATATAATTAATTTGTAAGGCAATAAAAATTTCAAAAGTTAAATTTATATATTACTTATTTGACAATCGAAGTAAGATAAGAAACGGCTGAATAAACAACTCATTCGAAACAGGGAAATAATTCCTTTAGGAGGCTTATTTATTTACCAAGGAGCATGGCGGCCATTATTATATAATGGAAAGTGGAAAATATTTACGATGGAGCCCCGTAGGTGTATTATAAAGATTTCGATTACAGAAATCGATTTATAATTAATTCGAGGCAGTGGACTGGGGCCTTGTACGGTCAACTGCCGAGTACTAAATAAATCCTTTATCTCCTCATCAATGGGCAATTCATTCATAAAACGCACATTCAATTTTAATCCGAGACAAATTGGCACAAAATTTATTAATAATAGTTTCATACACATATTATTTTCTACTTATCAATAGTTTAAACATTTATTTTTTAATGAGAGTTATCTTCCTCTGTGTCACATTTACTGAATGGATTTTAATTTAAAATATAGTTGTAAATTTCATAAATAACAAAACAAAAAAAATGTAATACATAACTAATTTTATAGATTCGAGAACAGACGACATAGTACGATTTTTATATCAAAATAATTTAATTAATTACCTGAAATAAAAAAAAATAAACGACGTTAAAAAGAATAGAAGTCTGAAGCCGTAGTATTTTAAGCAAATTTTCAACCTTACCGGCTGATATTCCTCGTTGTAACCTTCCAGATATTCCAAAAATGCTCGTCTGCAAGCTCAGACAAGTCGATTTAAGATTTTAAGAGGTATTCAAACCCACCAAAATTTACTTTCCTTTGATACTTCATTTACCAAAACACATCGCTTCTGAGAGACGAAAAAGAGATCTTTGCAACCGTATTATAATTAGTTTAAAAGAAAAATCTATTTCTAAACCTTGTTAAAACATAATACAAATGTTCAGAAATTATATCGGAATTGAATCAGAAGCTGGGTTAGGACCGGACTGATGAGCTGCCGTGCCAAGTTTCGTTAATTCTGTCATCATTGAGGCATTAGGCACGGGTTGGATCACGTTCAAACACGTGACTTTTTCTCAACAGACGTCTGAAGGAATGTCGCAGGGTGTTGAGGCTGCGTAACGGTCTAACATAGTCCCTTAGATGAATAGCATTGCTTTATTTTAATTATAATTAGGAATGGCAACAATTTTTAAAAATAAATATAAAACTTTTATCGGAAAAATAATAATAGAATCTGCCTATATATATATAGACAAAAAGGAATTGTTGGAAAAGAAAACGTCGGCAAAAATTAAATAATACTATTTGTATAATTTAGTATTTATTTGACCACACCCCCTCCCCCCTCTCCAATCAACTCCTTCTCATATATATATATATATATATATATATATACATATATATTTCATATCAATTAAGAAATAATTAGGAATGGCAACAATTTTAAAAATAAATATAAAAACCTATAAAAACATGGATTAAAATAAAAAATATATTCCTGTTTAATCTCCGTAAATTGAATAAAAGAATTTTCTGTTTTTTAGAATTAAAATACACACTACCAAAAACTGACCGACAAAAAGAAAATTTTTGTTTAAATGGAAAACTGACGTATTTCTTAAATATAATACCAAAAATGATAATTTTATATTAGAGTAGTGGACAGTATATAAAGATAAGATAAATGCTTAAAATTGACCAAAAGTTTTTATCGTTAATAAAAGATTTTTACTGCATTATATCCTTATGGGATAAAAAAAGAAATCGAATTCATAATTCATTAACTAATTAATTAAAAACAGTATTTAGTATCTCATTTTTAAAAAATAAATAAACAAAGATTATTTTAATGAAAGGTGAAAATCAGAACTAAAATTTAATTTTAATTAGAAAACTCAGGTTTTCTTTTCTTTTTTCTTACGAAAGCCCGGTGAAAAGAGATTATATTAATACTCATTATAGGAAAATAATTAGAATTTCATAATGTTGCAAATTATTGTTACGTAATGGTTACGGTTTATCATTTTCACACATATTATATCAAATATGTGTGCCGTATATCCTGATCCGACAGTCCTATTAAGGCATTTTAAAAAAAAAATATCTCTAAAATTAGCGGGAGTATTAAGAATATTTTTTCTTCTTTTTTATAGCTATGCAGACAATTAGATTAATTCTCAAAAGAGTTTTAAACTTTAAAACAATAGTTTTTTAAAGCCGGTATTTTAAATTTTTATTATTTTCATTCTTTTGAATAAGAAAAAAACAAAATTACTACAATACACAAGTAGCTGAGAGGTCACCTTGGCAACAAAAAGCCTACTTTACTTTAAATTAGGTGTGACCAAAGAAAAAATTAAAAGAGATAAGTCAGAGAGTAACGGCATTTCCGTATTTACAAGCTACGCGGCAACTAAAAAGAGCGTCGTTTGCTTGTTTTGAGAATAAATAAGATGCCGTGGTACGAATCCTGGAAAACATTCTCCATTAGGAGGTTAAGGTAAACACAGAGCTGATAAATTTAAATGACATTTCTCTCTTAAATGGTATGTAGTAACTAACACCGTATTTTAAAACTGAGAAAACAAAATAAATTAATATGACTTTACTCATACGTCAAAATGAAACGTCAGACTTTTAACAAGCGACTGACAATACTACACTCACTTTTTTCTAAATCAAAATTGAAAGTTCCACAAAGATTAAATACATACACTAACCAACTCAAACCCATCTGTATATACGCCTCTCAGATTTACGGTTCGGCAAAAAAGACGAACTTACAAAAATTAGTCATTTCAATCTAAAATTTTACGACTATATATAACAGGAACTCCATGGTGGTCAACAAACAACTATAGACCAACACATACGTTCTCTCTACTCTCGTTTATAAAAAAATCTCTCATTCATAAAAAAACGTACTGCCTTTAGTTTTCATTAAAAACTACAAGGATACACAAACAGACTTATAAACGGCATCGCCACGACTGATATGCACATCAGAAGGAGATGAAAAAGGAGCTGGATGAGAGATCTCACCAAAATCAAGAAAGTAAAAAATGATCAGGAAGAGGAGTGCTGCTGAGTGCTATCCTTCCTCATGCCTATAATGCCAACCATTATTTATCACAACAAATCTGCTGATTGTCAATACCACGACAGGAGCGGATACATATTTGAAGATAAAATATATATATATATAAAATATATATATATATAATATATATATATATATATATATATATATATATATATATATATATTTTATATATATATATATATATATATATATATATATATATATATATATTTTATATATATATATAAGACCATAGGCGTATGTAGAAAGAGGTAGAGGGACAGTGCCTAAATTATTTGGGCAATAATTTTCAAAAATTTTAATTCTATCTATATATGTTTTTTTATATAAAATATTTATAAAGTATAATAACAATAAACTAATTAGTATAATACTATATAATGAGTTGGGAATCATTTATCAACCTAATTTTTTTATTTATTCAGACACCCCAATATGAAAGATAGCGGCGTACGCCCTTGACTAAGCCTTGTTTTGGTTTATTTCAAATCACATCCCAAACAACATTTTTCTCAACTTTTCAACGCATAACCAAGCAATCCTTTTTTAAATCCGTTTCCTCTTTCCTGTTAACTGGTAAACACAGTCTAAAAGGGAAATGGCCCAAAGATCTCCTTCATCGTTAACATAAAATTCGAACCAAAGCCATTATCATCTATGTCGAAGAAACAATTCATGTGATACAGAGATATAGACTACATACCATTTGTAAATATCATAAAGGAATACAGAATAAAACAAGGATATTTATTTGTTTATAATAGTAACAGATGGTATATAATATAATAATGCTAACATTGAAACCTCCATGAAATTTTTAACCTATTAATAATTTTTAAACCTGGTCCATATTCCTATGAAAAAATAATTTCTCCTATGAGTAAACGAAAGATTAACTTCTCGTTAAAATTAGAAGACAGATTAACTTCTCGTTACAGTCGACTGTCGTCTTCTTTTCGTCTTCGTCTTCAGATTAACTTCATGTATAAATAAAAGATAGATCATGTTCTCGTTTAATTAGACAACAGATCAATTTTTCGTTGAAGTATGTAAAAAAAAAAAAAAAAGCGAACAAAAGCTACTCAAATATTATGAATATAACAGCCGGAATTATAACGTTTCACACAATTTTGGCTGCATATTCATTCCAAAATGTGTTACAGATAACAGATTCTTAAAATTTCAACTTTTTAATTGCCATTATTTGGAATATTTTAACATTCCTGTTGACATCATAATTTACTTATTTAATTTTTTATAAAATCATATGCGAAATTCAGAACATTTGATGGCAACATGTTGAAATTAGTAAGTTTTTTTTTCATCATCGATCAAACATGATCTGAAATCTATGTTTACTGTAAAATTACAGTAGGCCCATCCTCATTAGTACGGGTTCTAACCTTCGACAAAAACCTTTCAATAGAGGACGCCTGTCAATTTGAGAAGCAATCAGAACCGTATGGGACTAACTAGCCGAGGGCCCCCGAAAGAAAGTAGAAGACTGGACCCAGAATGATGAATCGATCCGATGAAGGACTCGTCCTGATGAACTTTCCCAATCCTCCTTTAATAAGACGGATCAGGATTTCGTTTCGGTAATGATGTCCCCATCAGGCAGTCTACTTTCTTCCCGAGATGTGAAGCACCTTTCTACTTCTACCTCTCCTTGACAGGCGATATTTTTAAAGACAGCAGAAACTGGTTTTGAATAACTTACTAATAAAAATCATAAATAAGATATCATTTGCATAGTAAAGGTTAGGTTTTTTTTTCCAGCTTAAAATAGATATACGTCAATGGAATAAGGATGAAAATCGCCTTATTTGAGTACAAAGCAATGTATAGAATAAAAAAAAAATAGATTTGAAGATTATTAAAATAACTCTCATAGCCCTTTCTCATTTAAATTTACATGTCCTAATAATTTTGGTACAATTTTTTTTTCTTTACTACATATTTTCAAGTGGAATATAAATAACAGGTAGTTTTAATAATTTTCATGATAGATTGACTCTAAAAGACTACAAAGACGGAACTTACCAACCAAATTAAACCAAGAAGGAAGAACTATTGGTTTCTTTAAATATTTAATTAATTTAGTTTCATTAAATAAATATTAATTTATTAAATTTAATATTTAACAAGTAGTTGTTAAAAGACAAATGAATTTTTTTTCTACCAGCGATAATGCGGATTTTAAACTCAATGACGGTCAAGATCAATTAAAGCTATCTATATCAATGATGTAACATCTTTCCAGATTATCTTTTCGATAATATTATCACTATACTGCATAGTGAATTAATCAGGAATTAAAAGATTTTAAAAATGCAGGAATATGCTGTTAGAACTAACAATAGAAAAATCCAGAAATTAATTTATACTTAGTTTTTCTGTTGGACGATTACGAAAAAAAAAAGTACGATTTTCATCCATTAAAGTCGTGACTGTATCACCATCCTCAATAATGGCAAAATAAGAATGCTATATAAGCAATATGAAGAAAACAAATTAGCTAGCATTAAAACGTAAAGAAGCAGTACAATCATTCTTATTTCTGTTTATTTATACTGAGGAGTTAACCCCATGGAAAGTGAGTAGCAGAATGTGTAAGTAAAGCTTCTAGTAAAAATCATTTGCTACAAATACAAGCGCAAGGACTTGACAAAATACTGTTGTTGTTTTTTTCTTCCCTCGACTACTGTAAGTTGCCTTATCTAGAATAGGTTGCGAAGAAACTAATTCTCTCATAAGGAAAAAACTAAAAATATCGTTTACGCTGAATTACTTTAAATTTTCTTCAAGTAGTTTAAAACATACTGTGATTGGAAAAAAATCTTTGTTAGCATAAAGTTATCATACTGAAATTATATCGTAAATTTTTGTATTTAACGATAAGTCTTTTTGATATCGCTTAAATTTATAACTTCACACGTTACGAAAAAAAGCCATAGGAATGGAACAGCATCCTCGTCAATCAATCTGGAAATAATAGGCAATTGCGATATCATATATTACCGTAAAAATCTCACGAATCAGTAAAAATAAAGGAACTTAAATAAGACTGTTATCCCAGGTGAAGTACTGCTAATTATTAAATAAACCAAAACTTATATTCAGCTTGAGACAGTAGTAGATTCAGGTTTTTTTTTTTTTTTTTTCTTTGTGGATTGAGAGTTATATAACGGTAGTTACTCTAAAAGAAAAAAGAAAGAAAAAAAACTAAGGTGCATACTTTAGAACAGCAGTGAAAACATCAACAAGTCGAGATTAATAATATGAATTTTTTTTTATTATTATTATTTATTTATATGATATTTACAACTATATACAAAACATACATCTGGTAAATTCGCACATTGGTATAAAGACATGGAACACATGTTGAGAAACTACCCATTGGTAGCACTCTAATAATATGTCTATATTAGAAGATCACGTGGCCATCTTCTTTTCAGACGCCTCGGAGGGTTATCAGGAATCGAATAGGAAGCAAGGTTAGAGACAAGAGGGTTGGGATGGTTATGAAGTTTATTATGGAAGGACAGATATCTGGATTGGGCCAAATCTGATACATAAGGAACATTAAGGTCATTATGGATAATTTTATTTGTAACAAAGTAAGGAGCATTGAGGATTTTACGAATTATTTTGGATTGTAAGGATTGTATGCGAGAGAAATTTGAAGGTTTGGTGGAGCCCCATAGCTCAACTCCGTAAGTCCAAATAGGCCTTATTATAGTCATGTAAATCAGTCTTTTATAATTGATTGGAAGGTTAGAGCGTTTGTCTAGTAAGTGTTGAAGTAGTCGGAAACGTCGAGCTGTTTCTTGTCGTTTCAGTCTGGTATGAGGATTCCAAGTTAGACGTTTGTCCAGATGGAGTCCTAGGTAACGGATTTGTTCAACAGGAATAAGTGAGTTGTTGTTAAAGGATACTGAAGGACAAGAAGTCATTGGTTTACGACGAAGGGTGAAGGTAATTTGATGGGATTTATTGGAATTTATTTTAATTCTCCAGTTCTGACACCATTCTTCAAGGTTTGTGATGTGGGATTGAAGAGTTTGGGATGCAATAGATGGGTCGTTGTTAACTGATAGGATACATGTGTCATCAGTATATGTGGTGATGACAGTGTTGGGATGGGTTGGGATGTCAGCTGTATATACTGTGTAAAGGAGAGGACCTAGGATACTACCTTGAGGAACACCTGCAGACTGGGAAAAACGGGATGTATAGACATTGTTGTGATTTACTTTAAAGTATCTATCAGTAAGGTAGGAACGGATAATGAGGAAGTAGGTAGATGGTGGGAATTTTCGGAGTTTGTACAGCAGTCCCCATATGAAATATAAATTATAAATAATAGCTCATTACAAAGAGGATGAAATGCTGAACATTTCTCTCGATTTTTAGTTTTTGAGATATTTTAATCCATAAGCAAAAACACTTAAATTAGTCGACTTCAGCCGAATTAACACGGGCGTTACATATCGGAGATCTTACGGCTCTCCACAAAAAAAGGGCAAAACGCGTCCTTAGAAGATTTCACTTAAAAAAAAAAAAAAACTAGCTATATCAAAGGATGTTTAAATTTTTCTTGGAAAATAAGGGGAAAAAAAAATCCTGTTACAAGAAGAGAACATATTGTGATCGTTAAAATATTTAGCTTCGATCACTCACTTAAAAAAATGCGGACCAATGAAAAAAATAAAATTATTTTTAATTATCATATACACTAGTAATATACATACACATACAATACTACATACACATACACTACTACATACACATACACTACTACATACACATACATACATACATACACATACATACATACATACATACATACACTACTAATATATATATAATATAATTATCATATACACTACAATTATCATGTACACTACTATCATATGCAATTTGACAGTTTTATATGCATTTTGAATGACATTTTTATAATCTAACGCGCGTATCCTGTATATCTTCATATCTTGCACAGAATAATCTTGTAAGAGGGTCGTTTAAATTTAAGATGAGAAAATAAACTATCGAATTCTGGGAAGAGTAATAATGAATAATTCCTGTTTTTTTTCCTGATAACTTTCTTAAGTGACTAAAATAAGGAAATGATATTTATGATTACATAAGTATTAACTTTCTTAGGCAATTTTAATATCATACGTGCGTATTGAAACTTATGAATTTTATAAAAAAAAGTTCAACTGAATTCGAACTAAACAAAACTAAAACTACATTATTTTATATATAAGTAATGATTAAATCTATTTTATGGTGGAAGATGAGAAGATAAACAAGCGAAAAGTGCTGGCTGGCAAAGAGCGTTGCCGCATTGGCGAGAAAGTAACCTAAGTGACGCAACTAGGTTTTGTTAACGGATAAATAATTCATCTCACTTTTGTAGGAAGTCACGGTCTCCTTTTCACGACCATTGCCGCTGATGAACGCAGTAGTTAACGCTGTTATTTAATAAAGTCTTATAATGATCAGAACATTTAATATGTTAAATTATGCTTAAGAAATATAAAGAAGAGAATAAAATATCCATATATGAGATCACATCTATCTTTAGTAACAACGGATCCCCGGAAAATAATCATTTATCAATATATATAATATCATGTATATATATATATATTGACAGAATGACTAATTCTAATTTCAACATTCATGAGTAATGTCATCTTAATGATATTTGTAGTTTAAATTAAAAATTTATAATATCTGTACAGACAGTGAGTTGATTCCAGAGTAGGTGATTGTAGTGTTGAAATAAAGAACTGTGAATAAAGGTATAAATTTGACCGCTAGAAATATCACAATTTTTTATATTATTTTTATTTATTGAGTATTACAACAATCTGTCTCTTGGACATTAGTTATAGTGAGGTAGGATAACATTCACACTATATGTAAAAAAATATAAAATAAATAGAAGCAAACTAACAATAAATAATAATCAAAAAGTATATACAATAAATAAAATAAAATAACCTAAAAATAAGAAAATTAAAATTAATAAAAAAACTCATGCATACATATATACAATCAGGCGAGGGAACTCCAGAACCCTGCGCTACTGTTTCAATCACATCACTTGGTACTAAAGCCAGCGGAGATTGACCGAGAGCACTTTAGCCACATACACTCACGTCTTGAGTGGAGAATCTGACCATTGCCAGAACTCCAATATATACAATCTACAAAAGGTCGCGAGGCCACTGCCGTTCCAACCTTCTTGGAGGGTTATAGGGATGGGTGGTGCTTGATAGGCATTGTGCAAGAGGATTTGGATGGTGCGTAAGGTTCTGGTGAAATTTTTCAGGGATAAGGTCTAGGACAAATAGGATGTTGAGGTCATGATGTAGGGTTTTGTTGGTTACATAGAAAGGAGCATCGAATATTGTTCGAAGGACTTTTGATTGGAAGGATTGGATGCGCTTGATGTTAGAAAATCAAGCTATTCCCCACAGATCACTAAAATTAATAACCAAAATGTTGAAATTGGGGTTAGTCATTCTGTCAACTGAAAGGTTCATATAATCACTCTCCGGCAGAAAAAAAAAAATTACGCAAAGAAATAAAATATTATAAGCAAAAGTAATAGATGTTTTTCATTGAAAATGTTTAAAGATGTTGTTAACATTCGAAAAACTGGAATTATTAGCAAACTTATAACCTAATAATAATTTCATCTATTCATAGCTTTCCGTCAAAAATTAATCAATAAAATAGAGTCAGGGTGGCACATTCCTTAAAACATATATAAAAGGCGCCTCGGATATACTATACCGCATAACGAACTTTACAGAACTGAAGTTTGGGCAAGTTCCTAAACTTAGAGCTAATTCCTTCGAAGGAATACATCGATCGATAAAATATAGCGAAGATTGCAAAACATATGAAATTAAAAAACATATAAGGAGATATTTACCTATTGAAATTTTAAAATTCAAAGCAGAAATATAAAATAAACCGAATATAAATATGAATATGAGTAAATTTTTTATACTAAGATTACAATCAGCAGTTCATCAACTACAAAAGCCGATGGAACCTCTGAACAAACGGTGATTAAATTGAGTAAAAGTTCAAGAACGAATCTGGTAGATTTCCGTGACCATGACCCTAACCAAACTCAGCGCTGAGGTCTTGCGAACATTTAAGGCAGGTGCGGAAAAAAATGCACATTACCGGATAACATTAAATTATTATATATAAAACAAATTATTGATAAAAAAAATATAAAATATCTATTTAAAAAAATCAAAAGAAAAATACTAATAGTGTTTACCCCCAATTTTCTTAGGTGTTAAAAGTATAATGAAAATGTCTTTCAATTTTTATTTACAGTAATGGTAATAAATAATCAAAAGTATACAAAATACACTGGACCACGAAAGATATATTTCTTTTGAATGTCAATGATTAAGTAAAACCTAAATAATTGTAAGAGATATTCAGGAATAGAAAATAATAGAAGGGTCCGCTAAATGAAATGGAACTATCGGAAATAGCCAGTGTGAAGATAATATTTTATAAAAACTCGGGCACGGCTTATATAATGTAGAAATAATAATCAAGGATTAACATATATTTGTTTTAAGTTACATAAAAGCTTACCGCATCCTGTAATAATTATAGAGCGAAACAGGGTCATTTTGATTTATAAATACAAAGAACCGTTCTGGAGAAAGTTTTATAAATATGTGTCTATATATCAAATGGTACACAGTGAAATTATTAATAGCCCTACTATGGCGTATAAAGGAAATAAATGTTTTCCATTTTTGTTTGCAGGAAACTGAAAGAAAAAACTACAATTTAGTTTATTAAAACATTTATTTTTCTTGATGCAGAAAGAGAAATTTGATAAATAAACTACGCCCACTTGTTATCCATGTTCCTTGAACTTGCAATAAAACTGAAGTGTTTTTGGTTTGCTGTGTAAACATAAATAATAAAATAAAGTACTAAATGTTCATTGTAAAGTAATAAATAAAATAAAGTACTAAATGTTCATTGTTGCTGTAGTTTATTCGACGTTTCGATTCTGTTTTTGTTTTTTAAGTTAACAATGGCATCTTCTTCGAAGTTTTAAATTAGAGCCTCGATACCTCAGACCAGGGACACACCGACAGCATCAGCACCGTCCACTAGCACAGATATTAAGCTACTAAAAAGTAGTTTATTGAATAATTATTAAGTGACCTTATTCCTAATTAAATATTTATGTTTGTTTATATATATATATATATATATATATATATATATATATATATATATATATATATATATATACATATATATATATGTATTGTACAAGTCTTCATTTTACTTCCATTCTTGGTAGATTTTAATTCATTACAAATAGAAGTTGAGTCGCTAATACTGATTTTGAAACTATCTTTTCATTTGAATGTGGTAAGGAAAAAGTTCACATAGATTTAAATCGGTATGTGTATTTATTTAGTTTCTGTCTGAATATTTTTATTTATTTTTTTAAAATATTGATTAGTTGACATTTTGAGGGGTGATCTTAAATAAATATTAAAATAGAACAAAATTATGTTTATTCGACGCTTCAACAAACTGAAGAAATAAAAATAATTTTTTTAATCTATTTTTACTTAACTTTTTACCTTAACTTTTTAATTTTTACCTAACTTAATTTTTTTAATCTAAGTTTAATCTTCAAGGTTGTATTTCGAAGATGTTATATTAAACGCCAAAATACTTATTAAAAAAATCCTAGAACTAGGTTAATAATTGAGAATAATAAAAAAAAAACCGTTCAATATTATTAAACAAATTGTGATATTCTGCATACTCTACTTATGTAACAATAACCTTGAGGTTAATATACATAATGTGACGTAATGTATATTTAATTCCATTTAGAATAATGTGTTGAAAGGGCAAGATACGTGGGCAAAGCTAGCAGCAGTTTGGCTTCCTTCTGGAAGGGCTTCTTTAGGCAAAACAGAACCGACCGAGCTCATTCTCAAATTCCTTTCTAAACTTAGCGCTCGAAAAAAAAATCGGAACTATTAAAAAAAGAACTGTACCACTATAACCCATGAAGGGTTTTCGGTTCAGTGTTTTGTTAGGAAGAACTGTTCCAAGGCTAACGGTTACGTAGGGAAGTGTTTGGGACACGAAATCGCTCACACGTCTGATTTCCCCTTAATTAATTATTTGGTTAAGAGCGCCCACTTTATAGAGACTGGGTGTGCCACAGAAGGGCCTACTGACCCCACAATCGATCGATTGCTGATAAAAAATTACTTGACATCAGCCATTTTTCATACAATGGTAATCATATACACTTGGCGCATACCCCTAAATGCATTACAAACAGTGCAACAACTTCCTTCTAGCATCCGAGAATCTTTATGCTGATTTGGAATTGATCTTAATACGGCCTTCGTTCTGCTTCTGTCACCTCAACAACGGAACTTCCTTCTAGTTCCCCACTCGCTTCCTGGCTTTACAATTCATGAAGACGGATAACATTTAAAAAAGAAAATGAATAGCGATGATTAGAGGGGATCCTATGTTCCTTAACTTTTGTTTGTTAGACCTCTTTTGAAAGAATGCACCTTAACTATCTTTCCTTTTTTTTTCAAGGATAATAAGTAACGGATATTATTTATTAAATAATATATTAATAAAATTTACTTATCAATAAAGTCTACCATTTACGAGTCATAAATAAATTTGTTTAACTTGAATAGAAATATCATGCCGAGTGAGGTGCCGCTGGGCACTGATCCTCGTAATGCCTTTCATGACATTATTTTTTCCAATCGACCTCACATTCACTGGTTGTCATTATCATTATGACAGGTGTGAATAAAAAAAAATTAAACCAAAAAAAACTTGATTAGTAGAATTTGAAAAAAAAATACTATCACGTGTATTTTTTTAAACATATTTCCCAAAGCATATGCTCTTTTAAGATTACACATTAATGAGTTTTTAATAATCAACTCAATTATTAGTTATTTTATTAAATAGGTAACTAATATGAATATTTGCAAACAACAATAAAGAAAAAAATGTTAGCCAGGGAGGAGGTTGTGGTCTTCTATAGATTTTGCATATATTTAGCGACATTTAACAGTGATTATTAAAGGATAAAATTAGAAGGAAGGTTAACTAAAATTTAGGACCTGCTAAAGATGCGAAAATCTCAAAGATAAGATTAACTTACATGTTTTTCCAGAACAAAAGAGCCAAACTTCAACGTACCTGAAAATAAAATAAAAAATAATTAATAAATAAATAATTTATAAAATATATAAAATAAATTTGTGGAAAGCTCAAGAAACTGAAATTAACATCTACAAGCAGTGCATTATTTTTTATTTATTTTTAAATATAAGAATAAATAAATAAATATAACTTTTAGATGAAGAAAAATTAATTTATAGAAATTTATGAGGACAATTCGCTTCACAACAGTTTCTTATGCTAGTTTATTGCCATTTTTTGGGTGGGAATTAATAAAATAAATCATTATCATAGGCTACGTCACAAAAGAACTAATTTCCATTGACGTAGATTGGATAAGGATCACGAAGGACCCCGAAGACATATCGCCCCGATCTAGTTGGCATCCATCACCACCGAATTGTTAGGACCATCATCCATCCTCGAGAATGGGCTAGCGCTCCGGGAGGATGAATGACTCCTTCGAGGATATCATATTTCTTATTGGCATATTATGTAAATATCGCTTCTAGAATATTTGCATAACGATCTCGAAGAAATATCTTGACCCTAAAGATGCAAATTTAACGAAATTTGAAGGTAACTTGGGTAAAAAAAATAATATTAAATGGCCATCTGTCACATCCGGTCGGCTCCATGTCACTTCAAATGCTATCAAGTTTTTTAAAAATGCATCAGCAAATCCCGTCTTGTGTGCACGTCTATAGGGCTTGTAAATCAATCCTTATTGTTAAGCAAAATATTAAATTTGATCCACTTAATATACGGCCACAGTTATTCTTCCCTTCGGAAAGGGCTACAAATTATCTCAGACATTACCAACACTGAGTAAAAAAAAATATGTGTGTGAAATTTATTAGGTTTCCTAATTATATTCACGAATGAATGCAGGATAAGCATTGAAGAATCGCCATCATCAATCTCTATTTATATGTATGTATGCATGTTAAAAATTAAATAATAATAATAAAATGAACAATATGTAAGTATGTATATATATAGTAATATGTATGTACGTATGCAATATGTATGTATGTAAAAAATTAAATAATAATAACAAAATAATACAGCACTATGTAACAAAGATGCTACTTAACAGTGTTCCAACTTATACAGCCTACAAATTTAAATTGATTTGTAGATGATTTTATTAAGTGATTAAAACGTGTTAAATGAATATTTATACAAATTATTACAAAAATCATTAATAAACGAATAAGTTAAATCATAAATATATTATAGACAAATTTGATAAAGAACGACTATATTTTTAACATAAGGAGTTAAAAAAATCAATTAAAAATTCGTAAATTATTTTATCATCTCCAAATAACCCGGTTTAGTAAATATGATAAATTATCACAAAAAAATATTAAATTACTATTATAAATATACTAATAAAATATAGAGAAATCTGAGGAAATAAACTCCTTAAACATATTTTTCAAAGTTCGTATAAACGTCGTATAAAATTATGATTGTTTAATAAAAACTGAATCAACATTTTTTTTTTTTTTTGCATCGACAAGACACATACACGCGTTGAATTACAATACCAAATATATTGTTATTATTTTTACACGTTATTTCGTTTTAAATCACGTAACGAAATGTGACTATCAACAATTCCTGCAAGACTGCATAACAATAAACAATTTTTATTTCTCGAGAAATCACGTTTAGTTATCTTATAAAAAAAAATCTTATAAGATATTAGCTATAAAAAACTATTTTTAGAAAAACTTAAAACATGGTTTAATGAACTTATATGAACTTTCAGATAAATATAAAATTTATGTATTTTTTTTTTCTTGGCCATCTATATAAAAATCGACATAAAATCTATGTTGACATAAGCCGCCATACTGAAATGAGAAATTATAGTAACTATGCAATTTAATAATTTTTCAAGGGTCTACACGTAAGTTAGTGTGTAGTAGTAAATTAAATCAGATTATTTTACAATACTTAGTTATTTGGATTCAGAGGACCGTTAAGTGATTAAATTTCTTCTGATCCTGTAATTGATACCATAAAACTATGTTTTATTGAGTGGTAAGATGTCATATTAATAGGCGAGAACGTTATGTTTGAAAAATAGAACGTTAGATAAGCAATTAACTTAGTTATAATTCGAAATATATCAAGATTTTTAACGAAGTTTTACAATACTTCTGATCCCTGCTACAAAGCAGTCTTTTTTTCAGATATGATGTATCGCTTCTTAACCAACGATATATTATATTATTATATAATAATATAACATGTACAAAATCCTACAGGACATGAGCTAAATGGTAATCCTTGAGCCTAACCGTGCTTCGAGATAAGAGTTATTTTTATCTAGAAATAAATTTTTAAATAAACGCAGGCTGATTAGCGGAAAGTTTCTCACTGACGTAAAACACGGATATATATTGTCTGAGCGTAATTGTGCTTGCCCTTGAAACTTTTTGCTTCAAAGCTCATCCAAATTTAAAAAACAATAAATATAAATTTAAAAATGTATAATGTTTGTTTGCTTTAGAAAAAAAAAACTGCTTAAGTAGTCTAGATAAAAGAATCAATAGTAATTTCTTAATTAAAAAAAGTAAATAGTTTATCCCCAAATGACATAATGTTTAAATATACCTGTGACTTCATCTCTACAGAACTTGAGGAAGAGAGGGAAGGAGTAATAAATACCTTAAGTTCTTACAACTCGTAATCAGCTTTCAGGATTTCTAGAATATCCTTCGAAGACGCGTATACATAACTGACTTTCTAGTAACGTGATAGTTCGCCGATATAAGCTTAAATGCCGTTAAGAACATAACGCCGGCATAAGAACAGCTCTACGTTTTGACCAGAAAATACCTAACGTCATAATTATCCCGAGAATAGAGTAAGGAGGAATTAATAGCAGCGAAAAAACAAGAAGTATTTTCAAGTGAGTGAGTATAGAACATAAATCTACGGCAGGTTCTGAAACGACGATCAAGTTCCCACTTGCATCACAGGAGAAAGGTGTGTTTAGTTATACCTCTGGAGGAACTTCCAGAAATTATTATTCACAACTCGAACCTGAAGATGTCATCGAATACGCTGCCGAAATGTCTAAATGCTACCTTACAGCAGATACGTGAGATGAACACTCAAAATGGAGACCTTTGTATCAGAGATGGTAAAAAGTTAAATATTCAAAAAATTAAACGGACTTCCTAGTTCCGGAAAAATCTTCGGCGGTCCCCCAGAATACGAAACCGCTTGTATTGTTCGAAGCCGACCAGTTTAAGAACAATACAACACAGATGAATAGAATTCGTAAAGCACTAGGAAATTGTAGAAATAGTAGAAATTAATAGTAAGTACAATAAATTTTTGCTATCTTCAAATATCAATTCGCACGTGTAACGAAATGATGACACACTCCATATATAGATATCGGATATACTGGCAACGCATGGAGAAAGACAATACTCTGATACACTATACAAACCATTTCCATATAAAATCAAACTGACCAGAGGGTGTATAATACTCATTATAATATATTCATTTTTCATTCATGAAACATATTTATTCATTCACTAAAACTGAGTCTTTACTTGATTTACACAATACTAACAATATTTGCTGTTGTAGTTTTATATCTACATATATGTGAAGGTGTTTTATTTATTTTAATTTTACTCACCTTCCATATATTATTTAGTTATTAGTGTGTGTGTGTGTGTATATCTTATTTACTTTTTTTTTCTTTATTTTAATTATTTATATTTATTTCATACATTGTATGAATGAATACTTGTAGCCCTAATACTTAATGCCCTTCAATGTGGCAGATTGTATTAATACTCAATAAACTCGTTAATTTAAAAAATAGTATTATATTTGGGTGTTCAGTAAACTAGTAAGGGCTAGTAAGATTTTTTAAATATTTCCAGGCTTGTGCAAATAAAATAAAGATTGTGCAAATAAAATAAAGATTGTCTTTTAATATGTAGTTATAGTTAGATATATATAATAAAATAAATTTTAATTATTCGTACCATTTTATTAAATCGATTAGCTCAAATAATCCATACTTAGTTGTAATTTAACTATTGAATATTAAAAAAACATTTCAATTTCCCGAAAATCGCGAAATTCAATAATTACGCAGTTATTTATTTTTTTTAAATTATCATTTATAAACTTATCATTCATTCCACATCTTTTGTATAAATTTAGGAGCATTTAATACACAAAAGAAAAATATTTTATTTTTCTTGGAGAAAATTAATCTAATTAACACATCCCTGGTAAAAATGTTTGAAAATTTAATACCATTGTAAAAGTGTTGCATATAACTTTTTAAAAAATATTTCATCAGCTTTTGAGCTATAATTTTGGCGTTGATATTTTTTTTTGTTTTTTTGTTTTTAATAGATTTTTTAAAAAATAAATTATTGATCAGTCTAACAGTCAGACTTTAAAAAAAAAAATCCATTATAACAAAACAACATCCTTCCAATATACCATTTAAAATGTCACAACCCTAATTCCTCAAAACCGGATCTCAAGAATTCTCATTTCGAGACTACACCAAAGTAAATTTAAAACAAATATTGAGAAACACTTACAAAATATTTAATCGTAATTCCACGGAATTATTAGAAATATTAATTCGTTTCTGATAAAACAGGTATAAGTGGTAATATTTTTGAAATTGTAAAGAGCTTTAAGATTCTTTACATCATTAAAACATATAATTCAAGGGCATAATAACTTGTTTAGAAGAGGGAAATTTCTCAATTTCGCGTCCTTTCATTATTCATTTTCTAACGTATTGATAATAATAAATAGAGTGGGCGTGGTGGCCGAACGGGGTAACGTGTGTGCACTGCACCGCCGATGCCCGGCAACCTGATATATGAGAATATGGATTTAATAGTTAAGTTAAGAGTTCATGTCCCGGTGCTGGGAGTCTAAATCCCCGCCCACATCCCCTGGCCCGGGAAAACCCCGTATAGCCTAAAAGGCGTGGAAGGGGAGAACGCCAATAAAAAAAAAAGAAGATAATTATACAACTAAAGAATTTAGTATACATTCATCGTCCTGCACGAGAAAGGATGACAAGTCCCTTAAAGACGTGGGCGGGGTAGCCGAATGGGCTAACGCGTTGTGCACAGCTTCACCGTTGCCCGGCAACCTGATATATGACAATTGTGTTATAAAAATAGTCACGAGTTCGCGTCCCGGTGCCAAGGCGTCTTTTAAATCCCCGCCCACACTCCCTGGCCCGGGAAAACCCCGTATAGCCTTAACGGCGAGGAAGGGGAGGACCCAAAAAAAAAAAAAAAAAAAAAATCCCTTAAAGACTGAAGATAGTACTCGTGCTATAATTAATCATAGAACCAAGGAAGATAATTTTACTAGATACTAATGCTAAATATGATTTAAATTGCACCGGAGAAATTTACAAATATTTTGATGTTAGAAATATGTTTAACAATGAGTAGATCAGAACACACGTAAGGCTGGATGAAGAATGATAATAAATAATAAATAAATAAATATCAATGTAAACATCCAAACAGAGATGGGAAGCCAATTACATCTGTAACACGCTTTTGATCTAATTTTTCTTAGTTACCCCTCTATAAATCATAAAACCTGTACCACTACAACCCATGGAGAGTCTTAAGTTCAGTACTATTTAGGGAACGCACTGTTTCTTGGTCGACGGTTGTGCAAGGATTAAATCATAAAAAGCGCAAAAATTGGTATAAATCAGAAGAAAATAGATTTCCCGAAATCAAGAGAGAATTTTTATATTTGTACTTTAGGTGGAAGAATAGTAATATTATAAATTTGTGTTAAAGCTAAAACCAATTTTGCGCTAAATTTGATGACGTCATTGCTCACAGTTGAAAAAAAAATCTTAGTTAGTGAAATTTAGTAATTCTTCACAAAATAATCAGGAAGTAATTCTTCGGCATTAAAACTACATAGGTGTGGCGTTGGTAAGAACAGCATCTTTCCGATCTTTTAAAAAATATCGCGGTTTGTTTTAAGAAATCTTTTAAAAACATATTTTATTTTATAATGATGTAGAGATGATTAAACGTAATTATAATATGAGAAGAAGATGATCGGGGGATGCAGTCAAATAAATACTATCTATTAAAATAGTATTTTATTGTTAACGCCGACGTTTCGATCTCCTTTGTAGGTCTTCATAAGGGCATAGTGTCAGGCACTGTAGCAAGCAGTTGGTAGATTGGCATTAAGACCAATTCCTCAAGACTTTAAGCACCTTAAGACCTTAAGCATTAAGACCAACTTCTCATATTTTATTTTTACTTTACAGACCTTGTGCCTAACTGGGGCAATTTCTTTCCAGTTATCTGCATGCAGCTCTAAAGCATTTTTGTTTATTCGACCTATACATAAAGATTTTGACTTTCCACGTCTTTCGTCTACAATTGAGACATTCATTGTTATTTAGAGGCTTCCTAATGGATTTCTCCGAGCATCGTAAGCATAAATTTTCGGCTTACTGTCATATATTTCACAATTCAAAATAAAGACTGTATTTTTTCACCATATTTATTTTCCTTTTTGTTCTACATTTTCTACTTTTCGGCTAAAATGTAATTTTCGAGCCATTTAATTCAATAATGCTCCTTCAGTCCATAATTGCAGCCTTTACTTTAAATTGCTAAACATAATCTCACCTAAAATATAATCAAACATGAATGATATATTTACTTTTTATGTTCATCGACTTGTAGACCGTATTGCTATGATTTAAAAACCTCCAACGTAACTAAAACTATGAAACTCGTTATTTATAAGAGATTAGGAATATTAAAATTAATTAGGTATAAAATTATTCAGAAAAATTAAATCTTATACTTTAAAATGTTCACTGAAAATTCGGAATGCTTATTATTTAATACTTAGTATTACTGAACTTCTTCATTTAAATTGATTAGTGCATTCGAGATTTCTGATAAATTATTTGAACAACCAAATGGATAGTTATTTTTTTTTAATAATAAATTTTCGAATAGTTATGAAAGAAGTTTCAACAAATATAAACAAAATCATATAGATTCATACGACTAGCTACGGCAATCTGTTTTCACAGCTGTAATATGCGATGCAGTACGGAATATTTTACGAGGACAAATATTAGTTGTGAAAGCAAGTTTACAAATTACCAATGCAAAACTCAACCGTCACACAGACTAGTAACGTAATAACAACACCAGAAATAATATATTTCTCGTCAAACGTGTCCTTCACCATCAAAAGTGCAACAAAATGGATTGTTTAAGGTGAGGGCGATGAGGCATCCAGCCAATCAAAACTATTGCCTCAGTGACAGATAAAATACCGATCCGTTTGCACAAACATCAATATTATCTCAACCGCCAATTACAGAATTCATCAGAATTTAAGCTATTATCGTCTCATACCCTTAGCTACATCAATGCCTAGCGAATTTTAACAAAGTAAACACAAAAAAAATGGAGTCTTAAGTAGTTGCAGTTGCATCCTTGAAATCGTTGTTATATTTACATTTGTTAATTTTTTATTTATTTATTTTATTTTAAAGATGCAAATAATAACAGTACAACTCATTATAAGAATGCATGTGGGAATCTTAGAAACTAAAAAAATCATCTGTTAAATGAGGGAAGTATAGCTTCTTCAACATTTTCATTGATTCCACACTTAATTAACTTTGGTTAGATTAAATTTGGTTCCAATAGAATAATTAACTTCATACCAAACTCCCAACAACGAAAACACTAATACTGTCATTAAATATTAATTTTAATGTTCTAATTAATTATTAATTCAAACAATTTAAGTTTCAGTCAATTTTTTAAATACAAATTAGGTTAGCTGTTAAGAAAGATGATATCGAATGAAATTCACGTCACATACTTGAGTGTTTTAATTTAAAAAATATATGATTCTCATTATGCAACACTAAAATTTGTTAGTACGAACATAATAAAAAGTCAGTAAGTTATTAAGTGAGAAGATTAAACAACAGAAAATATGGAATTTATGGTACATGAGTTCATTTGAACGAGTCTTCAGAAAAGTAATGAAGACAATATTTATGGCACAATAAGTAAAAGAGCGACCTGAGCTTTGCTATGTTCGCGAGGAACATTAGCATGAGAGGAAACTGCGACATGGCAATTTTTCAGAAATGACTGATAACGAAAATACATCTACCCGAATTCGTATTCCGTAATAATTTCTCTTTCAAGCTTACATCCTATACATTCAACGAGCTAGAATATTAGTCCAGTCAATGAATGATTATAGAAGGAAATGGCGAGGATATAATTTTGGATTTTGGGACACAGTTTGGACTAGTAAGGAGGTAAACATACTAAATATCCCCACTTCTAGGTGGTGATCGCCAGATGTGTGGGAGCGCCTAGGTCTCATTTCTAGGATTAGGACAAAATTAAAGCTGATAAAATTTGCTATATATGATATATATAATATATGATTTTAAAAATAATTTTGATAATATCCGTTGTTATATATACATGAATATACGAGTATCTACGTAGATATTTAGATGTGTAGAGAACTAGAGCAACATAATACCATGTATCAAAAAAAAAATTTTGTTCCGAGAGTTCTCAGAATTGAAATATAAAGTTATAATTGGTCGAACTTTTGAACCGTTGGAGAAAACTGGTAAAATAATTTATATTCTGGAAGAAAATTTAATTGTTAAAAACTTCCTTCTCTATGATTTAATCGTTGGACGAATCAATCAGGCTAGTCAAATACAGCAAAAAATTTGAGGCAAAGATTTTTTTTCTCTTCAAATTAGCGATAGTTGATTATTTCGGTTATTTTGAAAACTGAGCGAGCTAAGGAAAACAGATGTATAATCGATCATATTGCAAGTTTTATCAACTCTAATTTTATACAGAACGTCGATGTTGAAGCGAATGATAGTTTTCCTGACATAAGTGAAAAACCGAAATATAGCAATAAACAAGAGGCAAAATCTTTTTCAAAATTATTCATAGTTCAGGATGGATATCTCAGAAACTAAGTGCAGTAGCAAACTTCTTCCCTATGATTTAATCGTAGGAAGAAGCAATCAGGAGTTAGCTAGTCAAATACAGTTAAAAATACGAGGCAAAGATTTTTTTTTCCAAATTAGCGATAGTTGGGGACGGTTATTTCGAAAACTGAGCGAGCTACCGAAAAAAGATATATAATCGATCATATTGCAATTTTAATCAGCTATAATTTTGTACAGAACTTCGATGTCGATGAATATTTTTCTTGACATAAATGAAACCGAAATATAGCAATAAACAAGAGGCAAAATCTTTTTCAAAATTATTCATAGTTCAGGATGGATATCTCAGAAACTAAGTGAAGTAGCGAAAAAATGTATATAATCAATCATATTGCAAATTTTATCAACTTTAATTTTGTATAGAACGTCTTGCTAAGATAAGAGAAAACCCGAACAAAAGTGACCTTATAGATGCTTCCTCCCACACATCTGCTCACCATCAAGGAGTAGGAACTTTTACCTCCTTATGTTTAATATGTTTATGTTTAACTCCTTATTATCCCAAACAATGTCCAAAACCTAAAATTGTGTCCCGACATTTCCTTCTATATCCTCTTTTCGAGCATTCACTGGACTATACGATAGCGCAGAAGAGGTAACATATGACTCGCAATTTTCCAGAAATATGAGAATAGGCCCTGATACGCAATGTTATGGAAAACATATATTTCCAGTGTAAGGCGGAAGTTTGCAGAGTAACGGAAGAAGGCTAACACGTAGGGTTACATTCGTTCCATTCGAATTGAACGATCCATCTTGGATCTATTGTTGCATTTCACGCTCTTCCGTCTCAGGCCGGGCTCCGACACTTCTTTTTTAACTGTTAATCGCCTTTTTCGTATATTTTGTGTGAAGGCGTTTTGATGTGTAAGAAGCTCTCTGTACTGTATTAAACAAAAAAAAAAATATATATTAGGCTCCAAAAGAAAAATAATTATCAATAGCAATAAATGGAGCGTCGATATATGCAGGTTGAAAATCCTAACATAAGTTAAAAATTAGAATAGACAACAGATGGAAAATATCGAAAACAAGAAATGAAAACACTGGTATAGAGAAACAATATTTTAATATTTATGTTTCACATAGTTAGTGTTCCAATGCAAGACCGAGACCAGTTTTGGTCTTGCAAACTCAGTCTTGGTCATGGTCTTGGTCTTACTAGTCCAAACAATTTCCCAAATTCCCGAATTGGTCTTGCGCAAGAGTCTCGCAACAGTCTTCCAGTTACTTATTAACTTATTACAAAAAAGATATTACTGTATTTTTTTAGAGATGAGAAACCTAACTAAGCCCGAATAAAAAATTAGAGGAGTTAAATGAAAAAACATATAGTAACTAAAAATGTCGAGTATTAGTAACTACTATGCCTTAATTTTTATTTAAAAAATCCATTTTTTTTACCAGTCCTGGTCTTGGTCCAATTTTGGGCAACACTACCCATAGTTAGTAAAGTGTCTAACCGCACCTTTACAGTATTCTTAACACGACAGTATGGTAAACATTGTCTCCTTGCGTGTTATATAAGCCGTTTTGAGCAAAAAATTTTGTTAAAAAATCGAGAAAAAATATGGTCTACAAAAATATTGGGCTATTCGGCCTATATAATTTCGTTATTTTGACATTCTGGAGGAGGAGGGGTAGGTCACGGCTCAATATTTTTGAAGGCCGCCTTTTTTCTTGGTTTTGTTGTCAAATTATCTTACGATCGAAGTGGAAAGCAAATCGGTATTTACGGATTTTTAGTACTTAATTAAATAGTTTGTTCTGAAGTTTGCCGATATCCACATTTAAAACGTCCTAATTCAGAGAATTTTCGTAAATAAAATAGTTGTAGGTAACGATAAAATGACGAAGCTATTTAAGAATTTTCAGGCGGATGTTAATGATATAATAAAAATGGGTCTGTAACACGGACTATTACATTAGTCAGTATTTTACTATTAATAATTTGATTTTTTTTTTCCTCAATAAATAATGAGGCATACATAATCTTAAAAAATGAATCAGATAAAAGATTTCATTTTTTATTTTTGTACAGACAGTACTTTTTCTTCTCGTTTCAGGTTTACTATTCAAACATACAGACCCCGTATTCCCGTAAAATGGCCCCTCTTGAATTAAGAGGCATGACCCGAAGGCAGGTGAGAGCAGCGATGCAGAACACCTGCCCGCCCAGGGAAGGGAACCATTGCCAAGGGTCTCCCAGCCCTGGGAAAGTCAACCATTATATACAAATGGGCCCTTGCCGACTCCCTATTGAAAATATCATGTACAAAATAACAATTCAAAATTATTCTTATCGGAAAAAAAACATGAGATTTTAAACCTATCCATTTTGCTTTATAGTTATAAAAACAGACTACTTTTTATCAAATTATTAACATCCGCCTGAAACGTAGTGAATAGCTTCATCTCATCGTAACCTACAACTAATTTATTCACGGAAACTCTTGGCATTGGGGCTTTTTCAATCTGGAGATCGGCAAACTTTGTCTATTTAATTAGTTACTAAAAAATACTCATTTGCTTTTGATCACAAAATCAAGAAAAAAGTTGGCCTGCAATAATATTGGGCTATGTGGTCAATATAACCTCGTTATTTTAACACTTTGGGTGTGTATGCCACGCCAAACGGCTCAAATTTTTTGAAGTCCACTTTTTTTCTTCATTTCGTCATCAAATAATCTTCGATCGATCGATACAGAGTTTGTCGATTTCGAGATTGAAAACGTCCCAATTCCAAGACCTTTTCGTAAATAAAATAGTTGCTGGTTAAGATGAGGTAAAACTATTTACGAAATGTCAGGCGGATGTTAATAATTTGATAAAAAGGAGTCTGTACCACAGGGTACCCCAGGGTCGCCCCACGGCCAATGAAACAGAATAAATAATTTGTCTACCATGAGCCGGGATCCGAACCTGGGACATTGAGCATTAGAAACTTAGTGCCCTACAACTGAGCAACCCCACTCCCCTACCATCGACAATATTCATGGAAAATTATTTTTCTATAGGATTCACAACTTTTCAAACGATATATATATATATATATATATATATATATATATATATATACACACATATATATATATATATATATATATATATATATATATATATATATATATATATATAAATATAAATATATATTATAGAAATATATGTTACTACTTTGATTTCCGAAAATTTATTTAATAATAATATTATATTATTACTTTGATAATAATTATTTATTATCTAGATATTGTGAGATAATGATTTTGTGTCAGTAGCCATCATCCTTAGCTGTACACAATTAAGAAATGAATTTGAAGCAAATATTTTTAATATAAAATCAACATAAAACGTCTATCGAAACTTTTAGGGAATGTATATATATTAACATGTTTTAAATTGAAGTATACATACTTTTAATCTGTTAACAATTTAAGATACTGTTTAAAAAATAAAGTTGAACTTTTTTTTCTATTATTAAACGTTGGCTCATGTTTTACATTAAATGAAAAGGACACTCATTCCAACTTCGACTGGGAGCGTGGGCAAACGCGCTAACAGAAGACAGGTTAAGCTAATTCCTAAATGGAGTGTTTTCAATACTTCATATGAATCTTCATATTCTCTTCTTTCAAAACTAAACTTTGTTTAGAAATAGGTTTTCGGAGAGGTTTTCTAAAATCAATATAACCTTTGGCATTTCTTAGATTCGTTCTTTTATTAAATGTAGCTGGTGACATTTTCACGATTACAGTGAAATATAATCGAGAGCAAGGTTTGAAGGAAACAGTTACCCCGCCGAGTTCCACAGAGATATAAACCGCCGTTAGGTAATGCTCGTTCGCTTTCAGTGCCAGCCTCAAGGTCATCCGATAATCCACTTCACCTTTTCCTCGGTTTCTTGATCTTTCCTCTGCGGCCTTCGGCGGTCCATCGGTCGTCCACGCCGAAACCTTTCTACCTCGGTGAGAGGCAGCAACCTCTTTGGCAACTGTCGGAGAGTGAAGGAGGAATCATGGGTTCTCATGAGGTTGGGACAGTCTCAGCAATAACAGAATTACGAAACCCAATCTTATCAGGCATTTCACGAAATATTTCTACTCTGTTCGGTGTAGACAGCTTGGAAAGTAGTATTCTATACATGCATCAATATTTCTGCACTCCGGAGATAAAGGAAACTGTGTCACATTTTTTAATTTGTTCAGGAAGCCAGTTTTCTATAATTTTAAGCTATTAAAATTTGTTTCTTAGCTACTAAATTATTTTTTTTTTTAAATACGGTGCGTGCTTTAGAACACTCGATAGAAGTGAAAACATCGACAAGCGAGATTAATAATATGAAATATAAATTATAAATAATAACTCATTGCAAAGATGATGAAATGCTGAACATTTCTCTCGCTCACATTATGCCGGTCTGATTTTTAATTTTTGAGATATTTTAACTCATATGCAAAAACACTTCAATTAGTCGATTCCAGCCGACTTTACCCGAGCGTTACATATCGCAGATCTGACGATAATAACTACTAAATTATATAATAAAAAACAAAACAAATACGGTCCGTGCTTTAGAACACTCGATAGAAGTGAAAACATCAAAAAGCAAGATTAATAATATGAAATATAAATTATAAATAATAGTTCACTATAAAGAGGACGGAATGCTGAAAAATTTCCTCCCATACTTTATTATTTATTTTAAACCCTGCTGTGCTTTGTAGTCAATACGGGTGTCTGCAATACTAAGATGTTAGGAAGGTCAGCTTAACATCTCACTCCTGCAAGTAAAGCTTGATCTTCAGCTCTTTTTTGATTTCCTTGAGTGATTTTCCTATCCTTTTCATACCAATGATCTAGTAGCCCCTCCTCCTCTTCTTAGATTGAAATGGGCTGGCCTCACTGCGGCTTTCCATCCTTACACAAAATCTTTGTAGTACGCATAGTTTCTGCGTGAAATTGTTAGTGACTAACTGAGGAAAATTGTTATCTCTGAGAAAGTAAAAACCGGTTTCCCTCAGTAACTTAGCCCTTAGTTCTTCAAAGGCGGTACAGTAGAGTATTCCCTGGCATACTGTCGGATCTTTAGTTTCGGAGATATTTCAATCTTCAATAAAACTCTTTATCAATTGGTTTTCAGCACTATTTTTTCCCTTTTGGCCTCTCCAACAGGGCGCACAGTGGTCTGAGAGCGAAAAAATCTCTATTTTCAAGGTGTTATGATAATTCAAATTTCTATGTTTTTAATGTCTGACATATTTAACTAAAGTTTTGGAACCACTAAGAATCCCAGTTTCCATGATTTTCAATGAAATATAAATAAAAAGCCAGTTCCTACTATATTGATAACGCAACTTGTTGTCAATCATTTTGAATAACAGCCCATTATAAAGAGGATGAAATGCTCAACATTTACCTCGCTTACAGTATCAGGTCCGATTTTTTAATTTCTGAGATGTTTTAATCCATATCTTCCATAAAACTCGTTGTCATTTGGTTTTCGAGACACTTTTTTTCCTTATCGCCTTTCTAATACGGTGTCACGTTAAAATACAATTTTGAATAATAGCCCAGTTGAGATATTTTAATCCAAATTAAAACACAATTTAATTAGTCGCCTCCAGCCGACTTTAACCCGAGTGTTACACATCGGAAATCTGATGGCTTAATCTAATTAACTCTCCACAAAAAAAGTCAAAAAAAAGGCTAAAGAAGTTTTCACTTCAAAAAATGGACATTGTGTTCTTTACTTCGGGGACACATATTTTCGGAAAGTATTGACAGATAGAAAACGTCGCGCATCGGGATGTCACGACAGGGCAGAGATGGTATGGCGCAAGTTGAGGTATCGAAGTTTTTAAGGGGGGAGAGCAGAGAAACATTTTTACGAGCTTTCCACCTTTTAACAGGATTATTAATTTGGAAGTGAACCATATTTTTGTAGGTTTTGAATTAGATAGAACAGGAGGTTGTGATGTCAGAGCGTGTAAAGGCGTAAACTTTGATATTATGGGGTGCTAGCTAAGCTGGTTCAAATATGGCCTGGGCGGGTATACATTTATTTCGTGGAGGACCCACGGAGTGAATCTTGACCGTTTACTTCGGTAGGAATATGTCTGGTTAAACCTTTAGGACAACACCCAGTATGCCATAAATGGCGAGGTCGAAAAAAAAAAATAGTAGGAACATTTAAATCAGGGTACGCGAAAAAAAACAAACATTGATCAGAACACGGCAAATATAATTATATGTGAACCTTATTTTTTATAATTTTGATATCTCTTGGACAGTTTTTAAGAAGAGAAGGGTTATCATTTTTTTTTTTGAAAAGGGGAATCACGCGCCAGCGATCTTTGGTGAGGGGGGAGAAGAGGCTGGGCTCCTATGCTACAGACTTTATCCATACCCCAAGCTAGGATAAAACTCCTATACTATTTAATAGGTTGAAAAATGTAATCCATATTTTCTTGAAGTTTAAATTCCCTAAATCATGCGCTTTAGTTAGCGAAGCCAGACCACGGACAAAGACAAATGGCCCTACTGAGTTCTTAATTATAACGTCTCAAAGTTTCGTTTTTTTCGCGTTGGCGAGTAATTTCCAACACCCACTTCTCACCGATTCATGACGTCAGAAACTTAATTACAGCATTAATCAATGTCTTATTAATTTTAAGGATTTAAATAAATTTCGAGATGTTTTAAAGAATAAGAATAAAATTCTACATAATTACACTAGAATAATATCCATGAATCATACTGCAAAAAACTCTATAACATCAAAAAACGTAATTTAAAAATCATTAAAACTTATCCACTTATAAGGAAATTAACATGATTGCAGTAAATCGTGTTAATTAATATAATTTTGTCTAGATGGAAAGTGGTAATCGCGTACGGATACAAAGACGAAAGAAAAAGGTCAGTTAATATTTTATTTCTGTGATATTTAGAATTTTAGTTATGAAATAGTACAAAAATATTCCATGTCCTAATATATTTTTTTTTTGTATGATCCCAACTCTGTGAATTATGATAAGATACAGAAAAACTATTGCTAATATTGTAATGACTGCAAATTTATGTTTAAAATAAAATACTCAAATTCTAAACTATAATAATTAACTTAAGAGATTGAAATAAGTAGATTTTCTGCATATCATCTTCTGCAAAAATTTACGGTTTTCAAAGTTCAGGAACGTATTAAAAAAAAAACAAGAATTTTTGGAACATACAACGGTTTTAAACATAGACATGTATAAAGAAGTTTATTAAAAAAAACTGTAAATATATACCTACTCACAATCACGTGTATACTAATAATTTATACAATAATTACGCAAGGATTTGCGAAGGTTGCGAGTTAGCCAACCTGCCGCATACATCAACAAAACTGAGGAGGCGATATGGCGCCACGACAACATAGCATTTAGCACAACTTTACAACATCTATTGAAGAAACGTTTTAGTGTTACATACGAAAATTTATAATGTACTTAAACATTACATTAAAATGAAGGGAATACCATATATCAAATTAGTTATTACGAGATACTGATAAAAAGTTCACAATCATTTGGTTAATTAAATTCATTCCCTCTCTCTCTCTCTCTCTCTCTCTCTCTATATATATATATATATAGAGAGAGAGAGAGAGAGTTTGTAGGTTCGCTCTGGGTTCCAATCACAGAAACACAAATAAAAATTTAAAATTGTATTTAATTTTGTGTTCTAGTTTTATCGTTTAATTTTTCACCCTATTTTCAGAAAAAAATATTTGTATTGACGTATTTTAATTTATTTATTAACAGACAAATATATTTGTTATTTTATAAGTACATTTTAGCATAATTTCTTCAGCTGCGTTGTTCTTTCTATGACTAGGTCAGGAACTAAAATGAAGAATTCGGTAGTCCTCTTCAGGTCTTCCATATAGTTTCCTTTCCAATCTACTTCCTTTGCTAGGATTAGGCCATGCACGTTTGTAGGATATGTTCCACATTCTGCACACCCACCCTCACCGCACTCGCAGAGCGGACTAGGGCCAATTTTGAACTGAATAGGTGAGCTTTGAGGTTGTTGTGACAATTCCGGAAGCGAAAGATCAACACCTGATCTCGTCGAGTTAGTCCATAGACTGCATCTCTGGGGTCGTGAAGTGGATGATTTCTGAGCCAACGTTGGTTAATGATAGATTATTAATAAATTGTTTGGTTTGTATCATGCCTTTCCTCAGTCCTGAAGAAGTCCGCCGAAACGTCGATAGAAAATAAAATTATTTTTTTTAAATTATTATACATATATCCCAACTAACTTCCCATCCATATTATTAGCAGTCAATTATTTCTCCACCGTTATAAAATAGAACTATTGATTCGGAATGTATTGTAGAATTAGGAATTATTGAAGAATCATTTAGTTTATTGAAGGGAGCTAGTCAACTGTTCTACATATTATGGGTGATAAATATTCAGGACGCCGTTTTTTAAAAAAAATTTATTTATTTAATTTTTTATTTGTGGCAACGTTTTAATTAACGCAAACATATGGGTCATCTTCAGGGTTGGAAATTTTAAAATACAATCACAGATATAATATTATACGAACGCTAATGGTAAATAATAAACTACAGTGATTGATGGTTCATGAATCTTAACTAATATTACAATACACATATTAGAAATGAAATATATAAATAGTTATACATACATGTACGCACAAAAAAAAATTAAAAAATGTTTTTAAAAAACACTGCGTCCTTAATATTTATCACCCATCATTTGTTTTACTTACATTTACGATTAAATTAGTAATTAAACAAATATAAAATATATAAATAACATAAATATTAAAGATTTTGTTTTACCATTATAATAAATTATTCCATAATTAACTACTAAATATGTACAAGATGAATACAGTGATAGTATAGATGAGACGTCTACTAACAAAATTATATAGAATAATTAAATTTTTTAAAGTTTATTATAACGCTAAAATAAATATTTACTATAAAATTAATTTGCACTTGAAAACACAAAAAGTACAAAGAAGACTTGTCAAAAATTTATTGTTTCAATGGAAAACTTTTTGTTTTCTTTTTCAATTTTATGAATTTCAAGTTATCGGTTTTATTTATTAAAAGCCTCAAATAATTTAAAGAGAAGAACTGTATAACTAACTATAAATCGACTACGTGGAACAATTGTAATATAATTAAAAAAATAATGCCGTTGGTTACATTTTTAAGCCCGTCTTGCACGTTAAATATTAAAAAATATTAAAAAAAAAAAAAAAAATGAATGGACCATATTATTAAAAACACCGATCGAAATAATTTAATAAAATAATACAATTAAATGAAATGTACATGTATTTTAATGGTTGTATAATCAGAAGGTGCAATATGAATTTTATAAAATTCTCTTCGGTCATTTCGCATATGTGATCACTTTTCCTTGAGGAGATTGTACTTTCGGATTATTTTTTTTTTTCTATTTACTTTGAGTAATTGAAGTAGCAATTTTATAAATTGTTTGAAATAATTATTATAATTTTTATTCTAATCGTATCCAAAAGCCTATCAAACATTAATCATCACGAGGGCAATTTCTTACCTTACGCTTAATTATGTTATAATTGTTCATTTTAAATCATGAAGTTATAAAATTATATGTGAATAACAACTTTGTAGTCACGGGTATGATCCAAGAGGTTTATTAGCTGTTGTAATCAGTTCCAATAGGTTCCAGGAACACGCACCTCTTAACCAGTGACACACTTAAGTTATTGTCACCTAATGGAGATTGGCGCAATAGTACTTATTGAAGAGATTAAACAATAAAAGTAACTTTATAGCCGTTTTTAAAATAATATTGCATTAGGAAAATAAAGAGGGTTTTAGTTACTATCTTAATGAATAATTATTTCATTAATTTACGGAATACGTTTCTTATATAACATCTATTTGTAAACGAAAAAAACAATAGGAGAAAACAAATGTGAAGAGGAATTATGTCAACACAAACTAAGCAACTCGTAAATCAATCCGTTTTTTTCTCGAAGTTTTTTTTATAAAATCCGATTGGCAGATTAAAACTACATCGATACTATCGCTGCCCCCTCTTTAAGTTTAGATCTTTAAAAAATGGGTGACCGATCAGTCTTTTACGGGCTATAGGCATGTCTGGAAGATTCGATACCTGGGAGGAGAAAAACACGTAGAAGTTGTTAATGGAAGGTTCCTAAAAAAAAAAAAAAAAAAGCTTTTGGTCTCACAAAACGCCGTTAATAGCCAACGTTTCAATAATAAAGGCTAAATCGTGAAAACAAAACACATTACTGAATCCAATTCTCAAAGAATGATTTGTCTGTAGTGTATTCGATAACGCCAATGTATCGTAGTGGTAAAAAATACGATAAAAAATCTCACGTGTCCAATCTATCCTTAGGGCAACAAAATGAAAAAAAAAAAACATTTTGTTTTATTCATATTTAATTTAAATCTCATTAAAAAATAAATTTCGACTAAAATTATATAGGTGAAGAGGCAGTATGATTAAATTTCTTCTTTTTGCAGTGCAAACTTGTTTAGGCGTGTTTTTTACTTTTTTGTGGAGAGTGAATTAGATCTAGCCGTCAGATTTCCGAAGTGAAACGCTCAGGTAAAGTCGTCTGGAGTCGACTAATCAAAGTGTTTTTGTCTATGGATTAAAATATCTCAAAAACTAAATTGTTAGCAAGGGAAATGTCCATCGTTATATCCTCTTTATAATGGACTATTATTAAAAATTGTATTTTAATGATACGCCGTGTTATAGAGGCGAAAAGGGAAAACATATTGTCGAAAACCAAATGATTATGAGTTTTATTAAAGATATGGATTAAAATGTCTCAGAAACTAAAGATCGGACCTATTATTTTAAGAGCTATTATTTTTAATTAATATTTCATATTATTAATTTCGCCTCGTTGATGTTTTCAGTTCTTTCGTGTGGTCTAAAGCACACACCTTAGTTTTTATAATTATAATTATTTTTATCTTAATCGAAAAGCCTATTTCCTTAATTTTTTTTATTTATATTAAATATATATCACAGCCTAATATATAGAGGAAAGATGGCGCTCATTATTTTTTTTATACTACGTTCTCACACATGGTTACCGTGAAGGTGATTCATTCCATTAAACGAGGAATATCCGGCTGGGCAATTATTTCTGAGAATAATTCATTCACAAGATCTAACATATGCCCTATGATTTCAATTTCTAAAGAAAAAACGTTTATGGTGAAAACGATGTGAGCTGAATATTTAAAGCCTTATTTAGTTGTTAAACACAACACACACACATATATATATATATTTTTTTAAAAGAATTAATCATATAACAACACAAGGGTCTCCTAACTACGGTCCGCGAAAGTTCCTGTGATTACATGTTAAAATTTAAAAAAAAAAATTTAATAACATGAAATTTAGTAAATTACTCAAACACTAGGTTACTGCATTGCATGAGTCGTTTCTGTCAGAAAGCTTATTTTTTAGCTCAAGTGTCATTTATAGCACACGATATTTTTTTCATCGCAAAAAAGTGAAAATCGCCTCCGACTTACAAGTAGGTTTCCTTACGGCCCAAGGGACTAAGTGGAACCTCCTTGATTAACAAGTTTAGAGACCCCTGTTAATTTAAACCAGTTTGAAACTTTTTTGGAACGTTACTAAAAGACATAATAACATTTAACGTGTAATAATTTGAAAACGATTTATAGTAAATATCAATAAGTTTATAAATTGCCTAGTGCCGGCCTTAGGGCGATCGCGCCGTGGGGGCGACTTGGTCCGTTTGGGGTGTTGGTCAATCTACAGGGGCGATAGCCAATTGTTATAAATTAATAAAAAATACAAACTGCATTAAAATAATTAATTTTAGCATATCAATAAAGTAGCAATATTAGAGAAATATTTAATGACATAAAATTCAAATATTACATAATTTAAAATGGCTTAAGAAATAAATTCATTTTTTTAGGGTGGGGATGACGTCATAGTCCGGTGGTGCCGAATGTTTAAGGCCGGCACTGGTTATACCAATTATTAAAATTTAGCATATAGTATATAAATACATGGATTTCACTGATTTTACTTTTCTTTTTTTTTTTTTTTTTTGTTAAAAACAATACGGCATTCATTTTCTTTAGACTTTATATAAAATATTTTTCATTTTGAATCCATATTTAGACGTAAAAAAAAACAACGTATTCTGGTACATGGTGCGTTTGAGCCACCAAACGAAAAAAAGGTGAATTAAAAACACATTAATAGTTTATAGAAAAACTTCGCTAGCCAGGAAATATTACATTGGATACAACAGGAATGGAGCGTTGAGGGTTTTTTTATTCCAGAACCTTTGATAAATTTGCCCAATCGGATACCAAGAAATCCTTAAAAATACATTTGGGCGGAGGTGAATGAGCGAAAGAGGAGATTGTTGAATGGATGAGTCAACGGATACAAACCTGCTCCTAGTGACGACAGAGCAGGCCCTGGGGCAACCTTGAGGGGGCCTTGGTGCCTAGCGCCATCCCGGCCAGGCCACAATGGATAAGTGAGTCCCATTAGGATCCTCCACATGGCAATAGTTATATATATATATATATATATATATATATATATATATATATATATATATATCTGTGTGTGTGTGTGTGTGCATACATACCATAGGCGCCGACTACAGGGGGAAGAGGAGAGAGAGGGAAACGATCGCCCTCCCCTCCACCCGATATACTCCATGAAAAATACAACAAGTATATGTGACACTGGTAACATGACATGTACAACATGAAGAGAAACTACCCATTGGTAGAACCCAAATTAAAGTTCTATATTAGAAGGTCCGAGGCCATCTTCTTTTCAGACGCCTCGGAGGATTATCTGAGATCGGGGAGAAAGCAAGGTTTGAAACGAGAGGGTTCGGATGGTTCTGCAGTTTGTTATGGAAGGATAGGTATCTGGATAGAGCTAAATCGGAAACATATAGTACATTAAGGTCGTTATGGATGATTTTATTTGTGACAAAGTGAGGAGCGTTGAGGATTTTACGAAGGATTTTGGATTGTAAGGATTGGATACGAGAGGAATTCGATGGTTTAGTGGAGCCCCAAAGCTCAACTAGGTAAGTCCAAATAGGTTTATTATTGTCATATATATGAGTCGTTTGTAATTGATTGAAAGCTTAGAGCGTTTGTCTAGTAAGTGCTGCAGTAGTCGAAAACGTCGGGCGGTTTCTAGTCGTTTCAGTCTGGTATGGGGGTAACCGATAATTTGAAGAGAAAAAAATAAATAAATAAGCTTCAGGGATGAATGAAATATGTCAAGTAAAATCGACTAGTTGGTTAGAATTATTTTTTAAAAATAGGACCTATAATGAATAAATACCGTGTACCGAATTTTTTTCGATAGGTAACAATTTTCCATTCATTATATAAATAAAATAAAACACAGGAATTTCTATATTCATTTATTATCAATATGATATGTGAACACATTTTATTTTGTATGGAATATTACTTGTAATATAAATATATCATTAGTAGCAATCTACTACGATTATTAATCAACAGTTTCGATCAACGCTGGAAGAGAAATAAAAATAAAAATAATCACATATAAAATACGAACTGCTTCAATATCGTGTAATTCTATCGACAAGAAAAATTACCTATTTTTTATTATTATTTTTTTGTTTGGCTTTAAACATTTATTTACACATGTCAACTTGTGTCGAGAATCCGTAGATGTGCTGGAATACGAGAAGTAATGACATGTCAGACGTGGGGAATGACATTACTCAGCAGCACTAGCGATCCAGAATTTAATTTTGGAGAGTTTCAGCCCAAAAAGTTTATATATATATCGAATCATTATATATATATATATATATATATATATATATATATATAATGATAATTACTTTGGAAAATAAAGAAAGTGTGATCACTAACTATATGAAAGTGTTTAAGTGATTCTTGAAGTCCTATTAAATATAGTTAAATAAATAATACTTTAAGAGATAATTTTTTTATATTTTTTTTAACATAAAAGCGTTACATTTTACCATTTTTGGGGACGAGGGTTAAGGCCCTCGAAAGCCTCCGTTTCCTCCTCGTAGATTCGCCTGGACTCAGCAGTACATCTTCCTTGGGGCTTGTTTCAATTACTTAGGTTTTCTAAAAATGGAGATCTCTCATCCAACGCCTGTTTTATCTACTCCTCATATTCAGGGCTATGTCAGCTGTTGCCATCTCTCTATAAAATCGTTGGTAGTCGTTAATGTTTCCCAAAACCAAGGCCGCCTAACATTTACAAGACTAAGACCAGAGACTGGTAAAAAAAATCGAATTTTTAAATAAATATTAAGGCAAAATAGTTAATAATACTCGACAATTTTATTTACTATATGTTAACAATTGGTATAACCAATATACTATTGCTTTTGACTCTTCTAATTTTTCATTCGGGCTTAGTTAGGTTTCTCCTAGCTAAAAAATTACAGTAATATCTCTATAGTAATAAGCTAATAAGTAACTGCAAGACTGTTTCGAGACTCTTGCGCAAGACCAAGACTCGTCTCGGTCTCGCATTTGGGTAACACAAGTAGTCGTTATGTGTTGGCCGACTGTTGGAAGGTGGAATTCGATATGTAGAATTTTGTTAGTGACGTACCAATGCGTTTTTGTTATGAGGCGAATAATTTTGATAAAGGTTTGAAGTCTATAATTTTTCTTTAAAATTCATAATATACTAATATAATTATTAATCAATAATAAGTTCTTCATTATCGCATATTGTATCGACAAAAAAAATTGCCAATTTTTATTTCGTTCACCCATGTGGTTCTAAAGTGTTCTTGACACTAATTTCTTCTTACTGTTATTAAGCAGCGATGAATAATGTTTTCTTTTTTCATTAATTTTTTCATTAATAATAGTGATTATCCATTATCCATCCATTAAACAAATTTGAAACATTAGATAAAAAATATATCGTAAAATCTAAATAAATAAATACAAAATACAAATAGAACTGAGTTTATTTAGTAATAAATTCTACCAATTATTTTTTTATGATAAATCGCAATCTATAACGATAATACTGAAAGTAAAAACTCGTTGAATAATATCATCCAATTATTATCTAAAGATAAGATGTGAATTATTCAATAATATGAATCCCGATATTTTATATCTCAAGTTGCACCATCTATGAATTAATAAGTCGTAAATTCCTTAGATAAATCGAGAAGGGATAAAAAAAAAAAAAATCACTTCAAAAGATATTGCATAAAATGTAAGATGGGATAGCTCCACTATTTATAGGAGAACTATTCGTCATAGGTAACAGCTACGTGATTCCAATGTTTATTTCTAATCGGCTGAAGATGGACGATGGAATGAGCGTATTGTATAATCAGCAAGTTTTCTGCATCCGGAATTTATGAGGTCTTTTTTATATGAAATTCGAACTATCTTCGGACATTATTTCTTTAAAAAATGTTTTAATCGGGAAGATGGAAATTTAAAAAAATAAACATAATTATTTTAATTCTTCTTCAAACTTTCCTCAAATAGTGAGATCCGGGATTGAGAGTTTAAATTCGACGGTCTTTCTGAGACCCTCCCATCGCAAAGTCAGTGGGGTACGGCCCAATTAGCTTCCTGATGTCCCTCAGCTCAGGACATATCCGGAGGATATGCTCTGTATTCTAGTAGCTTACTCTACAGCTACGGATAGGATTTTCTTCAATTTAAAATTTTTTATAGAGGTGTGCCCTCATCCTGTTCTGAATCTAAAGACTGAAGCTCTATCCTGTTCAACCTATAATATCGTCTACAGGATTGTAATTTGGATGGGCATCATTCCACCTTTGTCGTATAGTAGCTCTATTCATAGAAATGGTATCCTGAAAAGTTTGAGTGAAGTTTATTTGAGGGGATGCAGTTCCTTCCTTTGCTAGCTGGCTATTTCATTTCCATTTAGTCCGCAATGCCCTGGTATCCATTGGAGTACTACTCTCTAGATTTCCATTTGGACTAAGGGACTGCTTTCAAATTTTGATATACGTACTAACAAATGATAGCCATCAAAAATCGCGGGGTTAAATAAATAACCTATATTTATATGAGTATAGTGCTCTCGATCAATCTCAGCTGGCTTTAGTACCAGTGATGCGGTTGAGAGAGTAGCGCAGGATTCTCCTGCATTTCCCTCGCCTGATTGTATATAGGTATGCATGTGTTTTTTTGCTTAGTTTTAATTTGCTTATTTTTAGGTTATTTTATTTTATTATTTATTGTATATACTTTTGATGGTTATTTCGCTTCTATTTATTTTACATTTTTTGTACATATAGTGTGAATGTTATCCTACCTTACTATAACCAATGCCCAAGAGACAGATTGTTGTAATACTCAATAAATAAATTTAATATATATATATGAAACTGGGGAAAACACAATATAGTTCGAAATGTATAAGAAAACAGACGTCCTATGAAGGAGGGGAAGGGTGTCAAGATAAATAAATAAATTTTAAAGAGTGTTATTCAATGCACGAAAAGAAGAAATGCTCAAATAAATTAAAGAATTCAATCAATTTTGAAGTAACTTCGAGTATGAAAAAAGAAGCAGTTCAAAAACTGAATAAAGCCAATACAACTTTGTATACTCTAGAAGACGCTAAAGATTTATAGCTTTCTCTTCTTGTTCAATAATAAATTTACATTATTCATTTATAGTATTTCCAATTTATATTCAAGTTTTTTTCAACTGAACATCAATTTTTTCCTAGATAAATTCAAGTATTCCTAAGACTATTATTTACTGTAAGTTACAGGTTAAACTGTGTATTACAGATTTAAATTAAACCTATTCCAAACAAACTAAATTCAACATCTTCCATTTCAAATTTCGATTTATTTTAACTTTTAGGAACTATTCGTTGAAAGAGATAATGAAATCTTTTATACAACGATTTAAAAAAATAAATAAATTTGGATTTTAAATAGAAAAGGTTTAATTTATCTAGGAAACAATTGAATTGACTTCTAAAAAGTTGAACCTGATATGGAAATGCTATTATTCAGTCCTAGAACATCGAATACATAATGAATTAAAATAAATATTATAATTTATTTTTTGCCTTAAGGTTTGTCCCATTCATTTTGAAGCACGAGCTATTTTCGCATCAATGAATAAGATATAAATTAAATGCACTTAAGATCCATGAAAATTGTACTTTGGGACATTTCACAATAAACCTAAAATGCATTTTAGTTTGAATTATCTTCTTTATCGGTTGTTACCTTGTCTTTATCTCTGATGAAGGCCTAAAGCTTGGGCCAAAACGTCAGCAAAAATAAATTATGTACAGCACTTGCAAATAACGCAAATCATTACCATAGAATCTTCTTCATTCATGTACTATCGATCAATCTTTAAATAGGAGAAAATATTTTACGTAAAGTGTTTCCTAACTCATTCAACTTCTTGCACACCCAAAGGACAGCCGGCAACAGAACACAAGGGGACAAACCGTGGACTACCATCAATCGTACGGACAGACACCAACGCTTCGGCTCCTGCTAACTAACTGATTTCTTCACAGTTCTGCGGACGCCCACGTTTCAAAACGTCAACGAGAAAATAGCGATAACTGATGACCGCTTAAGTAACAGGAAATAAATAACGATTAGGAGAAAAAAATAATGTTACGACAAAGTTCATTCGGACAAAATTACAAAATAAGGAAGAATATCAAAAAGATTTACAACCATTTGCAGTATTGCATTGCAATACTCGTATATAGATAAGTAAATTAATTAATAGATTAATCATATTAATCTATATATTTTCTACAATAAATTTCTAGTTATCATAGCTAAAAAAAAATGTCTAAAAGACTCTTTACAAAATGATTATCGATGATGTTGAAACAATGTATCATGAATTTCATTATATTCCTTTAGCGCGATAGATTCCAGCAGTTAGAGTAGGCTTTCGTCAGTTTTTGAGCCGTTGATGTAAATGAGGGTACGATCATTGTGGACGGCTTTGAACTATTAAAACTTTTGTAATCTAATTCTCTTCTTCATCTTCCTTCTTGTGTCTTTCAGCGTGGAGGTGCCTCAGTCCATGCCAGCCACGCATCCCGGTCTCTGGCTAGCGCATAGCCCTGGAGCCAGGGCCCAAAAATCGACCTGATCGCAGGCGAAGGTTTGATTGTAAATTACGAAAGTGTACGTTATTCTGAGTAAAAAAAACCTTGTCCAGAGCCGCTGCTTTCAAAAATGGCGTCTAATTTAATGAATATTAGGCCAGTAATTTGAGGATCGAAACGGGAAATCCATTGCGAAAAATGTGAGAAAAGCTTTTATTTTTTTAACTTGTATATATGGGTTTAGACATGTAAAAAACAAAATTGCTAACGCGGGCCACCAAGGGAAAACTTTTTACATCCAAAAAAGTCAGATTTTTTCGATATTTTTGGGGTTTTTCACCTATAACTCCTAAACAATGCATCAAAGCGAAAAATGTATTCTTTAATAAATTAAAGAACGTTAAATTTTGCTTCAAACGAGTAAATAAACTTTATAATTTGGTAATGCGATAAGGTATAAAACCACGGTCAACCAACGCTGAACTTTACCAAATTTGTCAAAAACTGAGACAAATTACTATAAATGGTCCTGTAACTTGGAAATGAGTTCCCTAAGAGGAAAAACCCATAGAATTAAAGTTGTAGAGCATCAAATTTTGCGTCCATTGAGTACTGACATTTTTATTTTAGGCCAATTATATATCTTGAATCGGGATTCGTTAGTCCTTCATAAAATTCGGAATCTTTCGGCACATCGTTTACCAAAATCTTTTGCTGTTGAAAGGTGGAAAAGAAGCTTATACTGCATGTAACAGACTTTAAACAAAACTAACTCATTAGAAAAGACACTCATACTGTTGAAATATTGAAAATCAGGTTTACCTTCATTACCAATTTCTAACCATCGATAGATTACCAATTTTTTTCGCAGCCAATGAGCTACATTAAATTATTTGGTACTCAGTTACGTAAAATTTGATGCTCTACAACTTTGATTCTATGGGTTATTCCACTTAGGGAACTCATTTCCAAGTTACAGGACCATTTATAATAATTTTTCTCAGATTTTGACAAATTTGGTAAAACTCAGCTTTGGTTGACAGTGGTTTTATACCTTACGGCGTAACCAAATTTTAATGTTTATGTAATCGTTTGACGCAAAATTTAACCTTCTTTAATTTGTTAAAGAATACATTTTTCGTTTTGATGCATTGTTTAGGAGTTATAGGTGAAAAACCCAAAAAATATCGAAAAAATCTGACTTTTTTGGCTGTAAAAAGTTTTCCCTTGGTGGCCCGCGTTAGCAATTTTGTTTTTTACATGTCTAAACCCATATATACAAGTTAAAAAAATAAAAACTTTTCTCACATTTTTTGCAATGGATTTCCCGTTTCGATCCTCAAATTATTGGCCTAATATATTTTAAATCAGCCGCCATTTTTGAAAGCAGCGGCTCTGGAACGGCAGACAAGGTTTTTTTTACTCAGAATAACATACACTTTCATAATTTACAATCAAACCTTCGCCTGCGATCAGGTCGATTTTTGGGCCCTGGCTCCAGGGCTAGGCATGACATTCAGCCCGCATCCTCTTTGCTGTCCCAGCTTGGATCCGTCCATGTTATCCTAGGTCTGCCCTGGGGACGTGTTCCAATTGGGCAAAATCCAATTGGGCTTCGAAATACTTCCTTGTAATCCATTTTTAAAGTGTAAATATCTTGGTATAAGAGATTGCCATCATGAAAATTAAAATAATTTTCAAAAATTTATATCGGTCTCTTTGCTAGAAAAAAAAAGAAAGATCAAAGATCAAATTTCGTTCTCCATAAATCAACCGAAGTTGAGTAATAGTTAAATTATATAATTAATTCTAAATTATTCTATATATTGCGTTAGTTAATTGAATTAATTTCCAATAAATCCCAGCGTTGCGCAAATTATGCAGCTTAAGAATTTTCTGGGCAAAGCGTGGTGAGATGCAAATAAGGAGGCTAATTCAATTTCTTCAAGAGACCAGCTAACGCCTCGCCAACGCCCACTTGGCTATTTTCAGTTTTAATCGTTACTCCCTTCCAAGGTTGTAATTAACTATAATGAGCTCTAGCTTCGGTCCCGGATATAGTTTTTGCCAATATGCTAAATTTATTACCCCTCTAGACTTTCTAATCTGACTTCATCTAGAAAGTGGATTGTCGCTCTTAAAACACCTGTACATTGCACCTGTAATTAATTGAAAATAGATACCATTCAAAGGGGGAGGGGGTGGAGGAAAGAGTTGAAATGTGTGGTGGCGTTTAGTATCTTAGAAGCTGACACTAGAAAGTCTTCTACCATCATAGCTCGGGAATTTTATCGTTACATTGCTGTTGCATCGTTGATTACCATGCAAAGATAATCAGCTTAAACTGCTAAATATAAGGTTAGAAAATAATTTCTTTAGGTTTTCAGGATGAAAAAACAAAATCAATGTATTCTACACAAAATATCATTTATTTTAATCTACCCTATTAATCTCTTTTTTCTCAGTTTGCTGGTGTTCCTCAAGGTAGTATCCTAGGTCCTATCCTTTACACAGTTTATACAGCTGACATTCCAACTCATGCCAACACTGTCATCACCACCTATGCCCCATCATGACGATGATACGTGTATCCTATCAGTTAACAATGATCCATCAATTGCATCCCAAACTCTCCAATCACACATTAAAAGCTTGAAGAATGGTGTTAAAACTGGAGGATTAAAATAAACTCCAATAAATTCCATCAAATTACTTTTACCCTTCGTCGCAAACCTATGACTTTCTGCCCTACTAACAATACCCCACTTATCCCTGTTGAACAAATCCGATACCTAGGACTCCACCTGGGCCAACGACTCACTTGGAATCCTCATCCCAGACTGAAACGACAAGAAACCCCTCAACGTTTTCGACTACTCCAGCACTTAATAGACAAACGCTCTAAACTTCCAATTACTTAAAGACTTATATATATGACTATAATAAGGCCTATTTGGACTTACGGAATCGAGCTTTGGGGCTCTACTAAACCATCGAATTTCTCTCTTATTCAATCCTTACAATCCAAAATCCTTCATAAAATGCTCAATGCACCTTATTTTGTCACAAATAAAATCATTCATAGCGACCTTAACGTACCATATGTTTCCGATTTAGCCCAATCCAGATTCCTATCCTTCCATAATAAACTTCTGAACCATCCGAACCCTTTTGTTTCCAATTTTTGCTTCCTCTTCTATTTCTGATAACCCTCCGAAGCGTCTGAAAAGAAAATGGCCTCGGGACCTTCTAATATAGGACTTTAATTTGAGTTCTACCGATGGGCAGTTTCTCTTCATGCTGTACATGTCATGTTACCAATGTCACATTTACTTGTTGTATTTTTTATATAATACAGTTGTAAATTTCATTAAAATAACAAAAAAAATAATCTAGAAAAAAATATTTAGTAAGACCTGTTCCCATTTTTTCACTAACTGCATAAAACGCTATGTTCATGGAACATTTAATATTTATAGACAATAAGTGGAGTTTCCTGAACGGGTGAAAACAAAAATCTATAAAAAAATATTTTAGAGATTGCCATTTTAGTTTACTGTTTTTATTAAATTATGAAAATAGCCAATAGTCAGGATTTTTAATATAGCTAGTCTGAAAATCCTAATAAAATAACAATAATAATGTAAATAAAACGATGCTTGATAAAAATAGTATTATAAATGAATATATACAAGAATATTCATATTATATATAAATGAATGGAATGGAAAATAGAAAATTGTAATACAAATAAATAGTCTGCTGTACAGTCCCCTTCTTATCAAATTATTAACACCCGGCTAAAACTTTGTAAATAGCTTTATTCATTGTAACCTACATATAGTTATCAATCTAGAGATTTAAACGTTATCGATTTAATTAGGCACTGAAAACTTGAAAATAATAATTTACTTTCCACTTGGGTCGTAAGATTATTTGATCACAAATCGATAAAAAATGTGACCTACAAAAATATTATGCCGTATGTCCTATATAACCTCTTTATTTTGACAATACTTTTTAAGGCCAACTTTTTCTCGATTTCGTACTCAAATTATCTTATTATTTAAGAGGAAAGAAAATGGATATTTACTAGTTTTTATTACCTAATTAAATAGACAAAGTTTGCCGATCTCCAGATTGAAAACGCACCAATTCCGAGAATCTTCGTTAATAAAATATTTGTAGTTTACGATGAGATGAAGCTTTTTGCGAAATTTTAGGCAAATATTAATAATTTGATAAAAAGGGGTCTGTACCACGGACTAAAAACATAGCTTGACTAATAATCTTTACTATTTATCATCCTCGTATGGACCAATCCCCATTTTACAAATTATACAAGTGTCCATTTAACTGTACTACTCCTTGCTCAAATATAACTGTAATTTTCATGTATTCTGTAGTTCAGATTGTATTATTTTTGTCAACATAAAACAAACGGAACAAAACAACAGTTCGGTAAAAAAATTAATTTCTTTGAAAATCTATATTTACATCGCACTTGTTACCAGGAGATAAGCATAATGTTACGGCCCTATAATGTTAGTATGTGGAGTGGAGTGGTGGTTTCAATTAACCTTATTTATTTATTTTTACCCTACCTTACCTAACGGCAATATGGGTTTTGCTGAGGGTAGCGTAATAAATAATATTAATAGTTTCAATTAATCAGTTACTTATTACTTATTCGTAAACCTCAGATTTGCGGAAAAAATCACATGATAAGTTTGACTAGTGCACTAGATCAGAAGTAACCTTGCAGGTACAAGAGCGAGGTAGCCAGAGCTCAAGAACAGTAAGGAGGTCGCGGCCCAAAATGATTCACCCACTGACCTGTGGGTGGTGATGCTCCTTGATATTTCTCCTGTTTGTCACATTTCTGTCAATGCGTGTCCTTGCGCGTTGGTGTCCTTATCATCGCTTCCTGCATGACCCTCCGCCTTTGTCTGCCGTCTGGGAGGCGCAGTTAGTCTCGAGTTACACAACCAGCCTCTGTTATGTCAGGAGCTGTCATTGTTACCTGCAGATGGGATCGGGCGAAAATGCAACTCGTGGGTCTGGCGAGAACTTCCTCGTCAGATCGAACAATGAGATTTCGTCGGTTCATTGTTCTATAATGTAAATAAATAATGAATGGCCGGGACCTTTTGCGGCGAATTTCACGGTTTAATCTGAGAGAGAATATTAAGGTAGCGTGTTTTAAATAGATTTACCTATACAACATATACAATTTTGTTGATCCAATGGAACAACGCAATTGTCATATTAAATTGAGTCCGAAAAACATGTTCAATAGAACCAAATTATGTTATTATTATATTGTTATGTTAAATTATGTTATTTAAATGATATTCATCTTAATTACTTTGTCTCTCATAAAAAATTGTATGCAGTTAGGTTATTGTTACGACGGAGTAACGAGTTATAGTATGATTTTTTCTAAAATTAAAGCTCATGTTTATCTGTTTGTTAATTATTAAACTAATTTTTTTTTTATATAAAAAAAATTATATTCGACTTATTGTTGACAATCAGCAAATGTGACGGCGAAACATGAAATAATGATATAATAGGCATGGGGAAGGAAAGTACTCAGCAATACCTCACCTCTTCTCTAACTTGTTCCAATTACTTAGGTTGTTCAAGGAAGAAGATCTCTCATCCAACGCCTTAAAATTTAAATTTAAAATCTAAGCTAGATTAAATTTGAAACCCTTGATTAGCCAAATAAAAATTAAAACTACAAAATGGAACGGATAAAAGAATATAACAATCGTAAAATAAATTTTAAAAATTATTATCTATGTGCATACAGCTCAAAAAGAGGCATAAAAGTAATAATTAATAACGGTTTAAATAATTACTTCACGTCTTTTGTTGAGCTATAAGTTCATTTATAGTAATATTACTCGTGGAGTAGCCGTATATACACTGGTTTGTTTGATTATCCTTCGTATTTATTAATATTCAAATTTATTTATTTAAAACATATTTATATTAGTTTTTTTTTTTAATTTTTCGTTACACATATTTTTTCTTTTATCGCTTAGTAATCGGCTGTATAATATAACCTTTCTCTACTGCTTTTATTGTTCAGTATGCATTTGGTTTTCTTGGGGATATGGACGTACTAAATGTATTTATTTTTTTTCTTTCTGCATATATGTAATCTTGTTTTTTTCTGTCCTGGTGATGCCTGAATTGGCGTAACGTTGGTAGATTAACTGTTCATCAGTATATTAGAAACTCAAGACTTTATAATTTGGATTATTCCATTTATATCCTTTTTCTTTTTTTTAAATACTAATTAAATTAATATTTGTACTAAAGACTTGTAAAAATATCCATAGACTGATTGTGAAAAAAGCTTAAAATAATTCGGAAAATCAGATAACTTTTGCATGAATTTTTTAACTTCTGATAACCGACAGTTAATGACTTGTTTATTTAACGATTCACAATAATTTGTGATAGGGTGTAAATGAAAATCAAGATGCTGCAAAGACAAAAGAAAAAATTGATAGTTTTTTGACCTAATGTGTTCTATATCCAAGTCATCGTTGGCAGATTGCGCCCGCATCAAGTGGATTTACGCCACCAAGATGACTGAACGAAAAGACAATTATGACTCAAGACTCCGATTTGCGGTGAACTTAACCAATCTTTCTTCTTCGAAACCATGACCCTAAGTGCACTTAGATTCCAGCCAGGATCCACAATTTCCACCCATTAACATTACACGCTTCCTAAATGTTTTCAGGTCAGCCGAAAGAGAGAGAAAGAAAAGAAAAAAAATTAGATACTGCATTCGAATTTCATCATAGCAGTATTCTGCCGGAGGGGCTCATTACCGATGTAAATCACCAATGAGGGCTAGGTCGATATAATTTATATCCGATGTGGGAGATCGATTATACATATTACTTAACGCAATCGACCTGAATTCGGATACCAAGGAGGTTTGAATTGTCTTGTAATTCAATTTTGATTATTGAGCACTATTAAGTCTTGTTTTATGGAGTTGATAAGTTAGTAATAAGCAGTCATGATGAGCTATTAAACTAAATAATGTAAACGAATATATTTATAGGAATGGTGTGCAATCACTTATGTCGTTTATTTAGTTTGGCTAATCTCTACTGGTTTTAGCACCAGTAACACGATTGAGAGAGTAACGCAGGAATCTCCTGGAGTCCTGTTTTTTCCACTATAGTTGGAGGGACAAGCCTGGTTTGGAGTTCCCTCGCATGATCGCAAAAAAAAAGAAGTGTTTTTTTTTTTAATTTAATTATCTTTTTCTATTTATTTAATATAACTTTTTATTAGAATTTAGTCCTTATTTCGCTTCTCTTTATTTTATATCTGTGTTTCTATATTGTCTTGCCTCACTATATTTATAGTCCATTATATTACTCAATAAATAAATAAAAACGGTTTGGCGATGTTTCGACCCAAGCTTGAGTATCATGAGGGCTAAAAATTAACTGAGGCCTTCATTACTTTTTAACAGAGGAAAGTTTATTTTTGTTCTATTTCCTTGAATAATTGTTGTTATATATGTACAGAATAAAGAACGTTTTCCCTCGTTATAAGTTAAATATTAATTATTAATTAGTAGTTACTTTGCAAGTTTTTATACTGTCGGAGCGATTGTTTTTTTTTTTTTTTGCGAAGAGTATGGTTGTGACATATTTTCTGGATAACGTTATGACGCAAGTATATATATATATATATATATATATATTTTATTTATTTATTTATTTTTTTTGCTTTTAGATAATCGGAAAAGGCTCGAAAGAAGACCGCAAGTTGATTCTTAAACAAATGTTTACGCCTTATTAGCTATAAGCGACTACATTTTTTTATATAATACAATTTTTTTTTTAACTTTCAATATCAATCTGCACCTGTCGATGACCGCTATCAATCAGCAGACGGTCTGATTAAATTAATCTCTCATCTACGGTCTCTCATCCAGCGATTTTTTAGTCTCCTCCTCGTATTTATTGCTGGGCATTTCAACTGAAGACATATATCTGATTAGTATGTTAGTATGTCCGTGCAAATTATTATGAAACCGTTTGTAAAGAGTTCTTATGTGTTGGTCAACTGTAGGCAAGAGGAAGTATATATAGAGGAAGGAGTAATATATATTACAATAAAAGTAATTTTAGACTATTTTTTTTTTTTAACTGTCACTGCCGATCTCAAGCACAGTAACAACCATCCTTGAGTTGGGGTCGGTTGTAACACTTTTCTTTCTTTTTTTTTTTTAATTGGCTCTAATGAAATAGCAAAATTTTAGTATTTATACGTATTCTAGCGTACACTTAACTATAAAAAACACCTTCTATACTACAAAATTGAGGACGATTAAATATAAATTGTCAGAACCGTGCCCGGTCACCCCTACTATGCTAACATAAAATTAAATCCGCTTAGAACGATAGCTGAGAATAATAATCATGTTGAATATTTTTATAATAAATGTATAATTAAAAAATGATATCACAGAATACAAAACTTAATAAAGACGACATACCTACTATTAATACTAGTTAGCTGTTATACATACAGTAAGTACCAAAAGAGATATTCGATTCCAAGCTTACCTGCAACAAAAACAAAATAACGATTAAAAATAAGATATTTTTATAAAAATGAAGCTTAAAAAAAATATACGATGTTCAAGCACACATAGAATTGAAAACATCAACAATGTAAAATTAATAGTATTAAAAACAAATATTCATTTGTGTTTTGTATTCACAAAATAATAACATTAAAAATATATGTAACTATGGTTGTGAACTTTTTTTTCCTATATTCATAAATTACAAACTTCTACAATATATTGGTAAGCGGTTCTATTGTATCCCAGTATTTTTCAATTGTTTTTATTACACCTTTCAAGTTAATAATGGTAAATAAATTTTGAATACTTAATAGTTGACTGTTGCATAATAATATTGTATAATACAAACTCAGCACCTCTTTGCCATAGTTCCAGACTCCAAGGTAACAACAGATCCGCAACGCAGGCTTTACCTCAACTTCACATCTCAGACTCTCCACGGATCGCTTCACTTCATTCGTCTACTCCGTCTGCCTCACCTTCATCTCCTGGTCTGTCCAAATACATGGCATCACTTTGAATTCACCGAATTCAGTTGTCTAGGCATCTTCAATTTTCTTAAAACTAAATTCCATTCATATAAATCAAAAATAATAATTTTTGCGACCTCCACAAACAGCTCACAGTAAAAACTGAGCAACGGATTTTCCTATTAAAGTGCAGATCAAACCAAGTCTTCCCTAAATGTATCGAGTACAGGTTCAATAATTTTCATGCTGTCCCCTCATTAAATTACTATGTACCACCCCGAACCATTTCCTTCATAAATAAATTTTTTATATCAAAACAGGACAATATGGAAACATACACTATTGTCTATTTTATTTATTCTTTCAAGCATTTGATCCACCTCCATTGAGTTCGTTTTTATCATTGTTACTATCTGATTTTAGGCTTGAGTGTGGAATTGAGATATTGAGCCACTTTCATGTAACATTACTTATCCATACATTCTAGTTGTATTGTAGTTAGGGTTAATTTCTTTTAATACGATTTTTTAAAGTAAATAACAAAGCTCTATTACACAAATTTTGACATCAAAAGAAGGTAAATCTTAAAATTTCCTTAATGATTAATAATTTACTTATTTAAATTAGTGATACTAGTTTATGTTGTATCCAACGACTGTAAAATATTTACGGGAAAGTCTTAAGTTGGAAGTTTATGTAATGTTAGATTATTATATATTTTCCATTATGCCTAAGAATTTCATGTAATGTACGAATGTAATTGACATACTCTGCATTTAATTTTGGTGTGTCTAGTCAAGATCATCATAAAGAAATGTTTTGTAAAATTATTCAGGTTTGTATCATGATTAATACTATAACACAATTTCAAGACAATGATGTAGGCAAGCATTATAATATTTCCTGCTTAATGTGAAATATTCAAAGGAATTTTGTAGAGAAAAAATAGAATAGGTATTGTTTTTCCTTTCAACGTTTTTTTTTTCCTTTTAATTATGATAAAATAAGGAAAAATTTCATTATTACTAATAATTAAGTATTACATAATAATACGAACGCAATAAGCATATTCAAGATTGTTATATCTATGCCCCGGAGATAAAGGACACCATGTCCATTATTTCATTAAATGATTTAGTAGGGAAGAAACAAATTTTAATAGCTCAAAGTCATGGAACATTGGCTTCCCTAAACAAACACAGACACAGATAAAAATCAAAAATCTATTCCTTCTAAATTGTTATAATAAAATCATAAAACATAAGAAACTATAAGCTTCTTAAACAAAAAAAAATTAAAATGTTAACTAATTAATTAATATACTAATATTAATATCTAAAATCACTGAATATTAATTATTATTATTTTGAAATGTATATAATATATTCTTTTGAGCGACTTCATATCTAGGACGGACATCTGTCATTTTTAGAAAGTAGAGAAGAAGCCAATTTTTGTTTTATAGGTTCAACTCAAAACTGTTGGTGAAGATTGTATTTAAGAATGATTGAATATAATCATGATAAAAAAAAATGTTTAGAATTGGTTTAAAAATAAGCTATATTACAAAAATTGACATTTCTTGACTTTTTAAAAATGGCATTGACTTTAATATAACGCAACTCATATCCGATATTCAATATGAGTATATTCAATTCCCTTCATTTTCAAAAAGTTAATTTATACTGAGTTGTTTGGTTGATTCCAAACGTTACTGGCATGAATGACACTTACAGCCATTATTTAAATTCCGTGTAATTTTCAGTTAAATTGTAATTATTTTTACTCAGAGTTTATAAAAAAAAGAAGTCTTATTCGTGATTGTGTTCATATCCATCGATGTACAACCAGCTCGTTGTGGTCTCGATTTTCCCCTCAAATATTAAAGCTGCGTGAACTTCACGCGCATTTTTATATGCCAGATTAATTAGATTTGTCCTGACTGAAGAAATGTATGGGTCTATTTAACTCAGAACAAACAAAAAGTTGAGTTTTTATTTTTGCATGAGTGAAAACTCTATTAATGCGAAATAGAAATAGAGTTGAATTCTTCCTCATTTTTATATACGCTGGTGAACATAATTTGTGGATAAGAAACCCGCGAATGTCTAGAGAATATTGTTTTTCCGAAAAGGGCTCGGAAATTTTATTCTCATACGAAAAATTACAAACCTTGAAATATAGATATTTTTTATCCAATGAAAACTGTGAGGAAGCTATACTGACCTTACTTGGCAGACTTTTTTTTTAAATCGTTTTACGCTCAGTATCCAGGGATACTCGGAAGAGTAGTTTGGCGACAGCTGATTTTCAAAACTTTTTAATAGTTTTTAATTAGTTTGGAGACATTTTGGTAGGTAATAAACACTACCACGTTTGGGGGAATGGACACCCTTGCTTGCCATGTACTATTAATATGCGCTATAACATTTTCCATATAAATAAAAATGCTCCCTTTAAATGAGAAGGCGCTTCGGGTACACCATACCGCATTACAAACTATTCGTGAAATTAATTCGACCGAGCTATGAGGCAGGGTAATAAGTTAGCTAAAATGCTATCAAATTATCTAAAAGAGAGGAAGGAATTAGTTTCTTCTCTGCTTTCATCTTGAAATAAAATAAACACTTCACCACTCTTGAAATCTAGCTGGTGCAGCTTTCAAGTTTAATAAGCTTCTATCCTGATTCGGTATTTCATTTTCTTGAATATACCTGTGAAATAATAATTATAACAACAAAAATAGAGAAAAAACAACTAGAAGTACCAAAGCTTTTAGATACTGGGTCATGACTATTTCAAACAGAGACTAGGACACAACTAAAACTGTCTGAGTCCAACTAATAATAAACATACTACTAACTCTTGATCAGTGCTAATCGTCTGGATAGGGATTATTCTTGTCAGAGATATGTGTTAGTGGGTCTGAGGGAAACGGAGGAATTTGGAACGCGAATCAAAACGCAAAAATTTGGAACAGAGCACACCATTAATCTAAGCGCCCTTCTGGGAATTTCGCTATTTGCTCGTTTAATTAGAAATTGGCAAAAGAACAAATACCACAGATAACCATGATTTTAATATATATGTATAAATACATACACACACACATATGTATATATATATTATCTTCCCCGTCAACTTTCAAATACCTCCTTTTCCAATATCTCCTTACATCCCAAACAGAAGATTTACCACCATAAATTACACTTTATGAACTGAATTTGCGTGAAGTAAATGGTGGTGCTTACTGCTTAAGTTTTAACATAAGACAGATAAACAATGATCTTTGTCACCTAGTTTGACTATTATTTTTACTATTTTTTTTTTTCTTCGCCTCAGGTTGTGCTTTTTCTTTCGGGTATATATGTTTATATTTTATATTTTTGTCTTTCTGTGTTCCAATATGAGAATGTACGTATAAATAGTTCCTTTTATTTATTTTATTTATTTTTTCCATTACACCACAAGTAATCCCAAGATTTTATTTTATCTTAGTGTCTACATATTATTATATAAATCACTGTAGATATTATTACATTTTGTATTAAGTTAGTTTTCTATTATATAGCCTATTGTTTTTAAATTGTGTTGTTATGTATATATAAATATGTAATTTCTCTTCTTTTTTTTTTTTTCATCACAATTAAGTAATTTTGAGAAGATTTTATGTTCATTTGTATTTATATATATATATTTTACTGGTTACATACTTTTTAAATAATGTACATAATATTAAAATTTTTAGAAGTTAGTTTTTGGCCAGATTTGTACTTTACTTTGTATTAACTCATCATTGTTATTTTAAAGGGACTTAGTCCCAGAATAATGTTTAATTTTCTATTCTATATATACACATATATATATATATATATATATGTATACATGCACATAGTGATAACATATAGTGTATATACATATATATATAAGGACGTTTCAGTTCTTAACAGCCAAAATCAGGGAAGTGATTCCAACATGGGGTATCTGCGGAATGATAAAAAAAAAAACAACTCTACAACAAAAAGTTTTGCCTCTGCAATGTCCCCTTAAATGGTTTTGACAAAAACAAACTCATATTTGTATTAGAAGGAAATGTCTAATTTACTCCGAAGAAATTTTTAATTACCTGCATTAAATAATATTTGTGTTATCGATTCTTATGGAAGAGGAGACGTAACTACATCATAAGAAACGACAAAATTTGACTTATCTCCTTTTCTGTTCGAAATCGGCCTATACATCAAATGAAATTTTTTAATGGAAATTTTGCCCTGAATCACCTCCCAGAGTTCGGCCATTAAGAACTGAGACACAGTGGATTAATAAATAAATTATATGTATATGTATACATAGTGATTTTTAGAAATTTAATAAAAATGGTTGCTATTTTGGACCTGGCTGAATATAACTAAAGCTATAAATTTGGTATCGAATTTCGCCTACATGTATTTCTCAGTTCTATTTATCCATGCAATAAACCAAGCGGGGAAAAAATTGCTCGCGAAAAATAAACTATTCGAAAAGGGGTCAATAGATTTACAACGCTACTCAAAACTGTGGCGCCAAGAGAAAACAAACTCCAACGTATCCGGTGTTAAAGAGATATTAATGTTACACCGCCCGAGATAAACAACCATAAAAAAATAGCATCATACTTATGCTAATATCTGTGCCAAGTTGCTATTGCTACATTCTTGCAGATGAGCCAACTTGGCACAAACTGCCTACAACTAATTGCTAAAGAATGTTCACGTTCTGGGGTAATTATATTTTTATGCTAAAGACTACCGCATTCGTAAGGGCGGTATTTAAATGGAGCAACAGCAAGCATTCAAAGGAAACATAACTAAATCAAGTAGATGGTACGGGGTGGCGATCATAGATAGGCTAGATAGTGGAAAAAATATTCTATTAAAAGCCCACGTTTCGCCCCGACTTTGCAGGTCTTCATCAGGGAGGTGTGTTCAGCTAGGAGTTTCACATAGAACTCATTATCCATAACGAACTAAGTGAAACTCCTAGCTGAACACACCTCCCTGAAGAAGACCTGCAAAGTCGGAGCGAAACGTTGGCTTTTAATAAAACAGTTTTGCCAATATTTAACCTATTTATGACCGCCATCCCGGACCATCTACTTCCTTAATAGTTTTAAGTGAAACTCTTAGCTGAACATAACTAAATCACTTTGTAACATTAAAAAAATGTATTGAAATGTTTTCATAACATACAGATTATTTACATAATTTCTAATACCAAAGGTAATAATTTTTTTTTTTTTTTAGCTTTATATCTTCACCCACGCCTAGCATAAGTAATGAAAATTAGTGCATCTGCTGTTGGCAAGAGTATAGGCAGGTAGAGGCTCGATCGGCGTGAGTTTATTTTAAATAACTTGTTAATATAACGAGAGAAAGAGAAATAGTTCGGTGCGAGATTTATTAATTTTATAACATATTTATGATTTTTAATTAGATATGGCCTGCATCTTTTAATAGTGTGTTTCCCTTATCAGCTGTTTGATTGTAACATCCCGATTGCTGTGTTGAGTTACCTTCCTTTCAGTATGCATTTGGATTTTATGGAGTGATATTCTATTAGCTGATTTTTGTCCTGAAGATGCCTGAATTAGCGAAACGTTGACGAGTTTTTCTTTGCCTTGCATTTTGGAGAAATAAGGCTGTGTGGTTTGGAATTTTTCCAACAAAAATACTCCGTGGAACAGACACCTTTTTATCGAATCATTAACATCCGCCTGAAACTTCGTAAATAGTTTCATATCATTGTAACCTACAACTATTTTATTTACAAAAACTCTTGGAATTGGGACGTTTTCAATCTGGAGGAGTGCAAACTTTGTCTATTCAATTAGATACTAAATGCTTTTCACTTGAATCGCAAGATAATTTGATCACAAAATCGAGAAAAAAGGTGGCCTTCAAAAATATTGGGCCGTTTGTCCTATATAACCTCGTTATTTAGAAAATTTGGGAGTGTAGGTTAAGCCGAATGGCTCAACATTTTTGAATTTCCCGATTGTTTGACAATATTTTAATAATTCGACAAAAAGGGGTCTGTACCACGGACTATTTACAATTAAAAGATAAAAAGACTTTTTAATTCAAACATTTATCATTTTTATTTTCTGTGGTTTAGTTTAAAAAGTGTCCCTGATCTTACTTAGTTCAAAATTGGCTATTTTCTTATCATTGAAAGCACATAGTTTTGAATATTGAATAGTCAGTATTAAACCGAGTATGATCACATTTTAAACTGAAAATGCTATCCGTTGAAGCATCAAATTACTTAACATGTTGAAAACTCCAATAAATATAAATAAAACCCAAGAAGAACACTCTCGTCCCAGTTGATTCCTTCCATTTCTATTGGGTTTCATCAATAGTTTGATTTCTCGTTCTTCCTTATTAGAACTGCCTTTTCGTACACGAGGAAGTGATCCTTTTACATTTCTTAGGTAATCCAGAATCGAGTTATAATCTGGATAGCACAGTTTCCCAATAATTCGAAAAGCATTCTCTTTTATAGGCGAAATCTAGATAGGGAAAAGTTCAAATGAGAAACCTATAAATCTTTAATAGTGATTTCCAATAAGGACTGAATTATCTCCAAGGATGTGACTGCCTTTATGATCGCTAATAATAGCTCATTTATAATTTACAGTCTTAGCAAACTGCCCTTTTCTTAAAAATCTCGAAGTAAGATTAATTGAAATTCAACAAGGGTTGTCGATTATGAATTCAATATTCATTTATTGAAATTTATGAAATTAAATTTTAATGAAATATGAGATGAAACATACCATTTTAATAATTTTAATATGAAAAAAACCTTTGAATTTGTTGTTGACCTGTTGTTTGAATTTCAAAAGATCAGGGGTGCTCAAGAACCTACCTTCTCTCCTCCCCTCCCAAGATATTTTATTGCCCACCTTTTCATAAAAACAGAGCAAGCTAAGGCAGAATTAGAAAAATCGTAGATCATATACAATTACACTTGCTGCAGTATGTTCCATGTTTTCTCCCTTGTCCCGTAGTCCGGAAATTGTCTCTCGTCGAAATTCGCTCCTCCCCACTCAAAAATTCAAAAACCCGCTAAAATATGCGTTCCTCAAAAATTTTTATGGCGCCATGAAACTTCTTTCTAGGCAGCCCTTCAAAAGGTTGTATGCGCACCTAAAATAATTTATCTTTAATTGCTCAAATGTTATACCTTTGAAATAATTTAAAACTAGGAAGGAACAAAAGTTGCTACTTTTATTAATGTTTTTGTTATTATATTTAATCTATATATGATTATTCATACCTGCCTAAAAATGCTGTGAGATTAATAAAATTGTTTACATTTAAAAATCAATTTTTAACGTTTCGGTTCCAAGAGCTTTTTCAATATTTTTTTTCTTTTTTAAAAACAAAACATTTTTCCAATAAAAACATTATTTCTGAAAAAAAATTTAAAAATATATATTTATATAGAATACTACTAAATTGCTAAATTGTAGTAATTGTTTTTATAATTATTTTTCTTAAAATTCCACTAAGTTTTTTATACTAGTTTTTTTATACCTGAACAAGCGGTGACCAAATGAATAAGGAAAATGTCCATTTAAACCTATTGCTAATGGAGGTAATTCAAGCAAGGCAGGTGGTATTTCTACACCTTATCTAGAAACTATATAGACTACAGTTAAGAAAATAACCTTATTTGTCAGTCATGTTTTTTTTTTTATGTCCACTAATTAATAAAGTATTTTTTTACCAATTAACAAAGTATTTAATACCGCATTCGACTCATGTACAGCGGAAAATAGTTTTTTTTTAATGATAATAAAACTACTGAAAATAACTGTATAAATTATTTCGAACGGTTTTATTTTATTTGTTTTCTTTTTTTATTCTTTGATATCAACAGGGAAATGGAGATAATCTACTTCAATTGGAGCAGTAATAACATTTAGCAACTTTGAAATAACTAACTATTGTCAGTGATTTTTAGCCTTGATTTTTTCCTATCGAAGAAGGAAATTGACTAAACGAAAAAAAAATAGAACTGTATTTGTCTTGTGGATGTTAGACTTTACTGTTAAAATGTGGTCATGTATGCTATAATTTGAAATATATTATGGTGTGTTTAACATTTTTTGAAGATTTTACCTTATGTGGGTGCTTTTTGTTCATGTGGATTACGTTTGCTGAACTCAGTACAGTGTAGTAAATCAGTCGCTTGTTTCGTAAGTTAAAAGATATGGCCAGAAGAGGTGAATTGATTATATCGTCTTGTCAGTTCTAGTCTCTTTAATTTTGTATGTAAGACCCAACGAAATAGGTCTTTTGTTTAAGTCAAATCCTATATAGTTTTTTGTAGGTACTGGTTTTTTGTCGAGGGTTTTAAGTGGACAAGAAGATTTCATTATAAAGAAACCTACGTGGCTCGATCTAGTAGCGTTTAAATTAAAATTAAATAAAATATCACATAAATGTTAACAAATATTTTCGAGACAAATAAATCATGTGATCGTGATGAAATAATCTTCGAAAAGACAATTCTCTAATGAGAAAGCAATCCAAAGCGAGCTCACGTTCACAAACAATCGGGCAGGGTCCGACAAAGCACGTCACGTAAGAGAAAACAACCGGAGTCGAAGATCAACTTCAGAAGGAGCCCGTCCAGGAAGACGAATTTGGAAACAATACTACCAACTGTCCGGCCGGAGATAAGATCCGGAACCTTATCTCAGGGCTGCCAACACAATAGGCCATCGATAGCGGGCTTCTTCCTCCGTAACGGGAACCACACAACCATCGCTGCGATCTCTGATATCGGTTTTGCGAAATCCATATCACTTCATAACGGAAGTCCGATTTGCATAAAAAAGTGGAAACTAGTAAAATTACAAGAATGATTCTCACAAGCTTCACGTCCTAAAGTATATCATGTCCGTGAGGAATATTACACGAACCAACTAGTCATACAAGATGTGATAATATTAGAAATCCGAATAAATCAGTATCTTTCTAAAATATCATAGTTCAATATCAGTGTTTGAGTCAGGACAAGTCTATTTTGGGATCTGTCAAGAGAAAAAAGCAAACCCGTTACTTAGTTACTATAACGATAAATGCCGCTATCGGTTAAAAATCCAATACAGAAAAATTATAAATAAAATTATGGTTAAACTAAATCACATATGTCAGGCAGAATGGTTCCGATTACATCTTAAACATGTTCCTTCACACAGGATTAATAGCTGAATTTTCTGTTAGAGCTAACAATCTAAAACCCGCAATTATTCCTCGTAGGTAAGTGCAAGAGTAGCTTCACCTGAAATATAAACACGCTATTCTTTTATATCCAATAAATATTTGGATATCCAAAAAATATAATCTTTTATATACAATAAATACTCTATACCCACACAAACCTACTATTTCCTTACCTTATACTGAATATAAAACGGCTCCGAGAACCGTTTGAATTAGGGAAAAATAACGTTACTAAACTAATATAAGTTAAAAATTAATGTAAGTTTTAATAAAGACTACTGGTGCAACATTTAATATAAATATAATATTAAGTAATGAGATGGTCCGTAGTGGCTGTTATAAAAAGACTGAAAAAAACTATTTTTATTTTATTTATTATTCAAAATTTTTATTTGGCTTGAAATAAAAAAAGTTATCAGGCTTGAAATAAAAATAGCTTTTTCCCTATCACTCCAGACCATCTCTTTACTCAATAATACACAACGGTCAACCAAAAAATATAATATGTTCCTTGGAAATCCTTCAATGTTGCTCACTTAGTCATAAATAAAATCATCCATGACGACCTTAATGTTCCTTATGTTTCCGATTCATCACAATCCAGATACCTATCATTTTATAATAAACTTCAGAACCATCCGAACCCTCTCGTTTCTAACTTTGCTTCTTGTCGATTTCTGTTAACCCTCAAGGGCGTCTGAAAAGAAGACGAACCCGTGATCTCCTAATGTAGATATAATATTAGTTTGCTACTAGTGGGTCATTTCTCAAATATTTTCAAGCCATGATATTTATTTGTTCACACTTATTAGATTTATTTCTATTATAATACTGTTGTAAATGTCATGAATAATAAAACAATTTAAAAAAAAAACTACTGAAAGTTCGTTAAGGGCATTATCACTTACGTATTTCCAGTTGTACTTTGACAGATAAATACACTCATATATATAATTCTGTTTTATTTTTATTTAAAACAGTTAGAATAGTTAATAATAATAAAACTATAAAAAAACAATTTAATGAGTTAAAGCAATAAATAATAAACCATGAGGACCCAATAAGGAAGCGAGTTGCGAGTTAACAGCGGGAGGGAGTTAAGGGGAATGGAATGTCAGCCTTCCTCGTGAGGGGGGCACCCACTCGCTCCCGATAGATATTGCCAAATATGTTATCCTATCCTATCTGTCTCTCAGTCTCCGATCATTTCATCCAAGCAAACTCCATTTGATATATTAATCTTCTGCAATAGTATTTAGGTCTATACCTTAGCAATAATGCATACATTAAAAATATGAAAAATGGAATTAAAATAATCAATACTGATTGAGTCTCTGAGTATTTTCTAAATTAAAAAAAAAATAGTGCAATACGCATATCACATTACTTTCACTTACCATCGTACTTCGATTAGAAATAAGTATTTTCATCTGTGGTACAGAGCCCTTTTTATCGAATCAGTAACATCCGCCTGAAACTTCGTAAATAGCTTCATCTCATCGTGACCTAGAAATATTATATTTACGAAAACTCTTGAAATTGTGACGTTTTCAATATGGAGATCGGCAAACTTTAATTAGCTACTAAAAACTCTTAAATACTCATTTGCTTTCCTCTTGGATCGTAAGATAATTTGATCACGAAATCAATAAAAAAAAAGAAGAAAAAAAAAGGTGGCCTACAAAAATATTTAGCCGCTTGGCGTGATCTACACCCCAAAATCGTCAAAATAACGAGGTTATATAGGCCAAATGGTCCAATATTTTTGTAGGCCACCTTTTTTCTCGATTTTGTGATAAAATTATATTACGATCTAAGTGGAAAGCAAATAGAGCACAAAACGTTTCTCACCCATGATATATCATATAGAAATGTTGTTTGGAAGCCTATCCTTAAGCCGGATTTAGACATTTCACAAACCATCAGAAACACAATTATTTAAATTAACTAACAGCGAGATTATTGCTAAACAAAACTATTTATTTTATTTCTCTTGATACCGACAACAGATGGAAAATATCAAAAACCAGAAACAAAATACTAGATTACCATTTAAACATAGCAACATATATAGATATTTATTTCGCTATATATTATATAGTGAAATAACCGTCTATATAAATGTTTGTGCCATTGTTTATGAAATGTCTAAACGCACCTCAACCTTTCGGTCAAGCTCGAGTGTCTTTGGTCCCACATTACCATTCCTTATTTCAGCTTCAGTTATGCATAAAATTCTTTTTCACAGTTTATATTTGACCATTTTTTGTTGCTAGTTACAATCTGAAGTAGCTAATTATTTTTTAAGAAAAGCTATAAGTACTTGATCAAACTAAATCGTTGGATCATTGAAAAAAGTCATTAAGTAACATTTTATAACCAGAAGTATTTAAGAGATTTGATGAATTTTCTCTTTATTGGTTCCGAATATTACACACTCAGTGTAACTATATATGATAAATAAAAGAGTGTGTAAAGTTTTCACGCACTTATGGTGTTTTGCATAAATCAATAAGGTCGAAATTCACAAAAATATTTTTTAAAATTATATCAAAAAAGTACTTAGTGACATTCTGCAATAAACCGATTATACATTTCATAAATAGATAAGTGAAAATAAAAATTAGTAGAAATGATCAAATAATTTCGAAACGATGATGCCTGCCTCCTCAAAATATTGGGTCCCTATATACACAGCATACAATAAAATCCAATACCCCAATAGAATAGAATATGAATAGAGCAAACGTTCAAAGGTGGGATAATGAAACTTAAGCACACTTTACTACCAGATTTTTTCAAAAGCTGAAAAGCTTTCATATTGCTTCATCAAGCTCAACATTAACAATGCCGCTAACGCAACATACGTAATTAGGCAAATACGAAGTATAATAAGGTCATTAGTTGGTAAAGTCATTAGTAGTCTTGTTAATGAGTTCGTACGTGCCTGAGAGGCAGCTTCGAAAACATCACAAGGATAAGAACAGTAGCGTGCAAAGACGTATTACAATACCACAATAGTATAAAAGGTTTTCGGCCATAAATGTACAAATATTTACGTTTTTTCAAGTACTATATTATTTAATAGATGAAGAATTTAGATTGATTTAACAACTCGCTATAACCTAAAGATTGGGCGATTATGCATTAAAGTGGGTCACGCGGTAACCTGGGTGCCTCAGGATTCATATTTAATCTTAATATTTAAGGAAAAATTTGTCAATTTGGTGGCTAGGCATTCTAAAAATTTTTATCATTATGCGTGGGCAAAATATTATTTACGTATGAGAAGCGCTGCTATATATGATTCTTGTTAGGAGTCCAATCCCATATCGAATATCTATATTAATTTCTATTTTTTAAACTGTTGAATAATATTTATTTTGGGGCTGGTATAGCAGAGTGGTATACAGCTGGTACCCGCGGGAAGTTAGACCATAATACTCCCTGAATTAAGGGAGACCTAAAAGCTGTAGGACTTGTATGAAAAGGCTGTAAAAAAAAAAAAAATAATAATAATAATAATATAAAAATATATATATATATATATATATATATATATATATATATATATATATATATATATATATATATTATATGCTATGGAAACGATTCGGGACTTTTCATTCATGTCCTACAAAGAAAAAAAAAAACTTTTTTTGAAAATAATTTTTAACGCCAAAATTCCTATACTTCAACTACTGAGTCATTACAACCAAATTTAAGTAAACAAGGAAACATTTTATTGCACTTAGAATTTTTGAAAATTATGAATCATTCCATTGCACACTAAATAAATATAAAATTAAAACTTATATAAAACTACAAAATTCTAGTCCTACTACCGTACTCTTCCAATACCAGTCACTGGAAAGAGATGTGCTGAGATCTCCTGGAGGCTTGCCTTGCCATTTTTACTAGAACAGAGCTTGAATTTCCTTGAATTTCCAGCGTTCAGAATTTTCTGGTCGAAAGTAAACATTGTACATAGGTGAGGATGTATTTAAGAATATTTATTTTATTTCAACAATTTTACATCTGAAGAACTTGTTAAATATTTATTTACTTGATAACGTTAATTATCTTTTTTATCTTTTTTTTATTTGCTTTCTATATACATATTTTTATTCATTTTTTTTTAATGTTTTATTTTTAACTATCCATATTTATTTTTCTTTTAAATATTCTATGAAGGAACACTTGGAGTTCAAATAATTGTTTCTTATCAATGAGGCAGGTTGTATTTTCATTGAATAACATTTGAAAATAAAAAATAAAACTGTTGTACTGCTCGTAGTATTGGACAAAATGGCGTGTGGTTGATAAGTATTAAAAATTATTTTATTTTTTGCAGAGTTTGTAGGTTATTTCTGTGATCAGTTGTTAGAAATCTTATTCCATAGTGATTTTAGTGTTTCAAAATTCTTTTTGAAAAAAAAAATAGATAAGAATATTATTCTTGTCACTGTATGCCATGAGATCAATTAAATCTTCTAAACGTAGCCAATTATTTATTAAGACTGAACCTCAATACCCCTGGAATATAAATATAAAATTTTATGTTAAATTATAATTAAATAATATTAACCGCTTGTTGCTAAAGCAAAACAGGATGGCAACAACTGTATAAATATTCAAATACATCCCAGGAAAGAGGCAACTGCATACTAACATAACAGCGCGTTGGACCCAAGGTTAGCACCAGCAATTCTTTTATAGTATATTTCTCATGGATTCTTCCTCCAATCCATCTGTATCACAAATAACCATAAATACGGTGAATAATATTAAAAAAGGAGGCGTAAGTGGGAGGATAACATCCTCTTTTAAGTTTTATAGGAGCACTTTAAACTGGTATCAGACATTAAAAGGTTATGTTATTTTTATCTTTATGGATACGCTTAAGTTATTCGATCGTCCTTATGGAGTAGCTCACTACAAATCGTCTCATATCACAGGCTGAATGGAATTTTACAGCTAAAAATATTAAAATAACAACTACCACGTCCGTTCCGGATTATCATTATTTTGAGCTAGCTCAGTTAAATGGACCGTGAGTAGACAGCATACAGGATATTGGGTATAGATTGTTAATCATATACCGAAGAAAATAATTCTTATTTTCAATATCCTTTCATGATAAAAGTAAAATTTTAATAGAATTGGAATTGATAATTTTTGCAAGGAAACTATATTTTATTTTATTTTTTTCTTAACCTCCCAGAAGATTTATCAAAAATTTATACTATACGAAAAGTATATAAAATCTGTGATGAACATCAATCTTAAATGCTGTCTCCTGAAAGGTGTAAGGAGCCAATAATTGGAAAATGTTATTTTATTTTGAATAACATAATTGTCATTAATAAATAACCAATATAAAATTCCCAACATTTAATTTAGTTAAAAATTATTAGTTTCTTAATAACATAGGCCCTCAATATATGAAACTGGTAATATAAACTATATATAATATGGTAGAATAGATCCAAGTTCGGCTCTCAGGAGTAATGGATTTCGGATCGAATTCCAAGTGATACGGAAGGGAAATTCATGAAAAAGGGAAGAGTCCCAATTTTAAATATCAATAAACTACGATAACAGTAATTGGAAAAAATGAGATGTTTCATAAGTCAAATGGTATGACTAGTCGACGAATAAAGACGGGATGAAAAGTATTTTAAAGATTTCGACTTCAACTTTTCAATTCCAGAAATGAACGATTCGGGGTTTTGCGGATAAATGACATCAGGAAATGTGTTTTTGACCTGAAAATCATTTTCATAAATTTTACCTTTGAGGAAGTAGTTCAAATTTCTGAACACATGGATATCTGTTGGAGACGAGTCCGGCGAATAAGGTGGGTGTGGAAGGACTTTGTAACACTCTTGTCTTCATTGTCTGTTGCTGAGGAAGGAGGAATATAAAAGGAGAAATGAATTATTCCTGTCATTGACCACCACATGGAACCCAATATTTTTTTTCAAGCCATCGGCGAATGGTCAGTTCGTTACAACACCCCGAAATAATGGTAATGTTTCTTGCAGCTTTCGAGTGTCCAAGTTTAAACCCATAAAAATTTCAAAAAAATGTAGTTTCAAGTTCAAACTCATTAAAAAATCAGATAGATGGAGCAAACGGGAAAGACCATTTTAAATGGTGGGGCTCAATTAAAGACCAACTTACTTTAAAACAGGTTATGAAAAAAAAAAAATTCAATTTTTAATTTAATAATAATTTAGTGGTTTGCTGTCAAATGTGAGTTCTTACAAGGGTATACCAGTAACCTTTAATCGTGCTGGTAAATCTTAATGCAGACATCGACCTTGCCCATAGAATGTTGAGGTTCAAGGTTTTTTCTTATTCAATTTCGGGAACCACCGCTTTTAGATTTTGAAGAAACTATTTGAACCAAATGTTTTATAAAATGTGAATACAATGAGCAATTTGAATAATTTAATACACTGTTTGAATAATAAATTCCGCATTAAGGGTTTTAACTCCATAAAAAAAAACGATTTGGCATACAGTGGGATTCATATCTATTGTTCCATGGAATTCGTGGTCTACCACTCCTCCACGAATGGTGGAGGTACTTACTTCCATCCCAGCTGGAGGTACTTTGAGTAAGACTTCCCTGAACGACGAGACGGAGGGCGCGGCTACCCTAAATAAGGTAATAGGATGGGTACCGCGAGTAGCCGGCGTAGGTTGCTCTGAGTCAGTTAGGGCCTCTGACCTGGGCAAGGCGCTATGTCTTTATCAGATCTGGGGTTGTCGGTATTCCAAGGTTGTCCAACCCTGCTGCTCCAGTTGACCGCTCTATAGGAACAGGATTTGGCGATATAGTTTCCACATCCATCGTGAAATTCCTTTACTTATTCGACAGCGACTAAAAATAAAAAAGAATCTAGGTAAAAACATTACCAGACTACTAATATAATAAGTGAGAACTCTCACATTAATGTAGCTATAGTTCTCCCTAAAGTATCACTGCAAAAGCAGTGAAACTTAGTTAACCTTTGTACAATAATATATTAACGAACTAGTTTATTCAGATCACACAATTGCTAAAGTTTATATATGACAGTTAAAGTAACAATTTACTGAATAGTAATTAGCTAGTTCCAATGAAAAATGCCCCTTTAGTTATAGCTAGGCAGTAAGACATAGTTATCTATAACTTATACTAATCCATTTTGTATACACCCAAGACCTATTTTTTACTTGCAGAACAGCTTTGGTTTGTAAGTTTATTATAGAGTATAAAGGCACTCCTCGATATATTTGTTTATATATTGAAAAAATCGAACATGTTCTTACTGTATCATTCCAATTTCCCAAGGGATCATTGAGCTATTCTCCTGCATTTACCTTTCCAATAGATTAGTTTAGTTTGTCGAAGACTGTCATAAAAAGCAATAATAAAAATCTTTTTAACAAGTATCTCACTGCAACCATTGCATGTAGACCTTTTGGTAAAAATTATATTTATCTCGTAAACGGTACACTTTAGGACATTAAAAAATGGGTACAGCTGACACCTGTAGCTGCGGTCTCCAAAAGTCTTCATCTCTTATTAACTTATAAATAAAAATATCAACAGTGAAATATAAAAAAAATAATTGTGGCATAAATTATCACTGCCTAACCTTAAAGTTGCCTGTAATGATAAAAAAGTTCCCCGCAAATAAAATAGGATCTGATAGCTTGGAACTAAACTAGGTATTGATGTCCGTTTTAAAATGTTTAGAACACATTTTATTCCGGCTTAGGGATGGGATATTGATATTAGTATCGGTGTATAGCTTATATATATATATAGGCCTATAATATCGAAATATCGGACTTGAAATATAGTCGATATTATAAATTTTTTGAAATATGAATATAAATACTGAATCTCTAGCTCATCGCCGCATAAAAAAAAAAAAAGTCATTTTTCTCATTGAATTAATTAATGGAAATATCAATTCTTCTACTCTTTCTAATAAAGTTAATTTTCTTGTTCCTTTCCATCTTCGTCATACTCAGTTTTTTTTTTCCAAAAATTTCCATTTAACTAATTATGCCTTCCATTCATCCATCGATCAGATGCAACTAATTTATTTGCATCCTACATGGATTTCTTTGACAATTTGTGACCTTGTTTTGAAAATATTCCAACTAATAAATTTGTGGAAAGTGAGTTTAATCTGAGTGAGAAGGGTTCCACGCGCGCTGTTCAACTTTGCTTTAGGATGGCCACCTGTAGTCTGTATTATAGAAATATTGATATTTTCCTTAACTACGCACAACATTCAACATAAAATAGAAAAGATAAGTATATTTTTCTTTCTGCCGATCAGATTCATATATAATTCCACACATTTTTCCGAAAACGATAGTTTTAATTTTTAAATATCGATAAAATTGACTATCTTGAAGAGAAGAATGGTTTGGATGATCAGTAAAAAAAAAAAAAAAAAATTAATAAAATTAAATAATTATATTTATTTTTATTTTTGCCGACGTTTCGGCCTAAAGTTCAGGCCTTCATCGGGGCTGGTGAACTGACACAAGACCACTGTCAATCAAATATAGCTGACAAAATAGACTATCAATGGACATCCCTGACTCGGCTTGATTCGTTGACTTTTGGAACCTCTCTGATTTGTCAATGGCTTTATTGTAGTTGTAGTAAGCTTTTAAACTGGCACTCGTCACTTCTTCATGAAATTCTCTTTCGTTTGATACCTCATTCATCAAAATCATTCAGAGTCGGGAAAGCGATTTATACTATCGTAGTGTATAATGTTTTCCCGACTGATCAGTTGATTTACCAATAGGTTTTTTTATAAAAACCTATTGGTACTGTTACTAGTGAAGGAAATAGTTCGGCATACGGGTTTATTGCAACCTTTTATCAAGCCCTAACTTAAATATATTTAACGAATAATAACTCAACAAAATCATTTAGAAATAAGGACTCAATTAGAACGCTTCATCATCCTCTACTAAAGTGGATTTATGCGATACGGTTATTGTCAATTTCCTAATTATTTAACATAATAATGGAATTTTATTCAGTACATATATGAAATATATTTACCGAAACGGCCTCGCCTAACCCAGACTGAGTTGGGAGAGTACGTTGAAAAGGCGCGGAGTTTCGCAAGAACTTTCGTCAGCCCCCTCTTGTTTTATATTCTAGAACAGGACGGATTCGTGAACCGTTGTGACATCCAGGCTGTTCCCTACCCCGCCCTCATCGCCAGCATGAATATTTCATCGAGGATCATAGCCCTCCTGAGAATGTCCCCTCTGGCAGTCTATTCCAGAGGGCAACGTACCAAAGAGGAGTCGCCCGCCCCATTTAAATCTCATAAATTTGAAAACTGTGTTCTTTTGTCTTAACCAATCACAAATATAAGTAATAAGTTTATAAATATTAAAGAACGTTCAAAAAGTCATAGTATCAACTTGTAGGGTATCACTTTTAGGTTCTAAAGACATTTCGAGGATAATTTTTCTCCTTCATCAGCATGTAAATTCATTTTGGGTGATCGGTCAAAAAATAAATAAATAATTATATTTATTTTTATTTTTGCCGGTCCAAAGACCTTCATCAGGACTAAGATAAAAACAGACAACAATAGGTGTGAGAAACGATAAACATTGAATAGTAAAAAAAAATTAATATATAGGTGAAAGGTATAGTCTAAAAAATGTAGGTAGAATAAACTTGTAATAAAATAAAGTAGGTAGAATAATAACAGTAACAGAGAACTGAGAAAATAAATAAATATATATATATATATATATATAAAATATATATATAAAATAATAATAATATCAATAAAAGGCTTAGCGAACCTGAAGGTTAGATGCCGACACCACCAATCGCTTATTACACACGTCCCTCCACCGTTCGCCGTCCAAAATTAGTCTCTTCAGATCGGCTTTAATGCAATCTTCCCACCTTCGCTTCGGTCTACCCCTCTGACGTTTACCATTCGGTACAGCAAATATTAACCTTTTAGGAATTCTCTCGTTACTAAGCTCAACAATTTTACAAGCCCATTTGATTCAGCGGGATGAAATCGCCTCAATTATATTACCCGGATACAGTTCACGCAATTCGACGTTGTGTAATAAATATATATATATATATATAATTCATGATTTTTTTGGGGAAAGAAACAAGATTGATATACGTTTTTCATTCCTCGAAAACACCTTAAACACGAACTTCTACAGCAATAAAAAAATTAATTTTTTTTGCATATTTTTTGCCGCTGTTATACCCATTGAAATTGGTCGAAACCAAAAACATAGCTACACCGATTCTCACTAAAATCATTAGAAATTTAGGGCTCTATATGAAGTAATTCAGCTTTACAACGATCGTATTATCGTTGAATTTGGATAAAATCTATTCTTTTTTAATTAAAAAAGCGTTTAACTCTAGATTGAAGCATAGAACACATTTAAATGTATGTCCTCGTTTACTGGACATGAAAAATGACTCTGGGAATCGTACTGGGCTTTGAAATCTCTAATGGTGGGAGCCGAAAAAGAGAGGCACGATTTTAAAAAGTTATGATTTAGATAAACTAATTATATTTATTTTATTTTAACATTTTAAGCCATTTGCACTTGCGCTGCAGCGCGCCTACCAAATTATTTTTTCCTGTCCAGTGTCAATCTAAAAATTATTTTTAAATATAATTTTTTTATTTTTTCGTATTAGCCAGTGGATCAAAGATAATTCAACAGATCCTTACAACGACGGTCAAGCGGCGGTGACTTCAACGCTATCTCTTTTGAGCGGGTGAACGTACTCCGGTAGCGCCGCATTATCTCTTCCGCACTCCGATAAACTGGTCGTTGGCATCCAGGGCGCCTCTCGGCCCGCTTCTCTAGATGGAAAGAGGTACTGTTATGTCGGATTGTCCATGAGCAGGCGGTCAATTAGTTAATGTTAACATTAGATATACGAATCCTAAAAAAATATCCGTAACATTCATTGTTCATTTCTATTGTATTTAAAAAAAAAAAAAATAATCGGAATATCAAAAGCTGACCTAACATGATTACTTTTCTCATATTTTCTCATTAGAATCCTTTTTTTCGTTATTATAACAAAAAATAAAAAATAAATAGAACTAATCCAAAACTAACTTGAAAGATAAAACGCCGACAGAGTTGTTACACGCGCAGTAATAATACTCTCGAACCGCATACTAACAGAACAGCGAATGTTACATTCAAGGCTACAATTAGTAATTCTTTTATAGCACCTTTTCTGTGAAACCTTCTTCCTATTCATTTAAATTACAAAGCGCTGAAGTTTCATGAATGCTAATAACTAAGGCATCAGTGGGAGGATAACATCAACATAAGGGGACGGTTAATCTAATTCTATCATCCTTTATGGTATATGGATGAGTTGCAATCTTCAATTTGAACAATATGATATAAGGTTAGTTATTTTAACTATTTAATCAGATGAATTTTTAATAAATCGTACTAATATGTAAAACGTTTTCCATCTGTTTCCGCCAACGACCAAAATCTTCCGAAAATTGAAGGGAAAAACACAAAATCAGTGGTGGGAGAAAGATTTAGGCATATTGATGTCGACTTAAAAAAAGAATATTTTTCATGCGAACAGTTATATGTCGCCTTTGTCAGGTTGCAGATTAATCCAATTTATACTTAAAGCCCAGGGAGATAGAACTAAAAATGTTATCGATGAAGTTTCTTAAAATATGTTTATAATAACCTTACCGGTATTCGTCAAACACTTTCTTAGTATGATTGGTTCTATGATTGGTCCTTAAATTTTTCTACATCAACTTCCCATGTCATTTATTTAATCGTTTGATTATTCATAATGTGTACGAAAGAGCCATTGTCTAATTCTAATTTAACAATAATGAAACCGCGAATAATACATATTTTACAAAATGTTATTTGTTATATTGAAATATAAAGCAAATAGTCGTAAATTCTGAATTATTATTAGACGTCTGTCATAGTTGAATATAAAATGATTTTTTTTTGTTTATACTGATATGCGATATTGAAAAAAAGTCCTAGTTCAACAATATTCACCAGAGACCAAGTATTACAAAATTGTCTCCAACCCATTTGGCGTGGTTCTTTTTGAACTTCATTTCAATTTTATTTTTTCAATTATTTCTATTATTTTATTTTATATATATATATATATATATATATATATATATATATATATATATATATATATATATATATATATATATATCAATCTTGTTTCTTTCCCCAAAAAAATCATGACTCTAGAGCCGATTTAGAAAAAAATATTATATTTGTTAGTTAGAGATATATAATTCGAAGAAATGGTACCAACCGACGTAGTATCGTGGGGATAATTTTTTTTTTTTAGTAGAAACATCGTTGATATTGTTTTTTATCCACATCGACTAAAATTAAAAAAATTGTTCATATTTCTGCCAAGCCCCGAAATGGTGTTAACTCGGCCTTCATAAACAAATCGGCACCAAAGATATACAATAAAAATATTTGTAGAAAATATATTTTAAAAATTTTTTCTAGTTTAAAAAGGAATGAAATCTAAGAGGTGTCTGTTGCTTGTAAATGTTTATGATATTTAATGTTTATAATTTAATGTTTTACTTAACGGCCGGAAGAAAATCAATAACTAAAGGCTGTATTTTTTATTTCTATAAAAATAAGTAAGAGTTTTAAAAGACCCTAAAAAGTTTTTCATAACAAACATTTTCTTGGTCTACTTCTCTGAAATCACTCTTTAAAATAAGTTCATATAACCATACCTAAAAATCATTAAACTCTTCTTTAAGACACAATTGAAATGTCGAGTATCATATGAAGAAAATATTTGGATATCGACTTGGAAGAATGAAAGAGCAATTAAGGAAAAATTTAAGTGGAGTGTTGGAACGTCAATTCTTTTAAATATTGTCTCTTAAGATGGATAAAGAGCCGAAAACATCTACGGAAAATAAAATAATTTCATATAATTATACCTAATAATATTTTGTTTTCATATTCCACACAATAACATAAATCGATTAGTATAAAATAATCTAAAAATCTGGTCAAAGCAAAGGCGAAAATAAATAAGATACATTGTTGTTTGAATTTTTTTTTCAGTTCCTAGGGGCCACTGGAACGAATGCCGAGACAAGTTTCTACTATTTTTCGATATAGTGTTAAAAAAAAAAAATGGCTGCGATCGATGCCACATTGAGCATAAGTTACTCTTGTCAGTAGAAAATCAAGCTAGAAAATCAAATAAAAAATAAATAACATCCACAAGAATAGTGAACGTTGAACTATGTTCAAAACGAATGAGGGAAAAAATATAACAAAAATGGCTCAAGCTACTTTGTCATTATATATTTACGAAACTGCTTGCAACGCATTGGGTTACATCATTTCATGCCATCAGAAACCAAATCACCTCAATCTAGTAGAATAGACAAAGAGGAGCGCGGTAAGATGACAAGGGATTCTATCTTATCTTTATTAATCCTTCTTACTCGGAAGGGATTGCGCTGGGATGAGAGACAACCTCTGGAATTCCGACTCATGCAATTTGTCAAGGGTTGTGCCAGTCGTTGTAATTAGCGCGGAGGTTACTCAGGAATCTTATCGCTCTTTCTGACGGCAGAGCGCTCTTAGTTCTTCCATTCCACGAAGTCGACGCTTCGAGGAAAACAGGACTTTTCCGGATTTATCTTCAATAGTGTAACACGAAGAATCATCATTACTGTGTCCCACACCAAGAACAGAATGAGGAACGGGTTCAAACTGCTCGAGAGATGCTATCAAAAAAGATTTGACGAAACTGAATATAAATCATTGTGAAAAAGATAGAGAATGATAGCGAATAATTAATAATAGTATGGTATTCAGTTAATTGACACTATACGAAGGAGTATAGTACACTACTGTGTACACTACTGTACTGTACACTACTGTGCCGACTTCAAAGGGCAAGTAAGGGCTGTTTCTGGATGACGTGACCAGTATCACGTCCTGATGGTCAGGTATCAACAAACAGACCTTTAGTTTTACGCTTAATAATCACGAGAGTTAAAAATAATAAGAATAGCTAAGGAATTAAAGGATAAAATAAATAAGAAACTATAAACATAACTAAGCTATAATTTCGTGGTTCTGACGTGGCGTACATCGGGACAAAATAAAGTAGGAAGTTATAAAGTAGTTAGCCCATGCAAAAATTGGTCAGTAAAGAAATGGCAATATAATTTTCTTTTCTTAGACCGAATAAAATATTTCATTCAAAATAATAAACCAAAGGATGGATATATTTTGTATGTAATTTAGATTTTAGATGGTCCGGGGTAGCGTTCATAAAAATAATATAATAGTGAACAATTCGACAAACAAGATACAAAATGATAAAGAAAAATTAGGAAGTTACATAGTACAATATTTAGATAAAAATAATAAACAATGTGAATTATTTAAGTTTAGAAAACGGTGTGAATAGAAAGTACGTAGAAATGTTAAGAACAATAAACTACAATAGTTTATTGTTTTGAGAAATATTAAGAACAATAAACTATTGTAGTTTTTTTAATGTTTCTATGTACTTTCTATTCACACCGTTTTCTAAATTTAAATAAGTTTATTCACATTGTTTATAATGTTTATCTAAATATTGCACTATGTAACTTCCAAATTTTTCTTTATCTTTTTGTAACTTGTTCGTTCTAGCCCTGAAGAAGACCTTCAAAGTCAATTCGAAAGTTGGCTTGAAATAAAATAGTTTTTTTCCATATTTTAGTATTTTTATCCAGGACAATTTCCATCCTCTTAAATATACAACGGTCAACCACCAAATATTCACTAATTTAGATTTGAATTAGTGGTATTGGATCGATCTTGACACGAAAATGCAATTAATTTAGAGAAAGAATAAAACAATTTTTAAATTGTCACCAAAAACCTTTCAAAATATTATGGGTATAATCTCTGTATATAATTATCGGATTACAGAGTTCTCCTCATTTTTTATGAACCGAAAATAAGAGTAAAATATTAATATATTTTATCCTAGATGACCTAGCGGTATGGAATTATTTTCCTCCATTTAATTTGAGTTTTACCTCGTCGAAGACTATTATGAATAGAAATATTTTCATTTTTAAAGCCTAAACATGTGATAAGTATAGCAAGAAAATGATAGAACCTAAGATGATATCTGCAGGAATCACAGCTTATCTCTAAGGCGGGACATTTTAGGGCTTTAAAACCCTAAGTCCGGTATATTTCCAAGCACTTTGACAAAGCGACGAAGTAACAGTAAATATTACATTTCCTATAAATTCTTATTAACTTATTACATACCGATTCCATTTGTCTCTTTCATGTATTATCCATCACCATTTTTTCATAATTAACCATTATCAGTCTTATAATATTATATCCCTGATTGTATTAAACAATTTTTCAGCCCTGGTGATGGCCCACATGTTAGGATTGAAACTTCGGCTATAATAAAAATCTTAAAACTACTGCATCCTGAATATTTATCACCTATGTGTAAAACAGTCGACTAACTTCCTTCAATTATACAACCTTACACTTTAATTTAATTAGACAATATAATTCGTAGTCATCCTTCAAACTACAAGATTTAAACATAATTTAAAAAAAACATTACTAAAAAAATTAATTGAGGTGTAACAAATAATTAACTATTTAAAGGTTCTTGGATTGCGTGATAGTGATAAGTATTTGTTTTATAGCTTATATCGTCGACAGAATGTCAAATAACGAATGTGTAAAAGTGGACAGGTTAATATTCCTTACTTTAACATGGTGCCGACGATATGTTATAGAATATAGAATTTATGGTTTATATAATTAAAAGAATCAAATATTTCAGACCAGAAAGGAACTCAATAATATTCAATAACTAGTTACCATGCCTATGTTGCCAATTAGATCACGACCATTACAATGTTTCTATCGAACAATAATTTTCAATAACTTCAATGACGGCACGGCCTCCCAGGTAGACTCGTGAGGATCGGTCACTAAAAATGTCGCAAAATCGTGGACAATGATAATTATCTAACGGTAAACAGATCAAGGGAATACTTCCTCCTCCGTGAGGGATAGATCACGATAGCGATAGGGGTAGAGTCGATTATTCATTCAGTTGTGACAGGCTCGTTTCAGAACGAACGCCGAACCTCACCAAAATAGATCCATTAGGAGTCCATTTAAACAGAGCTCTGATGCAACGGCCCGCCGACAAATCATCTTTGATGAAGTTAAGTCGACATTGAGGACGCCGGCAATTGGTATACAGCCAACTGCAGACCTGATCATTTGGAGACTTCTCCATCGATGGCAATCGGGCTGCATTCCGTGGTGTGGAATAATAAAAAATAATCATAGATCTCTCAATGCTTTAACCTATTCCGTATCAGTTATGGTTATGTATGGACTTCACGTTGGATACCGATTCGAAGCATAGTACATCAAATGTAACATATAATGAGCCAATTATTAATGATAAACAGGGCCGGCAAATAGTCTTCTTTGGTTTTCCCAACGATACTTCTAGAGAAAATCTGTTCTTGAGAAATACTTCCCAAGAACTATCCACTGCTCAGAAAAAAAAAAAATATGTTATTTTGAAAATCATCAGTTTGGTATTCGTATACCGATTAACCTCTATTAGATCGATGCAGATATTTCCCACCAACAAGGAACTTGATTGAGACATCTTGTGGATAGCGAGAAAAGTTTAATAACATTTTTATTTAAGAAACAGCTCAATCAATGAACCAAACCAGAACTGCAGCTTGTCAAATGAAAAAAAGTAAAAACAATGTTTAAGAACATTCCTGTTATATTTCTTCACATGTAAGAAAATATATCTTTATGGCCAAATTAGAATGAATGTTATATTATCATTTTAAAAATTAATGAGATAATCATGAATAATATTTAATATGAATATTTATATAAATCATAGCAACAAAAAATTACATTCATAAAAGTTTAAAAAACTCATAATCGTCAAGGATTATTCATCATAATGACTGAAATAAAACGAATTGTTTAATTAATGCCAATTAATTCAGAGTATATGTATGTTAAGTAATAATTAAAAAAAATGGTTACATTAAGTAATCATGAGTATAAGGTTAATAAAAGAGATAAAAACAAATATAAATATAAAACCACGTACAATATCTAAATAAATATACATATATAAAAAGCAGTCCCAACTGAAGGTTGTTAGGTAATTATTAACATACGTACATTTAACATGGAATTACAAAAAAAAATACAATATACATAAAATTAAATAAACAATAAAAAACAAACAAACAAGGATTTATTAAGTATACACTTGACTGAAATGGTAGATATAATCATCAGCTAAGAATAATTTATAGTAGATATGTAAATATCGAAAAATAAATCAATCGATATTTTTCGATACACAAGAAAACTTAGTGGTTATCAATCTATCTTTTTTTAAGTCTTGAAAAAGAAAATTGCACCACTATAATCCGCTAAGAGTCTTAGGTACAGTACAATATGAGGAAGTACTATTATAAGAGCAAAGGTTATGGAGGGAGATGATTCTGGCGGTATCACGCTCAATCGTCAGGTTTTCCCCCTTAAATAATTATTTAATTAAGAGTAACCACTTTATAGAGGCTGGGTGTGCCCTTGGAGAGTCTCCCGACCTCAGGATCGATCCACGGCTAATGTAAAATTACTAGTCATCAGCCGGATTCAAACATGGGACCTGGAGCTCTGGAAGTCAGCTGTGCTCACCAACTGAGCCTAATCTCTTTTTAAGTCTTGAAACCATTATGAAATATAAGTTTACTGATTAACTTAACAAATGGTCTAGTTACAATTGGCTGTTCCACTTTAGATATAAGAGAAGACGGCCTGCTACAAATTTTTAAAACGCAAGAACCACCTCCTGGGGCAGATCCTTCTTATCCTATCCGGTCCCGGAAGAGGATAGCCCGAAGCAAGTGGAGTGTGGTGATGGCGACCCAGTTGAAGGGACAGGAAATGGGTTCGAAGGTATAATCTGATATAGGCCCAGTTTGGGTATTCGGGTTGGCTGGCGGTGTGAAATTTGATATTTAAATTTCACATTTGAGAGTGAAAGCAATGAGTCAAGTGTCGCATTCCTGACCTAAAAAAGGGTTACTTTTTTCTTCGGATTCATGTATATTTTTTTTAATTTTATTTAGATTGGGCTTTAAATGAAGCTCATAGAGGTAAAGGGATATAAGTAACAAACACTAAGTTTAGAGTAAACCATGTTTAAAGTTACACATGTCCTTTAAACGCAATGAATATTGACGACAGTAGGATTCCTAAGCTGGGTTTTTCTATAATAAGTTTTTTAGTATTTCTAAAGCAACTCCGACAGTTAAAACGGATTTTTAACACATTTGAAAACGTTATAAATTACATTTACAATGACTATATCGACCGATCATCAGGTTATCAAAGGAGATTTTTATGAAAATATTACCAAGTCTACTTACACATTTCTGTACTGCATGTATATCGCTCTTACATACCTGAAAGAATGAAAAAAAAATATAAGTACATACTTCATTAATTATATGTTTTAATTATTATAAGCAGGTATACATTTGAAAAAAAAAAGTTTAGTATATTAATTAAGATAGTTACCAAAGTAACGTTTGTCTACTAAAAAGGTTGGTCTTGAAATATATTTTTAAGTCCATTTTTATAAATAATAATTGGTAAAGAAACTAATATAGTAACATTTTATTTTTATTTCTCCATGATGAAGGTTTATTTAAATGACCAGATCTTCATTTAAATTCGTGATCAACTTATTACAATCAATAGTTAATTATTAACAGGCTATATGTAATAATGGAAGATAACTTTCATCTTATAATATCTAATCTGCTTACATCTGACAAAATTATAACTATTTTGATTAAATGGTTAGGACATGAAATTTCTACCTAATTTACACTTATTAATAATTAATACAACAAAAGTAATATATAATTGATTCATAAAAAAATCGTTATAAAGTTATTATAAAGAAGTTATCATTATATAAGTTAAAATAAAAACAAAAACGTATATATATATATATATATATTGTAATAGGGGCATAATGGTTGACTGTAATGGTTAATTGAAGAGAAGTTGGTTGGGATGTTCAGTTTATTTTTATATTTTCCGACGTTTCGGCACGAAGTTAAGGCTTTCATCAGGGTAAGAAAAGACCAGATAACAATATGAGAAACTATTAGCTTATGAAAAAAAATAAAATAAATAAATAAAAATAATATTAATGATGTAAGGAACATTTGAAAAAAATTAATAACAGTAAAAGAGAGGAACTTATGAAACAACTAATAACAATATTAGAGAGGAACTAATAAATAATAACGGCAACAAAGTTGGGGACTAATAAAATAAACATAATAAAATTAGGTAACAAAAATTAAAATAAAAACTAACATGAGATAAAATGTAAGTATTATATATATATATATATATATATATATATATATAATGAATTCCCTTTTTTTTTTTTTGTTTAATATGTTCCTCACAGTATTATTATTAATATTATTTTTTGTTTATTTATCTAATTTTGTTTTTTTCTATTTTACTATTTCTACTATTTTTTCATAAGTTAATAGTTTTTCATATTGTTATCAGGACTTTTCTTAGTTAAACGTCGGCAAATATAAAAATAAATATCATTTATTTATTTTTAATTTGTTCATTTTTGACTTAACACCCCAACCAACTTCTTTTCAGATAAATATTGTAAAGGTAAATTAGTTATATTCAGATAGAATGTCGTGACATGAAAAGTCCATAAAGGTCAAATATTATCACGAAGGCCTAACTGCCTGTCCAGCTTCAATGAAAAGATTGCTCAAGCAAGCAAGGACGGTCGTTAAGTAAGCTGGAAATTTTTCTCAAGAGCTGAGGAAATCCTACACAACATTTTCTCGACGAACCACACGGAATGAAGCGCCTCCACATGGCTGACGGTACTTTCTCTCATGATGGAATTGATGACGGTTCGGAACAAGAGAAACTAAACGATTCCATTAATGTGGACAATAATGGGCCATTTTATGGCGCACTAAACGACTGTTATTATCGAATTGCAGAGTCATAGCTCAATTCTGAAAAGTTTAATATCACTCGGCAGCAGAGGTCCGGCACCCAGGGTGTTTTCTAATCCAAAAGGTCGCCGAATAAAATAACTGAGGAAAGGGTGTGTGAATTCCTCTATTATGTCACATGCATTTAATGTTGCTTACTAGAGAACATACAGCTTCGGACAAGGATCTATTATAAATTATTTATCTCGCTTCATCAACAGTATAATGTTCCCCCCAACATTGTACAACCGAAGAAGATAACATGCCTCCTAATTTCATCCATTAATAATCAGTGAAAGTGCGACCAGCTACAATGCCTGTATGTTCCATGCAAAATATTAGTCGTGAAGGTTAATCGTGTGAACAGTTGCCTCAGGACTGCTATTAAGTTCTTTATTTTTTCGGCGGTAATGTATGCAAAGAACTGCTTTAACGATTTTAGGGATGTCATTATTTTTAACAGTATTCATTCCCACAGAATTATAAATAGGACTACCGTTGTGATTCGCTAACGTTTGAATGAGGAAATAATACTTAAAGTCCAATTAAGCGCTTATTAAACATTTATTTTTATATTACGTAAACTATAGAATTTCTAAATTATATCTAATATAAATTTACAGTGTTTAAAAATGTTTTTCAGTCGGATTTCCTGACTTTTTAAAAATAAAATTTATTTCTCTCAACAAAATTAAAGAAATTGAAAAAAGGTTGGGCGCAACTATACAAGTGATACTCCACTTTGATAGGAGATAAAAATCCCAGATCGTGCAATATATGAAATCTCGAAAATAGTCGAATGTTGCAGAAAGTAGATGGAGATGACCGAATACAATATACAAAAGAGTATAGAAAAATTTTGAAAGTTACATAATATTTAAATAAAAATTATAAACAATGTGTAAAGTTATAAAAATTATAAACAAGGTGAACAGAAAGTACATAGAAATATTAAGAACAATAAACTATACAAACAGAGTAAACGAAGTAAAACTAATTGTAAGTAACAAGACCCTAAACTGAAGTAAATAAACGGTAACAATTTTAGGTTATTGCTGATACAGAAAATTAAATGTAGTAAGGAATAGTAAGTCTATTTTTTTATTTTTTTTTACTTATATCCATTAATTTTTATTATTTTTCCATCCAATATATTGTTTCTTCCGATCTTTACTAGAGATCTGTAGGATTATATTCATAATTACTTATATTATTCATCCTCCTTATTGCATTCAATTTTCCGTATCTACAATAATCTACAACAATTTTTATCATTTATTTACTTCAGTTTAGGATCTCGTTACTTATTTATACTTCTGTTACTCTGTTTATATAGTTTCTTGTTCTTAATATTTGTATGTACTTTCTATTCACACCGTTTATAATTGTAATAAGTTTACTCACATTGTTTATAATTTTTATCTAAATATTATGTAACTTCCATTTTTGTCTATATCCTTTTGTATCTTGTTCGTTCTAGCCCTAAAGAAGACCAGCAAAGTCGGGTCGAAACGTTGGCTTGAAATAAAATAGGTTTTTGACTATTTTAGTCTTTTTATGATCGCCACCTCGAACCATCTTCCTCAAAAATATACAACGGTCAATCATCAAGTATTCAATATAAAATTTTTTTTGGTTCCTTGAGAACATTGGCTAGATACTTTAGACAGGGGTCAAATATGTTTTGACCTAGTACATATAGCCAAAAAAAGATATTCTATAAAATCGCTAATCTCATATCCGTAATCGATTAGAGAAGTTTATTTAGTTTTCTGGAACGATGATTGCCTAAAATAGTCACTAGGCTTTCAAGGGCAACAATTCCGCGAGGCGCCGGAGCTATGAGACGGCTCCCAGAAGAGATGGCAGACGTGGGCTACACTAGGACGTGTTATACCGCACTAGGAAGCAGTCATCCAGGTCATGACAATGACATTGTTTACCAATCCTGACCCGAAATCCTAGGACAAGAGGAGAAAAAAAAAATAAGGAACAGGTTCCAAAAATAACAATACGTAGGCGCTAGTTGCGCGGCCTATCACAAAAAAGACATAAATCAGGAGAGGTATCGACGGCAAGGACCATTCAACTATTCAGGACCTCATCAATTATTTATAAAAGTGGCCAAGAAAACGGAGGAGGCCTGCAGATTTATAGTTGTCTTCATTGTCTCTCACAAACGGAAGTGGATGTGTTTTTCAGCGAGTTGGAATGCGGTCGGAACTCGCCCCCGGGTCTAAATAGGAATTGTTTTAGGCAGCGCCGCTGGTTCAGCAATTGTATCCCGATAGTGTCATAGCTCCATTCATCATATCTCCGAGTCGAATTTAACTAGGCGGGATCCAGAACTGAGGGATGCCGATGAAGTTTCTCCTGTCACAACCAGTAAGAGCAGTGAAGTTTTTCGTATTACTTCTTTGACGATGTAATTTATAAAAGGAAGTCAAGCTGTTATCTTCTTTTTTGCCCTCTTAAGGCAGGGGTTTCCAATCTAAAGCTCGTGCCTGTACTTATAGTCTGTGGGCCAGACCCCCTTACCGTGCACCCCCCCCACATCCCTATAAATTGCATATCGTTGTGTTCCTTGTAACAATTTATTAAAAAAAAGCCAATGTTCCCACAAAAAAAAGTGAACGCACTGCCCCAAAATGGCGTCCAAAGATGGCGGATTGACGACTTTGACTTTAGTTAGTTTTTTGGTCACTGAGAATCAGCATTAAGCTTAATTTCCTCATAGTTGGTCTTTTATTAAAGCTGAATAGCTATAGAATAATAAAACATGAAGAAATATTAAAAAATAATTGTCTAAGGCTATGAAAAACACCAGTAAAGTCAATTTTTGTAACAAAAAAATTTTCAAGTTACAAATCAAGCGTGGTTTGTAATTAAACGGCCTACAATAACACAAAACGTGCTGAAATAAACCATCTGGAAAATATATTTCTCTTTCTGAAACGCTGATTATTTTTTACAAATGTTTAAGTAGTTCCGTAAAAAATGCACTTATGCGGCAGAAAAGCGGTACTGGCGTGGGTGACTACAGGCCTCTACCACACCATTCAGTGCCCATAAATGGCTTAGTTATAGTGATATAATAACATTTTTGGTACATTATATTGGTTTTATTAACGAACAAATATTAATGCAATAATTTTATAGTAAAAAAAAAAATTTAATTTTAAAAAAAATTTATTATAATTTTTTTAAATTTTAACCTCCTTTATTTTATACGTAGGTCGTTTAAGAATACCTCAATTGTAAAAATGATATAATAATAATAATAATAAAAGTTAATTAAAAAATATTTTGCTAAATATCTTGATTTTTTTTTTATTTAACGTTTGCAATTTACAGTGGCTGATTGTATTATTATTCAATAAATAAAAAAAAAAAAAAAAAAAAAAAAACGTTTGCAATTTAACACTGTGTTTTGAATATTTACTGATTCTTAGAAGTAATTAAAATTTTTATATATTTCCCAGGAAATGAGTCATATTCATACCTTTTTTATAAACTAAAATAATATATACCTAATCTGAACTATATATAATGAATAGCTACCGGGTTATTTAGTAAAACTCATACAACACTAATTAAAAAATTAACTTTTATTTCCTTTATTTTGTGCAGAAGTTGGACTATATCATAAATAAATAGGAAATTTTAATATTGAATGAATTATTCTCTATACACAAAGAAAGATATAAAGGGTGACCCTATAAGTTCTTCTATAAACCAAAACTGATTGTTTGGATTTGATCTCAAAATGAGGAAAAACGTGAACTTAAACGAGAAAATTGGAAAAATACATTAAGCGAACGAGAAAGGAAGTGCCAAAACCTCGGAATAGATAAAAAGGACCAGTTATATCCATTATATAGCTAAATGAATGTATAGTAGATAGATGAACAGAATATTTCAAGATGCTGCTAAAACGGGATCAATTGCAGTTTGGATGATATTAAGTGGACGATGTAGGTTTATTATGGTGAAAACCACTTTATTTTCGATTGCTGAAGGTGCACCTCGGGACTATATTAACTTTGAAGATGAATATAGAGATGTATATCGAGAAAGTTATAGCTCATAGCTTTCCTTCTGTTTAGTGGATTTTCAAAAGATTTTTGAAGGGATCTAAAAGGAAAACGAGTTTTTCTGAAAGACAGATATTAGCATAATCCAAAGTGTGAGGCACTGAGCAGATAGAGAGCTATTTTTCTTTTTATGTGGACTTCTCTATAACCTGCCTTAAAGTGAAGACAGTCCCAATTTTCAACTTCTCTTCCAATGTGCAACTTGAGTTTCTCAATCCATATCGCTCTGGCAATCGACAATATTTCTTATTCCAGCTTCTACGATTCTTGTGTATAATTTGTTTGATACACTAAACAGGAATGGGTCTTGATGGGTATTACATTTCCTAGTATCTCCTTTCTTGTAAAGGTAAAAACCACAGTCCTTTCATATTATTTTCTAATATGCTTGTTGCCTATGCGCAAAACTGTCAAAGCAGTTTGGTTTCGCCCTTTCCATCTTTCTTTGTGCAGAGAGAATAATACATTCAATATTAAAATTTCCTATTTTTTTATGATATGGTACAAATTCCGAACAATTCAAGAATAACGAGAAGAAGAGCGAGCTAATATAATATAAGATACCTTAAAAAATCTTTTGATAATCCACTAAACAGAAGGAAAGCCATGAGCTATAACTTTCTCGATATACATCTCTATATTCATCTTCAAAGTTAATATAGTCCCGAGGTGCACCTTCAGCAATCGAAAATAAAGTGGTTTTCACCATAATAAACCTACATCGTCCACTTAATATCATCCAAACTGCAATTGATCCCGTTTTAGCAGCATCTTGAAATATTCTGTTCATCTATCTACTATACATTCATTTAGCTATATATTGGATATAACTGGTCCTTTTTATCTATTCCGAGGTTTTGGCACTTCCTTTCTCGTTCGCTTAATGTATTTTTCCAATTTTCTCGTTTAAGTTCACGTTTTTCCTCATTTTGAGATCAAATCCAAACAATCAGTTTTGGTTTATAGAAGAACTTATAGGGTCACCCTTTATATCTTTCTTTGTGCATAGAGAATAATTCATTCAATATTAAAATTTCCTATTTATTTATGATATAGTCCAACTTCTGCACAAAATAAAGGAAATAAAAATTAATTTTTTAATTAGTGATATATGAGTTTTACTAAACAACCCGGTAGCTATTCATTATATATAGTTCAGATTAGGTATATATTATTTTAGTTTATAAAAAAGGTATGAATATGACTCATTTCCTGGGAAATATATAAAAATTTTAATTACTTCTAAGAATCAGTAAATATTCAAAACACAGTGTTAAATTGCAAACGTTAAATAAAAAAAAATCAAGATATTTAGCAAAATATTTTTTAATTAACTTTTATTATTATAATTATATCATTTTTACAATTGAGGTATTCTTAAACGACCTACGTATAAAATAAAGGAGGTTAAAATTTAAAAAAATTATAATAAATTTTTTTTAAATTAAATTTTTTTTTTTTTACTATAAAATTATTGCATTAATATTTGTTCGTTAATAAAACCAATATAATGTACCAAAAATGTTATTATATCACTATGACTAAGCCATTTATGGGCACTGAATGGTGTGGTAGAGGCCTGTAGTCACCCACGCCAGTACCGCTTTTCTGCCGCATAAGTGCATTTTTTACGGAACTACTTAAACATTTGTAAAAAATAATCAGCGTTTCAGAAAGAGAAATATATTCTCCAGATGGTTTATTTCAGCACGTTTTGTGTTATTGTAGGCCGTTTAATTACAAACGACGCTTGATTTGTAACTTGAAAATTTTTTTGTTAAAAAAATTGACTTTACTGGTGTTTTTCATAGCCTTAGACAATTATTTTTTAATATTTCTTCATGTTTTATTATTCTATAACTATTCAGCTTTAATAAAAGACCAACTATGAGGAAATTAAGCTTAATGCTGATTCTCAGTGACCAAAAAACTAACTAAAGTCAAAGTCGTCAATCCGCCATCTTTGGACGCCATTTTGGGGCAGTGCGTTCACTTTTTTTTGTGGGAACATTGGCTTTTTTTTAATAAATTGTTACAAGGAACACAACGATATGCAATTTATAGGGATGTGGGGGGGGGTGCACGGTAAGGGGGTCTGGCCCACCGTGTATTATGCTAGTGTGAAACTTGTATCATCCTGGCAACAATTTTAATGTTGTCTGAGCGTTTTAAATAAAATATTGAATATATATTTCAATAAATATCCAATAATTAATTGAACATAAATATGATCATTTTTTTCGAAAATAGACGAATTTTGAATTCAAATATTTTTCAGTTTTTTTTTCTTAAATATATGTATATTTAAAAATTAACAAGATTTTATAGATATAAAATTCAACAGTATGGATGAATTATTTGAGAAAAAAAAATTATCCATATATAATCAATTATTGTTTAATTTAATTACGCTCTTTGATAGAACACAAAAATCAATAACACTGCTGGTAACACGGCACTGAACTTATTTTATATCTAGGTATTACCCATACGGCTTCTAATTAATCTTAAACTGTAATTTAAAAATGTGTTAATCTATTATAAAAACCGTTTATAAACTTCATATTATTAATTAAACTTGGCGTTTTTCGCATTTTGTGTTTCATGTTATGAAGAAATATTTCATTACTTTTGGAAATAACAAAAATGTTTGTTACTGTACATATATATTAATTAGATTATTGTGATAAAATTATACTGAGTTCGCGTCCCGGTGCCAAAGGCGTCTTTTAACTCTGGAATTAGCTCCCGTCCTTACTTCCTGACACGAGAAAACTCCCGTTTAAAATTTATTTTAGATTGTTTTTATTATATAAAAACCTCTTGGACCCAAAACCTGGATGTCTATTAGTGGTGCAATATATGACGTCACTATTGTTTATGTTGTTCACAAATAAGTAATTAATTGTCTGTAGAGGAAAAAAAAAAACGATAAAGGACTAAATTTGCTTTAAATTAAACTCATTTGCAAAGATCCACCATCTTATGGTTACGATTTACATTAATGTTGAAAACTTCATTTACCGCTACATTTATCTTTTACCCTCTCAGGAGATATGTGTACATTTCCTCAGAGGGCATTGAATACCTTTTCGATCGAACTCTTGGATTCAGAGCACAATAATTAGTCTAATGATAAATTGTATTAATTTAAATAAAAAATATCTATGTAGATATCCAATTTAATTTTACCGTAATTTGTTCTAGCAGTAGAATGCTTGTTGAATCACGCATAAAAGTTAACAACAGGACTAATTCAACGTTGTATAACAAACTGAAATAAGCAAGTGAGCAAAAGGAATGTTCTTTAAGTAATGGTTGAGGATAGTTACAACCAACTGGTTTCTCTGGTAGTAGGGTCATTACTTTATTAGTGTGTCGTTCAACTAACCGACAGGATCCACCTGTCTACTTGTACTACTGGCTACGCTGTATGCATTAACTGAATTAGTTATAAGGTAGTTATCTTACATATTTGTTTTTATTTATAATCTATACCTATCGCTTATTGATTATAATTGTTTTAGAAAGTTTGTAAATCCTTTTTTTTTATACCACAATTTACATCCATTTTTAGTTGTATTGTTTTCGTTTTTTATGCAATACTGATCGCTGCCTACATTGCTCATACCAAACGTGTGTAAATGAAATAAAAACGCTGCAAAGTTTACAAAATGGTTTATTACTGCCAAACTATTTAACATCAACATTGACATTGCTTTTCATGTAACAATAAGGCAAATAAATAAAAAGGGATTCCTAATGTTGGTCTAAATAATTTTCTTTTTTATCATTGATAATTTACCAAAATAAAAAAAAATGACAATATTGCTTCAGTTGATGAAAAGAGGTATAGAAAATCTAAAACCAAAAATAAGACAAAAGCTTTGCAGTAGAACATATAAAAAAAATATATACACCATATATTTGTACTAAATTGTCCGAGATCAACGATATTTTTTTTTATGTTTTAGAATATTTCTTAAACTTTTAAAAAACCAATACATCAACAAAAAGTGTATACTTCTTGAGTTATTCGGAAATCAAATTTCCCCGGGGCCCCTCGTGACTTATGTCACATTCGTTAAGCGCTACAGTCTACACCAAAAGAGGTTTTTCAGCCGCTATCTTGGAAGGAAAGGGTGGATGATAATATTAAGTGAATGATAATGTCGATGTAGGAAGATCATCCTCGGGTGACCTCTGACTTTGAATCCAAATTAGACAAATATCGGTCCAGCACTAGCGGATCCAGAATTTAATTTTGGGGGGAAGATTTTTTTTTCATATATATATATATATATATATATATATATATATATATATATATATATATGATGGTTATATTTGACCATTTTGGGGAGGGCTTCAGCCCGAAAGCCCCCCCCCGTAAATCCGCCTGTGCGGTCCAGTGGTCTTGGAGAAAAGCTGCGGACAGCGAATGGACAATTTTTTTTTATTCTATTTTCGAATTCTACGTATCGTGAAACGTAAAACCTCAAACTTTGAGGAGGGGTTAAGTTTTTGAATTTTTTTGGACGATTACAATGGTTCATTATTGAAAATAGTAAACCAATATTCCTTACTACTTTTATTTGTTTATGAGGTTTGGAGTTTTTCTAATATTGTTGAGTTTGAATTTAGTAAACAAATTACTTTTATTCTAGTTGTGCAGGAGGCAATGTAATAGTTTATGATTATCTGAGACAATTCGTATTTAGTTCTAGAGTCATAAAAAAAAATGTGAGGCGTAGCGTCAGGGATTCTAGTCGACCATGTGGGCAAATGAGGAGTTTACGGTAATGATGGAGAATAAAATTTTCTCCATATTCTGTTTCTGGTATGTAAACTGTCAGCCGTTTCTAGTGGTGTAAAAATAATTTTAGACTGCCTGAAAATTTTCTACCACATTGAAATTATTTTTAGGTATAATAGCCACCTCCTTTTGGAAGGGGCTTAATATCAGCAGCAAAACGTCATTTCTGTCAGTCCCAAATTTTGATCGAATCAGAATGCTTCATACTGTGCATCACTTTTCTGATACAATGCAATGGCATACAATTAAAACTAACATAGCTCGGATAATAATGATTTTGTTCTATAGCTTGACATTTGAGTTAGAAGACTAAAGATTGCACAACCCATCCGTGAGTGGAGAAAAATCTGACGATTCATCAACTTGATGGTTCATATATCTCATTATATAAATTAGAAAGATCACTATAGAATCAGTTATTGATCCATACTTTTATGTGCTTTATTGTAGCATAGTGTGAATATAAGAATATTGAGAATAGTTTGCTGGCCATTTGCAGCACACTGTACGTACATAATTAGTTATGCACGATGTGAAATCATTATAAATGATTTTTTTTGACATGTTTGTTTTCTCATTGTCGAGTTCATCGTACAAGCTCTGACGCTTGTATTAGAAATCAAGAACGTCGAAGCCCATTAGTTAGGATACCTAACCGAAGCCGTGAGACGTTCTGTTTACATAATACTCGAGATTAAATCTGTATTGCCAATTTGATTTATGGTGGTTGGACGGGACGTATCCTATCCCACACACGTCCCATCTCGACTGTTGCAGTTGGGGGTTGGACACGGGCGCGGTGATCAATCTTCGTCTCAATATTGAAATAAGATATTGGATCCGAGGATTGCTAAGCTTTGTCCGACGTCAGTATTTTAATTTGTATCTGTTGGAGACACGTTTCAATAATGGCGAATGTCATTTATGTCGGATTATTGTTGATGTATGTCGATAGATGATGGATACTGTTTAAATGGACTGTGCTCTAGAAATAAAAATCAATTAAATCTAAGCGTGCACAATTTATAAACAGCTTATTAGTGAGGATTATTCAATTTATATGATGTTTTTTATCATAATTGCCTAAATTAACTAATTGAAGAAATTCTGCATACTTTTTACTCCGGTTAGCTTTACCTTAATACTCTGTTTTGTTTTGTTTTTTAATGAAGAGATTCATTTAGGTGATACAACAAATTAACTTAAAAAGTTTATTTTGCTTTTTTTTAACGCCTCTTGACTCGTGACTTCTGTCATTAGTCTTCTCGCAGCGTTGGAACTGTTCTAGGCGATAAGCTGTAATAGTTTGGTTCTCTTTTTATGTAGATGATATCCAGACAGCTCGTGGTTTATAATAACCTGACGCTATCACTATCACTACCTCTTCATTAGGATGGTTGGCAATTTTTGAATACATCTCTATCCCGTAAGAAACAACAGGATAGAGAGTTATTAGCCCTGTGCTTAATCCCCACAAATCTGGAAGACCAAAGGAGGGGATCCACTCTAAATTTCCTGTGAATCTCAGGAATCCCATACGGGAATCGAAGCCGCGCCATGGTGGTCTAAGCAATCGAGTACGGACTGCATTTATTTATCTATTATTAATTATTAATATTTTTATCTCTTTTTTTTTTGTCATTTAGTCCCGCGAACGGGAATTAAACTCGTTGCATAAAATTTTTGCAGGCGCCTTAACTCACTCGACCACCGTGGCCCCGTAATAAACTAACAGACTCATCAAATCTAAAATTCATTTGGAAAATGTTGAAACAACGAATGCTTCGTTGAAAACTCAGAACCCATTAGTACATATTAAAATAGTAAAACTAAATTAAAACTCAATATATAGATTTTTTTTTTAATAGAATATTAATATACAGATTCGCCTATCAAGAAGCTTTAAACTTTATGATAATTTTAAGGTTGAAGATCGAAAGATTGTATAAGCAACCCGCTGACAAACAACTTGTGAATGGACTGGAATGTTGGACGCTGCCAATACGGTGAGTATCGGAAGCCGAATAAGGGCGTGATGGATTCCGCTTGTCAGATACGACAGAAGGAGGATGACGAAGGTCCCAGGGAGCAGGTGTCGAAACAAGAAGAACCACAAAGGATACGATGACTGGGGGATGCGGATAAGGTGGAGGCAGTTCGGGAACGAGTCATCTTAGCTCACGTATCGCCTTAAACGTCGTACCTAAGTAAAAAAACGGGCTTGCATAACAACGTTTAAAAAATACGAAGACAAGGTTCATTTTTGAGCTAAGGTGTGTGCTTTAGACCACACGATAGAAATGAAAACATCAGTACCGAGATTAATAATATTAAATATAAATAATATCTCATTATAAAGAGGATGAAATTCTGAACATGTCCCTTACTCATAGTAAGCAGGTCTGATTTTTAGTTTCTGAGATATTCTAATCCATTTCTTCAATAGTTATCATTTGGTTTTGGACACTATTTTTTCCCTTTTCATCTCCCTAACACGGCGTCGCGTTAAGATATTTTTTTTAATTATAGCCCATTACAGAGAGGATGAAATTCTGAAAATTTACCTCGCTTACAATATTTTTAGTTTCTGAGATATTTAAATCCATAAGTAAAAACACCTCCGCCGATTTTATCTGAGCGTTACACATCGGAGATCTGACAGCTCAATCTAATTCACACTCCACAAATAAAGGGCGAAACGCGCCTAAAAAAGTTGTTACTTGAAAAAATCGTGTCAACTAGTACAAGTAGAAGTACAGTAACACAAGTAGAAAAACAAAGTGATAAATACTCTAATGAAGAGCAAATAATAATTAACTGCAATAACAACGGTTTGTTAATTAATGCACCAATTGATCAAACATTTAAGGCTGGGAATAAAAGGCTAGATTTATTAAAAAATGTATTCTTTAATTCATGCGGCTTATCTAAGAAACTACTTATGCAATAGCACTTTTATTCCATTGCAAACGTCGAATACGTAAATAGATAAAAACAGATAGATTATTACCACTAGATTAACGGAAATGATATCGCTGTATATAAATAAGCACATAAAAACCGATAGTATAAAGTACATAAATTCATAATATTAACTTATATTTGAACGATTAGCGATGGATTTATTCAGAGTAATCTAATGATTAACTTAAAAAAAGTAAATAAGAAATTTCCACTATCTTTATAAAAACGCATACAAACAACAAATAAAAATAATGTATAATTGTATTTTATAAGAATATAAATATCTTCCTAAAATATCATCAATCCCTAGCTTTCCTTCAACTGTATAAAATCGAACGAGCCATTTTTCAAAAAAAGGTTATGGAAAATACTTTGCAGCATTCATAAGCAAAAGTATTGGACGTAATCTTATAATTGTCAATTTTCCTTAAATTGTGAGCCAAATCACTCGTCAAATTCCTTATAACTCGTTTTCAAAATGAACGTGTAAAAAAAGATTAAGGCTTGCGAAAGTAGAGGATGGAATTTGATAATGCAGATATGTAACCAAATAGATACCAACCAGCACTTTTATCGAAAATTACATTCATTCCTCGATGTCAAAAGCATAAAAAATGAGTGAATATTTTCGACTCAGAGGACAAAAATTGTTTAAGAAGTGTAATCTAGACGCCTTTTGTCCTTTTTTTTTTATGGCTGAATTGGATTGATTCGTCAGATTTCCGATGTAAAACAGTCGAGTATAGTCGGCTGGAGTCGACTAATTCAAGTGCTTTTGCATTTAGTTTAAAAAATCTCAATTAAAAATCAGACCTGAATACTGTAATAGAGAGAATTGTTCAGCATTTCATATTCTCTGTAGTGGGATATTATTCAAAATTGTATCTTAACGCGACCCCGTGTTAGAGAGACGAAAAGAGAAAAAAAGTGTCGAAAATCAAACGATAATGAGTTTTATGGAAGATATGGATCAAAATATCTCAGAAACCAAGAATCGGACCTGCGAACTGTAAGTGAGTAAAATGTCCAGCCTTTTATCTTCATTATAAGCCATTATTTATAATTTATATTTTATATTATTAATCTCACATACTCGATGTATTCACTTTTATACTGTGGTCTAAAGCAAACACTCAAGCAAACACTAAAGCAAATACAAATTTTTTTATTTATTGTTGGTTGTGTAGTAAAGGCGTAGAACCTGTTGGTCATGAACGCCGTTAATAAAAATTATATATTATTATATTTTTTGGTTATAAATATTAAGAATTGGATAAAATAAAATAAAATATATAAAATGCACGCTAACGTTAAAAGTTGTTTATTGTTATTAATGTCTAGTTATTTAAAGTTTGGCAATGGCCAGATCCTCCACTCAAGCCCGAGTGTGTATGATTAGGTTAGTTCTTTTGTTTATATACATTTATTTTATTTTATTGTATTTATTTTAATTTTATTTTATTGTATTTATTTTTATTTTATTTTATTGTATTTATTTTAATTTTATTTTATTGTATTTATTATTATTAAGTTTCTGTATTATTTATTTTTTTTTATTGTAAATAGAGCGTGAGTGTGCTCTCTAACACTATTATAAATGTCCTTGATGTGACAGAATGTAATATTTCTAAATAAACAAATATAAAAAAAAAAGTTCGCAAGTGGGGTAAAAAAGAAGAAAATGGTAAAAGGAAAAAAAGAAGTGGGGAGTGCTCCGTGAGAGGTTCAGATATTTTTTAAGATTCCTTTTTCGGAGAGAAAACATATGATTTTGCTCAGGATTTTTTCATCATTCCCCAAAGCAGCCAGTGTATTTGCTGTTATTCCGCTTATGCTTAATTGTCTAATGTAAAAGGCACAACTCTCGAAGATATGGCCCACTGTCATTCTCCCCCCACACTTCCGACAAATAATTTTATTTGTTTTATGAATAGAAAGCTTCTAGTTTCTTCATTAGTGAGAAACCAAAAGTAATACTAAGCATATAAAAATTTTGCCAGTTAACGCTTATGTATGATAAAACAATGATTGATCTAAAGACAGTGAAAAAGGGGAAACTATAATATATAAAAAATAAAATACATAAAATATAATATTTCGATACAATATGTCTTATCTATTTGCTCAGAGGATAATGAATGAATGATCCGACAGTGCTAATATTTAAACTTGAAAAGTAGTCATTCCTTATCTGATATTGCGAGAAGAGAGCTAGTCGCCGATGGTATCTGATCAGAGATCGAGATCTTAGACTCAGATGAGCGGGCGATAGGAGCGCTGTGATCTATCGGCCCCTTATCCTATTATCCTCCACTCATAAATGAATGTCAATTGTCAATCTGAAAGTCAGCCTTCCTCTTTCACTCCCTCATTACCCGGCAAAGTTTCTCCTCTCTCATCAATAACGGGAGAGACGTCGCCGCCGATCTGGCACAGTCTGGAGTATGTACTCGGGTGTAAGGAGGTCAAGGAAAAATTTAAATTCCATTGCCTCGAGAAATTTAAATAGAGCCGTCGGTTTGACATTGATCAACAGGAGACATTCCTCAAGCAAGGCGCCACTTAAATATCAAATAAGCAAATTCGTGAATATTATAAAAATTAAAAAAAGTTCACTGATAAATAAACTAATATAAAAAAATATTCGATGGTACGGAAATGATTGGAACTAATTCCAATTTAATAAATAGTTAGACGGGGGTAGGGGAGGAGAAGGTTGCGATTATCACACATTTAACTTTTGTGTAATATTAATTTATACTCTACGACCTAGACTGTAAGTCATCAGGGTTGAAAAAGATATATATATAAATAATTATTAATTGATAAAAAGTATATAAAAAAAAGTAAAAGTCAGGTTTGATTGATGTTGTAACAGGATATCAAAAACAAGCTATATATCCATGATATAACGTCAACTCTCATTTATTTATTTTATTTTTTTTTTTTTTTGTGTACCTTGTAACAATAAATAATAATTTATTTAACCTTCTTATTTTTAACCATGATGAAGATCTGCAATGTAGGTCGAAACGTAGGCTTATAAATCAGTATTACACAAATATAGCGTAGAAACGATTGTTGATCGCATCCTCGATTGACTAATCCTTAAATAAACAATTAATCATAATTTAAATTATTGTTTCTTTTTTTTAATTAAAAAACTACATTAATAACTCTCAATATTATTTTTAAAAAAACCTATTATATATCAATCAATTAAAGAGTAAAAAATAAATCGTTAGCAAAATTTTAATTTATTATACAATGCAATTATTATTTCAAGAATGCACTTTTTACAAGATTAAAAGATTTTGGAATACTCCAGAATATATCAGCATTCCTGGGAAATCAAGAGGAAATCGTTAACAAAGTCAACGATTATCCAAGTTCTTGGATAGTGAAAGACTTAAAAAACACATTTGACAGGCTTTTTTTATTTATTAATTTTTATTATTTTTTTTATCTATTTATTTTTATTATATTTTCTCTTATTATTATTTATTTATTTTTTCACTTGATTTCATTTCATTTTAAATTCATTTGTTTATTAATCTCAATTCATTGATTCTACTGCTATTTTTTAAAGTTTATTTATTTATACATTTTTTATACATCTTATTACCTATAAATGTCTATTATTATCCTTATTTATTTATTTTATTCTATCAAACCATTTCTTTATTTATTAATTTTTATTTTTTTATTTTTTTTTTTTATTATTTTTTTTTATACCAATCATCCAAATAGTATTAAATGATGTTATTTAGTTGATCGGGCGCTTATGACCTGGATGTTTTGCGCCTAGACATCGAAACAAACAAACAATTATTTCAAGAAAAGCAAGATATACCGATGGATAACGATGAAGTTTAATTAGGATATTAAAAGATTAAATTTCTTTCTATAGGTCAAATATTATATAAAAATAATTTATAATATAATTTAATTTGCTACCATATACTACAAATTGTGCAGATTGCTGTTAACGTTTACAATGGTACCCATCACTTATTTATTTATATTTTATGCAATTTGCACCTGCGCGGCTGCGCATCTAGCAAATTTGTTGTATTTGTATTGTCTTTGTGTATTTGTTTGATATGGATTTTATTGGTATAGTAGGTCTCTTGGCCATTTTCTTTTTAATCTGCGTTGTTCAGGTAACAGGGAACAGGAGATAGAAATAACCAGAGGATTGGAGTGATTTTGGGTTGAAGAATGAAATGTAGTGTATTTGTCGTGGATGTAGGATTTTACTGTTGGGGTGTATAAGTCGTTATGTATAGTAAGTAGTAATTGAAATGTACCAAGGAGCATTAACAATTTTTCGTAAAATTTCTGATTGTGCTGTTTTTATTTTGTTTATGTGTGTTTGTTTTGCTGAACCCCAAAGTTGTGCTGTTAACGTTTTCAATGGTACCCATCACTAAAGTATTGTAATGAATAACATTATTTGACATTAACATTAATATCATAAAACGTACAATGACTATAATCTGAAATGCACAAAGCACAAGAATACCGGTGAATAAAAAATAATAAAGTTTTATAAATTATATTAATTCGAGATTTTTTTTTAAATTATTCTTTACGCTACCAGAATCAGGCCTATTTAAATATTTTCTGTCATAGAATTTTTCCATATCCCATTCCAACTCAATCCTTCGTAGAATTCTGAATGATCCTTATTATGACACAAATAACATTATGCACAAATACGTTAACATTCCGTTTTCAATAGCAGACTTCGAACTCTTTGATCACAAAAAACATCTTGTACAAAAGCTTTAAATCCAAAACAATTTTGACAAAATCTCCGACGAGCCTAAAAGAAAATTTATTACCAATTCACAAATTACTATCATGTTTTGTATTCTTAATGCAGATTTACTAATTGCATTTTATTTACATAGATGTAAATTTCAATAAATGTATATTAAAAAAATATATATTATTTTTGAACATTTAAAAATTTAAGTACCTCAACCTGAGTCCCGCGTTTTATTAACAATTTTAGCCAAAGTTTGTCGTCAAAATGACTGTCGATTGTAATATTTAACTCAAAATTCAGTTTAGTTATAATTTTATATGATAAGTAAAACGTCCGAAATATTATTTAAAAGCTGTAAATATTATTTTGGGTTTAATAGATAAGGTACTAAAATTATAATTTTGGTTCGTTTTGCTTCAGAAGAACTAAAATAAATTCAAGAATAAAACAATTAATATTGATTACAGTGTCATTACAAATTAATCAATACATTAAATAATTAAGGGTAAATTAGTGATGTTTAAGAGTCAGCAAATATTGTTAATCATCAGAAGAAAAATTTCCCTCATATTTTATATTTTTTTATGATTATATGGACCCCATATGTTTGTTTAAATTTTATATTTTTAAAGAATAAAAATCACCGCAACGGTATAATATTGTCAATATCCAATAATTATTTAACAATAAGAGGTGCATGATGACAGTATTTAAGATGCCGCAGGCACCATCTGGGCAACGGTCCCTTTCCTGTTCCATCTCCAATAGGAGCAAGAACCCGCCTGCTAACCCCTAATTTCTGATCATATTACACTCACTCTATGACTCTATAGCGCGCCCACAAATAACCTAATACTGGTGATTTTCTGGAAGTAAGTTTACCGAAAGCTAGCTGGAGAAAGTCCACCATCATCCAGGATAGCTTCCAGATCAAATCTAAGGAAATTATTGCTTTTTTAAGGTGTAAGTAGCACAGCCTTATAAAACGTATGGTAACTTCACCCTGGATTCTAAATTATAACATTATAAATATGGATATGCAGGACGGTCTCGATAATCCGAATCTCTAGTAATCCGAACAAAAAAGAAAAAAGTTAAAATTTACTGAGGAGAGGCGCAATGGAAATAGCTTTGTTTCTCAGTAAATATTACTGGAATTGCTTCTTGTGGTAGTGTCAAAATCGTACTGTGGTGTCCCTAGACGGAAAATATTAAAAATATGAGGTAATCCAGAAGTTCAGCTTTTTGATGCAAGTATCAAGAGGATGTCCAATTTCCGGTGATATATTAGGTAATAAGTTAACGATTTTCTTTAATACTTTTTTAAAGAACGATGACAAAGCCGATTTTAAAATCAGTAAGGATTAACTTGATCATTTTAAAAACAGGTATAGAATAAATTTTAATATGAATTTTTATTTCACTGGAAAATTTCTTTACACCAATTATATTTTTCACAATAAATAAGTCATAGAAACGCCATAAAGGCATTTAATACTTGCTTAATTGGAATTTTCATGCGTTTTCTTTAACGACAAAATCAGAGACTAAACGTACATTATATGGTCATTTTCAGAAATAATTATTTTGCTTCGAATGTGTTTATATTTAGCTGATTATATATGTATGTATATATATATATATATAATTTTCATCATTTTAAATTTAACCTGTGGTAATCCGAACAGTCAGTGCAATTTAAGTGTTCGGACTATTACCGTCCGCCTATATAATATTATAAAGTTCTATTTCTCAAAATATTTTTCTATTTACAATCTACTAATTTAAGTTTAATTCCAGGTTAATAAACTATGAAAGTATCAATAAATATATAACGATTACTATACTATTAAACATAATAAATAAATAATTTAAAAAAAAACAGAACCACTACAACCTATGAAGGATATTGTATTCAGTACTATTTAGGGAAAGCACTGTTTCTTAGTCAACGGTTATTTTTCTGCTGTGAGCCGGGATTCGAACCTGGGACTTGGAAGATCATTGCTCTACCTCTACGCTACTTAAGCACTCCCTAACATAATAATATATAACGTATTTAGTGTTGTTGCTTTCGGTAATAATGATGAAACAATAGAACTTGTTTCAGGTATCGCATGCCTCTTGTAACTACTAGTTATACCTTTACTAAACAGGAGCTTGAACCTATCATTACTAGAAAAAGGCAAGTGAAATACCAAAGGTGGGCATTCCCACAATGAAGCCAATGTGGTAAGAACCAGGGAGGGATTCTGCAATCTGTGCCCCCACGTACCTGCTTTAGGGCTTTGCGGTGAATTCTTGGCAGGCCAATGGTTCCCAAGAATCCCCTAATGGCTCACTGACCAGAATCCAAAATTTCTTCAATGTATCAAGATTAGTAGAGTACAATGTCCGTCCCGCTTATGGAATGTAGGTTTTATTTGTATGTATTCAATGATAATCATAATGAATAAATAGAAAATACCGAATATATTTTAAAACAAAATAAAAAGCATTAGTTGCTTCACACGATGCATTAATGAAAACAATTAAATCCTCAATTCAAACTTTTAGTTCAATTAAACAATCATTATAAAAAATAAAAAATAATAATTGACTGAACTAGTAATAAATGTTGTAAAAAAAAGTTACAGTTGAATTGAGAACACCGTTCGACATAACATGATGACTTGGACAATGCAAGCGAGAAAGTTGCTGATGGAATAATATCGATTTCCCAATGTTGCAATCGTATTGCAAAGAACTGGAAAAGCCGTTCGGGATTATGTAGAACCGCATACAAATTTAAGTGTATAAACATAGAACTCTCTAAAAGTGATTCAATATATTTTAAACCAAACAAATCTAACCAGATTCCATCATTAAAAATAAATAAAACGGAATCTTAATATTTCGAACCTCGATCGATATTAAAAATAAAGTTATAGCCTAACAATTAATTAAAGTCTAGTACTTGTAATACCTTTGATAACAACAATTAAAGATTAAATATCACAAAAAAGTATCGATTAAAAAAATACCTCGATAATTATCAGGAATTAGATAAAAAATATAAATTAAATTTTTTACGTAAAGAAAAAAAAATAATTGATGGAATTCAATACTGAATGTATTATTAACAACTTATAAGAGTATTACAGTTCTTAAAAAAACATTTTATTATTAAAAATAGAAGAAAATTGACATAAATAGTCAATCAATCGCGAAAATTAATAATTTCATTATGAAAAAAAAAACTAAACAAATTATTGAGAAAGAAAAGAATTATCCAAACCATTAGTTCTCAGTTACTCAGTTTAAAAATACTATCACATTGATATAGTCACCATTGAGGTGGATTTTCTCGTAGATATTTTTAATTTCATATTTTTATTTTATTATTTTTTTTTTATGAATATTAGTTTTAAATAGTCAAATTTCAATATCGGTATTAAAACTATAGAAAAAGTCAACGAAATATGTTTATAAAAATATTGCTAGTTCGATATATCGATATTTTCCTAACATCACAAGCGTGAGATGATCAACACAACACTATTCTGTAAACTTTAATTGAGTTTTCTAAACTAATTAACTACTTCTACTTCAACTGACTAGCTGTAATTTGAAAACTCTTATCGATTCTTCCACAGCTTCGTGTTTCCTAATAGTTAAAAAAAAAAGGTATATGGAGCTTTGAACGATATCTCAATACCTTAATCAAATCTCTGTCAATGCAGTAACCAAAATGAATTTTTGGCGCGGTAGTCATAATCATACTTTTTTAATCTGGAATTATTTTCCAGATTAAAAAAAATTGATAAAAAAAGGAGAGTGAGGTAGCTCAATGGTAGTACACTGATCTAGTGCTCAAAGTCCCAGGTTCGAATCTCGGCTCATGGCAGAAAAAATATTTATTCTCTTTTATTGACCGTAGGGCGACCCTCAGATCTTTGGATCCTCCATGGGCACACCCAGCCTCTAATTGAGCGGTTATCCTTAATTAATTATTTAATTAAGATGGAGAAAATGGCCGTCGAGCTTGAACTCAGTCCAATCACCTCCTTGACCGTTGACTGAGAAACAGTACTTTCCATAAATAGGACTGACCCCAAGACCCTTCATGGGTTGTTGTGGTACAGATTTTTTCTTGTTGTTTTTTAAAGAACTGGATAATGATTTTGTTTCTACATTACGTATCCAGACAGACCATTTTTAATACAAAATAAATTAAAAACTTATATTCCATTAACTATTTTTTTTAATCTGATAGCTCGAAATGATCGGTAATCTTTTAATTACCTTCAAGCCCTTATGAAGGTTTGTAACATTAGATGAAACGTTTGCGGCTATAATGTGCTTTACTTTCATCCAGAATGAAGCAGTCCTCATCTCCCCAACCACCGTACACAGTATTTTGCGAATCATGATAAATATTAACTAATTTTATTTAATTTTTTTTTTTTTTTTCAGAGAAAGTAAATTGGTCACAATATACATGAATGAACTTTCCGAGTTTACGGAACTTAGCTTTGTTTACACTACCTACATAATGATGCTGTTAATGAAGAGAGAAAAAAACTTTATTTTCATAAAAAATATAAAATCTAAAAGATTGCTGCCCAATTATATTGGGCTGCTATATACACAGCATACTCTTTAATCCTTAGGACAATAAATGAACTTATATATAAATATACAGAATTGGTTAGTTAACATTAGTAAAATATATATATATATATATATATATATATATATATAAGAAGTATTAGTTAATATTAGTAAAACAGAAATATATATATATATATACATTTTTATTATTTTATTTATCCTTATAATTTTTTTTTTTTTTTTCCTTTTTCCCTCTTCTCATTGTTCATGCTTTTTTTTTTTTTTTTTTTTTTTTTATTTAACATTAAGTTTCCCTTTCTCTCACTTCTCTCTCTTTATCGCTATTGTTTTCAATTATTCACTAAAAAAATAAATAAACAAATACATAAATTAAAACTCTCGGGCTAGCCATGCACGTGGTGGTGAATGATTCCCAGGGAGTCGAGGACTATATTTTCAGCCAACCTCGCTACGTCCTTAATGTCGACACCTAGTTCCTCGAGGAAGCTCCTTGTTCTTTTTGGGATAGTTCCGCGAGACCCAAACCAGAGGCCTCTCACGGTGAACTCTCTCTCTCCGAAGGTCTCACGGAATTTCTCTTTTAGGAAAGGGATACATTTATCGTACGTGTTCTTCTTTTCCCTTTCCACTTCACCCGCCTGATCGAGGTCATTGCTCTCAAAGCGGACAGTTGGATCCAAGATCAGCGCTGTCCTTCCTGTCTTGGGAAATGCGACGATATCAGCGTATCTCGTAGAGCCCTCACTATCGATGCAATATACCTCGTCAAAGCAGGTGAATTTTTTTTCCCTAAGGAGCCTCATCAATTCGAACTTGACCCGGTGGTGACGACGTGTTATGAGGAGGGAGTTGTTGGGGCATTTTCCCAGCACATGTGCTGGTGTTTCAGACTCTCTGCCGCATTTACGGCAGAGGGACCCAACTTCTCTGACCTGTCCGCTGACTCCTGGGACTCCACGCAGGGGTGCATAATTAATGTTTAGTTTTAGGGCATTCGACCATTCAGACCCAGAAAGTACTTGCTTTTCGTAGATGTATCTATTCGCTTTCGGGGTCTCTTTAAAATGGCGAACACCAATACCCTGCCACCTGCAGTTGGCCCATTCCTCAAATGCATTTTCTCGTAGCGACTGCCGTAGAGCTTTCACATTTCGATGACCCTGATCAACCCCCAATCTCTCGGCACATTCAGCAATTTCAGCCGAATAATCGAAGGTAGACTGAAAAAGGGCATCTGGTACATTGGACAGTCGCTGAGCAATGGACCAATGTTGAAGAGGAGCCTCCCATTGGCAGCGGATTAATCCCAATCCTCGGTATCTCCTGGGGGCATACAACATCGCTGTGGAAGTATTCGCAGGCAGTCCAATAATGGCCTTTACGCTCCTGCGAATCATAGTGTCGATGCCCTCCAGTATAGCAGGACGTAGCTTTGTTAGGGGCGCAGTTTGGAGAGGGTAAGTAAGACCCGGGAACAGATATTGATTGACAATGTTGAGTTTCTGCTCAGGTTTAAGTAAGCAAGAGGTTACCAGCTTGTTTAGATTATCATTCAATTTAGTCACCGAATCTTCGTTGAATTGCAGCTCTCCCGAGAATGTACATCCTAAATACTTAATCGTATCTCCATTCTTCAATGTTTGGATGTACTCACCATTCTCAAGGGAGAGCACCGTAGTTTCCAGCTCTCCTTTATTTATAACGATGCCCATACTTTTTAGAGGATTTATAGCCAGACCAATTTCTTTAAATGTTCTTTTATATATATATACATTTTTTTTCTTCCTTTCATTGTTCATGCTTTTTTTTTTTTGCTTTTTTTTTAACATTTACTTTCCCTTTCTCTCACTTCTCTCTCTTTATCTTTATTGTTTTCAATTTTTCATTAAATAAATTAATGCATAAAAAAAAATTCTTTGTCCTTCGTTAGATTGATAGAAGACTGACGATTTAATTAAATGTGATTAAGATTGAAATAAAGTTTCAACTTCCTCTTACTCACATCGCAATGCGGCAGACTCGACCAGAAGGAACCAATTAACAATAATAATCAAATTAACCTCGTCCGAGCCGATGACGTCCACACAGAAGACCATAACTGACACCAGCCTATTAGTTAAGCAGTTCCCCATTGTCTTTCAGTTGCATTTCTGATTCATCTTAGTTAATAATAGCCCGGGTCCAAACGACTCCATATAACGTTCTCGGTTAAACGGTTTCAATTTTATTGGTCATTGTAAGAGCTCTCCGGACCGCTATATCATATATGCAAATAGGGAGCGGAGAGAGCGAGCATGGGTTCATGCATCTCTTCGGGAGGGACAAAAGAACAAGGAAACAATGCACTATAAATATTTTGTACATTCAAGGCTACAGCAACTGGGGCAAGATGGTGTTCCTCTTGCGAATGAGGATTGGTACAACCATAAATCCATTATCGAAAACAGTTTTGAAAGAAATAGTACATAGACTTCAACCCATATACTTATTTTCAGTTTCAAAAAACGAAAATTCTCAGAAATGGAAATGGAGTGTTTTCTCATTAAATTAATTGATTTAATTGGCACTAAATAACTTTGCTGTTCTGACATGTTGGGAGTAAACATCAAGACAAACGGCCAAATATTTTTTTAGGCCACTTTAATTCTCGATTTTCTGATCAAATTATCTTACGATTCAAGTGACAACCAAATGAGTAGTATTTATGAGTTCTCAGTACTTAATTAAATTTTAATAAATAATAAAATTAAAAAGGCTAAGTTTGTCGATCTCTAGATTGAAAACGTCCGCATTCCAAAAATTTTCATGAAAAAAAAGTAATTCAGGAAGTTTTAGGAGAATGTTAATAATTTGATAAATATTTATTAATAGTGCCACGAACTAATAGTACCAAAAAATAATAATGGTTATGGGGAATATAAATCTTGTAGAAAAATTCTAAAATTAGTTAAGAAGTCCCTTATTTCAATTACTATACAACTTTGAATAGAAATATTTTCTTATTTATAGTATTTGCATATATACGAAAGTGAGTAAAATTATATAAAAAATTAAATTGTCATAAAATAAATTATGGTCATATTCCACATATTAAAAGAAATATAGATTTAAAAAAAATATTCCAAAATAATTGCTTGTAGGCCTGATTTAAATCTTGAAAAATCTTTAAAGGGTAAAAATTGAGCTATGTCTAAACATCTACCATGAAACACATTGAAAAAAGTTAATAATAGTAGTTACACATAAATTAGACATTAACATTATTATTATTTTTTATTAATAATTAAACATTATTTATAGATTATGCATTTACATTGAAATCTTTTGAAACTTGTAAGTGAAATATGTGAACAGTTTTAAATTATAGAAAAGCAGTATAGGAAAGCCCTACATTGAAGTGAGTACTCTAAATGGGATCGGGAACGTCGAGCCCTATCGGTTGTTTCCGATTTTCTAGTCTATCTATGACTGAGTCTCATTTATCCTTTGGTTAATTATCAAATTCGGGATCGAGCTTTGGGGCTCTACTAAACCATCAAATTCCTCTCGTATCCAATCCCTACAATCCAAAATCCTTCGTAAAATCCTTAATGCTCCCTACTTTGTCACAAATAAAATCATCCATAATGACCTTAAAGTACCATATGTTTCCGATTTAGCTCAATCCAGATACCTGTCCTTTCATAATAAACTTTTGAACCATCCGAACCCTCTCGTTTCCAACCTTGCTTCCTCTTCTATTCCTGATAATCCTCCGAGGCGTCTGAAAAGAAGATGGCCTCGGGACCTTCTAATATAGAAATATAATTGGAGTGCTACCAATGGGTAGTTTCAATTCATGTTGTACATGTCATATTACCTGTTCATATTTATTACAGTTGTAAATTTCGTTAACAAAATTATCAAATTAGTTCATAGTTTATAATTAAACAACTTTTATTTCTAATGTGAAATGGAATATTACTTTAAATAAATAAAATTAAAAGTACTTTTAGCATAAGACATTTTGAAAATTCGATTTTTAAGTGCTATTACACTTTTTCAATGATAATAAAACTTGTATCATATTGAACAACACTTGATTTTACAATGATGCAACGAGTTTGAATCAAAATCGTCACAACCTTTTTCGAGAAAATTATAAAGAGATGTAAATTCAAGATTATTAAGGGCTAATTCTGGTTTTTCGATTTTGGCGAAACGATCGCTGTAACATTCCAGATATATACCTTCTTTAAATATGTAATTTCGCTTTTGTAGGGTTTTTCGTATTTTGTTTGTTTTGTTTTTGGACTGTTCACACACAAACATATCATTTAGCGAAACTTGTTCTGTTTTTTTGGACTCAAAACTCTAACGTCTATATTTCATTTATAAGTAAGTCGAAGTAAAAAACTCAAAAAGTATTCGCTATTTTTTTTTACGGAAAAATCAGTGGTCAGATTCTGGAGCAGGCCAATGATTTAAATATGGCAAGATAAAATCTGCAGTTCTTACCTTTAAATTGCTTAAGAGTGTAAGCTTATGGAAGGTAAACGTATGTTATGTAATGATAGTCACTGAAGGTGGTGAGTAACATGATAAATTAATAAAGTTTTTTATGTTCACATCATAACAGGAAAAAAAAGCCAAGCTATTACTTCATAAGAAAATGTGAAATCAACGTATCACATTAAAAGGATTCAATTTAATTCTTGATGGCAATTAACAGTTATGTGATTTTATCAACGTGAAGAGGTACATATGACACAGTAAATAAAAACATATTTCTTTGGTTAGATTAAAATAAATTGTACTGTAAGCAATCGTTTCTGAACTCCCTTGTAAACCTTTAGCGAATGCGTATAAATGTCAGAGTTAAAAGAAATGTAAAAAACATTCACTTTTTCCCTCTACATCACAGAAGAACTGTTCACAAAGAAATATGGGATAAGAAAAATGGTCCCGTTAAAAAGGAAAAATAGACTCCTAAAGATGACGTCTAAAAATAAAAAATGACAGCTGAGAAAAATACTACTTTACCACGGTAAAACAATATTTTCAATATGACAAAAAAATGTATATAATCTTATATGCTATATACAACACACATAAGCTAAGCTGTTCGTTTTGTTTAGTTTATACTTTAATATCCAATTGTTTACATTTATTTATCATATTAACACTTAATTAAAATAATGTATGTTAAAAATTAAATGTCTGGTTTTATTAGATAAGTTATTTGGTATAATTACAAATACATCATGCGTAAAAATAAACAACATTATCCCACAATGACAAATGCGACATATTCACCAGTTTTTAATCAAGAATAATATTATACAATTTATCATAGCAGCTAGTTTTAGAGCAAAATAAAATAAATAAACAAAAACACATATTTCATAATACATGATATTTTAAAATCAGTTCAATAAATTCAGAGCAAGAAATAAAGATAAAAAAAATGTTAATAACCATCAAAAGTTTTATGTTTCAAGGTAAGTAGAAGCCAAAAACCGATTTTAAAAAAATTCGACTGTCTGCCATAGATTATCTGTAAATACAATTTACTGATTTATTTTAAAACTCCAAGTTTAGTTAATAAAATAAAGGTTCGTTAGTTCAGATGTAATTCTCTAACTTTTAAGTCATTACTTATATAGTTATCATTAAAAAAAATCAAATGAGAAAATTTAAACAAATATCATTTACTGCAGAAATGTCACAATTGTAAAATAAAAAAAATAAAAAAACACTTAATGATACTTAGTATGGAGATGGTTGGATTCTAATTTCAAAAGATCATGTAATATGTAATAAAATATACTATTATATAATGTAGTATTTTATTTATCGAATCCCCCAACTAACCTCTGAAAAATAATGATATTTATATTGCTAAAAATGGCATAAACAATATATATATATATATATATATAATATATTATATTATATATTATATATATAATTTTATTTATATAATAAATAAAATAACACTTACCTATACATAAAATATATAGTAAAGTATTGCGATTGTAAAGATTTTCGAATCTCAGTTTTCAACAAAAATACACGTTTTGAGGTATCCCCTGAGTCTAAATAACTGAGTTCCGCAAAATGGTGTGTGTTAACAGTGTAGCTAAAAAACGAAAAGTCTTACGAAAGTGAAATTGTATATTTAAGGTTTTTTATATGCTTGGGATGTTACAGCAACTTTTTCATCAAAATCGTCTAACCGGAAGTGGCATTTTATACCATGGACTAAATACATTTTTACTATTTTCTCGAAAACGGCTCTAACGATTTTGATTAAATTCATCATATCAGTGTAAAATTAAGCAGCTTTTAATAAAATTTAGTTTTTATTTTGATTGATGTTCTCTAACAAACAGGGCTTAAATGGCTAATTTTCAATATTACCTTTATTTTTTTTTTTTGTTAAAATCATCATTTCACATTAATCTGTAATATAAAAGATAGTTAAATATAAAATATGAAACAATTTGATAATTAACTAAGGGAGAAATAAGATATCGTAACGAAGAATAGTTGTAATTAAGGAACCAAATGATACGAGCGCACCCGAGCTCTCCCGAAAGATTAGAACACGCTTCCATAAGTAACATGAGCTTAAAAAAATACGGACTCCGAAAATATTAAGTAAATATACATATGCTGTATTCATAAATGCTATTGTTGGTATTATTTAATATTATAGATTACAGCGATATAAATATTAAAATTTGTAAATATGAGGGTACTTATACAAATAAAAATACCCACAAGAAATATAAATAAATGTAGCGTCTATAATTATTACTTTCACTTCCTCTATGTCTGAAAATAATTATTTCTGCTAAGAGTAGGGTGAAAGAGTAAGTGAAAGTTGTGTGATGCGCGCACAGCATCCGATTTTTTATTTTACTTTTATCATCCAACATTTCACTACTATACAGTTTTAGTGTTTTTATCAAAATCATAAAAATTTAACATGTGTTTCTGTGATAACGGATGGAAACAGGATTATTATTTTCTTTTAACAAATACAAAGTTCATATAGGAAATAATTCTGTTGAACTATAAAAATATTTAATATTTTGACTGAATATATGCATCGTCCAACACACTGGTTGTGCAACACGGCTTGATATAGGACGAGGTAAACAAAGATAAGATAAAACTCTAGTTAATAGCAATTAATTTATGATTCCTCAGATAGGAGGGGCAAATAACACCTGTTTATTTGCTGCTTCACCACCTTGCGCTATTTAACTCAGCCAACAGTATGTTTACAAAAATATTTATCCAGGTCCGATGTCGAAAATCACAAGGAAGCATATGCATTTCGAATTTGTTAATAAATAACTTTGATTAAGATATACTGTAGTGTATACAATATAACATTAATATTTTAAATTACATTCAAAACTATTTTGAAGTGAAAACTACTTTATAGTAAGTAAAGTACTTTTGGGTGCTCAATGAGTCGGAGTATTCACGCCCTGCTATGTTACGTTCATTCGGGTGAAGTTGGTAGTTTTTGAAATTGGATTAAAATGTATCATAAACTAAAATTCGGAACTGCATACTGTTAGTAAGGAACATATTCAGCATTTCATCCTGTTAGCAATGAGATATTATTCAAAATTATATCTTGACGTTGTTAGAGAGGTTATATTTACAATAATCAATTTGCATCCGTCAATATAGATATTTGTTTTAATTATCTGTAAAAATATGAAATTAAGTGTCTTTATTCCATTCTTCTGCACTCGATAGTGATACAAATGAAGATCAGTCAGAAATAAGTTTACCAGAGTAATTTATACACAATTATAATATTATATAATTGTATTGCAAATATTATTACTTTTTGAGTAGAAAAAAAAAAATATATATATATATATTTCATATTATTAATCTCACCTTGTTGATGTCTTCACTTCTATCGTGTGGTCTAAAGCACACACCCAAGTTCTTTTGTTCTCTTAATCATTATTCTGAAATGGGTAACAAAAATAGGAAAACAATTCTGAATAATAATTTATTAAGATGCTAATTGTACCCTCTCATCACTATGGCCTGGACAATAAATATATTAATTGAAGAAAGAATTAAAAATAAAGTATATTTTCCATTGGAATGCTATAGATGAACCCAACACACGAGGCAGGTGTCGCCGATACCACGCCCCACGTGGGGCAGATGGATGTCACACTATTTGAGAACTGGCCTGCAACATATGCGCATCTCGTATCCTGGCACAGCCACATGTCGAGGCGCAGCGCAGCAGAGGGAACAAATGATCAAGAGGGTATTGTATTTTTAAATACCGGGAAATTAAGAGAATTTGGATAGAAGTAAATATCCTGTAATCTATAAATATATTTTCTTTTATTGACGTATAAGATACTCATATTTTTGTTACGATGAATTTACTACCCATTTAATATTGAACCCTTTTGAATCCGATAGTGTACTGATGAACTTCATGACATAAATACACAACGATAAAAAAAAAACATTTATAACACTTAGACCATCGAAGAAACTATGAAAATCACTCTTCGATTTTGACAAAGTAACTTTTTTTATGTGTGCCTAAAACCACGGCTTTTACGAGTATATTACCAACCCCCTCCCATACTCACATTTAAATCAACACATTTTTTCAAATACAAACAACAAAAAAAACAACCTGTATCACTACAGCTCATGAAGGGTCTTGGGTTCAGTACTATTTAGAGAAAGAAGTGTTTCTTGATCAATGGTTGTGCAAGGAGATGATATGACCGAGATCAGGCTCAACCGCCAGGTATTCTCTCTTTAATTATTTAATTAAGGGCCACTTGGCTGGGTGTGCTTCAGAAGGGCCTCCCGAACCCCGGGGCGATCCACGGCCGAAAAAACAGAATAAATAATTTATCCGCCATAAGCCGGGTTTCGAACCTGGGACCTTGATCATTGGAAGCTCACCAAAATAATTGTCAACGTTATATATATATATATAATTGTATATGTACCATAGATAACAATACTTCAAACTTCTGTTTCAGGGAAAAAATGAATACCAATTAAACCTGATACATATACATCGTCTGAAGTGATAGAGCCGGTGTTAAAGCAACACGCAGCGAAGCAACAAACAACTGACCCTGATCCCAGAACTGAAAGTCCTATCGGTTTCCCAACGTAAACAGAGGCCATTCAAAACACGTAGCAGATCGTGTAACGACTAATAGGAGAAAGATAATTCCTATAAATGAGTATATAATTAGTCATGGGTCAAAAGGATAAGCCCAGCTCAAAACTAGAGAAGGGAGCCATTATTAAAATGGTAAGCCCAGATCTAGTAGCAAAAGGGCACGGCTAGGTTATTAAAAACACGAAGCAAAGGTCGCTGATACAAGTGGCATACAATGAGATTGCGGACCATAATCATTTATGGACCTTAACATTTAACAATTGGAACAAGGAATATTTCGAAAATAATATCTATTCACAATCGTAGGCCTCATTAAACATAGAAAGGTTAGATATATATATTGTAGTCTGTTGTCAAACGAATTTTACATTATATGTATTGACAACAGAATCAGACATGTTAAAGCATGAAATATAAATTAGGACCAAGGTGAGAAAGAGTGCTTAAGGATGATAAAGGATGGTCTAGAGTTTTAAATTCGAAAAAAATTCAGATCTTCTGCTAATCGTCAAACTTTGTAGCAGTCAATTCAGCATTTCCTTCTTGATTTTTTTTATTTTTACGAATCTATTTTATTTTATTTACATAAATCTCTTAACATTTATCATTTTACACTTCTTCATTTACTGAATTGAAACACTACAATGTGCCATGAGCGAAGACCGTATCGAATTTAACAGGAGAATAACAAACTAAGAATGATAAGAAACACCATTAAAATAAAGTTAAAATCTCACTTCATGATTCATAAGAGAATAACTAAAAACTAAACAAAAATAGAAAGAAATAATAACGAAATAGAAAATTACAATAACAAACATTTGGAATTGAACCCTGGATATCGGTTTACTATTTGGACGATATTTCAAAAATACGATGAAATAACGATTGTATTTCGGAAATTTCGAAGGAGTTCACGTTATTATGAAGTGGATATGTGTGATGTGAGTTTGCTACCAACAATTTTTTCAATGGAAAAGAAAAAAAAATTAAAAAACTTTATAACACTCCATTGTATTATAATTACTAAGGGCAATGGAAACAGAGATGTCAGTAACATGATTAAATTGTTGCTTGAGGTTTTATGAATTCTTAACTATTTCCAATTAGGAGGTATAAGTTTGAAAATAACTATTTATTGAATTATATAAAAAATCTTGTTTTTTTAAACATATGTTCAACACCAAATTGTATTTTTTTTTTCCTAATCTATTTGTCTATCTATTTGGGCTCAAATTTAAATGTTAACATATATTTCGTGGTTCAGATCCACTTTTATCAAATTATTAACATTCGCCTGAAGATTTGTAAATAACTTCATATCATTGTAACCTACAAATATTTTATTTACGAAAATTCTCGGAATTAGGTCGTTTTCAATCTGGAAATCGGCAAACTTTGTCTATACAATTAGATACTAAAAACCCACTTGTATTCCACTCGAATCGTAAGATAATTTTAGCAAAAAGTCGAGAAAAAATTCGTTTGGCGTGACCTACATGCCCAAATTGTCAAAATAACGAGGTTATATTGGCTGAACGGTCCAATATTTTTGTAGGATACTTTTTCATCGAGTTTACGATCAAATTATCTTACAAACCAAGCGGAGAGGAAATGGGTATTTACGAGTTTTTAGTACCTTATTAAATAGACAAAGTTTGATAAGAATTTTCGTAAATAAAATATTTGTAGGTCACGATGAGATGAAGGTATTTAGGAAGTTTCTAGCGGATGTTAATAATTTGATAAAAAGGGGCCTGTGTCACGGAGTAATACTTGTTTAATTATATTGGCATCGAACCTTCGGTTCATTAAAGGTATGTCAATAAACCAAGTTAAATAAAGAACCCTGAGTTAATTTATCTTTATTATTATACCTAGATTCCCCGATTTTTAACTTCTTCTAGAACCTTCCAAATACCCGGAGCTACTAAGAGAACGATATCGAAGTCTCATGTAAGAGGTTGATGGTGCAATTGACGAGGATGGGACCGAACCACTCGAGAGGCGCCATCCACGGCAGAACGTGAAGAGCCCTCCGCGTTGCGAAACAAGTTCGTGAGATGGCCATCGATATCATATTCGGTCCTGGTTCTTCTGTTTGTACCATCTCGAAAGGATCTCGCACGTTACGAAGGAGATGCTACTTCCGTTTACATAAAAGAGAATGGTGCAAGATGGGGACATCGCTGCGGTGGAGCTACATGAGATGGGTCATCTGAGGCTACAGAGCACTGATAGACTATAAGTTATTAAACAAAACTTATATAACATAACACGTATGTTATTATGTAACACGTTTACTAATTGTTACCCATTGAAATACATTGTTAATGACGATACGAAAAAAATAAGGTATACCAAGGTGCTAAGGTATACCAAGTGAGACTTACTCACCATTTCCATTGGCCCACATTTGACTATATCTCAAGGTCTACTACTAATAATACTACTTTTACTAATTCTCACCTTTGTTATAGCTTTGAGCCAAATCGAACGAGCCGTTTATGAAACATCGGGATATCCTAGAAAATACATTTGCTCGAGCGCAATCGGAAGTACAGTACACAATTTAATAAAATCAATACAGCACCATTATTTTACCAAAACCAACTTTTCTTTTAACTTTGAGCCAAATATAAGGAGCCTTTTCTTATCGACATATATAAGAAAATAAATTTGCGCGTGCGAAATCTATACATCTTCATAATTTTATCAATACCTACATTTCTTTCAAAGTTAAGCCAAATCAAACGAGCTGTTTCCGAAATATTGGCATACTTAAGAAAATACATTTTCGCGTGCACTGCATGAAATTCAATAAAATGGATACATCATCATTATTTTATTGATTGACAGACCTTTCCATATCCTTTGAGCAGCATCGATCGAGCCGTTTCTGAAGTATTGCCATATCTACTAAAATACATTTGCGCGTCCGCAACAGGAAATACTATATGAAATTGAAATGTGACCATCAAGGCACCAACCCGCACAATCTCTAAAAATATCATGAAAAACGGATAAATGGTAGTAGGTTGAACCAAACATCCATGATGTCTGAAACGTAAAACACGAGTGGAAATTTTCGACTGTGAGCACAAAATCCATAACCTCTCGCACGAAGACAAAGCTTCCCTACCTTTGGTAGTGAGGAAGCAAACAGAGAATATCATCCAATGCATAGGTAAACTACAGAGTCATCATCCAAATGCATAGGTAAACTACAATATATCAAATAATAAATTATAATTAAATATCGCGGCAATTTAGTAAAAGGAACTTATGAGATAATTTCGTTGGTTTATTGCAATAACTCACTAAGCACATTTTTGATGTTGGTCAACTTTCAAAAGTGTTTATGTGGATTTCGATCTCCTTTACCGATTCAAAAATAACGTAAATAAATTTACTTCAAACTTAATTTTATAATCTGATAATGCTACACATTTTTTAATGTTGTAAGATATAATTAGACTTTTTATCTCTCATGAACACCTCAGATACTCATGTGTATCAGTGTTGACCCAAAAAATATTTTTTATCATCTTCCGTGTTATTAATAACCACGTTTTCCCTTAAAGACTTTTTCCAACGCCTGGGTTTCAGGTCACCACTGTGAAAGAGGACACGGTGACTCCTTTTTTTTCTTTAACACGAGAGCTTTCTTTAGCTTCATTTTTTAAAGGCTATGTTTGTGTTTTACAAATCACAATTCGACAAAGTGATGTGTTACTGTCATGTGTAAGCTTTCTAATATACTCAAGAGCTTCTAGCAAACAATGACATCATAAATGGATTTTATGATCATATACATATATATATATATATATATTCATATATATATATATATATATATATATATAATATGTTTAAAAATTATATTCAGGTAAAAAAACGAACCTAAGTAATTAATCAAACAAATAACTAAAAAACAGAGCGTTCATTACCACAACACACAGATTATAAATGATAAAGGCCTAAATATTTGAAATGTCATCGATCAATGTTTGTTTTCTTTATGAAATTAGTTCTTTTAACAGCAGTCGTAAACAAAGATATTAATACAATGACCAGGCGAACAACAGAAGATAAAAACTTTCACCACTTACGTTCGAAGAACAAATGACTATATAAGAAGTAGTTATGTAAATATATAGGATTATACACTACAATACAACCAATCAGTCATTAGGATAGCTCATATTAATAACATAAATTATCAACAAAATTAAAAATATTAATCAAATAAATTAAAAAAAATTATTCCACATAAACTAAGTTCTAGAAATAAAAAATCATACCGCAATCTTCGAAACCTTTTTTAGAGTTTAAATAGTCCTTACCTAAAAAAAAATAAGAAAATATTATATAGCAGTAACTATTAGCTACCATAACATAGTACTTAAAAAAAAAGAAGATAAATTTAAAATAAGATTTCAGAAAATGGAATAAAGATACAAATCTATTTTTTAAAATTATATTCTATATTTTCATCATGGTTATTTAATGAGTATCAGAATTTTACAAAGGATTAGATACGGTAGAAACGAATTGTCATATAAAGTCACCTTTATGAGCTTTCAGTAATAAATAACAATAATAAACAAATATATAATTTACATCACTTGTATATGTGACCGGAATTTATAAACAAAGAAGAGTAAAACTTTAAATAAAATATTATATTGTCATAGAGAAATAATAAATTCTGTCACACTTGGGGGCGACATGTATTAAAGTTATTGCTAAACCAGAATATTTACTGATATATAAAAGTTATAAAATAATAAAATTTATAAATTGTAGCCATTTTTATTTATTTATTGAAATTTAAAAATTGTACTAAATAAATATTACTAGTGAATATGATCTATCAAGAGTAATGGCATGAACAGACTAGTGGAGAAACAACTCAATAATAGCACTCACTAAATATAATAGTTCTAAGTAAGAAAATCTTGTTTTCAGACGCCTAGGAGGAGTATCAGGAATTGAGGAAGAAGCAACAAGGGTGGAAACAAGTGGATTCGGATGGGACTGGAGTTTGTCATGAAAGGATATAAATCTTGCTTGGGCTAAATCAGCGATATATGGAACATTAAGGATTTTACGAAGGATTTTGGTTTGTTTGGATTGGATACGATAGTTGTTTGATGGTTTGGTGGAGCCCCAAAGCCCAACTCCTGTCCATATAGGTCTCTCATTATAGTCATGTAAATGAGTCTTTTATAATTAATTGAAAGTTTACAGCGTTTGTCTAGTAAATGTTGGAGCAGCTAACCAAAGTTAAAATAGTGAAATGAAAACAAACTAGCAAGGTCGTTGTATGGGATAAAGAATACTCTATTCGAGATTTCTCATTAACAAGAGGAAGAGAAACTGTGTTAACAACTAAGAAAAAAACCCAACGCTAACAAAGTGCATTAAATTAAATAGCAATTAACGGTTGCTATAAGGCTAATGGGAAGTTTACAAGTTCCCCAACATAATGGCCAAGGGGATTTTTATCTGGGATCGGATCGGGCACAAGGAGAGCTATACACAGGCCAGGGGGAGGGAAATTTTCTCATGCAATTAGCGATAAACCCAACGTTGTAAGGGAACCGCGGGAAAGCTGGAGTAAGACAACAAGGAAGAGCAGATCCTGCAGATGACCTCTCGAGGAAGAGATCTGCCGGTACACGGAATGCCCCACCGTGTTTTGAAAGTTGCGAAGGGGGGGACGCAGGTTCTAAATCGTTGCGTAAATATCTGGAGAATCTATGTAACGTGGGCGAACCCCATCGGCGAGGAGTTTTCGCACAAATTATACAATCTGTGAATTCAAAATTATAGAAAAGTTACCTCGTATTGATACTTCCTCAATCAGAACATAAAAACTCATTTCAAGTTTAGAAAAGGAAATCACTTATGTCAAAAATAAAAACGTTTGGTAATAATTTGAACGAAATTTGGGATTAACTAATAAGTACTTATCCATTTCATGCGTGGTTTCCAAACACAAAATAAATAAAAACAATTTACGCTAAAAATATAACATTAAATCGAAATTGTTTACAGTTTTTGTTACACTTAGTATTAAACTTTTACATCTTAGAAAATAAAAATAATACGACTCTTTTGAGGAATCAGACCTGCCCAAGGATCGATTCACTGGATGCAAAATGAGCTACCTCTGAACCGACTAACTCACTGAAACATTTAAAAAATCTGAAAATAATGTGAAATTTGAACCTACAAATCTTTGGTATAATACCGGAATCCCGGTCATCCCGATCAACCTTATACGAAAACCAGACCTTTTTTTATAGTTTTGATTTCGCTTTGAATATGGTAATTTTAAATTTAGACCTTTTTTTAGCCTATATCGACATAATATTGCATAATGTTAATAGAAATTCTTAATAATCATTACGCAACGAAAGATGTATTACAAAAAAAACTTAATCTACATGTTTGATTTTTAATACAAACATGCACAAGATCGTATATTATACCCATTTTTTTTTTTTTTTTTTTTGGCCATGAAACGGCCTTTTAAGACCGCGGGAATATCATTACTTTTCGTTTCTCATTTTCGCTTTTCTCTTCTCCAAGTATCTTATCATTTATGTCTGTTTTTGATTCCCCATTTTCGACCACGCAGTCTTCTTTTTCCGTTTTTCTTTATTTTCCACATGAACCTTAATTTTTATTTTTTTTTTTCCGTATTTTTACCTATCCAGGCAGTCTTTGTCTGTTATTTTCAATTTTTTGTCCCCTCTCATTTGTTTTACATATCCTCTTACGCTCTTGTATTCACGGATTCTGTCAAAGATTTTTCTTGTTCTATTCTTAATTCAATTAGTCCTTTCTTATTATGTGGCCCTAGAATTTTAGTCTTGTGATTCTTATTTAAGTTTAAAGGGTATAATTCTATTTTTCTCTAAATCCTAACATTAATTTTTCGAAACTTCAGAATTATGATCTTACTATACCACTTACTATGCCATTTATCATATATATTATATATGCATATAATTTCGTCTATATGTATATTTTCTTTTATTTTCACCGATCAATCTACATCTTAGGATTTAGATTATATAGGACTTGTATAATGTTTACAATACTATTTGTAGTATTCTTTGAACATATTAAAGTGCATATGTAAATCATTTAAAGTAAATATTTATCCACTGTTTTATTATGATTGCTTTCATTAATACAATGGTATGACAACAAAAGTAATTAGTCGTTCATTTCAAATTTCACTTAAAATTCCATAGTTTATTGTTTTTAGAAACTATCTTGTAGTGTTAGGACCTTATTGCTCATATTATGTCTTTAATTTATCAGTATAGTTATGTAAATCCCTCTGTTAATACTTATTTTTTAGGGTTTTTTTGTGTTTTTTTTTTATTGTAGTATGCATTTTGGCCAGATGTTATGTTAATTTTTATATACAATATTACCATTGTTGTAAATAAAAAAAAAATAATAAATAAAATAAATATACAACATTGTTATTCTCAAGGGACTTTGTCCCAGAATAAAGTTGATTCGTCTATTCTATTCTATTCTATACAAGCAACCAAATGTTTTTGACCCGTGTAGACAAAAAAAAAAAATATATAATACTATTAGAACTGTATACTTATTAATAATAATGTCAGAATACCTATCCCTTGTATAAGAACCAGTAGTGAGCAATTAATTAAAATTCTGTGGAAATGTGGTTCGAATAAATTACGATAAAATATTTCCTTAAAATTTATATGAGGCTTAATTACAACTCATTAGGCCAATAATAAATTAGCCCGAAGCTATCATAAAGTACAACAATTATTCATAAAGTTACGTAAAGATTATAAACGAGCACGTTTATGGATATTTACTTGGAGAACCAGCATTTATTAAAGTTGTATATAAAAAAAAAATAAAAAAAAATCTAGACATATCAAAGCGGTTAACCGGTCACTATTTAAGAGTAGAAACCTAGTCTCAGCATACGAGGCACTATAAGGATTTGTATATATACCTCTCAGGAATCTCAGGGACGAAATGTCCTGTTTGAACAAGATAATATATATATATGTCTCCTAGCAAGGTATTTTCTAGCTAGGAATACAATTATTTACTTCTACATAATACTGCCATAAATAAGATCGTTATTTCCTTGCTCCTGTGGTTTATGAGTAAAAAAAAAATCATGTGTACACATATGAATCAGATGAGCATAGCTCAGGAAATTTCAGAGGATCTTGACTTTTAAAAAAACTTATCATCTACAAACATGAATCATCAAAAGGACTTGGAGAAACTAATAGGAAGTTTGAAAAATCAATAATAATCACAGAATGTTTATTTTTTTATTAAACGAGACTATTAATTATTTAAATTTTATAAATTAATTAAATCACTTATTCAATTCACTAACTTTACTTATTTCATAAAACTACATTTTAAATAGATATTTAATGGTATACATAAACTATACATTAAGCAAATAAACATTAGATGAACAAATTATTAGTAATTTTAAACATTTATCTTTTATTCAATAATTATTATCTCTTTAAACAACATTATATTTTACCAAAATATTAAGTGTCTATATAGTTCTTTCTTTCGGTGGAACTAACTCTATGAAAGGACCGTTAGTGTAACAATGAATAAAAAATGGATGTGTAACACCAAATAAATATATAATGAACGTGAGAAATATTTAAATTTTTGACAAATGGTGCCACATCAAAAAAGCAAGTTTCAGTGAATATAAGGATTGCTCTGATGATGGTGATAAATGTGAATAAAGGGATTTGAATGAAATTGGAAGTTTTTTGCCTTAATTATGAAAAAATATATAAACGTATGCTTTCTAAAAAAAGAAAAATAAGAAGAGAACAAATAATTAGTAATTTTTAACACTTATTTTCTTATTCAATAATTATTATCTCTACACGACATTATAATTTGCAAAAATATTAAGTTTCTATATAGTTTTTTCTTTCTGTGGAACTAACGCTATGAAAGGACCGTTTACTTATTGGTGCATTCCACAAAAATGTGCACAATGTATATATAATGTAATATGTGTACCTATATACAGCAGTACAAAGCTTTAATTTTTATCAATTTTAACTAAATATATTTTATTAGATAAAGCAACATTTTCTTTTTCAATTATACCTATAATAATTTAATTATACGTTGAACAAATCAAACATATAAACCCTAAAAATAATATGAAATTATATATTTTATTTTGTTAATTTTTACTGACAATTAGTAATAATTTATATTTATTTTATAACAATCATATTCAACCTAATCCAACCGGCTCATAAGCGGCGGCAAAATTTTCTTATTTTAGTAATTTGTTTTTTGTTATAATAATAATAAGAAGAAAATATTTTTTTGCAGCATGATTTAGTATTATAATGAAATTTATAATAACAAATATTAAAACTTGACAACAAAATAGCCCAATTACAAAATAATAATTTAGGCCAAAATGCTAACACTTAACGTTGATAACGGAGAAAAAAAAAAACTGTGTCAAGTACCAGCATCCTTGACTAATAACGTTAACACGTCATATCGTTATAAGAAATGCAAGAAAAAGAAGAGAATGTGAGAGCTATTCCTCCTTATAAGTCTTCCTCTTCCATGCCCTAAAAGTATCTTCTCACGAATGTTAATAAAAAGAAGACACGTAAAACTTTCTCCATGCAACAATAAAACGCCTTGTGAGATATCATTAACCTCTTATACACCTCTCGGTAACATGAGCAAGCTTGTCTAACGATTATCTCTGGTAGTGCAAGTAATACATTTTAAACAGGCAAGCCTCTACAAGATTTCCAGCATTATAATTATCAGTAAACAAACAAGGTATTAATATTTGAGCGAGGAGGAAGAGAAAACGTACAAGCTTACATTATAACTTTGACATGAGATTCCTTTCAAGGGACATCGGCATTTTCCAAAGAATTCAGTTCTAGAAAGGAGTACGCCATGGTCTCATTAGGATTACAGAGTATCTACTTGAAAAAGTCTCGTCTAGTGAAAAGAAACCGATGAATAATGTAAAGCTAACTTCCAACACTGACTGTATAGCTCTAAAAATTTCTAGCAAAGGATGGAATATGGAAGGTCCAATATCGATAGTCAATATCTATATCGGTATTATAAAACATTTTTGAAATATATTAATATTGATTCTTTAACATATAGGGACATCAAAAAATATGTTATTATTCTCTTTAAATTAATTAATGTAAATATCTATTCTTCTGCCCTTCTTAGTAAAATTCATTTTTTAGTTCCTATATATCTTCATCCTCAATATTTAACCAATTAGGGCTTTCATTGTACAATAGATCGGATTCATCGAAATACTAATTTATCTGTATCATACATAGATTTCAAGTTTTAATATTTGTTATTATAAATTTCATTATAATACTAAATCATGCCGCGAAAAAAATATTTTCTTATTATTATTATTACAAAAAACAAATTACTAAAATAAGAAAATTTTACCACTGCTTATGAGCAGGAAGGATTAGGTTGAATAGGATTGTTATAAAATAAATAAAAAATATTACTCATTGGCAGTAAAAATTAACAAAATAAAATATATAATTATATATTATTTTTAGGATTTATATGTTTGATTTTTTCAACGTATAATTTAATTATTATAGGTATAATTGAAAAAGAAAATATTGCTTTATGAAATAAAATATATTTATTAAGTTTAACTGAAGGAGAATTAATATTGAAAGTGATCGGACGGAGTGGGGTGCCATGAATTTTTCAGACCTCTCTTTTACCCGATCCTTCTTAAAATCCCATGACAATATAATCATAAAGGCAACAAAACTGTAATTATGGACCATACAGAATATACTGACAAAATGACTTTACTCCTATCAAACCGTTCAACTTACTCTCCTACATCCCGTGATCTCACCTCATCATTAAAAACCAAATTTAACCTACACCTAAAAAATCTTTTAAATTCTAAACTTATAAACTATCCTACTTACAGAAACCTGATCTCCTACAATTCAGTTGCTCCCCGTTTTTATGGACTTCCTAAAATCCACAAACCTGGCACCCCACTCCGTCCGATCACTTCCAATATTAATTCTCCTTCAGTTAAACTTAGCAAATTCTTACTACCTTCCTTACAAAATATATTTATACTTTGTACCACTATATACAGGTACACATAATATATTATATATGTACCTATTGTACATTTGCGTGGAATGCACCAATAATTAAACGGTCCTTTCATAGAGTTAGTTTTAAAGAAAGAAAAAAACAAATTATATAGACACTTAGTATTTTGGTAAAATATAATGTCGTTTAAAGAGATAATAATTATTGAATAAAAAAATAAATGTTCATAATTACTAATCATTTGTTCATTTAATGTTTATTTGCTTAACATACAGTTTGTGTATACCCGATTTCCGACACTTTTTTCCCCTTAGTTTGAGAGGATTTAACTATGAAATTTGAGCAAATTAAGTATACTGAGTGAGGAGGGTCTCACGCGCGGCGCTATTTAACTCTACGTAGAGATGACCATTTATAGTCAATATTATCGAAATATCAGTATTTTCCTTTTCAACGCAAATTATATTATACAAAACAGATAAGATGAGTATAATTTTTTTCTAACATTCAGACACATATATAATTCCGAGCGCTGCCCGAAAACGATAGTCGATAATATCGAAGGAGATACAATCGATGGTAAACCATCGAATATAGGAAGGAAAATATCGATATTTCGATAATGTCAACAATCGAAGGCTACAACAATCGAACAATCGATATCCCTATTTCGAACCTATTGCTTTTGTAATGGTACAATGGTCAAAAGAAAAGATATATTCAGAAATAAGCGCGCATGAATCCAATTAATAAATCAAACTTAACCAGCAAGATAAAAAGATAATCAATAGACAATTTTGGTAAAAAGTAATTACGACTAATTGCGATTTCAAGGCATAGGCATCATGTACGGCTCTAAGCCACAGAAGTATTTTAATCACAGGATATTAAAACAGACGTTCTCCATTTTTCTCGGGTATACGAGTTATCTTCATTACCGTGTTCTATTTAATGTACCGCTACATTATAAGTAGAAAGGGACGTTCTCTGGGAGGTTAAAGGATACTGAGGAACACTTTTCATCTACCTGTTTAAAATCGTTACATTATAGAATGATCCTTTTATTAATAGTGCTATTTTTTTTTACTTTCACTTACCTTTATATGCAATATATAATAAGGACGAGTATTGCGATCGTGAAAATTCTCGAATCTGAGTTTTCAAAGGAAATACATTATTTGAGATTCCCTGAGCCTAAATAGCCAAGTCCCGCAAAATGGTCTGTGTGTATGTGAACATATTTAAGGTTTGTATACAGCTCATATGTGACAGCAACTTCTGCGTTAAAATCTACCGGAAGTGGCATTTTATATCAAAGGTGATACACATTTTTACAATTTTCTCTAAAACGGCTCTAACGATTTTGATTAAACTCAGTGTATCATTGTATAATTAAGTAGTCTTTAGTATCATTTAGGTCTTATCCCCATTAATTTACAGGAATTATATGCCCAATTTTCATATACATCTTGCTCTAAAGTACATTTAATTTGGTTTCTTTCAAATAATTAACTATGTCTCATTATTAAGAGTTATAAAAAAAGGCTAAATATAACTTTTGAAAGAATTAGATAATTGAAAAAAAAAAAAAAAATGCTTATCCAGAACGAAAATGAATCTCCGGAAATACTAGTCAGAAGGTATAGGAATAATATATCGTTGGAAAGCGGAGAATTTTAGAAAAAATATAACATCTAATATAGAAAATCGTAGAAGGTAACGGAGAGTGGCGAAAAAAATATAAATAATAATTTCTAAACACTATCATTATTTAACATAAATCACACGTTTTCAAGAAAATTAAATGTAATTTTCTTACTAAATGTAAACTTTATAATTTTTTTTTGTTTTTAAGTTTGCAAAAAGGTATTTAAAATTCACGGAATGAAAGCAATGGCATTGTTTAAGATACTATTTCATTGTACTTGTGTGAAAGAAGAAGTGGAATATAAAAATATTTCATAGATATGTTTATAACCTTAAATATACGTACTACAGTTTAATAACTGTAGATCTGATATTGTATTTAAATAATTAGCTACCTATCGTCTGTTTATTTCGAAAAATCATCATGTAATCTTTTAGAAAATTATATCAGTGAATAATTTCATGAATTTTCCCTTTGTGATATCTCAACAGTATTACAAACATTTATAACACTTACAATTAGTGTGACATCTTTTGACCTGTCTATGATAGACAATGCAAATCTTGCAATTCCATTTTAGTACACTTTACAATGAAAATTAACCGTTTAATAACTAATTGTTGTACAATCCATAATCAACCAGTGATAAATAGAATTTTTGTTATTTTAATGGCATTTATGATCTGTTAGCTTTAAGCTTTAGCTGGGTTCACAATGTAATTAAACAAATATATAATAGCTTAACACGACCAAAAAAATAATTTTTATTGTCGTTGAGTTGAGCGGTAAATGAAAGTGCTGTGTTGCACGCACCAGATTTTTTAATATGCAGTCTGTTGGCGCTATTATTAATGATTGTTCACGAATGGAGTTATTCTCAACTCTAAATAAAGATTATATTCGTATAGATGAGTCTAATACACAGCATCTTCTCACTGTTAAATCTGCCTCATTAATTCTCAGGTGATTATTCTTCTAAGAGATGAGTCAATTAATTTTATCTATCCAAGAATGTAAGAAATACAAGTTCTTAAAAAAAGAACAGTAGATATCCTGGCATTTACAAAGAGGGCGTGGCTAGAAAATCTAATGAAGGAATGTCATTTCTAATACATTTCTTCAATATTGAAATACCACAATATTACGCTGAGCTTTATTCTGACAATCTAGATTTTCAAGAAAATCTTCCATTTATTCCTAATCAATGAACTGACTAGATTCCTATCTTCTAAGATTCCAATGTAAATCTAATAAATCTAATTTCTTACTTATCGATTGATTTGTATATTACTTCTTAAAGAACTGCTTCATTCAGCAAATTCTTCGTTGTTCTTGATGTCTATCTCTCTGTCATTCCTTCTCCATAATTACTTTTAAATTCCAAATATTTCTTTACTAATAAATAATTGAAAATAATTAATCGCTTTTATACAAATTGAGTTAGACAATTTAGCATAAAGTATGAACATTGTAGTTACTCTTAGGGAATGTTTTCAAAGATTATCAAAATTTTTTTTTTCATTCATTAATTTACTGTTTTATTACCTGTATAAAAAAATATATAAATATCTCGTAAAAAATAGTTTGTATCTTTAGGTAAATATTTTGTCAGTACAAGGAATATTTTTTACATAAAAAACGTTTAAATTCTTGGTTTCTAAACTTTATTTATTTTTTAACTTCAAAACTCAATAGTTTCTGAAATACTAAAGGAAACAGTAAGAAAGTTTCACAAACAATGTCGTTGCGTAATCAAAATGGCTGAACTTTACCTAAGATTTTTTTAGGACACAGAATGAATAAACAATCCTAGTTTTTCATTTTCAAAGTGGTTGGTAGAAGAGTGAATTTTTTTTTTTTTTGTTTAAGGGGTTTCCAGTCAACGATTATATTTATTTTCGTACTTTGTGAAGACGTTCCAGATTAACTTTCAGTTGTTTTTTGTACTTGTTAGCAAAACCCTAATACCCTGATTTATAAGCGATTGTAGGCACTCGCCCTACACCCTACGAACGAACAGTCCTGACGACGGCTTAAAACTTTGGCCGAAACCTCGACACAAAAAACAAATATAAATATTGAAGAGAAGAATAGTTGGGGTGATCGGTCAAATAAGAAGGCAAAAATAAATGATAATATTTATTTTGACATTTGCCGACGTTTCGACCTGAAGTTCAGGCCTAAGAAAAGAACCAGATAACAAGGTATGAGAAACATAAGTAGTGTAAGTAAAAAAAATTAAAGTAAAATTAAGTTGTTAGAATAATGACAATAGTAAGAACTAAGAGATAAATAATAATAATCTCTTAGTTCTTACTATTGTCATTATTCTAAAACAACTTCATTTTACTTTGATTTTTTTTATCTACACTACTTATGTCTCTCATACCATGTTATCTGGTTCTTTTCTTAGCCCTGATGAAGGCCTGAACTTAAGGTCGAAACGTCGGCAAATGTCAAAATAAATATTATCATTTATTTTTGCCTTCTTATTTGACTGATCACCCCAACTATTCTTCTCTTCATTATTCACGACAGTCAACCATTTACCCATAATTAAAAATAAATATTATTTATTTATTTTTTCATTGTTCTTTGATTGGATAAAAACCTCAACCAACTACACTCCAAGTATCTTCTACATTCAACTATAATCCACTATAATATTTTTTTTGAAATATACTTCTTGAAAAAAAGTGAAATATTTTTTTTTTTTTTTATTTGATTTTCCCAAAGTTGGGAAAAATGGATAACTGCCTTCTTACATTGAGCGATTCAATTTTGAACAAATTTCATGGTTTATTTTCTATAATGCATATTACGATCAATCAAAATCAAATATTACGTCGGGAGGAACGCAAACCATACCGCAGAGACTACTGACCCAAATGAACGATGCAGTTTGCTAACACCTGAATCGTTATCGGTCAGATCGTGATGGGAGGTGTTTCTCAGTGCAGCAGATCAGGAGTATTGCTCCATTCAGGTATTACCTCCTTTAATGAACACCTCACATCGGCAGGCACGTAATGTATAAGCGATGAGCCGGCGTTACACCAGTTAACAGCCTTGTTTCAACACATATGAAAAAAATCATTAAATAAAAGCGTATAACAAAACTTTAAATAAATTTTCTCTCCTCTAAATTAATAAAAAAAAAATAAACTCCCACTTTAAAAAACAGAAAATGATCCAGAACACTTAATGTAACTAAAATACCTTCTAAAACGGTTCAGAATAACATAATAAAAATATGGATATATAAAGCTTGAAAGGCAATTATTATTTTCTATATTATTATTAGAAGATAAATTACAACAATAAGAGAGAATACTACTATAATTTATGGAAAAATATGAACTAGCAATATCTTTACAAACATACGATAATAAACTGAAATAAAAACAAAATATTACGGAGAGAGAAATACTTTATTGAAAGTAATGTTGCTCTACTACATACCCATGCTTTACACACAACATACCAATCAATCCATATTTAAAATAAGACATCCATTTTATTTCAATTTATTTATAATTATTAGTTAAATTTATAGTTCTCTCTATCTTCACAAATTGCCAGGAGAAGGTGATAATATTAAGTCAGAGAGATCTTAATAACCTTGGCATCAAATTAAAAAACAAAAATTAAATTAAAAACGACCCAGCAATCTCGATGAAAAACTGTGGACATCCGCGTATGAAACCTCTAATCGGCTGCAATCTCGAAACGAAATGACGGTTAGTAACGTCGAGTATCAAGGTTCTTCCATGGAAGGCTTGTAGTAACTTAAAAATTAATTATAAAAAAAAAAATTGATCGAGTGACCTCGGAGAAAAACTATGCATGCAAAAATGTTTATTTCGTATTTTGGATTATACGTACATTTAATGTGAAGAATGAAGGACGTACCTTATCTCCAAAATGATCAATCTTTTGATTTAATGGAGAATTAAAGACGACAGAACACCAACAAAAAATACACTCTTGAGAAATACAACTAATAAAATTTTCCAACAAACAAATTCTCATTCGTTCTTTTTTATGCCAAATTAGCAATCAAACAGTTGATTTAGAAGGAAAATATTGAGATTTAAAACTAATGATGGCATTAGCAGAATGTATGGTAAAATTTACCGACTGACTGATACTCTGTAGAGTACTGATGACGTTGGTGGTAGTAATTTATCTAATTAATATTTCATAAAAAATCAATCAAGAAAGTTAAAGGCATCCGAACGAATACGGTTTATTTTTATTATTATACCAATTATAATAATGCTAAGAATGATATTAATGAATTTAAAACGATATTCCACTCAATCAGAAATTAATTATAAAATATAAGGATTAGGAGTTTTGATTTTTTTTTTCTGCTCTTCCCTAAAGTTTCCTATATCAATTATAAATAATTTGGCTTAAATAGCGGCTAGAGATAGGAGCTGGTGTTATGGCACTCCCCGAGCTCCCGCCCACGACACACACAGCTCACGCCGACACAAGGCTCCCTAATGCATCTTGTCATTTTTCAGGACGGAAATACTAATGGCCGTTATTAGCAGTAGGTTGCAACATACACTATATAAAGCTGATATTAAGGACCAATCAACATGTATCGTCGATAGTCCCATCATTAACATAAATTTATTGATTATTATTAACATAATGATAACTTTCATCTAAGTATAACCAACTCCTCACTTTACAGACTCCTTTTTGTTCAAAGAACTTGTTCACAGGCCAGCTCTTGCTTAGGCATTAACAACTACCCAATCCAGAATAGAGTTAATAATTAATATTTATTTGAAATCCCTGTAATCGGTCTAATATATTCGTTAGACTCAAAAGTTTGTCAGCCCTAGTAATTACTGTTTGAAGTTATTACTCAAGATGATGACCTGAGCGGTGATAAAACTTAAAACCAAAACAAATTTAAAACTATGAAATGTATGTCGACTTTTCAGGATGCATTCTAGCCCTTTTTTCAGGATTAACAAGATAAAATTCTAATATTGATTGTAACTTTGCTTTCTAGCAATGAAGAAGCACAACAATATGGGTCGAAACGTTCGCAATAAATAATTGTAAACTATATCATGTTTTAATTTGGACTGCCTCCTTAATCATTTCTTTCTCGAAGATAAATTATACAAGTAGTGTGAAACATTGATAATATAGTGTTGAAGAGAACAATTCAACAACGTTGAGAATGCAAAGCAGATGTTGAAAATCCCGTATTAAGTAATTATACCAATAATAAATTATATATATATATATATATATATATATATATATATATATATAAATAGTTGTTTTCCTAATTTAATATAAAAAAATTTTTTATACATGAAAATTTTTTCCTTTACTACATTTTGTTTCAGAATTATGATAAACAGACTAACTTCAGTTCGATTCTTTTATTTTTTACTAATTCCTCAATTTCGATGAAATAATCATTTTTTACATGATTCTGATAGTATCGTATATTAAAAAAAATAATAAGTTTCTAATGGTAATGTAGGATTTAATTTTTTTTAACGGTAATTATTCTAGGAGAAAAAGAGAAATATGGTTCATTAACGATTTGAAATTATGTTTAAGTAGCCCTTAATGGTAAACAAATGTAAAATAATTCTTTTAGAGATAAATTTCTTATATTTTTTCATAAATGCAAATGTAGACATTTAGTAACAGTATATACATTATACTCTAATATATATATATATATATATATATATATATATTGTAATTTTTTATGTATGTAGCTTACATTACTGACAAATGTATGGACATAAATTGAAAAATGAAAAAAAAGAATTTTCTTATTTTTGGAGGAGACAGGAAGGGGAGGGGAGAGACTATCAGTCCGAAAACCTCCTCCTCCGTAGGTCCGCCAGTGATGCTTCAGGGAGTTAGAGAAGTACAGAAAACCTCTATGGATTTCTTAATCTGCAGGGTAAATTAGTGGGTTCTTCACCCTACCCGCCATCCCTCACTTTCCGTTTGACAGTTATTCTGAAGGTGAAGTCATATTATAGTAATCATAAAGATTATTCAAGCGATGCTTCATACTTGATTGGAGCTATAGGTCATAAACAATTGGAAAGAAAATATGCTTAATGTAAAACGATCCTTAAAATTGACTATTTTTCGAGGATGATATACCCATTACATTTTCTTCTTTTCGAGAACAGGAGTAGCGACCGTTCCAAAGACAGCCACTGAAGAAGTTCTCCCTTACGCACACTCTGATATTACAACCTGGAACGGCGATCTTCAGTTCCGGGCCGGCAAAAGCTGATTGGTACCCGCGGGCAGCCTCCGGCGTGGAGAGCGGATTCCAGCCTTTCGACTTCTTATTCCATTTATTCATTCTTATTATCAGCCTCTCGACGGCTTTCTAGCCTCCTCCGGCACAGCGGTAATAAGATCAGAGGAACAGTTTCAAGATGACTACAGTGATAGAAGTAGTACTTTACAAGAACCAGTTACAGACGAGGAATGATACAATCTTAATGACAGGCTCGTTAATAAAGGTGAAAACACAGTCCAACTACCTAAATCCTGCCGGTGCGTGCTTAATATCAACATGGGCTTACGGCATACTCCGAAATAGCCATAGACGGTTGACCAAGAGGCGGTTCAAGGAATTTACGAATTGGCTCGTGAAGACCCTGACGTAAACCAAGATGGAATGACATCACAACTCCTGACCCCCGGGGTGGCTTGAACGGTCATTATCGGAGGAGATGATCAAGAGATTGATGACATAGGCGTAGGTAAGGAGTTGGAATGAAAAAGTTTCTCAAACAATGTCTCCTCGCTTAGAAGAATGTGTTAATGGACTTTTATTTATTACAAACTGTGTATGAAATGAATTGAAAACATGACTGGATAAAGGGGCTATGTTCACCGTGTAACATTCTGATTATTCAGTGGATTGAGAATATCATATCTTAAACAATTTAACACTATGAAACTTTTACATTTTATTTAATAACTGTATAAAATATATATTCACAAGAATTTTAAAATTTAAAATATTAACACCTACATTCACTCATGGTCCTCAATTACTATCATACATAAATTTAAATATATAATATTAAATAATTTTTTTTTTAAATTAAAAATACTAATTTTCTGGCTCAACAGGTGTGGATCTTTTTTAAGAAACTTCATCAATGTTTTCTCCTAATCAGTCTTGACCATCCAAAATCGTGTCGCAAACTCTTGATTTCCTTAAATTGTGTCTCTATCTCATCAACTTCGCGGTCTTCTTTTTTTTTTCTTTAAGCACCAAAATTCCCTTGCAACATTCTTCAACGTACTCCCTACCCTCTCATTCTGGTTACCTACCTATCTCACCTTGATGAATCTAATTATATTTTTATTTTTAAGCTCTTTTCCTGCTGTATTTATGATAAAGTCTGTTGTTTTTTTCCTAAATAAATTAAACTAGTTATTTCGTTCAATGAGTTGTTAAAGTTAATTTTTTGCTCTTTTTTTTTTTCTAATGGTATAGCTGAACTAAAATGATCAGGCACTATCGCACGATCTAGTTGCCTCGGTTTAGAAATGATTTGGGTCACTAACTGTCATTTAGCAATGACTCAATTGAACCTGCTGCGTGGTAATACCACGCTCCAACGCTCACCTATTAACTAAACTATTTCGTCAGTCAGCGCACGCAGACAAGTCGAGCTTTTTAGAATTATTCAATAATACACCTAGCGGACCCCACACGGTCCGTCGAAATGATATTCCAAGTCATGATTGACATTCTGATTGATCGTGTTGTTTATTAAATTATCAGATAGATTTATGTCACGTCCATATAATATTGATTTCACTTCAACTACATTTTCCAAATAAGTATCTTATTTTTCAGGTAAATTACATAATACTATATTATTTTCTCTGCCTCTTTTCTCCATATTTTTTATCCTGTCTTCTAATTGAGGGTTTATCTTTTCGGGTTCATCGATTTTGTTTTTTACATATTTAAGTGCTGATATTTTTAAAAAAAGAGTTAAGTTTTCCTAGTGTTTCTTTAATATTTTTATTTCAACGAAGCTGCTGCGGATTTCTATTACTATTGTTTGCAGTGTCACAGTATCTTCGTTTATTGGATTGATAAAGTAATAATTATATTAACATCGATTTTAATTCAGTGTTGGTGAATTACAATCAGGAAAATATAAAGAAAACAATGAGTTAGCTGTAGATAACTTTCCCATGACGTAGTTTCAAGACAGACTGTCTTGAATTCCTGTTCAAGTCAGGAGCATCCAACTGTACTCAAAATTTGAAACAAGATTGCTTATTATCCACACTATTCTTTGTTTATGATATAAGACAGCATTAACTGGGTGAGATACACCACAATACCGAATATATTGATCCAATAATCAATTTAAACCACTTAAATTACATAAAATCACAGAGCCGACCTGCACTCTACCGTAGCTATCGATAGACTCATCTAGAACTAGAAACAGTACAGTAAAACCCTTCATGGGTTTTATGAGTTCATATATATATATATATATGGTCATATCAATACATATAATCATATTTTTCATAACCCGTCAGTACTATAGTTGGTTAGTACTTAAATACCTTCATGCTGCAGTACACGCCCTGATAATATCCCACATGACTGGGTTGAAACTTCGGAACTAATAAAAACTTTATAATGACTGCATCCTGAATATTTATCCCCTATGATACGTAGAACAATCGACTAACTTCCTTCAATTACACATTTTATTTATAGAAAAAAATAATGTTTAACTGTTGTGTATATTTGTCGCTTTTTTCAACAAATTTATTATTTCCGAAATATTTCCTTAATTATTGCAAGTAGTAGACTTATTTTTTTCTAACTTTTGTCAAAACGGTTTTCAGGCACTAGGAAGTAATTATTTTATCTCCACTTTTCTATTGATGTCTAATACTATAAAGGATAATGGCGAAATAAGGGTTTTTAATGAAACGCATTATAATTAATGGACAATGCACCAGATCCATACTGCACTCAATGTCAACTGCGCTAATAGACGTCAGTCTGATTGATACCTGTAGGGTTCATCACGAAAAAAAGCAATCCTTGTCAGTCTGACGACTGTCATTCATGACTGATCGTTTAGGATCCGCTTATGAGAGATCATATGTGAACATGCGAGTGAATTGAGCGGCCAGTACAGGCAGTGGTATAAGGCGTTCCCTAACAAGATCAAGCCAGCGTAGGCCACCACGTGGGCCGCCCAGATTTGCAAACTAGATTGCTCATTCACTGCACATGGCCTTAGTGTCTTTATGAGATTCCTCGACTCTTACATAACAGTTGAACATCGTAATCATGGGGCGCAAGAATCATATGAATTTAACATGAAAATTCAACACATGTGTAAAGTACATTTGAAATCACATATACTCATTTCTCTTCAAGATTAATACAATTAGAGAACAATGCCATAACACATAAACACCTAACTTAAACCTAACGGTAACGAGGAGTAGATTAGATTTATCGACTGTCTTCAATTCTAGGAAAAATGTCATGATTCTTTATTTTATTTATTTATTTGCAAACAACACAATAAAAAAATTTACGAAAAATTGTTAACGCACTTAGGTACATTTCAAATACTACTATACATAACGGCTTAAACATCCCAACAGTAAAATCCTACATCCACGACAAATACACTACATTTCATTCTTCAACCCAAAACCACTCCAATCCTCTGGTTCTTTCAATCTCCTGCTTCCTGTTACCTGAACAACGCAGATTAAGAAGAAAACAGCCAAGAGACCTACTATATCAATAAAAACGAAATCAAGCAAATACACCAAGACAGTACAAACACAAAAAATTTGCTAGATGCAAATTACATAAAATATAAATAATAATAAAAAATTATTTATTAATATTAATGTATTGTCTGTGTTTTTTCACGAAAAAATCTTATTGAACAAGATATTATTACAATTTATTTAACTGTGTATTTCCTAGCTATGAAAATATATTTATTAATAATAAGTGCAACAGAAAAATAAGGATTTCCGTAAGTAAAATATCTTTTTATCTACACAAAAAAAAAATATATATATTCAGTAATTTTCCTAACACTCCACAACTATCAGTACAAACACTAAGGAAAGAGTTACTACACTGACAAGAACACGATAAAAACATTTCACAAGTAAATTTCATATTGCTTTATTTCCTCAACACAATAATTTAGTAATTTAAAGTTCGTCATGTGAACCTTTTTTTTCTTTTTTCTGTCATCTAGGAGATATTAAAGCTAATCACAAGACTAAATAATAACTAATATTATAAAAATAATATAAAAGTCTGTAACAATTATTCTGTAGTCTTACAATATTTATTGTAGTTTGATATTAAATTAAAATTTATAGTGCCAATCGCTTATAGCTTTTGAGTCATATCAGGATAAACCACCCAAAGAATATTCTAGAAAATACTAATTTTCCCAAATTAATCTAACTAACGAAAGTTCAAAACGTTGACAGAAAAGTGATGAAGAGGCGGCAGAAATATGGTTAATAATTCTCAGAAAATGAAATAATGGAAAACGTTCTTCAAGTTAAACAATTTAATGGAGGGGAGGGAGGAAATCGATAACACTACAACCGATGAAGAGTCTTAGGTTCAGTAGTATCTAGGGAATATACTGTTCCTTAGACAACGGTTGTGCAAGAAGGTGATTTGACTGAGATCACGCTCAACTGCCTTGTTTTTCCCCTTCATTAATTATTTATTTTAAGGTACTCACTTTATAGAGGGTCTCCTGACTCCAGGTCGCTCCACGGCCAATTAAACAGATTAAATATATTTTTTTCCATGACTCGGGATTCGAATCTGAGACCTTGAGTATTGGGAGATCAGTGCCCTACCACTGAACTACTCCACTCCCTAATAATTAACAAATCCGATTTAAATAAAAAAGGGACGAATGTAAGAAAATAAAAAATAAAATCTATGCCAATGTGATTTGCCTCCAAATGTCGATGTAAATATCAGGTGACCATAGAGCAAACCAATCAGAACATTACATCAAGTAGTTCAATCATGATAAGAATCGCTAATGATACCAAAAATCTCAGCCATGCCAATTAATATTAATATTTCCATTAAATTGCCTTAATGTAAATTAATATTTTGCGGAGAAACATGGGACTAAATAACCCCAATAACCCATGTGACTAAATTAGTCACATGTTAGATCATGTTTATACAACCTAAACGATCCTTAATCGCGTTTCAGCAAAAATTATATCTCGAAGAAATGCCGGAGGAATTATATCTCCATGTTCGCAATTTCCTTAATAAAATTTCATCAGGCATTCATAATCGAAATATTGGCAACTTGTCAGATATTGAGGCCAGTTAACATGTAAATAAATTTAGCAGTTTTTGGAAATATATTTTTTAAAAATCCACTTAATTTATTTCATTAATTATATAAAATAATTACTTATTAATGAATTGATTCATTTAATTTATTATGTTTTTTAATATTTTAAGAAGGTTCCACTAGACATATATCAACGAGCCCTTATTAAGTCAAGACACAGAAAGAATAAGAAAAAAAATAAAAAAATAAGAAAAAAAAGATCAGATCCTATTGGGTACAATGCAGTTATGACGTTCTATGACGCATTATGCCCCCATCAATGTGCATCAGGTGGATGAATTAATTACGGCGTATATGCTTCGTTATATACGTCAGTATCCTCATAATCTGTGGAATCAATCGAATTCAGTCTGATCCTAAGATTAATTGGTCTTAGCAAAACAAAACTACGATTAATTTACATCATGAGACCTTTGCAAAATTAAAATATATGAGTACAGTTTCGCCTTTATAGCTGAAGAAATGTTTAATGACATAGCTGAAGACCGTTTGAAGTTTTAATGATATTATATACTGAATCGAATCAGTTACTTTATTCGTTAATAAAAATAAAATATTATTGAATATACAGGAAAACCAGAGACCGAAAATCCTTTCTGAGAGACCACACACACACCGCTCGGTCATTACCTATAGTTGGGAGGTTGGCCCACGTCCTAGCGAAGAACCTCGAATCCCCTCAAACTACCTTTTCTTTCATCGGCTAATCAATTTTATAGGAAATCAGGCATGTTTATAATTATTAATTCAAAGTTCTACAACTTTAGCTCAAACAAAAAAAAGTAGATTCTTCATTAGAATTTGCTCAATCTTTTTTATTTTTTTTTTTTTTGGTTGAGGAAGCTTCTTCAATACACAATAAATGATACATGAAAAGCACCCGAATCAATGTTGTATACTTGACACTTTTTAAGGTGGGGTCAAGTGGGAATATATTGAAAATTTTAACTCGACTATATAGAGACAATTGGTATCGTTTAATACGCATTTTCTAACTATGAGTCAAAAACATGTATAAAGAAAAACTGAGAGAGTAAATCAATAGGTTATAAGTAATTTTTATGAAGAGAATAAGCATTATTTTTTTTTAAATACTTGCAATGTTAGATCCAACATTTTGAGATGACGTTAATTTTCTGAGTTAAATATTTTCATCATTAACATATCGTAACCAATTTATTCATTCAACTAATTTAGAATGAGCTTTATATAAAACAAAAAATTATTTCGCAAAGAAATGAAATACCCCTTTTGAAAGAGTTTTCAACAATATTTAAATCTGAAATATCAATAACATCATGATTTTGTTTTATTATATATATATATATATATATATATATATATATATATATATATATATATATATATATATATATATATATATATAACCTACCGGTTCTATTGACTGGGTTTTGTATTAATTAACGTAAAACATAGATATAAAAGAATTCAAGCAAAACAAGATATAAAAAGCGTACAAGATAGAACCGAGTATTTCACGAATAATTTAGAATGACACAAAACAGCAATACTCACTGTAGAAGAATTCCTAGGCTTAAAATAATCCACTCACAAAAAAAAATTGCCAATTTTACTGAACTAAAGATTACTGAAATTAATAATTCTTGTAATCTAAATGTAAAATGTGAATATTAATAAATGAATAAGCAGTAATGTTTATATAAATAATCATTTTCTGTCCATTATTTTCCAACCAATATATTTCTCATGGCCTGTATTAATGGTGTAAACACATTTATCATGCTGAAAAACAATAAAATGCTTGAAGAAAAAAGAACCTTTATAAAATTTAGATTTGTTATTTTTTATTTTTTTTCAAGAGGAGGAGATACATAGATAAAATAAAAAGTGATATCTGATTTCGTGATTCCTAATCATCAATATCATGAAAATATCTCCATTGAACCCGAATTTAGGAGAAGGCCAATACTTGAGAATAATAAAATATTATGACATCCATCATATCATAAGTCATTTTTTACTTTAACGTTTTAAATTTTTATTTATTTATTTTTTTTTTTTGTTCTTTCTGTGAAGAATTCGTTCATAAGGACACGTAAGATATAAGGTATCACCTTCTTAGTGATATGTGCGACAACAATTTTTCAAGTTAAACACAAAAATGGTCTCAAAGGATTATTTTGTTTTTGCCACAAATAAAATGTCCTCACCTTGATAATAAACCTAGAATATTTCATCAAATGAAGGTTTATCCAAAAAAACTTTGGAAAGGTTTGTATTCAAATTTCTAGTAAAATTAATGATGTTTTATAGAATTTTTAAATACATTTGTTTCCATAATAAAATATATTTACAAATAATATTAATATTGACCATAACTGAAACATTAAATATCTATTAATAATAGTTACAAAATGTATTAAATTATTTTGACATATTTCTAAATCATATATAACGAATATAAAAATAAAATAATATGGTACTGAGCCGACACTCCTCCCAGTTAGCCAATAGTTGAAACAGATTTCGCTGATAACATATATGAACCAGAGATTGAAATGATAAAACATTTATGGACAGGCACCGATGCTGTCTGAAGATTAAACACGATCTTAAGAAGGATCTGGGAGGTTGTATATAATTTCAAACGACTAGATAGCCTCCAATTTTCTATATGACAGTGGTAGAAAATTCAATTTAACAACTACTACAAACACGATAAATAATACAATAGAATAATAAAAATAACTATTGTTCATTAACATAATAAGGATATATATATATATATATATATATAAATTTTTTTTAATTGAAGAGAGAGATGGTGGAGGTGATCAGTCAAAATAAATAATTATATTTATTTTTATAAAAATAAATATAATTATTTATTTTTAATATTTTTTAATTTGGCTGATCACCCCAACTATCCCTCTCTTCAATTATCGACTAGTCAACCATCAACACACAATTAATATATATTTTTAATTCTCTAATTGTCAAATATAACGATTCTAGATAAAACAAGCAAAGTTTTTGCATCTAAATCGAATAAAATTCTTTGGAAAACGAAGGAAGAAAATGTTTAAATTTCAGAAAACAAGGATAAATAGCGTTAGTTCTTATTCTTGTTACTTTGATATAATAGATATACAAAAATAATTATAATAAAATAATTTCGAACATTGATTATCCAAATACAATTATGATAGTTTTAATACATTTCATAACATTTAACTTAAAAATCGCCTTAAAATAATAATTATTTTTTCTTTTCAACGATTCTGAACACTGGAGTAATATGAATCAAACAAATGTATTTAAATTTTTAATTTTAATATTTATAGTTTTCAATCTAAAAAAATATTTTTGTAAATTAAAATGAGCTTAGATATTTTCTTTTTAAATTATTGAAGAAGAAAAAAAATAGAAAATAGTTGAGTAATATATTTCTGTTAATAGGCGCCTGAATTATTTCATCCATCGCTGATTGGTAATTGTAAAACTGTTATCACGACCTCTAACAATTTCTAAAAATTAAAAAACAAAATTATGATGATGTCTTAAAATGACTAAAATAATAAAAACTATTTTATTGAAAGTCAACGTTTCGACTCGACTTTGCAGGCCATCTTCAGATGGTTGTATGCAGTATGGAATTTCGGTTAAAACTGCTGTAACTTACAGTTTCAAGAAAAACTGCTGTCATTGCACACAACCCCTTGTAGAAGACCTGCAAAGTCGAGTCGAAACGTTGACTTTCAATAAAATAGTTTTTATTATTTTAATAATTTTAAGACCGTCACTCCGGACCATATTCTTAATCATTAATATACCACGATCAACCACCAAGTATCCAATAAAAAACAAAATAATTCATCTGGTTTTATGCAACTCATGAAAGGATTCCGGATGCAAAGGATTTATTTGTTTTGACTACAATGTAAATATGCAATAGGAAATAAAATTTTTAGAATCGCCATTTGTTTCGTTCAATGTATGCTAAAACAATCCCAATCGGTATTATGCACAGCTAAAAATAAGCAACAGCAATAGAAAAATAGATTTAAAATAAAAGCCGGATCGTTAATACTTAGACCGAGACCAATTAGAACAAGATCCTCCCAAATGTATGTTAAACATTAATGTTAACATTAAAAGCCCGAGTAATGAATACATAATAGAAGTATATTCGGACTTATAAATAATAATTAAATACGAATTATTAGGTCAATATGTAAAATATTTTTAAGCATGGCTAAATAGTGAAAAGGAAAATGTGGCATTGATTGATGGATTATATTAACCGATGCTTGACTTAAAATTTAAAAGATTTTATTAAAAACTACAAATGCAATACTATAATTTAAGTCCTCATTGTGATCAAAGTGAATAGAAGACTGCATTAATAATTTTCAGAATTACAACACGTGCAGGAAGTAAAAACAATTCGTCTCGTTCCATTATCACGCCAAAGAAATTGCATTTCTCGCTTCTAGTTCTTATATATAAGAGAGAGGAAACAAATTAATACATTGTCACAATAAAATATTTTGTAGGAATAATAAATAAAGTAATGAAAACGTGCATAAAAGTTATGAAATCAAATTGCGAAAAAACACTTGGAACGTTTTAACGTGACACGTCTAAATTAAATTAAAAATACAACCATTTATTTTTAATTTTCATGTCAACAGAGAATAACAAGCAGTATTACTTCATTGACGGCATTTATTATTAAATTAACAATCAATGCAACTTTTTATGTCTCAGCAATGAATTAATAGGCAAACAAGTCCCATTAATCGAAAATTATGTCCTATATAACACACTTAGACATATCTATAACATAATCGATTAACTCTAAATAAATTGATTACGTAAGCCATTCCAAGCATTAACACTTGTTACTGTCTATAGTAAATAAAGATGGAAGAAAATAAAGAAAGAAACTATCCCTATTTTTTAAGTAAAAATATTAATAACCATTCCGCTGATTTATAGAAATAATAGGTTCCATATTTCAGAAATTAAGAGATTGGAATAAACGTTTTCTATGAATAATGAATAAAGAACGGATTATTACCTACATCGTGATAAGGTAATCAGCATAAAATGGAACAAGATTTAAAAAATCCAATTGCCTAATAGAGAGCACTTAACAAAAACTCGAGCCAACTAGGTTGACAGAATGAACCAAAAAAAGGCCTCGGAACACTTGACAAGCACTTTCACAATTGACTTTCCGGCAACTTTTGACCGAATTTCGTGTCACAATAAGATAATATGGAGGCAACGAAAGGGGAAAAAACCTTCATTACTGTCGACTTCCCAACGGATCTGGGATCAGCCCACTTCCCACAGTCTCAGAAAGGAATATTAGACTGATTACTTTAGCTGCGACTGTATAAAAATGAAGATGGTCACAAAAGCATACCCTGTGGTGCTACAGACCTAAAAATTAGAGGAAAAAGAAAGAAGAAAAAAAAAACTTAGGTATATGTTTTAGACCACACGATAGAAGTGAAACAACAAGGCGAGATTCATAATATAAATCATAAATAATAGCTCATTATAAAGAGGATGAAATGCTGAACATTTCCCTCGCTTACAGTTTACAGGTCCGATTTTTAGTTTCTGAGATATTTTAATCCATATCTTGAATAAAACTAATCAACATTTGGTTTTCGATACCATTTCTTCCTTTTCACCTAGCTAACACGACGTCGTGTTATGCAATTTTCAATAACTGCCCATTAGAGAGAACATGAATGCTGCTCAATTCCCTTGCCTACAGTATGCAGGTTTTATTTTTAATTTCTAATTAAATACAATTTGTTCCATTACAGAGAGGATGAAATGTTTAACAATTCACTCGCTTACAGTATGCAGGCCAGATTTTTAGTTTCTGAGATATTTTTATCCATATCTTCAATAAAATTCGGTTTTCGAAACTATTTTTTTCCTTTTTCGCCTCTCTAGCACAGCGTCACGTTAAGATACAATTTTGAATAATAGCTCATTACAGGAAAGATGAAATGCTAAGCATTTCCTTAGCTTACAGTATGCAGGTCCAATTTTTAGTTTCTGAGATATTTTAATCTATATGCCAAAACAGTTAACAGACTTTACCCGAGCGTTACACATCCAAGATCTGACGAGTCTTCACTTCAAAAAATCTCTGATTTTTGTAGGTTAAATTTCGGGTTTTACAAATTGCTAACAACACCCAGAAAATATATATATGGGCCAGCTCAAATAAAAGTATATGTTTTTTTGAGATAGAGAATGATGTTTGTAATGGCAAGACATCAGTCGATAAAAAAAGAGCAATAAAACAATCAATTGTTTGATTGAAGCCTCAAGGAGCAGTCAAAGCATATGATATGCTAATGCACTGCTCTCTACAACAAGAGAGCTGAGTGAGTGATGGAGCAGCCACTCGGTGCCTTTAGTAATCCAGCAAACCTTTTGTCTATCCCTTGTGCCTCGGGACAGATAGCACCGCCTTAGCTGATTTATGCACGGCCATTTATCTATGCAACGATTTAACGAAAGCACCTTAACGCATCAGGCGGTTCACGTGCTACAAGGAAATCTGTCCTTGTTCAAGCCAAAGGACTGTCTTGAGAAGGCGACAAATCCTTTCAGGCGATAAATAACAGATTGCGCAATTATCGCTTCAAGGGTGTGTATCAACAAAGGAATCGCAATATTGCTATCAACAAAGTATATATATTAGGGGAACCGGAAAGTAATGTCGTTTCTGAGAATATCAGTATTTGATTGTCGTTTTGGCAACTCATTGTGTAAATCTATGTCGTGGAAAAAACATTCTAAGGTTATAGTGACTTCTTTAGTAACAAATAATTAAGTTTTTCGATAGCTTGATCACGAGAGATGGAAAATGGGTCCTCTATAATAATCCAAAACGCAAAAGCAGTGGCTCTCTCCAAAAGAATCGCCAGGAAGTACTTCCAATCCAGGTTTACATCCCAAAAAAGCTATTTGGTGTGATTAGTGGAGTATTACCGGCTTTACTCATTTTGAATAACTAAAACCTGGACTAACTGTGAAGGTAGACCATTATTGTGAAAATCGGATCGTATAAATCAATCTTTAATTGAAAAGTGGTCGGTGATTGTCAACACAAAAGACATTATTCTGTAACACGAAAATGCAAGACAGCACTGCGTAAGACAAATCTTGAAAAAAATTAATGAATTGGGATGAGAGGTACAGCCTCATCCACCATACCCATCCGATGTGGCACCCTGTTGGATTTCCATTCGTTCGGATCATTTCAACATTTTTTAAGTGGCAAAAGATTTGCAAATTCGAATGATGTCCAAAATGTTAATGATTTTTACCGATCCTGCATTAAAAAGTTATACACTAGATGGCAAAAGGTCGTTGATAATGAAGGTAATTCCATCAATAATTAAAAATGAAAAATCGGGTGAAATTGATTGGCACTATCTAGATACTTATCTCCTATATCTTCAGAACCTACATGAACTTCTAAAACAACCAAATTCTCTCGTTTCTAATCTGGATTCCTATTCGATCTCTGATATCCCTCCGAGACGTCCGAAAAGAAGCTTCGTGATTTTCTAATGTTGAAATTTTATTGGAGTACTACCAACGGGTGACATAACACAAAATATAAAACAACCATTACATACACATCTTTAGCGAGACTGAATAAGATATTAAATTATTAGTTCAAGCAACTTGCAAAGAAAGATATGTAAATATGAATTAAGGTATACTTAATACATTACGAAACAGAAGTATCGAAAAACGGTCTTTGGTCAGTCGTGTTGCAATTATTACGGCAACTTAGATTTCTTTTCTAATTGTAATTATAGGAAAAGTGGAAGTGAAAGAATAACATTCGCAAAACCGGAACCGTAGTTTCAGACTTCCCTTCTACACGACCTTAAAAAAAAGTACGAAAAATTGCTATAATGATCCCAAAAATAACTTAAGTGGAGGAGGAGGACAAATTTCAGGAAATGAAAAGAAAGGAATGCGATAATAGGAGCATTATATCTCTAATTCACCAATAGCTTTAATTGTCTGTTATTATCCAGACTGGCGACCATAGCAACTAAGATTGCGACTATTTTGAAGACCATGAAAAATGAGATCAAAACTTTGACGTGAGCTGGATTAAAAGTACTTAATAGTTTTTAAAGAGTTTACGGTATCAATAGATAATAAGCACTGGACAGAGCTGATATAATAATATTTCATGCCAACTTTTGTTTACTGAATCCAAATAACATTAAAACTTCTCACTGAAAATTGATGTACATTTCGTTCTACCTTTCAGACTTTTTTTTTTTTTGTTCTTCTCTACCTCGCATTTTAGGCTATGCAGGGTTTTTCCCAGACCAGAGGGTAAGGACGGAAGTTTAATTCTAGAGTTTCCCTACCGGACACCGGGACGCGAACTCGTAATTATTTTACTGTCTCCAAGTTCGCTTATCAGGTTGCCTGACAGCGCGCGGTGCTGTGTACACGCGTTGGCCCGCTCCTAACTTTCGGGCTTTTAGTTTTTTTTAATCAGAAATATCCATGATTAGTAATGTTATACATAGAACGGAAGATACGCAAGTAGTTCAATCAACGTCACCTCTCTCTGGCATGACCGGATGGTCGCTATCTTCGTTGGCCAACGAGTACATCGGTGGGGAAGTTCAAGTTCTTCTGCCCATATTCGCATCTTTCAATCGTATGACACTTCCCTAAGAGATAATGGGACCCAAGTCAGGAAAAACGTTATCATTTATTTTAACAATTTTCACTGTTTTTAGTTTGATTAACATATATACTATGATTAATTTTTTTTTAAAGTATAGACTAAAATAGGTAGAAAGAATTTTGTACTTCGTTAGTAACAATTACAGGAATCAGAGGCTATAAAACATATTATATTGCTAATTAATAATATACAACCAAAATTATAAAACTTAAGAAATTATCAATAAATAAAAGTATTACACTAAATATGCAGAATAGGTGTTATCAAATGTATATAAAATATATTGACAGGATGAATATTAAAGCCATTAAATAATCTCCGTTTCATAATATATGTTAATAAAACATCATTATGTCAAAACTTTCCTACTCATACGTCACTAGAGATCTTATCTTGCGAATCTCGCTAAGGAAATGTAAGACCTTAAACATGATTTCATCGTTATCTGATAAAATCATTTTAATGATTTTAGAGCCGGGTTCAGGTTCTGAAAAAAATAATTTTGCACAGATTAGGAAATAAGAGAAGCATAAGAGCGTCTCAAGTCTATTCAAATTGCACGGAATGCAAACAAATTCGGTGCTGATCTTGTAAGAGATACTTTTAGTAATTAGTGGCAATTCGCACTCCCTGGAGATCGGAGCTACATGAGGGTTCTCTTCAACCTTGTATGGGCACTTCGGACCTGTTAAACTTCTTTAAAGGAAAAGAAATTGAAATAGCTTAAGGAAAATTAAATGGAAATGGAGAGGACACACTTTGAGGAAAACATATAGTAACATCGAAAAAGAGGCTTTGCAAAGGAATCCCCAAGGAACAAGAAGAAGAGGAATGAATAGTAGTCCGTGGTACAGAGTCGAAAAAATATCGGTTTGGCGTGACCTAAACATATAGGACAAACGGCCCAATATTTTTGTAGGCCACATATTTTATCTATTTTGTGATCAAATTATCTTACAATCCAAGTAGAAAGCAATGCGTATTTACGATTTTTTAGTATCTAATTAAATAGACAAAGTTTGCCCACCTCCAGATTGAAAACTCCCCAATTCCAAGAGGTTTCGTAAATAAAATAGTTGTAGGTTACGATGAGATGAAATTATTTGCGAAGTCTTATGGCGGATGTAAATAATTCGATAAAAAGGGGTCTGTACCATGGACTATAGAGAGAAAAGGTGCAGATACGTTCAAAATGATGAAGCCGGGCTGGAAAGACTTGGCCAGAAGCAAAAATGATTATTAAAAATAAAAAAATTTTTATTTTTAAATGACAGATGTCCGTCTTTGACATGAGGCCAGTCACATGAACTATACTATTTTACAATAATTAAACACGAAAGTAAATAGATATCTATCAGGGCTTTTTTTTTTTTTTTTTAATAGGACTAAATGAAGGTACTTATGTATCATTATCGGAGGTATAACAACAAATTTGGCAATGCATTTTAATTATTTTTCTTATCAAAGAAATATACGTGTATAGATTTAAAATCTTCAAGAAGCTTTTAGAAGAAGAACAGTATCTATACATCTTGTATATAATATAAATCTTTTTAATAAGTAAAAGATATATCGCCGTTGTTGGGCCTTGAATCATGGATTACCGTTTTTATCAAGTGTACTAAGAAATGAACCAAAAACGTGATTGCTGCATGTTTTTATATTACAGGGATTACACGAAGAAATAGTTGTTTGATTTGTTTCTTATCTCTTATCTATAATACAGCAATTTCTAGTAAGAAGTTCTCAATCGAGGAGCCAGCCACGGTTGTTTTATTTATAGAACATTACGGAGAGATATGGATAAATAATTCAGCAAACGTAAACATGTGTTATTTTTCTTCAATTATCAATTCAGCTGAATGATCAGGAACCATTAAAATGTTCAAGTAGCTCTTGAGATACTTGTCTTCGATGTTGGAGGAGATGACTAATAATTCGGACAAACAGGCATCTTGACACTTCTCAGATAAAGAAAATCACAAAAAAAAAAACCAAGACAGATAAAGGCAGTTTAATGTTAAATATTTACCATTGCAAAGCTCATTTGAACTAGTGAATTTATCATTTAAAAATAAATAAATAGACAGCTTCGTTTTTCTAATGCCTTTTACTCTGCCAGATAAACGCATCCAATAATTAGAAACAAACAGGTCAGAGTACAAAATAAAACCGCATTGATAGCCATTCGGTGAGAATATTTACACCTTGTACGCTTAAAGAATTCACATCAGGGAAACATGGGTACACACTCAGCTTCAGTAGCGCCGCTGTAAAAGAACAGGAGGAAACCTCGACGCCACATCCGGTACTGAACAGTTGACAGTGCCTTCCGCTACAGCCTGGAAAACATGTCTTCCAGCGTATTCCAGGAGTACTCCACGCTATTGTCCGTATTGCGGGAAGTCTCGGACCACGACAATGGGAGAGAAAGCGGCCGGCATTTACAACATCGTGTGCCTGACATCGCTAACGACCTCTGGGAACGGAGAAGGGTCCCTGCTCCGTCCTCGAGAATCCCATGGTATAGTTTCGGATCTGAAGAAAGTGATGTCGTTGGAAGGGGGATCCGTGCCGAAGCCTTACACTACCTGGAAGTCAAGTTACTGAAAGGGCTATGCAATAGAAATGACGTTTTTTAGATAATTCTTCATAAAAGAGAGCGACAAATAATTCTGGCCAAATACACAAATAGATAGCATGGCACATTTTTGTTATTAAAAAGTTTAATTATTCAAGTTAACATTAAAAAATAATGAAATAAAAAACTATGACCACAAATTATGATTGTGAAGTTATTTAAATTTATAACAAAATTTGAAAAATAATATTATCATGCATGATTAATTTTTAAAGATCAAATTTAACGGAAATAGTGGGTCTACAGTTAGAGTTAAAACGAAGGATGAGGATCAAGATCGCAAAATAGAGAAAGAAGAAATATATAAAAAATGCACTACAGATCTACAAGAAAAATATAGAGAGAAATTTGGTGAGAGAGAATTTTCGTTACGGAGATTTTACATAATATTTCGCAAGTAGAGAAACTATTCTTCTTTTAACTCGTAATGTTTTGAAAAAGCTGGGCGTTAAAAGAAATCAGTTACAGAATATGGTGGAATCTATTTTAAGATCCTCCCATTTCTCGCGTTTTAGCTACACGCAGTTTTCCCGGGCCAGAGGGTTAGGGCGGGGCATTAATTTCAAAGCTAAAAACCTCCTCGGCAGTGGGACGCGAACTCGCAACTTTTTTTCACTCATACCTCCGGTTATGAGGTTGTAGGGCAACGCGCAGTGCTTTGCACACGCCTTAGCCCGCTCGGCCACCCTGCCCCTACATATTCTAGAGGCATAAAAAAGGAGGAAGGAAATGAGGAGAAAAACAGGGAGGAGGATTGTAACAATCGGTGTTCCGTAAAACTTTAGTCTTTTAGTGTTCCTTTCTTTAAAATCATCGTTTAGACCAGGAGTCTCCAAACTGCGGCCCGCAAGCACCTCCAATCCGACCCGCGAAGGTACTTTGATTACATAATCAAATTTTAAAAACAAATTATGAAAATATGAAATTTAACAAATTACTCACACAAAAGGTTACAACATTTGTTCCTTTTTTTTTTCCTTTAGAAAGTTCATTTCACAACTGAAGTATCATTTATAGAACAAGATATTTTTTTTCATCAAAAGCAATGGCCGACTTAGTGGAGGTATCAATGTGGTCCGCGGGCCAAGAAGTTTGAAGAATCCTGGTTTAGAAGTATAGGTATGATGTGTTATTTAGCAACTCAACACAGTTGAACTCAATTTTATTGTAGTCCTCTCTGTTTTGAGAATATTTTAATAATGAAATTTTAATTTAATTTGAAATTGTTAAAAAAAGTTAATCAAATATACTCCAGAGTGAAAATAAATTATAAGAAACTACTATTATAAAAATATAATTTTATTTTTCTAGTCACATCCTTCAGATTTGGTGCCATTTTCTCATATTTTTTTAAATATTTTTTTTATATATATATTTTAGGCCAAAGGTCACCAAATATACACAGTTTATTATCTCCTGTATTCTTTATTCAACGTTTCGGCTTCAGGAGCCATTTTCAAGATCCATGCACCGCGCCATAAAATTTTTAAAAATCTATCATTGCGATATGATTCGTCCTTTAGTCATTCTTTTATTTCAAAGAATGTCGTTTTTTCATTTCACTTTTGCAGAGGATATCAAGAAAAATTATTTCTCCTCACTAGGGCATTCATACAGGACTCGTTCCTGAATACAGGAGATAAAAAACTGTGTATATTTGGTGACCTTTGGCCTAAAATATATATTTAAAAAAATATATTTAAAAAACTATAATTTTAAGTTAAAATATAAGTTAATTTCAGTATGGAAATTTTATTACCGAGAATTATAAATATTTAATAAAAAAAAAAAATTATTATATTCATATTTTTCTCCTTACAGATGGCCATCTTGTTTATAGCCCTAGAAAGTTATTTCATAGATATGAATCTTTGAAAAAAAATTATAAAATAATAAACATTTATTATTTGCCAATACTGCGACCGAGACTATTAAGGGGATACCTGAGTTGCCTAGCGACACGAGACGTCGTAAGGACAGTACTGTATCAAATTGGAAAGACAGCTAGCTACAACGGTTTCGAAATTCGGTAGAGCGAGGTTTCTTCATTGGCAGGGATAATCTGAAATTCGACAATCCTCACTGATAAAAATTTTAAAGAGCCGTGGTCAACTGGTATCTTCGTAGAAGATTGCCATAAAATCAAAAATATGACTCCCCGTACGGGGGTTCGTTTGCTCAACCGTGGTTGTTGAAGGCGCCAATCGCTGAGGAATTTAACGCTTGGTGTAACGAAGCGATATACTCATTAGCTTTCTTTTGTTAGCAACCAGTTGCGAAGTGTCAATCACGAGAAATTGGTCTAGCAGTTAGGCACTTATCTTGTTTTAAAATGTTTCGCCAGTCAGTAGTTATGAAGTGGCAGTTAAAACCAGAAAACAAATTAGGTATTAGACAGTTCAAATTACATTTTAAACTGCGTTACAACAATTCTCACAAAACATAAAGACCCTACATAGGCTTCACTAACTTTACAACATCACTTACTTAAATTACAAGAATGGTTCAAACTAGGGAAAATTCGAATTAATCATGACAAATCCAAACACATAAATTTTAATCTCCGAAAAAACAGCTGCCCTCCAGTTTACAACTGACAACAATCAAATTTATTCATCCAACAAGTCAGAAAATGATTAGGCATGGATTCACGTTCGATAGCGAGATTTTACTTAAATTAAGTGCATGTAGCCACTTGATAGATGATGCCTGGGTCACATTTTTAGTAAATGACTACTAAATATATATTCTAAATCTCACCTAAATAATCGTGCTTGAATTTTAGCCTTTGTATTATACGTTATAAAATTTTATCGTGGTGTTTTCAGCATCCACATCACACATTGGTGGGTATTTATTCAATATGTAATCTCTATATATTGTCTCACATTTGCTATTTAAAACCCAATAAATGTGTTTAATATTGAAAATATTTATGGTTACAATTTGACATATTTCATTATTACTGTCATTGAATTCTATCATTACAAAAATTAATGAATTACCCTGTTATTTGAAATATGATAGTTTTGTTTAAGTTTAGCAGCATCATAATGATGCATATGTGTAAAATAAAAATATATAAATAAAAATAAACGTTATTAAAAAGATAGACAATGTTTTAAAATTCAAATTTTTAATAATTATTATTTTATTTATATTAATAAATTAATAAATGTTATTTTTGTGGAAGTATTTTTTAAAAAAATCGGTAAAATTTTCACCATGTTATAAAAAGTTTAAAAAGTAAAAAAAAAAAAGTTTTGTTTCTTAAAAATACTTTCATTTCGATTTTCTGTATACAAGTTATTTGTAGCTTTGAAGTGATCAAATCAACAGAAAATTTTAAGGAATAAATGGTCAATGCTCAAAGACAGAGAATGTGAGTTAATTAATCAGAATAAAGCGTTATTTTAAATTTTAACATCATAATTTTTTTTTAAATAAATATTATATTAAGAATTTTAATTACTTTTTCCACACAATCATGTAATAATTATTATATTTGATTTTTTATTTAAGAATCATGCAAGTATTACATTTTGAAATAGCATAGATTGTGCATTCGGTACCTGCACTATATATATGTGTGCGCGTGTGTGTATATATATATATATATATATATATATATATATATATATATATATATATATATATTTGTAAACCACAATCAAATGAGTTTCAGAAATAAAGATTGCTAATAGTTGACAATATTCCCCACCTACGACTCCAGGCTCAAAATATATTATATAGATTACACAAAATTCATATTTCTGATTTTAAAAAGTATTATTCAAGAATTATTATTATTGTTAATAGTAAAAATTTTGTTCAAAAATAATGATCTGGATATGATTTTTATCACTTATGATCAAAAATAAAAATAGCTTTTAATGAAAACCATCAAATGATTTAAAAAAATTACCGATAAAAATGTTGGTCAGATTTGATTTTTTTTTTTTTTTTTTTTTAACTTCAAACTCTCAATGGGGTTCCAGAACCACGAATTCTCGTGGCCGAACCCTGCTGTCTGCACTCAATTCCCACCGTTTTCACCTCCTTTCCCCCAACTCTCCTACCTACTGGCCCACAGATCCCAACCGTAATCCTGATCTTGATTTCTTTATCCACAGCGGCTTAAGTCCCCTCAATTGTTCCATTACACGTCTAAATGAACTTTCCTCTGACCATAGTCCTCTAATCCTTAATGTTTCACTTGAACCTGTTCCCAAACCTTCTCCACCGTCATTCATTAGGGGCCTAGTAAACTGGGACCTTTTCCGCCAAATAATCTCCGATAATATTGATCTCAACATATCCCTCAAAACTCCCGATGACCTTGATAGTGCCGTAAATTCCTTTACTACCACAATCCAACAAGCCGCCTGGACTGCCTCCTTCCCAAAAGACTCCTCCAGAATTCCTATAAAGACAATTCTACCCCAACACCTCCTTAACCTAATCCGCACCAAACGCCGTGCCAGATTATTATGGCAACGTACCCGACATCCTACCGACCGCTGCTCCTATAATTACTACTGCAAACAATTAAAACTGGAATTAGCCACCTTCAGATCACAACAATCCTTCAACTCCTACCTATCCTCCCTCTCTTCTCGCGACAATTCCCTTTGGAAAACCACAACAAAAATCCTAAATCCTCACCGCATTTCCCATCCTCTCCGACGAGGTGATGGCTCCTGGGCAGCATCTGACGAAGATAAAGCTGAGGAGTTCGCCATTCACCTATCCAATACATTTATTTCACATCCGGAATCCCATCCTGCCCACACCGTAACAGTAGAAGAACTCCTTACATCACCAATCCCACTTTCCTTGCCCCCAAAAGCTATTCATCCTTCCGAAGTAAAATTTCAATTAAAAAAACTAATCCCCCGTAAAGCTCCTGGACATGATCTCCTTACACCTCAAATCCTTCGACAACTTCCATCCAAAGCAGTCATATTCCTTACATATATCTACAATTGTATCCTACGCACCACCCACTTCCCTCTGTTATGGAAACACTCCACTATTATCCTTTTCCCAAAACCAGGAAAACCTCTCAATAGCTCAACATCCTATAGACCAATCAGCCTACTCCCAATCCTTTCAAAAATTTTTGAAAAGATCCTTTTGAAACGAATCCTACCCATTATAGAATCCCAAAATATCCCTTCCCATCAGTTTGGTTTTCGCTTTCAACATTCTACTGTTCAACAAGGACTCCGAGTTGTTGATCATATTTCCTCAGCCCTAGAAAACAAGGAATACTGTTCGGGTGCCTTTCTGGACATTGCACAGGCATTTGACCGGGTATGGCACTCCGGACTGCTCTCCAAGCTTAAAATCCATTTACCTCAGTCCTTGTACCTAGTCCTCCGATCCTACCTCTCTGACCGCTCCTTTCGAGTTCGCTGTGGAACAGAATTTTCCAATATCTACTCCGTTAAAGCCGGTGTTCCCCAAGGCAGCGTCTTGGGTCCCGTGCTTTACATCCTCTTTACTGCTGACATCCCTGTTCATCCCGATACTTTTCTTGCAACATTCGCTGACGACACCGCAATCTTATCATCCAACTCTGATCCCGAAATAGCATCCTTAAATCTCCAAAGTCACCTCACCTTGATTGAGCATTGGTGTAATAACTGGCGCATTAAAGTTAATGAATCTAAATGCCAACATATTACCTTTACACTCCGACGCAGTTCCTGTCCACCAGTACTCTTTAATTCCATCCAGCTTCCTTATTCAGACACAGTCCGGTATCTTGGCTTTCATTTAGACCGAAGACTAACTTGGAACCCGCATACTAGACTCAAAAGACAAGAACTCAACCGACGATACGGCCAACTATACCGACTACTAAGCAGAAAATCTAAACTTTCCATTGAAAACAAGCTACTGATCTACAAGACAATACTGAAACCTATTTGGACTTACGGACTAGAACTGTGGGGATCAGCAAAATTTTCTAACATCAAGCGCATCCAATCCTTCCAGTCTAAAGTCCTTCGAACAATAGTCGATGCTCCTTTCTATGTATCCAACAAAACCCTACATCATGACCTTAACATCCCATTTGTCCTAGACCTTATCCCAGAAAAATTCTCCAAATTTCACCAGAACCTTACTTACCACCCAAATCCTCTTGCACAATCCCTATCAAGCATCTCCCATCCCTATAATCCTCCAAGAAGGTTGAAACGGCAGTGGCCTCGCGACCTTTTGTAGATTATATAAATTGGAGTTCTGGCAATGGCCAGATTCTTCACTCAAGACATGTGTGTATGTGGCTAAAGTGCTCTCGACCAATCTCCGCTGGCTTTAGTACCAGTGACGCGGTTGGGAGAGTAGCGCAGGGTTCTCCTGGAGTTCCCTCGCCTGATTGTATATAGGTATGCATGTTTTTTTTTTTTTTTTCCTTAGTTTTAATTTTCTTATTTTTTAGGTTATTTTATTTTATTGTCTATTGTATATACTTTTGATTATTATTTTGTTCTATTTATTTTATTTTTTTGTACATATGGTGTAAATGTCATCCTACCTCACTATAACCAATGTCCAACAGACAGATTGTTATAATACTCAATAAAGAAATTTAAAAAAAAAAAAAAAAAAAACTTCAAACCCTGATTTTAATAATTGTTATATTGACATTATAAGACTAAGACTAAATAATTTTATAAGACCGCGATTTAATAATCAGATATAATTAAATAATAAAATGGAAAAGAGGAAAATATTAAATAATAAGTCTATATAAAAAAAAATTATATAAATTGAAGATTGTTTTAGACCTTAAGGATTTTTTTTTTTAATTTTAATAATTAATATAAAAGAAATTGTTATAAAAAATAGCAGAGTAAATATAAATTCAAGAAAATGGTTATTTTTAAAATTTTATAACTAACAAGGATAAATTAGGAAAAATAATTAGAATAAAGTAGGACATTTAGAGAAAAACAAATATAAAGATTCGCGACTGAAATTATACATGGAAATTAAAAAAAAAAAATACCGCAAGAAAATTTAATGATACCAGTTATTTCCGATTTTGAACCAACAGTTATCAAAGTTTTTTTAACCGGTTCACGCGGAGGCTGGCTACCGGAGCCGCGACAGGATGCAGAGTACTTGATCCGTGAAGCATAATTAGCGGGGAATAAATTAACCGTTAACAATGAGAGTTGATTTAATAAATATCAGGACCCGGGGGCCCGAAATGCTGGAGGCGTTCCCACTACCAACTCCTAATTCTCTTTGTTTTCCAGAGCTCCACAATGTCAGCATTATCATATATAGGCCCTGGAAGGCTGTCATTATCGATTCGGTAAGGGGAGAGTATGATGAACTTGTGCAATAAATATCCCGGTCAGCGAGAAACCGGGCGATAGAGCAAGAGGAAAAGAAAGCGGATAGGGCGGGGTGTCGGGTTTCCGAGGCTAAGGACCCGAGGATGTAGCGGTACGTACTGTCGACAGTATCATGCTCTGCGCCACGTAGAGCACGGTATCTCTAAGCATAAACAGGACAATTAGCGATGGTAAGGTACCGATCCGGGGAGATCGGATAGGAGTTGTTCTTAGAGTTCAAGAGCGGCCTGGTGGGAATTATTAATACTTAATGTCACGGATTGCTGGAGCACACGGCCTCATGTAAAAATGATGATAACATCATCAACTAGGTGTCAAAGCCACTTCTGTTTCCAAGAAGAAATGAATGACCGATCAGCGTGCTATTAAAAAACTGATATATCACGCCCCTCAAGATAAACGTATTTAAACCAGAATATAGAGTTAACTATAGGAACAATCTGAAACATTGTCTACTACTTATTAGTTTAATCGATACAGGTATCCACCTAGGTCAGCCGATTACTTTATCTTCCATATAGTATCCATAAGAAACCATATAGTAGGATAAATTTTATGGGAATAACGAATAAGCAATAATAAAAATACAATTGGCCAGTGCGAATAATTCGCAGAAAAATTTGTTTAGTGAATGAATAGCAAAACAATTAGTAGATTCTATGTATTATTTAAGGGAGGAATTAATTGTTTTTCCTTGGTCGATCACAATATTTCATAACAACAGCCTCGAACATGGGATTTTCTAAGTTATTAAAACATTTAAAATGTGCAAACAAAAAAATGCGTTTAAGAAATAATAAAGTGTACATCAGCCAGGATAAAAAGGGTAGTAGAATAGTAAAAGTAGTATCTTTAAAGGGGAAGAAATTATTAAGTATACCAAAACTAATGGACTGTGTATTTTTGTTAATAATTGCCCAATTTTTACATTTTTATTTATTTTTTTTGTTTTTTAGGTAATTTAGTAATCCTTATTAAATGAAGGAGTTATTAAATAAAGTTTCTTTTTCTTCATAACTTTTTTCCCTTTTATTCCCTTACCAATCTTGGGGGGTATGAATATTTTTCCTACCTGCAGGTGAAGAAGACCTTTAAAATGAGGGCTCAAATATTGGATTTGATGAAGAATTGACGAAGTTATGGCGTTGCGGCAAAAACACCTTTTAGAAATAATATATAATATTTAATGTAAAACTATTTTTAATTAAAGCTTTAAAATATAGAGCGGAGTAGCTCAATGAGTTAGGCACTGAGCTGCTAAGCACAAGATACCGGTTTCGGATCCAGCTGATACCAGTAAATTTTCATTGGACGTGGATCGACTCTGGGGTCAGAAAACAGTCATAAGGCCACACCCAGCCTTCATAAAGTGGATAATCTTAATTAAATAATTAATCAAGAGGGAAAACTGTCAGTTGGCCTTGAAACAGCACCTCCTTACAAAATGCTAAATCCAAAACCACTCATGGGTTGTAGTAATAGAGATTTTTTTTTAACTCTAAAATTATGGTTAATATATTTATTATTCATTGATTTTTAATAAATGACAAAATTAATTTTTAATCATTATTAAAAAAATATATACATTAAATAAAAATAAATTTATTCAATACTGTTACCTAATTAGTATTCATCTCAACTAACCTGAAAACAAAAAGAAAAGAAAATTATTAATTTTTTTAATTTTCGATAAATGACAAATAATAAAAATGTTCATTTTTTTAAACAAAATAAAAGTTTCAAGAAGTTTAACTCATATTCATCCACCTTATAATCCAATTCTTTTTGTAATTTAATAAATAAAAATATGTTGTTATCGGAGGACAGGTCTGCATTTATCAAAAGAGAGAAAAAAATTAAATAAAAATATATTTTTTTTTAATTTATTTTTGTTTATTTCACGTAGAGTGTATATGAGCTACTCAATTACTATTACTATTACTAGTGTCCTTGAATGTGACGGAATGTTATATTACTCGATAAAGAAATGTGTTTAAAAAAAAAATAAGTTAATTAAATATTTAACTCAATATGTTACGATATTGCACTATTGATAACGCATCGTGTAGAAGAAAAAATAACAACTAAAGTGCCTCCTATATAATTCTTGCTAACGTCATAGGAAACCATATGTCTTAAACAAATATTTGTGAATGAAAGAAAGCCCTATAAAGAATGCGATCTTACGTGGCCGATCAAGGTTGGCAAGGAGAGGACCAGCTGAGTCCATAGACATTTATGTAATGCAGATGTCAGCCCCACCGGCTCCTTATGCAAAACCTCTATGTCTGTATTTTAAACACCTTCCTCTTGGCAAACATTTATTCTCAACTGACAATATAACTCTCTTTTAATATATAAGTTAAAACATGTATTAGGATTTAAACAAAGCCAATTGATTGTTTAATATTTATACGAGTAGCTTGTTTTAAATGAAAAGGAAAAGTGAATTAACTAATATTCCAAGGCCAATTTCGTATGTAACAATTTTACATGTTTGTTCTCTGCGCAAAAGGTGACATTTTGTAGTCTGCATTCCTTTTTATCAAGTTATTAACATCCGCCTGAAATTTCATAAATAGCTTCATTTCATCGCAACCTAAAACTATTTTATTTACGAAAATTCTCGGAATCGGGGCGTTTTCAATCTGCAGATCGGACAACTTTGTCAATTTAATTACGTACTAAAAGTTCATGAATACCCATTTCCATTATATTTGAATCGTAAGATAATATGATCACAAAATAGAGGATAAAGGTGTTTCGTTATTTTGGGGGTATAGGGGTATTACGAACAGAGCAATATTTTTGGAGTCCACCTTTTTTTCGACTTTTTGATCATCTTGATTATCTTACAATTTGAGTTAAAAGCAAATAGGTATTTATAATTTTCCAGTAACTAATTAAGTAGACTAAGTTTGCTGATCTCCAGATCGAAAATTCCCCAATTCCGAGAACTTTCATAAATGAAATATTTGTAGGTTACGATGAGATGAAGCTGTTTACGAAGTTTAAGGAGGATGTTAATAAATTGATAAAAAGTGGTCTGTACCACGGACTATAATAGATTAACAATCATTTATTACAAATTTTTTTTTTCTTGTTTTGTATGAAAATACCATTCTTCATTTTATGGCTGAATTTTCGCAATAACCAATTTTAATAACATGTCTTTAAATTTAAATCAAATAGGACATTTTTAATCTGAAGATTAGCAAACTCTGTCTATTTAATTAGGTACTAAAAACTCCTAAATAACCATTTGCTTTCCGCTTGGGTCGTAAGATAATTTGAGAGAAAATGGGTATTTACGAGTTTTTAGTACTTAATTAAATATAAAATGTTTGCCGACCTCCAGATTGAAAACACCACAATTCCAAGAGTCTATGGTAAATAAAATAATTGTAGGTTATGGTGTGATAAACCTATTCGCGAAGTTTTAGACTGACGTTAATTATTTGATGAAAAGGAGTCTGTACCTCAGACTACTGTAAGTAGTCTGCTGAATAGGGAATAATAGCAGAGATAAATGAAAAATGAATTTATAAATATAAATCATAAAGAAATAATCGATTTGTATACTCTTCTAAAAATAATAGAATGTTTTTCCTATCTGCCTGATCTATTAACTTTATGCGTTTTTCGTCAATAACCATTTCCTTCTACGACTGTGTTTTTTAGTTATAATTAATAATTAAGTGCCATGAACTTTTTTTTAATTCTACAAAAATTACTGCTAATGCTAAAAAAGACCTATATGTTTATTTATTTTCGTTTTAGTAATTTGTTTGAACATTGGTATAGGAAAAATTTTGTTTTTTACTTGACCGTAATCTATACAATTAAATATTAAATAATATCAGCGTTTTAAAACCTTTCAGTTGAGCTCGAGCGCCCTCTCGTGTTTCATGGATATTTTCCAGTCCCACGTTAAAACCTCTTATTTCTCCTTAAATTAATGATCAAAGTCTAAGATATATATATAATTTAGATCTGGTTACAATGTGAAATGGTTCATTATTTCAAATTAACAAAATTAAAGGTACTTTTTTAGACGAAGAAGTTTAGAAAGTTAATTTAACTATTGTGCGAAACTTGATTGTGTGGAATTGGATTAGAATATTTTCACGATCGCAATACTTTTCTTCACTATATATTTCATATAGACATAACCAAGAGAAAGTAAAAAATATATATAAATTAAATGTATGTTACTTCATTTGAACTTCATATTCATAAATAAATATCAATACTCTTTAAGAGAAAAGGTATTCAAATAAGCTTACTAGAAAGTAGGTTTGACAGCTATATAAAATAAAAATATAATAATAAACTAAATTAAGCCGTAAGAATGCGATGGAAATATAACGTAATGATTCTTAATGCTCGCGTTTAACGAGGCCTTTGACAAGTGTTTTAAAGCGTGCAACATTCCTTATTTTAGAGTCTATAAGAGTGTAGGTAAATTATAAGCACCAGCGATAATAAAATAATAGAAAATATGTCATTTTTTATGACGCCATAAACCAGCAGATTGAACCGTCTAAACATGACCGTGAAAATAAGTTAACGTTAACAAAACTTATAAGAAATGTATAAATTAAAACACAGTTTAATATATTCAGTGGGGAAAAAAACAAACAAGTGAATTTGAATCCCTTCGATTATTTCCATTGCAAAGGGAATTCGCAATATAAGTATGCTGATACGTAAACAACAAAACCACTTACTAATCTTTACTCCTGATTTCATGTTAAATTGCACGGACACCACAGGCGAATCTAGGAGGGAGTTGAGCTTTCGAGCTAAACCCCTCTCCCCTCCCCCCCCAAAAAATGATAAAATGTAACCCTTTTTTATGTATCTATTAAGTATTATTGTACGTGTAATTACATTTAATAGGACTTCAAGAATCACTTAAACACCATATCGTGTAGGTAGTTAGTACCTTTATTTTTTTCCAAAATAATTGTCGTTATATACATGAAAAAAAAATGCCTTCGGGCTGAAGCCCCCCCAAAATTAAATCCTAGATCTGCTAGCGACGGACACAACAATAGGCTTACAATTGACATGGATACAACTGATTCTTCATCAGGAAGCGACTGGAAAGGAGCTGGATGAGAGATTACCTTTCCGAAATTAAAGAAGAAAATTAAGACCAGGAAGATGAGATGCTCGGTTTAATCCTCCCTCATGGCTAAAATGCAATTTTTTTACTAATTTTCTACATCAACATCCCTACTTATGTCAAATTCATGAAAAGTGTGGATTAAGATTTGAAGAGAGAAAAAAAATCCTTTCCTCAATCACACAGATATTACGCGAAGAAAAATTAATATATAAAGGATTAAACTATTATTATTTCTTTATTCATTCTTCAGAATTACATAAATGAGTAAGGCAATGCGCTTATATCTCCAGAGCATGATGGATCGAGACGGCTATGGAAAAAACTATTTATTTTGGAAAATCAGCCGTGGATTTAGGAAAACTCACATAGTGCACTTCCAGGCTCTATACAGTCCGTACTCTTTACCTTCCTCCTTGTAAAGATGCTGGTATACAAAGAGTACTTTCTTGTAGTGCTTACACGAATTTTTTTAAATTTTTCGCGTTTTGCACTTTTTTTGTGGAGAGCCAATTAGATTGAGCCGTCAGATCTCCGATGTGTAACGCTGGGTTAAAGTCGGTTGGAGTCGAATAATTGAAGTGTTTCACATATGGATTTAAATATCTCGAAAAATAAAAATCGAGACCTGCATATTGTCAGAGAGGGAAATGTCCATTATTTCATTCTCTTTGTAAACAGCTATTATTCAAAATTGTATCTGAACGCTCCGCCGTTTTAGGATGGCGAAACTGAAAAAATAGTATCGAAAGCCGATTTATAACGAGTTTTATTGAAGATATGGATTAAAATATCTCAGAAACTAAAAATGGGACCAGCATACTGTAAGCGAGGGAAATGTTCAACATTTCATCCTCTTTATAATGAGCTATTATTATTATTATTATTATTTATATTTCATATTATTAATCTCGCCTTGTTGGTGTTTTGACTTCAGTTAATGGTTAGACAAAACACACACCTTAGGTTTTTTTTTTAATAATAAAATATTTGATGGTTCATGTTATACCCCTAACATGAATAATTTTTATCTAAATTTGTATAATCAAAACTGTCATTCAAGATTAGATTCATATGAGAATAAAATTAGTCTTATGGGGATAAAGGGTGAAAAGCATATCTATATTGAGACCTCTTGTTAAGTGCAATATTTTAGACTATAACAGGCCTAAGGTAAACACTCTCAGGAGGCGCTATAAAGTAGCATTTAATGCGTGAAAGGTGGCTACCGGACCCATCCTTTCCTATTTTTCTTCTCCATCGGCTATTAAGCGGATCCTATTTTACCCAGCGGAGGCGGCCCTAGGCACTTTCTAATTCTTAGTGGCTATCCCTATTGCTTCTGAAATATGACCATAAAAGATATTATATAAAGCATTAACAACAGCCGAAGAATTATCACCGGGGAGAGGCTTGGAATGCGACTTGAGCGGTGGCCTTTTGGTACTTTCACTGCCATACACTGGTCCATGTTTTGATGCGGAACTCCTCCTGTCTTCTGCGGTTTTCTCTGCGGTGAGAGCGTTTAGTGCAAGATTACGGATAGCTCACGGAACGGGCTGACAATGGCCCCAGGCAAAAGATATTGGTACAGCCAGGAATTTCAAACTGCTTACTTCAAAATCATACGGACGAAACACTGAAGAGGAATGTTTTTTAAATCGTAAATCATTTTTCCTAAAGAAGAATATTAGAATTTACCCAAATAATAGTTAAAGCTCTGATAAAATCTGATGAGTAGATTCCTTACAAGTAAATCAGCATTGAATGACAAATAAAACTGACAACATAAATGAGATTTGTTTCCAAACTGGAGATGCCAATAAATTGTGTGTACTATGAGTTAGAACCCTTTTTTTCTGAATTGAGACTCTTTTGGTATATTCTGGTGCATTTTTAGTAGATGAGAGGGAAAGATACAAAAGTTTCTTGTAAAAAAACCATTTTTTATTAATAATTTTTAATACTAAAATAAGCAAAACTTGAAAAGAGAGATTATGAATGGAACAATCCAAACTGTATAGGTATGTGTCTCTAACATACAAGTGAACAGTTAACTTTCATACATTCAAGCATCATCACAAAACACAAGATGGCATATATGCAAAATGGAAGCAGTAGAGAGAGAATCACCGGAACTAAAAGTCCAAAACTACTATAAAGAGATCTCATCAACGAAGGTTGTATTAATTAGGGTACAGTCCTAAACTGTCTCAAAAACATTTTACAAAAACCCCAAACAAAGGCATATGAAAATCAGATATATTATATATTAAAAATTTATTCAACCCAAACTACAAAGCCATGAGTCCCTAATAAACAAGTGAAGTTAACTTGCCAACGCATCATCAGGATAGACAAGGCATATGTGCAGATTGGAAGAAAAAATTTGGTATTAAAAGCTCATCAAGCCATCCAAAAACATACTGAAGAGACACAAGAAAGAAAAATTATACAAATCAGCTGATTAGAACGGATACAGGCAAAAAATTACTCATGCATGAAAAATAATATTACAAATTTTTTTTAATAAATTTTAAAAAAAAGAAAGAACAAATTAATAAACACAAAAAAAAAAAAAAAAACTGGAAGGTGAAGATCCTTATATTATTCTTTTTTAAGAATGAGTCCATATATTTTTTTCCTATAGCTGTACTAATTAGCTGTTTTATATAATCTTCCTCTCCTGTTTTCCTTCAGTATGTTTTTGGGTGGCTTGCTGAGAAGTGAAATAGCGAGAAAAAAGATAATACAATAAAAAAAAATTATTTACTATACTCATATATATTGATACTGTATATGTGTATATTAGTTTTATGAAGTGTTCATTGTATTGATTGATAAGCATGCAGTATCTGTAGCAATCCAATATAATTGGAAACCACCCTTTTATGAAAATAAAGTGATTCTCTCTCTACTGCTTCCATTCTGCATATATGTCATCTTGTGTTTTGTGATGATGCTTGGCGAAAAGTAGGAAAGTGAACTGTTCACTTGTATATTATAAACACATGGCTTTACAGTTTGGATTGTTCCATTCATCTCTCTTGATTATTTTAATATTAAAAATTATTAATAAAAAATGATTTTTCACGAAACTTGTTATATCTTTCCCTGTGCACTAGAATATACTAAAAGTGTCTAACTCACAGCACACACAATTTATTGGCATCTCCAGTTTGGAAATAAATCTCATATATGTTGTCAGTTTTATTTGCCATGCGATTCTGATTTACTTGTAAGGATTCAGGAATCAACTCACCTGATTTTATCAGAGCCTTAATTATTATTTGGGTAAATTCTAATATTCGTTTTTTGGAAAAATTATTTATGATTGAAAAAACTTTCTTTTTTTTTAAATTATTTCAGACAAATACAGACCAATATATTATTTCTTTGATAATTAGTAAAGACTACAATATTATTCAACGCATTAACTAGCTTCTAAGATATTAAAATGAAAAATTTTATAAAATAATTCCACTTTTAAGGAACGATTTATAACAAATAGTAACATATATAAAGATTATTGGGAAACAAAAAAGCGTGAGCGTTTATTTGCCAGTGGGCGGGATCATTGATAGCATTTTCATGTCATAAATTGGAAGAAACATCAAACCCTAAGGTGAGAAAAAATAAAAAAATAAAATAATAAATTGTTATTATAGACATCATGCGCAATCGTCTATTGATTCAAACAAGGCTTAGGTTTGAAGATAACGGTACTAATATTTCGTGATTAACACCAGAACCATAACTCGTCTGACAAAAAACTAGGTCATTATTCGAATGTGGACCAATTCCCACTCACGCATGGACAATAATTCATATCTGTTGTGTTTAAGCGTCATTATAATGACATCAAACAGTTAAATTAAAGATATAGAGTTCGTTTCGGTATTTTATTAAAAGTATATTTTATAAGAAACACTCATTCTTGTAAACTGTAAAACATTCACTACTAAAAATTTTGCAGAATTATATCGATAAGTACTAATATAGTTAATAAAAAAAATAATAATATAAGACTATTTTAATAATATTAACTCTTTTGTTTTTAGATTATTCAAGAAAGATAAACTTATCTAAAGTAATCTCAATGCTTATCAGGTAAAATTAAAAATATATAAATATTTCCTCATTTGTACGACATATTAATTGTTTATAAATTTTGATATTTATTATAGTAAAATTGTGTTAGCTGGTTGGAGAATAGAAAGAAGAAGGAGAGGAAGAAAGTGAAACTATTGAAACAGGCCTAAACTATTTATCATGTCGCATGACCATTAAACAGAAATAGATGAACTCTATTGCTGAGCGTTATTAAAAGACCACCAGCCACAAACGAAACGATTTAAGTTACATTCACCAGCTGAGAGCGTTGGATAGATCAGATTTTGTAAGGGGGCAGATAAGAGCTAGACAATCACGTAACAAAATTCCTGAAGTATTTTATAAATAAAATGTTACAGTACTCTCTCTCTATCTCTCTCTCTCTCTCTCTATATATATATATATATATATATATATATATATATATATATATATATATATATATATATATATATATATAGACAGAGAAAGAGATAAAATGAGCTATGCAACCTTCGACCCATTTGACTAAATACTCAGGCCGAAGCAATACAAATGAGATACCTTAGGAATGTCGGAGGAAAAACAGGATGATTTGTTTAAAAAATATCGATGCACTAATTAATGATTAGTTAATAAAAACCAATCTCTATCTAGAGAGATAACTTGTATGAAATTCATATAATACTTTTCCATAATACTTCTAAGTTTTTTTAATACAAGAGAAATAAAGAGCAATCGAGGAGAAAATGAAGAAGATTTACTAGCGTTGATTGAAAGAGAGTCCCGAACAAAGATAAGAGTGCATTAGGGATGCAGTGACTGACCTGGAACAGGTGAACAGATAGGAACCGGGTCTCCGGTAACCGGACCCGCTACTGCTAGAAAGTAGCCATTCCGCCATTTTATGTCCTCTACCGACCTAAAGGGGAGAGGAATTAAATTTTATTTTATTACTCCCGCTTATTGGTGGCTTTCTAACAACGTAATGATAAAACATCAAAGGGATCAGCTATAATTAAAATATAAGTATGACATCATTAAAAAAATAATTAAGTACAAAAAAAATAACATGATGTTAACTAGGAATGCCATCAGAGGTGGTGATTTAAAAAGAAATAAAATTTTCGATATGGGTACAATTAAAAATATTTAGAAATTTACATTTAATTATTCTATTTGCATTTAAGAATAGTAGCAATAAGTTAGGGGAAGGGGTTTCTTACTGGATAAGGTGTTGAGATATATCTTTCAGTGAAGTATTGTTTGAAGAGTTCCTTTCATTAGCTCCAGAGGAATGCGATATTTATATTTGTATGCCCTGTTTGTTTAAGTTTCATTAATCATTGACTAGTAGCCAGCTCGGTCCTAATGTGTTACTTCTGGTTCTAAAAGAATACGTCAACATTCCATTCGGATTCCTCTCTAAGACAACTAGAAGAGTCACTGGAATAGAGATCTGAACTTGTGCCAGGAGTTGGCGCCTTTCTTTGTCATAGTTACTCACCCGTCTTTCTACCGGGCTGGGTGTATTTGTGGTATTATTACAAGAAAATGTATATTATTTATTTATAATCGGTCGAACTTGTTATAGTAATAATAATAAAGATACGTTGATCACGGATGTAACAGTTACTTTATTGATCACTCGTTAACTCTTTCAAACAAGTTATTTGTTTTACAAAAAGTTAATTAATAATTAAATTTATTTTTAAGTAACTACCCAATGGGAACTCTCAGCTATCCAGGGATAGCTAATACATTCGACGTTCAAGCTATATCAGCGAAGCATGCTTATTTTTTAATACAACATACAAATTTGAAAACAAAAATTTTTTAATAAGCGATTAGCTTGTCCCATTAGAAAACAACCCTTCAATATTAAGACACAGCTATCCCTTAAGCAATAATAATCCATTATTGTATTCGCTCAAGACCTGTTTATTTGGTCCTGAAGAGCCTTCGTCTGTAGCTTTCTCGCTAAGAGTATAGAAGTATATCAGTAATAATACTATTGATAATGATTATTATTATTGAATCATTAATAAGTACTAGTATTATTAATAATACTATTCCTATAAGAGTACAGAAGCCATACTTGGATTTTTTTCAATTATTTAATAAATACTAATGTTGTTTCCTGTATTATCCGAAGTGCCAAAGGGATCATAAAGCCATTCTCCTCCATTTACTTTTTCAATAGATTTTTAAATCGTGGAAGGAATATTTTAATTTTAAAACCTAAATACGCGATGAGTTAGGTCTTATCGCAACCACAGCACTAAGAAGCATTAGGCAAAAATAACGATTTACCTCCAAAAAGAGATATCTATGGAATTTTAAAACGCAGAGCCCGGTAGTTTCGTCATGAATCGTTAATTTGGAAACCATCTCAATTTTGAACTAGCCTGGTTTTATCAATGAATATTCTTTAAGTTATTGAAGAATCCTCATACCAGACTGAAACGACAAGAAACAGCTCGACGATTCCAATTACTTCAGCACTTACTAGACAAACGCTCTAAACTTCCAATTAATTACAAAAGACTCATATGCATGACTATAATAAGGCCTATTTGGACTTACGGAGTTGAGCTATGGGGATCCACTAGACCATCCAATTCCTCCCGTATCCAATCCTTACAATCCAAAATCCTTCGTAAAATCCTCAATGCTCCCTACTTTGATACAAATAAAACCATCCATAATGACCTTAATTTTTCTTATGTTTCAGAGCTGGCCCAATCCAGATACCTATCCTTATATAATAAACTTCAGAATCATCCCAACCCTCTCGTTTCTAACCTTGCTTGCTCTTCAATTCCTGATAACCCTCCGAGGCGTCTGAAAAGAAGATGGCCCCTTGATCTCCTAATGTAGACATATCAGTCATTAGAGTGCTACTATTGGTTAGTTACTCAGCAAGTGTTTCACGTCATTATATCCGTATACATGTTGAAAATATCATTAAGAAATAATAAAAAAAAGTTATTGATTTATTTGGATTTCTAATTGCTCCATGAAATCATCTTTCATTTGATCTCATTCAAGAAAATATATCGCTTCTAAGGGCCAGAAAAGGAATATTGTTAATTACGTAGAGAGCAGATTTTTATATATAAATATTATAACAAGTTTATGGACTGGACCGGGAATTACTTCTGAAAATACTGATGTTTTCACTGATGGTAGTAAGGACGGCGAGAATGTTGGATGTGCATGGTTGTTCAGAGCTCAAGATGGTAGGAATATAGAACATCAATATAAATTAGAATCATATTGCTCAAATAATCAGGCAGAAAAATTCGCTGTTTTAAAGGTTACTGAATACATATATGAATACCCTCTACAAACGAACACTCACGTTACTATAAATACAGACAACAAAGTTCTGCTAGACTCTGTTAATAATTGGGACATTCATGATTACTTGACTGACCAAATTAGAAACAAATTGTTAATGATGAGAACTGTAGGGAAAGTAGTGACTCTAAAATGGGTAAAAGCACATTGTGGGATTGAGGGCAATGAACGAGCCGATTGCCTTGCAAAAGAAGCAGCTAAAAGCGATTTGCCGCCATCGTATCATCAAGCTCCTTTATCGTATATTAATATGAATTTAAAGTTGGATTTCATCAAAAGATGGGATCACATATGGGTGACCTCAGCTAAGTCACCAAGCTTACACAGATTTATACCACACATTTCAATTCACAATTACAGACACATTCACAGTAATGACTACAAACTTACGCAAGTACTTACGGAACATGGGAATACAAAACAATATCTTAAAAGATTCAACATTATACAAACAGACTTATGTGATGAAGACGGACAGGTTCAAAATTTTAAACATATAATATATGAATGTAAACGATTTGACAGACAGCGATTTGAGTTAATAAAAAGCATAATTATCAAAAGAGGAAATTGGCCTGAGACGGAACAAAAGTTATTTACTGAATTCAAGACAGACTTTCTTAGATTTATTAGATCGATCGACTTCGACTTACTAACCAGGGATGGGCAGCGTGGGTGATTTCTTTTTGGCTTTGTTGGATTGACTTTGTGTGTTTAATATTTAATTTTCCGATTTAATTTTTGTGTGTTTATTCTTTGTGTTTTTTTTTTGTTAATGTATATAAATTTGAACTAAAAATGTAAATCATGTGAAACTAGAAAAAAAAAACAATTGTAAACAAATGTAATTCATGTATTATGTCTTTAAGGCATGGAGCATGAAGGAAAATCAAATAAACGATCCTTGTGTGGGGTTACCACGTAGGGAAAAAAAAAAAAAAAAAAAAAAAAATATATATATAATTTATTATATGGTTATTTTATTTTTATATAATTTTCTTCAAATCTTATTTTTCGTGCAATATCAAATGTTTGGAAAAAAATCATGATTCCAAAGTTAAATAAAATTCTAATTTTTACCATATAGAGATAAAGTAATGCCGGCATTTTGTAAATAGTGATGCAAAAAATTACCGGACGAATATATGTTAAGTGGAAAACTACGATCATACTACTGATATAATTTCTCTGAGTTACGAATATTTACATAATTACCTAAAATAAACATTAAATTGAAACCTCGTGTTCTGTAAGTGGAAATGCAACACAGAAGAAGTTAAAAAAAAAGAACCTAGATGGAGCAAAGTGGACACAGCTGATCAAGTCGAACGGATTGCACTCAATGCAAAGAGGCCGCAAGCGGCGCTGACCACCTCGCAAACAGTTGCGGTCGCCTCGTTATAGCCCCAATGCATGGGTGCTCTTTCCAAACTGCGGTTGAGTAACCTGTCCTCATCTGTAACTGTTAAGTAACTGCCCACTATTCCGTTCCTTCTCGAGGGAAATTTGCATGATTTTCCAATTGTCTTCTCTTGGCTGAAAAGCAGCCTCCTCAATGGTTAATCTCCATCCGTAATAAGTCAAAGTTATTTCGTGTGCCTTTCAGCGAAGCAGAAATAGCGAGCTTTTTAATCGTTCCATCTATTCAAATTTTATTTGTCTTTTTAATATTAATCTCAGGCTGGTATTGTTAAAAAAAAACATAATGAAATAGTATCCATACAATTTAATCAATGAATACTTAATTATTGATTGAAATGCTAGAGAATGTTAGAGGTCAGTCATAAATAAATTCTTGCAACTTTATTCTTTCGTTCTTCTACTACACACAATCTACCCGGTATAGGAAACTTCAATATAGGACTCCAATGGAAGTCTTGGGTTAGCAAAAAAAAAAAAAGGGAAAAAAAAAGCTAAGCGAGATTAATAATGTGAAATATAAATTATAAATAATAGCTCATTATAAAGAGGGTGAAATACTGAACATTTCCCTCACTTACAGTATGCAGGTCCGATTTTTAGTTTCTGATATATTATAATCCATATCTTCCATAAAGCTCGTTATCAGTTTGTTTTCGACACTATTTTTTCCTTTTCGCCTAACACTTATTACGTCGCGTTCAGATTTTTAATTATAGCTCCTTACAAAGAGGATCAAATGATGAACATTTCCCTTGCTTACAATATGCAGGTCTCACTTAGTTTTTCAGACATTTTAATCTGTATGAAAAACACTTTTATTAATCGATTCCAGCCTACTTTGACTCCGATTACACATCGAAAATCTGACGGTTCATTGGAATTCACTCTCTTCAAAAAGTGCATAACGCAGTTTTCATTTGAAAAAAAAAAAAAAAACCTATCCGGAAAAACCTTTCTGCATATTTATATCTGTTGTTTATAGAAAAAATGTTGATAACTGTTCCTGATAACATTCGAAATTTATTACTTCCTTTCGTTTGTTATAATATGTTAAAAATGCCAATAACAACCCATGACAGGTCTTCGTTTCAACTCTAAATCTGTTTCTTGACCAATATTTAGTTAAACTAAAAATCGACTGTTTTCCCCCAATACACAGAATATTCAGATCCTCACCTTATTACATTATTTACACTGGTTGGAGTTTAGCAATATACCAACAACATTTTTTTTTAGAACACTGAATAATTAAAAAACAGTACAATTTAAGGTGAATATTGTTTGATATATGATAATAATTTGGAATATAATTAAATTTTTGTATAACAAAAATAATTAACCTACGTAATCGGATCAGTATTACTAAAAAATGGGTATTGTAATACGTATTCATATGTTTAAAAATAAGTATGAAAATCCTTTCGCTACTTGTTAGTTTTTCGATTGATTCGTTAACTGTACTTCTCCAAGAACAATACAGTGCTTGATTGAAAGATAATGAAGTTTTTTAAAGAGCTTAAGTAAAATATCAATAATCAATAAATTCATTTAAAAAAAAATCTAACCAACATAATATTAACCAAAAAAAAAAAAAATCTTTGTGAACGGATATACCAAATAATTTAGTATGGTTATTTATTACAATTAGATATTATAATAATTATCATAACCTTACGGTCATTCACCCGCCAGATCAGCAATGAATGCGCAATCACTTTGAACATGTCATACGTGACTAAATAAAATGAAACATCATCAATTGTGTAACTTTAACTGATCCAGATCTTTGGAGGATAAATGACACATTCATTTCGTCCGGCGGAAATCGGCCATCTCTGAAGGGAGGCTAATGATTGTCAAGTGGCCTCGCACGGCTAATATCGATTGTACCATAAAATAAATCGAGAATTCAACCTCGATAAATTGGCATAGGCCTAGGCTATTTTGTCCACCCACGCCTCAGCGCGTATTATCGAATTATAGAATCTCAAGGTTTGTTTTCATAGCCGGGGACGTTTTAATAAAATTCCAAAATTATTGGTGTTAATGATTTTGTATTTGTTTAGTAATAATAGAAATATAAAAAAAAAAAACAATATGGAGTATTTGTCAGAATATAGGACCATCAGGAATGCTAAGTTGTATTATCGTATATATTCAATAGCCCACTTTGAAAACAATATTAGAGTGGAAAAGTTGAACTTTTTTATTAAACAAATAAAACAAATGTACAAATTGTAATTTATTGCCAATGTTTCAACTCAAGCAACATACCCTGACGATGACCCAAAACATCATCAGGGTATGTTACCAGGAGTGCTAATTAACTTCCTTTAATTATAAAATATTACGTATAATAAAACATTTTTTAACATAATATTTAATATTTAATGTTTCAGCTATTTTTTTTTTTAAATTACAGAAGCCAATAAAACATTTTTTTTCTCTGGTATACAATGGGAATGTTAATAAGTTTGAAAGATTTCAGTCATTATCAAATCGTTTTTATTTATTTTCCCTTTATTTATTATTTTTTATAAACCAATTTACGTTAATTTTTCCAGTTGTAAGGTATAAATATTTTTAATTAAAAAAACTTCAATACCTCTAGTTACTTCTACTTCTACAACATTATCATTTATTCTTTTTATTATATTTAAGTAATTTCATTGATTATGTTACCTAGTTCCTAATAATAAGGTGTTAATTTTTTTTATGATGTTATTTTTTTCTGATTAGCACTATATAAATATTTCTACACATAAAAAAATATTACTTATTCTAGGCTTTGGTTCAATGTTACCGCTTTTTCCCTTCTTTCAAAGACTTAAATCATAAACCGAAATACCGGTTTTTATATAAATCTGGTTAATGATTTCTAATAGAAAAAAACATTATTAATTAATTAAATATATTGGAAGATAGCAAAAGTAAATAAATAAAAACATCAATAAGTTCTGAATCAACTAATTCCGTAAATTAAATTAAATATGTTTAATAATCATTACCTAAATAAGAAATAACAATTTTTAATAAATATAGGTATGGCTAATTTAAAATTTTAAAAATATATGAAGTGAATTCTAATACAAAATATATTTTTAATAATACTGAGCATATTTAAAAAACTTTTATTAAAGATAACAGAATTTAATTACAGTATAATTTGGCCGTACTGTGTAGCGGTCACAGTACTATGCAAACACAAAAACTTACCAAATAAAAAGAATTACGGTTGAGATTCACGCCCGTTGAGCACAGCACGCTAATGGATGGTTGGGTTATTTCTTTAATTTCTTTAATTAATTAATTAATTAACAACTAATTAGTGCGAATAACATCATTACTAAATAATTAACCACATTTTATTAATTATGTCTAAGATTAAAATTTGTCGAAATTAAGAAGTTTTTTTGAGACAAGGACCACCTGAACATTGTTGTACATAGTTCATTACTTTTTCTTTGAGAGTAATTCCCTTCATAAATAAAAAATTTAAAAAGTACTCCACTAAAATTAAATTCTGGATCCGCTACTGCTTAAACAGAATATTTAAGTTGTAATTGTTTGTTATGTATGTGTACATGAAAATCACTACTATATTTGAAGCATATCTGCTTAACGAAATTTTACAGAAAATTAAACTGGTAACAGAGAAATCGAAGAGGAAAAAAAGGGAGAGATCGTTACAAAAGACGTAAGATGTTGATGACCTATAAGCAATATACACAAATTTAGCTATTTAAGTGACATTTAAAATAGTAAAATTAATTTTTTAAAATAATAAACTTTTTTTTTTATTCTGAGGAGTAATGACATTTATGGTCCTACATCAATACATACATAGAACACGTCTTATGATTTTCTTTTCAGTTAACTTCCTTTTCTGTACCCTTCCATGAAACCATCCTCCTCGACTCCTTCCATATTCCTGGAGAGCGCGCCTAGGAGGTGGAAGTCCCTAATGGGACTTGCCGGAGAAGAGTTTGGGTCATGGGGTCGGAGGCCCTCGCCTGGTTACTTTCCCTAAACAGAGAGAGAGGCCGGCACGGAAACCCACATTCCTCCGGCCAACAGGTCTCACTTGTTGAGGGAGTGACTCCGGATCACAGGGGGAGATGTAGGCGACTTCGGACCTGGCGTCGCTGGGGGAAATGGAAGAGCGCGGAGCTCAAGAACCTTAATAACTCAAGAATATAAAAACATTGAATAAAAAACTATCTATTCAACATTATGAAAGTACAGACACTAAAAAAAAAAGAAGAAAAAAAACCTATACCTCTACAACCCATGAAGGGTCTTCTTGGGTTCAGTAATATTTGGGGAAAGTACTGTTTCTTTGGCAACGGCTGTGCAAGGAGGTGATTTCACTGAGATCACGCTGAACCGCCAGGTTTTATCCCTTAATTAATTATTTAATTAAGGGTACACACTTTATGGAGGCTGAGTGTGCCCCCAGAAAGGTTTGCTGATCCCACGATCGTCCCATGGCTGATGAAAAAGTATTAATAACTTTTCTGCTATGAACTGGGATTCGAACACAGAACCTTGAGAATAGGAAGATCAGTACCCAACAACTGAGCTATCCCCACTCCCACTTAATTAATAAAAGGTTCTCATAATTTGTTCATAAGGGACTTATGTCTCAGAATAATAATGAATCTCTAACACAGCGCCGCGTTAAGAAACAATTTTGAATAATACAGCAAAAACGTTTACTGAAAAAACGCTGAACATTTCCCTTGCATACAGTATGTAGGTCCGATTTTTTATAGTTTCTAAGATATTTTAATCCATATACAAAAACAATTTGGTTGAATTGGTTGACTTACAAAACACGCCTATGAATTAAAATATCTCAGAAACTAAAATCCTGCATACTGTAAGCAAAGGAAATGTTTAGCGTGTTATCCTCTTTGCACGGGCGGATCTACGGAGGAGCTTTCGGCCCTCCCCCAAATGGTAAAATATAACCATGTTTTATCGAAAAAAATATTTAAAAAGTATCTCTTAAAGTATTATTGTTGGTATAATAACATTTAAAAGGGCTTTAGGAATTACTTAAACACCATTTCATATAGGTAGTTAGTTAGTTTATTTATTTTATTCCAAAGTAATTATCGTTATTTTTAAGAAAAAAAAAAATTTCAGGCTCAAGCCCCCCCCCAAATTAAATCCTGGATCCGCTAGTGCCTTTGTAATGGCATATTAATCAAAATTGTATCTGAACGCGATCAAGAAAATTTTTTTTCTTAAAATACCTCTAAATTTTGTACTTTTTAATTGGTTCAAATGGCCCTAAAATCTTAAATCAACCTGTCTGAGCTGGCAGGCTTATTTTCGTAATACCTAACAGGAGTACTATAGAGACTATATAGTGACTTTTCAAAAGCTGATGATATGTTCTAATATCTAATGTTTTATCGCCTTTATAGCAAATTTCTTTTGTTTTATAACTCCGCAATATTATATCTACAGAACCAGTCGAGATTAATGATTGAACAATAATGTGGTTTTCCAATTTAAAAAAAAAATCTTGAGTAAATTTTCCCAGAAACGGTAAGGAATGTAGTGCGACACTCCACACATATCTGATATACAACTATCTAGAAATAATAAACCATTCTGTAATAATTTTTAGTGTTTTTTATAAATTCATTTCTTAAAATTGAAGAATATTTCTAATTGTAAATATCAATAATTAAAGTCATAAAACAAGAATCATTTTGAATAGAATGAAACAAGTAATAAAGTATAAAAGTGAACAAGTATACTTGAACAGGGTATAAAAGTTGTAATTATTTATTTTGTTTTACAAATTTACAAAGAAATACTAATACAGATTATATTTTATTATTTAGTCAAAACTATCAAAGCTGAAATAAATCCGTTTGACGAATAGAAAAAATATATCTGTAGCTTTTATCAGCTATAGAATAATAAAATGGTAAAACAAAAATGAAGATAAAACCAAACAAAAATAGAAAAGATCGCCATCTAAGACACACGACAATCAACAAGAAGCATACCCTATCTTACCCGAAATAATTAAATAGAAAACGTATAAATATAATGTCATTCGAATTAAAAATTAGATATACCTACTTTTACACTTTAAATAGTTTTAAGCAAGCACAAACACACATAGTACACACAAGCATGCAACAAATATTATCACACGTTTCCTTGATCATTCAAGGATAAAACTATTCTTTGTAATATTTTCCAGAGTAAGTGGAAATTGTATATGCTTGCGTGAAGTAGAAAATATGTTAAGGTCAAAGGAAATTATCAACACATTGTGTGATGCGCCAGGTAATTGCATGTCCACGGAGTAACCTGCACCAGTTCTAACATTAGATCCTGTATATATATATATATATATATATATATATATATATATATATATATATATATATATATATATTGATATTATATTGTTGTATGGTCATTTAAAAGTTTACGAAATGTCCTTTAAAAAAAGAAAAGAAAAAAAAGGTGGTTAAAATTGGAAAATTTGGAGCAAAGATATGGTCTCTAGATATGTTTTGTATGTCCTACTGCAAAGGTTATATCCTTTGTTTTGGTTTTTGATTTTTGAAAGTGTTAATAAACTAATGCTTAAACCATTGTAAAATAATTAGCAGCGGTATTCATTTTAGTGAGGAACATATGCACGGACTATAAGGAATAAAAATTAGAAAGAGATAAACTTTTTACCTATTAGAAATCAAATTGTACTTCATATTCATGAGTTAATATAAATAAAAATATTTATAATTAAGATCCAAGAAACAAAAACAAATGATTAAAGTAAATATACGGCCAGTACTGTTAGATTTTTAAGTATTATAAACCTCAATATCACATTGAGACCTCAACTAAATCTCAAACCATAGAGGGCAGAACTCTGATGAAAAATTTCGATGTATCAATGTTTAATCTCGATATATCGAAAAAAAATAATTAAAGTAAGCATTGGTATGCCGATATATTGCCATATAAACTTCGATTTTATTTTATTAATGCTAGTTTATGATATTTTTATAATCGACTTACAAAATTCGATATACTTATTAGTTCACTCAGCTATCATTATATTTTTTTTGATTCAGTAAATTTTATATCATACAGTGATCTTAATTTAAAATTCGCTAAAAATAACATAATCCGATATCTTAAAAACCGAGACCCAGAGTCTAAAAAGTGTACTCGTGGCAGGAGAGTTAAATGCGAATTTCAAAAATATTAGGTCAAGCAGTTGAGGATCGAAACGGAGATAATGCGAAATATGTAAGGGAAACAGGGAAATTTTCATTTTTTAAATCTTGTACTAGTTCTTGTAACAATATCTTTTAGTTCTTGTAATATATATATATATAATATAATATATAATATATTATTAATATATATATATATATATATATATATATATATATATATATATATATATATATATATATACATATAGGTATACAAATATTTAAAAAATAAAAAAAAAAAAGCTAACGGACCAGCTCAGATTTCTTTCAGTAAAGACCCAAGGTTTTTTGGGACTTTTTTTTGTTTTCCTCCATGATTTCTAAAAAGCCCATTGAAGCGAAAAAGTTATTTTATGAAAAAAAAAACCTTGAAATTGTGTCAAATCAATGCCAAAATGTAATAAGCAGTGTGGTCAAAAATTACAAACGATGAATTTTACCAGCAGAAAGGATTTATATTTCCATAAATAATTCCAGTTTTGAAATGAATACAATAATTGTTGCATAATTTAGATCGTGTAGCACAACAATCGTAAATAATTTAGAAAAACTTGACTATGTAATCAAAGAAACTTTAGTTTGGAGACTTCTGTTTTATACCGCACATAAGTACCACCATATTCAAAGGGATGATTCATAATAAACTACATAAAATAAAATAAAAATATTTTAATAGTAGCATTTTACTACCGATTTACCTTGACTGGTAATCCTCAATCTAGCAGCTATTATTATTACACTGCCTATTTTTGTTACCTTGACATTTCAAACAGTAGTATTAAAGAATTGTGTAACTTTATTGTTGCATTTGGGTTTCTAACCTACTTCAACTATTATTAAATTTACTCAACAAAGAGGTTCTTTTCCTAAATTAATTCATCGTTAAAAAAAAAAAAAACCGATACGTACATAAGATCACACGATAGAAGTGAAAACATCAATTATGTGAACTTAATAATATGAAATATAATATTTTTTTTGGATACTTGGTTGTTGACCGTTGTATATTAAGCAAGGAGATGGTTAGGGATGGTAGTTCTAAAAAGACTGAAATAGTGAAAAATAATAAATAAGTTGAATAGTGAAATAAAAATAATAATGTTTTTTTCAATATTTCAGTCTTTTTATGGCCGCCATCTCGGACCATTTCCTTACTCAAATATTTTTGTTGTTTTATATTCAAAAATTAATAACATTGACAATATATACAATTATAATTGTACTTAAATTACTCTATTAAATTTTGAAGTTTACTAGAGTAATTTATAAAAATATAAAAATGAAATAATACGTTTATGATAAATAAAATTTATAGTGTGATTCCTCATATTTTATATGATAATATTTAATATGGAATTCGTTCTGATTTGTTCCTTGACTCTATAATTATTCCTTTTTGCCTTTCTAATACAGCGTCACGTCAAATAAAATTTTGCATAACAGCTCATTATAAAGAGAATAAAATGCTGAATATTTCCCTCGCTTACAGTATCCAGGTTCAATTTTTAATCTCAGAGATATTTAATCCATAAGCAAAACACTTCAATTAGTCGTCTCCAGCCGACTTTACCCGATCGTTACGAATCGGAATTCTAATTCACTCTCTACGCAAAACGCCCTTAAAGAAGTTGTCAATTAAAAAAAAATTAAACGATCACTGATATATATAATCATAATTATATATATACTATTCAATAGAATATAAATATCACTCCTATAAGGTGTATTTATTATTAATTAGTTCTATTATCCGAAGGTAATGTATTTTAAATAAGAACAATGTAGTGTATTAGTGACGGTGTATGGGCCCGAAACCGAACACTCGGCAACATTATCGGACCATGAAGCACAACATTCGACCTTCCGACCGCAAGCCGAGGCGTGTATATTAACAAACCCTGACAATAATAATATCAAATCAGGAAGTTAAATTACTTATACACCCAAATAGTTTGTCAATATAAAACACAGATTAATTATAATTATACTATAAATATTATACGTAATATTAACTTTAAAATAGCCATGATTAGTTGATTTTCTAATAATTGTAGCTAAGGATGAGAGATTACACTCAAATTTTGTCAAATATAATGGTAGAAATATAGTTGACAGTAGATTATTTAGCAAAAGAAGTTGGTTAAGGGAGCAGTTAACCAACTAACTACAACTTTTCTAATATTATGAATTTTTTATTTGTTATAAATTATTTCAATCGAGCGCACTAATTCATAAGTCGATTTTTATTTCAAAAACAAAAGATTGCAGGAATACTAAAAGACTGCTTCTTAAATATTTTTCCTTATAACTATCCAAAACAGATAAAAATGTAACTTCAGTCGATTAAAATCAATAACGTATTAATATTTAAAAGATAGGTAGTACATGGATAAATAGGAACGTTCACACTAAACGTATAAAAATACTCCACAGTAAAAAATTAAAAAATGTATACTTTCTAAATTTTCAAGGTGTGTTTTGACATTTCACTATGCGACATACAATTACCTACCTTAACTCTCTTGAGACCGACAGCAGATTGAAAATATCAAAAACAAGAAATAAAAATACATACTGAAAATACCATTTATATATTTGTTTGTCCCATAGTTTGTGAAACGTCTAAAAGTACCTTTATGATCTGTTAGAAAAAATAAGTCTCCATTTACACGTGGTACTCCATTTACAAGCTAACTACAGTAATAATTCATTTTAATATGTCTTTTAAAATTTATCACTTGTTTAAATGATTACAAGGAGGTTTTTAAAACTAAATAATTACAAGGCGGTTTCAAAAACACCACTAAAATTGGAAAAAATTGTGTTTCACTTTTTTTAAATAATTTGGTTTTATGAATAATAATAAAAAAATAAGACAAATAAAATAAAAATCAGCAAACGGAGTTGAGAGAAGTTTTTACTAATGCGAGACCAAGACTCGTCTTGGTCTTGCGCAAGAGTCTCGCAACAGTCTTTCAGTTACCTATTAGCATATTACTATAGTGATATTACTGTAATTTTTTAGATAGGAGAAACCTAATTAAGACTGAAACCAATTAGAAGAGTCAAATGCAAAAGTATATTAGTTATACCAAGTCTTTACATATAGTAACTAAAATTGTCAAGTATTAGTATTTTGTCTTGATTTTTATTCCAAATGCTGATTTTTTTTTTTTTTGTTACCAGTGTTCGGCTAGGTCTTGCAAAGTACAAGACCTACTTTGGACAACACTAGTTTTTACTTTATGCGAATTATAAATTATATAAATTAAAATGGACACAAAATAAAATAAATACAGTAGAATAAAATTTATTTTTACATCGCTAGGCAGATACAACTTCAAAAAAATTACGATAGAAGTAGATAGTAATGGTATAATTTGAATTGCCGTTGAAATATAGTTGTGCTAATGAAGTTAACTGTATGACAGAGAGTTGATACAGCTCATTCCTCAAAATATTAATTACGATTTTTTTAAATTGGATCCTTTTTAACCAGCCACCCAATTATACGTAATGAACACGTGCCATAGTTCGTGGTCAGACACTGAAACTACATCACAAAGGTAGACGTATTGAATATCATTAGAATTTCTAATAAGAACCGAACTGTTGGATAATGAGTTAGTTGTATGTTCATGTAACTCTTTCATAATGATTTTCTTTTTACCCCTAATTACGAACCATAAAGACGCCCGATAAATCTGTACCTTATTGAGGCTGTCAAATTATTGGCTTTTTTTTTTTTTGTTGTAAGTGTTATTAAAATTCATTGATATTGAAAAAAAACCTTGTAGATCGTAAAAGATACACCTACCAAAATCAAAAATTGTATAACCTCGGAACTATTCTATACGAAACCGGAAGAACTCATGGCATGAGCGACTCCTTCATGTGATCTTGTTGTAGATTGGATGGGTAACCTTCTTCACTGAAATTATGTAAACGGCTATGGAATTGAGTGGGAAGCGAAGAGCCATAATAAACAAACACAGCAAGGACCAAAGCCTAAATGAGAGCTCATGAAAACAAGGAAAACTGCTTGGAAAATGTCTCTCGCCTTAATTAGGTAATCTGATTCAAATAAACATGTCGAAAATGTCAAAATAACAAAATTAATTAGAATTTACTTCATTCATTAAAGAAAAAAATTAATTCTGTTTCCCGTCACCCGATACCAATTCCAATTAAAAAAAAAATTCAGTACCTACTCACTTCCATGAGAAAAAATATGACAATAAATAAATACGTAAATAAATAAAATATATGCCAGATACGATAAAGAATGAAGACGAAAAATGTTGAATAAATTCCAAAATATTATTTTTTAAAACGGTATATCAATTTTTAAATTACTTATTTACTTTAGTCCACATTGGAACAATATATGATTAAAGACTATTTATTTAAGAAAAACATTATCTATTTTTATAGTATATGGTAGCTTTTCGCATAATAGATCCCTATTTCCACTCTCAGGAGCGATGGATTACTGCAGTACTTTAACACCTTCAGTGCTCAAAACACGCCCTGATGATGTATAATGACCCACATGCTTGGGTTGAAACTTCATCACCAATAAAAACCTTAAAAATGAGTACGTCCTGACTATTTATCACTTATGTAGAACAATCTACTAAATTCCTTTAAGAATTTAGAAAAAAACACCTCAGAATAAAGACCACTTAATAACAACACATGGCAGTCACAACGTCTAAGGGGTCTCTTTATTTCTCTATTTTACACATGTGGGGATATATGCATTTGGATAAAAAGTTTATTCACGTCTAATCGTTCAAGCCGACACAAAAACTGTCAGATCTTTCTCGACTGGCCTTGGTTTGTCCCAACCCTTATGTTTTTTTTTTAATATGCAAAGCTATTAATTTTCGTTTTTACGTTAGCCATTTAAAAAAATTCAGTTAAAAACATTTGAAAGAGTTAGAGTGATCAAATAAAAATCATGAATGATAGAAAAAATACATATAAAAATAGATATAGGGTAAACGCACCAGTAAAGGACATAGCCAAGGGAATTTTTGGGAATTATTATAGTTATAATCTTTTACATTTAAACATTTAGAATCTCTAGTGTCTTTCTTTTCTTTTTAACACTTTAAAATTGAAAAAATATTCAGTTATGAAGGAATAATCTCCAATAATATTCCTAAATCATCAAAAAACACCTTTTTGCACTAATGATGGATACCCCGAACTTCAATTATTCCAGTAATGGACAGGAGGGCGGTACCAGTAATGGACATACATTTTTTTTTTTTTATTTATTTAGACATATAATATTCTGTCACAGGGACAATAATTATATTGATAAATTAACACATTCACACCGTATATACAAAAAAATAAAATAAAATTAATAAAAGTAAAATAATAACTAAATAATAATAAATAAAAACTATATACAATAAAAATAAATAAAATAACCTAAAAACAAGTAAATTAAAAACATAAAAAACAGTCACACCTATAGGACATACTTTAGAAAAATTATAAATTTTTATTTAACTATAAAGATAAGATAACATAATGTGTTCAACTTACTCTTAGCACAACACACCGATCTCAAGAGCACAATAGAAAAAACAATAAAAGGCATTTTAAATTTTTTTTTGGGAACTTTGTTCATACAGTTGTCAATAGAGGGCATTGTTCTTCAATCTAGAAAAAAACTGGAACCTTTAAATCAACAAGAAATCTTATTATTTACATTTAAACTCCAACCTGTGCACATCACTAGGCACCCTGTCCATAACTGGAGCGTTCACCGTATATTATAAACAGAAAACGTCAAACCTATAATTAATCTTAAATTTGTATATGCGTTATAATTTAAAAAAAAAAAAGAGTACATATAATGATTGTTTAAGTATATAGCCTAGATCACTCACAGAAAGAAAAATCAACCAATAAAAAAAATGTTTTTCTATTATAGGGAGACTTCCCCCTTTCCTCCCCCCGAGATGCACAAGTGCCAGGTAATATATATATATATATATATATATATATATATATATATATTATATATATATATATATATATATATATATATATATATATATATATATTATATATATATATATATATATATATATATATATATATATATATATATATATATATATATATATATATATATATATAATTAGAAACACTATGAGGATATAATTTAATATGGAGACAGAAATTCAATCATTACATTTTTTCCAAATCAAATTTACAGGATCAATATATTTTGAAAGGAAAATTAAATCATGATAATTTATGGAGCATCGTGGAATAAAAAAAGATAAAAAATAACAAACATCTCTATTTTTAAAACCTAATCAAATTTGGTTAATCTCAAGCTCAATTATAAAAACATAACAGTTTGGAAAAAAATTACACGGACAGTTAAACGAAACGAGATTGAAACAGTTTGCTAATAATCGGATTCTGTTGAAAAAAGAAACAAACTCTAGTGTAGGACGTTCAAGGACCTCGACGGCAGCGGAGGACCTCACATCTACAACAAATAAAGAACCAACTGGAGTCAAGCCCACGAGAAGTTGTAACGGAGTTCTTGTAGGACAACCTATCAATTCTTCGGGGTACGGCTATTAATACATCTTTCCATCATTTAGCTACCTCGGGAGGTGAACAAAAAAAAAAAAAAAAAATTAAGGAAGGTCGAGAAATAAATCACAAGATAATTCAGTGCTGAATGGATAATTAAGACGAATATACGAAAATATATTCTGTAGGAGTAGGAATAAAAATAAAAAATATATATGGAGATTAAAGCTTAACTATTGAATACTTCCTAATAGAATATTCAAATTTTATTAAAAAATCTACTAATCCGATCTTTGCTACACGATAAAAAAAACAAAAAGTAAAATTTTATCAACAAGTGTTCTTTGATAACTTAATGTTGCTATTTACAAATCGAAACAAAAAAAACGTTTCTGAACCAAAAACCATATCATACTAACTATGAAGAACTTGGATGATTTTAGAAACTCAAGAGAGATAAGAATATCCACATCGCTATCTACTTCAAAAATACTTCCGAAATATTATATTAATTTCTCACATAAATATATATATATATATATATATATATATATATATATATATATATATATATATATATATATATATATATATATATATAGATAGATAGATAGATAGATAGATAGATAGATAGATAGATAGATAGATAGATAGATAGATGATTATCAGTTTTTAAAAAGGAAAATCTAATCTTCCAATATAACATAACTTCATTTTGGTTATAGTTTACTATATGGAGTTACACTATGTTTAAAATTTCGAAAACATGTGAAATGTTCTTCTCATCATCAGGAACATGTATTATATTCAGTTGCTGATCCTGTAAATATTGTAATTAAGTATGACGGTTAGTTTTGATTTTTCGTTTGTTCGTTTTATTTATTTATTTATTTATTATTATTATTATTTTATTATGTATTTTCTAAGCATTTCTGAATTATTTTATTTCACTTCAATTAACATTTCGTTTGTTTTTTTACCTTTGATATATATATATATATATATATATATATATATATATATATATATATATATAATTTTTTTATTGTATATAGTGCCCTTATGTGTGGTAATATGTATAATTTTACAAAAAAATTTTTTTTTAAAAACGTTGCTGGTCGTCTCATTGGCTGGTCGTCACTGGTTACCCAATTTTTTAATGCCATGCCATGCAGTTGTCAATACAAAAGTTATCTATTATTTTTTTATGATTATATATGTACAAGTACCTAGACGTAAGGAATTGTTGGTCAACAATAAAATGAAAGAATAGCTCATAAATGTGTGTGATAAAAGAGAATTAATCAACAACTTTCATACATTGAAAAAAATAAAAAAGAGAGACTGACTAGTAAATGAAAATAACATTTGTTTCTGAAAATAGGAAAAATGTTTCCCAAAACATTAAACAAAATGGAACATACAAAAAAATCTGTAACTAAAAGAAAGTTACACTTGAAATGAAAGAAAGAAACGCAAATGAATAAAGCACCTATATCCGTAGTACTATACTAAAAGACACAAATAAAAAATAGAAGAAATAAGTTTTGAAGTAAAAAAAAAACTGATAATTATACATCATTTATTAATACACATTTGTAATGTAATCATTGACACTCGGCGGCGTTAATAAGGAATTTACTGCTTCCATTGAGCGGAAAGATATTTTTATATTAATTTAAAAATATTATATAATCTATCTTTTTCGTTATTTATAATCTTCATCGCATATTCATGCATCATAAAGTTTCATTGAAACAATGAAGTTATATTTGTATTAATAATTTTATGATCTAGCTTCCCTTTGTATTATTGTAATAATTTATAAAAGGTAATTTTTGTAACGGTGGTTATTTTTATGGCATGTTTACAGCTCATTAGTATAATAATCATATCTCAGATCAAAACAAGAGATAGTTAATTAAACGTATAATGTGTAATTTAGCACACATACTCTCTGTGTGTTATAGCTAATTAAAAACGTAATTTAGAAACTAAATACATCAACTTACAGTTCATTAACAAATCGATTTAGTAAAGAACTTGAGTAGTAAAGAAGTTGTGAAAAGAATAACTAGCTAAGAGTTAGATATAGCACAATAGGACCATGGAAATTAAATATATATATATATATATATATATATATATATATATATTTACTCGAGTTATAATGTCAATCAAGCAATCATCTGTTAAGAAGTAATACTTCGTATCAAAAAACGATAAAGTTAGTGCAGTGAAAAAAACCTGTTATAGAATTTTGATAAAGATAAATAAATTTTGTGCATTTTTCTGGACTCTAAGAAGGAAAATAAATTGCTTCAACTGTCATGGCGGTGAATTCCAGAAGACAACTGATAAGGGCCTGGTTGAAGAATCTCTATACATAACTCAATACATTTACATTTAAGTAAATGAAAGCCGTAGTCCAATTAAGCCTCTCTTAATTCATGTTTTTCTCTCATAAGTCATCAGCTGATTGTTGATATCAATAATGAACAAACGGATTGAAAAATATAAGTGAAAAAAAAGTATACCAAAAAATGTTTTTTATTATCTCAACTTTTCGGTTATTCTGCAAGTACGAGTTGTTACCAGAAAAATTTTATTTCATTTAAAAGCTCGAAATAAAAGTAATATTATTATTTTATTTTATTCTTGTTTCGATTATTTCTTCAAAGCTAAATTAAATAAGACAGTTAAGGGAAAATATATTATCAGAATAATACCAATAAGATATTTTTATACGTATTTTTTTTAAAGTAACAAATTTTCAATTTGTTGAAATTGAATTTAAAAGTACGTTGTTATAAATTTACAATTTAAAAATTAGAACTAATTTTCTGTAAAACGATACTCATTTCACTATCTTGAGCTGTAAGTAATATTAATATCTCAACACTATAATCATCTCAACGAGATCGGTTTTTAATCTTTTAAAGGTAATCATAATTGAATGTTAATTAAAAAAATATGCATATGTTATGAAATAAATTTAAATTAAAGTTACCTTAAGAGAGAAAAAAGTTACTTAGGTGATAAATAGATATGTGAATATCTGAATACTGCATAAGCCCACATACCTGAAAAAGAAATAAAATAATCATTAACATTGTTTTAACGAAGATAAAAGATATTAGTTTATGAATAAAAAAATAAATAAAAAATTCCACCCATCAAATGAACCAGAGCAAAGAGATACTTCAAATCTTAAATTATACAGTAGATACACCTTGACTTAAAACTAATTTACATGAATAGCTAAGTTACATTACAGGTGTTAGACTGAAATTATTAATATTGATAAGTCCATAAACCACAGCCAATAGCTGAAAAGAAATAACCTGTGGAACTTGCATCCATGCAATAAAGTGCAAACTGATTTTCATAATTTTCTTGTAAGCTTGCAATGCCTTGAAAGAAATTTACAACTCGATCTAATTCACAGTGATCTACAACGTACAAGAGACAATAACCAAGAATTTATGAGTGTTCTATTTATAAGAGAGTTGGAGTTGCGAAATGACGAAATGATCAGTGGCGTCGCCATTGCAGTTAACGAAGTTTATGAACTTAGTAATGAAGTCGGTAATGGGCGGGTGTAAATTTAAAATTAACATTTATGATAATGTAACGAACATCGTAAAATTCAATCAAGGAAGTGATTACAACTAGTCAATGCAAACAGTTGATTCAATCGGTAAAGTGCATAGAAATCAAGAAGAAGAAAAAATTGGTGGGGGATGGGGGTGGTAAAAGAAAGCAAAATGGAAGAAAAGGGAAGACAGAAACAATACGAGAATGGAGAAGAATGTGTTTTGTAAACAGTGAGAGGAATTTGTCACGGTCTCTCCGGGCCATTCTTGTCTCTTCGAGTCAAGGACTAGCGTATTCATTACAGCTTCTGCTATCGGTCTTCCATGTCTTCAAAGGCCACGAAGAATTGGAAGAAGCAAAGCAAATATGTCAGAATCGTTTAACGATTATAAACTTTCCGTAAAAGAAGTCAGTTATGATAATTATTTGCAAAAACTGAACGACTGAGATATCTACCTGAGTCATTCTAATACTATTTGACCAATTAGCATTTTTGAATCTACCGATTCGGGTTTAAAAAAACATCAACTTTTTGAAGAATAATTGATCTCAAATATTATTATAGATGCCCTAGATAACAAACTTGAACTTCGATGGTCAGTTTTTTTTAAATTAATTTTTTTTTTAAACCGTAATTTAATTAATATGGAGTTAAAGCTTGTTAAACAAGGATTTTGTTCTTCAAACAGTTCAAATAAGCAAGCTTAATTAGTATATTGGAAAGAGATGATGGTTATGAATATAAAAAAGATCAAAGTAAACCATATATATGGTTATATATAAAACCAAGTTTATATATAACTGTGTAAAACCAATTATATATATATATAAATATATATATATATATATATATATATATATATATATATATATATATATATAATTTTTCTCATGTTGACTTAGAATATATATATATATTTTTTAAGTCAACATGAGAAAAATTAAAAAAAAAAAGAAAGATGATTTTCGTTTCTTTTATCAATGCCTCTCGGAAAACCAACTAAAACCCTCTCCCTATTCTCTAAATGTTTATAATACGTTATATAAGAAATAAAAAATAGAAATAGAAAATTCAGATATTGTAAATAGAATAGTTTAAATAGAAAATTTGCAGACAAATAAATAGACTTTGCAATATCTCAATTTTCTATTTAAACTATTCTATTTACAATATCTCAATTTTCTATTCATATCTATTTCTTATATAACTTCATATTCATTTTCTCTCTTTTGCATTTTATTTTAAAATTGCCATTTTTAGTTTTTATGTTACCTTATTTTGATTACGTTTACTTCATTAGTCCGCACTTTTTAGCTGTTATTATTATTTATTTCTTGCTATTGTTATTATTCTACCTACTTTATTTTACTTCAATGATCACTTATCTACTTCATTTTACTTTAAGTTTTTCTACCTACACTGTTTATGTTTCTCATACCTATTGTTATCTTGTTCTTTTCTCAGCCCTGATGAAGGCTTGAATTTCGGGTCGAAACGTCGGCAAATGTAATATTATTATTTATTTTTCCATTTTTATTATCACTGATCACCCCACCATCCTTCTCTTTATAAATAATATTAAATTTATACGAATAATAGTAACATTCGTTACGTTTTCATACAAAATCGATGTAACTAATTTAACCAAATGTTGGATAAATACGAAACCTTAACCCGAAATAAATGCCTCGAAACTACTTATTTTTTAATTATCATCAATTATGTTAATTGAACAATGTTAAATAAAATTATGGTAACATTCGTCACGCATCATTTTTGTTACATAGCATATTTTGGAAGAAAAAATTTAAAATCTACAACCAGCTCTTTTATGACTCAATACCACACATGTACTGATAGCTGACGCTACCGACAGATAATTTTAAATAATTTTCAGTCATACTAAATAAACAATGTTGTAAGAAAAGCCGGTAACATTCGTTACGATGTTTTTATCCAAATTTTGGGGACAAACTAATTTTCGTACTTTACAATCGTAGAGTTTGAGACTAAAAAAAAATGTAACTATGATTCGAAATACCAGTAAAATTCCCCATGGTTAAAAATTCATGGAGACAGATTATTTCATATCAAAGCAGCTTGAAGAACTTGGTATCCTAACCTTGGGGATATTAATAATGATTATGTTGTTTTTTTTTTAATTGACATTGTGATATTTCTTTTTCTGAATGAGGTAGATTTATTTTAATGCTACCATTCCATTCTTACAAAAATTCCAACAATACAAAAAATCAATACCATTACTTTTTTTCAACCTGGAAAGAACACGTGGAAAATGAACATAAAGCTCGGGAATATCAAATGTTCAAATAATATTATAATGATCCTCCTACTTCATGAAATTAAATAACAAAACTTAATTTTTCAATACATTTTGATAATTTTATTTTAGATAATTATTTGAAACTATCTTATTTATCGAATATTACAAATTTGATGCATATCTCTTTATTTTTTAGTTTTATGAAACATCCAACAAATTTGTTAATTGCAAATACCAATAAAAATATCACCGAAGAATTTTAATACGCTTCCTCACTATGGGGTAAATAAAACACTAAAATATGCAAAAAACAAATGTATAAAGAAAAACGATGTTTATGTCAACAATTGCACAAGAATGCTCTGATAAGAATTATAAGGAATAAGAAGGATCTGAGTAAGCAATTAACTGTGACGAAACTAAAGGAAAGCTAACCACAGACAATTTTCTAAATTACTAGACCTTGAGGAAAAAAAAAGGACCTGGTGTTCCATTTTGCTATTGTCCTCCTTCACATGTGTATTTCCCAAATAGGCCAGCCGAGCGGCGACCATTTTGAGAATTAGATAAGCGACCATCGAGGTCCTTGAGTGATGTTATTCCATGAACCCGAACTGTTAGCGCAGATTTTCCCCGGAGGCAAGGTCGTTACACAAACAGCCGACACCGTGAAAACGGCCGCCGACCGGACCGGTCCAGACCGAGGAAAATCGCCAGCAAAAAACCTTCCTGGGAGGGATTGTCCTGCAGCGGAATGCACCGGAGATGGTTGCACTTCATGCTGATGCGCCCAAACCTGAAAACCGTAAACCCGACTATTGTTATCATAGAAAAAATATTAACGGAAAGATTGGAGAACCTTAGATGTTTAGTCCAGTCAATGAATGCTCGAAAAGGGGGTGTAGAAGGAAATGGCGGAGACACAATTTTTGACTTTGGGACATTTTTTGCACTAGTAAGGAGGTAAACATACTAAAATTCCCCACTCCTAGGTGGTGAGCCAGATGTGGGGGAGAGGAGGAGAGCGCATATGTCACTTTTTTCGGTTTTTCGCTCATATCAGAAAACAATCCATCGCATCGACGAAGACGTTCTATACAAAATTAAAGCTGATACAATTTGCAATATGATTGATAAAATACCTTTTTCGCTAAATCACTTAGTTTCCGAGATATCCTTCCTTAACTATCGCTACTTTGAAAAACAAATGTTTGCTTCATGTTTTTTACTGTATTTGACTAGTTGACTCTTGATTGCTTCGTTCTACGATTAAATCATGACCAAGAAAGTTTTTAATAATTAAATTTTCCTCAAGAATATATATTACTTTACAACTTTATCTCAAACGGTTCAAAAGTTTGAGATCAATGATAACTTTATATGTCAAATCAGAGAATTTGTAGATCATAATCATTTTTATGATAAACGTTGTTATATTGCTCTAACTTTCCATACATCTAAATCTCTACTTTGATACTCGTATATACATGAGTAGATAATAACGAAAACTATAAAAATGATTTTTTTTTCTGCAAATTCTCGGAATCGACATATAAAGTTATAATTGATCTAACTTTTGAACCAATGGAGATAAACTTGTAAAATAACATATATCCTTCAATAAAATGTAATTATTAATCATATTTTTCATCATGATTTAATCGCAGAACGAAGCAATCAAGATTAAGCTAGTCAAATATAGTAAAAAACATGAGGTAAAAACCTTTTTTTACCAATTGGCGATAGTTGAGAATGGATATCTGAGAAACTAAACGAGTTAGTGAAAAACGAGATATAATTAATGATATTGCAAATTTTATCAGCTTTAATTTTGTATAGCACATCTTTGTTAATGCGATATTTAGTTTTCCTGATACAAGCGAAAACCCGAAAAAAAGTGACTTAGGCGCTCTCTCTCCCTCCCACATCTAGCTCAACACCTAGGAGTGGGGATTTTTAGTATGTTTACCTCCTCACTAGTCTAAACAATCTCTTCTTCCATAAAACTCGAAATCATTTGGTTTTCGACACTTTTTCCCCTTTTTTTTCAATCTAACAAGGCGTAGCGTTAAGATAAAATTTTGAATAATAGTCCATTACAAAGAGAATGTAATGATGAATAATTCCCTCGCTTACAATACGCAGGTTCGATTTTTAGTTTTTGAGATATTTTAATCTCACATGCAAAAACACTTTAATTATTCGACTCAAGACAATTATTCCGACTCCTAATCTAATTCACTCTCCATGAAAAAAAGTGCAAAACGTGCTAAAAAAAGTTTTCACTTAAAAAAAAAAAATCTCAAGTTTAGAGCTATTTGGTATAACATATGTTCCGCGTTTATAACCTCTAGTTAAGACCCATTTTTTGTGGCTTAGTGGAAACTCAGGTATTGGAAGATTTGACTGATAACATGGTCGACAGGAGTCAGCGATAACGACCGAAGATATTTATTTATAACTCGGGAAAGGGAAGATATCCTTCCAAGTTCATTGCCAGCGGAGGGCACACTGGGTGAGGGGGAGGGACAACTGCTCAGCTTAATGACTACCAAATTAAAGCCATGACGAAGCACGTAGGGTGTCAATAACCCAACCATTAAAGCGGTTCAACCAATCCGTTTAGAAAAACTGATTTTGCTTTTAGTCTCAAGGCAGTTATTTTTATAATTGTAACAAGACAAGTTTAAAGTGGTGTTACTCACAATATATACATAACGCTGATATAAATACATAACAGTGATCTTTACCATCACATTTTATTTAATACCAGGTTTGAATAAACATAACGTCATGAGGTACAATCTACAATTCTTCTTATTGATCAGTTCATATTATTGTAATCATTCAACACTTAAATTATATTATTCAACTGATCTTTATATAATTATAACTCCAATTAAGATTCGGTCAAAAATTAATATGCATCAGCAGGAGAAGTCCTATAGTCCGTGGTACAGACCCATTTTTATCAAATTATTTTTACATTTTTATACAACCGCCTAAAACTTAGTGAATAGCTTCATCTTATCGTAACAGACCACTATTTATATACGAAAACTCTTGGAATTATGGCATTTTCAATCTGGAGATCGGCGATTTTTTTCGATTTAATTAGGAATTAAAAACTCGTAAAATAAAACATTTACAACTCTTTTATTAAATCAAAATAGGCTCCACTACTATCAATACGTCACACGTGAGACATGTGGCCTTCCGATTGTTCGAAGATGGCTTCATTATTGCCAAATTTGGATCCATTGCATTAATTTGGTTACAATACGATTCGACATTGATGGTTTCACCAGGATTTAAGAAGCTGTAGAGTATCAAACCAAATGAAGCCCACTAAACAGTAACCATCACCTTTTTTTTTTAAGTTGGGTTTTTTGGAAAATGTTCTGCTGCTTCTCCTTTGTCGAAACACTGTCCAGAACGTCTGCTGTTATCGTAAAGGATCCACTTTTCACCACCCGTAACAATTTTGGACAGAAAAGGGTCGTTTTTGTTCCGGCAAAGAAGAGTAGCACCAACTTCATAACGTTATTGTTTTTTTGGCGGTCGTTTAAAGTGTGAGGAACCCAACTTTCAAGCTTCATACCTTTCCTATCGCCTTGAGGTGGTCATCGACGGTCGAGTTGCTAAGATTACGTTTCTCTACAAGTTCTCGAACAGTTGTTCTAGGATTTTCTTCCACCAAAGCCCGCAAGACATCGTCGTAAAGAGAGGAAGTCCATCCACGACCTTCGTCTTCAAGGCTGAAGTCACCCTCCCGAAATTTGTTGAACCACCGTTGAACATTCCACTCATTAATGCTGCTCTCGCACCAGAATTGATTGATGTTTCTGGCCGTACGGCCCCCATTACGGCCATGTTTAAACTCGTACAACAAAATTACACGAAAATCACGGGTTATCATCTTTGTGAAGACTGAATTATTTCTAAGCGGCGAAATGCTACATACGCTAACAAACATTATCGTTTGTAAAAGGATTAATAAGTGTTGACATTCATACAAATGAATAATCCAGTAAACGTAAACAGTTTGCTATAGAGAGGTGTATTTTAAATAAAACTCTAAATCCTGCATTATTTTCCCGACAACCCAATAATTTGACTACTGTTCAGGATGAAGGTATTCAACTATTCCCTTCTTTAACAATTTTTATCTTGCATACACATTTTTCATTTGTTCTTTTTTTCGCTCAATGCGTTTTTATCGGTGAAACTTAATTTTTACGACTCATTTTCTATTATTCCATCTTATATGTAAAATAAAATATTACAAGGTCACTATATTTTTTTTAAATAATAAAGATAATGTAACTAATATATAATATAACTATCGAAGGTTAATTTAGTGTTATATAGTCTCCCTAACATCCTTCATTTTTTTTAATTTAATGTAGGTTGGATGGTTGCACATATATTATTTAATTCATTTGTGTCTGATTGAAAATTAAATACATTGCCTTTCCATGATATTTAAAATAATTTATTTTATACTTATTCGTTAAATTAATTCATAAAAATAATGTAGTAAATTAATAAATGAGTTTCTTTTCTACTATAAACTAACTATAACGCTACTGTTTTTTTTTGTTTTTTTAAATATCAATAAATAGTGATATCTAATAATAATTTTAAAAAATCGCGTAATTGAAAATCCATCCTTTGAATTTCCACCTGATACCGGCAGCAAGACAATGACCTCGTCGCATTCCTAGCTTGGTCGAGGAACGTCTAGAAATATATTTGCGCTCATCAAGAATTAATTAGATTATAATGTAAGTTAATTTTTTTATTTCTATTAACGTATATTAGTAATGCGATTGACATGGGATTTGACTTTTGGACTGTAAAAGATCGTACAACATTACACTAATTAGTATTTCAACTTTAAAGATTTTTTTGTAATGGAAATCTCCGTTTTAGAACTGTTCTGAATTACATATGAAATAAGCGATTTTAGGTAATCTCCATTTTTATATTAAATGAAATCATATTAGTTCGCGGTATAGATCCCTTTTTATTAAATTATTAACATCGGCCTAAAACTTCGTCTTATCTTCGACTTTATCTTATCGTAACCTAAAATTTTTATGTACAAAAATTCTCAAAAATGAGAGGTATTGTGATCACAAAATCGAAAAAAATAAGTGGCCTACAAAACTATTGGTCCGTTTGGCCTATATAACCTTGTTATTTTGGGATTGGAGGTCAAGCCAAACGGCCTAATATTTTTTTAGGCTACTTTAATTCTCAATTTTCTGATCAAATTATCTTACGATTCAAGTGACAACCAAATGAGTAGTACCAAAAAATACTAATGGTTGTGGAGATTATCTTTTAGAAAAATGCTAAAATTAGTGAAATGTCCCTTATTTCAATTACTATGCAACTTTGAGTAGAAATATTTTCTTATTTTAGGTATTTTCATATATATGAAAATAAATACAAATTATAGACTGTATCCCATATACATTTAAAACAATGAATTGCCATAAAATTAATTATGGCCGTGCTCCAAATATTAAAGTAAATATAGATAATAAGTAAATATCCTTCTTTTTTATCAGCTAGTTTGCAGAATTCGATCACTCTGTATAGATGATTAATTTATTAACAAAAATGAAAAAGAATCTCTCTTTTAGAAGATATACATATATTTTTTTTATAGTTTTATTTATTTTTGTGCAGTTAATCTCTGATATTGTTTATAAATTTATGAATATAGAAAATAAAACTAATCAGACTTTTGCAAGGATGATATCTTGATTATTAATGAATATTGTTATAGTTGATGTAACTGTTTATATTTAAGATATGAGGGGGATGCTTGAAATTTATAATGAATTACACCCAACTTCCTTGCTATAGAGTTAAAACTCTACTAAAGCGATGTAAGTAATTAAATAAATAGCAAACTAAAAATATAAAATTACAATACGAAACCATGTTACTGAAGACATTAAGATTAAGGTATACTACCATACCAAAAAAGATAGATCATAGATACGACCCATCAGCCCTAAGTTATCTTTTTAGTAACATCTATAACATACTACAATAACACGCCTAATCGCTCCGGCAACAAGAACTTATTAACCATATTATTTTTTGTCGGCCTCGTCCCACTCGAGGATGTCACACCTTGTCGTCACGTGACGTTAATTAGATTTCAACGCCCAAACCCATCCTCATCCGACAAAAGGTAGATATATTTTTTTATTCTATTTTCCGGCTTATAGGATTTAGTGCAGTAAAAAAAATGGTTCGTACGTAGGTGGAGTCATTAATCCATGTCGCCTCGGGTGAGGGAAGAGCTGGAGATGCCCTTATGCAGTATGACATCATCAAGATGAAACATGCGCAGTAGAGTTAACACATTTAGAATTATAGGGAAAAAGTATTCAAAATAAAAAACAAAGATAAACTTGGATAAACTATACAAATAAAAGTCTCAATGAGAACTAAATTTACAAGTAATTTACTCATGTATTACTCAAAATACGCAGGAAGAAAATTGAACTAATTCGTTTTCCTCTAATATTACACATATTTGCCTTACAGAACGATGAAGGTATTTAATATAATACCCGTTAATATTTAATAATATTATTACTAACTCGATAAGAACAAAATAATAGAAAATCAACTTTATAAATATAAAATATTTTAAAGATTTAAATGTTATTTAATCAATTCATAATTATTTAATAATCACATAAGTAGAGAAAATAAACAGTTTTTGAGAAAATACTGCAAACATTAATTTTAAAATTATATTACACTTATACAATAATACCAAAATATTTTTCGTTTATTATGAGCTAAAAAAATGCATTCAAAAACAGTTTAATCATTTTTGATTAACTGTTTTTGAAGTTTAAAAGAAATCAAGAACGTACCAAAACTTACAATTAAAAAAATAAAATTGAAACGGAGTTGCTAATTTTGGAATTTGACCCCATATCATGTGAAATATTAGAATGAACAGATTTATAAATTACGTGGTTAATAATTTTGTTTTTGTTTTTATTTTTATGTAATCGTATGCCCACAAACGCTTATCTTTCAAGTAGTCAAAATGTTCTCTAGCAAAAGGACAAAAAGAATAAAGAAAAAAAAACTGTATGAATTTCAACAAAATGAAACAAAGATACAACCAATTCTTATATATATGTTTTATAACAAAATATTTTTAGTAAACTAATATATCGAGATAGTAATATACGAGTGATTATGATTAGTATAATAATAAGAAGAACAAATGATGATTAAATGATATTTTACAATTTAAAAATATGTACATAATAATCGTTCATGTTACAACATTTCACACTAAAGACAATACTTTTTTTTTTATTTATTGAAATTTATAACTGTATTGAATGCATATAACGAGTCAATAAATACAAATTATAAATAATGACATGAACAGACTTGTCGAGATACTACCCAGTAGTAGAACTGCTTAAATAATTCTAGGGAAGTATATCACGAAGCCATCTCCTTTTCAGACATCTAGGAGGAATATCGGGAATCGAGGAAGAAGCAAGGCTGGAAACAAGTGGATTCTGATGGGACTGGAGTTTATCATAAAAGGATAGATATCTGGCTCGGACTAAATCAGCAGCATATGGAACATTAAGCTCTTTATGAATGGTTTTATTGGTGACAAAATATAGGGCATCAAGGATTTTGGATTGTAAGGATTGAATGCGATAGGAACTCGATGGTTTGGTGGAGTTCCAAATCTCAAAAGATAATACTAAAACTGATTATGAATAAAATGGCATAAAACATTATATGTAGTCAATAAAAGTATTATTAAGAATTACATGAGTGGAGTTTTTTAAAATAATAACAGTAAAAATAGAATAAAAATATATGTCTAGAAAACGTAGATATTTTCGGTCAACCTTCCAACACGACTCCGATAAAAATCAGGAATCACGAACTCTCTACAACCTCGAAATTCTCACTCTTCTAGAAGCGAAACCCATGATTTTTACGATTCCAAAACAGCTTATTTTATAGCTTCTTTCACGCATAAAAAAACACCCACTTATTCTGAGATGTGTGGATAGACTTCGATGATAACGGGGTTGTTTTTCGGAGAACACGGATTTCAAATATAGTATTTAGTTTTTTGAGTTAAATGTTTTAAAAACAGTTCAAAAATAAACATAGAATTGGGAATGATTTTGTAATCTAAGATGGAACGTAAAGCATTGTTGGATACAATTAAGTGAGGTGACAAAATGGAGGACAATTCCCTCCGACATCAGTTACCTAACCTGGTAGCCATCGGGCCCTCCTACACAAGACCTTTCGTGTAGCTCATTAGGAGGGAAATTGGTTCAAGTCCATTCCCTTGGGGTCCCAATGGAGGAAGCGGCTGTACTCTTCAACGTAGATCCGCCGGAAATACGCACCATCAAAGGGAGGTATGAGATTAGTGTTCAAGAATGGAACATAAACATAACATCACTAAGACTCCAATAAGATGGCAATGACATAATAAAATAATATTATTAATGCAAAGAATTCCTCCCATCCTCGAAAAGAATGAAAATTTTAGTTTGTTAGGCCTAAACAAAGCAATATTAATTTTTTTTTTTTTTTTTTAACAGAGATCATTCATGTTGATCATTGTTTAGATTCCATAGAAAACGGTGGAATTTCTCTTGTCATTGGCCTTAGTTGTAACAAATTAGAAAGTTAAATCAAATATAGAGCCTTATAGTTTTTTTTTTTTTGGTTTATTTTACACTCCCTTACTTAAGACAATGCTTGGATGGCGCATGAAGTTATTTTATTGCTCTGTACTTCTTAAAAACAGGGTAAGCGAAAGTAGAAATAAACAACGAAATCTGAGGAATTGGTTGATGAGCAGCCACAAATAAAAAGTATTTATATTATTTAAATTATATTTTTCCTTTCTAATTGTGACTGCTCATCCCAACCAAATGCTTTTCATCATTTTCACGGCCAGGGTCCCCAGAAGTGGGTTTCATTACCCAAGTTGCGCCATTTTTGAGGGAGGCACATTTCGAGGACGTTATGAATTTTCGAAATGAAAAGTTTCATATTCATTTCCTTATCCCCTGGTTTGAAATATTTCATTCCAAAAATATGCCGTCCTCAAAAATTCAAAACCCAGTCAAAATGTACTCCCCACAAAAATTTTGATGATGCAACTTGTACCATGAAACCCCTTCCTGAGCATCTCTGTATACTGACCATTATGTAAAACTTTGTTATTTGAGCTCAGAGAAACTTAAAACGTCTATTTTAGTTGAAAACAGAATCGAAATTTTCAAGATCGGACGATATCGAAATAGTTTCTCTGCTTACTATATATATATAAATTTCATAAATAAGTAATTGAAAGTAATAACCATCACAAAAAAAAAATCCAACATAATCTGCATCAATGATAGACCACTTGACTGCCCCTGTCATCAAAATCAATCCTTTGTCCTTTTAAAATTATTTTTAAAAAATAAGAATGTTTTCATCAGCCATTTTAAAAAACAATACTCAATAATTACAACATGACAACCCAATAACTATTTCTATGTCAAAAAATATTAATTACCACAATTATTTACAGAAGACTATGTCACACTAACTATTCTAAAAGCACTTGAAGAAACTTGAGATCCACCCTAATAAACTAGAGTGCGGCATCCAAACCGAAGGATCGTCCTTTAGTGGCGCTTCTTGAAAGGGTTCACTAAAAATAAACCCTTATAAGGGCTCTCTAGGGGGGTTAAGGAACTCTTAAAACCAAGGAAGGATGACTGTATGTTCTTCGGAAGGGTTCAAAGATTGTGTTTTTTTAAATATCGCACTGATATTAAACTTTATTCAACTACTTGAAATTATATCTATAAAAAAAAAATCAATAAGCTGTAACTGTAAATTAAATTGCAAAAACTTTAATTTACTGCGTATATTTTACTAAAGTAGTATTGTTCAAGGGCACTCAATGTTCTTATACATAGTGTCATATATAGTTTAAAGGAATATATAAGCCCTTATAATTCAAAGATTTGTTCAAATTCAACAACGTTTCGAGCTAATCAGTTCATTCTCTAGTCATCTACAAACAATTAACCAATATAATTACTCATTACCTAATCATATAAAACGTGAGAACTTACCAAAAATTATTTATATATTTATTATTATCTCATTAAATATTCATTTTTCATTACACCAAATACAAAAATAATAATAGACAAGGAATAGTGTTATTTTTTTATTTGTTTTACTGAAAATGAATATTTAATGAGATTATAATTATAAATAATTTCTCTTATTTTATATGAATAGATAATGAGTGATTATGGTTGTCAATTATGTTTGCTAATTGTTTGTGGATAACTTGAGAATGAGCAAATTAGCTCGAAAAATCGTTGAATTTGAATAAATCTTTGAAGTAAAAATGCTTATATATTCCTTGAAGACACCATATATAAGAACTTTAATTTAATATTGCTCCATTAAACCATCAAATTCATCTTGTATCCAATCCTTACAATACAAAATCCTTCATAAAATCCTCAATGCTGCTTACTTTATCACAAATAAAATTATCCATAATGATCTTTACGTTACATATTTTGCTAATCCTTCCTAATCTTAATTTTACAGGTATTTTGCTAATACCTATCCTTCCACAGTAAATTTTAAGTCCATCCGAATCCACTAGTTCCTAACTTTGCATCCACTTGGTTTGCAGAAAATTCGTATATAAGAGTTTTTCAAAGTATGAAAAACGAATATCAACTTTATTTATCCATTAAAAAATATTTAATGGTTTCCGGATGTGTACATGGTGTATGACAGTTGCAATGCAGGCTTAATTATATTTCCGCAAGGAATCTAGATAACAAACCAGGTCTTACTTTAGATATCCGTCCGGTTTAGAAAAAAAATTACATTTAGCATAAAGCTATGAGTACAATATTGACAAAAATTTCACCAATCGAAATGGGAAAGTAGGTTCAAATATTTTTATAAGTGGAAACAAGGATTTAGGACCCTATAAACTACACGAAATGGCACAAACCAAATGCTCGTAAACAGATTAGGACAAGAGATATAAAATAAAAACCTTTGAAGATTTTTCTTTATTTATTCCCCATTAAGGCGTAAAATCCATATGGTTTGGAAGAGCAATAATTCATTTATCTATCAGTTGTAGAAACGTTAAATTTGGATGGACAATCTTGAGGAGTTATGAATGTTTAAACGGTATGAAAACAAAAAATCTTCACATAAAATCAAGTTCGAAAATTTATATATTTTTTATTTCAAAACATATTCCTATTGAAGAGTTTTAAATGACACTGGAAACAAATAAGAATCTGTTTTCATGACAAAAATATTGTCTACTTTATTGAAAGCGTCTTTTGGTTTTTGTCATTTATTTTACATTTGAATTTGTTTAAAACAATCAGCAATATGTTTTTTACAGTTAACACTAGAAATCAAATGGATTGATATATTATAATCTAGAAAGAGCTAAAGTAGAAGTTTCCTAGGCTCCTAGAACATATTAGCAAGAACCCTCTTGCACAAGTCTAATATTTTTGATCTAGTATCACCAAAAAAAAAATGCATTCAAATCGGAGGCCCCACATCCGTGAGTTTCCCTTATTAGATCCTCCTTTTCATAATAAGGTTATTGAAATACAGAATACCTGTTACAGAGAAAATAGCACAGACAGACAGGTCAAATGGCTGATAATGTGTTAATTTGATCTGTCAAAAGCCTCATAACGAAAAAAGATATACTTTCTTCCATACCTAGAAGAAGTGGTAGGAAAGTATTTATTAACTATTTCGAATATTATTAACTAAAGAGTGGCAGCTCCCTGTTCTAGGATATAAGGTCGAGTAGCTTATGTTCCGTGTACTTCTATCTAATTACGTATTAATTAAGCAGGTAAATTAGAAAGGAAAGTTACTAGCACGCATCTTACGTAATATAAATTATTAAAACCGCCGGAGCGGGTTGGACAGTAATCAGATCCACTAGTACAGTAGTGTTACACGTCTGATACGACTTATATGACATTTTTTTAAAAATAGAATTACTTCAATAAATATCAGGATATGAGATATAAAGAAAGGGGAAAATATATAATAACAATAAATTTAATTATTAATACATGATTGTAGAACATTATAGTCAATTTTGAACTATTGATTGACGTATTTTTTTAGCACAGTACTGATCACAAAATTTTAAAGAAAACATATGCATTTACTCAACAACCAGATTATTTATCCAAAGCATGATATTCGATAAGCAGGGAAGTCGCTTTGAGGAGAAGACAATCTGGAGAAGACTCCTAAATATTTGAAAATTCAAAATATTTTGAAATTTGAGAGCTTACTTCAAACTGAGAAAATTGGAGTAAAACATTTACTGAAATTAAAAATCAGTGCCAATACTTTTTAATTTAAGAATTGAAATTAAATCTACACGATGTTTGTTTCAATATAAAACATCATTTTCTTGTTATGTCGTAACATTTAAGGGAGAAGATCCCTTAATCAGCTTCTTTTGAACCTGTTAAGCGTATTGTCAGGTATGTTAATTGTATCCACAGTGTTATTTATTTATTATATTTTGTAGTGTGTCCATAAGTGGTCGTTAACTATTGGCTGAAGTTCTTCATGTAAAATATATGTATCGTACCAGGAATATTTAGAGAAAGTTCTGAAATATTGAATACTTGATGGCTGATCGTTGTATATTATTGAGGAAGGAAATCGTCAGGGTTTCGGTCATAAAAAGACAAATGGTAGTGAAAAAAATATTTTATTTCAAGCCGACGTTCCGACCCAACTATGCAGGTCTTCTTCAGGGCTAGAACGAACAAGATACAAAAGGATATGGAGCATTGATGGGAGTTATATGAAAATTGCAAACAGTGTCAATAGAAAGTATATAAAAATATTAAATGAATAAAAACAGTAAAAAGAATAATTGAAGTATAATTGAGAAAACAGAATAAATGGAGTGTAACTAAGTAAGCAGAGAAATTTATTAATACTAAACTTTTTATAGCTAAACAGAACTTATACCGAACTTTTTAGTTCCGAAAATGTTAGTTCCAAACGTTTGTAGTATACGTATTTGGGTCTTTTTGGCTGTCCCGCATATTAGCCAAGCGTAAGCCCAAGTGGGCTTGAATAGGAAAATGTAAATGTTCGGTTTATGTTTTAGATTTAATCTTGAATGTCTTAAAAGAAGTCTAAGTTTTAACATTTTTCTTAATATGTGGGCCCGATGCCATTCTTCTGTTGATTTCAGTCCAAATTTTTTCACTGTATCTGTTCAAAAATTGGGGCATAGTCGAGGTAAATTAGAGAGAAATTAATGTGTAATACTTTAATGCAAAAATGTTATTCTCAAAATACTTTTGAGAATACTTTGAAAACCCACAGCAGATTAAGTTCTAATCTGCAGAAATCAAAAATACTTAAGTAAGTAGAAGAAAGAAGACCTGCCAAATCAGTACAGATGTATAAACACCTTTAAGAGACGTACCTATCTATATGTACTAAAGTATTATTGCAGAAATAATATTATGGTTGTATAAAGACCACCTTACACGGTCAATATTATTGGATCAATAATATTGAAGCTTTGTATACATAGTACAAATGTCAATATAATTGTTACAATATATCTCTCAGACGGTCAATATATTCGATACTGACAGTGCAAGGTGGCCTTAAGACAATTATCAAGTAACTTTCATAGCCTATTTCATGCCGTAATGCAATAATTCAATTCATAACGCTTTTGCAAAAATAAAATTAAAAGACCCCTTTATGATGTAACTATTAATATCCGCCTAAAACTTCGTAAATGCCTCATCGTAACCTACAAATATTTTATTTACGAAAATTGTCGGAATTGGGGCATTTTCAATCTAGACATCAGCAAACTTAATTCTATTTAATTAGATCCTGTAAACCCATGAATACCCAATTGCTTTCCAATTGAATTTTAAGATATGATCACAAAATAAAATAAAAATGTGGCCTATAAAAATATTTGTTTGGTGTGATTCCATTTCCAAAATGTCAAAATACTGGGTCTAAATAGACTAAACGGCCCAATATTATTTTAGGCCACCTTTTTTTTTTTTTTTCAGTTTTGTGATCATGTTATCTTACGATTCATGGGGAAAGAAAATGAGTATTCATGAGTTTTTAGTACCTAATTAAATAGACAAAGGTTGCCATTCTTCGGATTGAAAACGCCCCAATTCCGAGAATTTTCGTAAATAAAATATTTGTAGGTTACGACGAGATGAAGCTATTTACGAAGTTTCAGGCGGATGTTAATCTATATATATATATATATATATATATATATATATATATATATATATATATATATATATATATATATATATTATAAATGAATTTATGTCCGTCTGTCCGTCTGTTTGTCCTTAGTGCATTACTAAACCATTCAACCGATCGCCATGAAACTTTGGGAAGTTGTTCCGTACACTCCTGGGAAGGTTTCTGGCATAGTACTTCTGTCTTACGATAATTTTATATATGTAAAAAAAAATAAAAAATGTAAATGTTTTTCAGTTCAAAGCCGCAAAAAGTATGTCGCTATAAACTGTAGCGCCAAAACGGCTTTACCGATTTTAACGAAACTTGGCTAAAGTCTTCCTCTTGAAACCCTTTTAATTTATGTGTATAACATACTTTCCCGAAAACAAGCTGAAAAATGTTACGATGAATTCAATATTTTATTTGACGATAACTAAAAAAGTACACAATTTTTGACATACCCATATTTATATGAAAGATTTCTGAATCGCTGACAAAATAAAAAAAAAAAATCATCGAAATCGGACGGTTCGTTGCAGAGTTATTGAGTTTTAAACATTTACTGCTTTCTCTTCAGAAAAGGCCGTTTCCTTTTGCTTCCTCACTACCGAACGTCGGCAAGCATTTTTTTTTTTTTATTGATTAATTGAAAATTTTATAATTACTACAGTAATTGAAATTATCATTTGAAGAAGTTATATGATTCTCCTTATGTAGGTCAAACTATTACACGTTTTATTTATTAATTTTTTCATTTAGTTTTATAAGTTCAACTCAGACTGTTTCTGATGATTATGAATGACGGCGTATTCACTCAGATGATTATGAATGTTCAATTTGAATCATTAGAAATAAAACCATTAGAATTAGTTTAAATTGAAGCCATTTTACATACAAATTTGTTTCCCAACTTTTTAAAAATGACAGATGTCCTTATCTACTACTAATCTACTCATATGTGCATTCTATTTTCTTTCTTTTTCTTTCTGCCAGGCTAAGCCACAGCAGCGCGTGGCCGGGTAAAGCTAGTAATTTGATAAAAAAAAGGGGCCTGTACTGTGCGGACTAATATTGAAGAGGTTAGTATTTGTATTCTCCATTTTAAATCTGTATCCTTCGCGGCATAGATTGACAATTAGTACCTTTACTTTCTCACTCAGACCTTCGTTCAACGCAGCCATACCATACAGAACTAACAATTTTTTTTTTAGTAACAAGTAACCGTATTAGTTAAATAAAATTTAAAAAAGTTTAATAAAATACCTCAGAGGGACTTGAAACTTTTAGAAGAAAAAATAAGAGTAAACGTGTATTAGAATTGAAAGCTTTGCGTCAGCGTTTCGATCCGATGGCCTCGATCGGATCGGATCCTATGACCTCATATAAATTTGCTTTGCAAACTAAGCAAATTGCCTATCGGCATAAAATGTAGAAAGTATACAATTTTCGAAAATATCCTCATCCTAGCCATGTATATGTAAGGAAAATTACTGTCCATCGGGTACCATGGATACCATTACCGCAGGACATGTATGGAGAGAAAGCCGGCTTATCGATTGATTATATATATCAATATAAATAATAAATATTGATATCGATATTTGATTACACCCTTCTGTCAATACGCAGCCCCCAAGATGGATAACTCAATTAAATATTTCGCCATGATGCCTTGAAAGTGTCGGTTTTAACGAGTTTTTAATTAAGACTAACTCATAACTAAATCGAGATTTATTTACTAAAATCGATATAATGGAATAATTCTTCAAAATAAGCTATAAGAAATATTTGCATATCGAAGCCACGCCTGAGCACTCTTAATGGAATCGACGTCCTGAGGATTGAGATATGGAAATTTTCGCAGGTTTTACCAAGAATCATAGCCACGGAGAACTTGCGTTGGTTCTTGTAAGATTCCCAACCCATTTAGTTCCTGGATATGGTCATTAATTCCTTCAGAGGGCAAAAAAACGAGAAAAAATATAAGAAAAAAAAATTTTCACAGAACATCTACTGATTCACCTTAGATAAAATTTAAAATTGCTTACACCTAATGAAACTATCATTTATTAAATTTATAAACATATATTATATATTTTTTTTGTTTGCGCCTGTGAGTTTAAGTTCTTATGTATTATAAATAGGGTAAATAGAACGGGAATACAAAATACATTGAAAAATTAAGTAACGATTAACTATTTAAACATTGATAATCAAAAAAATTAAAAGAAAAAATTGTTAGTTTATTAAAGTTCGCCAATAATAAAAGTTATGACTAGAAAAAAAAATTAAATTGGTAAAACATAATAAAAAAAAATTAAAGTTGGTGGAAGAAAATGAACATTAAATCAATTATTAACATTTATAAAAGTATAATGATTTATTATTAAAAACCATTATCACTAAATAAAAATGAATTAAATTAAAAAAAATAATAATGAAAAAGATACATATTTAATTAATAGTAACTAAAGCCTATCTCACTTAACACTTCCATTATAAACCAAAAAATTATTTAAAAACTTATAATGATACAAAACATACATCAAATTATTTTTTAGAAGAAAAAAAAAAAACAAAGAGGCAAGAAGTTTCTTAGAAGAAATTATTTATTTTATTTTTTCTTTGATCTTTTTTTATATCGGGTTTTATTAGTCAAGTTTAATATTAATCGATAATACCGTTTATTGAAATAAAACTATAAGACAAAAATATCGATTTATTTTCAAATATAATCCTAGACGTAATCAAATTATTACAGTTTTGGAAAGGCGAATATTTTGAAAGTTGCAAACAAAATATCTATGCCGTTTAAAATAATTCCTAATATACCACTTATGTTAAAGCAGACTCAAACAATACTTATCTATCAATTTTATGTTGTTTTTTTAATCACAATATTTTTTTTTTAGTTTGATTCATATTCTTTATTAATTTTTCTCTCGATTCATTTCTTGTACGATATTTTTAATATGATAATTTTGGGTAGAAGTTAGATTATTTTTAATCCCCTTCTAAAAATATATATCAAAAAAAGTATAAACAAACAAACAATAAAATATAATACATTGATATGAGATTCTATTCATATGATTCATAACGATGTTGTACTTGGTAATCAATTTTTTACGCAAATGGAAAAAAATATATTTCCATTCTCTTAATTTTTTTTTTAAATTATTCAAATGAACACGTGAGTTGATAAATATATCATCATTAATTACAGAACAAATTATAAATAAAGCTACTAGACGTTTAATATTTATTGAACTACAATGCTATATATATACTTTTTCTTTCTCTTTTCTTTACATAACGGAATATGTATGAGTAATGAAGATTGCTTTGAAACCGGTATCCTTGACTTTTAAACTAAAACTAAGAACAGACGATCATTAAAATTCTCATGCCAGGCTGTTTCAACACGACTGCTGAGCCATAAAAAAATTACCATTTTCTGACAACTTTAATGCCTTTTTAGCTAATTTTTTTTTCTTCATTATTCATCATCTTTTAGTGCGAGGTGGGCTATTTTAATTGATTCTATAAAGGAATTATTTTAGGACACAAGTGATAAATGGAACAGTAATGAACAACTAAGGAAATTATTTATGGATAAACTATTAATAGATAAAAAATGAGGACTGGCACAAGAGAACATTTCCGATAAAAATCAGTAAAATTTATTTTCACACATAAATCACTGCAATATCAGTTTTATAACATAAATTAATTTGATAATATGAACAGTAAGTTATTTATAAAATCCACTGTTTGATATGTTGATAATTTTAATGATCTCCCTCTGACGAATGTAATTTTATTCAATATCTTAAAATTGAATAAAATATAGTTAGATTAACTAAATTATAGTTAGATACTATAATTATATTGTAAAATTTTAAAATATTCAAATTCGGAATTATCAATGCCAAAAAATAAAAAATAAAACCTACTAGTTAAATAATTAAATTGAAATTTAGGCATATAAAGAATAATATTCTCGATTTACATATCAAAATAATACTATTTAAATTTCCTGCATATTTTTATGAATGAAAAAAATACCTATCATGAAAATTTAATTAATGTATAAAGGATAATTATTATTGAAATTTACAACAAAAAAAATAAATATTTTTTCGAGACAATTTTATTCGAGCAAAAAAAAAGTCCGAAAAAATTCAAATCGTAAGGCTAACAATAATAGAGGAATTTAATGGATTTTATGAAATAAAAACCGTTTGTTCAACAACGTTTTTTCTTTTATGGAGTTCAGGTATTGAAACCTAAATCACCAATGATTAATTTTGAGTGATGCATTGGGGTTAGGAAGTTAGTGCCTCATCCACTGAGCTATCCCGCTCTCAAATATATATATATATATATATATATATATATATATATATATATATATATATATATATACAAATGATAGTGTTAGATGACCCTAAGTGATTTACATTGGAAGGGGAGGGGAGCGAGGGTGGCAATTTAGCGGTAAAAGGAGGGGAGAAGTTAATGACTATGTTCCTGAGGGATAACCGGAACATCTGTGCAGGAAGTAAGTTCACGATGAAGGGGAATGGATATTTAAAAATAAAAACACACAGGGCTTAATTATACATAAAACAATAAAAAATACAGCTTGTACAATACAATACAGCTACAATTGTAACTTGTAATTGTAAAATAATTCAAAAACTTGATCTAGAGATTTAAATAAATTATGGAATAAGAGAATTAAATCTGTGGAGAAGGAAGAAGTAATATGAAGTGATTTATGAATTAAACAAAATCAGGAAACATAAGCCGAACATCTCTTAACCATCCTTTACACGATCAATATAATCGAAGGAAATATATTGAAGGGGCTCAACGTCAATATTATGTCAATTACGATCTTGCTTTCTCGACATAAGTAGCTATTCTCTTTCTTTTTCCTGAAAATGAATAAAAGCGTTAATCATATTACTTTAATTGCCTCGCTTATGCCATTGAAAATGAACTTATATAACAAAAAAATCTTCCTATTTTATTGTGACAACTAATTGCACTTGATTATAAGGCAATACATAAATATTAATCCCCAAGAAACTACCGATAAATTATTTATCACCTATTCATATCCAATTCCATTTTTATGAGGAATGAAATATCTCTACACTTGATTTGTTTATATATATATTTTATTCGCTCTAAAATGCAACCTTAATATTTCTGTGACCTTTTGTAGAGTTAATTTTGTTCCTAGAAATTAAAACATTTCTTGTTTAAAATTGGTTCTTTTCTTGTCTTCTGATTGTATAATATTTAAGAAGCAGTTTTTTTATAAAACAAATTGTTATTTTAAATATTATGAAAAAAGTAATAAAAAAAAATAATAATAATAATGGGAAAGGAGAGATGGAGAAATCAAAAAGAGGAAGGGCTCCTCAAGATTTAGATCCGTATAAATAATTAATATTGCCAAATATAGCCATTATAGTGCAATGATATTAATAGTAAAAAATATTATCAACCAGTTTAATTGATAACAATATAAAGATACAATGTAACGCAGGACGTCTCACCTGGAAGACATTTTAAACTACAACAGTATGAATAAAATAAATCATGTGTTTTTACAGGTTACCCGGTCGAAACTTTAGTGATAAAAATCTAAATAATTATATTGTATTTACGGTACATGCGCAGTATAGTTATTGATGTGCATCTTCCTTGTGATTGTATTTTGATGTGCAAAGTATAGGTACATTTTTTTTTTTTTTTAATTATAAATATATATATTTTTATGAAATCTTATATCATGAATGTTATACTTTCTTTGCCAATGCTATTTAAAAAAATTAAGAAAGAAATTACTTTATACAATCTTAAAAATATTATTTAAACGACCAATCCCCCAATATGATTTATGTAACAAGCATGTACTGCTTTATACCAGAGGTGACCAGAAGGGGGTTTAACTTTTGAGGGGGACAAATTTTGGATAAAAAGGGAAAATCATGGAACATATAATCTAAGATTTTTTTTATTCTACCTTAGCTTTTTCTGTTTTTAAATATATTTGAAGGATGGGGGGAGGTAGTTTCTTGTGCTCATCGATCTTGGGGAAAATGGGCACCTCTGCTTTATACAATAAATAAATTCTATCTATCTATCTAATCCTTAGACGGAAAATACATTGACGAAATTGAAAATTGACTCAATAATATTGACCAAGGCCCTCTTAACAAGAAGAGACGAGGATGTGTAAGGTGTCCCTTGCAGAGGATAGGTTTCATGTCTTCACGGTCTGGATGATGCGTCGTTCGCCTCCGACAACTCTAGAAGACTTGAGCAACCGACATGTCGAAATCTGCGACTCCAGGACCCCCCTGTTTTAGTATGGCATCTATCCTAACACGAATTCGGTGCGGAGCATTCCGATAAAATTTCGAAATTGTCTGTTTAACAACCCATGGCCGCAGTCGAATTGCTTGCTATTGCCAATCCATTCGTTACAAATTAACATGAGCTGTTACAAAACGTTCACAGCAACTTGGAAATTAAATTAACAAATTGAAACAAAGGTGTCGTTAGATACTGGGTTCAGCGGCGTCTTAGTTTTACTGAACTTCTTGTTTTCGAACGAGTAGCTAGGTGGCTACCAAAAAATTCTCTGAATTTTTCCTGTTTAAGGATAGTTTTCCTGACCAATATAATATGTCTTGGATCACAAATATTAAAAATTTACAATTTATAACTAAATTTATTTATTATACACAAAAAAAATATACTACAAAATGATTACCTAAAAAAAATAATAATCAGTTTTTTAAATAACAAACGTAATGTTTTAGAGAAAGCATTTTTTTTAAGCTTGATAAGATTTTTTTATATTAGAAAACTAAACTATTAGAAATTTATTTTTATAAACTGAGATGGGGTAAAAGCCATTCAAAGCTTTGAATTTCTCTATTATAAAATAAAGTGAGCTACGGGAGATTCCAATATTAATGTAGTTTTTCATATGTAATTTAGAATAGAATAGAATAGAAAAATAACTTTATTCTGGGACACAGTCCCTTGAGAAAACAAAATAGAACAAAATTAAAAGGTTACATCTGGCCAAAATAAAATCAATCAAAAAAAAGAAATAATGCAAAAAAAATATAAGGTAAAAATTGTATATACAAAACAAACGAAACTAGATACAAAACAATTAAACTAGACACTTAAAGCTATTTGCACTGATAGACCAGTATACACTTTTAAGAAAATAATAAAGAATTAAAAAATAAAAATGTATCAAATTCTCTATTAAAATCAGCTCGAATGGTTAGCAACTATCTGACTGTTTTTGGGATAGGAATTGGAATAGGAGGGTTTTGAATGTGGATATGGATGGGGAACGTCGAATTTTGATAGGGAGGGAATTCCAGAAATTGACAGAGCGTACAATAAAGGAATTTTGGAATGAGGCAGATCTGTGAGAAGGCATGTAAACGTTAGAAGGTCGAGATCTATTGGACAGGGAATGGACTGAGGATTTAAACTGGAGAAGGTTGTAGGCGTAAGATGGACGGTGGTTGTCGATGATTTGGTAAAGGAACGTACCTAGGAAATATTGTCTTCGGAAGGAGGGGAAAAGCCACTTTAACTCAGCGTAGTGGTGAGAAACATGGGAGTAGCTTGGAGCCCCGATCACAAATCTTACGCAGCTATTTAGATTCTTTATTACTATAAATAGCATAATAATTAACCATACGACACCAACTGTGACATTTCTGGTTAATAAATGCTCTTTTAAGGGCCACCACGGGTCGAACGAATGAGTGCTTGCCAGATATTTACCCAGATGTATATATTACAAATAGTAAACAGTACTTGTCTGTTCTTTTTTTCAAGAAGCACTGTTTTAAGTCCATTTTGCTTAAATTTTATTCATTACCCTTGTTTTATTTCAATATAACGATCAGTGTCGTTGATGAAGTTAAAGTAAGGTCGGAGATAAATTTTCTCGAAGTTAATGATTTGTTAAACAAAATCTAAATTTCTTTTCCCGCCAAAAATAATTCATTATTGATGTAATTAAAACAAAGAATAGGCGTTGTTGACAGTCAAAGGTGGATGAACATAGCGACCATGGTCGCGTTTATAACGACGAAGTTTAACAGTTCAAGATTATTAAAAACAATAACCATTGTATATTTATTTCCAATTTGAAAAAAAAATATTTTCTTACTAAAAAAATCCCTGCCTTTAACAATTTGTCCTTGACTTTTCACTGTTTTAAAAATTCCCTCACTTTTTTCATTTTCCAGGTCGGTCACCACCATGTAGATAGCATGGTGACAACTTCACCATAGAAAAAATGTCCATTTTAATTTGTTACCATCAAAATACGAATATGTAATATTTACCAAATGTCTTGATAGTACATTTCTCTCTGAATTTTATTATAATTTATTTACCTCAATTTTCTTTTTTAATCTATAAAATAAAGACATCACTTATACAATAAGGTAAATTGATAAGATGATAAGTGTGCGATAGACAATTTTTTTTTTTCGAAAGAATACTTTGAAATGAGTGCATAAAATATAATTAAATAAATACGTACTTCTTATTCATATTAAAATAAATAGAACGATTCAGCCTACAATATCAGGCTTAAATGAATTTTTTTTTTAAATTAGTTTAAACCATTTAAATCATCAACATTATATCATTTTAGAAATTTTATAATATTAAAGCGAATCTAATTTATGGTACATTATAGAACCATAAAGAACGAAAGTATAAACATCAAACAAATGAATTAATAACTGAAAACGAGCAAAAAATAATAGGAGACAAAATATCAACATGAAAATTCTAACGTTTAATTTTCACAAAGAGGATGTTACCCCAATAATAATTACAATTAGCTATATACTACTACGTCATACGTGTACAATATTCATCTTATTCCAGGTGATGAAGAACGAATGATTCATCGAATCACGCAAAGAGGAAAAATCGATAAGAATGAACGATAATTTAATTACAAAGTTACCATTTCTAAAAAAATTGAAACTATTAACTCTATGCAATTGATTAATTTAAAAGAAATGAATTGACTACAATAATATTTAAGGGTGGAAAAAAATGAGTAAAAGTGTACGAATCAAAATAACTTACAACTTCATACGATATAGTATTTTACAAACCCATTGATAATGACAAAAAAAATCATTTAGTTAGCAAAGAAGTGAATCATATAATTGCGGTGAGGAATTTTACAGTTCTATTTTAATTACACCTATTTTTTTTTCAACTCAAGCTTCCGGGAAGTGTTGGTTTGCAGGATTCTTTCATATACTAAGCGCTAAAGAGGATTATTTGCATGAGAAAAGAAAAATACATTTCCGAAAGATAATACCAATGCTAATTTATACTTAGTACTTACAAATTACAATGGAAATTATTCGAATACAATATTTATACGAAAATATAGCTTATACCTTATTGGTCGAATTCGCTTACTATAAATTGCTCATAGCTTCGAAATTCGGAAGCAACCGAATACGCGTTTGATCATACAATACGAAAATCTTTAGCAGAAACTATCAATTGTAAATATTATAAACTGCAAGATGGTGTTGGCTACTAATATTGAAAATATTAGCTAACTACCGTGACACCGGAAATACAAAATATAGTTTAATTTTGACTAATTTCTCTGTCTATTTAATTAAATTTAAAAACAATAAATCCTATAAAACGGAATAATGGATCCAGAAAATAATAATTTACTTCCAATTTTCTCGCCAAATTTCAATGACTGCTCAGAAGAAATATTAAGAAAAAAATTAACAAGATAATATTTATAAAATAACTGTTACTAAAAATTTTGGATAGTAGGTTGAGAACAAGTTAGATCTATAAGATCCCTTAGTTTTGGAAAGAGCATAGAAAAAAAAAAGGAAATACCAATTAAACAAATAAATTAGGTGAAATGATACATCCTGGAAATTTAAAAAAAAATTATGAATTCTTCAAGGATTTTTTTTTTGTTCAGCAAATTGATTTTTATTTTTCTTTATATTAGTTATATTTTCAAAACTTAATGATTGAGCTAAATAAATAATTTTTCATTTTTTTTTTTAATAAAATAAAACTGAACTAAGTTTGGTCATAATAAGTTTAGTCTTATCAGTTAGCCAATCCAAAAATCCAAAAAGAAGTATTAATGGTTTAGCATGACTGATTTAAACAAATTCTATGAAGATATTAAATAGGTTTAATATTCAGAAGTAAAAATAATTTATTTTATAAAATAAAATCTAAATGGACTGCCGAACATTTATGCACATTAATGAATTTTATACGATTTTCTTGATTAATTAGCTTTTAAAATATAACACTTGATCTAATTAGTCTATTTTTCAATGATATTAATCAAAAATATAATTAATTCAATATCATTCATAATCCTCATATGAAATGGCAAATGTTTAATTATGAAACAATGAATATTATAATTACGAATAAATAACATAATTAGTAACCATTTAGTTAGTAACATAAGGAGTAACAATACACTATTAGATAAATGAAAAATTAAACATGACGAATTCGAATCTTTGTATAAATATTAAATTGATAGAAAGATAATACTAATGAAAAATACATTAAATTTTAAACTATATCTACTGTTTATTATATCATATATAACTAAAAAACAGTAAATCCATTGTTTTAAATATATTTTAATCCATTAATAGGGAAAAAAATTACTTGATAAGCTACTCATATATAATACAACTATCATATCAGAAGAGTTTAGTAGAGTTGACAGCAATACATTTTCAAAATTAATAAGTTAATTAGTATGGCAAAAAAAAACACGTCATATATATGATAAATAAATATATTTGCACAAACGACAAATTAAAATAACTCATTGATTTAATAGTTAAGATACATGCACTTGTCAAAATAAAATTAAATGTCAACTACATGCAATCAACACTGAGGTAATTTGGAGGGAAAAGCTCTAAATTGGGTACGAAACAAATAATAAATAATTTAAGATGGTTAACTAAGACATCCAAGGAATATATAATTTTACAATACCCCAGTGAAATATAAATATTCTACTCTGTGTGCTTGAAAATTTTAGAACATTGAATTACACTACTAAGCCCAGTTAATTTATGTATTTTTTTTCTCTGGGGTAATACAAGAACAAGGAAATTACCTGGCAAATGGTGTGTGTTCAACATCATACACATCTGTGATAGGTTCAGTTTTGATAATTCCGTTTAATGATTCTTCATCAAAACACAATAGTCCATTTTGGGTTTTGTTCTGAGTGATACCGTTTGTTTGTTTCATATTGAAAAGTTGTATAGAGCAACGTTAATATGTCAGAAATTATTTAAGCAAATATCTCTAAAATATCAATTTTCTTTTTATCAACAGATTCTTTCCGATGACAAGGCAAAGATTTTGTGAAGTAGGCTCTTCTTAATATTCCATGACATCTTCATAAACAATAATGAAAAAACAATAAAACTACAACTTGCTTCGAACTTCCCTCCCAGGCGCAATGTTTACAAGAAGGTTCCAAGAGCACTGACACCTGTTAGTCGGCCTCTGAAGTTTTCAATTATCAAAACATTTAAATAAGATAACAGAAAAACACAGGTCGCACTGGCACGGGCCCGCTTCGATCTTTAATTTAAAATTATTGACGTGATTTGTCAAATAAAAACGTACGTGATTAACACTCCGAACAAATGACCGTTACAGTGCAGATGCAAACAGTAATATGGCGCTATAACCAGCAAGGTTTGCACCTCAGGTAGGGAGGAGTGGGAGCAGCTTTTGTTCTTTTTCTTTTCTGGCTTACTGCTGCCATCTGTTGAGGGGAACATGTACTTCAAATCAGCAGTATATTGAGAAATAAGATTTTATTTTATAGTTTTATTTATTTTATTTTATTTTGTTATAATCTTGTATATATGGTATGTTTGTGTTTCATTCATCCTAAATACTCAATGCCCTTAATTGAGGCGAAATGTATTTTTTTCTCAATAAATATTAATTAAAGTTCACCATACATTTAACTATTAGCGACCAAATAATTTATGTTAATTATTTATATTATTCTTATAAAGGATACAATACATGCATGATTTTAAATAAAACAATAAGTTGTCCTAAAACAGACCTGGATGAAAAGTATTAGTTAAAATTCAAGTATTGTATTTGATGTTTTTAATTAATTTAATTCTTTGGGGGGAAGGAAGAAAAAATTAAGAGATTTGGAGACAGTAAATATACTTTAAAAATAAATAATTGAGAATAAATTATTATATTCGAATAATATTATTTCTGGACAATTTACAATAAAAATAACAATTTTTTAGAATGAGGTCATTTTAAAAATTCAACAAAATGTTACATAAATTGAATCCTTCATTTGTTTTTTTTTCTTTTTTGCGGCATAGCAATTTTCTTGAAATAAATTCACCCTCTCCCACATGCCTTAACCATCCTGTCTATTGCAGAGGTATCTGAACTTTTTGGCCAAATGGCCACATTGAAACCTCCACTGAGTCCTATAGACCATATTAAGACCTCCATTAAGCCCCTGAACTCTAGGTTAATCCTGATTATAGATTGATCTTCCACTTTTATGGTCCATAAATTTTATGAAGTACTTCATATCTTGTCTCAGAGTCTTCATGTCTCACATCCATACATCACAATTAGTCTCATTATATGCAAAACAAAAGACATTTTGCAGTTCTCAACAGAATTTAGCAATTCAGCAGTTACTATATACTGTCATCAATTTATACAAACTGACATTGATATAGGCATCAATTTTCTGCTGCTATAAATGCCTTAATATCACTTTCTACTTTTTTCTAGTGATTATGTTAGACTAAAGCCATAAAGTCAACTTCAGGTCAAAACGTTGGCAAATGTCAAAATAAATATTATTAGTTATTTTTGCCTTCTTATTTCTGACTGATCACCCCAACCGTTCTTCTCTTCATTATTCACGACAGTCAACCATTAACCCACAACTATGTAGCCATCATTCTGATTGTTGTTCATATGCTTCCTTTCATTTTTATTATCTTATTAATTACTACCGCTATATATTTATATTTATACATAATCTTAGTTATCATTTATATTTTATGATCTTATAGATCTCATATATTTCCATTTAGTATTTAATATATATTACATTACACTATCATTATGTTATAATTTATTATGTCATTATACTATAATGTATTATTGCACTATGTTAAAATTGTATTATATTGAAATTATTAGAAAAAAAAAACTGGTGTGTCCACTCACACGACTTTCCTACCTATTTCAGAAACATTTTTATATCTTCAAAGATGTCCATCAATAAACAAAATTTAATTATATTAATTTTCCTGGAAATATATATGAAGGAAATAGAAAATTTTGTTTGATGCGGGCATCACATTTTTCTTACTTGCACTTAGTTATCTTTTTTCTCTCTCATTCACTCCTTTCTGACACCAGGATATGAACCCATACTCTTAATTGGAAATTGAATAGCTGTAACTTCGTTAATAGTTGTCCGAAATCAACAATTTTTATATAGTTTTGCAGGGAATTTCATTTCCTTTAAAAAAAAAAAACAGGCTAACCAGTGTTTGGAAGTTTCACAAAATCGTTACAGCCGTTATTGCGCTACAGTCTATAGAAAAACATGTTTTTCATTTATTGCGCATGGAGCACCCAATATGTCACAGGCATCAGTATTCAAAACCCTATAAGATAAAAAAAGAAACATCAAAATCGGTTCACTAGTTCCCGAGAAAATCTTGGCACAGACAGACCAATGGCTAAAAATGTGTTTTTCGGACTCAGGGGGCTCTGAAACGTATTATAATATACACCTTTATTTGAATTGGGTAAAAATTATTTAATAAATTAATGTTGAACAATTAAAAGGCAAGCTAATCTAGTTATATTAGTGCAGGAAAAATAAAATGGCTGCTCTGTAGTTTCCCAAGAAGGAAAATTCCAGAGAGGAGAGGGACAAAGGTTTTTGTTTTGGCAAGTAGTTGATGTTTGGCTGGAGTGAAGAGAGGATAGGAGAAGGGACCTGGCTCCAGTGGGTAAAACCCAATAATAGTATTACCATTTTGGAAGTTGTGTTTGGCAGAAGATTGGAAATAATTTGAAGACAAATGAATTTAGTGCAACAAAGGAAGAAACAGTGTATATAGAAAAAAGGTTAGCTTACCAATTCATATTTGACTTTATTTTAAAATCAAACAGTGTTTAGTATAGTTAATTTTAGTTTGTCTGATTGTCAGTAACCCATACCTCAGATAAATAAATATATTAATTCTCTTATAATTTTGTTTATTATTAAACAACCTCTTATTTATTTAGGAAGTGTCCCAATGGTAAGAAGTGAGCTTCCGACGTTATATTATTATTACTATTTGTAAAATATAAGAGATATGTTACAGTATAGATCAATTGAAAACCGCATATCAGAAATTTGACCCAATCTCAATACTTTCCTTACCTTATATAGGTAGGAAAGTAAAAAAATGTAATCATTTAAAAATTATTTACTTATTATTAATGACACCAATAGATGTTGCCATCTGGTCAGACCAAATTGTAATTAATGGTTAATAAAAACTCTAAACACTGGTACCTAAATTCAACGCAATGCTTGAATTTTCAATTTCCTATCCTCATTTCCTCCTCTATAATATGGCTTTTTTTTTTCGTTTACCCCTAACACTCGGTTTCTGTCCTATGGTGAAGGCTGTTCTAGAGAGGTACGACCAATCATATTCAACCAAAGTGGGAAGGTCGAGATTCATTCTGTGGGTCTGCCACAATATAAAGATTAACCTGCACAGGCCGGATTCAAACCGGCATTCTTAGTCTTGAATATTTTAGATTTTTACACTTTAACACGATTGGCCACCAAGAACTTAAACTACAATATGATCTATTCTTGATGACCACATAGACACTCTTGTATACATCAAATTCCAGTCCCAAATTTCCAACTAGAGAAATTCCTCTAGAGCTCCTTCGTTGTTGGTACAGTCCTTACTGTTATGGGCATATCATCTGCTTATGTCAAAGGCACTACTTATGTCATCACCTGCTATATTATAGGATTGCACATTGTGCCTCCAACATTTGATGTTGGATGGGAAGTTAGTTGGTGGTTGCATTGAGAAACACAAATTAGTTTTTTTTTTTACTTTTTTTCATTTCTGTTTCTCTCTGTGATAGAAACCTCCATTTTCCCATCCATATTATTTTCAGTCAACTATTTATCCTCCAACAATAGTTTTTATTTTCCTTATTGCTTCTTCTAATACAAGGCTTAAAAATAGTGTTGATAGTTGATTACATGGTCTAAGGCCTCTTCCTATTTTAAATTTTTGTAGAAGCCTCCCTCTTCCATAGCACTCTTACTGTATGTACCAGCAAGAGTCATTTTGACCAACCTTATTAATTTTTCTGGAGTTCCTAACTTATTCACTCACACATTTTTATCTGGTGACACAATCAAATACTAGTCTACTTAAGTCAACAAAACAAATGAGACTATTTAACATTCATTATATTTATTCATATTTATTCCTTCAACATTCACCTTACTGGAAAATCTGGCCTGTAGTTGACCTGGCTATCGAACCATTTTCCTGACTTTTTTTTTTTCCGCTTCTTCATGTCTATATCTGCTGGAATCTTTTCTTTACTTATTATAACTTCTAGACAAACCTTTATTTATCTTAGCACAGATCTATTCTTTGTTGTGCTGTTCTTTATAGATTTCTCATCCAAGATTCATTTTTCTGCTTTATGTTAATCTCGCATTCATAACATAACTAATCTTCTTCTAGGTTGTCCGCCCCATGACTTCTAGCGTGTCTCTCAACAGGTTTTTTACCTTTCCCCAATGATCACCTGGTGTTGACAACTCAAGCATTGGTTCTTCAGCCATATCCATATTCCTTCATTTCCCTGATTGCTGTTAAAAACTAAGAAGCAGTCCTTAATGGTATTTGCAAATCAGTTGCTTCACGCATCTAAGCTATCTATCATACCATAATCTACCAGTATATGGTTATGATTTTCAGATGCTTGATTGGAAGAGCTCCATTTCGGTGTTCTACAGAAAGAATACTTTAATGATCATGCTAAAACCTACATTCATTGAAAAAATGACAGCCTTCAGTCCATTTGTGTTTGATTCTTCATACTTGTTTAGTCCTATGGTGGGTCTGAACAATACTTCCTTCTTATTTTTGTATTACGGTCCCCTGAAATCATCTTCACATCATATTTTAGTAATGAGTCATACACCCACTCCAGTCAACTATAAAATTTATCTTTATCTTGTCCTTCTCTTTTTCTTTGTAGGTACATACTTGCTGATGAGTGTTAGATTTTCAAATTTAGATTTTAAATCAAAAATATTTTGATTTGTTTGCCTACTTCTTCATAATTGATCAATGTTCTGCTTGAGCCTCTTTTTCAATATGAACCCTATTCCTAGTTTGTTTTATTTGGAACTACTGTTAATTAAGATGTATTTGGCCAGGGTCACTAGATCTACTTCACCTTAGTATGATTTCCTGCAAGGCTGCCAACTCTATTCTATATTTATTCTGTTAATTCTCAATCTCTCGGATTTTACTAAGCTCCAAAATTCCAGATTCCAACTCTAAGGATTATTTTCTTCATCATAATCCTATTCCTCTTTACCGCCTATGCAGTGTGAGGTTGCTTCTTGTAGAGCTTGGACCAGGTGGACCTTTCCAGTACCAGCTCGTCTCCTGTTCTATTCCAAACATCGCTTCTGGTTCTTCCTCTTGGTCTCCTACCCTGCATGCGAGTCTCATATGTCTTCCGTGCGACACTATTCCGGTCCATACGGAGAAGGTACCCAAACAATCTCAACTTGTGTTCATCTATTATGTTTTTGACCGCTTTGGCGTCGAGATTGGCCCAGATTGTAGTATTGCAAATTCTGTCTCGTCTGGTCTTTTCCACCACCTTTCGCAGGTATCGCATCTCTAGAGCCTGGATCTGGCTCCTGTGTTTTGAAGTAAGTGTCCAGGACTCGGAGGAATGTGTCAGTATAGGAAGGAATACTGATCTGTAGACCGTCATCTTTGTTTCCTTGGTCACCTCTTTTCGGTTCAGAAAGCCTTTCCTAACCGAGCCGAACATTCTTCCAGCAGCTCCTATTCTCTGCCTTACCTCCTCGTCAATATATCCATTTTTGTTGAGTTGAGCACCCAAGTATTTGAAACTTTCCACCTGCTCTAAAATCTCACCGTCGACCCTTAATACCCTCATAACCCTGTGAGGTTTTCTTCCAATACGCATGCATTTTGTCTTCTCAGGGTTAATTTCCATATTGATTTCTCTTAAATCTTCCTTTAGGATATTAATGTAGTTGTATTTAAACTGCTAAATCAGTGTTTTATAAGAAATTCAGGATGATATGCTTATGCATTGAATTAAGAGCTTCTGTTATAGAATGTGCAATATGGGCTTAGTAAAAAAACGAAGCTGGCTTAGTAAATTAAGAGAAAAAAAGAAGTATTTTTCAATAAAAAATCATTCCTGTGATCCTTTGCAAGTATGTCCTTAAAACTGTTGTGGGTAATTAATACCTGTCAATAATTAGTTGATGACTGATGTATGTGGTAGGCCAAAAAGAGTATTTAATGATTAGCACATCTAGTTTAGTATGTCGATAATTACAACATATTTGTATAATTGAATAATTTATGTAGGATTTGCTTACAGATTAATACTGTGTTAAAATCAGTCATGCATAATTCTCCAGTTTTATTTCTTGTTCAGAACGTCAGCGCTGATAGTATCAGGTTTATAAGTGATAAAAAGAAGTAGAAAAAGAAATTTCGTTAATTTATTTACTTTTACAATTAATTTTTATCCTGGATGACTTGAATAAAGTAGTTTGTCCAGATAAGCCTTAGTAGAGGCCACAGCAAACATCATCGAAGCAGTGTGATCTATAAGACTTTCAATAAACAAAGCTAAGTCCAAATATATTTACGCTGTAGCCAGAGATAACAATTCTATATTACTGAAAGAGTAAGCACAGGACATAGGTATAGGAATTTACTTACCTTGGGTCTCTTGTGACTTCAGGAATGAATATGGCTAAAGAGACTAAAAAGTACTACTTCAGTCTTCTTTCGCAGTATGGAAATCATCTGGTACTGTTGCTAGTGAGGAGAGCTAGTCCAGCAAGTCAGCCTAGTGGACCTTTTTGTTAATCCCTGACGGCTACATTGAGATTGCCATCGCGTAATAATCAGAATAGGAGTGTCAAGTTTCATTTCCCAGGAATGCCAAGAAATAAATATCAACCGATCCAGGTGGGAATCGAACCCACAATGTTAAGAACCTGGCACTCTAGAACCCATGCCTCAACATGGTTAGCAATCACATCCTATCCATCAAGCTAATTCATTATAAGACCCTTGTCTGACCTGTTTTAACTTATGCTTTGCACACCTGGAACATATCCAACCATAATGAAACGTACCTGATGATCTCTAAGAAAGAAATTTTTTTGTATTATCGAAGCCAGAGATGTAGCTCGATGAAGGATAAGGAAGAACAATGAGATATATCACATCAATGGCGAACTGGATAAAATCAAGTTTGTGAAGTAGAAGAGACTTAGTTGAGCAGTCTATAAATAAATAAAAAAACTTATTTGATGAGTTTCTGCATCAAAACTGGAGAGGTGGAAGAATCAATCCTGAGGCGAGTCCACGGTATGGCAGCAGATAATCAAAACCTATTTGAAATTATAGACTATAAGGCGGTAGCACAAGACAAAGCCAAATGTCGGCAGCACATTGAGGAGGGTAACACTCATATCAGGTAACAGTAACAATCTCTTAAATTGTTTAAAAAATTTCCTATTCCTTCACCAGAAATAATATTATTTTTAATCGAGTTTACATAAAATTTGTATTGTCTATAAATGTGAATTGTATGACCTTATATTATTTTTTATTTCCTTGTTGATAGTATTCAATAAATTACTAAATTATAATCATTATTTATTTCTCATCAATAAAAGTATTTTATATTACTTTGATCATTATAAGTATTAGAATCATTTATTTATTTATTGATGAATTTTTCATCTCTTTTAAATCTAACAAGGAGAGGGCCAGAAAGTGTGACAATTAATTTAATTTCTTTAATTTATATTAGTTCCTTTCAAAATATTGGAATACTAACCATTAATCTGAAGATAATAATTTATTTTTTAGAAATTTGTTTATATTTTACTATTTTAATTTATTGAAGAGAATGGTTGGGGTGTTCAGTAAAAGTAAATAAATACAATTTATTTGTTTTAACTATTTTTTAAAATGAACACATCAACCATTCTTCAGTTCAATAATTCACTCGGTGAACCATCAATCCACAATTATTTTGATTTATATTTTTACACATTAGAAAGTCAAGTTGGGTACCTGCCTCCTTCCCTTTAATTTTGTGTGATAATGATAACGTTTAATTAGATATTAAGAGAAAATAGATTTCTATTGATATCCATTTATTCATTAATCTTTTTATTGAGTTTGTTTGGAGATGGAAATCCCATAAACAGATCTTTATCTTTGTAATTAAATCTTAAAATTGGCTTTATTCTATTGAAACTTAGTCACATATTAAAATATATTTCTATTGATATCCATTTATTCATTAATCTTTTTATTGAGTTTGTTTGGAGATGGAAATCCCATAAACAGATCTTTATCTTTGTAATTAAATCTGAAAATTGGCACTATTACTCCTGATGTCCATTGTTTGACATTAAGTACTTAGTCACATATTAAAATATATTTCTATTGATATCCATTTATTCATTAATCTTTTTATTGAGTTTGTTTGGAGATTGAAATCCTATAAACAGATCTTTATCTTTGTAATTAAATCTTAAAATTGGCACTATTACTCCTGATGTCCATTGTTTGACATTAAGTACTAAGTCGCATATTAAGAATTGCAAGAAACCTGAACACTTGTATAGATGTGGAAAATTCCAGAGATAAATATAAAAGTTTAGCTATTCGCCAATTCATAAAAATCACTTCTGAAGAGAAAAAGATCCTTAATTGTTCAAATATTATATTGAGCTTGTTAAAAAAAATTAAGAAACCTGTTCTTTTAAAATTACCAAGCATAATGATAGTATATGAAGCTACAATAAATTAATGTTTCTACAGGTTTACAACATCTACTGGTGTCACTATTTAAAAAAAAAAATGTTCTGTTTCCTATATCTATAAAAATCTACTATTAGTAATTAATCATTTTTAATAATTAATCATACAAATAAATAAATCTGATACCCTCCTATCCACGAAAGGCCCTGAGAGTAAGCATCAGTAAAGGTGCTAGATTCTGAACAATATAGTATTTGTGGAAGTTAAAAGTAAACCTCAATAAAAAAAATGTAGAAAATAAATAAAGAAAATTGTTTCTTGATTGTTAACTGATAAGGTTTTACAGAATTCATTTCATATTTCCCTATAATTATTCTACAAATTTTCGGTATAAAAAAAAAGCTGTACATTTTATAAAGGGGAAATTTCAGATTTTAAATACATATTTAAATTATAAATCGAGTTAAATGATACTTTTAAATCATTCAAATTTAAGTAGTTTCACTGATTTCTCAACAATTAATCATATACTCATAAATAGAAATATATTTCAAATATCATATCAAAATTAACAATTACTTATGCAATTTATGTATGATTTGATAAATAAAATTTGTTTTGAATTAGAGGTTTGAAAGTAACGTAATAGATCAAGAGAAGATATAAAACAGCTAAGTGTAAGGAGAAAACGAATTCAAGTAAAACTAAGTTTTTGAGAAACTAATTCTCATTATTAGATAATAATAGTTAGACTCAAAAGCATAAAGAATTAAGGCACTACAATAAAGATAAATGATTAACCTGTAGTTTTACCAATCCAAGCACCAGCACCATCAATACAAAAACAATCAACTTTATTTCCATCAATAATGCTAATATAATTCATTTAGCTTTAAATCTAATCGATGGTGATTTATTGATAACTTAGGTTTCTCAAAAACAAAGCAAAATACTCATCAAACATTTGATTCCAATATAAACCACGGAGATGGGCGCGTATTAAAATAAAGATGGGCGAGATATATGCTACAAAAGATCCAAATAAAAGTGTTTTGTAATATTGTTAATAAAATAAATTAAAAAACTGATCTAAAATTACATTTCTTTATCACATTTAATTACTTTATCAAATATGGAATGAGTAGAAGCTCAGATGAGTATGTATAAAAAAAAATGCTGTCCAAAATAGTTCAAAGTCCTAGATTATAGTTCCACATTTAGGAATTATCCCACCACTGGAACATATATCATCAACTTCTACAAAAACATTTGTTTCTGTGATTGTCTTGTTTTCATCCTTTGTCTCAAGAATAAAAATTTAATAATGTAATCCTTTGGTCTTAAGATGACCAAGGAATGTGCGAATTTCTAGATGTTTCCTGTTTATGACACAATTATGTATGGGTTATAATGTAATTTTAAAATAAACCATTGACATAATTTTAGTGATACATGTAATCAATAATGTTTATTTTTCACATTCACTTAATTTATTTGGTTTTGGCTCAAGACATTTTTTTTTTAATAAAATAAATTTAACCTGGAGCATAAGAAAATTTGACTTTCTTAACATTCTAACTGAGGTTGGGCAATATGTCTAACTAAAATTGTATTCATTAAATCTAAATTATGTACATGTATATGACATGTAAATTATGTCCAACGATTTGAATGGTAAAAATAAATTTTCAAATCTTTTTGTTATGAAATAGCAGGTTTGGAATCAGGTCAAAAAGCATATAGCTATTAAAATACTTAAAATTACATTGTACAATACATTCCAATAAAGAAATACAATACTAGCGGCGTTTTTTAAATTACTTCCTTCTCCTCTTACGAAAATAAGTTTGAGAACATAATCGAAAATATAGCCAATGTAATGTTTAACTAAACTTTGGTTGACACATTTCTTTAAACGATTAAAAAACGGATGTTGAGGGCAGTGATAAGTAAAATAATATTGTGAATAATTCTATATTACCAATTAGGTATGCAATGTTTTTTCCAGAATTAATTTCTCATGAAACTATAACACTAAAAATTATAAATATTTTGAAAAGGCAACCAAAATGGCAAATATTTGTTTACGTACTGCCAACATTTAAATAAACAAGAACTAAAAAATACCAGTAGATTATTTAACGACAAAAACACGAAATGGTGTTTTCAAACCAGTTACTCCTAAGAAGTACTGTTTATTAAAAAAAGTCAGAAACATGTACAAATACAGTAAAAAAAAATACACCTAAATTTTATCAACATTTGACTTGAGATCTATTCAGACGAAGAATTTATTAACCTATCCCTAATTCAACTATTCTTCAATTTGAACAAGTGCAGGAAAAAAAATTCCTAAAATATGAACAACAAATGTTGTCAACTCCACTATAAATTTGATTTAAATCTTAATTCATTTGTATAAAAGCAAAAATATCATTATATTACTTCAGAAGAGGCCAAATTAATTTTAAAAAATGTTGTAACATAATAAATTTATTGAAATATTTGCCTATTTCAAAAATGTAAACAATAAGACAAATGTATAGTCATTCAGCTACAACATTATATATATACAATAGTCGTAACATAGTTCATAGACTAAGTTACATATAAATGTGCGAATTCGAACAATATTAAATATAAATGTTCTATCTAATAATGAAAATTATAATAAAAACAAAGCATTTCTTATTATGTAATAATAAAAAAATTAATAACACTTAAGATATGTATTATTTTAAATACATATAATTAATAAGAAAATGTATTTTACAAATATATTTTTAATGTTTATATATATTTATATGTAGCTATCTTTTATACATATAGATATAGATAAACTCAATATCATTTGAAACATAAAACTTATAAACTAATGTATATAAATCAAGTTAAAGTACAATATTTACATTTCATTGATTGTTTATCTGTTCAAGAAATTACTGCAATAAACCACAGGCCATTTAATATGGATAGATATGAAAAATAAGTAAATAAGCTGTTGAGATTCATCTGTGAATATTTCTTCTAAATTCTGTTATTTACAGATTCCCACCCAAGGTTTTAATACAATTTTAGTTTGCGCTTTTAAAATGGCTGATTTATTGCAAAAAATTCCATGTTGAGCAGATATAGTAAATAATGGTTAAATAACCTATATTTTACAATAACTACAATAATAATCAGAATTATTTCTAAAAACAGCTGATAGGAAAACTGTAAACTTGTGCTGATTTGAAATGATCCTAAGCTGGATATAAAACATATTAACACAATATAACACCATAAATAAACATAATTATGGGCTAGCCTCGGCAATTTTAAATAAAATTACCTCACTAGATCTGTCATGGCATTAGATTTAAACACAACAAAGAACTATTAATCAAAATTCGAATGCCATGGGGATATAACAAGTGGTGAAACTTCACAATATTTTTGATAACATTTACTGAATTCAAAGTAAATGTTTAATAAATAGTAGAAGGAAAATTTTTGTGGAATATTAAAAACCTGAAAGTAGAAACTTAAAGAATCCAACAGCGTTTCCTCCTATTCTTATTAATCCCCTTCCTTTTTTCTTTCCCTCGAAGTTCCTTGTCCTTCCTTATTTCTCGAACTAATGTATAGAATGCTTCATCAACACCCATTCTAGTTTTTGCTGAAGTCTCAACAAAAGGTATTGCATACTGCTTCGCTATTTCCCTAGCTCTATTCATATCAACTGCCCATGAAGGTAAATCGCATTTGTTACCAACTAAAACCATTGGTACTTCTTCAGCATCTTTCACTCTTTTAATCTGTTCTCTATACATGCCAATATCTTCAAAGGATTTGACACTATTTACAGCAAATACAAGTAAAAATCCTTCACCTGTTCTCATGTACTGGTCTCTCATTGCACTGTATTCCTCTTGACCTGCAGTATCTAGAATGTCCAACAAACAGGTTTCACCATCAATCACAACTTGCTTTCTATATGAATCTTCTATAGTGGGGTCATACTCATCCACAAAATGATTCTGAATTAACTGAATCGTTAACGCACTTTTACCTACACCACCAGCTCCTACAACTACCAATTTATACTCAGTCATTGCTGATTGTAGCACACACCTACTACACAAAGAATACACAACTTCGCCTATGGAAAACGTGATGGAAACTTTATATCGCCACTTTAATGTTAAATAACAGCTTTGAAAGCCATGTTTTCAACTGAAATAAGATAATTAATAACGTCACTACATAAATTATTTGTTATTAATATGAGTAAGCCTAACTCTACGGTACTACAACAAAAATACAGGTTAGCCAACACTCAACAACTGTAAACTAAACAATAATAGATTTTTTTCGTTTGATTAATTAATCTATTCAGTTTCTATAAAATACCGATAATAGGCACTAACTGAAATTAGAAGAGAAATTGAGTCTAGTGTATATAAGACTAAATTTTTAAAAAACAAAACTACAACCCTTCATCGCCTCTCCTTTCGGCCATACTTTGTACTACTGATCCTTAAAAAATGTTTATTATCCAAGTAATGTTTATAAGAAATATGGACATTTTATTGTATCCACTAAAGGATCCAGGATTTAATTTTGGGAGGGCTTCAGCCCAAAAGATTTTTTTTTTTTTTTAATAAATATATTAGGATAATTACTTCGGAAGAAATAAAGAAACTAACTAACTATATAAAATGGTCTTTAAGTGATTCTTATTCCTATTAACTGTAATTAGACGAACAATAATACTTTGAGAGATAATTTTTTTCATAAAACATGGTTATATTTTATCCTTAGGGGGGGGACTTCAGCCCAACTCCCCCCCCCCCTCCGTAGATCCGCCCATGATTGTATCTGCCATAAAAAAACATTAAATTTCCAAAATCAAGGTTCTGATTTGTTAAATAGTATTATTATCAAAATTCTTCCTACATACCTATGTATACAAAAAAAAAAATCCTGAAAAAAAAATAGAACTAAATCAAACATAACAAATAAAATTGGTAATCATTTAATCTATTACCAGGTTATATTTCACAACGTTAGATAAAATTGTACAAGTTCCTCAATAAAACCCGTACACTCATATCATTAACACATCCCATTATTATCTTTTTTTTTTTTTAAATAATTCGAAAATTAGGGACACCAGCTCATTCAAGGGAGAAAAAGACGTTCGGATTGAAGACTCCTCTAGATTTTTTTTTCCATTAATCTATTTTTGTTTCTGTGATTGATCTGAGACAAGTACTTGAACAATTGCAATATGTTCTCTTTTTAAATTATAATATATCTACCTCAGCTACTAAATGTAAGCGCTTGTCAAGAATTTTTTTAAACATTTTATCCCTAAAAGCATTATCGTTCCTATAATTACCGATATTAAAAAAATTGTCTCAAAAATAAAATCCTGAATCCACAACTGATTAGGATCACTGATTTTAAGTTTATTAAGATGTTGCATAAGTGCATCCATATTTCTTATATTTAACATCAGAAATTTTATTTTTAAAATATAAAACGTTCAAAAATGATATTTTTGGTATGTGTGTGAATTTTTAGATAAAGTTGTAAATACCGAAATAAAGTTAAACAACCATATCTTTGTAAAGTCACTTTTTTAGGTTTTTCATTCTTACATTAAACTGAATGTTTTAATTACCGAAGCTTCCTAAGAAATTAGCATACAATATTTTAAAACTAAATAAATAATGCATTATGCTACAATAAGGCAATGAATGTCGAACACAAAACACTGCTAAATGTTTAAGAATAGGAATAAAGTTTACCTTCATATCGAAAAGTTGCTCTAAATGCTCTACCACCAGGTCAGGTGTGCCATTGCAAATTGTGCCATCTAAAAGGGCCATTACACGACCAATATCATCGAGTTAATATTGAATATATTGACCGCCTAAGGGATATATTGTAAAATTATATTGACATTTGTAATATTTATACCAGGTTCAACAATACTGCTTCAATAATATTGACCGTGTAAGGTAGCCTAAGTCATTAAAGAAGATACATTTTTATTGATTTTGAATTTATTAGGAGGGGGGCAAAAGTTTATGAATATTTGGAAGAACCATGTTTTTGTGGATTTTTAATTTGGAGGAATTTTCAAACCAGAGAAGCTTCAAGAGAAAAAATATGCAACAGATTATAACAAATGTATGTATATGAACTATATTTTTTCTAAATCAACTTTCGCTGGCGCTGTTTTTAAGAAGAGGAAACAATAAAACTTCTAGAAAAGGGAGTGAAGCAAGCGCTATCGACCTTGGGAGGGATCATACCCCAACATCAAGCTTTCATCTCAGTCATTCATAATTTTAAGAAACTAACAGAATTAACTCAGAATTTTTACGAAACTATAAAATTTAATTAACTTTCGTAAACTAAAACTAAGTTTATCTAATTTTGTGAAGGATAAATGCAAATTGACTCAAAACTTCAGGCCGCGGTGGCGAAGTGTGAGCTTTGACAGCTTAATCATCCTCGAATCCAGGGACACCGGCTCGAATCTAGCCTAGGTGGGTTGAAATTTATTTTTTGGCGGGCCTATGGTATGAATCTAGACTTTACTATTCTAGTTAGGATAGGTTTGGTTGTAGAATGACCAGGCAGGTGGTAAGGGAGAAAAAAATAATCAAAATCTCTTCCATTGAACTTCCCGTAGACTTTTCGAAATATATAATTTAAATGTTAGATATGGATCTAATTGCCGAATCAAGATTGGTCAACGGTGGACAGCCAGAAAGAATTGTGGCATGTGAAGAAGGTAATCATACATCCTAGGTTTCTTCAGTTCAACCCAACACATTTGTTGTATATCAGGCATGCAACAAGGAAGGAAGCTTTGACAGTTTAGAAATTGTAGTGTAATATATATATTTCAATTTTTGGAACAACTTAGAAATAGTTAGAAATGCAACTCTAGGTATGGTGGTGGAGTTATGGTTGATCATAAAACTAATTGCAGGAGAAGTTGGTGAGGGTGCATTAAACAAAAACAAAAAGCAATTAATATATTCTGATATTTGCCTAAGTTTTAAAACTTCATAATGATGAAAATCGTGAAGGTCTCAACATTAGATGTTTTGTGACTTACGAGATCTTCACACTTACCCTGACGAAGGCCTCAAACTTATCCGAAACGTCAGCATATATTAAATAAATCTTCCTATTTGAATGTTTTTTCTGATCTTACACCCAATTTACTTTTTAACTCTCATTATGGTTTGGTTGGTTGTTACCAGAGTGGAATGTCACGATCCATTTCGCCGTCGAGAAATGAAAAGTAGCTGACCCAGGTGGGAATCGAACCCATAACGTTCAGAATCGGGAATTTTGGGACCCACGCCTCAACGTTCTCAGCCATTCGGTCCTCTTTATTGTGAATAATCATACATTTGAAAGACGAGATCGTCGTACATTGCAGATGTGAACTGTACATGACTCTTAGGTCCTTACACTAAAATTTGGTAGCTTATAGGTCCTTTTATTAGAATAGGTGCCTTCAACTAGAATTTGGCTTTCTGCACTACCTAAATTTCTTGTCATTTCTGTTTACCTTGGTCACGCAGTAGTAGTATCAAACAAACAACATTAAATCCCTTTTAATTAAGATATAAATTGAATATTGCCTACCATAATTCTATTCTATTCTGGATTTTTGTCACTTGCAATGTTATCTTCGTTTTCCGGAGGTCTCCCATGAACTCAGAATCCCTGAAAATTTCTTGAAATCGAATTAATGGGAATATGTGTCATTCTTGTCACAGGGATTCGACTGCAAAGTATGTTTAAAATTAAATCTTCGAGTGCAGTTTAAAATCTTATTTCCTTATATAACAGTCTCTTTCCATATACTCACAGCCATAAAATTAAAGCCATTGTATTTTTAACAATTAAGTGTATTGATTTCAATCGTCAATTGGTAATTAATACTAGAAAATCTGTAAATTATCCTCCAAACTTCGACCAGATCAAAGAAGCTGTTTTTGAAATACAGGCATGTCAAAGAAAATACGTAAATTGCGCATTCTCAAGCGGAACCATTTTTTGAATAGAGTGGGTGAAACTAGATAAAAATGTTACTTACTCAATAATTCAGACACCAATCCTTAATTTACCTCCAACTTTGATCTATATCGAGCATGCTCACGTTTTATTGATTGGAGGGTATCAAGCAAGATTCGTTCTTACAAATGTAAGAAGTACTTGACTGGATGGAATTCGATTGATACATTATAATTTTTTCATTGATCCACATCTTCCAATTTTGACCTTAATCGAAAAATCAGTTTTTGACTAGTGTAGGAGAAAAAAACATTTATGCTTGAATATGCCAAATGAGAGAATGGAGTATGTTAAAATCGATGTACGATAATCTAGATAACAACCCGCATTATTTCTGAAAATCGGATTAACAGCAGAGGATGATATGCCTGTCCCAGATATTGGTATAGATTTAACTGCAGAAAGACCAATATTGTTCTTGATGTCTTAAATGTAGAACAAGAGAACAACATTATGGATTGGGAACACAATTTTTTAACCTCAGAATACAAAGCTTCCCTTGGCAGTTACCAAGCAAAAGATTGACCCAATAAATTCAGAATGTTGATGGAAACACAAATTAGCAAAACTAATTAATAATCTAGGTCAATAGGTCTACGGCAGTGTTTGTTACTTCATCACTAGGATAACTTGTTTAAAAATATTATATCATACAAAAAATTATAGAAATGAATCTAAAGTTCAATCAGTTACATCCATATAATAGTAATTTGTATACTCTGGAATCACTCAAACAAACCAGTTTGGAGATGACCATGCTGCTAAGTCGAACATTTTATTTAAAAGAGACATTGTGGAGTGACAATTCAGTTAAGTAATTTAATTGTCCTGAGTGTCTGTGGCTCTAGTGCCCCCTTTCAGTTTCCACTGGCTCCCAATATCGGTGCACTGCTGAGAAAGAGGCACTTGGATCCTCTGGAGTTCTGCGTTGCCTTCCACATGCAGAGAATAAAGCTTGCTTGGCCCAGAGTTTCCAGGGCAAATATAAATGTTGTACATAGGTATGAATGTGTTCAATTAGATTAATTTTATTTTTACTTATTTTTCTAATTTATTTATGGTGAATGCACCAGTTAGGTCCCTGTCCGGTGATGGATTATAAATGTAAATAATAAGGTTCCATTTTTTTCTAGATTGAAGAACAATGCCCTCTAATGACAACTGTATAAAAAAAGTTCATTATTTATTTATAGTTATTTCTCTATTATATATTGTATGAATGAATAATTTTAACCTTAATACTTATTGCCCTCCAAGTATAGGGGCACAATGCAGATTGTATTATTATTATCTAATAAAAAAAAGTGATTAGTAGTATATTTGTAATTAAAAATAAAAATTAATTTTAATTAAAGGCAACATATAAACAATAAAATTATTTTTCAGCTGCACTCGCTTGATATATATTTTAAAAGAGTAATTCAAAGCTGCTCAAAGTTAAGAATTAATTTTTTTTTACAGATTATGAATATTTCATCTTTATAAAAAGTAAAAATTCTATAAAAATAAAAAAATAAAATAAAAGTTACAAAATTAATCTAAAGCTAATGGAAATGTGAAGTATAAAACAGAACAACTATTTCAATAATAATTTATTTCTAGGCTCAAAATATAAAATAGATTTTACACAATTATACAAGCAACAATATAATAAACTATTGGACATAACTTGGTTTTAAAATTAAACTATATTCCTATGACAGTAGTGCTTCATTCTTTTTAAGATGCTTAATTGAGCAGTTTTATCACAAAATTAAGGCATTTCAACCTAAAATATATATAACAATAAAATCAATTTAAAACAATAATAGAAAAAATATTTACAATTTTAAGATTAACACTTCATAAAAACGTTTTAATTTTGATTTTAATTACAACTTAGAGGATAAAACAGTTTATCAACAAAATAATTAACTTTTAACTTTTTAAAAACTAAACAGAGGAAAGTAAATAAAATAAATATCAATGAACTTTTAAATTGCAACTTACTATACACAAATATACAATTCTCTTTTATAAACACTTGATATGGTCAATACAACAATAGATACACTAACAGCCGAATCATGAGTTCTAAATTATGAAGCCATCAGTTCGAGAACCCATGCACTACCATTATAGGATAAGTAGTGTTAACAAACAACAAAAAATAAAATATGTATTTATAATAATATATACATATACACATTTACAGTATATCATTTAAATGGCCTTTCTAATTGACAAAACCATTATTTATAAAATGTAACATTCACATTATCTGATTCTGTTTTTTAAATATATGTATATACATTAATTCATGTATATAAATTTCATATTACACAATGTAATCGTCTCTTATTTAAATAGTCATATAGGCTTGGTCACAACACATAACTTAATTAAAACTAACTAATAACTAATAAAGCACTTGTGAGAGGATGAATTACTGTTTTGGACGGTATGCTATAATAATGAACTCGATGTCATGGGTCACAATTCCAAAGATCGAAAGTACTGGCGGCAGAACATCGATGCAATCGTTGGTGGTTGATCACATCTAAGGTAGAGCTTTGGATCCTTCTCTGGTAATTTGTCATAAGCTGCTATATATTCACGATCATATGCAGCTGTAACAAATAAAATTATAAATGATCTGCCAATAATGAATGAATTTTGCTAAGACTAAGTTGAACATTTATGTTATCTTTATAGTTAAATAAAGATTTTGGAATTTTTCTAAGGTATGACTATTACTGGTACCGACCCTCTATCAATTCCTAGAACAATTGAATTTAGGGATGTCCATCACTAGTGCAAGAAAGTGTAGTTTTTTTAATGGAGATTATACCTGCATAACTGAATATTTTTTCAATTTTAAAGTTTTAAGAAAAAGGAGATCCTAGAGATTCTAAATGTCCAACGGAGATGTTTACAACTATAATAATTACAGGGGCATAAGCCAAAAATTTCCTTGGCTATGTCCATCACTGGTGCTCTTACCCTGAATTAAGAAAAGGATAACAAAGCATTAAAAATTCACTATTTAAACAAACATTACCTAGATCAATATTTTCTTTGCCGAGAGCAGTAATTCCAAGAAATAATATTTCTCGGTATAATGAATGTCCACGGCCTTTCAGTTTTTGTCTTTCTACAGCCAAGAATTTAAGAGGTTCACTTAAATTACAACACTGAAGACAAGATATAACCTTTTGCATGACACTGCAAACATAATAAATAGACAGAAATTAAAATTTAAAAAATAAATAATAGGATAAAATAATAAAAATCAAAACAAGTAGCCCAGCTGTCAAGAATTATTTACTGATTCAGTTTACCTTTTCGGAACTGATGTTCTGTCGGTTACTAAAGCACTTACAAGTGAACTTTGTTCCTTGTCGTCATTCCAGGATATGTACATTGGTTGACCAACCTTAAAAATAAATAAACTCGATAAAATAAAAAGAAATAATCCAATAAAATAAAATAAAGTAATGGGAAAAAAACCTAATGCAATCCATAATAATATAACAAACCTCATCATGAAGGCGAGCATTATGCCACATTGTTGAGATTAGAACATTTGATGAATTGGCTGAATCCCAAGAATGATCTGGGGTTGCAGAAACAATGGCACTTCCTAGAGCAAGACCTGGTAGATGAGATTCAACTCCAATTCTTGTGAACATCCAAACCTACACAACAAATAATACTGAAATATATATAAAATGCATTGAAAGGATTGCTTTATTTTATTTTATTTTTTTCTATAACATATTCAATACTTGGCAACTAACAAATATAATAAAAATAAGTGTCTAAAACAGCAACAAGAGGTTATGAAAAGATTACCATATTCCAGTATATTATTGGATGTTCGTCGACAAACTTTGGCTGAGTGAGGCATGTATCACCTTCAGCAGCCAATATGGATTCAAATTCTTTCCTCAGAACTAGAGGATTCAAATAAGGCACAGTTATCGGTTCACAAGTTTGAGGTTCTGATTTGTCTTTTGAACCATTAAAAGAATTTTCTAATAAACTTGTTTTGTTAGAACCTGTAGAAATCAAATTTAAATTAGCTTCTCTTGTCAGATATGGTAGTAATTTATTTCAAAATGGAATTAATAATTACGATTAACTGAGAAAAGTAGCATCTAATAAAAAACAACACTCAACTACCTAAAGAGACAGTTGATATTTTTCTTTCTGATTCTACAGATGGCATTGGAGAGTTCCTAAAGTCTGTAACGGTGACAGAAAGCAATGGCACTGTTGCTTTATCACAGAACTGACACCTGAAGAAGAAAACAGATTGTAAGAATAATAATAGAAGAAATGCTAACTGGAATATATAAATTAAAAGAGAAATACTTCGTATTGAGGTTCGAATCTTCTGGGATCCAACCGGCCATTATCTCCTCATCGTAGAGAATACAAGAGCAGTTGTGGCATTTGGAGCAGGTGGTCATGGTGACCTGAAGGGCAATTGGGGTCGAAGGATCCCTTTGCTGTTTTGGCAAATGGATACATAACTGAGAGGCCCATGGTCCGCTTTCACCTGTAAATGGTATTTTTAACAACTTAATATATAATATAAATAAAAGACGAAAGGCTATCTGATAATGATATATAATATAATAGAATATGATAATGATATATATTCATGCCTTATGTGATAAATAAAAATAGCTTTGTCAGAAAAGTAAACTTCCATGCCACTTCAGACTATTTACAAAAAAAAAAAAAAAAATTATAGACTTTAAACTAATAGAATTGATACTGTTGACATGCAATACATTAAAAACTTCACATTTTATTAAGCATGCCTCATCCTTCAATAGACAACTTACAGTGCTTCAACAATACTAACATTGATTCTTTTGTATAATACATGTACATGCACATATTCATAGTGTATTATAATGTCTTTATCTAAATTTATTAAATTATTTTTATTTATTCTTATCATTAAAAAAAATGATCAAACAATGTCAACCATATAGTTTCATAATTAAGGTAAATTATTATCAGCAATTATCATCTTGCCCTCCTGCAGTTTTTAGAACAAATGGTAAATGGTTTTTTCTGTCACATTAATTAAACATAACTTAATTAAATTCTTACAGAACCAATGTAATATACTGCAGATCTGAAATGCCTGATAAATGAAGCATTACTTTCATTTGACCATTTATAGAACAATCCTCAAATTGAGTAATTAAAAAATTATCTTATTGAAAATAAATACAATAATATAAGTATACGTATACATTTGTTGAAACATAACTTCCAAAGGACTTGGGGGATTTTAATGATGTTTTACATACATAATGATCCGTATTTAACTCATTCAATACGGTTATCATATTTCCCAACTTTCGCTACAAACTATGCAATAAACGAAATGATTTAGTTTTGACTATTATTGTCTTTTAACATGAACTACTTTATTTTTTGTTAAATGCAAGTTTACAAATGTTACAAAAAATTGTTTAAAGAGTGTGATTAGTAGAAAGAATTTATTTTCAGTTCTTTGTGGGTTTTCCTAAAAATGGTATATTTTTTTTTTTACAAATTAAATCCTTCTGAAAACGCTAGATGAGGAAGGCTTACCTGTACGACTACAGAGCGTAGTATACACCTGAAAGTAAGGCAGATCAAAAGCTCACCGTAAGGAATGGGTAAATGAAGTAGAGGAAATAGTAAAGTAATGTGTGAAAATAATATTGAATTATTTTAAAGCAATTAATTTACTTAAGTCAATTTTTATTATTTCTTGTTTATATAGTGGTTTTGAGGTATATTTAAAACAAGTGATTCAATTTTATGGTACAGATTTTTAAAGTAGGTTTTAATTTATTTTTGAGTAAAAAATAACTTAGAATACAACCTTTTTGTCTATAAAAACCTGCATTTATAGTTCTAAATTCTAAGATTATAAATAATTATTAGAAAAAAAATAAGCTTGTTTTCATAAAAACTTTTCCATCGTGCACTAAAAAAGAAAAAGAAAACTATTTTGTGTTGCAAAACAGTATTCAAACATCTAAAGGCAAATAGGATGAATGTAAATAATGTTTGTTTTTTTTCATTGAGGATTTTAATATAGTTTTAATGATGTTAACTGCTAACTATGTTTATTTAAACCAATTAATCAATAGCAGTGTATAAAAAATAATCAATGTGTATAAAAATCAATCATCAGATATTGTGATACAGACTAAAAATTAGGATATGATAAACAGAATAATTGAGCATTTTTTTATTTTAACATTTTATGCCATTTGCACATGTTCTGCAGCACACCCAGCAAATTTGATATAATAGACATTAGCTGTGAGCTTGCTTGATTAGTTAATAAAATATATATAATTAAATTGATAAATAAAAAACCATAAATTGATTTATTTAATAAAAATCATAATTTTTGTGAGTAGTATGCAGTGCTGGAGATGATATTGTCATTTAAATAATAATTCAATTAGAATCAATAAAAATATCAATTATTGAATCTCATTTTTTACTGCAGATAGGGCAGGAACAGCTATTTACCTTACAGCTAAAGGATACAAATCTAATCTAGCCATAGTCTGAAGATCAACATTTATCACATGGGTTCGCCAAAAATAAGATTCAATCCTAATTGAAATATATGATGAACAAGTAACATCATATATTTTTATTTATTAAAATGAACGATTTATAATAAATATCCAACATTTGAAGTGCTATCAGGTTATCTAAGAATTAAAATGACCAAAAAGGTCATATAAAATAAACATGCGAAGAAGTAATCGTTCCTGCATAATAAATAAAGTCGGAGTGTACCTAGATTGGTTGTACTGCCTTTTCGACTACCATCACTAAACCAATCCATAATGTTACTTCCCCAGGAGATGTCTGGATGTTGCCCAATGTTCAAAGGTGAAAATTCTGAAGAGATTTTTCTCCTACCACTTGTTACTTCATCACCATATTCGCTTTCATCTTCATACAAGCAGGCATCTCTCTCAAGAGTGCTTCTCCTATGAAATTCGAATTTTCAAATAATCAGTCATAATGTTAACTTAAATATCAAACTACAAATTTTAAATAAAATTAATGAAATGAAATAGATGTTAATTCTAGAGGTATGATTAAACTAGAGAGGGAAGGTTGAGATTCATTCCATGGATCTTAACTCTTGGTTAAAAACAAACTGAGCGTAATGAAAACAAATAGAATTTTTTTTAGCACACATTGAAAAGAGACTATATATCATCCTTACAATGAAAAGTACAAATTATCACCCTAAGTTATATATTTATTTAAAAGATTATGTGGACTACCTTCTTAGTTGGCACTCTTTCATTGTAGCCAAGAGAGTAAGTTAAATCTTATCTTTAAATGATTTTCGTATTTACAGCTCGCTAAATTTCATTTATAGTTCACTAAATTTCATTTAGTTTTTTAATCTCATTTAGATTAACTCGATAAGAAACTTGAATATTTTGCACAACCAGAATGAAAAAAAAGCACAAATTTCAAATGTTCTCATTATATACATATATATAATGTATCATTTTTAATAGTAATATAGATATACATATATATTTTTTTAATTCAACTGCTTCCTTACCATATAGCATTGCACTAATATTAGGTTAAAATAAAACTGGACTAGTAAAATAAGGATTTTAGTTGGCATTATTAACGTTGGAAGCTTCATTTCATTCTAGATGTATGATATCATAAATTACTAAATGATAAACTTACTGGCTGCCAGCTTTAACTGGAGTACTATTTGCTGATATAGCTTCCTTAATCTCATCAAATTTTTTCGCTACTGAATTTGCAGCAGATTTGAGACTGCTTAAGCCACCCATAAGAAGCTCATTAGACTTCTTCGAAGTTAAACTGCTGGGACTGTGGGCACAAAAAAAAACCATAATCACTAAAGTTTAAGTTATTTTATCTTCTTAGATGGATATTAATGTCTTAAGAAATTTGGTATTATGGGATCAAAAAAAAAATCCAAGAATAATGACACAGTATTAAAAATAAACAGACTACAACAAAATTAGATTGACAAATAGACAATAATCTTAAATAAAAAATTCTTCTAAATCATTGTGGTTTTGAAAAGAAGGGCACTAAAATAAATATTGAAAACTTCATGATGAGAAATTCATGAAGTTTAATCGAAAAAGCTTTTGGAACACTATTGTTTTTATAAGAAACTGAAACAGTATCAGAAGCCATAATCATTGAACTTTAAAACATAGAAAATGGAAAATGCTCAGGAAAAGAGTTCCAAAAATCATTCAGAAATAAGAAAAATAAACCATAATGTGCAAATATTTTACGTTCAATCCAAATATTTGAAAACAAAATTGCAAAAACCTGGAGGATCAAAAACTTGTGTTTGTTATTATTACATTTGATATATAAAAGGGTTCGAGTGATTTTAGTGCAGTTACTGTGTTTTTTCATCGATAAATAAAGTCATAATTCAAAAAAACGTTCCTCAAAGTTCAGCTCCATAAAAAATATACTTAGTGACTTTTTGCAATAAACTGCCAATATTTTCAGATTTTTTGTAACCTAAATAATTAAATATTTATTAATTCAAGTGAAAAATTAATGAAGACTGCACAAAAACTACTGGAGCACGCCGGTCCCCCATCTGTGGTCAAACCATTTGTTAAATTGTCATAAGACAGAAAAAATTAGAGGAGTAGTCAAAAACAATCCAGAAAACGAAAAGTATCCTCCCTCAACATAATTACATAATTATTATTACTATCATTTTATTATTATTATTAAAATGCTAATTAAATTTACCTTATATGACTGAATCCAAGAATCTTAAAATTAATATGCAATAATTACTGTGCAAACAATTAAGTAAAAGGTGCTTCTAGCAAAAATGGATGTATAAAAATCATCAATAACTATTCCAACTCAATTGCAAAAAAAAAAATAATAAATACAAACAAAAAATAATATATATACATAATAACTATTTAAGTAGCAAATTGGTTAAGGTTATAAAAATGACATGCATTAAAATAAACATACCAAAAAATGAACAAGAAAGGAATATAAATCAGTATCAATCATAATTTTAGTTCAAGTTAGTTAGTTCAAGGATATAGTAGACTGGCTGAGATAGGTCAAGGTGACCTTGTTCACCTAAACCGATTTATAATAATTTTATTTGATCATTTAATCAATGGTCAAGCATCATAAAGACAATATTCAAGAAAGCAGTTTGAAATAAATAAAATTATTTAATGACCATCATTGATATTCCTTAATTGATTAATGCTAACCACTATCAATAAAAAAATAAAATGGCATTGAAAAAAAAAATGTATCTACCTGAGACTTGTAATAGCACTCTCAATCATCTGGGTGCTGATCCTAATATCAGTGGCTTTGCGAAGACTAAATCTTCCAGGGGAATATCGGCTGTGGACATCACTATTGTTATTGTGCAAGCTCTACTCAACCGAAATTTTAACAATTGAAAATTGTTATAATTTAAGGATATGCATTAAGTAAATATTCCTTAAAATCAATTCATTTTTATATAGTTCAATATTCGAAATTTATGAAATTATCATTCATAAATCATTGGACAGCAACAAAAGAAATAAAGAATGATGATTGTATCAATTAAACTAACATCATATTCACCATTTAATAATAAAAAAATTAATTTTTTGAAATATATTTCAATGGCTGGGAACAGTACTTATGATTAAAAAAAGAAACTTGTATTAACATTTTCAATAGTAAATAATGTTTATGAAAAATAAATTCTATAAAGTATAAAATTTAAAAGAAAAGTTCCATCAGTGATAGTTAGAAATTGTTGGTACAAACATTTTATTGAAAGGTTAAGTGGATAAAGGTGATAAGGGATATATATTTAATAATTATTTCTTCCATTTGCATAAACTCATTTGATTCATAACCAAGTAGATAGAGGGGCTCTTTGATGATACATAACTGCCTTTTAGTCAATTTACGGCTACTTTATTTGGAGGTTATTGAAAAAATATATTTCTTCTCACCTTTGGTTTAACCTGGTGATGTCAAGTATTCATAACAACCAATTATTTAAGTAGCCAGTTTTTAATGATCCCTTCTTACAAAGACCTACATCCACTAATTGTTTATGAAACATTGGAAAAATTTAGACAACAATCCATTTCAAAATTGACCTTGCAAGCAAAACCTCTGTTTTGAAGTTTGAAAACCTTACATCCATAATAGTAACAATAAATTCACCATGATATTAGTCACAGTTTAACACTTTTTAAGAACTTGAACTAATGTTCTAAATGCTAAGTACTGAAAACTGCTTACAATATAAAATGTCTTCTAAGATTTTTTTTACTTTTCAGAAACATGTATAAAATTAAGATTAAACAAAAATTCATGGGAAGATTTTTTATTATAGTAGGAAAATTGCATACTCTGATGTATTTTTTAAAACAATACAACATTCTATCCTGAAAAGTAATTTGTAATTTGATAGGTGAAAACAGGTTCTTCCATTTTATAGTTGAATCTTCCACAGTGAAAATTCAACTATAAAATGGAAGAACAATAAGAGCTTGCAAAATTAATTACTCCACACATCTTGCTTAAAAACAAAGAAATAAATCAACCTGTAATATTTTCTTACGCGATCAGAGAAGATAAATTTTCTTATCACCACAATCTTGACATTTCTCTACCTAGTTATACGAAACAATTGGTTTTGCTTCCCAGATTACTTGTTTTTGCATTATTAAGATAAAATTAGTTGTGAAATGAATTATAACAGAAAACAATTGGAAAACAACAAACCTGGGTGAAAATAATTTGTTTTCATTTACTTATATTTTACAAAGAGAACTAGTATTTAAGTGCAATTTAAAGTTTAACTACCGATTCATTTTTTAACTGACAAAAAAAGGTAATATTTTACCAACTGCATATCCTTTTTTATGTGAAAATAATAAACAAACTTAGACAATCCAAGCAAGAAAAAAAAAAATCATTACAAAATCATAATAATATCATCAAATGAAGCATGCACAACTAAAAAAAAAAAACATGCTGCATTATTTTCAAAAGAAAAAGACTCTCACGTGAATGGTAACTTAAAGTTGGTAAAAGTTGATTGCACTGGAGGGTTCTCAGCTGGCATGGTCGAAGATCTGTGAAGAGATTTAGTCCTTGGTTCAGTTTCTTCTTCAGAGTCCTCCTGGTTAGTGAAGGTCGCACTACGCACAAAAGAACCCCAATCCCCTAACCGTCTATCAAACAGAACTGGATTGCCGGACTGATCGAGTTCTATTTCAGACTTTGTCCGAACTACTTCACATTTAATGTTAGTTTCTTCTTGATAGTTGTCGTCAGCTAATAGAGCACCTAAGGGATCATTTTCGGTAACAGGAGTCCTACTCGGACTTTTAACAGGAGACCGGTTCAAATTACTATCACTTTTCACTTGAGTCATGCTACCAAATTTAGTAGGCCCATTTTTCATACTGACGTTTTCACTTGATGTTTTCTGTAGGCGGGAACCGAAAGGATTCAGTATTTTATGCCTCTTCGGAGTGATTATGCCATTAATTTCTTCAACACTACCTCCTCCAAGACTGCCTAAATATAAAAAAAAGATATACTTTAAATCCTATAATAGGTAACAAAATATTAGATAGAGGAGGATTTTCAAACTTTTTGGCCTGCAGAACACATTGAAACCACCACTAGTCCTACAGGACACAGTTCGTGATGAAAAAAGGAAAAAAAAGATTGTTATATAAATGACTATTCAGTTGTGAAATGAGCTATCTAAGATAAATAACTCATTCAATAAAAGTTGTAGAACCTTGTGTATCAATCATTAACTAAATTTCATCTTTTTAATGTGTTATCGATGAATCTCCAGAGAGTTAATGAGTTCGCATATCTGGGATCTCTGGTAAATAAAGAAAACAAAGAAAACCTAGAGATCAAGAGAGGAATAGCAGTGGCAAACAAGGGCTATTTCTGCTTAAATAAGCATTTCAAAACCAAACTCATCTCTCGCAGCACAAAGACACAGCTTTATAAAACGCTCATTCGTGTGGCTCATTCTGATAAGGCTGATGTATAGCTCTGAAGCCTGGACCATGACCCAAGGAGACGAGCGAGCCCTAGCGTTATTTGAGCGGAAAGTACTCTGCAGAATCTATGGTCCTGTGCATGATGAACAGAATTGGAGGATTGGACACAACACAGAGCTTTACAATCTATTCAAGGAGCTGGATATCATAAGAATCATAAAGCTTGCAAGACTGTGATGGGCAGGGCATGTGGCGAGGATGCAAAATGATGAAATCTCCCCCCCAAAAACTATGGAGAGCAATGAACAAGTAGGAAGGAAAGTAGGAAGACCACAGCTGCAATGGCAGGATTGTGTGACAAGGGATGCACATGCACTACTTGGCGTATCAGCTTCTTTCAGTTTCATTATATTCCACCTCTTTTGTGCAGCTGATTTACATAGATTCTCGCCCTAATACGAGCAATGATCAAATAGTGGTCAGAATCTACATTTGCATCACTATATACTCTATTGCTTATTAGATTAGATCTATGTCGCAAACTAATTAGTAGATGGCCTATCTGATTGAATGTAATTCCATCAGGTGATTTTCATGTGACCTTACGGATTCGTCGTCCAGGAATCATGTTTCGAGATGCAGCAAAATTTACAACTCTTTTCCATTGTCATTGCACTCTTCATGAATCCTATGGAGACCAATGATTGGTATGTATATTTGTTCCTTCCTGATTTTAGCATTGAAATCCCCCAACTGGATCTTTGTGTCACTCCTAGGACATGCGTCATGAGCTCTTTCTAATATGTGTGATAGAAGTTCTCCTTCTCCTCGTCACTCGATACTTCGGTAGGAGCATGACAGCTGATAAGGCTGTAATTATAAAACACTCCTTTGATACAAAGAGTACAAAGTCGTTCATTAATGGGAAAGAATCCAATAACTTGATGAAATATTAATTTCATATTAATGAAAGGAACATAACCTACAATAACTCTTAAAAATACTTCCGAAATTACTTCCTATAACTGTCGCGTAAATGGCCAACATTTTATTAGAATATTAAACATAACTTTATAGGTTGCCAATCATTTGAAAAGCTATAACAACGGTCTTTATAATTGGAAAATTTTGCTTAAAAATAAAAAAAATTCATCACATCAAATCTTTAGTGTTTATCAGCAATCAACTTTTTAAAAATAAGAGGCAATACCATCATTCTTCTATTTCCAACATCAATATGTTGGCAAATGTTGATTTTAATTTTGTTGATATGTTTAAATCTTTTCGTACTTTAGTTTCATCTTTTGTCCCCAGGATTAGAGGGAAAAAGATCTGCATATCTGCAGCAGAGCAGTGGAGGAAGGGACATTACTGTTTGCTTCTATGTGGTTACATCAGTTAAATATAGTGAATATGAGGGCAGGATGGCCGGAGTGGGTATAGGAGATAGGAGAAGACAAAAATATATATTGTAATGTAAATACTACATAGTGATTTTACTTTTGTCAAAAATGGACAAAGACAGATGGAAGGGGAAGCAAGTGCCATATGTTAAAGAGAAGGTAACTAGCCGGCTAGAAATGAGGATTGAGAGGAGAAAATGTGACTAACAAGTAGTGAGTGTCAATGAACGGATAATAGAAAATTGAAAGAAGATTGTAGAAGTTGAAGACAACAATATAAAGGAGGATTCACTGCAGAACAGGGTGAATGAAATATAAATAGTGACAGTTCGAAAGCGTGCCAAGAGTAGATCCCGACAAAAGAATGGGGATTCATAATTATTTTATATAAAATTATTGTATAATATATTTGAGGAATGTGTGTGTCAACCCAACCTGAGAAATAATTATTGTGTGAAATAAATATAATTTGATTCAGAAACTGTTTATTTTACTTTTCAAAGCAAACGTAACCTAACAACATATATATTGGATATATTTGAATTTCATTAAATATATATTTTAAAAACATAGTAAGCCTTAGCAGAATAAATCAATAAGAAAAAAATATATACATACCTAAGTTTTCAGTTGACGATTCACAACTATCAGAAATGGCCATAGAAAATTCTTTCATCTTCCGAAGATTCAAACTGCCTCTTCTGTTAGAAAGGTTGGACTGGCCATTTTTGCTTACACTTTTCGGAAGTTTAGGTTTCATAGAATCTCCTGACTTTATAGTTGGAGGCATTTCTTTCTTGAGCGAATGTAATTTTTCTAATATACCAGCATCATTCGCAAAACTTTCAGATCTAACCAAAAACAAATAAATATAAGTACATCAATAAATTACCAACACAGAAAAAAAGAAATAAATCAAATTTACTAACCTTATAAGCATTTTATAACTATTATCATTGCTAGAAGGTGGTTTAGGACTTGTTGGCGTATGGCGAAGTTGATTATGAGTAAATTCAGAACAAGATCCACTGCGATAATAGCGCCTGTTCAAGGGAGGTACCCCGACAGGTGAATCTAACTGATCAATCTCTAAGTTCTCTTCTTTTAATGGACCACCAACTCCAGTTATCAAAAGACCAGCACTACTTTCGACTGAAAAATAAGATAAAAGTTAATAAATTAAAATATTTAGAGAATAGATAAAAGAATACAGAACGAAAAGATGAAAAATGTAGATAGCTTTTTTTTGGTTTTAAGGAAATAGAAATGTAAGAAAAGGATGTATTTCTGTCAGAAACTAGGATAAAGACAATTCAACTCAGTATAGCAATAAGAGACACGATAGGACCTGGGAAACATGAAGGTGATTATAAAAAAAAAAAAATTATAAGTCTTATCCTCCAAGTCCATCTATATCTCTCTGCACAATAAACAACCATAGTCAAAGTAGATGAAAACAAGTGAGGATACTAGGCCTGCCAGGTATTTCGAGAAATGGAATGGCACATCTTAAGATATTGTGCAAGGACAGCTATGAATTTTTGTTTGATCTAGGAAAGATTATCTATATTTCCAGAAAAGATGTTGATCGAAAATATGACACAAAGGACTTTGATAGTGGAATGGAAATTAATGGGTTGATTATTGGTATAAAATAAGAGTTAATAAGGGAGGGTACTAAGGAGGTGCTAGGAACCGTTTAAATTTATTTTTTACAAAATTCAGCCTTAAGTAATTGTTTACTTCCTATTCCTAAGATTAGCATCTCTGAAATAATAATAATAATATTTTATTTATTCTGGGAAGAAGTCCCTTTAGAATAACAAATAAGGACAGAAATGTGGGCTTTTGAGCCTCAGAGATATAAATATGGATTTACAAAGTAAAAAAATAGATATAATAGAAAATATAAGTTATCTTCTAACAAATCAATTAAGAAAACAGAAAAAAAATGAAATGAAAATAATTGCATTAATTAATAATAATCAATTAATGATATATATATATATATATATATATATATATATATATATATATATATATATATATATATATATATATATATATATATATACATATTTACAGAAATGTCTGTTTACAATTTTATAGGGACTGGAAAGGTAATGATTGAATAGGCGGGATTTAAAAGTAGGGAGAGCATGGTAACGATGGATGGAGTTCCATAAGGATGAGTATCGAATAACAAAAGATCTATCAAAAGCAGCGGTTCAGTGGGCCATTATATATAAATCTGAAGACCGGGAACAGGTATTGCAGGAGTGAACAGAGGATTTAAATTAAAGAAGCTCAGAGATGTATGAGGGACAGAGGGAGGGAATTTGGAAGGAAAATGACTTGTCAGGCAATACTGTTGTAGGTAGGAAATAGTGTCATATATTGATGTCATCAGCATATAAGGAATAAAGTGAGTGGTTAATGGAATCAGGAATATAATTAATGTAGACAGAGATAAGGATCGATAAGAGTGAGGAGCCCTGAGGAACACATTGTGATTGTCGAAGGAAGAAGGAAAGAGATTTATTTGGAATGAAACAAGAAAAGAAGAAACAATTTCAAATGTTATTTGATATAAAAAGAGTTTGGAAAGAACGATCTTATCACTAATTGAACCAAAAACTTTTGCAAAATTTAAAAGAGCTAAGAAAGATATTTTCTGATTGTCTGTGGAGAATTGAAAGTTAAATTTATTAGATTTTTTTGACTAAGTAGAATAATTATTTATGTTATAAATATTAATAAATAATCTAATAATTACACCATAACTATACTATATTTTAGAAAGCGGAGAACAAAGGTTTATCTCCCTCTTAACATAAGTCTGAGGGAGATAAATCTTTATATAAAGTAATTAATTTTATACAAAGAAAAATATAAAAAGATAAATAAATTTATTTTCTATTTAAAACAATATTAGATGTATCACCTACTACATCTTTAATTTCTACCTGAAGATAATATTCCCAAGTGTAAATAAAATAATAAAAATAGAAATATGTTATAAATTAAAAAAAAACAACAATTACATGGAGGTTGTTTGAATGTAGATGAAGGATTGAGAAGAGGTAATACAGCAGGTCTAACAATACTGCCTCGGCAGGAACGAAACTTGTCAAACACAGCAAATCCTTCACAATTAGTCACATTGTTTTCTGAAAAAATTAAATTAAATAAGGCATTATAATAATAACTAGATATCAAAACAAAATTAAATCAAACAAGCTTAAATTTACTTTAATAAATTAAAGTATTAAGATTGCTTCATAAAAAAAACCTCTCTTTTTGTGTCCCTAAATTGAAATAACATAAATAAGTACAATTCAGGTTCTCAATATTAAAAAAATTATAATAAAAGTTGTTTTCATTAACTAAAAAGAGACAAGAATTTTCGAGGCTCCATAACAGATTGATACCAAATAATAACAATTTAAATTGTAACATAAACTTGATTAGGTCATCCATATCAAATAGTTGTTAAAGAAGTGTCAAAGCTTAAATAAATCAAAGTTGCGTGAATGTAGTTTAAAGGTTCTGTTATCCATCTAACGATATAGAATGTTTAAAACAACTAGTCAAATATCCTAATGGCCAAGTTTAATTTATCGTTGTGATACAATATTGAACTGCTTAGTCCACTTTAATAAAGCTAGCAGGATATTTAAGACCACATTTGAATTGAGAAACTCTGTATCTATAAGTTGATCTTGGTTTATATCATGGGTGGTAGGCCTGTGGTTTTTCAATATTACAAAATAGAAAAAAAAAAAAAAAAAAAAAGATGGCCTACACAAATATCGGGTCGTTTGGCCTATATGACCTCGTTATTTTGACATTTTGGGAGTGAATGTCACACCAAACCACTAGCCCGAAAGATTTTTTTTTCATATGCATATAACAATAATTAATTTGAAAAAAAGAAAGAAAGAAATTAATTACCTATGTGAAATAATGTTTAAGTGGTTCTTGAAGTCCTGTTAAATGTAATTAAACGAACAAGAATAATTTAAGAGATAGTTTTTAATATTTTTTTTCTGTAAAACATGGTTATATTTTACCATTTTGGGGGGGAAGGAAGGCTTCAGCCCGAAAGCTCCTCCTCCCCCCGTAGATCCGCCTGTGTACCAAACAGCCCAACATTTTTGTAGGTCACATTTTTTATTTTATTTTTTTATTTTGTCATGATATTATCATACGATTCAAGTGGAAAACAAATGGGTATTCATGAATTTGTAGTATCTAATTAAATAAAAATAGTTTGCTGATCTCCAGATTGAAAATACCCCAATTACGAGAATTTTCGCAAATGACATATTTGTAGGTTAAGGTCAGATAAAGCTGTTTATGAAGTTTCAGACGGATGTTAAGAATTTTATAAGAAGGGGTCTGCACCATGGACAATGTCGAACCATTATATTTTAATGTTGCTACTTTCATTTATCACTGAATACACACACCCAGATACATCCACTCAACTTAAACTTAATTCTATCAATTTCCAAATTGTTGTTACTTAAATAATTAAATACTAAATAATTCTAGCACTTGATTATAGTTCTCACAATTATATTAATAAATATAGTGTAAAAACGTTTGGAAGCCGCAACTACGTCACAGAGGCCACAGCAGCCCCCTCCCAACCTACCTATGGTTTACATCGATAGTTTCAAAATATTTACAATTTTTTAAAAAAATTTTGACAATACTGAAAATAAAGAGTAATTTATTATGATTAAGAAATAATTTTTTTATTTATGTCATTTCCCAATTGGAGAAAACCGTCTGGGGAACTAGTATATCTCTGGGCAATGGGTGTTCCTATATGGAAGTTATTTTGTGAACTAAATATATGTGAGTAAGGCATCAATCCTATATTGCACTCTTCATCAAGCTCTCATTGTTGATGAGTGAGTCCGTTGACATGAAATCACAAGGAGTTTTCACCGATCATATCCACATGTACCACTCGTGGCACAATTCCCTACTCTGTAACGAGATTCGCATGAGTTAGCCAGTGAACTTAGATTGTTACACAATACTGAATTGTGAGAACTAGAACAGAGAAATATAACTGAGATGATAGCTTGGGAGCAATTAAAGTGGGCATGTAAAATTCTTATCTTTGTGGTGAGTGAATCACCAAAAAGGTTAATATGTGCTGAGAGGAATGTTAAATGTTCGAGTGGTAGACCGAAATAAAAGTAGAAGGCTTGTGTAACTGCTGATCTTGCAGGGCTAGGTTTGGATGACAGTCAGTAGTGGATGAAATTATGCAGACGACGATTGGTGGCATCAACATCGAACCGTCAAGTTTCAACAGTCGTTATTATTATTAAGAAATAATAATTTTTATTTATTATTTTAAGATGAGATACATTTTCTTTGATTAAAAAAAAATTAGTTAATCTTCATTTCTATTAAAAAAATTAAAGAAATGAATTCATGCAATTCAAACTAAAATGGAGCCACAACCAATGCTGAAAAATTAAGGTATCCATGCACAAATAAAAAAAAAAAAAAAGAGAAAATCAGTAATCATGCATTAATAAAGCTGATCCCAAACATTCTAGACAATATACAGTTATAGAAAAGTGAGTAAAAGCAATTCGCATAACTCGCTGAAGAAGAGTGAGTATGAACATAACATACCACACTCAGTAATTACTTCTCCAGTCTTCTCTAAATTTCTTCGTGAAGAAGCATCATTTCCTACAGAATCCTCCTCCTTTAAAATGTCTGCAAAATTTATTTTTTCAATTTGGTGCCATGGATATTTTTATTGATTTTTTTCTCATACTACTAGTGGATAAAAACAGCAGGGAAAAAAAAAAGAAGTAAAGCTGAGAACTTAATGTTCACTAAGAGTTTTTATAGTGATACTAATATATTTTTTTTAATATAAAGGTGAATGAATCACAACTACAATAAACTAAATAACTTTTAATAAAGTCTAGAAAATTATTTAAGCAAATAACAGACGAGAGCATAGGCATTGACAAAGCTATTTGGAAGATTACTAACTACAGATTATCAACTAACTACCTAAAGATATGGTAAATGACAAATCCTACCATTTATTTTTTGATATAGACTTTCGGAACTGTCGATGGATGTTCTAGAACCACTGTTAGCGACAGGATCAAAAAGTGTAGAATTCTCTTCAGCTGCCACTGACAACCTCCTTTTTCCAGCAGTTATGCCAGCTTTCTTAAACAATGCTGCTCCTTTAATCACATTCCTAGAACATTAAACTGTATTTGACCCAGAAAAATAAATCATATCCCTAATCGCAAAGCAAGATAGACTGTATAGTTCATTTACCTTAATTTGTTCCATAATAGCTGGCTTGAATTACTCATTCCAGAAGGCCAGGTAGCCTCTAAAACAGCTCTGTTATAAAAACCATAGGTTATAGCATTTGGCTGAAGACCAGCCCGTTTCATATGAAACAGTAGTTTTACAGCTACAACTGGCTGACTGTAGGCTCCACACAGTTGCATCATTACACGGTAACAAACCTAAGTAAGTAATTAAATTAGGTTAGTGAATAATTAATATTAAACTATTAAACGGCCATATTTGGCAATTCATATAGCATATTTTCAGGCTAAAAGGACAAAACATTAAATGTACTTAACAATCCTGAACCATACAGAATTGTAGAACAAAGGTTCATGCAATTCCTAAGAAAGAGAAAATAACAATAATAACCTTTTATACTTTAAAACATAACTTGTGCATACCTCATCTGTAGGAAGAATATTACTCTTATGAATCTTCACGAGCAAATCATAAGCATAACGCAATGTAGCTGGCGGATTCTGGGTAGTAAGAACATAGCTTGGTAAATGAATGAACCAAATACTGAAATATCATTGATATTATTGTAATTTTAGTTTTAATTCAGGAATAAATAATGATATACCTAGTCCTGTCATAAATATTGTTACAAGAAAATATATACAGATTTCAACAGAAAACTTTATTAAAAAATAAAATGTATAGCTATAGGGAGTAAAACAAAAAAAAAAGAAATTACCCAAAATGTCCCCCTTTTGCCTTGACACAGGCATTTAATCTCCCTGGCCAGTCATCAATAGCAGCACGCAGCACTTCTTGAGGAAAGCACTCAACTGCTCGGATCAGAGATTGTTTGAGGTTTTCCAAGTATGGGTGTGCTCTGTGGTAGCATCCTCTCCAGTTCGGACCAAAGCCGATAATCTAGTGGATTGAGATCAGGGTTTTCTGAGGGCCAATCTGAGGTAGAAATGAACTCTGGAATGTTCATTTGCAGCCACCGCTGAGTTGACCTGGCCTTGTCAACTGGAGTGGAATCCTTCTGGAAAAGCCAATGACTTCCAGCAAACAGAGTATCATTTAGAGGCTTGAAAATGGGTTCCAAAATATCATCCTGATAGATTTAAGCGGCTGCTTCAACTCCTTTTTCACAAAAATGGAGCTTTGTGATGCCATCAAAGCAAACCATCACTGCGGAAAGATGATACCTCTTTACACTCTTCCAATGACTTCCTCGGCTTCTGTAGAGTTGTGTGCGTACACACGATCATTTTGGTGATTAAGTTTTTCTTCAAATGTAAAAATGTTTTCATCACTAAATCAATGAAGACTCATCAAAATCTTTAAATGAAGACCATGGTGTAATGACCAAGGAACACTTTACATCTATCCACTCTAATATTTTTTTTTAGGGAACTGGTTAGCCTTTGTCCTGTCATTCTTCAAAATGCACTCATCCTAAGGTCACTTTTTATTATGTGAGACAGTGATCTGACAGAGATTCCCATTTCCCAAGACTTGATTTATTGTTTTCGAATGGGGTTTCTTCTGATTAAAGCAGCCACTACATTCGCCGTCCTCAAAGTGCCGGGACAGCCTGGTTGAGGTCTGTTACATACAGATAGGGGGGTCTCATTATATCTATTTACAGTATGGTACTCGAACATACGGCTGAAACCTAAAGGTTTTAAAGTGTTGAAAATCTCTGACCTACATTTTCCAACTTTGTGTAAGGCAATCACAGCTATTAGTGTTCTCTTTCACTCCACTCCATGTTGACTGAGCAAAAGAAAAATACAAAAACTAATTGAAATTATTATTCTGACATATAAAGATATCTAAATAATACCTTTTATTTACTTATTTATTAACGAAAATGTAGAACTTTAGATTAAATTTGCAATCTGCAAATTGCTTGGCAATGAGCAAATTTTTTGGCAGCTTCACAGCTTCTCATTACGTCCGGGATATATATCAGATCAGCAGGTCTCTTGGCCAACGCCTACGTAATCGTCGTAGTGGGCTGTACGGGTTTCTTGTACGATGAAGAATTTCTGTCAGGGGATTCATGTTGTACGTCAGTCTTTGGTGAAAGTTATTGTAGTTCTCTTTTGCAGTATCTAAAATTGTAGATACGTTTAAGTCTTTATGTAGTGTATCATTTGTGACATAAAACGGTGCGTCAACTATCCTTCACAACACTTTTGACTGAAAGGACTGAACTTTTTTAATGTTGGAAGTTTTAGCAGAACCCTACAGTTCTATGCCATAAGTTCAAATTGGTTTAAATAAAACTTTATAAAGGGTTAGTTTGTTAGTTAAAGATAATTTTGAACGTCAGTCAAGTAATCTAGATAAAATAATACCTAAGGATGTAAACAAAGTTCAACTTTTGTAACAGTATTTATGGCAGAACTAGGTATTATAAGTATAAAATAATTAAATACATCTGATTTTATCTATTTTACCTAAAACAAGTTCCGACAAGACACTTAGCCCAGAGATTAGGAGAAGCAGAACACTGGCGAGCAATCCGTTGAGAGAGCTTTATTTCATGCTTAGTTCTCCGTGCCATTGGGCTTCCAGGAGCTATTCCACTTCCACTAAGACGTCCTCCAGGCCCTTTGGATTTACCTACATCTAACATATGATTCTTCTTATCGTAATGACTAAGAAGTTTTGGATTGAGATTGAAACCCTATAAGAAAAAGGCAAATAAATGTTAAAAACTATAATGATCTTGTACCATCATAAAAAAAAAAAAAATTCTTTTTATAGTAAAATTAAAATATATATATATATAAGAAAGATAAACAAGAAAGTACCTCATAGACATACAACTGGCCTGTAGTTTCTGGAGGCATTATGAAAACGGTTCTCTCACTATAATGAGACTCATCAACCTCCAGCAGATGAACACTTTCATCTTCATTGTCAACTTTTTCAGTACATTCGTCGAAAAAGGCAAGACTAGCGTCCATATCAGATACGAAAGACCTTTCTTCAATAAATCGGATGAACATTTGTGTTTTGGTAACGAGAGAAAAAAATTTAAAATGTGCTTTATCACGTGATCTTAAAAAACCTAAAAAAGGATATTTCAAAATTTAACAGATATTAATAAAAATAAATAATAAGAGTGGCCTCATATTAAAGACGGACATAGCTTCAATTTAAACCAATTCCAATGATTTTTTCCCAAGATTCAACTGGAACATTCTTAAATAAAATCATCAGAAACACTTAGAGTTGAATCTACAAAACAAAAATTGACTTTTTCTCCGCTTTTTGAAAATGACAGAAGCCCATCTTTGATAGAAGCCACTTATGTATACAATAACTTAAACTATATACTTAAAAAATAATACCTTGCAAGTCAAATAATGAATTCGTATCAGTTGTTCCAACCGTAGGAGCTTTTGTAATTGGAAGCAAATAGCTACGGTAACCTTTCAGTACATTAGCCATAAAACGAATAAATGCTTCTTGAATTTCCAGTTCAAGAGCTTGCTAATAAAAAACAGGAAACATATTAAAAATACAGATAGTTTGAAATTAAATACACTATAAATAAGATTTAAATACTAACTTCTTTCTTTTTTATTTGAAATTCCTTATCGATAGAATCATTATCTGCAACAGTTTCTTCCTCTTTACTCATAACTTGCTGAATAAATAACAACAACTTCTTGTATAAAAGTTCCAAAGTAGATTTTAATGCTCGAGAAGCTTTTTTTGGAAGTATCTTCGTACTCAAATTTTTCTTTTCTTCACATCTGTTTCAGAAATTTATTAGATCCCTGAATATTTAAATAAAAGAAAAATGACCTATTTAAATTTCTTACAGTGTAATGTTATTGGTATCCAAATCAACACAGCTAACATCAGTTGGTGGATCATATAAATCGAAAAATCTAGAATCGACGCCAATTAAAAATGGTAAAGGTGCATGCAAAACTTCAGCCAAGCCAAGGGGACATAATGGTATATAAGGACATTGCCATTTAAACGGAAACATTATCTAAAAAAAAATTAGAGGAAAATAAAATTAGTAATAATAGTTTATAAAGGCAAACAAAATTAACTCAATTAAAGTTACTTACAGTTGATATTGCTTCAGCAACAGATGTCAGAACATCAGGCCTCAAAGAGTGGACTAGCATTTTTTGTTCAGTCAATGCACATAACAAAATAGCTAAACAGTTTTCTGGTCCAAGGTTCATTAGAAGCTGTCGAAAACTCGCACCGCTATAAAACAATTCAGATTTACACAATACAATAAATTAATCATAAGCTTTTAAGAATAAGTTTTGAATGTCTAAATTAAATAACTTATGTAGTAGTTGTAAATTAACACTACAATAAAAAACACTTCATGAGTATGGCACTGAACTACTATCAGACGTCAGTTAAGAGTCTTACTATTGCTGCAGATTATTTATTTACAGTTAAACTCTGCTTAAGCGGCTGCAAAGAGAAAAAAAAAGTCTGACAGGACTGATTAGTTTGACACTATAGTCAGAACTAAGTCATTCAAACTAAAATTTCATGAAAACAGAAAAGAGAGAGTTTTTCCAACAGAAAATATTGAGGTTTCGAGTATACCCAGCCTCTGAGGATTGTACATTACCATCCCGTATGTATAGCATATGATAAGTAAACTTATTGTAACCAATAATGATTCCGATATAACAGCAAAGCTGTGTTTGCTGGTAACTTTGCTGTTATAAGTTGTGTTCATGTCCTCCTGCTTAAGAAATTCCCTGACTTTTTCAGGTTTGGTAGACCTCTTTAGTATTGTAATTTATCATCAGAATTAGTTCTGTAAATATAAAAGATGGTTAGGGATGGATGGAGTTCTTAAAAGAGTACCATGGCCTTCCCAAGTGTTAACAATTCGGATGTGTAATACAAATTGATAAAAACAAAACAAAAACCTTTAATTTAAAAATAAAATAAATAAAAAGAAAAATGTCTCTACTATTATAGCTGTCAATGAGAAACAGATATTATATTATTATTATTGATTTAGTTCTCTTTTGTGACATACACGGCCAACACAATGTTTCCAAAAGCAGGAAACATAAATTGTTTTAAATCCAGATTAATGAATTATTGTTGTGTGAAATTTAAAATTAATGAAATCTTAATGCTATAACCAATTGGTTTATAATAATAGAGAAAAAATACATTTTATAAAATTTACCTGCGGGGTAAAGGAAGGTCTTCAGGCTGAGTTAATATAACCCGGTATGAGAGAGACAACTGGACAAAAATACGAGGGCGCTGAGGAGATGGAAACGGGACATCCTCAAGAAAATATGTAATAAATCTAAAATTCAAGAGACCGATTAATATGAGACCACAAACATTTTTTAAAATAATAATTTTGTTACAGAAAATGGAAAAAGTCAGTTACCTTTCGATTGGAACTGGTTGAGGTTCATTGCTACATGATATTTCATGTAGAAACAGCAAAAATTTTTCATAAGTGTCAAAAAATGGCCATCGTGATAATAAACAGATACATTTATTTATATTGTATGTCCACTGATCTTCTGAATCATCACAAGCTCCCAAGGCTTGTTTCTGCTCTGGTGTCAAGTTCTCAGCAGGATATCGTTCATAAAAAGTTACTGCTGATCCATAAAGCTTTAATATCCAACAAAAAATTATCCTTTTAGAAATAATTATAATAACAGGAGTAAAAAAGAGGTATTATTATTTCAATTAAATAAACAAACATTAAACAAAATGGTAAGGAAGGGAACTATAGATGCAGTTCCAGTTATAATCTGTTATAACAGGATTTAAAGGTGGATAACTTCACAAGTACAGTGCAGTCAAGAGACAGGATTCTAATGGAATAAAAGTATAGTTTAATATGTGCATAGAACACATGATTAATAATTTCCTATAATAAATGAATAAAAAAAAAAAAAAGACAGGATTTTATAGGAAACAAAAACACAAATACCCACAAATGCACAAAAGGAATAATACTCTAAGTTTAGCCCTCTTACCTAACAGAATGACAAATCTTGCTGAGCGTTTCAAATTATTAACATTCAATGAATAATAATTGAATAAAACAAAAAAAAGTCAGCCAAGTAAGGTCAGTATAGCTTCCTCACAGTTTTCATTGGCTAAAATATACCTATATAACAAGGTATACAATTTTTCGTATGAGAATAAAATCTATGGGAGAAGCCAATTTGGAAATATGGTTATCCTTCAACATTCGCGGGTTTGATATTCACGAATTTCATTACCAGCTAATATTCAAGATTCCATATTTGATTATTCTTGATTTAAAAAAAAAAACCACCAATGCATACTGAACATGCATTTCACTACTGTTAGTACAAAAGGTCATATGTAAAAATTGATTGTTTCACAAGAGAGAATAAAAACTCATCATTTCTTTATGCTTCATTAGTATAATTTCATTTCTATTGTCTTCTGCTATTTTCTATAGTAGCAGACTACTTATATCGGTTACAGACTACAAAATGTCCCCTTTAGCACAAATAGAATAATAAAAGTTGAAAATTTTTACACATGACCTTTTGCACTAATAGTAGTGATATATACTTAATAGGTATGTTTTCACTCGTAAAATGGATGGAACTTAAAAATCTATAGGAAAAAATCAACTTGTTTCTTCGGAGTTAACGAGACCAATACTTTTCTTCAGTTAGAACAAAATGCATTAAGCTATAAAATATAAAAATATGGGTGAAGTTCGCATAACTTCGATATTTAAGGAGGAAATCGAGACCAAGATGAACTGGTTGAACTTCAAATGGGAATGAACATTAATATACATGAGACTTTTTTTTTTAACAAACTCAGAGTAAAAATTACTTTAAATGTAGTGAAAATTACACGGAATCTAAGTAGCCAGTGTCATGCCAGTAACGTTTGGAATCAACCAAACAATACAGTATCAATTAATTTTTTTAACAAAACATAAAAATTTATAACCCCGTAACAATATTGTAATAACCTAAATCCCACTCCATATGATCAGTGCCTTCAATATTTCACAGCCATTATATTGTTAACAATTATTTATATTATTTTCAAATATTAAATGGAATTCAATGAAATTGATACTAAGTTATTTCTACACTGTTTTCAAAATTTTCTCTAAGTTTGGGTCAAATTGAATGCGTCGTTTTCAAACTATAGGCATCAAATAACACATTTCCTGATCTGAAAGCGGAAATATTTTTTTGGAGTATTGAGCATATTTGAGCCAAATCCAACTTGCGGTTTTAGAGATATAGACGTACCAAGGAAAACACATTTCCATATATATAAGAGAAAGCAACGGACAGAATTCAATAAAATTGACCCTACATTATTTTTTTTACAAATACCTACTTTTTATCTAATTTTGAGCCAAATCGAACAAGCCGTTTCTGAAATGTAGGCATATCTCCAAAAATGCATTAGTGAAAGTGCTGGTTAGAATTTAATAAAATTGATATAGGACCATCTAGACACCAACCAGCACAATTCCTGAAAATTTCATGAAAATTGGATAAACGGTAGAAGGTGATATGCCCGTTACATCAATTTGACTACAGACAGACACCGAACCAAATTTGATCCTTGATGGCTGAAACGTAAAACACGAGTGGAAATTTTTGATTCTTAGCAGACAATTTTTAGTAACCTCTCACACGGATACAATGCTTCCTTACCTTCGTAAGTGAGGAAGCAATACATAAACTAAAGTGACAAAATAAAAAATTGTTATCTTCAATAAATGATGAGTTTATATTAATATATGAGCCAGAACAGTTTTGCCAACCTTAGAATTTTTTTATACCAGATAAATCTATCAAAACCTACATCTTTAATCAGTAATAAATATAATTATGGAATACCTTTTCAGCAGCATCAGATACAGTCAAAACAAATGTAGATACCAACGGTGGAGGTTGTTGAGCTGTTACTGGCCACTTTTCTAATGAACATCCCATTGGTAAACAGAACATTGGGACAGTGGTAGGTAAAGGTAAATTTGAATGATCTTCAAAAGGATACCTTAGGAGTATTCCTAAAGAACAAATAATTAACAGATATTAAATATATATATAATTTTTAAATGTTTAATAATGAATAAATCTTAATAGTAATTTACCTGGCTTATAAGTAATTAAATTGGCCCTGTTCATAGACTTTTTATAACATAAAAAAACATCAGATCCCACCTATCGACAAAAATTTAAATAAAATATTCATAATAAACTGGAACAAAATACTATCATCACGAAATATTAGTTATTTAAGTACTTACCAATCCCTTGTTTAAATTCTTTTTGATCATACAAAACGCATGAGGAGCTGTTTCTCCTTTTGAAGTAATTATCACAGCTATATCTGTAACAACTAATGAGTTACAAGGCATACTAGACTGGGCCCTTCTATATGTCAAGAATGTTTTTGCAGCTGAATTATTTACATTAGCACATTTTTTAGTTAATGTTTCTCTCACAACTTCAGAATCAGGAAGAATATACTCCTTGCCTTCATGCATAACCCTACATAAATGTTCACAAAATTGTTAGCCAAATACATTTATATTAAATATTGGAAAAGTAAATATGTGAAACAAACAAAACTTATGATAATAAGTGATAACAATATAATACAGAAAATCTACACACCATCATCTATTATGACACTTAGATGGTGTATTATTGGTATGGTTTGTTAGGATTCAAATCACACCTCTCAATGACTCTAAATGCTTTACCTATGTCAGTTAGTAAGAATATAACAATAAATAAAACAGTTTATTGCTTCAGACCAGTTATATTACTTTTCACAGCAAACCAACCGATAAGAGCTAGTCTTTTGTAATTTCCAATCCTCATTCAGTGAATTTTTTATTTAATACGACTTTTTTTTTTAGAAATTAGACCTTTAAAATGAAATAAAGCACATAAAAACAATATTAATAGCCATGGTATTAGCTCCATTGAAAACTTTTATTCCGTCAGCGTTGAAACATTATTTCGGATGAAGTGTGATCTGGAAGTCCCATTTCTTATAACTTTATTGCCTATAATGCAAACATCAAAGATGGTCCAACCGCTACTTTTTGATGTATTAATTACATCAAAAATGAGCTTCATGGGTGAATGAAATTGAAAATTGAATATGAGGTTCAAACACGACAATGGTTTTGACTGAATGTACAAGGTGGATTTTGAAAACTCATAAAACAAGATATTTCCATAAAAATATTCGTAAAAAATAATAAGTACAGCCCCAATTGTTATACACGTTGGCGATTATCAACTAGAGTGTACTGATCATGAATATTCTCTAGTTACCAATCTTTCACGCTAATAAAATTTCATGGACAGCATTACTGAAAGATTTTAATCCATATTTCCAGGATCTGAGCCTTGAAGGTCGCAAAACAGCTTGAAGTATGTATCAATCGGTATCTATGATTATTTTTGATTTTATTCTGATGATAAAAAAAAAAATTTCTGATCATTCTAATTTTTTCAGGCAGAAATTGAGAGATAATTTCCAGCTTAATCTATATAACACTTCTCTGATATTATAAAAAATATAGTTCTCTGCCTGTAGACCATAAAATAGCTTATCATTCAAGACAAGATGTGGAAAATTGTTATATTACCCAATATCTACTAAAGGTGGTTTATCTCTCCCCCTCCGGTAACACAAAAACACTTCTGGACTCCTTAAACTTCCATGATTTAAATCTGCTAAAATACCTGTAACAAAAAACATTTTTCTACAATGATGTAAGTTCATGTTTACTATTTCATAAATATGAACTTCGGGTATAAATTATTAAGATACAATTAAATTTTTACAATAGATTATGCATGATTTAAAAAACAAAAAAAAAGCAAACATAAAATGAGACACTAATAAGAGAATAAAAGTAAGATTTGTTTTCAAACTTTATTCCAATCCAATCAATGATTCATGAAACTACAAACCCTACGTTGTTAAACATTGTGGCTGTTTAAGATCATTTTGATCACACTATAGATAGAAATTCTATAAATGGCCATATATTGACAACCATGTTCATTAGTATAATATAATTTTAATTATACCACGAATTTTACTTGATCAAAAAAGATTATGAAACCCTCAACAGGTCTTATTCAGATGAGGAGTAGGCCATAATTAGCTTCAGTTAAATTTCGACTTTCTCTCGCTAAATTACTTTTGTATTTCGATCTACAGTGTGATATCGATGCCCAACAGCCATATTGGAATGAAAATTTGTAAAGTATAACTGGAGACCAACTATCCAACTCCATTTTACTGTATATAGTTGGGTAAGTTCCTAGACATGGCACTGAATATTGATGGGCATCAGAAATCTCCAGGCCGTTCCTAAACTCATCGATATAACTGTGGGCAAGGTCCTAGACCTGGTGCTGAGATCCATGAAGAGCATCGGAAATCCATCAATGGATTTGTACTGAGTTTGAGAACTTGCCAGTTCCTTAAAGCAAATGGTACATATGGGAGCCGTTTTGATGGAATTTTCAAATTGTTGATATTATTGATAGTATGTTGAGCACTATGGCCCAACTATATAATTTATTTCTGGCAATGTCAGATACTGATAAGACAATGATTAACCTTCTAGTCTACCCCATTTCGATCTTTCCTTTCCTTAAATTACCATTAGATTGATTTTATCTTAGGACACATGAAAGGCAGCTAAACCAACAGCTATAGTTATTACAAAGCTGGATAGTATGCTAAGGATTGATATAGATTTAATGCCAGTGAACAGGTTCATCATAAGACGATCTATTCTGATTCACAATACTAATCTATTGTATAAAGATATAGAAACTACTCTAACAGAAAACAATAAGGTTTTTATTGGAGTAAGATTACCTTAATTTAACGGACTAAATTAGCAGAAAGGGACAAAAATAATACGAACATTTGTATCAATAAAAAAAACAATTCATGTCACAAATTATCAAGTTTGAAGTTAAGGGACAGATTTATTCTTGGCACAGTTGTTTAAACTAGAAAATTTAGAAATAAGATTATATTACTATAAAAGGCAATTAAGTTGATATAGAACCACAATTTTCCAATAATTATAAAACCAAATCAGTTAAACTTAGTTGCCAATTTAAACTTTGACATACTGACTTATGATGGATGATTCATGATTGTCTTAATTTTATCATACATCCTCACTTTTTTCACTATGTAAACTTTACTCATACTTTTAACCGAACTATGATCATTATTCCTTCTTATTGTTATTGTTAATAATGTCAACAACCAAATATTTACAGTATACAATATTTAAGAAAGTGTTATTCAACATTTTTAAAGACAGGATGGTTACAATGAAGTTTATCATAAGAAATATACACTTTCCTTTGATAGGAAAGGAGTAGAATCATAGATAAAGATATATACAATGGAGGCATAAAAATATCAAAGGACAAATTTAATTACTGATAACTAATTAATCAATGTTCTTACCTGTAGGGGTATACTGGATAAGAGTATAACCTTCTGGTATTCCTTCCCCTAAAGATGGGAAAATAACTGTAATATCAGTAATAGGGGCTTGACTATGTGTAGATTTTAAATGAGCTCCATCAATTGAGAACTCATTTACAGGTTGCATATCAGAAGGCAACCCAGCCACAACAAAGTAGTCAACCACTTTCCTCTCATCCATTTTCAATAATTGGAATAAGTTGGTAGTGGAACATCAAAATTACGCTGTTACGGATAAATGCACTGATACTGTCTTTAAAATTTAACTGAACATTGCACTAATGACAAAATAAAATAAGATTCATTGCACATAAGACAAACATAACCACTTCAACTTCGGAAAAAAATGTAAAAGAAAACTCCACAGTTCATTGCAAACTATATTTAGTTTAAAACAAGTTACATTTCAAATAGAATCCGATAATCTATAAATAAAATAAAAACTAGACATTAAACGCAATAGACATTTCCACTAACGCCATTTTGAATGTTTGCCTTGGACTCTGCTTCATGAATTGTCAACTCACCATTACCTCAATAACAGCTGATTACTTGACCACTTACCTAATCTAGGTTAGCCTTTAACCACTTCAAAATGTGAACTTAGCTCAGGGCCAACAAAAGGGATTATCCTGCCTTTTCGTACAAATATTTTTAATGGCTTTATTATTTTTTATTTCTGTTAGCAAGAAGATCCAGACATATCTCACTGATAACAACATCATACCAAGGTGACCATTTATTTTACTCAGTGCTGATAACATTAAGAGTATTTTCTATTGATCAATTTATTTTTCTTTAGGAAAGATGCAGGGCCAGGGGTATGGTTGACTTTCTTGTTGCCATTATCTATCATACTTGGGGAGTTGACTAATAAAAATACTAGTCACACATATAAAACTGTGGCATGTATCAGTTGTGGCCTTTTTGCCCATACTGTTATATTCCTTGCTCAAGTTAACAAGAATATTTTTTTCTCTGTCACCGCATTAGTTATTCCCTGTTCCTTATCTGCTATACTTCTGTTCTACTTATCAAATGAAGGTAAATAGTTGATTCAATATGTTTTAAGTTTTAATGTATATCTCATTAAATTTTAAGTTTTATATTGGGTAAAACTATAACCTGACCCTTCATTGGGTTGAGGAACAATAGTTGTTGATCATATGTTTTTATCACATTCCTCTCTGTATTGAAGACTTTGTATTCTTACCGACTAACCAAGACCTTTCATGTGTTGTTTTAGGTTTATTAGACTGAAATTGAAGCTTTTTATGATATGTAAAGTCGTAAATTCAATCGAGTTTCTACATTTAAATGATTCATTCATTTCTGCCCTCCTTATATGTGGGTGGCTTATTTCCCCATGACCTACATTATAATGAAAGTTTTTATATTTCAGGACTATTTGTTAAATTAGTAGTATAGAATCAACTTTGACTACCTTCCTTCACTGTTAGTAAAGTTTCAAAACTTCACTATAAAATTAAATTTTAAGGTACACTACACCTCATTTTAATTTAAACACTACACCTCTTTTCAAGTTGTAATAACAATCTTAAAATATTTGTTAATTAATAATGCTGTCAGTGTCCTGATTTCTGCATTAGTGTATTAAATAGCGAGCTAGCTGACCTTAAGAATAGAGTAGCAATTGAAGATTCTTAAAATCATTGTTTACATTATTATTACACATATTATTTATTTAAAAATAAAAAATGGACTCTGGAATCCAAATCATTCACTGATTTTACATTAAAAATTAATAAATAAAATTTGGAAAAATAAATAAAAGAAAAAATATATTTTATTTATATTTATGAAGTTATATTTGAAATTGTATGATATTCAGTTTTCATGTGGAATAAGATTAAAAATTATTTATATTTATAACAAGTAAATTTAAACAGGAATTAGATACTTCCTGGAACATTACAATTATCATTTCCCCATGCTGAAGAACATATCCCAGGGGTGTGTAATAAAAGAACGTTTATAGTATAAACAAGGAGAGGAAATGTAAGAAGGATTATATTTTAATTAATATCACATTGAGCAGGAAGGTGGTAATGTTGGCTTTGGGATGTTAATGTCTAACCATAAGTTCTGTCTAGTGACTCCTATAAATTTCATTTAAGTATCAGCCTTCTTGTTTCTTGTAATGGAACAGACAAGAGAGCTTTTGTGTTTTGGATCAGTGAGAATACATGGGTTTATAGAACTGAATGAATGAGTTACTGAAGGAAGGGCCTGAAAGCAGATGTTTCTGCTTAACATAAGAAATCCTGAAAAGAGAAGCCGAAGATGATAATTAGCTAAGCAGTAAATGATCATTTTCAATTGACCTTTTGAAAAGAAAAAATTAAATATATTTATCTGAAATTTTTTTTAATTTATACTTAATAGGTAGTCTGGATATAAAAGATTTCTCACAAATTATTTATCTAGGTTAATTATTTTTAAAAATTGTTCCATAATTTATTTTTAGGCGTGTTGCTGTCTATTTTATACGGAATTTCGACTATATCTGCCTACCATGCTTCGATTTTTCCATTGATGAAATTGTTCCCCAGGAATTTTACTTATGGTGAGGCAACTGTTGCAGCTCAGGGTCTTGTGCTGTTTCTACTTTCTTCATTTATTCGAAATCCTTTAGGATCCGCTAGTTGTTTGGACAAATCTACTGTTATTGTACAGGTTAGCTGAAATTTTATTTTAAAAATTTTTCAATATGATAAAACACTTTTATTAAAATAAAATAAATGTTATATTATGATTATTTTGAAAAATATTCCCATATTTTGACAATTGTCATGATTAATAAATTTTGTTTCAGTTCGGAATACTTTGGGTTATGGGTATTGGTGCAGCAGCATATCATTTTAATTGGAAAAGGAAACCAACACAATTTTACAGTTCAGTTTTGCTAACTATGATTTTTATATTATTATTGCCGCTTTATTTTTTAATTGGAGAATCTCCTCTCACTTGGATTCTTTCTTTAATAATCCAAGATAATATTCTGGTATGTTGAAAAAAAATACTTTGTTTGTGTATTTATAATTAAATATTAATTTTTTTTAATTTATATTAATTGTAATATATCAAGTTCTGGATGTTGACTCTTTAAGATTCCATATCTCCAATCAAAATATATTTCAAACTTATTTGAGATATGGCTAGATTAAATTGCCTTTTCTTCTTCACTTATGAAAACAACAATTTTCTTCACTATTCTATCATTTACATTGTATTCACAACTGTAATATCCACATTTCGATGCAATAGTTAAACTAAGAATAACATATTTTTATTACTTCACTAGAAAAACAAAGTAGTTGATACAGACCCCTAAAATTTTCTTGATTCTGTAGCATTTTATCATGTTGTACTAATACTCATCACTAAGTCATAAGCATCTGTAATCAATGAGAATTTATCACCAGAAATTGTATGTATCACCAAAGTTGAATTTTCAGACCTTGTTTCAATTTATTTAAAGTCATTTTTCAGTTTCTATCCACTATGAGGGGTTAACATTATTCTTCTTATGAAAATTCAAGTTAAAGATTTTTGTAGGAAGGTGCTGTTAGCAATAAATCTATTTTATCATTTCCAAAAGACATCGTAGACTGGTGGGTGGTTTTGGATAATCTTTAGTGGCCTTTTAGGTAAGTCAAAACAAGCCTAATTTCAATTGGGTTAATTCTTTATCATAGGAAAGCTAAAGTCTTTGGGCTCGTGGACAAAGAACACAATATATCATATTGTGAACTAACCTTTAATGTCCAGAGCTTAGTGGTCAAGGCGTTCAAACATAATTTTGTAATACTTTGCATGTGTTGTTTCATTCAGCAATGCAACTAGGCATCATCTCTATAGCGAAAAACAGTCCCAATCATCAATTGGACTGTTGAAAGTTTGTGATATTTTGTCATTGGAGGCCAGACAGTTAACAAATGTTTCTATTTTATTTGTTATAAAAACAAATCCTTAAGTATTCCTAGAGTTGCATGAAGATGTTATATGGTCGGAGATATGAGTTATCCTCTCATAAAAGTCACATCATATTAGGGATGTCAAAATCTAAAAAAATTTATCTATTGTATCGATAATTTTCTAATAAATATCAAAATAGTTATTCAGTACATGAGATTTTTAATTTTATTTGTTTGATTATTTTTTTAATAAAAATATCAGTTTTTGAGAGTCAAATTGTAATCTATCAGACAAAAATATGGATATTTTTCTAATGTTCCTACAGATTTTGGGTCTAGCTCCACTGGTCACACAACTTATTAATATTAGTTTAGAAATTTTTATTCAGCTCTTTTAATACTAAATCAGACTGTTCAAATAATCTACATGGACATTCTATTATCTATATACTAAGGTCATTGTAGTTATTGATAAGTTGACCCCATCAATTGATCCAATTAAAAGTGAAGAATCGGTTAGTCAGGTTATGAAATGAAATGAACAAATAATTCTATTCTGGGACTAAAGTCCCTCCAAGAATAATAATAACATGGTACGAAACATTGGTCCATTAATCTGGTTTGACAAAATAAAAAGAGGTCATTTGAATGTTAATTTCAATTGCTATCGCAATCAAACTTGAATAACAATAGTAAACAAAGTAATACTAGTGCAAATATGTTTTACATTTTATATGGTTTACATGTATACAAAGAAAAATCAAACCAAATAGAACTTGTAGTTATAGTGAATAGTTAGTGAGCAGTTGTAATTACAGAAATCGATAAGTATTACATAGGTACAGAACTTTGAAAATGAAGTAGGTGGTGGAATAAGAGTTTTTTGAAGGAATTTATGGATGAGGATTGTCGTATGGTGATAGGTAAAGAATTCCCTGAAAGAGGTAGCTGGAATGACTAAGGTTTTGCTGAAGGATGTAGTTTTATGAAAAGGAATTTATAAATCAATAGGTTGAGATCTGGTATTAAGAGAGTAGATAGAGGAACGTAGAGTTATTAGTTCCATGATAGAGGGAATATTTTTGGTTCTTAGGAGGTGGAAAAGGAAACACCAAGAAGAAATTGTCTTCGGGAGTTAGGATAGAGCCACCTCAACTCGGTATACCAGCAGAAAACATGAGAACATCTGGGAATTCCAAAGATGAATCTTATAAAACAGTTCATAAGTCTCTTCAATTTCACCTCCATTCTTTCAGGCAGCCGCCCTCTAAACACCAAACAACCATAGTAAAAGTGGGGGAAAACAAGGGAGGTTGCAAGGAGCTGTCTGGTTTTTTGAGAAATAGAATCAATCAGAATTAGGAGTTGTTTAAGGACAGATTATCAGGTTATTATCTAGTGGAAATAACAGCAAATCATCAGATGGAACTTCTGATGAGGTTTTGATTTATTTGGAAGGTTAAGAGTACGCCATGTTTAACCACTAGTTTGTTAATATCTATTTGATACAAAAACATAAAAAGTTATTATTTTGTTATCTGATAACTTTTATTAATGATGTTACAATTTATAAAATCATCATTTTATGTAAACATCTATATTAATAATTTTTTTTTTTAAATTAATTATCTGTATTTATCAGGTGCATAATTTTTCAGCAAATACTTGTTTTTTATTGGTCAATTTGCTGCCTGCTTGGAGTACTAACTATTTATCTCCAAATCAGAAAGGGTAACAAAGCCAGCACTGTTGTCCGTAAAACATTTCATCTTCTCACAGTGATGGTATTTGCTCCTGGCATTATTTTAAGACCTTGCTTTCTTTTCTTAGCCAGTGGAGTTGTTTTTGGAATTTTTATTGCAATCGACGTAAGTTTTCATTATACTACTTATTGAAATTATATTTACAGCTTATTAATTATAAATTATAGTTATTAATTCTATTTATGTGTTCATTTGTTTAGATGCTGCGTATTTTGCAAATTCCTCCCTTGGGCAGTATTTTGCAAACTGGCTATATTAAATTTGCTGATGAAAAAGATGAAGGACCATTAGCGTTGACACCACTCTATTTACTTTTGGGTTGTTCTCTACCTCTGTGGATTCATCCTGATCCAGAAAGATCAGAATTATTGCCACTTATATCTGGCTTGTTGTCTGTCGGCATTGGTGATACGGCAGCTAGTGCTTGTGGATCACTTGTTGGGAAAAATAAGTGGCCAGGTATTTAGATATTTTATTTATTCAAACAGTCGTTCCTAAATGAAAACTAATATATAATTCCCTGTTTGTTTCCTGATAATTAATCTATATTATTTAGTTCACACTCCTTCCTTCTCTCCACTTTTTATGTCATATAAATTTAAATAACAGGATCATGGTCAAAGATAAGCTCAAATTTACCTCCATTTTCAGCAATGGCTTGATAGGATGGCCTATCTTGCATTATTTTGTTTTTACTAGGCATTCTGTATCCAATAATTTATTTCTTGTAACAGATTTTTTTATCATTTTAATAAAATGTTTGATAATACAACATACAATTTTTTTCATTTTAAATTAATAACAAGTTTTATTAATGTTTTTATATTATCACAGGATCAAAGAAAACCAAGGAAGGGAGTGCAGCATGTTTTCTGTCACAGTTGTTTTTAGTTATTGCACTGATCCATTTTGGTAAGAATATAATATTGGCTTATTACTGTATAAATAATTTAAAATATACTTTATTTCATTTTCTCTCTTTTTTTTTTACAGGTTACATTCCTCGAACAAACTTAATAAAACCCACTTTTGCCATAGCTTTAGTTTCAATCGTTGAAGCTAAAACAGATCAAATAGATAATTTAGCCATGCCATTGTTAATGTATGTTATGACAATTTGGAAATGGAAATAATAATTTTTAAAATGATTAGCATAGTACAAATTAGGTCATTTAGACCATCTTGTCTTTCTATAGAAGAATATTTTTGTATTTAGAAGGTGAATAGTGGAGAAAGATAAATTAATTTCTAACCACATGGCTATTTAAAAGGCTACTGAGACTTAGATACGCCAAAGACTATTGTTAGGTAAATCATTAGTAAACGATTGACATTTTTTCTACTGATTGTTAAAAACTTGTCTTTAGAATTTAAATTAAGGTGCTTTTTTAATGTTGATGCTGTTTTTTTGTAGGTTTGAAGTAGATTATTCATCATTTAAAAAAAAAAAAAACATTTTCCTAAAAAAAGCTGGTAGGATACTATCCTCACATTGGGAGGATAAAATCAAAAATTGTTGCTTAGATTTTCTGTAAGAAAATATAAGAGTATGACCCTTCTCTCTCAACTAATAGGTATTTAACCCTCAGGGTCTTTTAGCTTTATTGTTGTTAAGAATTCATGGAGTTACATTTTTAAGTTTTATTATCAATGTTGAGCAAATGACATATATTATTTGTTGAATACTGCCAATTTTAATTATTGTTTACATTCCCAAATATCTTTGTGTCAACTTATATTTGTCCATTTTTAATTATAAACTTGCTCAATGATTTTAGTATGTACATTTACTAATTTATTTCTTCATTAAGTGCTTCTATTTAATGTTTTACTGCATTTGAGATTAATTATTAGAAACTACTATTTATTTATATTATATTATTTAATTTGTAGTTGTCGTGTATGACTTCATGTAAGTGGAATTTTAAATTTTTCCATATTCGTTTAAATTACTAATGCACTATTTTAGGAGTTAGCCATTTAAATACAAATCATGTCTTGTGATATTGTTGATACATTCCTTATTTTTATGAATCAGAAAAGGGATTTTTAACTCGCTGTGATGTTTGAATCAAGGAATAACTATAGAAATAAACAGTTAATATGACATTTTATAATCTTCCTCTTCATTTTTAATTTTAAATTAGGCTAAATTTCTAGGAAATTAGAATTCCTAACTAGAATATGTTGTTGTTTTTTAAATTAATTCTAATTGGTTTAATGTAAGACTAATTTAATTATAGAAAATTAAAGCTGTTTATTTGAATTAACAATTATTTACTACTACTTTTAATTTTGAATAAAATTCACTGTTATTTGATAAATTGTCATTGTGTGTCATTTTAATGATTTATTATAGAAGATAGGACTTCCACATAATTATTAAATAATTTTACAATCAATTATTATTGATAGATTAATTTACATCCTGAGAATTAATTTGTATTTGAAAAAATAAGAAAAATGTTATTTTGTAATTTAAACTGACTGCATTCTCAAGCTTTGATGTGAACTGAATGAATCCCAGGTAAATCTTCATTTTTTTTTTCTTTTCGAACTATATATTTTTGTTTATGTCCTCTCTGATTTGCCCTCGGTCAATGGCTAAAAAGATTTATTTCATAATCATTTATAGTCAGATTAAAAAATCTGAATAAATTTCCATGTTATGGAAAATTGTATTATCTTAAGTTCTATAGTTGGCCTCTCAAAACGCCATAGTAAGGCTTATGTTATTACCAATTGTGATTATTACAACCACTTGTGAAGAATCATATATAGTATTGATTGACTTTTGTGATTTATGAACATTTTCCAGTGATATTCTAATGTTATTTGAAACGAATACATTCGTGAATTTATACAGTAATACAGAAAAATCTGAATACGTAAGTCTTTTAATAAAGTATTTTTATAACTCAAATTAATTTGATATTAAAAATAAAAAGTTATGAGGAACTTAAAATTCTAATAGCCTTTGAAATTTGCTCATGCAATTTAACAATACCAAAGTTTCCCAGAAAAATGATAGTTTTTTCAGAAATTCAGTTGTTTTTTTTTGTTACCTGTAAAATTTCAAAAATTGAATTTGACTTAATGGACCTCATATTATGTAATTCATAATTTCAAGTAATTCTTAAATAACTAATTGTAAGATAGCAGTAAATTAGGATTATTAAGCTATCAGGCAATGTTGAGAATTGGCCTGTTTCAGTGATAGCTTCTTTATGAGTAATAATTATTTTCTACAGTTAAACATTATCAATTTTCAACTCTTTGATATTTAATTTAAAAATTACTTGTTTTAACATAGGTGAAAGGAAAAATTAACATTTATGCCTTATGTTATAGATTTTAACTTTTTTCTGTTTTCATTTCTCATGTTATATTTTATACTAGAGTCTAAAATAGTGAATTCATGGTGTCTAGGCCACCTAAAAAAATTTATTATTTTTCAAAATAACCACACTATAGTGATAAAAACTAGTGTTTATATAAAATGTCCAATACATTACAGTAGGTTCATCGTTTTTGTTTTTTTGTGATTAACTATTGATACTGTTAATTACAAGGGCTCACAGAACTTTATTGTTTATTGTCTTATATTATTTTAGAAATAAGCTGATGATTTAAATAACACCATGTCCTATAATAACTATTTTGATGACTTAGAGATATCTGGTTCCATTAAAATGTTTTGTTAGATATCCTGTTAATTATATTTTATAGGCATCTCTATAAGTTTTTTATTTATTTATAATTTAGATAAAATCTTCATTACTTGAATTTATGTGTTTGTTTTTCAGCTGTCTTTTCAAAATGACGTTGATTTATTTTTTGGAATTTAGATATGTATTTCTTTTCTTTTTTTTAATTTAACCCAACTATGAAGCAACAAATCAGATTAACATTTTTGTTTCATAATCTATATAAATGATTTTCCTAAGCTCTATTTCTTTCTAATATTGATGTAGAGGAATGGTATGTTAATATTACAAAATAAAATTCTTGAAAAATTATCAATATTGCTTATAAAACATGGTTTCATAAAATTGTCTATTTCTTAATTCATATTTGGGTTCAATTGATTACCTTTACTTTTTTAATACTTTATAATTCACAAATAAATTAATTAAAATCATATATATATTTATTGAGCAAATAAATACACCATATAGATGAACTATTAGTTAATTTATAGTTTTAATGTTTTAGTACTTTAAATATAATTTAGATGTAATTATTAATATTTTTCCTGTAAAAGTGATATATATTAAAAACTGTTGCCAAGTATTGTTAATATTAAATATAAACTTTACAAATTTAATCATACATATCACTATTTATGACTTAAGTAAATTTATAAAATTTCATAGGTTTTATTTTTTACAGTGTTGAACATTTGTTAACATGGTTGTACTTAGATGGTACTTAATTTTGTTATATTTATTAATTGTTAATATTTTTTCAATATATATTTAGATGTATAAATTATTATTGTTGTTTTGTTAATAAATTACCTTTTATGATCTCCTTCAAGTATTACTGTTGTTGGTCATATAATATAGACAAAATATTTCTAACAAGATAACTTTATAAGTTGTACCTCTTTAGTTTTATATGTAAATATGCTAAAGAATATTACATTGAATAATGGTGACTTATCACGTACACGTCTAATTATCTGGCGTAGAAAGAAAATTATTTGAAAACTTTTTTCAAGAATAATATAACTATAAAACAAATTGTTGAGCTAATCAGTTTTATACTTGAAGTTTATAAATGCATAATTTATTTTTGTCTATTAATTAAAGAATCTACTGGATAAGTATCATTTTTAGATTCTTAGAAAACTGAATTCAAATAACTTATATCTGATTTATATCATCATCGATATAGATTACCACTGGACTCAACTTTAATATGTGCCAAATGTTGAATTTGTCTAAATGGAAATCAGAAATATTTACAATAAATAAATTTAACATTTTATTCTTCAATTGTATAAAAATAGATACACAATAAACAATCTATATTTAATCTTATGCAAGGATGGAAATTTTATATTCTAATACTCGGCTCTATAGATGTATTAATTACTCCTTACAGATGTTCAGATTAATCATGCAAGTTCAATTCTGTAACTGCAAGAAGCCTGTCTTTTAATTACTGTAAAGAATATTGAAAAATCTAAATAAATGTTTTATACAAAATTTTATTAAAAGAAAAGGAAGAAATTTCTGATTAGGAGAGACTGATAATAGCACAACCAAATACCAGAACCACATTGAGCATTTGGATAATGGCCAATAATGCACAAGAATGCCACAATAGAGTCAAGCAGTTAGAAGAAATTATTGACTTCTTCTTAATTATACCAATGTTCAGGAAGAGCATAACTCTTTCAAAATACGTAATCTTGAGTAAAAAAAAAAACATGATTGGTTTTGGCAATCCTCCACCACTTCTATCAATTATATTAGTGGTATAACAAGGAGTGCCCAGAAGGGAGTTTTATGGCGCAATTTACGATTAAGAATTTTCTGAATGAAAAGTTTCAAAATAAGGAGTAAGAAGAAAACGCAGAACAGAAGCAGCAAGTGTAATTATATATGATCTAGTATTTTTCTAATTCTACTTTCCCTTGCTCTGTATGAAAAAGATGAGCAAAAAAATATCTTGGGTATAGGATAGGTACCCTCTCACTCTCTCCCATCCGGCTGTACCTAACATATAAAGTGCCAATATATTTTTGCACTAAGAATCTTACAAGTTAAGTTAGTTTGCCTAGAAATAATTGAAGTATTCATAATAATTCATTAAAACATTACACTTTCCAATTCAGAATTAGAGGACCTAGAACATAATAAACCCCCAATGAAGGCACGTCTATTACAAATTAGGTTAAGACATTTTCTTTTCGAATAAATACTGTGAAGAAGTTGCACTGATCTAATCCAGACAATTATGAAAACAAAATAGTTATAAAACAAAAATTATATATTACTAATGTAAGTAATTTGAAATCTGTTGTTCACGTTTTATAAGTGCACATTAATTATTAATAATAGAGGGGTATCCCATTTCCGCCTAATGGCGCACCAACCCCCGTTTTACAAATTATACAACTGATTATTTAATTGTACAACTCGTTCAAATTTTATAACTTTAATTTAAATGTATACTGTAGTTTAGATTGTATTATTTTTTAACATAAAAACAAAAATAATTTCCTGTTTAAATTTAGAGTCTAAAATATTTATTTTGAATTAGGGAAACAGAAGTGGTAAGAGCAGCTTAACACATATGTAATTGAATGAACAGCTGTATAATTTATAAAATAATCTACTATCCTAATAGTAAAATAAAACATGTAAGTCACTAAAACTTTTTGTATAATAGACAGATTATATATTGTTTCTCATAACAGATAGTGTTTACAAATTAATCTTCTTTAAATGAATGAACAATTTAATTTATATATCTTATAAAATACGATTTTACTTTTCTTCTCTCTAGCAGACGAAATTTGAATCCCCATAGGAGTCCACTTCAGAGATGTCTTACTTTATATTATTGAAGACTGATTTCAGATCTCATAGCTGAGACATAATATCTAGTTAATAAATCTAATGGTTAGGACTCATTTGCAAAAAAAAAAACAAAAGTTACATTTTTCTTTGTTTATAATTTAACTTATGATCGGAAGTTAAACTATGGAAAAATGTTGACAATTTGTTTGAATTGAAGCTTTATAACGAAAATCAGCTTTTTAGTCTGCCATTGATGTAAGGCCTCATATATTAAATTTACTACAAAAATCTTTTGTCTCATAAAACTTTTTCTTTTAAGAATGAAGATATTTATGCTGCTTCTTTTCTATGTTGAAGAAATTATATCGATTTCCCAAAGTTGATTATTAATGCACCACTATAATTTTTAACCTTTTAATTTTTGCCAAAATTATTTCATATAACCACCACAAAGTAAACTTTTGTAGAAACCAAAATTTGAACACCTCTGAATCAGGTGAAGAGACCTGCACCTCAATGCAGCTATAATTGCTCATTATTTTATGGATGTGTAGATAAACTACAAGGCATAACATCAAAATAATCATTATATATAAAACAGGTCTTACTTACAACATAAGAATTCATTAAATGGTGGGCAACAAAATTGTTAAACAAAATTTTTAAAAGACTTTATTAAAAAGTAAAACAATTATTTTTGTTGGGCATGTGCCTTACGCATCTGAGTAAGAATGTTGCTAAGTTCTTCCCTCTTCCTCTTAGCACGGATGTGAGTGCCGATCTACAAAAAAAAAATAAAAATAAATTAACAATAATTAAAATCAACTAATAAATTCAAATTTAATTTCTGAAGTTTATTACTAAAATCATTGACATTTTAATCATCAAAAAGACCACTAACAAAGGTAAGAGTGAAAAAATGAAGTTTTAATTTCTTGATGACTTGAAAACTGCTATTAGGAATATTTTAACCTAAAATTAACATAAACCTACTTAATTTGTTTGCACTAATTTTATTGTATTCGCTTTAAACAATTTCCCCTCTGTATCTGTAACTTATTTAGGTCATGATTGAAAGTATAGATTGTAAAGAAAACTTTTTTCATATCAGTAAACAATTATAGAAATGCTTTTAAATTTACATCTCGATAGTTCGTCCAATCAAAATATGCCATTATAAGTGATAAGCTAACTTCTGATTATCTAAAAGTTAAATAATAACGAATATAATGTAACATTGTCATAAGCGGACGCTACACGGTCATTCGGAATTGCACTAATGACGTTCCGAATTATCGTGTAAGATAGTGAATGAAGTACTGATGGTGGTGCGCTGCGGATTTCCGAACATACGGAAATCAAAGGTTCATTCACGAGAAGTGGAGGGGGGAGAGGTAAAAGTAGTGGGGAGACTAACCATACTACTGGATAGGTTATGTTACCTAGGCCTCACAACCATTATAAATTTCTGATTTTCATTATATGTAAATAGTTACATAATTTTTCATATCCCTTGTTTAAAATTTTAAACCATTTCTTTTAAATAGTCAAGTGGGAAACAAATTAAAAAAAAAATGTAGAAACTTCACAATTTACTTTAAGAAAAAAAAAAACTTTAACGTTGTGTATATTTATCAGTTCTTTTCCCATTTTCCTCAAATTTTACTAACTTCTGTCAAAACGATTTTCTATGAGACTAACCTTACTACTAGATAGGTTAGTTTACCTAGGTCACGTTATTAAGTAAATAATTTCATAAAAGTAAATAGTTGTTTATATCCCTAGTCTATATTATTATTAACCATTTTCAACTATTTTTTCTTTAAATAGTCAAGTAGGCAATAAATTTAAGAGAAAAAAAAGTGGAAACTTCAAAATTTACTAGTAGAAAAAAAATCTTCAACTGTTGTGTTTATTTGTCATTAATTTTTCTAGTTTTCTTAACAAATTGATTATTTTTGCAATACTTTTCCTAAATTTTTGTATGTAGTTGACTTATATTTTTCTAACTTTGGTCTAAACGATTTTCAGTCACTAGGAAGTAATTATTTTATCTCCGTTTTTCTCTTGATGCCCAATATTATAAATAACAATGTCCAAATAAGCATATCTAAGCTGTTTCTTTGTTTACAACTGATCTAAATTGGTGTCAGCAACGATAAGTAATGATTGAACGTGTAAGGGTCTTCATGATCAAAGCGATCGCGGGCAATCTTGTCACTTCTTGTGACGTTCATTCATGAATTACTGTGTAGGGTCTGCTATAAGCTAATAAGATTAATTTGTATCATAATATATTAAATAATGATGTAGAGAAGGTTGCCCTTGATATAATATGAGGAGTTTATCGGGGGGTGCGGTCAAATAAATACTAAATTAAACAAGTAGTATTATTTAATTTTTTCGACCCACTTTGCCGGTCTTCATCAGGGTGTAGGATGTAGCACTGCGGGAGGCAGTTGAAACAGTGAGTTTCAGGTCTAGAAAAAAATGTCTAATCCATTCAATTCAAAAACTAACAAAAAATAAATAATGAAAGTTATGATCAATTTTCATAGATGCTAAAGGAGAAATAGGAGGACATAACATTCTTAACAAAAGTTCACTGTAAGTAATCTTCAGTTGTGATTGATCAAATCAAGTAAATTCCAAGTTCTTCAGAATTAAATGTTTTCCCACTCCGATTACAATATAAATTTTTAATAAATATGTAAGGACTCTACCACTTGAATGTTCATGTCAACTATAGGTATTATCGGAAATATTTGTGGTTTCAAATCCAGTTTGATCACAGTGAAATGGTCATGGCCAATCCTCGATTTGTGCAGAGCACCTATAGTAATACAAAAGAAAACCGATGCGTTTCCTGTATAGTAGAAATGAGTTGTACCCACTTTATTTTTAGTAAAAGCAATCCCTAATTATCCCTATTAGCAATCAATAACACAAAATGTATAGAGCTTGAGCTAACTTCTCATTTAAGTAATATGCAAAATAAAAATATTGATAAAGAAACATCTACAGCTAATAATAACCTAAGGCAACTGGGGATTTCTTTAATTACTTAACATTGATTAAATACACTTACCCTTCTCTTCAAAAATTTCAAAGCCCTCTTATCCTTGGAAATCTTGAGCAACTCCATTCCTCTCTTTTCATAAGGTGCATGACCGCATACTTCTCTGATCAAATCTCTAACAAACTTTGTATGCTTGGTTTGTCTCTAAAAAATTAGTAACATTAATAAGTATAAGCTAGATCAGAATAATATTAATATACAATAATTTACTTACACCTTTCAGGCGTGATGGTCTAATTTTGTGCTTCTTATCAGCTTTGGACTTTCCCATTACAATCTTGGTTGTCCTGTGACCTTTTTTAAGACCAACAGCCATTTCATATTTAGGAGCCTTGGGCGCCATTTTAAATTAAAATTATTACCTTGTCCTGTAAAATAAAATGTTAATTATTAGATACTTTCAATTGTGTGCATGAAAACAAAACTTCATTACTAAAATCGAGGCATCGGTTAGCTTAATTAAAAGTGATTAACTTTGTGCACAGGGTACTGCACAACATACTTGATCCCTTCATGGCTCTTTAATAACCAAACATTCTCAATTTACGAACTACAACAAACTTCACAGATGTTGACAATTAACATTTTTTAAATAAAAGAAAACCCATTTAATGATATATGCATATTTACATACTACAACATAACAATTAACAGATCTAATAAATGACATTGATTCGTTTTGCATCCTAACTTGGATATAAACAAAACCAGCAAACCTTCAATAGGAGAACTTATCAATGATTCACTAATTATCGATACAAAGGTATTGTTAACTAGGAATAAAAAGAAGTTTCAGAATTTTTGGTAACTTGAAGAATAAGGAGAATGTAGTGTAAAATTATTGGTAGTGAGAATAAAATTCTAGAGGGAGAAATATAATTCACACAACAGCCTTGATTGTTATAACACCATTCCTAGCATATAACCATCCTTAACATACTGTCAATAGAAACAAATCATGAAACATCTCTCACTTGAAAACCAAATCTACACAATTATCATTGGGAACAATAATAATAATAGTCATAAAACAATTTGAGTGCACCACATTTCTAATGACAACTAAAAACAGTTCAAACATTAAAGTCGCTAAGACGTAATAAATTAAAGAATGCAGAAAACATAACACAATGGATGTATACCTTCAATTTGTAAACAAAATAATGCTTATTAAAAACGTTATGACTAAAGCAGATTGATAAATAACTTAAAATTTACCTCGATGTTACTGGATTCCCAACGAGAGGACTAACCTAGAGAAAACGCTGAGGAACCACACGGTGAGAAAATGGAGTTAAACCACAGCCGGATTGATTTGTTTCATTGTGATATATCATCATTTATAAATTCACCATAACCCTCATTTCAATTTAAATTAAAAATTATTTAAATTACACTTAATTTATGTTAACTGAATATTTTAATAAACTAATACTAATATGATTATATCTACTACATGATTATATCTCCCCCCTCCCTATAAATTCATGAAAATATTTTTTTGATTAAAGTTTGGGTAGGATATTTTGTTAACATATAACATTATAAATAGAAATTTACTATATTTCGTAGGAATATAAATTCTACAAAATGTACAAATAAAGTATGAGAAGGAATTAGTCGAGGGTGCGGTCAAAAAAAAAAAATTAAAAAATTAAAATATATAAATAATTTTAATTTTTGCCGACGTTAATTCCTTCTCATATCATATCAACGGTCAACCATCTCTACATCATTACAAATAAAGTATGTACTACTTAGTTTTAGGGAAAATGGATCGATTTGGTCAAAAAAGAGTTCATCCTAGAAAGCTGCGTAAACCAGTAAAATATAATAGGCTACCACCAAGCAGAATTCAGAAAAGCAAGGAGCACACTAGACCAGATCATCATCCTAAAATAGGTTCAAAAAAGTCTGAAAGTACTAAGTTCTAGGGAAGTTGTTGATATTGACAAATGCATGTACAAAAGATCCTTATTGTCGAGTCGTGATACAAAATAAAGTGTTTGAATCCTTTAAGGTTCTTACTTGAAAGCCTGTGTGCTATCACAGCAAACTTAATTTTGGAGAAGGTGATTATAAATTCTTATTCTTGCATAACGTATTAAGAATGACGTTATTCTAAAAACGTTATGGAATAGACCATAGGATGAGTAATGGTATGTAATCTACGAATATTCAAATTATACTTTCGTTTGCAATGTTTTTAAGAAGAAGAGAGGAATAAAATATCTTGAGAGGGATGAGGGAAGGCTTATGTGCCACCGGCCTTGGGGGAGGGGAGGGGAAGGGAATGGGTACCCCTTATTCTCACCGAATATTGTTCCTACCCTATAAATGTCATGCATAATCAACAAAAAATAATAAACATTACCAACCAAAGTAAAAATATATGCTATTCTTTATCTTATTCAAGATAGCAAGAATGAAAATTGTTCTTGCACACAAGAAAATACGAATCACAATCAAAGTAAGAATAAACGGTATTCTTAATCTTTCGCACTCAATGAGGTAAGAATAAACGTTATTCATACCCAATAAACTAAGAATAAACGTTATTCATGCACAACAAAGTAACAATAACGTTATTTTTGTCCAAAAATTTAAGCACGACAGTGTTCTTAATATTATTCTCACCGTATAAGGAAAGAATAAATACTATTCTTGACAAACAAAGTAATAATAAACGAGGGGAGAGCATTTCGACAGGGTAATGAAATTTCTGATTGAGAAGTTTCAAACCAGGAAACAAAGGGAATATATAGATCAAACCTTAGCAAGTGTAATTTTATATGACCTTAGACATTAGTTTAATTTTAAGGTTTTTAAGAAGATCTTTAACATCTTTAAGGAGGGGAATTGGGATGATTGGGAACCCCTGCTTAAATATACATTCTTTCGTCTTTAATACTGTTAAATTAGATTTCGTCGATATGTCATTCGATGAGATGATATCAATTAAATTACGACTTTTCGTTTTTTAGCTAGGCTGCTAACATAGACAGGCAGACACACAGACCATTTTTCGGGACTTGGTTATTTGGACTCAGGGTACCCCAAAACTCGGCTCTGATCACAGCCCACTACTAACTCTCCAAGTTCTACTGGCTCTCATTCCCAAACCTTTTCCACCGTTTTTCATTAGAAGTCTAGTTAGCTGGAACATTTTTCGTCAAATCCTTTCTGACAAAAATGACCTTAGACCTTACTAGTATTATCCAACAAGCTGTCCGGACTGACTCCTCCCAATCCAGTCCTCCAGAATTCTTGATGAAAATATTTTACCTCGACATCTCCCAGATCTGATGCATTATAACGCCGTGCCAGATCATTATGACGGGATTTCATTAGGAACCAGACATCCCGCCGATCGCAGTTCCTACAACTATTATTGCAAACGATTAATGCTGAAATCAGTCTCCTATAGATTCCAATCCTTATTTCTTACCTGTCCTTCAATTCTGTGCGTCACAATTGCCTGTGTAATACAAAAAAAAAAACATTGTAAAATCGCATCAAATTCCTCTGTATAAAAAATATTGCAGGTGATCTCAACACCAAGTTTCTTTTAATCTCTCCGGACAGAACATACCTTATTGACCCGTTTTTCTCCCTAGACCTATTTATTGTACCTTTTCATTCTACCCATCATACCCGATCCACTGATACCTGGCTTGACTTATTTATCATTCATTCCTCTCAGAAACTGTTATCCTCTTCGCAAAACTCTCTTTCCTTTCTCTCATCTCACGATCTTATCGAAATCTCATACAATGTTATTATTCCTATCCTTGTTCCCAATACATGGCGTTTCTGGAGAGGTCTTGATTCTATTGAAAACATCAGTCCTTATCTCGATTCCTTAGAACCCATCTACTCCCTCTCCTCCATCAAAACACAATAAATCACAAAATATAATTATAATATATGTATATGTAATAACTTAAAAAGTATATCGTTTATTAATCACAGATATTCATTTTATAAAAGTTCTTATGAAATAATAAACATTTTATTTTGTTTTTATTATATAAAAATTTAAAAACCATCGACAATGATATTTTGAACACCTCCGATAATTCCTCCGAAGTAACCGGAGGATACTTCCCCACATCCTCCGATGAGAAAAGTATGTAATTTTAACGTTAATTTTAAAGATTATATGAACAACAACTAATGCAGATCAAATCGTAAATGTTCAACCAAACACTCTCAGATTCAATTTACTGTTATGAGAAATATTCAGTGCCGGGAATATTTCTAATATTCATATTGAAAAATTATTTCTCTAGGTCTTTCCAACCGCGACACATTTGATATAGAATAGAAACAATGGGAACCATTAAAAATTTAAATTTTTAATTTTAGGGGAACGATTAAAAAATTTTAATAGTAATATTTAAAAGTTGTTTTAATCAACTTAAATGGAGTTTTATGGACTTAAACACAATAACCAATACATATTAGTGCGTCGAACTAAGGCAATTTCTTCCACTTCTATTCTTAATCAATCGTGTCCTATTCCAATGACTTACAATTAGTGAAATAACTTTTACATATAAATATTCAATCATTCCCTCCGAATAAGTTTTTACAATATAGTGTTGAAGTTAGTAATCGTGAAGTCTGTTGCAGAGTTAAAGGAATAGACTAAAATCGTGCATATACTTTTTTTAAGGTTTGCGCACTCAGTCTTACTCCATGAAATACTTCAACGTACAGAAGTGAGCAAACTTTTGCCATTTCTACTCTTAAAAATTTTTTGTTTTTCTTCAGAAAAGTTCCTGTTTTAATCAAAGCTAAATACTTCCCAGGTTCAGATTAATTTAATTAATTATTTTAGTATTTACTATATCTATCTCGATTGATGAAAAAAAAACGATATACGTATTAAGCCTAGAATGGATTTTGAAAAAAGGTAAATAATAAGTGTAAATTAATATACACGTTCAAGGAAGAACAATAGTAATTTTTTTTTACCCTACATTATTGTAGACTATGATTAAAATAATGTACTCGCAATTGTAAAATATTAAATATGATTTATATTTTTCTGGCAAATTTTGAGAAAAAATAATGTCAAATTGCAAAAAAGAAATATTATTGCTCTTCCTTGTATTGTGTATCTGAATTTACACTTATTATTTACCTTTTTTCAAAATCCATTCTAGGCTTAATAAGTATATCGTTTTTTATTTCATCAATCGAGATAGATATAGTAAATACTAAAATAATTAACTAAATTAATCTGAACCTGGGAAGTATTTAGCTGTGATTAAAACAGGAACATGATCGTTGGTATCGAGTTCTTTAAGCGGAGTTTGTGTTAGTTGTAACGGCATATTTTGTATCAGAGCTATATCTAGAATATCAGGTCTGAAAGTTATTTTGGAATCTTTTTTCACATTGCGATAAAAAGTTGGTTCACGAGGAGCGGATATTGTTAGATTTAAGTTGTCTAGTATGGCTTGTAGTTGCCTGCCATAAGTATTCACCTTTACACAGCCCCAAATCTTGTTTGAAGCATTTAAATCACCTAGTAATAGGGTAGGTGAATCTGTGAATATCTTCTTAAAATCTGATTCTAAGAGTTTTATATTTGGTTTATATGGTCTTTGGTAGGCCGATACTATTTTGAATATATGTCTAGAAGTAAGCGATATGTTTACAGAAATTGCTTGCAAATTTTCACATAACAGTTCAGGCAATACTTGATGTTCAATCCCATATTTAATTAATATAGCTACCCCTCCTGACGCTTTCACAGAAGACTTAAAGTTCTTACAATACATATTATAGTCTTCAAATATAATATTATCACTATCTTTTAAGTGTGTCTCAGTTAGACATGCTATGTCGATTTGCTTGCTTTTTAAAACTGCTCTGACATTTTTTTCTTCTTTTTTTAAACCATTGACATTCCAGTTGACTATTACCATGTTAAAAGTGTTTGATTCACCGTTAAACGTCCTTAACATTGTTAATTTCCAGTAGATTATTTATTCCAATAAGGCACGATTAAGAATAGAAAAGTAAAGAATTTGCTCAGTTCTACTCGCTCAAGCAAGTCGTCAAGTAAGATTGGCGCGCAAACCTTCAAGTAAGTTGTTGAAAAGAACTTTTAAATTTCTTATAAAAGTTGTCTATACTAGGAAAGCGGAGTCAGTAACTGCATAGTCTATTGTAGAGTTCGACGAATGGGGACAAAAGTCATGCATTTCTACATATGATGAAGTTATATATTAAAAGTTGGATTCTTACATTTTTACATAGGGCAAAGGATAAATATCTGTGGATCAATGAAATGAAATAATTCATTCTTAAAGTCAGCCAAATTCCAAAATTCCCACCTTTTTAACGCATTGATAGGTAAAAACTTTTTATTCAGTATTAGGAGAGTGGAACGACACAGGAGCTAGTGATGTGACCTTATTGGTGGAGCAGTGACGTGTCACAGAGTCTCGGTTTGGAGCAGTTACAAACTATTCCACACCTTGGAACAGCTACAACCTGTTCCACACCTTAGAACAGTTATAACCTGTTCCACACCTTGGAACTTACTAATCCAGTGACAAAAGTCTTCTTATACGTTCCCTCACTTAATTTATGAATATATTAATATGTTATGTATAGTATAGTTATTAACCAATAGTCTTCTTGTGTATTAATTAATTAATATGTCGTAGGTTTATAGCCAAAATATATTTCATTACTTAATTAATCCCTTTATGAAATCAGAAAATTATGCGCTTGTAACTGTATTCGATTTACAGAGTGTCCCGTAAGTGAAGGGAAATATTTAAGAGGTTGATAGACATAAAGATTTACAAAAAAATCACATAAACAATTGCCCCAACTCCAGCAGAATAGTAGGAAATTTATGATTTGGTTGTTTTAAGTGATTCACGTTTATTGTTGAATAGGAAGCGATAACTTAAAAAATATTTTATTTAAACAATATTTTTTTTTTAGACATTTTAATCCACACTACCAAATGTGCGGGGAGGGAGGAGGAATTTATTTTTCAATTGCTATCAAAATTCGTATTTGAGAGCTTGATAATAAAAAAAAATGTTTTGTACAAAAGTACTTTTGGAGATATTAGTGAATAAAATCCTGAATCCATCGTTACTTTTTTCAACCCCATTCAGGAAGTATATTGTATACATAAATTAAAAAGGTTTCAAGGAGAAGAATTAAGCCACGTCTCATTAAATTCGTTATGGCGCAAGTAGGTGGAGAACTTTCGGAGATTAGCGGTTTTGAACACAAACATTTACATTTTTATATACATATACTATTCCATTTTTTTTTTAATTTATGATATGATATGATATAAAGCATGCCAATAGCTACTAAACACAGAAAGAAAAAATTAAGTCGGTTTTAAAACAGAGAAGGAAAAGTGACTGAACTGTTTTCCTTTGCCTATTTATATAATGATACTAATGTTGAAGTTAACTGTTAACAATAAATAAAACTACAACTTACATTTAAATATAACTAAACATATAGAATATTATGATTTTTAAAAATTTTACTATTTCCGTGTCATCAATTATTTTAAAAATAATATAATTATCAGCTTTCTCAAATTGAATGAACACTAACGATACATAAATTGGTATTCAGGTAGTACCAGTTGCGGATTTATGCATGTTTAGGCAACAGTTTTTTATGAATCGCTGAATTTGATTTAAATTATGTTTTTAAATTCATATGCCCTCCGAGGCGTTTGAAAAGAAGATGGCCTCGAGATCTCCTTTTGTAAATACATTTTTAGAGTTCTACCAGTGGGTAGTTTCTCAACAAGTGATTTCATGTTATTATATTCTTTTGTTCACATTTACTGAATGTATTTTTACTTGTAATACAGTTGTAAATATCATCAATAAAAAAATAAAAAATAAATAAAAAAATTCATATGAGTTGATGATTATAAAAACAGCTCAATAAAACACATATAAATGTAAAATTTATCTTCACTTGGTGTTTAACTATGTATTTTATTTTTCACTCTGCCCTACTTCCTCTGAGACAATATAATTATTGGATAATAATTTACATTTCTGTGTTTCGTAAATCGGCTGTAATAAGGAAATCAAATAGTATTAGTATTAGTAAATCCTTATAAGTAAATCAGATTATATTGTATTCAATAACTGTGCACTCAGCCTGCTCTTGGTGATTCTTTAATTTAACCACCGTACCCTTCTTTCTCGGTATATTTCAAAAAATCAAACTTAAATTATGATTAAGTGATTTTAATTAATAATTCTACAGCAATAATACAATAGTAATTGTTAATTTATAATACAAAAGTCCCTTTACTGTGATTTATAAGTGTTTGGATCTACCATAATGTTATTGAAATACTGATACTGCAATGGGGGAAGGATTACAATAAAATCCTCGGAATCAGCAAAGCTGCCACCATGGACGAAATAAATAAAGCATATCGGCAATTGGCATTAAAATATCATCCTGATAAAAATAAAGCAGCTGGAGCGAAGGAAGGTTCAAAGCAGTAACTGAAGCTTATAAATTATAAGTGGTCAGAAGAAAAGGGATGTATATGATAAATTTTGTAAAGAGGGATTAAAAGGACACGAAGGGAATATGTCTGGATCGCAAGGAGGTTTTCACCCTGTATACCAATGGATGGGCTCCACTAACGGGGAAGCGGGAATACACTCTTAAAATCTTCCTGGGTCGAAATATAGTAGACGAAGCAATCCTAACTGATTTCATAAGCACGAATTTCAAAAGTGAACTGGAAGCTGTCTTAGAGTACAGCAGAATTATGATGTGTCTGAACAAAGATATTCAGACTCCAAAATAGTATTTTTGTTGTAGGCGGCATCGTTTTACAGTCTTTCAAGCTCAAATGGATGTCATTTCTTCACACTCCTGCAGAACTTGGAGAACTCCAATTCCAATATTAAAAAGAATTGCTCCAATGCAAATCCAAGAGCTGTAGTTTACATAGGATTGAAGTAGATGATCAACTTGTAAAGGAACCAGCAGCATCCCTTCAAGTGAAATCGATTCCGAAGGCTCTTCAGAAGGTGATCTTAATAAATTAAGCAGCTATACACCAAAGAAAGCTTTCCGTTATCATTATGTCCACTCACATTATGATCTGGATGATGCCCAATTTGAAGCGAGCAGGAAAGATCAAGTTGTGATATTTGTCCTCAGGATGGGTCATAACAGAATGAAAGCATGTCATTATAAGAAATTCAACATTGGAGAAGCCTTCTCAGTAGAAGCGGAACTGGAGACCAACACACATAGTACGTTCTTCAAAAAGACCTGAGTTGGAAGACATAGGGAAGAGGGATAGGCCAAACCCAATTGACTCAGAGACCAAGATCTGCGGTAGTCATAAGGATCTCAGGAAGACAACTGAGTTAACATTTTTAATACCTGAAGGAAGTTAGTCGACTGTACTACGTATCATGGGTGATAAATATTCAGGACACAGTTCTTTAAAAAAAAAAAACATTTTTATTTATGCCAACGTTTCAACCCAAACATGTGGGTCATCCTCAGTGCTCAAACCACGCCCTGAAGATGACCCACATGTTTGGGTTGAAACGTTGGCATAAATAAAAAAATAAAATTAAAACAAAAAAAAAAAGACTGCGTCCTGAATATTTATCACCCATCATTTTGAATACCGGTCCTTACCATTTGATAAATGATCGAGGAAAAACTTGTATCTCTGTAACTTAGTTTCTTATTAGCTCTTTGCCTCGGCTTGTTACCTCGTGGTTATATGTTTTTCCTGTCCGGCTAAGTTTGAATGGCTTTATCAAAGAAATTAATGATTTTTTGATTGTTTATTTGATATTTGAGTTTTCACATTAATAACTCACTTAAATAAATTTAATTAATTTCTTGGTTTAAATTACTAATTGAAAACCATGGAGTTATTAAATGATCAAGGATTGCGTTTGGATGGGAGAAAGCCAGATGAATTAAGGCTGATAAAGTGTAAATTAGGGATTTTCACACATACAGATGGTAGTGCTTTTGTTGAACAAGGCAACACGAAAGTTATAGCTGTTGTTTATGGTCCTCATGAGGTGATGTTACAGATCACTTATTTTAGTAATTTTCTGTATAATTTATTCTTGCATTAATAAGTTAAATTAATTTAAAGTTGAAATTATTTTAGGTCCGTAATGTACATAGAGCCAAAACATCTGCGGATGGTGCTTTTGTCAATTGTCAGTATAGTATGGCTGCATTTTCAATGTCTGAAAGAAAAAAAAGAAATCGTGGGGATAGAAAAAGTACTGAAGCTACTATACACCTTCATCAAACTTTAGCTGCAGTTATTCGCACTGAACTTATGCCGAAGTCTCAAATTGATGTGTTCATAGAGGTTTTTATTTTTTAATTAAATGTTATCGTTTACTTTTAAATTATTTCTATAAATTGAATTTTGTTGATTAAAATTTAATAATGATTAGGTACTTCAATCAGATGGTGGGAATTTTGCTGCAAGTGTAAATGCTGCTACTCTTGCATTAATTGATGCAGGGATTCCATTACGAGAGTATGTTATTGCATGCACTGCCTCACTTGGAACTGGAAATGTGCCAATGGTTGATATTAGCAATCTGGAAGAAAGTTTAGGAGGTCCTACATTGACAGTTGCAGTATTACCCCGGTCCTCACAGGTACTTAGTGCATAAATTTTCAATCAATACTGATATTGTAACTTAGTGGATAACGTTATGTCAATTTCATGTCACATTTAGGGGATGGATTGTTAATAATTTCATGCCTGAGTGAAAATAAAAATATAATGTTTTACAACTTTTGCTTCATTTTAATGAGTGGGAACAAGATCTGATGATCACATGGTATATGGAATTCCGAGAATAGCCAAGTTTAGGCAATGTGTTGAGGAGTATAACTTTCCTCTATTTAGATTGTGATTTACAACTCCCGCTAACTCCTAGTACTTTTCAGTTAATATTGGGGTCTTAATTAGCTTCTAATTACGTTTTGCTTTCGATTTCCGCTTGCCGAATTAAGGAATAATACATTCAACAGACTTTTTTTTAGTTGTGGTTGGGGCCTTACTAGACCATTCAGCCTCCTCTGATTACATTTGACATCCTCGACCATTTTTGAAATTCCATTTATAGTGTGATTATGAGGTTGTGTGCCCACCATTAAAAATGGAGTAACACACACACTGTAAAGTAAGAAAAAAAAATATGGAATCAAAAGAAATTCCTTAACTTGTACAAAATATAAATTTCATTTTAGTTTATACAATTTTTTCTTAGTAGTTTTCTTTCACATATCAATGATCCTTAATGTTAAATTGTTTTGTTTCACCCATTCTCTCTCCATCTAATTTCTTGAAGAATTATTTCTTCATTGGTAATAGAAGATATTAACTTGATCTGTATGTAATTAAACTTCTCTATCTTTAATTATTTAAATTTATATTGTTCTTTTCAGTTCCTGTTATTTATTTCTCAAATGAAATTAAGGAAGAAAAAGTTTTATTACTGTATTATAAATGTACTACATATTTTTCTTTTCCCCAGATCGCCCTGGTAGAAATGTCTCAAAGATTTCATTTAGACTTTTTGGAACCAGTACTTAAAATGGCAATGAAAGGCTGCGATTACACCTTCAAAGTACTTGATATGGCTGTAGAAAGTTACTTGTCAGAAATTGGAAAGCCAAATAATTGGGGGCAAGCTTAATATAGATGGTAAATTTTAAATTGTGGGTAATTTTAATTTTAAGTTTTTAATATTAAAATTATCAAAATATGTAAGGAATATATAAACTAATCCCATTAGTATAATATTCAATGTTTACGTCTCAAACCTGCTAATGTGTTTCCTGAGTTTTGTTGTAAGATGTAAAAAAATAGCAAATCTAATATCACTCCATGACACCCAATCGTATACTCAAAAATCTGGTGCACGCAAGACACAACTTTCACTTACTGCTCTACTTTGAATAGGAATTGTTTTCTGGAAATGTTCAACTATTATAAAATTTATAGCAAATGTTACCTATTACAAAAACCCTATTTATTATGTCAACGGTAGGCAATAAAAACCTCTTTACTACATCTGTTTTTGTAAACATCTCAAAGCCTTATAAAATTTATAGCAAACATTAACTATAAAAAAACAATCTATTTATTATGTCAACAGTAGGCAATAAAAACCTCTTTATTCCATCTGTTTTTGTAAACCACATGACTCCAGTCTCTGACCTATATATATAGAGAGAGAGAGAGAGAGAGAACTCGAGACTCTGGTGCTGTAACAAGAGACATCAGAGCTCAATACAAGATGTAAGAAGCTATCATGGAGCGGACTGTGATTCAGATCACTCTCTGATTAGAATTAAACTATGTCAGAGATTGAAGCGAATTCACAAGTTTAAAGAAGGAGGTAATTTGAAAAATCCTGAATTAAAAACCAAATTCCAACTTGACAACAAGCTGAAAAATAAATTCGAACCCTTGGATTCGGATAGCCTCACGGTGGACCAATACTGGAAAGAAATAGATAAAGGACTAAAAGAAACAGCTAAGGAAGTGATCGGTAATTAGGAGAAATGAAAGGGTAAGATATGGTTCATAGAAGCATGCGAAAAGGCAGTAGAGGAAACAAGAAAAATGAAAGTCCTCTGCCTAACTAAAACTGATCAAGTTGCTCAGGACAAGTACACAGCTGCCAAGAAAAAGGCTAATAAAACTATAAGATTGGTAAAAAAAGAATTCCTCAAAGAAAGATTGCAATCCATTGAGGACAACTAGCAGGCTGGTGATACACGCAAATTCTACGCAGACATTAGGGAAGAAAGGGTATAAAGGGTATAAAGCGAGAAATATGCAAATGTGAGGAAAATATGGCATTCTGATGGCATCTAAAGAAAGTATATTGGATATCTTGAAAGAACATTTCCAGACGACCTCACGAACGAACAAGACATGGACCACACTAAGGACTTTGACCCAGAAGCAGTTGAAAACCAGATATACTGGTTATAAAATTAGCTATAGGGATAGACAACCTACCCTACCAACTGAACTGTTTAAAGATGGAGGAGACGACTTAAGAGCAGAGGATACCTGAGGCTTGGAATACGGGCCTAATCTGTCCTATCCTAAAGAAAGGCTCCATGTATGAGTATACTAATTACAGAGGCGTAGCACTCCTTCTGGTTGCCTACAAGATGATGACCAATATCCTACTAAACTGGATATCTCCGTATTAAGAGAATATAATGGGCGACCACCAAACTGGATTAAGAAAAAGAGGAAAGCATGCTAGACCATATCTTCACCCTAAAACGAGTATTGGAAAACCGATGGGAAGTAGCTTTTTGGATGTCCATGCCCTATTTGTTGATTTCAAAGCAGCCTATGATTCAGTGGGCAGGAGCTGTCTTTAGAAAATCATGACTAAACGGGGTAACGCGTGTGCACAGCACTGCTGTTGGTAGGCAACTTGATATATGAGACTGAGTGATAAAAAGTAATCATGAGTTCGCGTCCTGGTGCTGGGGAAGTCTTTTAAATCCCCTCCCACAACCCCTGACCTGGGGAAACCCCGTATACCCTTTAAGGCGAAGAAGAGGAGGATCCAAAAAAAAAAAATGACAACTGGGAATTCCCGGTAAGTTGGTGAGATTGACAAAAGCGTGTACAAATGACCCCAAATGTAGAGTAATAATACAAGGAGAAGTATCTGAAGCCTTCAAAGAGCAACATCATAGAAAAATGGAGGGGTCCACGTCGGAATGAATCATAAAATCCTTGGATACGCAGATGATATAGCTGTCCTTGGAAGTAATCAAGAAGAGATTGAGAAACTCGCTACAACACTGATAAGAGAGGCAGAGCAGATCATCCCACAAGTAAATGAAGACAAAACAAAATATATGGTAATAAGTCAAAAATGCTACCCCAATAACAGGATCTGCGTAAAAGGATAATCATTCCCAAGAGTAGAAAAATTCAAATACCTCGGCTTCACAATAATCTCAGTGAATGACCAGCGGGCAGAAATAGACCAACGTATAACTAGCGCAAACAGAGCTTTCTTCTCTCTCTCAAAAGTATTGAAATCCCGAAAAATCTTATGAAATTTCAAACTAATGGTTTACAATGCTATGATAAAGTCAGTTCTAACATATGGTTGTGAGGACACTAACCAGCACTCTAGAAAAAGTGTTGAAAGATTTGAGAGGAAAATCCTCCACACGATAACCAGAGTGATCTGAGATCAGAGGACTAACGTATGGAGAAGAAATGCCAATAAAGAACTGCTTACAGAAACTGGTCAATCAATATCTCATGGTATGAAGGCACAGAGGTTAAGATGGGCGGGGCATATAGCTCGTTGCAATCTATCTGGAAGCCTCTGCATATCAATGAATACCTCAATATAAGGCAAAAGACCACGTGAAAGGCCAAAAAGCAGATGGATAGATAGAATCAAGTAAGATGCAGCAGAGCTGTGTGCAGATAAATGGAAAGAAATAGCCCAAGACAGGCAGAGATGGAGCAGGAATGTTAAGGCGGCTCAAGATCTACATGGTCTGTAATGCCAACAGAGAAAAAAAAAAAAAAAAAATATATATATATATATATATATATATATATATATATATATATATATATATGTATTACATATATAGGTAAGTGAAAGTAAAAAGTGATTAATTTAATTTTGTTAGTTTTTTACATATTATTTTCTTCTCGGTACTTTTAAATTTAAATTCAGATGCTTGCCTAGTAAAGGGCTCTATTTAAATGGGAAATTTGTAATCATTATGGTCTTATAATAATAATATAATATTAGCAATTCATTGACTGATTTTTGTGGTGTACTGATAAGTATATTTCTGTTTTAGAGCATATTTGAAGTGACACACATGATGATGAGACTGCAATAAATGCCTGCAGAATACAGCAAGCTCTGTTTAACAGTCGGATTTCGTTCTGATTTGTTAGCAAATATTTTAATTTTTTTATTTACTGATACATTTATGTAATTTCACTTTAATTATAGTTTAAGAAAGAAGTTGATTGTTTTAATGTTGCTGTGATTGAAATAGACATGTGAATTTAATAAATTAATCGGTATTTAGGCAATGAATTTCAAAATCATCAAGAAATACGTCCTATCAAAAGACTATTATGTAAATGGAATATAAAATGCTCAAAGCAATGCCCGATCGACATAGATTTTGAGTGAGTATTCTTCTCTGTTGAGAAAAGAATAAAAGCAACTGTTTTTATGGCACCATCATCAAACCGAATGGTTACCCATTGTTTATAAGGATTTTTATGAATATAATTAATGAGTAGCAGATGAGCCAATATATTAATTTTATCCACCAGAACTGTGTTTCCCCATAATTTATTTATTTGAATTTTTAATTATTTATAATTGTTTTATTATCAATATTATTATTGAGTTTTACTGTTCCTTACAACCGGAAAATGTATTTATTTATTTTTTCTAATGTATTATTCCTAAGGTACTATTTTTCTATTAAAATAAAGATTTTTATTTATATAATAACAATGAAAATGCTTTCTTCTGTTATTTATTTAACAACAATGTGTAAAATACTACCTTACCTTATGGAAAAAAAAAAAGAACTTAAAATTGCTCAAAAACAGACTGACCATTATCTCTTTAAGAAAAAATGGAGAAAATTTTTGAGTCAGAATCGAAAGATAATTTCACTGAATGAAAAAATATATTTTCGTTGTATTCTGTGGTTCTTAGATTTATGGAAGATAAATGAAGTAGTTTGAGACTAATGAAAATAGTCCAATACTTGATGGATAAAGAAATATATGCAGGAAACATTACTCAGCCACTTAAGCGCGCAATAGAAGGCTGTGTGCTATGTATCTTACAGTTACTTATTATGACTGATTTAATTCTGTAATTTTCAGAGTGATTTGATGTTTGCTGCTTGGACTTTTTTTTGTCTATTCAAAAATGGATTGGTACTCGTATAAAGAGGGGAGTGCACTAATCTTTCGGTATACGATATGCTTTGCACAAGTGGATTTTTATTTACTGCCAAAATTTTAAGTGAATCCTTTTATTTTTTTACTAGACTAGTTCGTCCGTGTGAATAATTTGCTCAGTATATTGGTCTATGATCAAATGACCAATTAATAAGAAAATAAAATAATGCAACATATCATAAGATGGAGAAACCAATTCTTATTTTCTCGGTAACTATAATTAACAAAGGAAATAAAAATTAATTTAAAACTTCATTTATGTTTTGAACCAAAATATTTATAGATTTGATATCTTTGCTAATAATAGTCTGATTTTGATGACTTTTTTTCGTTTTCTAGGTAATTTAGTACATTTTTGGGTTTGAAAAATCAGAGCTAATGCAAAGTGGGTCGAAACGTCGGCAGAAATTAAATAAATACTATATTTTAACTTAGTATTTATTTGACCTCACCCCAATTAACTCCTTCTCAGAGCTAATGTAGTTACAAAAAAAGGTGTCTGCATCAAAATCTGCAAATCCCAATTTGTCTCCTATTAATCCACCATTTTAGTATTGAAGCCAAACAAAATGTTTATATTAACTTTATTTATTTTCGAAAGAAAAACAAGCGGGTAGTATGATTCGCTCCCTTCCCATGAAATTCTGAATCCAATGGTACACTATTCATTACATTTGAGCTTGATAGAAGCTTATATTGAGTACAAAACTGATTTTGAGCCATATTGTCGGCACCATGTTAAACATTTAACATGGTGCTGACGATATGTAGAGATTAATTGTTATTAAAATATTTGCCATACTTCTAAACCAAAAGCTCAATAACTGGTCAGGGAAAGGATATTGGAGAATATCAGTTTGGAGTTTCAGAGAAGATCACTGGCGGATTTATGGGGGGGGGGGGAAGGAAGAGGCTTTGGAGCTTCAGCTCCCCCAAAATGGTAAAATATAACCATGTCTTATGAAAAAAATATTTAATAATTACCTCCAAGTCTTATTGTTCGTGTAATTACATTTATTAGTACTTAAAGAATCACTTAAACTCTATTTCATATAGGTAGTTAGTTACCTTCTTTTTCTTCCTACGTAATTATCACTATGTTTTTAAAAAAAATCATTCGGGCTGAAGCCTCCCCCAAAACCTAAAAACTGGATCCATTAGTGGAGAAGATCACTCTATGGTGAAACATATATTTACCCTTAGCCAAACTCTCAAAAAGAGCTTTGAATTTCATTTTAATCTGCACCACTTCTTTCTGAACTTTAAACAAGCTTATGATAATGTCTTATAGAATAGAAAATAATTTTATTCTTGGACAAAGTCACTTTAGAATAACAAAAAGTACAAAATTAAAATATTACATCTGTCCCAAATAAAAACAAACACTAAAAGAAAGAGAAATAAGTAAAGAAAACATTATTATGTCGACTAGTAATGTAGTAATAGTAATAGTAATATCTACAAGGAAGAGCTTATGAAAGCTATGGAAAGATCGAGAATCCCCAGGGAACTTATTAGATCAGTAAGAATAACGCGAATACTAGCTGCAATGTCAAAATACAAGCGGTACTCTCTGATCAGTTCGTAGTTCAAGATGGTTTAAGACCAGGAGACCCATTGTTGTCTATTCTTTTTAAAGCTCTATATACAATACGATGTCCCAAATATGCATACACAATGTTAACAATGATATTAATACCAGCCTTTTGGGTATTTTTGAACATCTGACATTTATTTAAGTGTCAATTAAGGTGGGCAGGACATATAAAAAGAATGCCCGAGGGTCGACTCCCAAAAATGATATTGGAGGAAAAGATAGTACAAAGGCATGAAACAGCTATAGGAGTAATAAGATGGAGGAGACAGGCCAAACCGAGTGGAGTGACGAAACATTGTTACATCATTATAAAGGAGGCCCAAACCATTCTTGAAGGACCATAGAGCCGTGGAATGAGTGAATTATATCTGATTTTGACAAGACTGTCTTTATATTATACCAAAGAATGCAAAATACTGCTTTTTCTCTTCAAACCCATGTTTCAGACAGGATGTTTTTTCTGAGTTTATTCGACCATTTAGTACGCAATAATAATAATTAGATCACTGAAATATAATATAGTATACAGTATGCAATATAAAATATGAGAAGTCAGATAAACTAGGAATAACTCAAAATGTTATTGTGTAATGTTTGTCAATATATGGAATTAAAATTTAAAACTTAAATATGTGTCCCTTATTTTAGAAGGTAGGAAACCTTTGTATTTATACAAGGCAAAAAATAGTTATGAAAATTTCCATGTTATAGACATAAAGAAGGAATTTGATTTATGTTTGTAGTCAAATCCTTTTGACAGGTTTAATACCGACTACTGTTAATCCAATTTTTAGAGAAAGTATTTCCCTTGATACCCCATCTTTAAACCAAACTTTCGATTTGGCCCAAAATTTGATGGTAGTTGTGCATTTGCATAAATGATTCAGTATATATTAATTTTTTCAAATTATTTTCATTACTTAACGAAAATAGTTTTGCTTATAGAAGTCTTAATGTATTTTCTTTGATCTGCCAATATTTAAAAAAAAAAAGGTTGTGGGTTCTTATATTCTAATAGTTCTAATAACGCTCTGCCATTTACATCAACGACCTTCCTCTCCTGATCCATCACTATCCAATACCATACCTATACAGACCACTCGCAAATATACCTGTCCTTCCCGCATTCGGACCTATTACCAGCTATACCAAGCTTCAAGAAGACTTAAATAGTATATGTGACTGGGAATACTGATAGGTTTCAATGACCTCCTCAAAACTGTTCCTAACATTCCAACTCTGTTCCTACAAGATAATCCCATAAAATTCTATCCCACCATCAAAAACCTTGGAATAATCTTTGATCAAACCCTTTCCTGGAAAAACCATATATCCAATATCTCCTGCTGTATCTTTTCTACCTTAAAACGTCTAAATAGCCTCTGCCACCATTTTCCTTTTGAAACCCATAGACTCCTGGTCACTTCCTTAATATTTCCCCACTTTGACTATTGCTCTATGGTATATGGAGGCGTCTATGGGGATCTCGAGGTGAAAATAAAACGTTTGATAAATTGTATTTTATGATTCATCATCAGGATCCCAAGAAACGTCTTTGTTTCTTGTTTTTATGAAGAGTTGAAGCGGCTTTATCCTTCCTGCCATTGTAAGTATTATTTTCTGGCATCCTTCCTGTTCCAAGTCATTCACTCATGCTGCTGCTCAGATATCTCCCAGCTTAAATTCTATGTTCACTCCCGAAATATCCGTTTCCAATCTTCAGATTTATATATAATGGCCCACCGAACTGCTGTTTTCAATAGATCTTTCATTATTCGATCCTTATCCCTATGAAACTGCATCCCTCCCCTACATCCGCCGCTTCAATACTCTCCCTACTTTTAAATCTCGTCTATTCAATCACTTCTCTTCCATCCAGTCTCAATAAAATTGTAAATAGAAATTTCTGTAAATATATATAAATATTATTAGTTTTTTCAATTATTTTCATTTAATGTTTCTTTCATTTTTTCTTAATCGACTTAAGCTAAAATATACATTTTTTTTCTATTATATCTATTAGTTTATTTTGTAAATACATTTATATATCTCTAATGCTCAAAAACCTCCTCACATTATTATTCTAAAGAGACTCATCCCAGAATAAATAAAAGATAATTAAATATAGTCTATTATCATAGTAATTTAATAATTTAAAATTAATGTACCCAATAGTCAAGAATATAATGGCTGTGAGTGAATACATGGAAAGGAAGATTATAACCTTAACTGTCTTTCAAAAATGGAATGAAATTTACAGCTATGGTTTGAATGTCTTCTAGAGGGGAGGAAGGATTGAAATTAATTTAATGGTATAGCCATGGAATGAATCTTCTTGCCATTCCTATTCTAGTTAGAGTATGTTGGTTGCCTGTAGGATAACATTTCCACAATCCGTATGACAGTAACAAGGGTGCCCAGAAAGGGGTTTCAAGGCACGAGTTGCGCCATCAATATTTTTGAGAGGGGCACCACATTATGATGGTGTTTTAAATTTTGGAGGGGGAAACATTTTGACTGGGTTATTAATTTTCTGAGTAAAAACTGTCAAACAAGAAAAAGAACATGGAACAGACCACTGGAAGTGTAATTGTATATGATCCACGATTTTAATAATTTGACTTTCGCTTTAAAAGTTTTCAAGAAGAGGAGATTAGTAACATTTCTTGGGAGGGGTGGGAGAAGTTCATATGCCATCTATCTTGGGGAGGATGTGCACCCCTTGCCGGGATACCCAAGTAGAGGATAAATAGAAAAATTAAAGATAATATTTACCTATCTGTCGTTTAGGCATGCATTTTATTTATTAACATATGCATTACATTAACATAACATGCATTTTATTTATTATCATTTATTAACATCTGCCTAAAACTTTGTAAATAGCTTTATCTCATTATAATCTAAAAATATTTTATTTACAAAAATTCAAAAGATAATATGACAAAGTAAATAAAAAAAGGGACATCCACCCCCAAAATAGCGAGGTTGTATAGTCCACTTTTTTTTGTTTATCTTTCTCTTTGAGTTTGTGATTATATTATCTTACGTTTCAAGTGGAAAGCAAATGTGTATTCATGAGTTTTTAATTACTAATTAACTTTGCGGACCCCCAGATTGAAAATGCCCTAATCTAAGAATTTTTGTAAGTAAAATATTTGTAGGTTGCAATGAGATAAAGTTATTTATGAAGTTCCAACTATTTCGCTGACGCAGCCGATGCCAGCGACAGCAATTCCACATTGCCAACCGTTGTTGCGTAGCTATTTCGCTTAAACTGCTCACTGGGGTTGTTATAACCTTCGAACATTTCACTTTATCTTCGAAGATCGATTTTTTATTTAAGGAGGAAGAAGAGGAAATGTTCTTCATAGGAGAAGGAATATCAGTATTTCAATGAGATGCTCATCATCAAATCCCCTCTTAGACATAGTTTGCTATTGTCTAGATGAACAACCAAAAAAGAACAAAAAGTCGGGAAACGCTGTACTAACAATAGTCCCTCTGATATTATTATTTTGAAAAGTAATAGTAATTATCACAGAATTGATTAGTAATAAATATCATTTATTTGTTATTAAATCACAGCAGGTGATGTTTTATCAATAGTAATCAGTAAATCACCACTTTAATTAAAAAATACAAATAGATTTTTCAATGGTTGGATTTAAGTATTTACCTTACTTTAAAATTTGTTGGATTCTTCAATTTATTTAATATCGATTGGATTTAGGTATATTTGTGTTATCGCTGTAAAATATTGTTGGTGGAATAAATAAATAAATGATCTTGTTACTTCAACCTTAAAAACATAATTTACCATTACATTGTTTAAATTTAAAACAATATTTCTTATCATTTTTCCAGACTTGAAAGAAACATAGGAAATAAAACGTATCACCATGACTGTTATCATCAAAACAATGCACTGATATGATAACATAACCTACAACCCCCGAACCGCCAACAGCTCCACTGCTTCAGGAGTGGTCAGATAGGAGCAGCTTAGATATGACGTCATACCTAGACTGCCGAGCAGTGCCAGCGAAATAGGTTCCTTTCTATTCAACTAAAGCAGTGGTCAACCGCAAGCAGTCTCAGTCGTGGGCAGCGCCAGCGAAATAGTACCTTAAGGTAGATGGTTAATAATTTGAAAAAAAGGGGTCTGCACCATGGACTATAGGGTTAAAAAAATACATTAATATGAATGGAATAAAACAAATAAATTTATTTTTTAATAATATAAATGGAATTATGTTTCACAACTGAATTGGTGATTGTTGATAATTGTAATTAATCAATAAATATTTTATAATCATAAATTGGTATCTACCTCTCAGTAGATCACTATTAATATTTTCAGTAAATTGTTACTGAGCACAGATTATGTTGAACTTGTTTAAAAAAAAAAATAAAACCCATTAAAAATCATCATTACAAGAAGAAGAATTACAAGTGGGGCAAGGAAAGTTTTTACAGCAAATGTTTTTTAATTATAACAACCTGCTTAATAAATACTTAAAGAAAAGAAAAACTGAACAATATACAAACAAACATTTTAATTACTAAGGATAGATTTGGAAACAACCAAAATGAAAATATATACATCATAGTAAATTGTAAATAAAAACTTATAAATTACAGAAGCCTTAATATCTAGATCTTCTCTTGTCCCTTCGTCTAGGTGATCTCGATCTTCTAGGACTGCGACTTCTTGATCTAAAGTAAAAGGTTAGGTAGAATTAATTACTTGTATAGATAATTACAACTATTCTTTAATACAATAATTGAAAAGTTCTCAGAAATAAAAATATTTACTTCTATATAAATTTATAGGATTGAACATTATATAATATGGAGGTACGATTTCTAAAAGTAAATTTGATAAACAATCATTAGAAGACTTTTTAATAGTAAAATGCTTCAAAAGTAAAAGTAACTTTTAAAAAAGAGCAAGCAGATAAATCAATGACAATTATTATTTCAAAATATCTATATCCCCAAACACTAAACCCCCTAGTTTATGGTTTATATTACTAAACAAAAAAATAAAATAAAAAAAAATCACATGTCAAATAGAAAGATTAAGTGGATCTGGAAGTTTTAAAGTTAACAGATAAAAAAAGTTAAAGAGAATAGGAAAAAAAAAAAAAAAAAAAATGCATCTTAATTAAGTTAGTATTAGGGTGAACCTACCAGTTAAGGACTTTAAATGTAAACAATAAGCTATCTTGTTGATTTAAAGGTTCCAATTTTTTTTCTAGATTAATGAACAATGCCCTCTATTGACAACTGTATGAACAAAATTTCCAAAAGAAAATTTTAGAATGACTATGGAATTGTTTTTTGTAGTGTTCTTGAGATCAGTGAGTTTCTTACCTTCATATTAACAATTTTGCTAAGAGTAAGTTTAACATTTATGTTATCTTGTCTTTACAGTTCAATAAATAAAAATAACTAATTTTAGAATTCTGAGGTATGTCCATCACTGGTACCGAACCCCTGTCCATTACTAGAACAATTGGATTTCCAATTGTCTATCAATAGTGCAAAAAGGGTTTTTTCTAAAATGGTGATTATACTTGCAGAACTGAATATTTTATAAATTTTGAAGTGTTAAATATAAAAAGGATACCCTAGAGATAATAAATGTTCAACAGAGAAGTTTATAAGTATGATAATTACGGCAGTATGGGCCAAAAATTTCTTTAGCTATGTCCATCACTGGTGCGCTTACTAAGATTCATATTTTATCATGTTAACGCCGCATAGACTTATTTCTTAATTTTTTCATTATTATTTTCTCTCACATTTACCTCTTTTCAATGTTAACAATAAAATGTTAATTTTTTTTTTTTTTTGTGAAAGTTTGAGGGACAATTGTTCCTAAAATGTATTTAAGTTTATATTATAGTTTATATTTGGCTTCGTTTGCGATGTATTATCGCGTGGTATATACACACCAGCCCGGCAGTAATACCCTGTCTTAAGGATTAAGACTTCAAAATACAGCCGGGGAATCTGGAGATAGCTCTTGTCGACATTAGACCCATGTAGTAGAAATCTACCCCCACCAATCTCACCAAACTCCAGGCCGTCTAATCTCGCAACATCTCACCTAGCGCCATTTTCGAGGATCAGCTGTTGGGCGCAGCTGAGTAATCGATACAACCCCACCATCGATTACTCGACAGCTGGAAATCGGAAGGTAACAGGTTGGAGGCAGAACCTCCAACTTGGCTTGTTGTGTTTTTTATTCTCACCAAGACATTTGAACATTTAGTTAACTGTTTTCTTCCCTAAATTTGTTTTATTCTTTTGGACAATTCTCTTGTTTTATTTACAATTTAAGAAATTGATTTCTTTCCTTTATTGATAATTGTTAATTTCTTTTATTTTCTGTGGATGTTGTATTTATGTTTTATTTTTCTCGTAGCTTTTAAGTATTGTTTATCTCAACTTTTATATAAATTTATATCTCTTTTTCTTTCTCAATAAATTGTAAACATTCAAAAGGGGATTTTTTTTTTATTTTCCATTTTTTTATTTATTGAAATATCTCTATTTTTTAAAAATATTTTCTTGTGCATGTATTTGTTTTTTTCTCTTATGTTTTATAGGTCTCATTATTCACTATTTTTTTTTCTCCTTCTTTCCCAACGTTTTTTAATTTTTCTCGTATTTTCCCACCATTGAGGAAACGCACCGGGGAAAGATCTGCACTTCGATTTTGAAGTACCCCTGGCCCCAACAACCATGCTAAAAAATTGTTTTTTCCTTAACACTAACACATTTCCTGTTTTTAGTTCAATAATACTGATAAATGGAATTATCCAGTCCAATCAGTACTGGGTCAATTATGGGTAGGTCAAACCCAATCCGATTTTATTTTTATTCAGTCACATACTGACTTGAAAACTCCACTCAGAGATTGCGAGACTCTAACCTATCATTGACATTTAATGAACTATTTGATAATTGCCAGGCATTATAAGTTCACTTGGAAGACCCAGAGACCACGGGAATGTTTTGTTACCTCACTAAAGGTCTCATGGAAGTATAAATGTTCGAAAAAGTAGCACGAGTGCTGGACGGTTAAGGCTGACGCACAGAACACGATCTGTGCCTATATTATGCAATCTGTTAATATGTATCACCCTCGAAGATTGCACTGTATGTGCCTTTGATTGAAGAATATATGTATGTTAACTATCTGCAATATATGCAACTGCATAACTGGATCGCTAAGACAGGTCGTGTCTTTAAGGCTGAGCCTCCTTGTAAGTCACCTACAAGGCTATAAGATTTTTATTATTTTTATACTAGCGATCATAATATTAATGAAGTAATAATAATTATAATATAACATTAGAAAATAATGACGAAAAGGTAAGTTAATACAAACCTTCTTCCACCTCCACCTCCGCCTCCGCCACCACCACCGCCGCCGCCGCCACCACCACCACCACCTTTCCTTCTTCTGCTGTATAAATATCTTCGTAATTCTCTTGAAATGGGTTTCAGATGCATGAAGTTACAAAATCCACTTCTAGTGCATTCCCTGAACAAATAAAAAATAATGTATATACGTGATTCTAAATATAAATATATATATATAAAAATACCATCATTAAAATAGAATATATTGAAGGAAACTCAACATTTTAATAAAATTGTATAGTGTATTTTATATGAATGAATCGACAATTGATATCAATTAATTAAAATAAGAATAAAATATAAATAATAAACAGTAATACTCAATTAGTGAGCTAGAACGGATATAAAATGAGAAATTACTTCCCTCGTACATTAAAACAGATATTAAAGTTAATTGCCATTAAATTGAATTATAATTTAGTAATAGATTTTGTAAATAATTTGAGTGACTAGGAAATATTTTCTTTCTTTTGAGAAACACCATTAACTACTTAAGTTGATGAGTTAAGAAAAGATAAATAAAAAAATTTCAATAAATCTAAAGTAATTTGTAATTTCTGATAGTATCACATGAAGAATTAGTTAGAATGGTAGAATGAGATAACAAATATGTTGTCAAACATGAATTTATAAACTTGTTTATCGAAAGAATGTTATAGAAGTTGAGAAGCAAATCTGAATTATTAAATTGAATAATAAACAATAAATTAAATATTATAATATTTATTAGATAAATAAATAATTAAATTAAATTGAATAAATATAAATTCATTATATTTGAATAATAACCAAATTTCATGTGACACAACCAGATAGTAACACATGACTAGTTTTATAAAAAGAAAAACTTCTTTTAATTATGTTTTGAAAAAAATAATCTTACCATTTAAAGGAAACAAGTAAGCTTTTAATAAATAACCAATGGAAATAGTGAAGCATAAGGAGGCTTTTTCATTCAAAGTGGCATGATCAAAAATTTAAATCCAATTTATATACCACAATGTGTCTTCTTCATACAGCAAAGATACAAATTCAGAACACAGAAGGGAAAGAAGAAAATAAATCATATCCAATGCAGAAGAATTGTGCCCATAAAGATACTTTCAAAATCTTTAAGCATTGAGACAAATAAGGTTGATTAAAATGAAAATCATTCTTCCCGTGTTTTGAAACACAAAACACTAGAAATCTTTCACACTACCACATAAATGATAGTAAATGAAAATTGATGTTTGAGACCAAACAAAAAGAAGATAGATTAATAGGATCCCTTAGTTACAAAAAGAAGTAGCAAACAAGAATAGATGCGAAACAAAGTTGAAACAAGGTAAGCTTAAGATTTGTTGAAAAAAAAAAAAATAAATAAATAAGAAAGTTACTTGGGTGTTAAAATGAAGATATAGTTTAAAAAGTGACATACAGTACTTACGATATAAATGGAAAAATCTGAACTATTGGGTTGTCTGCAAAATAAGACAGGATTTTGAGTTTTCTTTAAAATATCCCTCTGTATAACAAACTGTTTACGTTTACTGGATTATTCATTTGTATGAATGTCAACACTTATTAATTCTTTTCCAAATGATTGTTTACCTCTATAGCATTTCGCTGCTTAGAAATAATTCAGTCTTTAATAAGATGATTTTCATACAATTTTGTTTTACTAGTTTAAACACGGTCAGAATGCGACCCAGACGGCCAGAATCAATCAAGTATGAGAGCAGGATTAACGAATACACTGTTCAAAGGTAGTTAAAAAATATTCGGGAGGGAGACTTCAGCCATGAAGATAAAGAAGGTCATGGAAGGACTTCCTCTCTTGACAATGTTTTGAGGGCATTGGTGGAAGAAAACTGTAGAACAACTGTTCAAGAACTTAACCTATGCAAATCGACAATCCAAATGAAACAATCCAATGAAACAATCCAAATGATTGTTTACCTCTATAGCATTTCGCTGCTTAGAAATAATTCAGTCTTTAATAAGATAATTTTCATACAATTTTGTTTTACTAGTTTAAACACGGTCAGAATGCGACCCAGACGGCCAGAATCAATCAAGTATGAGAGCAGGATTAACGAATACACTGTTCAAAGGTAGTTAAAAAATATTCGGGAGGGAGACTTCAGCCATGAAGACAAAGAAGGTCATGGAAGGACTTCCTCTCTTGACAATGTTTTGAGGGCATTGGTGGAAGAAAACTGTAGAACAACTGTTCAAGAACTTAACCTATGCAAATCGACCGTCTGTTACCACCCACATTAAACGACTGCTAAAAAAAAAAAAAGAACAGTAGACGTTCCAGACAGTGGCCTTGCCAAGCCTTGATGCCATTTTTTTGGTAAGAGAAGCAGCAGAACATTTTCCAAAACCCCCAAATCATTAAAAGAAGGTGATGGGTTACTGTTTGGTGAGCTTCATTCAGTTTGATACACTACAGTTTCTTAAATCCTGGAGAAACCATCAATGCTGAATCGTATTGTAACCAAATTAATGCGATTGACGATAACCATGAAAAATTGGCAGTAATGAAGCCATCTATGGTCAATCAGAAGGGGCCCATTTTGTTCCATAACAACGCGCGGTCACGTGTGATATCACAAAAACTGTTAGAGCTTTTATATGAAACTCAGCCACATCCGCCCCACTCTCTGGACCTTTCTCCTACAGATTATAATTTTTTTTAGACACCTGGAGCACTTCTTACGTGACAAAAAATTTAATGGACAAAGATAATTAAAAAATATGTTTTTGGAGTTTATCAACTCTAAAGATGGGAAATTCTAGTCCGAGGAAACGGAAAAGTTGCCAAAACGGCAGAAATATATTGATAGTGGTGGAGACTATTTTGATTAAATAAAACAGTTGTAAATTTTTTTTTTCTTTCTATTTAAACCAAAATCCTGCTTTATTTTCTGGACAACCCAATATAAAGCCATGCGTCTCTAACAGACAGGGGAACAGTTAACCAGCCGAATAAGGGTAGTTTCTACAAAGAAAGGTTAACTGAGGCAGGCTTTAATTGAATTATAATTATAATTGAATATCGGCTTTTCCTATTTCAGAAAATATAGACTTTATGACCTGAAGACACCTAATTAATTACTGAGTAACATTTATAAATAAATATACGCACCAGAGAATAATATATTTATCTTGAATCAATATATTGGCAAAATCACTCCAAGGTATAAAAAATATCTCCTTCGGATCTACTATTAGGAACACAGATAAATTGAAATCTCCTTAAGACAAGATAAATTAAAATGAAACAGAAAAGGAAGGGGCCAGACTCTGAAGCAGAAAGAATTTTCATTTCTCATCAAAACAATGGATTCTGATAAACCTGAAGAGCTGAATCATTTCTTAACTTTTCTTTTAAATAAATCATTGTCAACTAACTGTAATACTTGGAAATGTCAAAGTAGTAAACAATGCAATTATTATATTTTAATGAAAGGGCAAGATAGTTAATTTAAACTTATAAATAATTAGGGAAAACATTCTGATTGTTTTTATTACATAAAGTTATAGTTAAACCTTCATTATTTTTTAATGACTTAATAGATACATAAAGAACCCTGAAGAAGCATAATGCACATGTATGCATATATGGAAGAAATAACTAAAATAAAAATCAGTACGACTTCCAGTAATTGAGATAAACACATACATATTTTTACCAAATACCAATAAAGTTTTTTTAAACTAAACAAGAGTGGCTTCATATAAAAGACAGGCATCTATCATTTTTAAAAAGTTGAGTAAAAGCCAATTGTTATAACATAGGTTCAATTTAAACCAATTCTAATGAAGTTTTTTCATGATTCAACTTGAACATTCTTAAACATAATCCTTAGAAATAGTTTCAATTGAACCTATAAAACAAAAATTGACTTTTTCTCTACTATCTGAAAATGATAGATGTCCATCTTTGATACGAGGTCACTCGTGTAACTTGTTAAAATTATCGACAACTCTAAAGAGAATAGCTACAAATAAAAAGGATTTTGATTCATCCAAACAAGTATTTACGAATTCTTTTTTTTAATTCATATGCCTATAAATTCATCTTATGGCATTAAGAACACTGGGGATTGATGGAAAATCAATCCACAATAAGATCTCGGTCTCCCTTACCAATACAGATCAGCCAAATTGTTACCTATCTTAAATAAAATATCACAGGTTAATAATATTAATGTTAAAACCACTAAAATTTATATTATATATTGTAGACGAAACCAGTGATAAAATTATGATTTAGAAATGAAAACTTCTTTAGGTACTTTTGAATTTTTTTGTGGCGAGTGAATTAAATTGAACCGTCAGATTTCTGATGTGTAATGCTCGGGTAAAGTCGACTAATTGAAGTGTTTTTACATAAAGGTTAAAATAAAATAAAACCTAAAAGTTGGACCTCCATATTGTTAGGGAGGGAAATGTTCATTATACCCCATCCTTTTTGTAATGAGCTATTATTTAAAATTGTATCTCAGAGCGACGTTGTGTTATAGAGGCGAAAACAATTATGTTGAAAACCAAATGATAACGAGTTTTATGAAAGATATGGATTAAATTTTTTCACAAACTAAAAATTGGATCTGAATACTGTAAGCGAGGAAAATGTTCAGTATTCCATCCTTTTTATAATGAGCTATTATTTATATTTCATATCATTAATCTCCCCTTGTTGATATATTCACTTCTATCGTGGGGTCTAAAGCACACACCGCAGTTTTTTTCCCTTCAAATTTCATCGTCTCAGTGATTAAATAGACATAACAAATACAATTATGACATTGTTAATTTCCAATATAAAACATTGGAATCACTTATTTTTATGTAAAGGAAAAAAACAAGTTTAGAAAAGGGGTGGTAAATTATAGGTAATTACTTATTAGGTATAAGAACCCTTTAATCTTCAGAGCTTTGAGTTCAAATTTTGTTTGTAATATTTGATGGCCTTCCTGATTCGCCACGCTTGGAAGACCTGTTTTTTAATCTAAACTTGAGTGAAGATGTAGAGTGGATTGTGGCTCAACTGATAGACCATATTTTTAAAGGTTTAAATCAAAATCGGGTAGAAACAAGAGGTATGTTTAAAAATTAATTGATTGTATTTAAGTTGATACTAATGTCAAAAACCTTTGAGGTAGTTCGGGTGGCCTACACCGCAGCCCACTAAGTCTTAAAAATATATAATAAAAAATCATTCCAGGAAACTAGAGATAATTACACCATTGGATGACAATGAGAAAAAAATATCTAGTAGAAATATAATTCTTTTTTCCTGTTCTAGCCAATAGCACCACAATCATTCCATTATTTAAATGGCTAGAACTAAACATTTGGTTAAATTATTGATATTCAGTTAAATTCTTTTATTAATTAAATATTTAAATTTGTAATTCGTATTAATTTATATGTATGAGAGTGTATGTGTCTATGTAATGTTCCAATTTAACCAAGTTTTTTTTTTGTAATAGCATTATTCATTTTATCATATGGTTTTACTAGAAACCACTAAATTCGAATGAATACCATAAAATACAAGTATTTCATCTGGTCATATCACATTTAATGTCAAGATTTCACAATAACAATAATATAAATTTAATTTATCACTTGAAATGTGCTCCTAGACTTCCAACAATTTTTTAATAAAAAAGTCTTTAAATTTCTTTTCATAAAAGCTTTGAGCCTGAGTGGAAATAAATGTTTTTTTTTTAATATTGGTATTTTGTATTGTACCATAAATTTTAATATACAAATTTTGCATGGTCAACTTTAAACTGGATAATCATTAGGAGCATTGGATTTTGAATGTTACCTTCATGTATTAAATGCAAATTAATAATTTTTAATTTATCATTAATTATTCAGTAAATAATTAAATTTAATTTAAGACACCAACAAAATTGACATTTTATGTGATACAATCAGATATAAACATCAACATTACAAACAAATGTGCTTTATGAATAAGTTATAAATACAAAATATTTACATTATTAAATTCAAATGCATATTTTCCAGTTTTATCACAATAAAACAGAAAATATATACATTAAAAAAAAATGATATATATCGAAGAATTACTGGTCATAAAATAAAAGTTTAATACAAGCACTTACAAAGCACAAACCATAACACAACAAATTCAAATTCAATTCCCTTAGTTTCAAATATTACGATGATTTTAATTATTCATATTAAAGGACATTGTAATTTAAGTTTGTTCATTTTCCCACCGAAGTCGAAAAAATCCAAAACGGTGATAACCACTTCTGACCATTATAGCCATATTTAACATGAAACTGAGCAATTGGTAAATTATTAAATCCGATTCTATATCAGTTAATTCCATTGAAAAATATGTTGATTGAATTATTAAATAAATATAAAGCTAAATTAAAATCTTGATGGGAGTTCAATTAAAAACTAATCAGCATATAAATATTGCAATTTCTATAAAAAATAAAAAAATAGTTTGTAAAAATACTAATATTAAATGGCATTTTCAAGAAAAATTATTACACAGAATAGCTAAAGAAATATGACACTGCTGCATTAGCAAATGGATTCAGAGAAACATTTAAAGCAAGATGAAATGACAAAATAATACAATTACAAACTATATGAACAAAATTTACTATAATAGATTTTTTATCTTTAAGAAGTATCTTGTAAAATTAATGAAAATTGAAAAACCTAATCTTTCTGTTTAATATATATTTTGGTAAATAAGATACATACCATTGATATATAATCCATTATGAGGTAATGAACAATTGTTAATGAATGGTTCAATTAATTTTCTTTGTTGTTAAAACCTTATCAAACTTCGAAATCTCATAGTCATGTAAATTGATTGACTGAAAGTTTAAAGAATAAAATAATGCTTATAAAGAATATAAAATCCAATGGTATAACTTCACAAGGCTGAAAGGTAAATTTAATGAGCAAACTATTAGTAGATAAATGTATATCCTTTCATACAATCACACTCACTGATAAGTTGTTTATTCATTATTTAAAAAGTTAATTAACAATTGGCCATTAATTGTGACACGATTAAGATAATTTGGACTAATGGACATCCTGAATTCAAATAAGCATACTACAAATAAAATACAAAATTTCCGAAATGTTGGCCCCTCTTCAATTCATGATATTTTCAATATGATCACTAACTAAATAATGTGAAAATGGCTTCTTGTTAATATCGGTGAAAAACTGTTTTAATTTCAGATACAATATTGGTATCGAACACATGATTGGTACTTAATTATATGCATTGTACTTTTAATTAAGGAAGATATACATTAGTTAATTGAATAGCTGTCAACATTATAACCAGTAACAAAGTCCTTATTAAATATAAAAAGGAAAAGGATAGATTCTTCATTTTACAGCTATGACATTTTTATATTTAATTTTATTAAAATATTTTTGAATCAGAACTGTGCTAGAGGCAGCTATTCAATTTGATATACTACTTATGATACCTAAAAACTTAGTAGCAAATATATTAATTGATTTTTTCAATCAATAATTTTTAATAATAGGGACAGTATACAGGCTAATATAAAAAATGAAAAAGTGAATTTTTTTTCTAAACTTAAAATCCTAAATGCATCAAGTATTTTATAAACAAATATTTCATCTCAGTTATAAATATAAATAAATCGATTTTTGACACTTCCAAATATTTTCGATGCTGAGAAATTTTTTTTAGAATATTGATTTCAGCTCTCCAGGAGGATCATGGGCTAAATTTCTAAAAAAATAAAATTTAATTATAATTTTTTCAAACTATTAGAATAAAATAGCTGGAAATAAAATAAAATCAACGAAGAAAAGCTGATGAACTGAATAAAATCTAATATCAGTAACAGGAAACTGATTCATCAATCGAGAAATAACAGAGCCAATGGTTTAGTCCGAAGGATCAGCTGAGATTATTCCTTTTCAAGCTAAGCTATAAAAAAATAACATAAATCAGTTGAAGCATTAAAAAAAATAATAGTAAATAAATTATTTAATGTTCCACTGCATGCTATCCGTTCCAATTATGCTAAAAACATATGATAAAGAGTAAATGGATAACTTTAATCTAAGGAATCAGTTAATTTTATAATGCTCTTAAATGAATTAATTAATGAGATAAGTGTTCACTAAGGAATCATTCAATTTTGATAACTGTTCTCTAAGGTACAGCTAATTTTAAATCAGTTCTCTAAGGAACCAGTTAATTAATGTTATTCTTCATTAGCTGAGGTATACATTATCCAATGGGTTTTGGCTAATTAGGTAACCGACCATTATAAACAATTAAATACTTTAGATTAATATTGTCGGAAATATCCAGATTTCTATAAATGAAACTAACAAGGGTCAAGTATGTTACAAGAAATTGATTTTAAATATTTTTTTTTTTTTGGATTCAAGGAATCTTAATGTAGTTGATTTAAATATGCTATGAAACTTTTCTTAATAAAATCAAAATTTGACAATTACTAGAATAATTTGTTTTAATTACAATTAATATATATATATAAAACAACAGGACAAATGATTTTTTGATTATTTGGTATGTTGGTGCTATTTGAAATGGTAATAAAAAATCTTGGATTAAACATAAATTTATCACATGGAATTTTCCAGATGCGAGAAGGCTTTTACTCTCTTTTCATTCAGTTATAAGTTACATAACAGTTCAGGAACGGTAATATAGTGGTACATCTACATATACAAACGTACAGTTCGATTGCACGATATATAGGTTATTATGTAAATGGAGTGAATAAAATTGCTTAGCAACCCAGCATGGCTATGTAGTATTGATTTTTATTCATAACTATTTTGTTGCATCAATATAAAATGTAAGAGAGTACAACACTGTGTTTATGCAACTAAACTGTTATATAACGAAGAATTCCAAATGAAAACCATGAATAAATCATATAATTAAAAAAACGAACAAAAAATTAATGGAGGCTTAACAATTCTATGGAACATAACTTGAATAGGCTATAATTCTGTTATCAATATTACCTGTTCATTTTTATTACCATTTCATTATTCCATAACAAATGAAACCTATTAATGATTATTTTCAGCCTATTAAAAGAAATTAGTAATGAATGAATACAAAATTAAAAATCTTTTACATTATATATATTTTTTTTTTTCCAAGTGCCATCCATCTCTTACACAATAAATAAGCAGTAGAACTAGAACTTCAGAATAAAAGCTAAAAACAGACAATAAATAAGGGAAAGGAAAAATATATATGTATATATAAATGCAATGACTATACTGAACTGATAGATCTAACTAGAACATCTTAAAGACTGGGATAAACCAGTAAATTTGTTTTTAAAACCGGTTTTTCTTTATATCAATTGTAAATACATTCAAATATTTAAATTGAATTTTACCATAACATTTCCTTTAATACATATCAGGTAACAATAAATAACTTGACTATTTTTATAACATACTTATTAAATATTCCTTTAAAATAGAAAATGTTAACAGTAACTATGAACACTATTGTCTGAAATTTATATTCTCCAAAATATTTAGAATTAAATTGACAAAACTTAACTATTGTTACTGTTATCTTAAAAGTTGATTAATGGTCACCTTAATTAACAAACCACGTAACTCATTCCATCAATAAAAAGAGCTCATAATTATTTAATAGGTAAAAAAAGTTAATTATAACAAAAATATATATTAGGAAGCAGTTTTTTCAAAAAATTACTATTATTTTGTTTACAGTACTGTCCCCAACAAATTTAACTATAAAAATAAACATATTATATAAATACTAAGAAATGTAAAGTTTATCAATGAATTAATTAAATTTGTTTAATTCTTTTAGTTCCTGCACCTAATCACAATAACAGGACATTACGATTATTTTCTTGAAACAATTAAAAGAAGATTAATTTTGTGGTTAGTAACCTTTGTCAGTTAATGATCATTGAGCATAATACTCATGTTTTAATAATTTTTATTTTCAAGCAAAAAATATAAAAATATAAATAAAACATTAATTTTTTGCTAAGCAATAATTGACAGGATTGAAATTTTATTTTAAACTGTCTATTGTCTATAATTACAATAGAAACCGCCTGGACTGAAAAAAACAGTTTTTTGTTTATCCGCCTGGACTGAAAAAAACAGTTTTTTGTTTATAAGGACAAAAATATTTTCATGTTTTAAAAACGAATCTATAAAATTCTCTAAAAGCAACTCTAGGATTAATGATGTAACAACAGCTGGAAAGACAAAATCGGAACAAAAATTGATATCATATTCGGAGACCAAACAGATTTTTAAATGTTATCTGTTATCTGACAGGATTATATCACAGATTAATTTAGATGAGTTATATAGATTAATTTTCATGAGGTAGAAGAGAAAGATGAGACGGGATTCTGATTAAATTTTCAAAAAACAACTTAAATCTTATGAACTGAATGATTTATTCAAAGTAACCTGTAACAATTGTATAGAATTAGCAAAGAAAAAAATAGGAATGACCTTCAGAGACAGATGAAATGAACGTTTTATGCTTTTTCAAACTACTTCTTTAACAACTTCTGAAATTTTAAATAAATATCAGCATCAAAGCCACAAACCTTCCGGAACGAAATTTCCAACACAAATTAATATGACAGGACTCAAGATAAGACATCAACATATTTTTTTGAGGTTAAAGTATCCGGTGAGTGTATACAGTAAGTCTGATTCCTTTTAAATTTTTTTTAAATGATACAGAATAAAAAAAAATTAGATAATATAGTAGGGAATATGCTTATAAAGAATACAATGATAAAAAGACTTAAGCACAGTATGTTAAAAAAAAAGGTACACCTTCCTTAACAAAACCTATAAATATTCAATTTTTTTATAAACCAATAATAGAATTATTACAAGAAATCAAACAATTGCCACCCAACCTAACTTTCGCTTTCGTAAATACGGAATTAAATCGGCCAGGGAAGTACTTAACGGAAGCATGATCATTACATCTCGTTACAACATTTTTTAATAAGATAGTTCGAGTTATGAGGTTTGATAATTATGATGAAGATATGCATAAAATTACATTTATTATCTATGAAATATGTAATGTAATATTTTGTACTCGCTCTGGATGTCTGTGCTGAACATCTCGAATGATCTCTTCAATGCAGCTCGAGCTTCTTTTTCTTTAACTCTATCCAAAACAAATATTACTTTTGAACTCAAAAACAATTAAAACCTTGGTAAAGACATAAAAATTTAGATGAATATTTAACCTATCAATAATACAATTATTTGTTGAATTTTGGGAAACAATTTATATTATGAGGGAATATATCTTTTAAATATCCCTCATACCAATAATAATTATAATAAAAATATAATAGATTTTACCTAAAACAAATTTTAAATAGGATATTAATAATGAAGGTTTAGATCAAATCTAAATTGTACCCATTTAAAAATCCCCAAGAATCTAAATAAGTTGTATAATAAAACATAACCTACTCTTTGTTACTTTTATTGACAGTTTCTCTCCGCAGTTTTCATAATTACAATTAGTACGCAAATTGTAATACAAAGTATTTAATTATACTATAACTCCTCTTAACAGAAAATGAACATTTAAATAATCAACAAGTCGATTAGAATTATCAATTTTGGCCAAATAATAAAATGTTATCGGAATGACAATAGCGAACTATAAACAAAAAAAATTCTAACAAAGAAATCGAATGAAGACGATAGTTAAAAATCCTTGGTGGCTGAATAATTTAGGCTTCTTTTTATTCTTAGATAACTAAGTACTCAAATTGGTAAAGAAATATATGAACAAATGTCATTGAAATTCGCTAATTAATTTTTGCTAACCTCAATCAAAATTTTAACGTATAATTTATAAATTTTTTGTGAAGAGTGGAATAAAGAGAAAAATAAAACCTGTAATTTGAGAGAATATACAAATACTATATACCTTATGGCCAATTCAAATCGAACATGACGAAGGGGTATTAATTTTTCCAAAAAGCAACAAGAATAAGAGGAATAAAAGGAAACTGAACAATTTTCTATTACCAATACTTTCAATTCCAATGGATCCTTTAAGATCAATTGTGGTTTGCTTTATAATGACCAGTTTAAATTGTTAAAGAAACAACACTCTCAAAATGCTTGTATTAAACTTTTTTTTTTAAGTTGATAAAAACAACTACACCTTAGTAGTTATAACTAATGTCCATAAAACATATATTTCTTCATGTAATGAAATTATAATCACATAAATCATTATTTGGTTGATGGTAACAAAAACATTTCTGTCTTAGCAAAAATCTGATGATTCAGATAGATGTTTTAATTTTTGTAAATTAAAACGGTTGAGACAAATAGAATATAAAATAACTTACCCCATTTCATACTGCCTGCAACATGCTTCTCTGAAGTCGGTAACAGGACTAAGCTCTGCATAAACAGGGCGACCACCAAACCACCTGTTATTAAGATCATTAACTGCTCTCTCAGCATCTTCTTCACGTCGAAACTAGACATCATTAACAGAGAATTAATTCATTTAATAAAACAATATTAAGACTACACATATAATTATGATCAAGATTAGAGTTATAAGGGGCAAGATTAAAAAAAAAAGAATAAAAACTGATGGATGCATAAGATGTAGGGTGAACGCGCCAGTTAAGGACAGGGGGCCCTGTGATGGACAGGTTGGACTTTAAATGTAAATAATAAGCTTCCTTGTTGATTTAAAGGTTCTAGTTTTTCTATATTGAAGAACAAATCCCTCTATTGACAACTGTATGAACAAAGTTCTCCAACGAAATTTCAAAAAGCCTATCATTGTTGTTTCAATAGTGCACTTGAAATCAGTATGTTTCATACAAACCTGCTAACAGTTTTGCTAAGAGTAGGTTGAGTATTTGTGGTATCATATCTTTATAGTTAAATAAAGATTTTAGAATTTTTTTTAGGCATGTCTATTACTGATACCGACCCCCTTTCAATAACTAGAACAATTGAATTTCGGGGTGTCCATCACTAGTGCAAAAAGGTGTTTTTGTTTTTTTAAAAAAAAGAGATTATACCTGCTTAACTGAATATTTATCCAATTTAAAAGTGTTAAACAGAAAAAGGAGATTCTAGAGATCATAAATGTCCAATGGAGAAGTTTATAATCATAATAATTATGGCGACATAAGCCAAAAATTTCCTTAGGTATATCCATCACTGGTGCGCTTACCCTAATGATTATTGATTATTGACTGAATATGATAAAAAAATAAATAAGTTACTTTTGTTTAAATGACAGTCAACACTTTGGTCAAGATATGTAAGATTTTTAAATCAATGTTTAAAAATCATTGAATTCCCTTCTGCTAAATGCTGTCTATTAAGAGAATAGTTAATTAATATCTAAACTTTATTTAAAATTTCAATGCTGCGATTATAAGAACATTATATTATATATAATTGATGCTTAACATATAAAATTTAAAAAAATGAAGATGTAAAAAATGTGCTCCAAATAGTGTTTTTAAATTTGAAGAGAAAATTAAAATAATAAAAAATACCTTTATATATACATTTCCAACAAGGTGATCACCAAGGTTATCACATACATTCATTTCTTCTATTTCACCATACTATAAATATATAAAAAAATGTTATTTTATTATTAAAAATGAAGAAAATAAATTATTTCAAATTGATGTAACAACTTACTTTGTCTTCACATTCCACAAAGACGTCTTCAAAGAAATTATCATAATGCTCTTGCATTTCTTCATCGGAAACATTGCTTACCACTTTAAATAATATTAAGAATCGATTAATTAATAAATCATACTAAAAATTGGAACATGTAACAAATTATAAAATTAAAGTACATAAGTATATCTTACAATGGGATCCATCAGCAGATTTGGCTGAGTTCTGGGGATTTACATACAGATTTTGCAGAAGCACCGTCTACAGAAAAAAAAAATAAAATAAAATAAAAGATGACAAAACTACTTGACCAATATAAGGATTTAATTGAGTACATGACACTAATATAAAAAGAGGTTTAAACTGACCTGGCTAAATGTAGGTTTGTTATGAATCCTGGAACAACGGTCACCATGTCTACAAGCTCCTATTTTGAAGTAAAAGGAGCAATTTACCCTAAAAATGTAAAACCATCATTAGAAAAATAATTAATTTTTGACAATGTATAAAATAATTGTAAACATATTATTTTAGGTAATATGTATGATTAAATTCTAAAGTATTAAGCATTTAAGAATGAGAATATACCAATAGATAAAACCAGCATATATATACTATAAGTTAAAATCAGCATTAACATAACTTCATTACACTTCTCTTAACATGACTGACAACTGAGATTTTAAACAATAATCACAGGGAACTAAAAATATTAACTTTGATTATTACAACTTCAGAAGTGCCACTCCACCATGATGGATGAGAGTAAGATCTTATGATCATTCTGTAGACAGAATTCTAAAAATTATGATAAAGGTCGGAAGGATAGGGAGACACTCAGGGCCTTAATAGAGGGATAGTCATATAAGGCCCCGACCTCGATAGAAAAGGATCCTATGGGAGTTTGGATCTCCTTTTGGAACAAGGACAGAGAGTAAAAATCAAAATAATTAAAGTCACAAGTCAAAATAATTAAGGCCCTGATTTTAACTATAAAGGACCAGTTACAATCATTATCATATCAATACCATTCTTGGAATTCCAGCTATAGTGTGATCATGTGACCCTTTATTCATCATGTATGAATGTAGTGCACAAAACAAAAAGAGTTAATTTATGTGGCAGTGAATGAGCCAAAGAGAGAGAGAGAGAGAGAGAGAGAGAGAGAGAGAGAGAGAGAGAGAGAGAGAGAGAGAGAGAGAGAGAGAGAGAGAGAGAGAGAGAGAGAGAGAGAGAGAGAGAGAGAGAGAGAGAGAGAGAGAGAGAGAGAGAGAGAGAGAGGAGAGAGAGAGAGAGAGAGAGAGAGAGAGAGAGAGAGAGAGAGGAGAGAGAGAGAGAGAGAGAGAGAGAGAGAGAGAGAGAGAGAGAGAGAGAGAGAGAAGAGAGAGAGAGAGAGAGAGAGAGAGAGAGAGAGAGATGAGAGAGAGAGAGAGAGAGAGAGAGAAGAGAGAGAGAGAGAGAGAGAGAGAGAGAGAGAGAGAGAGAGAGAGAGAGAGAGAGAGAGAGAGGAGAGAGAGAGAGAGAGAGAGAGAGAGAGAGAGAGAGAGAGAGAGAGAGAGAGAGAGAGAGAGAGAGAGAGAGAGAGAGAGAGAGAGAGAGAGAGAGAGAGAGAGAAGAGAGAGAGAGAGAGAGAGAGAGAGAGAGAGAGAGAGAGAGAGAGAGAGAGAGAGAGAGAGAGAGAGAGAGAGAGAGAGAGAGAGAGAGAGAGAGAGAGAGAGAGAGAGAGAATCAGATGTTTTTAGGAGATTGAAGGGGACAGTGACTGGAAAAGGTGAAGAGACCTACGCGAGTTAGAGGAAACATTAGCTCTCTCTTCTCTCTCTCTGTAACTGCTGGAAAAAGCGGACTTATAAGGATGAAGTCTTTGGTATTTTTGTACGTTATTCAGATTTATATTAGTTAGTAAATTTTATATCAGCTTCAGGTTAGTCCATAAGTTCTTGTTGTTTAGTTATAAATAGTTAAGTTTAAGTTACTCCTTAGATTAAGTTTTATTAATTATCTATAGTCTATTGTTTAGTTGGAAATTTTATTGGGCATTTTATAGTCTGTCTAAATTGTATACATCAATAATAAATGTTTTGATTATTTATTAATAAAACATATGGTAGGTTGATAAAGTGGATTTGTGAGGTTTTTACATGGTTGTCTATTTAAGCTCGTGTAGATGAACATTAAGACGACCATTATTACACTGAGTAAATTTGTGAAATTGAGAGAAATAAATAAATAAATGGTTTTCCTTTTGTTTCAGAGATTTGTGATTAGAACAATCATTGTGATTAAAAACACTTGAGCTGTAGTGTAGTTGTAAGCTAAACACAGCTTCCTATTAATTTTTATCCTTGTCAGAGGAACGAGAAGCATTAAGTATAGAACTTGAGCAATTGAAGTTGGTGACCTATATTGATTTGGAAGGCCTAAATCAATAACTTGGATTATTATTTCCTAATTGAACATGACAGTAAGAAATCGTTTGAATAGATTGTTAAAATACGCATTAATATGATTTGAAGTTGGAAATTAATCCTATAAACTCTCATTGGAAGAAATAAATAAGCACAAGGAATGTTAAGGAGAGGGATTAATATGTAAGATGTAAGAACCATGCAACAATGGTGATAAAAAATGTCTAGAAGATCTCCAGGGGAGACATCGAGAATTGGTTGAAGATAAGGGGATGGGGTGGCGAAGCGGACTAATGTGTGCACACAGCAGGTTGCCTATCAGTCAATCTGAAACTGAAGTTAGAGCTGGAAAAATAATTACGAATTCAAATCCCGGTGAGACTTTCAACTCGGCATATTGCCCTCGCCCTTTCCCCAGGCCCCAGGAAAAACACCATGTAGCCTTTTAGGCAAGGAAGGGAAGAAAAAAAAATTGATTGAAGATAATTACCAAGACAACAGAAGGAAATTCTGGAGTTCAGATAAGGCACTTAATGGTAGAAATGTGAAACCTATTAGGAATATAAAGGATCCTAAGGGAGATGTTGGTACTTAAGATGATAAGATACTGAAAGTATTGAGAAACTTCTAGGAAAAACAGATGTTCTCAAGACTTAGGATCAACAGTAGTACTCCTAGGATTAAGAATTTGATCTGAAGAACCAGTACAGAATGACCCAGCTTCTTTCATAGAATCGACCATTTTTTTTTTCAAGTTGAGCATTTCTTTTCGTTTAAAGTGATGATGTTGTAGTGTGATTGGGCAAGTTCCTATACTCAGCATTAAGCTCGTCGATAACATTGAAAATCTAGGTTACAAAACAGAAATAAATATGCAAAGTAAATCGAGGAAATAATAACACAAAGGTAGAATTAAGTTATAATGATGTCAAAACAAGTAGATCCATCAACCCCCAAAGGAAACAGAACTGCTGAGCCATCGGTGATTCAATCAATGAGTTAAGGAATGATTAGATGAGTTACACATTCATTGATAAGGGCAACCCTGGGTTTAGGAACGTGTCCTAACCTTAATTCATTTATGAGAAGGAGTTAGTCGAGGGTGCGGTCAAATAAATAAAAAATTTAAATATATTAATTATTTTAATTTTTGCCTAAAGTAATAAGTATTAAAATATATTTTAATTTTTTATTTATTTGACCGCACCCTCGACTAACTCCTTCTCATATTATTCAACGGTCAACCATCTCTACATCATCTTAATTCATTTAGTTTTTTGATTATGAAATGTAATTAACCAAACTTGTCAATTACCAGAACAGCTTGGTTAGCCTAGACATCCCATGAACAGTATAATCCTGCAATATTGGCATACCTGTCAACCTAGTATGACATTGATATATATTTACCCAGAAACCAAGGTTTAACTTAAAACAATATAATCCAACAAATAAGGAAAATCGCACATTATATTGGTTTTTGAAAAGACAAAAATTAAAACTGTGATTCATGTGTGCAACTTGAAAAGTTATATGGAGTAGATACAATATAAATCAGACAATAATATCATAGTGAACCAACAATATACACATCAGAAATAACAATTAAACGTAACAATGGTACATAAAATAAGCTCCTAAACTTACCGCTAAGCTTAGTGCCACAGGTGGGCATAATCATAATCAATGATTTCCATAACAATAATCATAATTACAATTACATTATCTCGATTAGATGATTACAGTGATCAGATTTCTGATTATGTTTGTAATAAGGTAATCTTGGCAGATTTTAGCTATATATATACTAGCTGACCCGTGCGAATACTTTGCACAAATCTTATATTTGTATGTTCCATTCAGTAATGTTTCTATGCAAAGGTTTAATACTTTTATTTAGTAAGTTATCAGTTTATAAATATAATAATCTATACCCATCCATAGGTTAACCCTTTCTAGTTTCATTAAATGTATAATTATAACATTATATCTTTTGTTAAGATTACAAAAGCTTCTAAACATTGCCTTTAAATATCTGATGAAGGCTAAATACTTTGAATTTAGTTCTCTGGAAGGTACGTTTTGACCTAGCTGTCTGTATTCACAGAAAGTAATAATAAAAATAAAGGAATGTTTCTTTTGTCATTACAAATAATCAAATAAATTTTTAAAATGATAAACATGTAATAGCTTATATATAGATAATATTTTATTTTAAATGAAGTGTATAACATTCCATATTTATAGCAACATAACAAATTTAATAATTAATTTTACCAAACCAAATGTTTTGAAATTAGCTAGAATAATTACTTATTGAAACAATGTATACTGTCTCAGGAAGAAGAGCCATTGCCCAAATTATAAAATTTCGAATGAAGAGCAGAAGAGAAAATAGGGTAGATTAAGAAATACTTTTATTTTTATATCATTTTCTGTTAAAATAAGAAATTCTACTAATGAATTTATAATATCAAGGAAAAAGCTTTATTTTACCCTTATATATTTATTCCATACTTTAATTCATTTAAATGATCGAAGCATGGAGTATGTATATAAGGGTAAAAATAGCTTTTTCCTCAATATTATGAATTTTATTATAAGTATATACCCTTGAAAAATTTAAAGTTTTTGAGTAATCCAAAACTGAAATGAAGAAAAAAATCTTTAAAGTAGAATTAATAGTAATGTTTAGACCGCTATATCTTTGCACCACGTAGTCTGATTTCGATGATTTTTTTTTTTCATTTTTAAGGAATTTAGTAAGCTTTCAAATACTCATATGTATAATGGGTCAAAAATTGCGTCCTTTTTGAGTTATTCCCAAATTATGAATTAGTTTGTAACATCTCGATTCGTTGAGATGGCACCATCATATGGTTTGAAACCTCCCACTTTTACATTCATTTTTATTTAAGTCCAGGTATAATATCAATTAAATACGAATTAAAATTACGATTCGTGCACTCTAGGTGATATTTCCTGTCTATTGATACCTCATTCGTCAAAATCCATCACTCCTAAGAGCCGGAAAAGGGATATATATTTGAGAAATAATATATAAGATATATATATAGATAACATATAAATGTTATTAAGTTAAGTATAAAATTGGTGTGGTTATTAAGTTATATTTTGTAATCATTGATTCGGATTTTGTCCATCTGCGCTTAGCGCTGAGTTCAAAAACCTCTCCAGGATCATACTTCAAAACAAACATATTTTAATCAGTATTATTTAATTTGGTTTCTGTAATTAACATTTACATTTAGAGGATGACTATAGATTATGCTAACTGAATATAAAACAAAATTTAGTAACTTAGTTTAATCTGGCCAATATTAAATAATTATCTACAATTTTAATAAGTTACAATTACTATCTTAGGAAATTAAAATGGTGAATTACTAATAATGAAATCAAACAAAAAGATCAATAAAAAATTAAGCTCTATTATAATTCGAATCTGAAATAAAGGATACACTACGATTCAAATAAAAAAAAAAATTAAAAACAAAGCTAAATACGGAAACATTGTTAGAACAGATGAAAATCAACTTACTTGTCTTTTTCTGTCCCGAAAATGGATGCCAAATACTCCGCCATTTGGGATCCAGATTAAAAACTATCAGAGCCACAGAAAATACACTATCACCAATTAAAATTATTTAAAACTCCGATATGGCTAGAACGACATTGAGAAAGCCCAAGCTAAAGCAATTTCAAGATGGCGATGCTAACAGCAGCTTCATAGATCGTTGTTCGAACAGTCAATAAAATCATTATTAATCAAACACTGAAAATAATCAATTTGTGTATTTTTTTCAACTGATAGAATTTGCACATAGACATCTATTAAAATTGAATGAACATAGTAATTAAATAAGAAAAATTAGAACTCAGCTACTACTACGGTATGATTGAACGTTTCACTAGTGATTGTGATGAAAATTTTTTCAACTGGATTATAATTAATAAATAATAAAACTTAATTTCTCATGCTGTCGTTGAAAAGTTAATTATTCTATTACCCCAGTGCCTTTATCCTAATTCACAGAAAATTTTGGATACACTTTCCTGGGTTGTCTTTTTCACTTTCATATATTTTATGTTTATGATTAAAATATTTTTTTTATAGTAATGAGGTTTTGGACTGTATGGTTTTTGGTAATATTTTCTAAAGAATGTATGAGTTCTCAGAGGGAATGTTCATTGCAAGCATATATCACCAGAAAAATTGATAGTTTAGGTTTTCATCGGTATGTTTATACTAATACAAATTTGAATCTTATGTAGGATAGGAAAGGCTAAAAGTTTTAAGACATTCTTGTGTTTTAGAAATATTTACTATAATGTTTCGTTGAAAACAAGCTGTAAGATTGATCAATGTAAGTTGTGTATTCAAGAAATATTGCCAAGTGGTATGTTTGTTAACACTGATCAGTTACGAGACTTATCTAGAACAAAAAAGGTTCTAATATTTATTTTATTGAAAATGTCTTGTATATAATTCATCTGAAATTTAGGTTTATTTTAATTATTGCAATTGATTTTAGTTGCTAGCATCTGTCGATGGCCATGTAGACATTGAATCTCCTTCTAGTATATCTTCACGACTTCTAGTTCGAATTCTTGGTAATTTGAATGAGGTAACTGAACAGCAATTTATGGGATCATCAATATTACCTGTACATACCAGATATCAAAATCCTCAGCCAGGTGGTGGTTTTAAGTAAGTTTTTTTCTTTGGTAGATGTATGACAATATTAACTGACATTGATTTTTCTTTTGAATTTCTGGAGTATTTTCAGTATCCTAGTCAATTTTGATAATTTATGTCAAAAGGTATTTATAATATGATTCCTCCCGGATGCCAATTAGTTTTTTATTAAGACACTCTTTGTTCATATTATTCTTACTTGTAATAGCCTTAAATCATTTATTAAAATCAATTAACTTTGCAGTTGTGATCACCATTAAATAAATTTATTTGATTATCATATCATAGTTGATGGAACTTAATAACAACATACATTAAAAAAAAAAAAAAATTAAAGATACAAGTATTTTATTACTTGGTTTCGATATATTCTTAAAATAAAACATCAACTCTGTAGTCAAGATATAGTACTAGATGACAAATGTCATTCCAATCTGGTGAATTTGCCAAGATCACATCGATTAGACCATTGATGAAATTCTAAAACCAGCTAAATATTTCTGCATAATATCAGAATTCAAACATAAAGTTATAATTAATCTAGTTTTTGAATGGTTGAAGAGTAGACAGTAAAGTAATATATACATTTGAAGAAAATTTAATATTATACAACTTTCTTCCTCATAACTTTTTTATAAAATGATAAGTTAATAATTAAAGAGTTAGGTAGTCAAATAATTATAAAAATGCGAGGCAAAACATATTTTTTTTTTTTTTTTTTTTTTTTTTTATGAAAAGGAATTATGAATACTGATATCTTGAAAACTACACAAAATATTTTTTAATTCAGCCTTTGCTGTCACAAAGACAGACCTTTGCTTTTTGGTATAGCAGTCCTGATGAAGGCCTGAACTTCGGGCCGAAACGTCGGCGAATGTAAAAATGAATACTTATTTTTACCATATTATAATTTACTTATTTTTACCATTTTATTTTAACCGATCACCCCAACCATCATTCTCTTCAATTATTCACTACAGTCAACCATAAACCCACAAAAATATTTAAAAAAAAAATGAATATAACCAATTCTGTGTAAAATTTTGTCAGCTTTAATTTTACATACATTATTATCGCTATAACGCATAGTTCCGCTGATATAAGCGGAAAACCGAAAATCTTGAACTTTTTGAATCCCAAGTTCAAATTTTCGACTTGATATCCCCGGTTTTGGGGTAACTGACTATTGTTTCATTTCTTAGGTAAAAGGTAGCTTTATATATCTGTTGGTTATCAGTTTACCTTATATAACTTTTCTATGATGTTGACCTGGGCTCCATTTTGTATTCCAGAGACTATATTCTGGAAGTTGTCTATTTTTCTTATCAGGTCTGTGGATATGGTCAATATATAAGGCCAAACCTTAGTATGAAATGAGTCATCTTTTTTGCCACAGGCTCTCAGACAAGTAATCCTGTATGGTAAGGGGTCTCTTCTACATGGAGATAATCTCTTATATGTTAATGACCGATGTGAGTTTATATATCTCATGAGTCAACTTAAAGAATATTAGCAACTATAATCAAAGTAAAACATGGTTGTTGGAAAATAAAAATCTGACATGTCCCATAACAAAATTCCTGACTGTTTTGGATATACAGTCTCTATAAAAATTATTCGCCATATCCTTAAAATTGTTGATCCAATTAAATTTTACTGTTTCTTTTTTACTTTTAAGTTTGGCTTTTCAGATGGTTTAATGAAATTTTCTAAAACATTTGGAATATTCAGGGAAATGTTTATAAAACTTTCACTTACCTATATATGTAATATATAGTAAAAGAAAGTATTGCAACAGTGAAAATTTTCGAATCTCAGGTTTCAACGGAAATATATGTTTTGAGGTCCCCTGAGTCCTAATAACCAATTCCCGCAAAACAGTCTGTGTGTGTGTGTGTTAGCAGTCTAGTTCAAAAATGAAAAGTTGAACGGAAGTGAAATTTCATATTTAAGGTTTTTTATATGCCTGAAATGTTACAGCAACTTTTTTGTAAAAATTGGCTAGCTGGAAGTGCCACTTTATATCAACAGTGAAACACATTTTTACAATTTTCTCAAAAATGGCTGTAAGGATTTTAATTAAACTCAGTGTATCATTGTATAATTAAGTGGTGTTTAATATCATTTAGGTCTTATCTCCATCGATGTCACTTTACAGGACATAAATGCCCAATGTTCATGTACGTCTTCCTCTAAAGTACCTTTAATATGGATTTAAAAAAAAATAACTCTCTTTTATTGACTATAACTATAAAAAATGGCTAAATATAAAGTTTGAAAGAATATAATAATTGGAAACTGGAGAAACAAAGAAAAATGCTTATCCAGGTTGAAAAGAATCTCCGGAAATAACAGGCTGATCTACGGGGGAGAAGAGGGAACTTTCGGGCTAAAGTCCCCCAAAATGGCAAAATATAACCATGTTTAATTAAAAAAAATATCTATAAAAGTATCATTGTTCATTTAATATTACTTAAAGAATCACTTAAACCCCATTTCATTTAGGTAGTTAGTTTCTTTCTTTCTTCTGAACTAATTATCCTAATATATACATACCAAAAAAATCTTTCAGGCTGAAGCCCTCCAAAATTAAATCCTGGATCCGTTAGTGGTCAGAAGGTATATGTATAATATATAGTTGGAAAGCGGAGCATTTTAGAAAAAATAATATCAAATAAATAAAGTTGTAAACGGTTACGGAGAGTGACAAAAAAAATATAAATAATAATTTCAGAAAACACATTATTTAACATAAATCACTGTTTCCAAGGAAATTAAATTAAATTTTCTTACTAAATGTATAGTTTTAAATTCTTTTCTAAGTTTAAAAAAAAACATTTAAAATCTACCGAATCAAGCCATTGCCATTGTTTAAAATACTATTTCATTGAACTTGTGTGAAAGAAGAAGTGAAACATAAAAATATTTCCTGGATATGTTTATAACCTTAAATACATTTACTGTAGTTTGATAACTGTAGATATTATATTGATATAATTGGGTATCTATCGGCCATTTATTCTAACAAATCATCAAGTACACCTTTTAGGAAATTAAATTAGTAAATAATTTGATGAATTTTCCCTTTGTGAAATCCCAATATTAACCACTTACAATTAGTGTAACAACTTTTGACCTATCCATGGCAAGCAATGAAAATCTCGTAATTTCATTTTAGTAAACTTTACACTGGAAAATAACAGTTTAATAACTAATAGTCCTATTATCCATAATCATTTATGGGTGATAAATATTAAGGACACAACCATTATAAACATTTTTTATTTGTGCCGACGTTTCAATCCAAATATGTGGGTCATCATCAGGGCATAGTTCGAGCACTAATGATGACTCACATGTTAGGGTTGAAACGTCGGCACAAATAAAAAAAAATGTTTATAATGACTGCGTTCTGAATATTTATCACCCATATGCAGAACATTTGACTAGCTTCCTACAATAGTTCATAATCATTTATAGGTTAAATATTCAGAATTACTTTAAAATCTCTCTAGGCATATATGTACCCTTCAGTTGACAGAATGACTAACTCCAATTTCAACATTCTTTTCACTGCTATTCATATTTTATTTATTTTATTTATTATTTTTATTTTATTTTTTTTTATATTTTTTTTTTACCATCTCTACTTATGTTTCTCATACCTTGTTATCTGGTTATTTTCTTAGCCCTGATGAAGGCCTGAACTTCAGGTCGAAACGTCGGCATATGTAAAAATAAATATTATCATTTATTTTTGCCTTCCTTTTTGACTGACCACCCCAACTATTCTTTTCTTCATGATCCACGACAGTCAACCAATTACCAATTATGAATATATATTATATTAGATTATTATGTTATATTTTATTAGAAGAAGAAGAAAGTAAATTTTATTTTGGGACATTTAGTCTCCTAAGAATTATATATATTACTATTATAATGGCGCTACTGTACTGCAAGAACTCGGGCCTCCTCCACTACAGCCAAGCACAATCTCCACAGTTATTATATTAATATACTACATTATATATTGAAATTGTTAAAAAAAAAAAATTAACTCTGTAAAACTCATTTTGTTATTATTAATGGCACCGATCTATAGATGTGGCCATCTGATCAGACCACGTTGTTATTATTGGTTAAATTAATTCAAACAAAGAAAAATGATTGGGTTTTTGCAGAAAGATTTCAAGTGCAATGCACTATATCTCTTCTAATACTGTTCCGATTTAGACAATTTCTATGGTAAGTGAGATTTGGTGAGGAATCAATCTTCAGGTGTGTCCTTCAATGAAGGCTATCCACTTAATAGAGAATGGGTTTAACCCAAGAGGATCTTCTAACCCCTGTGTCAATCCAGGCTTGATTGACTGCTGATGGCACAGATTAAATAATTATATTAATAAAAATCATCTAAATAAGTCTTATTTGAAACTTATGAAATTATTTTATTATTATAATAACTTGAAAACTTATAAAAAATTAATGGGTTCATTATTTGAAAAATAATATAAAGTGAATATAAAGGGTTTCCATGAAAACCAGTGCAGTATCACTGTGTCTTTATATATGGTCCTTTTAATTCTAACACCACCTAAGTCAATTTTTGTCTAAAAGAGGTAGAATAGAATAGAAAATAATTTTATTCTGGGACAAAGTCCCTTTAGAATAACAAAAAAGTACAAAATTAAATTATTACATCTGGCCTAAATAAAAACAAACCCTCAAAGTAAAAAGAAAGAGAAATGAATAAAGAAAACATTAGTTAAACATACTATATACAAAAAAAAAAAAAATATAAATAAACACTGTATACAAAACACTTGAAATTATGCCAAGACATTTAAAACTATGTATAATGGTAAAACAAAAATATACACTTAGAAAAAATAAAATAAAATAAAAAATTCATAATATTTTTCTTAGAAATAAACTCTGTGTTTCTGTAGAAAATAAATAAAGCCGAATCTTTACTTCTCAAAGTTGTTTTTCTTTTTTATAAAATTTCTGTCTTATCTATTTCACAAAAGAATAAAATAGGCTGTCAATGGCACTAAATATTTAGTCATTGATTGCTATGATGAAAATAAAAAATATGTATATATTTTTAAATTTCATTAATTTATCTAATATTCTAGGACAGTTAATATCAATAAGCCAGAGTTATATATTCACTGCCCAGAGGAATATTCTCAAGTTAAAGAAGAAGTATTTTTGACACCATGTGCTGGGGATAATAATATGCCCCTACCCTTCTCAAAGGTTGCATATTCAATAGTAAGTATATTTTGATATTTCCTTATAGAAATAATTTTATTAATAAGAAAAAATTAGATGTGTAGGCAGAAAACTGTTGATTATTTAATTGATAGACTTCGTCTAGTGTAATTGTTAATAGTTTAAAAAATAATGATCTATAAGGCAGTCAAAATAAATAAAACATACAATAGGTATTTATCATTTAATATATACTGATATCTTGACACACTTTGGAGATCTTTATCTGAGCTATAAACGATGTATTTTCATTCGGTGTGGACTTTACTGTTGGCAAATATGATATAAACTATACAAGATGGGCCTGGCCACATAAAAACTTCATTGCAGATAGCGATACTCAAAAAAGAAAAAGAAAAGAAAATTAAAGCCCCCCAGTAGGCAATAGTTTTGAAGTACTTGCAAATTCTAATGAATGATGTCAAACATCCTCTGATATACCATCTAACATCAGACATTCTCCACTCTTCAAAATAAACGTAGAAAACTATGCACCCTTTTTTTTACTGAAAAAAAAGCTCAAAGGTAGTAATTGTCTACTCTTAGACCCCAAATGACGATTTGATTAAATGTTAACCATTTAATGAAAACATCAACCATGAAATTAAATGGGATCTCAAGAACTAATAACCATATTGTATAATACCATACTTTATCCGTTATAAATATCTCCTGCTTTCAACAGCTGTTATTCTTGTTTTTTTGTGGATTAATCATTTTAGGGGGCTTTATTTTCTTTGATGATAGATGCAGATTATTCCTAATTCTGTTGACACAAATGACTAATTTGATCCTTTCAAAAATTTATCAATGTGTTCAATTATTCACAAGAAAACTGATTATTGTTTCTTTTCAAATTTAGATAAAAGGTAGTGGGAGAATAAAAGGGTGAGGAGATTTTGAAATTCTATTGAAACCCAAACAAGAAATACCTTGAAGCATATGGTTTTTATTAACCATATTTAGTTACTTCACCCATTTCTTGAATGTGGCTGATGAATTTCTGGGGCTTCGCAGAATGTTTCTTGTAAACAAAACTACCTAGTCCTGTCATGCATATTGTTACAAGGAAATATATACAGATTTCAACAGAAAAAATAATTTCAAAAACTTTATTAGAAAATAAAATGTATATTTCTAAAAAGTAAAAGAAATTACTCAAAATATTCCCCATTTGCCTTAACATTTAATCTCCGTGGTCAGTCAGCACGCAGCACTTCTTGAGGAAAGCGCTCAACTGCTCGGACCCTGCCCTTGTGAGCTGGGGTGCAATCCTGCTGGAAAACCCAATGACTTCCAGCAAACAGAGTATCATTTAGAGACTTGACAACAGGTTCCAAAATATCGTCCTGATAGTTTTTAGTGGCTGTTTTAACTTTTTTTTTTCACTAAAATAGAGCTTTGTGGTGCCATCAAAGAAAACTCTCCACTAAACCATCACTGAGGAAGCGTGATGACCTCTTTTCACTCTTCCAATGACTTCCTGGGCTTCTTTAGAGCTGTATGCATACACACAATCATTTTGGCGATTAAATTTTTCTTCAATTGTAAAAATTTTCTTATCATTAAACAACATTTTTCAATGAAGACCATTGATGTAATGGCCAAAGAATTTCGCATCTATCCCCTCTAATTATTTTTAGAGAAGTGGTTAACCTTTGTCCTGTCATTCTTCAAAATGCACTCATCTTAATGTCACTTTTTATCATGCGAGACATTGATCTGACAGAGGTTCCCATTTCCAGAGACATTATTTGTTGTTTTCGAATGGGATTTTTTCTGATTCAAGCAGCCACTGCTCTTGCTGCATTTGACGGACCGGTCGAGGTCTGTCACACACAAATAGGGTCTTATTATATCTATTTATAGTGCGATACACAAACATACGGCCGATGACCAAAGGTTTCAGAGTGTTGAAAATCTCTCACCTACATTTTCCAACTTTGTATAAAGCGATCACAGCTATTCAGTTTTCTTTATCACCTCACTCTATGTTAACTGAGCAGAAGAAAAATATAAACTAATTGAGATTATTATCCTGACATGCTAAGAAAATAACCTGATAGAGGTAAGGATTATCTAAATAATACTCAACGATGTAAACAAAGTTTACAAACTTTTGTAACAGTATTTATGGCAGAACTAAGTACTATAGATCCAATCAAATAGCTTATTACTATCATAACATTTTGTTATAAGAAAGTTCATGCCAGTTTATGGATAGCAAGAACATTGTTTTATATTCATATACCTCACTGTCCTCCAGGTTTCAAGCACATAGGATTGAAAAAAATAAGTTTATATATCATTTGTTCTTTATTATCATATGATAAGGATTACACAATTACCAAGCCGATTGAAAGTAGGATAACAAGTTCATGAAAAAGAAAGAACTTGAATTAACAGGCTGCAGTAAGAATATAGTGGATTATAATGAATAATATTCCTTTCTGAGAAATATGAGTACATATTGGGATTTGTCACTGGATAATAATATTAGCAATAAAATATTTCTTTTTGAATGGTTAGTATTGATCCACTAAATATTTGGTAGGTTCTATTTCATATTAAATAGAATAATATCTGTCCATACTGAATATGTGATTTAGACTTCACAATACTAAGTTAACTGCTTAAATTGGTGAGTTTGTGCATTTATTTGTAATTTTCCTCAGACATTTTTATTATGTGGAATAATGTCTAATATCTCTTCACCTTGATCAATGATGTATAAACAATCACTCATTCATTATCATGGGTCATTGAAGTTTCTCAAATACCTAAATGCCAGATTGAGCGATATTTTTACTTATAATATGTAATTTTTAATAAAATAATTAAATTTTAAATTATTTTTCTATTGTAGTCCACAGATGATGCTGTACTAAAAATAGATGTTCCTGTTGGTAACAGTGATAGCCTTTTAATTGTTCAAATGGTAACAGTTTTCGTCACTATTATTGGATCTGTCTACATAACTGGCGTTATATTAAAAGTTTAATTTTTTTTTGTTTACAATTAAGAACTTATCTCAGGACCCATTTCTTGATTTAACTAGTCATAAATAATACCAAAGCTGATATAATTATCAGCTATAGTTATTGTTTTTCATCATTATTACTTTATTTAATGTTCCGCCCACTCTATTATTATTTTTCATTTAATTACAAAATTTGTGTGTAAAAATAATTATATTTATTTGTTATGTTATCGAAATAAATATGTATATAACTAAAAAAAAAAAAGGATAGATGGAATTATTTTTTTTTATGTTTCATCCATTTACCATTTATTGGCTATTATTTTGATGAATCCTTTGGTATTTTAAAATTATATATATATAAATAGAAATAGGTGGAATCTCCAGCAGTACATTTACACTTATGTAGCTCACCTTCAAAATTCTTTCCTCTCATCTACCATTCCTACTCTTTTCTTTCCTCCATCTCCATAAATGACTTACCTTATTACAGTAGCGAATCCAGCATTTAATTTTGGGAGGCTTGATTTTTGTTATTTTTTAAGCACAGTAATTACTCTGGAAGAAAAAGAAATAAACGGAATAAATCAATGCTTAAGTGGTCCTTTAAGATCTGTCAAAATAAAATAAAAAAAAGCTTTTTAGGAACAATTGTAATTTTAAGGATAATTTTTTCTAGACATGTAATTGCATTTATTAGCTTTTGTTTTTGTTAATCCCTTCCTCACTTTTTAGACTTAATGGAGATTTTCTCAGGCTAGGGGAAAGTGTGGGAGATTAATTTCAGAGTTAAAACCTCCCTCAACACCAAGAAGCAAACTCATAATTATATAACAGGTAAACTTCGGTTTATCATATGGTTGATTGCCGGGCAATGCGTGCTTTGAACACATGTTAGCCCGCTCAGCCACCCAACCTCTTGCGTTTAGTAGCTGAAATACATGTATTATAATTTAAAGAATAAATATTTTAATAGTATTTAACTGAGATCACTTGTGAAAAAAATATGGGCCAATGAACAAAATATCATTTTTCTATTTTGGGGAAGGGAGGGCTTTAGTCCGAGAGTATTGAAGCCATATCCAGATGTTTTTTTATTTATCAAAAAAGTTAAAAAGTTTCTTTCTCTATTATCTGGAATGCCACAGAACTATTCTTCTCTATTTAGCTTTGAAATAGATTTTGAATTTGCTTAAGAATATTATAAATAGAAATATTTTAATTTTTAAAACCTAAACATGTATAAGTATCCTATGGTAACCATTGTACTTAAGAGGTCTTCGGTAAGAATTACGGTTTATCTCTAAAACAGTATATTATAGGTCCTTAAATTGCAGGGTTATCCATTTTAAATATTCGAGTTGAAACATTCAAAACACTTTTAAAATTTATCTCGTTTCAATCCATTGACTTTTAAAACCATCTTGAGTTTTTAAACCTCCAATTTTTTCCAATTACTTTAAGTAAGATTTTAAGTTTTGAAATTTATATTTATCTCTGCTGTATGAAATTCCCTTTCATTTTATAGCTCATTAATCAAAATTCATTACTCCTGAGAGCCAGAAAAGGAATAAATCTATTTTTTTATTTATTTACTGATGAATTTGAGACATTTTTATTTTTACTTTTTTCCCTGTAGAAAAATTATCTTTTTTAATGTGTATCTTGGTAAACTATTATGTCCACTACTTATAAGAAGATTATGTCCATGGATAATAAATGTGTTTTTAATTTCATACTGATAAAAAAAGCAAGTTAGAATTGGAGAATCTCAAACAATACTTCATGAACAAAGTGGCATTTATTGATTTAATTTACAGAAATATCATACAATATCTATGTACATTTATTTACAAAATAAATCTTGTGTTAAATCAGTTTACAGCAGAAGCAACTGAGTCTTCATTTAGATGAAGGGTTTCACAAGTCCAGATGAAGTAGTCCGGTGGTTTAGCAGTAAATTCCAAATGTTTATTCGCTCCAAAAATATCTTTTAGTTGAATCTTAAACAGGTGGAGATGTAATGGTATCTCAATATCATTCCTCGAAGAAAGTTCTAACTTGGATAACAGATCTGTAGATAATTTCTGAGAAAAAAAAAAAGATATATACATGTCAGACCATTAAATATAAAAGAATCCAAAAATAAATAAATAATTAAACTATTTTACTTGTGGTTGTTGAGCAGTCTGGCTAAACTGATTAATTAGAACTGATTTTCCAAGAATAGTTCTAACAAATCTTCCGAAAACATGATCTCCTAAAATAGGACTAATAATTTCAGTAGCAGCATAAACACGTACAGAATGATGTTTTCTGCAGGTCGTAGATATAACCAGTCTTGAAGCATAATCATTTTCTGAAAGAGTTGAGTGTTCCAATTTGACTGGTTTGACTTCGCCATTCTTGACTCTATTTCTGCTAAATTCTGTCACTAATTTAATCTGTAAAAAAGAAATTATTTATTTGTTTTCTAAATATTAAATTCAATAATAAAATAAATTAAACTAATTTTAAGAATTTAATGTTTTCTATTGCCAATTGATCATGACAATAAAAAAATTTGTGAACCAATAAGGCCACACAATCTCTCATTTTGCTCCAGTGTCACTGAAACTTGGCGATTCCACACTGTTGTATAAACTTCTCAGCCATTTCAGCATTTACTTACCAACTGATAAAATAAAGTATACCACAAGACCGACTTGATTTTTATAAAGCAATTGCTCAAATATGTTGAAGTAAACACTTTCTTATTGACTTCAACATTTTTTAAGAAATTGCTTGTCTGGAAAAACCAAGTTGGATTACTCGTCAAACAAATTACTTGTTGTTATAAGCTAATCGTCCAGGAGATCAGTGCAGAAAAACTGCTCTTAAACAAAATTTATCTCATCCTCAAAAATATTTTTTGTTTAGAATCATATTTCTGAACAATTTATAGGTTAGAACAACATAAATATAGTTTAATAACTGATGTACCCATCGTTGACAGGTGTATAGTTAAAATTTGAGGATTTTTTTTTGAGATGGATTTTGCATTATGGAGAGGGGAGAGTCCAAATTCAATTTCATAAAATTGGATTGGGAGGGGGAAGGAGGATGGTTTTGAATTTTTTTATGGTGGGGCTTATGGAAGTCAAGGTTTCACAATAGTCATAACTTTGTTATTCGGCTATTTGTTTAGGTACCACAAAACTAAACTGACCACTACCGATCGATTAAAATTTGTTAAGTGTTTATTTTTCATTTATGATGAAGCGAGGTGATTGTGGAGTCGATTAATTAAGTTGTAGTCTCTCCACTTCTTTAAACTCTGCTGTGTACTGAATTTTTTCCCTGATTTCCGACTAATCCGTTTTTGACGGCCTCTTTTACAGCTTCATGAAGAGCAATATTAAACAATGTAGCAGACAGCGCTTGTCGTTTGCCGGAAGAGACACCAAATTTCTCGCCAACAGTTTTTCCTACCAAAACCTTTGTATATACATTATTTAAAGCCAACTGAATCATTTATACCAGCTTACACGGCACTTTATTTTTAAATAATATATCAAATAAAACATTCTTGTTGATGCTATCAAATGCTTATTTGTAATCGAAGCATTTAATTAGAAATAATTAAAGATTTCTCATTTTCAGTAGTAATTATAATAGATAACTATGAACTATGAAAGAATTTTATAATTGACTAAAGGAGAAATATTTTTGTAGGTTAAAAACAAACTTCTAGAAATAGTAATGTAGATGTATAAAATGCTATTACAAAGCTGACTATATTATTTTATTATTTTTTTTTTTTGGTATAAAGAACTACAACCACAAGGATCTATTGTGCCCCATGTTCTAATCTGTTTATGCTAAAACGTTAATTTTAATTTTAATAGGCTTCTAATACTATTATATATAGACTTATAAGTGTTTAGAAAATTAATATCTAAAATATTAAATTATAAAAGGTAATAGAGGGTGACAAGAAGCTAATGACTTTCAATTATTGTAGTATTTATTAATAGTTATTAAGTATTGTTCATTTTTGTTATTATTAAATCGGGAATAACTGCTTATGTGGAAACTAAAAAGAAAGTTTCATTGAAAATTAAAAGATAATTTTAAGAATTATTTTCAGATTGAAAAACCAAAAATATATAATAATAATAATGCTTTATTTATTCTGGGACGAGCCCCTTTAAAATAATACAGAGAGACAAAGATGGGCTAAGAAGCCTCAGAGATACATAAACAAGAATATAGTTTGATTAAATAGTCAAAATAAAAGAAATTATAAGTTACTTTTTAATTTAAATCAGTTAATAATAAAAAATTGAAAATAAACATGAAGTAAAAATAATGAAAAACGATCTAATAATTTATATACATATTTACAGTGGTAGCTATTTACAATTTTATGAGGGCTGGATGGATAAGAAACGATTAAACAGTCGGGATTTAAAGGTAGAAAGAGTTTTGGATTGACGGGTATGGGGAGGGATGGAGTTCCATAGGGTTGAGGATCGAATAATAAAAGATTTATCGAAAGCAGTGGTTCAGTGGGCCATTATATATAAATCTGAAGACCGGGAACGGGTATTGCGGGAGTAGACTGAGGATTTAAATTGACGGAGCTCGGAGATGTATGAAGGAAAGCGGGAGTGAATTAATTGGAAGAGGAAGGATGCCAGGAAATACAGCGGTAGGAAGGATAAAGCCATTAAAGCTCTTCAAAGAAACAGGAAACAGGGGCGCCTCTTGGGATCCCGAAGATGATACGTACAAAGCAATTTATCAAACGTTTTAGTTTCGTCTCGAGATCCCCAGAGACGCCCCCATATAGTGCAGCAATAGTCGAAGTGGGGAAATATTAAGGAGGTGACCAGGAGTCTACGGATTTCAAAAGGAAAAAGGTGTCACAGGCTATTGAAGTGTTTTAGGGTGGAAAAGGTACGTCGGGAGATATTGGATACATGGTTTTTCCAGAAAAGGGTTTGATCAAAGATTATTCCAAGGTTTTTGATGATGGGATAGAATTTAATAGGATTATCATGTAGGAACAGGGTTGGAATGTTAGGAACTGTTTTGAGGAGGTGATTGGAGCCTATTAGGATTGTCTTGGTCTTTTCCGCATTCAACTTCAGCTTGTTAGCTCCTGCCCAGTCATATATTCTATTTAAATCTTCTTGAAGCTTTTTTGTGGCGGCTAATAGGTCAGAAGGAGAGGAAGGGCAGGTACATTTGGAAATCGTCAGCATAGATGTGGTATTGGGAGTGATGGATCAGGAGGGGAAGGTCATTAATGTAAATAGCAAACAGAGTAGGAGATAAGGAGGAACCCTGAAGGACACCACAGGAGAGGGCAGTGTCTTTGAAGGAGGTTGATCTGGGATGACTACATATTGGGATCGATCGGAAAGGAAGGATTTGAACCAACATAGGAAACTGTTCGATAGAGGAAGATTTTGCAATTTGGTAAGAAGGATTTTATGGTCAACTGTATCAAACGCTTTGGAAAAATCTAGAAGGATGAGGATAGTTAGGTTTTGGTGTTCAATGGAGTTTTGAAGGTCATGAGTTATTTTAAGGAGGGCAGATTGCGTTGAATAGCCCGGTCGAAACCCAGATTGGAATGGATTAATGACGGAACATTCTTCTAGGAAGTTGGAAAGTTGGTTTTGGAGAAGGCGTTCCAGTGGTTTTGAGAGGTTGGAAATAAGAGAAATAGGACGGAAGTCGTTCAGTGAGAAAGGGTTAGAAGTTTTATTCAAAGGTCGGACTAGTGCAGTTTTCCAGAAAGAGGAGAATATGGAGTTTTGCAATGAAAAGTTGTAGATATGATAAAGTACTGGAATAAGGGTAGGAAGGCTGGATTTTATAAGTATTACTGGAATATTGTCAGGACCATAATCATTGGTGTGGGATTTTTGGATAGTGGAAAGTACTTCGTCGTAGGACACATGGGAAAAAAAGAAGTTTTCAGGATTGAAATTGTGGTGTTCAATATCATGAGTAGGAGAAGGATTAGAAGCAAATGATAAGAAATGGTCATTAAAATCATCTGGAATAACTGGGAGGAAAATGAGGTTATTGGAATCTGGTAGGGATAGATTACAAAGTATTTTCCATTTTGATTTGGAATCGGGAGCATTGGAAAGGGCATTATGGGAGTAGTTGGATTTAGAAAGTCGGATTGTGGATTTGGTTGCATTGCGAAGTTGTTTGAAAGACGTATAATCAGCAGGTAACGGTATATATAGTGTATATATACTGTATATAGTGTACAGAATGTTTATTCTTCATAATAATTTTCCTAAGTTTGTACTTATAATTAAAGTAACATTTGTGTGTTGTGATAAATTATTTATTCTAATTAAAAATTATTTTTTATCTTCACTCTTTCTTGATAAATAACAACTAATTATTTATAAATATGTTACATCAAATGACAGATTATAATTTTATGAATAACTAAAAAAAATGTATTAATTTTTAAATTTGTTGTATGACTGGAAGAATAATTTTGATTACAGTAAGTGAATACAGCTTTTTTTTATTCTTAACATAAAAGAACATCTACCTGTAATAGGATTTCTGAAATATATTATATTTTTATATATAAATAATCTCAATTGTTAATTAAATAGATATACCATTGCAAATAGCTTAGCTTATTTTTTTATTATTCTCAAATAAAACATTACCCCTCTCTTCTTATTATCATTTTTGGGTGATGTTACAGTTATGCCACCTACAAAATTTCCTTCTCGAATAGAGGGCTGCCCTATAACAATACATTCATAGAACTCTGCTGGATGTTTAATACACGTCATTGATCTCAAACATTTTTGAACTCTGTTTAGCATTGGTTGATTTTTGCAGTATATTGCTACTCCAGATGCATACCTGTAAAATTTAATGAGTGAGGTAAATTGATTGTTTTTTTCATTATTTGATCAAGGTAATTAGATTGAAAGCAGTTTGATTTATAGTATGCATTATGAAATATACACTTTTCTCCCCTCAAAATCACAGATATTCTTTAGGATGAATCTTGTTTAATTATCTTTAAATGTGTATTAATATACATTTAAAAATAAAAACAGATTAATTTATAAAAATTTAAACAGATTTCTAAGATACTATTTTTCAGAAATTTCATATACCTTATCCGCATTGACTAAGCAAGAAAATGGCACAAGCAAAAATCTTATCTTCATTCTATAGTAAATAATGTGAGTATATTTTACAGTTGATTTGAAGGGATAAAAATAATTACATTTAAATATAAAATAAGTATTCTCAGGCTGAAAGAAAATCTGCATTGAATTATAATCACAATTAATAATAATAATAATAATGATTATTAGTGGTAGTTTGCTTTAAAAATTATCAGCCAAGACTTGCTTAAATGTTTAAACTATCTATTTCTATAAAAAGAAAACATGATTGTTATGGTTACATTAATATTCATACAAGATATAAATTCATGAGATACTTAAATAGATAGATGATTATCAAATTTTAGAGTGATAACAAAGCTTAGTCACAAGGGCTTTTTTGATTTAATTTCAAGAAATATATTTTTCTTTCATACTAGATGATATTCGAATCTCTTTTTTTTTAATATTGAATAATCGATGGCTGACCGTTATATATTATTGAGTAAGGCAATGGTCGGGAATAGTGATCATAAAAAGACTAAAATAGTAAAATGCTATTTTTATTTCAAGCCAATGTTTCGACCCAGCTCTGCAGGTCTCCTTCAGAGCTGAAATGAACAAAATAAAAAAATATATAAAAAATGTGGAAGTTACATCATACTTAGATAAAAATTGAAGAGAAGGATAGTTGGGGTGATAAGTCGAAATAAATATAATAATAAAATACCATTTGTATTTTATAAAAATACAATATAATTACATTTATATTTATCTTTCATATCTTAGTTTTCTTCTTTTTTCCTCCTTCTCGTCAATCTATTTTCCATATCTCCATCTCTGTTTTGTATATATTGATACATTCGCTCATTTATCTTTTTTACATTTTAACTTTGTATTCTCTTGTACGTAGTCAGTATATTTCAATAGATTTTACAATATCTCAATTTTCTATTTATATCTATTATATCCTTATATAAATTCATATTCCTTTTCTTAGTTTTACATTTTATTCTAAAATTACCATTTTTCATTTCTTATGTTACTTAATTTTGAATATGTTTATTTCATTTGTCTGTACTTTATTGCCATTATTATTATTATAATTCTTAATTCTCTCTTAGTGCTATTATTCTACCTACTTTATTTGACTTTAATATTCACTCTACCTACTTTATTTTACTGTAATATTCACTCTATCTACTTCATTTTACTTTAAGTTTATTCTAACAACATTTTTTAGTCTATACCTTCCACCTTTTTTATTTTAATTCTTTATTATTCAATGTTTATAGTTTTTCATACCTATTGTGATCAGGTTTTTTTTTATAGCCCTAATTTAGGCCTGCAATGGCTAATATAATTATTTATAAAAAAATAAATATAATTATTTATTTTTTATTTTGACTGATCACAACCATCCTGCTCTTCAATTATTCACTACAGTCAACCAAGTGTGAAAAAACTTATTAAAATTGTAAAATATGTGAATAGAAAGTATACAGGAATATTAAGAACAATAAACTATATAAACAGAATAAATGAAGTATAACTCTCTAACCTTTTTAGCCCTAAAAACCTGCAAAATTGGGTCTCGAAAGGTTGGTTTGAAAAAAAAAAATAGTCTTATCATGACAGTCACCCAGGACCATCTCCTTTCTCATTTTTTAAAGTTAAACAGTTCATAAAAAAACTTCCTTCATGGTTACATTTAATTATGGTTTTAAACAGTGCAATTGACAATATAAACTAAAAACCTTTCTGGAACTTTGGCTGGATATAATTCTTTGCAGTCCAAGCTCTTCATCAAGAATGGACGAACAACATCAAAAGTTAAACCTTTTCCTCTTAACTCAGCATTCTGTCCTAAACTAACTCCTTGTGGTTTATTAAGGACAACTATGTCTAAAAACAAATTAGTCTTAATAATGTTTTTAACATGGATAACTAGCAATTGCTTTTAAAAAATACTACCATTGTCATGATAAACTATATTTTTACATAACTCTTCAGAAAGTTCATATGATTTATAATTGGTTACTTTATAAGGATGATTGTTTCTTGAGCTTTGATGAAAATATTTCTCAGTTCTTAAAATAGCCTGTAAAGTTTTAAGGCTGAACATTTTGAAGGAATATACTAATAAAAAAACAACCTTTTTATTTATTAATCCATGAAATGTTAAAAAAAATTTTAGACCAAACTAGTAATCAGCAACCAATGCAAACGAATTGATCCTCATCATTACTATAACCTCACCATAAACAGAAACCTCTCTACTGCATAGAGAAACCATTGTGAATACAAAGAGATCATGTGCGTGGTAAATCAAGTCAAGTGGTCAAGGAACAATGGATGCAGACCACCTAGATACATGCCCTACCTTGACGGACATCAAAAAGAAAAAAGATATTTTTAAATGAATATATGAAAAACTCAAATTCATACTGGGTAGCAAGATGCCGGATGGTCAAATGACCAACGACTTCGGCATAGGAACAAAAAAAAAATGCGAGTGGTAAATGACAAATAATACATTTGTCGGATACAGAATTTGATGTCCTACCAAATGATAGTAAACATACCTTTGGATATGAATAAAAATACATATATACCGTTCTTTCTCTCATCATTAGTTTAAGTTACATCACTAGAAAGTGTAATTATAAGATAAGTATCTTCAGATACACCAATTGCTCTATAAGGAATGGAATCTTTATGATTTCCAAAATAAATACCAGATACTTAAAGCAAAAAGGTTCTAAGGAAACAGAAATAAAAACTACTTCAACAGTAGTTTTAAAATGGCTTATATGCCACCGTTGTATGGTCTATTAATAATCATTTCTTTATTAAATTTTGGATTTGAATTTTTTACCTTCCTCGCCACTTAGTTAAGTTTCCTCCTGACGTCTATGATCTCAATGGACACCTTTTTTGAATAATAGACGACAGGCGTGTTTTTCTTTTCACACGACTCTTAACACCAAAGCGACTGTACTGATGTTAAAGAAGCGCTTAAAGTTTTCTTCTTAACTTCTTTTCAATTTTCACATTTATTCAATTTCCGAGAAAAAGCAGGAAATAAAGTTACAACAAAAATTTTATTTGCACATAACTCATAACATCATGAAAAGGACGACATTGGTGTGTGTATTTTTAAGTACGGAAATTAAAATCTTTCTGCATCTACAAAGCAAAAAATACAGTATTAAAATAGATAATAACAAAAAATAATTGTGTTTAATAAATTTATAAGTGCTTAAAAAGACTTGGCGTTTCCTTTTTAAACGCTTTTGCATAGGTTAATAGCATCTTTATTTGCATTTGTTTTAATGTAATTATTTTACTTAATAAATAAGCTTGAAGAATCTACATTTATTTTTTTACACTGGAAGTTTTTTATTATATATTTTTTTCATTCAAGTGGAGAGTTTTGGGACTATTTGCACAGTGTCATGTGGTTACTTTATTTGTAACCTGTTGCTTTGTTTTGAAAACTTTAGCAATAGCTGGATTAAAACCTTCTGCAAACATTAATATTTAACTGAGGAACAAAAATATGAGATAACTTTTTAACATACATATAGCCACAATGATTGACAATTATCTGGTGAATGACATTACTATTATTTGCCATTAGCTGTGACAATTATGACTAAATGTTTTAAATAAACTAAGTTATTCTTTCTTATTCATTGTTATTGTCATCTGGATCATGGGAAATACAAATTTCCCTCTGTCAATATTTTCTTTAATTTAATTTTAATTAATACTCTGTGGTTGACAATGCGGTGTAGTTATAGTTTTTTAGTTCACCCTGGTGTTTTAACTGGCATTACGATGGTCTTGTCAATATTAATATCTCAAGTCATGAATTTTTCATGACTGATGGTTTATTCAATGACCAAAAGATTTATTCAAAGATACTACAAATATTCTTGAAGTATTGGTACCTAATCATTCTTTATGATGAAAATGATTCCATACGTTAAAGGATTACCCATTATTGGGACTTCGTTATCTATATTAGCTGCTGGATCCAGCCCAAAGCTGCATTTGTATATAGATAGAAGACATAAAAAGCTGGGTCCGATCTTCAAGGAGAACATGGGAACAGTATGTGGCACATTCGTTGCTGATCCGCTGGCAGCCAGGACTGTCTTTTCTGCCGAGGGAAGATATCCAAAACATATGGTACCAGATGCCTGGAAAGTTTATAACAAAATATACAATTGTAATAGAGGGCTGTTTTTCATGTAAGTTGTCCGAGCTGTATATTGTTTAATGTATTTGTTTTTAAAAATGTTTAATTAAAAATAAAACTTTGAAGTAATAATCAGCTCTGCAACTAATAGGGAGGGAGAAGAATGGCTGAAGTACCGACATATAATGAATAAATTGATATTGAAGAGGAATTTACCAAACCAGCAAGTTCAAGAATATATTATAAGTAGTTTTATGGAAAGTATGGATAACTTTGTTGGAAAACAAATGCATAACATTGAGCACAAATTTTATCAATTGTCAATAAGTTGTGAGTAACAAGTAACTATTTTTTTTTTTTAATTTATGTGCAATTATATAGAATTAGAGTTAGATTTTTTTAAGGATTATGATTCTTTTGAATAACCTTTGGCCCTCATTGGACAAAAAATATAATTGTTTCCTTAGGTATTAATTAGAAATATAACAACACACGATTAATTTGGTAATACTGTATTATAGATTTATGGAAATTTATTTACAAAATGTATATATTCTTTCCCTTTAGTTTTTATTGGAACTTTGATGGGTACTGCAATAATTAACAAAATGGAATACTTTAACAAGGACATAGATAACTTAGCTCTTGTTGTTAATTCCATATTCTCAACAACAACAAATTTAATGAACATTCCAATCAGCCTTGCCACATCACTCAATATGAAGATTTGGAAAGAATTTACTGAATCTGTGGAATATACCCTAAAGGCAGGTGGGAATTGCTTTTAATAACTAGTACTTGATTAATATAAATGAGTAAAATACTCAAGAAACAGACAATAGATGTTAAGTTATAATTGTAAAAATCTAACCAATTATTTTTTCTCTGCTGTTGATGCCTTAATTGGTAAAATGTTGATGGGATACTTTGTTCTTTATTTTAGAGACACAAGGCTATTTGATTAGATTTTTCCATTTATAACATAACTAGTAATTATTATTTTAAAATATAATTTAGAAAAGTGTTATTTGTTATAATTTTGAATAATTAATACTTAACTTTGTTTAAAATATTAATAATCCAATTTCAAACTGGAAAGATTGTTCAGATTTTTCTCCAATATTATTTATTATTATTATCACTGCTGACTTCTGGTGGAGCATAAGGCATTTACAAGTGCATTCTATTCTGCTCTTTTTGCTGCTATAATTTTCACTTGTGGCTAAGTATTGACAGCCCGGCTCAGATCAGTTTATACTGATCTGCACCATGTCTGTTGGTGTTCCTCTTCTTCTTTCTTCTTGGGGATTCGATTGCTACTATGAATTATCAGTCAAAGTTATATAAGTAAATGTTAAACTTGTTATATTCCCTAGACATTTTTTGATAGGTCAGATGTTTCTAAATTAGTTGTTTTTTTAATTTTTGAAAAAATTATCTTATTATTTACACAACTTAAGTACAAAATATATATATTTTCTCCCAAAACCCATTAAGGTACATATACAAAACTTGTGGAGGAAGAGTATTGCTTAATACTTTAAACAACAACAACAGTATTTACCTTTTTTTATTTAACAAATATGATATTTGAAATCCATCAAGTTTGAAGTTTCTTTAAATCTTTAGTATTAATGTTCCGTTTATCAGATAATATGAGGATGAAATTAAAAAATAGATATTTTATGAATATTGATCTTGAATAGTTTAATCATCTATTGATAATATCACATGTTTTAATTGTTGATATATTAGATTAATTTCTAAATAGATGTTAAAAATATGTAATGGTATGTAAGATCATTTGTATTTAAAGATATTTAATTGGGTGGTCATATCAATGAATTTTTTTATTCTGTTCAGTTACTACTTTCATTATTACAAGCTATAATATTAAAAAAACAAAAATAGCAATCATATGTTGCACATACTTCACTACTAATTACAGATATATAATTTGCATTTCATTCGATTTTGTCTCTAATCTCCAAATTATTGAAAGTAGAATTATCTTCATAAAACTTTTCAAGAGCTGCTTAAAATAAGACCATATTAGAGAAGAATCCATCATTCCATTGTCAGTGTCATTATATTGAAAGAAGGCCGATTCCTTTAGACTTTTAATTTTTGATACAATATAAGTGTTTTCGCAATACCCTTCTACCTTAAACCATATGTACCAGTGTATATAAACATGTGTGGGAAACAATGAAATATGGCTCTAGAATAAGTTCTGGTTTGTGCGATGAGCCGTGGGTAGGAAAGATCTTTGGTTATTCATGTTTACAACTCTTTATATAAGGAATTTTGTATACCTCAAAGTGCCAAGAGACATTAGAAACAGTGGTATGACAGTAGTGCTATGATCGGCAGCTCAGATGAGTATGGTAATTGGCTCCAGACACACAACAGTCAATCCTCCAAGCTTAGAGTCGCTAACGATGATGGGAAGCGAGTTCTATTGGAGGATATTGAGCTTGACGTGAAGACGACCCAGACAGATGCAAGAAGAGAAGAAAAAGGCTTGCAGGTAAGCATAGGACGTCATTCCAACCGGCCACCACCTGTTTTACTACAAACTGCATCACAAACAGAACGTTCACCACTCTATGATTCATTCAAGGAGAAAATAAGGGTATATCGAGCTTTGCTTAAGTTTTATTTTACAGCTTTCCTTATAGTGGTATCATCTGCTATGGCAGCTTATTTCAGTCTGAAATATTGGAAGGGGCCTGTATCTAATGTGGATGAAAATGTAGAACCACAGATGGGGCAAATAGCAGCATTTTTTTCAAACTTCATACACAAATGTTTGTATTGCCCGCAACATAGGTAATGGAACATTGCCGTCTCATTTGTGGTAAAAAGATGCTACCTGCAGAAATACAGTTTTACGTATAGAAATTGTATTATTATTTCTTTGTAACATATTTATTCTATCCTTTGTTAATATCCCTCACTAAAAAGTTTGTCCATCGGCCTTGAAATATTTTACATATAAGTAGAGGAGTCATCATATTTGGTTATTTTAAGCAAATATTGAATTTATGAAATAAATTTTTTTTTTATTGGGACGTTTTGATTTATATGTGTTGATTGAAATTGAATTGTCCTTTCCTCTATAAAATGAAATTTTATATGTTTTTAAAATTAGAAAATGCTAATATCAAATCTCTGTTATTGTTTATTTTTTCTAGAGATTTAATTATTTAAAAATTTAATTTTGAATCTCAAAAATGTATAAGCTTCTTTGTTGTACATAATATATCCTTTTTATGAAGTAAGATTTTTTAAAGAATTTATAAAATCAATTGGAATTTATAATATAATTTTATTTGGTTGACATTTACTGCTATAACATTATATATATATATATATATATATATATATAAAATAATAATATTTCAAAAGATATTGTTTCTTTTAATAATTTCATTTTCAATAAAATAACCCAATGAAACTCTACTCTCATTGGGTTACTAAGGAAGTACAAGATTAAAAATAAAATAGTATTTATTGATAAAACATCTTAACATCCCTATTACATTATATCAATTAAGTTATTAAGGGTTTTAACAAATTTAGTTATGCTCTTCTACAAACTCCTATGGAATAGGTTTGAAACCTGAAAAGAAAGAAAAAATACACTGGTAAATACGGTATTTCAAAGTTTATTACTCCTGCATTTTAAATATTACTTTGTATTGTTTTTTGTACACACTTTTGACTTGAAATGAACAGTTTTACTTGTTTAATAGTCTGTTTGTTAACTACACACCTAAAAAACTGGAGCTGTGAGGAACCGACTAGTAATAGTAACCTACTAGATTTATATTTATCTATTTACATATTTTTTCCTAAGGCTGCAATTTAAAAGAAAATAAACCATGACTTATTTTACACATTTGGAAGATATATATATATTTTATAGTTCATCTTTAGTTGACAAAGAAAATTCACATAAAAAAAAATTGGAGGAAAGTTTTATAAGTTATTTTAACTTGTAAACAAGACTTAAGTAATTTTTTTCCAACGAAATAGGTTACTATCTAAAGTAATTTTACCTAAAAATTTAATTTGCTATTCAGAATTCATCACATTGTATCTCAAGATGTGTCATACTGAACTCATTTTGTTTAATTTGTGGAATGACAAGTCATATCATCCTCTGAAACCCTTGTGTTGAAATACAATCTTGAATTTCCTTCCCAAAGAAACTTTTCCTAAAGAAAATGTTTTCTTTTATGATAGCTATGAAAAAGATATGGCAAAAAGTCAATGGCTTGGAGGTAACGAACAATTTTACTGAAAAAATAAAGAAAAAAAAGGAATATGAAGGAGAGGTTAATTTCTTCATCCTTTTTAGAAAGGCATAAATTGACTTTTATTATTTGTTGTGCCGTGTTTTAGTGAGAGCTGATATTATGTTCTAAAAATTAAATAATAAACATTAAAAAAAAAATTAAAGCATCCCTAATAGCCCATTCATGTAGATATGGAATGTTATGAAATAAAAAAGAATTTTTAGATAACCAGCTGTCCATTTAGTCTCTTTTCAAAAAAAGAAGTTTTTATATATTGTTTTTGTTTTCTTTGTATAAATCTTACATAATAATTATTTTGAAGTTGTTACCTTTTTGTTTCTGGTCTACTGTTAATTATTAGTTAACTGAAGCTTGATGGTGAAGGAGATCCTATTTTAAATTAAACTCCTTTTGGCCAATTCCTTTAGAGTAATTTAAGTTAGGAATTATAAATAATACGTCAAAAAAAAAAATATATATATATATGTATTTATTAATTTAATTTTTGTTATATTTCTTTTTGGGATTCTCTCTTGCTCCTAGATTAAAGCATAATTATTTATAATTATGATCTAGTTCTATACTGTTTTTTTTTTATTATTAATTTTAAATTATTCCTCTGCTGCAAATATGGCCGAACCAATAATCTCAGTTCATGTATCGGGCAAATGTCTAAACATGCTCCTTGTCACCTGCCGGCCTAATGATATAACAAAAAACTAATGGCTAAACTTATTGAGAAGAAGAATTATAGATATTTCTTAGAAGTTAATTGTCTTGATACAGAAAGTTCCACTTCATCTAGTGCAACATTTTTTCGACACAAATTTAGTATGACATAATAGGCATTAATTGTAGATCCTAAAATCAGTGGAAGTGCTTCATGACTATCGTATGTGTATGACCCATGAAAGGTCTAGTCTTGGTCTCATTGCTTTAAGGAAGTTCCGTTTCTCGTTCAATGGTCATACAAGGAGATGGATGATCTAAATCACATTCAACCATCATGTTTATCACATAATTAATTATTTAACTGAGAGTACCCACTTTATAGAGGCTGCATGTGCCTAGTAGGATCTCCCGACCCAAATATTAATCCATTGATAGTGCAACAAAATGATTATCTGCCACATCTGAATTTGAATCTTGGATTTATAACATATGAGCACAGTGCCTTATTTACTGAGCTACCTTGCTCCTTTTTATTATACTACTTGATTCTGTCTAACTTTTTTTTTTTAATATTATCTATTGGTCTAATGAATTAGTTATTCAAAAAAGTTGAGCAGTTGCAATTTTAGTTTTTTTTTTATTTCTTCTCTTATCTGGTAACAACAACATAATTTTAGTTTTATATTTTCTAGCCTAAATCAGTTCAGGTTTTAAATTGAGGTCTATTTCTTACAATGGATTTCATAATCAAGATTATCTATTGAAAATTATATTTCTTTATTTTTTCACTAAGATAATTTGTGGATTTTATTTAATATTTATTTATTTAATACCTATTGAAGAACTAAAAGTTTAATTAAATTAGACAACCAGTTACTGGTTCTATAAATTCTATTCGAGATTTAAAGATATAAAAATAAATTGTAGCTAAGTGTTGGGATCTGTTAGGTAATAGAAGAAAGTTTTGAAACCACTTCATAGTTTATATTAAAACAAAAATCTGTTGATATTTTGTGCGTTATAGTAGATCATGATTATCTAGATGAGCGGCTCCTACTGTTTTTGGCCTACAGGCCACATTAAAACCTCCACCATGTCCTGCGGGCCATATTGAGACTTCCACTAAGCACACTGGCTATGGCTTGTGATGGAAAAAAAAGCTTGTTATATAAACAATCCTTTCAGTTGACAGAATGACTAACTCCAATTTCAACATTTCATATTTATGTCATTAGAGTTCATGATGGCAGAATGTGTTGAGCCATTGCCTGCTTTAACATTCTCGAGTCTAGCGACACCATTTTGAATCCATCCTGGGCAGGTTGGAATTTATTTAATGTTGGACCCACAGAATGAATCTCAACCTTTTCACTCTGGTTAGAATAAGTTTGGTTTTGTATTAGGTTATGGTACCTCTATAACATTCCCTTCTCCATATGTTATACATGGTGAGGTAGGTGATAAAATAAAATAAATGAAAGAAAAAAAAAATTAATTTGGATAAATTTGCTCTTGAAATGAGCCCATTAGATTAATCTCTGGATAATCAATGCTCTAAAATATGGCCCGCAAGCACCTCCTGTCTGACCTGCAAAAATTTCTTTGATTACAATGTAAATTTAAAAAAAAAATATGAAATTTAGCAAATCGCTCAGGCAAGAGTTTACTACAAAATTTATTACATGGACTTTTCCTTCTAGAAAGCTCATTTGACAACTGAAGTGTTATTTATAGAACATGTTTTTTTTTCATCTCAAGCAATGTCCCACGGGACTTAGGTGGAGGTCTCAATGTTGCTTGTGGACCAAAAAGTTTGGAGACCCCTGCTCAAATATATTTGATAAAAATATTATTACCAAAACCAAATAATTCAAAAATAAAATTATTATAAAGTTTCTTATCTATGGTTATTCTTTTTATATTTTAAAGTTTATGAACAATTTTTAATTCTTATGTTTTTAATGTGATCTGAAATTTCTTCAACCATTATTTAGTAATCCAATAAAAAGTAAAAGTAATAAATGATTGTGGATGCTGATATCTTAGGATAAACATTTTAGTAAAGAAGTAGTGTTTGTATTTTGCTATTGGTTTTGAATTTGTTCATAGCTTAGTGTAATGACATTAACAGTGAGAGTTCTAATCATTGCTATGCTGTGAGTTGGACTGGTTCTGTGAGTATCTGTTTATTGTGCAGGGAGGGTACTGTTAGAAAAAATTAAAGGCTTCCCTTTGAATGATGGACTACTGAAAGACTTACTGGAGGAAGACCTGGATGACGAAGTAATAACTGGACTTGTCATGGATATGATTCTAGCTGCAGGTGATACTGTAAGCTCTTAGTGTTTTTTAAATTTTTTTTTATCACAATTCATTTGATTTTGATTTTTAAATTTATTTTACCGCTATCAAATATATGACATGAATAGGACATAGTATGTATACCTTGATCATTTATTGAAGGAATAGAGTGGAAAAGTGAAAGAATGGTGGCTTCCCTTAATAACTGGCCATGATATATATTATTATAAGTTATAATTATTATTAATCAAACTATTATAAGTTATATTTATTATTTATCAAACTATAAACAACAATCCACCCCATGTAGGGAGGGGTCTTGGGACTTCCTCAATTAACTTCCTAACTATCTACTGTTAACTATTTCTCCTTTATAATTAATATGATAATTTTTAAAATATTAATTTTTTTTTAGTTTAGTAATTTTGTTTGAATCAGTTTATAAATACATGTCTATATACTTGTACATGTTGTAATATTTCTCTTATATTTTAAACTAGTAATATACTTCGTGAAAGATCACTTCAATTGTTGGGATACTTCCTAAAGAAATAAGAGCTTGTTAAGTAACAAACAAAATGATAAGAATATTAATATTATAAACTGAAATTTACAATTATTCTATCTCCGTTATGGGTCTCTGGCAATCAGATCAAAACACTCCGACAAACTATTATTATTTACACTAATTATCTCCGAGCTCCTCCAATTCAAATCCTCTGTTCGCTCCCGCAATACTCGTTCCAGGTCTTCTGATTTATACATAAGGGCCCATGAGCCGCTTTCGACAGATCGTTCATTATCTGATCCTCATCCCTATGGAACTCCATCCCTTCCCACATCCGTCAATCCAATACCCTTCCTATCTTTAAATCCCGCCTGTTCAATCATTTCTTATCCATCCAGTCCCCATAAAATTGTAAATAGATACCACTGTATATATATATATATATATATATATATATATATATATATATATATAAATTATTAGATTGTTCTTCATTATTTTTAATTTATTTTCAATTTTTTATCATTAACTCATTTAAGTTAGAAAGTAACTTATAATTTTTTAATATGTCTATTTCATTACTGTACTTTTCTTTTTATGTATCTCTGAGGCTCCTCAGCCCACATTACTGTCCTTCTCTAAAGGGACAAGTATTATTATTGTTATTATTATTTATACTAAAATTAAACGCTGATTTTAAAATAAAGTCAAGTATGAATTGGCAAGCTAACATTTTTTATATATACAATGTTTCTTCCTTTGTGAATATAATGAATTCATTTGTCTTCAAACACTTTTTAAAGTTCTGCCAAACACACCTTCCAAAATGGTGACACTTTCATCTACTCAACTTAAGCTCCCTGGGAGATCCTTTATCTTGTGTTTCTAAGCAACTAGTGACTGTCAAACTACAACTTCCATGATGGTTATTTACTATTGCTGGGTTTTACCCACCCTGGATCCCTTCTCCTATCCTCTCTTCACTGCAGCCAAATACCAACTTGCCAAAACAAAATCCTTTTTCCCCTCTCCTCTTTGTGATTTTCCTTTCTGTAGAAACTACAGAGCAGCCAATTTCTTCCCCTCAACTAGTGGAACTATTTTTGAAATTTAAACATCCCCTGACATTAGCAGAACTAGATTAGCTTGCCTTTTAACTGTTCAATATTAATTTACTAAACCATTTTTAGCAACTTACAATAAAGGTGTATATTACAATATATTAAGAAAATCTTTTGTTCAAGTAATACCTATTTGTTAAGAATAAATTTAACACATTTTTCAGTCTGCTTACACAAGTCAATGGGCTCTCTATCTGCTAAGTAGAGAACCAGAAGTGGCTGATAAAGTACGTTCTAACGATCAGTTGGTTAGTGGTGTGGTTAAAGAAGTTCTGAGGCTCTATCCTGCGGCAATATTCATCTCTCGCTACTTGGATAGAGATCTAATCTTACCAACTTTAGACTGTCAACTGTCCAAGGGGGTAATGATAGAATTTTAAAATATACTTATACATACTTCTCATATTTGTATTGCTTAAATAACCATTAAACTAAAATTTTGTTTTATTTCATATCTAATCTGTATAGAATGTCTTGTTTACAATTATTTTAATTAAGAAGAAAATGACCTCCCTTTAAGAAGATTTTTGATGATAGAATAAAGAAACTTGTTCATTTGAAGACTTTTATAAAAGTTAAATACCCTTTAATTTTATTCAATCACATTTTACAAATGTTATTCATAAAATTCAACATTTTATGTGATGCAACCGGGCATATAGCCTGTTAGTAGAGTTAGATTTGTAAGTTGCTGTGTTTGGTTTAAATTCATATTTATACCTCACTTCTTTTCGTTTGACTGTTCAAAGTATAGCATTTTCAAATACTATTGATATCTTGATTTTGAACTGAAAACATCAGTCTTTTCAAAACTTTTAAGTGTGTTTAAATCATTTTCTAGTCAAGTTGTAAATATTTTGGATAATTTTCAGGAATTAGTGATGTTATCATTGTACACCATTGGTCGACTTGAATCTGCCTATACTGAACCTCTCAAGTTCAAGCCTGAAAGGTGGATGAGGCACGTTGACAGTAATAGCCGTCATTATTTAGGTGTCAAAGAACCTATGGCCTGGTTGCCGTTTGGTGTTGGATCTAGATCATGTATTGGTCGAAGATTAGCAGAGGCCCAACTTCACCTCACCATATCTAAAGTAATCAATGCTTTTTATCTTTCTCTCGCTGGATGGCATGTAAAAAGCTATATGATAAAGTTTTTGTCCAAGTATGTAATTTATTACACTCAAATTTTAAATTTTAACTGTTGTTTTCTTAACAGGGACTAGTAACTATTTATTCCACTATAAAGAAATGTTTGGTTGTCATTATTTATCCCTTTTTGTTAATTATTAACACATTTTTTTATGGCATTTTTTGCAAGTGCATTATGGTTATAGTGGGATTTAACATAATTTACCAAACGAGTCATCAAGCCATTTTTATAAGAAGTGAAGCGGTACTGAGCAAGTTGTGAAGTTTCTATTTCATCATCTGTGTCATGAATTTAAACTAACTGCTTGATTCCTGATGAATTTGTTATGACTACATACAAATCAACCATTTGTTGTCTATACCATTCAGTGTAAATGGTTTCGTCACCTTTTAGCAACTCATAATGGTTTATCTCCACATTCCAGGTTTTTCGTTTCTCATGCCAAAATCACCATTTTTTAAACCACTCAAATCACTTTGATTTACTGTAAGAAGTATAGAATGTGATTCTGCTGCAGTTTTCTTTAAATGGTAACAAAAAACTAATGCTGTTACAAATCTTAGTTTGCACGCATAAAACTCGACATGTTCAACACTGTTAAAATGATTAAATGAACTTGTACTGTTGTGTTGAAAATCTTTGCCAGTTGTCGAAGAAAGAAAATGGCGCCAATAATGTAGTTTAATTTAGGATAAATTCTGTATCAGTTATTTCTCCTTTTCTATAAAAAATATCATATATTGTAATATTGAATATTTAATAGTTGACCGTTGCATTATAAAGGAAGGAGATGGTCCGGGGTGGTGGTGGTCATAAATAGGCTAAATAGTGGCAAAACTATTTTATTAAAAGCCAACATTTTGACCTGACTTTGCAGGTCTTCTTCAGGGCTAGAACGGACAAGATATAAAAAGATATAGAGAATTGTGGAAGTTACATAATATTTAGACAAAAAATTATAAACAATGTGAATAAGCTTATTAAAATTATAAACAGTAAGTACATTCAAACATAAACAGAGTAAGCTAAGTAACAAGATCCTAAACTGAAGTAAATAGATGATAACAATTGTTGTAGTGTAATATATAATATATGCAAATGTGAATATACTTCTACAGATCTACTGGAGAGATTGAAAGGAAAGGAAAAAGGATATAATATGAAATAATAGACATAAAGGAATGTGGAGACAAAAAAGAAAACCAAAAATAAATAAATAAGTATATAAAATTAGAAGAATAAAAATAGAGACTTGCAGGCGTGTTCAGCTAGGAGTTTCACTTAGAACTGGAAAATCATGGTAAGTGTAGGTATTGGGGAAATTTCCTGACCTGTTTGGGTAATGGGGGGAGGGGAAACCTGGAAAATTACAGTATCTAAAATTTGAAGATATGTATGGATAAACCATATAAAATAGAATTAAGAGATTATAGATAGGTGTACAATGTGAATAAAAACAAAAATGGAAGAAGAGTAAAACATACATAGAAGTAAAATATAAATATAGAAAGTTGGATCGAAATATTGGCTTTAAATAAAATAGTTTTGCCACTATTTAGCCTATTTATGACCGCCACCACGGACCATCTTCCTATATATTATAATAGTTAATGAATAATAATAAAAAAGTTGGGGTAGTGGCAAGAGGTATAGTGTGCTTTAGGTTGCGGCAGAAGCAGTTGATCATTTGGAAATCTGCTGATCTTTTTAGCTGCTGTGGCTACAAGCTGTGCGAACACGGATGAGTTCACACAATATATATTTGGCCAAAGTTGGAGTGACCTTTTTTAAGTTTGTTTTGAAGAAGAATTTTGTTTTGTTACTTTCACTTACCTATATATGAAATATGTAGTAAGGGAAAGTATTGCGATCGTGAAAATTTTTGAATATAGGTTTTTAACGAAAATACATGTTTTGAGGTGCCCTGAGTCGAAATAACCAAGTCCCACAAAATGGTCTGTATGTGTGAACAGCCTAGCTGAAAAACGAAAAGTCGTACAAAACCTGAATTGCATTTAATCTTTATATATGGTTCCAATGTGACAGCAACTTTTTCGTTAAAATTGGCTTACCGGAAGTGCCACTTTATATCAGTGGTGATAAACATTTTTATGATTTTCTCGAAAATGACTAAATATTTTGATTAAACTAGATATATCAGTGTATTATTAAGTTGTTTTTAATATCAACTAGGTCTTATCCACACTGATGTCACTTTACTGGGCTTAAATGTCCAATGTTTATATACGTCTTCAGAGGAAGTGTCTATTAGAGAAAGTACCTTTAATTTGGTTTATTTTTAAACTATAACTTTTGAAAGAATTTGACAATTGAATAAAGGAGAAAAAAAAAGAATGCTTATTCAAATCAAAAAGGAATCTCTGGAAATAGTCGGAAGGTATACGTATAAAATATCGGAAAGCGAAGAATTTCAGAAAAAATAATATCTAATAAATAAAGTTATAGAAGGTAATGGAGACTGACAAAAAAATATAAATACTAATTTCTGAAAATTAATATTATTTAACGTAAATTACATGTTTCCAAGGAAATTAAATGGAATTTCGTTACTACATGTGAACGTTAAAATTTTTTTTAAGTATGAAAAAAGTATTTAAAATCATCTGAATCAACATTGTTTAAAATACTATTTCATTGTATTTGTGTGAAATAAAAAGTGGAATATAAAATGTTCATGGATATGTAACCTTAAATACATTTACTGTAGTTTAATAAATCTAGATATGATATATTTAAATAATTAGGTATCTATCGTCTGTTTACTCCAAAAAGTCATCATGTAAACTTTTAGGAAATTAAATTAGTGAATAATTAATAATAATAATTAGTGTGACAACTTTTGATTTATCTATGACGGGCAATGCAAATCTCGTAATTCCATTTTAGTAAACTTTGCAATGAAAAAAACAGCTTAATATTTAATAGTAGTACAATCCATAATCAACAGTCAATATAATAAATAGGATTTTTGTTATTTTAATGGTATTAATGATTTGTTAACTGTAAGCTTTAAGCTTTAGCTCAGTTAAAAATGCACTTAAAAATTTTTATAATAGCCCAACATTGCCAGAAAATAATTTTTATTCAAGTAGAGCGGTAAGTGAAAGTTGTGTGTTGTGCCCACCAGATTTTTTTTTCTTTCTTTGTTCTATTAAAGAATATATTAATTTTGATTTATGGTTACACTTCAAGAATGTTTATACTTTGTTTGGGATCCTTTAGATTATTTTTTTATCTTACTAATTAAACAATAAACCAACATCTTGTAGCCACAGAAGCTAGAATGACTGGCGAATTTCCAAACAATCAACTGTTTCATTCTGGCGCAACCAAAAGCAAACTATACCTCTTGTCACTATACTAACTTTTTTATCATTTTCAATTAACTATCATTACACATGATATTTTTTATAGGCAAGGAGATATAACTGATACATTTACACACCTGGTAAGTTATTGTGAATAACCTTATCTTTCTATTGGTGGAATAAGCAGATGGTGCAATCAAGGATAGAGCTTCTAAATAAGTCCTTTCACTAGCATTCAGAAAATCATGCAGTAAATCTTGAGAGTAACTTTCCAAGCCATTTGTCATTTGCCATTTGTTTCTGCCTAACTATTTTAGCAATATCTACTAGCGAGTAAAACTCTCCAATAGCGATAATCTCTTAAGTTGACATATGGCTTTATGATGATAACATTTTTCTAACTAATGGTAATCCTTCTTCCATCAACAATTATTTATCGAACTTTTTTAAAAGTTCTTTACTAACAACAATTGATACCTATTTCAGATACTTTCAAAATACCGGCTCCATCTCGTTGAACCTGTGGACATGGAGTTGCGGATGGTTCCAGTACCAACAAAACCGATAAAAATCAAAGTGGATAGGCTGTAATATTGGTAATGAAGAATGAGCATTGATTTTTATATCCTGATAAAATTAGGATAACATGTTATTGGCATATAATTACTGTCTTGAAGAATCATCTGCGATTTAGATCACCATAATCAACTTTAACATTGAATGTAAATTATTTAATGACTTTAGCATGAAAAGTGAATAATTTTTGATAGAATATTTTTGTTAGAAATTTTTATAAATATGTTAAACTATAAATATTTTAATAAATATCTATTTGCATGAGTTTGTTATATTTCGTCAAGTTTTAAATTCGAACTGCTCTTGAGACAAATACTTACCACAGTGAATATTGCTTCAATATTACTATGCATGTATCAAATTTGTTGCTATTTTCTTTTATATTATACTTCCCAGTCATTACTAAATTTTTTTGTAGAATCTTAGTTCTTAATGTCATTTTGTAGCTAAATTTTATTTTATAGAAATTTAATTTATTTTTTTAGAATCTAAAGTTATAATTTCAATTTTTTAACAATAATTCCATATGTTGGGTTTAACAGCTGTTATTTATGAAATAATTAAGTTTTTGTTTTTAATTTTTTCATTAAATCTGCAAATTTTCATTTATAAATTTGGTACTAGTTTCAAATCACTACTCCAAGTTGGTAGTTGGTAGCTGGCTTCAAGATCACTTTAAGTAAGCAAGATCACTTCTCAATAGTTTACAGTCGTCAAGTGGTAAAGAGAGAGAGAGAGAGAGAGAGGACTATTTCACTGGTACACCAACAAGACCCACCTTCGTGCATACTATTTCTTCAGTGTATTGTAAAGGGTTAAATTAGATTTTGGAAAATAATTTTTCTACTTAAGAACATTAATAGTTCTAATTTTTTATGTTTAAAAGGAACAATAAAACAGATGAAAATGTTATATAAATATATTACTTAACAGATATAAAGTATTTAACTATTTAAATTTAAATATTTAACTTAAATCACAATCACGGCTCAGAATATTATCATTATGGAAGGCACTTGATGATAACATGCATTACATTATATTACATTAACCGTTACCAATATCAACCACTAGTTCAATATTTTTATTTGCTTATTCTCTATTCACAGGAACTGATAGGTGCCTCTTTCCTTATTTAATTATTACATTTTTTATCTTGTAGAAAACATTTACAATAGTTCACTGGCGTTCAAACATAATTTACTTGAACATTACCATTTTTGAGATATTTTAAGTTAAATTCAATAGAGTAAACTACAGGTCAATACCTCACATATAAAATACCAAGTAACCGAAACTTAAAATCTTGACTTTATATTTTTCACTTAAAATCTAAACGGTTATTAATTTTAAGATTATTTACAAATTTTCTGCTATACTTTACTGATTTCTTTAGTGTCATTGTTAAAAATAATCTACCTATCAGCGTTTGATAACACATCACAAATTCAAGAGAAGGTATTATTATTAACAATAGAAAATTCTCTTAAAAAATATACATAAATAAAATATGTGTTAAGAAGACAAATTTCATTCCATGTTGTCAAGTCATTTGCTCTTCGCTGCTATTTTTGAAAGAGACTTGTTAATGTTTCTTTGAATATTATTGGGGACCACTTCTGATATTAGAGGAAAAAGTCTCGGGTCATCACTAAGTACTTGGAAAATCTCCTTTGCAAATCGCCTGCAAGCAACATAATAACATATTAATAGATAGTATGTCATATCAATGACACTATATTTTAGGAACATGTTCTATATCAATATTAGTTTTTATCCCAGAAAAAAGAAAATACTGATATGATCCTTGTATCTAAACAAAACAATCAAAGAAAAATTATTTTTGACACAAACTATGCTATTAAAAAAAATGTATTTCTATATTTTTAGCATATCTTAGTTTTTGATTATGTAGTTCCATTCTAGATTTTTTCATTAAATTCTTTTCTTAAAAAAAAAGTTATGTTTATTGTAGAATTTTTATTTTTATTTAAACCTTATATTTTACTGATAAAGCTTAAAAATACCTTAACATATAGTGTTTATAAAATTTTATAAGACATTTCATCAATGCAAAGTTTTAAAAAGAATAATTAATTTTTTTTTTCAATTTATCTGCTTAATATTAAATGTGTCTACTATTCATATCTCATTTACATACACAAATGCGTGAATTATGATAAATTGCTAAGAATTATATTAATAGGATTTTGATGATTAACCAAATTGACTACAATTGAGTGGTCTCATGTCAAAGACAGACATCTGCCATTTTCAGAAAGTGGAGAAAAAGTTGATTTTTGTTTTGTAGGTTCAACTCGAAACTATTTCCGATGATTTTATTTAAGAATTTTCTAGTTGAATCATGAAAAAATATCAATAGACTTGATTAAAAGTAAATTGAACCTATATTACTAAAATTGGCTTTTTCTTCCCTGTCTTGGATTGGAGGACACTCAATTTAAGTTGAGTATTTTTGGAAGCAATGTTACTTTGTGTATGATAATATAATGGAAGCTTGGTATTAATGAGTTCTACTGTATGTATTAACCAATATCAATGAAAATGTAAGATCCTCAGATGTGTAGAACAACATTGCAAATTTCATCAAAAATCAGCACAGAACTATAAAACGTACCTAGAACTCAATGGTATTAAGGTGTCAAAATATGATGTTACAAGCTAAGCTCTTCACAAGCTAATAAACTTAAGTATATAATTTAAGCAGAAGTTAGTTGGGAAGATAGATGAGAGAGAGGATGTTGATCAACAATCACACACATAATATTTGAGAGAAATGCTTATTGGATAGACTATGTTTCGATGTAAGTTTAACCGTACAACAGTGGGGGCAGGGTGAGATGGTAGTTCATATTTGGAACATAAAGATATTTCATGAACAAACCTTTCTTTATGCAGATGATTTTGTTCTGATAACTGACTTCAGAAAAACTACAATAGACCATAACAAAGTGGCAATGAGATTTCGCTTGTGAAGGAATATTTTTCAACCGTGAGATGAAAGGGATGTTGAAGTAAGCAATTGATTAGAAATGTTTTTGTTACAGAATATAAAAGACTTCCTCTTTCAATTATTTCCTAATTAAAACTCCACTTGGTGAAGTAGGTAATTTATTTTACTACTGTTGAGTAAACTTTTTTATTTTTAAATAATAAAAGTATGGGAATGGGAGAAATATACAAGTCTATGATAAAACCAGTTGTGTGCTGTGGAGCATAAACCTGGACATTGAAAGTCTCGGACCAATTAGCCGTAAGGGTCTTCGAGAGAGAAAAATATTAAGACAAATTTTCTACCCAGTATCCTCAGAGGGCACCTGGAGAATCAGAAAGAATATGGAACTTTATAATCTCTTAGGGCATGAGGATATAGTCAGATTTGTTAAATCAAGAAGACTAAGTTGACTTGTTCATATTGAAAGGTCGCCAGAAGGGCAGATGACAAAAAAGATAATGAAGGAGGATTTCCAAGGTAAAAGAAGTAGGCGACACCCCAAAACAAGCTGGCTGAAGGATGTTGAGCAGGACTTGGCTGTGTTTGGAATGCCTGCGTGAAGGAGGATGATGAATCGAGACGGCTGGAGACAGATTGTGAAGGAGGCCAAGGTTCATATGGGACTGTAGTCCCGATAAGTAAGGAAGTAAGTATGGGAATGGGAGGATGGTAATAAATAAAACTATGTTATTATTATTTAGGAATAGTGAATTCTTAATTAATTATAATATATGAAAGATGATTCCATATATAAATTAATTATTAAAGTTTGATTGGTAAAATGATTGTAACGTTTGGTCAATGAATACTTATTTAAATATTTTTCTAAAAATACAACAGAATTTTAATCTTCGGTCTGTTATGGAATATTATAAACCTAATACTTTTTAAATTATTTATTATTAAAATCTATTAAAAAAGAAATAGTTCACTCAAAATATAGATTTTATTTATTTATCGTTTTACTGATTTCATCAATCTTTTTGAACTTTTGCCACCTCAAAAGCTTTCTTTCTTGTGCTATTATTTGTTCCAAATTTTCTTGTATTTTCTGACTAGTCATATCCTTAGTAGCATAGAGACGAACTATTAGGCTGTTCTGGAGAAAAAACCCTTCTATCTTTCTTATGATTGAAAAGTTTCACTGATTTTTTCAATCAGTGGATTTTCTGCTCTCTATCATGCACTTCGGATCGATTTTATATGCTTATAAGAGAGCATTGTCAAGATATTCTATTTCTAAGAACTGTGCGGTTCAAAAACATGAGAGTCAAGTATTTTCCTGCCAGACACATCCCTTCTATTTTCTAGCACTGTTCCTATTTTTTCAAGTGATAAGCATTCATCAGATTAGGCTAGGACCGATCTTCCTTTATCAATCCTTTGCATTAGATTTTATTTACAAATATATTTCTGAAAAACTCCAACATAACTTTATTCTTTCTGAAACTGTTTTTTTAACCATGGAATCTTACACAATTTAAAAATTAAAGAAAATCATCCTAATATATATTCCTCATAGTTCCTTTCATTCACGCAATATTCAAAGATGAAAATCTGGCTTACATATTACTTTGGTTGTTGTTGTTTAGAAGTATATTAATAATTTCTTATAGAATTGAAGAAGAAGATGTTGTTCCTGTGGTTTCTACATTACAACTTGACATTTTATTCAGTATAGGATAAATAAAAACAAAATTCCAATACTTTGAGATCTTTTGTTCTTCCAATATTTCTTAAATTAATTCTATATATTTATATTTTTTTAACAACTCTATTGGTACGTCATCCATCTTTGAGGCATTTATTCTTTTAAATCAGCTGATAGTTACTTCTACAGATCGAATATCTTGACTTATCAACCAGTTGAGGTTCAAAGTTCTGCACTTGACCTTTTTCTTCATTGTTTGTTGATTTCTCTTGATTTTGGAATCTTCTTAATGCTCTTTTAGTTTCTTTGGTTGTAGCCAGTTTACCACCATTCTCCTTTGCATCTGTACGTTTCTTGCTTTCTAAACAACTCATTTTATTTTTACGTTTTCTTTTGTTTTTTGACCTAATGGAAGGAAAAACAATTAAAAATGGTGAACAATATTCAAATCAAGAGATGAAAATGTATTTGTAAAAGGAATATTTTAATAAGTCATCCAGAAGAAGAAATTGTGCTCACTCATCTTTTCATAATATTGATATTGATGAAATAAATTTTTTTTTTGGGGATGGGAGAATTAAACTTTTTGGAAGAAAAATAAATGAAACTATAATTGAATGCGCTATTAGGTAGACTAAATATTTGCTGTGCAATTATTGTGTAATAGAGATTCTCACGGGGCATGCGGGATTCTGAACAGAGCTAGTTCAGTTTGGTATGAACATCGGTTTGATATGCCCAAGTTGTGAGGGACCAGAGAACACTGAGCATATTTTACTAGCCTTAACTGCCGCCTATGGGTCACTCAGCTGTTAAGGGAGACAGGCCTCTTTATCCTTACTGAGAGATCTCCCTCAACTAATGACCACAGAAAATTACAAGTTCTTTAAGACCTTCATAAACTGGGGAAAGAAATAGTGAAATTACCAACCCACTTCTCTCTGGGAAAGAAGAGGAGGAGCTGTGCCAGGGAGAAGAAGGCAAAGCTGAAGAAGGAAGTGGGCTTATAGAGAGAAAAAAAATGTAAATTCCAAAAAACATTCCACTGCTGCAATTATCCATATCTTCTGAGACAGGTTGAAATAAATAAATATTGTGTACTAGATTTATATTTCTCATTAGAATATTAGCATTTAAAATGAAATCATTGACAGGTACCAGACCAATTTTGTTCCTTATTTTTGACCATTCCCGAACCGTACAAATAGAACTTAAAATGCTATAAATTACAAGTGTTTATTTATTTTTTTGCAATTTGAGCTACAGGCCAGGTTGTGAAGGATAAATAATAATACAATTGAGCAGTTTATTTTGAAAGTGGCCTAAGTCTATTTATTCTTAAATTGAGATATCTAACGGTTTACATTTTAATACAATTAAAAATATACATACAGGATACTAATGAGTCATACTGCTTAAGTATATCTAAAGGAGTTAAATTTATAGTTCCTATTAAAATAATGGAAATTATTAGATAAATAATATGCGTTTTCTTACCGAGAATAGAGTTAGGGCACTTTCAAAATTAACACCCAGATTCGTTATAAAATTTAAATTAAAAAAAATTAAGTCCATTCAACATAATTTAAGATTTTTCAAATTGAAAAATAAATTTATTTTATATATCTTTACAAAACTTCTAAAACATACTATAAAATATACTAAAATTTCTAAAATATACTGCTCATCTACATTTTCTGTGTGTGAAAGGGATTTGAAGAGATCATGATTTTCAGGTGGTTTATATCATAGTAGGTCCTTTATGGCCTTGAATTTTGCTGTTGTAATTTGTCTAATATTTTTATACAGTGGTGTCAATACAATATTTTCGAACTTTTTCGGTCTACCCCAATGTTATAATAAATCCAGGACTATTCCGTTTTTATAATTTAACTAACACTTTGAAACACCTAATTCTTGGTGAACCTTTTCTGTTTTTTGATGTCTTTGTTTCACAGTTTTGGGCTCGATAGTTTCGTAAAGCAATATATTTTGTTTATTAAAATCTCCCAAATACCGGACCTTCTCAAAAATATTCTTTCTTTCTTTTTCTTGCAAATTTTTATGCAAGCTTTTTTACAACAGCAATCTTTGTTTTTGAAAAGTTTTGAAGGTACAATATTTCTGATTCGAGTATAATATCTTTTTACAGAATTCCGTTTAATTTTTCGCACTAAACGGTCTTGTCATTTTGTTTTCCCATGGGTGAAATAATTTCTAAAATTTAATGTGAAATCTGTAGTTTTATATTTAACTGTAAGTATGTGTACTGCATAAATTGTTTTAACTGCAGGGTGAGTGAGTCAATTAATTAATATAGCGAATTTGCTCTGAGAGGTTCCATAGTTGCCAATAGTTGGGCAAGCAAATTAAAATAATTTACTTAAGAAAAATATTTTGTGTTATTCACCTTGTGTCTAAACTTCCTTCAGTAAGTAACTTAGCAGTTGTAATAACCAACATGTCTTTTGTTTCACGTGGAAGAGATAGAGTTCGCTCTGCTCCTAGTTTCTTAGCTAACCTTAATAGTAGGCGAGCAGTCGAGCAACGGACCAGTGCGTTTTGGTGTCTGCAAAACAACAAATTATAAATATATACAGACTATACTTATTTATATTGGTATTTTCTATTGAAAACCACATTCCAGATAAATATTTGCTCATACTTTGTTATCATCCTGTGTAGTTAGATTATAATATTTGTTTTGATAAAGGTGTATTTATAATTTTTTTATTATTGTGTGTGGAGAATAAACAGCTATAACAATAATAAAATTATATAACAATAAAATTATATGAAATAATTTAACAGTTCTGTAGAAATGGATTATTTTACACCTTAAGCCAGACTTACCCAACCAGGTGCCCGAAGGGCGTCATGTGTACTCCTACTAATTACCCATCCATATAAAATAATTATTTATTATATATATAATAATGATATTACATTGAGCAACTCGCTACAACACTGATAAGAGAGGCAGGGCAGATCGGCCTACAAATAAATGAAGACAAAACAAAATATATAATAATAAGCTGAAAAGTCCACCCCAATAACAGGATCTGCATAGAAGGAAAATCATTCCCGACAGGAGAAAAATTCGAATACTTCGGCTCCACAATAACCTCAATGAATGACCAACAAGCAGAAATAGACCAGCGTATAACTAGCGCAAACAGAACTTTCTTCTCCATCTCAAAGGTATTGAAATTCAGAAAAATCTCAAGAAATCTCAAACTAAGGGTGTACAATGCTATGATAAAGCCAGTTTTAATATATGGCTGAGACCTGGACACTAACCAGCACCCTAGAAAAAAAAGAAAATCTTCCATACGATAATAGGAGCGATCTGGGATCAAAGTACTAACACATGGAGAAGAAAGACCAATAAAGAACTGCTTACAGAAACTGATCAATCAATATCTCATGATATGAAGGCACTGAGGTTAAGATGGGCGTGGCATGTAGCTCGTAGCAATCCGTCTGGAAGCCTCTACGTAATAATGAATGCCTCAATAGAAGACAAAAGACCACGTGGAAGCCCAAAACGCAGATGGAAAGATAGAATGAACAAAGATGCAACAAAGCTGCATGCAGATAACAGGAAAGAAATAGCCCAAGGCAGGCAGAGATGGAGCAGGCTTGTTAAGGCGGCAAAAGAACTACATGGTCTGTAATGCATACCGAAAAAAAAAATTAGATCATAATCAATAAATTTTTATATGCTAAAATTATTCTTGGCTATTATTATTATTGATATTAAATAATGAATTTCAGAAAAACAAACAAAAAGGTACCTGCCATAAGAATATTAACCTTTAAATGTGCCCTTAAATAGAAAAAGATTAAGGACTCCAGCATTAACGGATAACATTATTGCTATGAAAAAAAGTTTTGTATTGTATGTGGGTTACAAGTAGTAGTTACACAAGGCCAGATAGTTACACATATGATAATGATTCTAGTAATTTAATAGCACTAACTTGGCTCCTTTGTTGATTAGTACTCCCACACTTCGCACAGGATTAGTATGATCAACCATCGATTCCAGAGCTGCCAAAGCATCACCTCTTAAGAACTTATTGGTATCTGCTGTCCTGCTTAAGAGTGTACCTGCTAAATCTTCTAATTCCTGCAAATGAAAGCAGTGATGAATAACAAGATGGAGCAAATATGATGAAATGGTTTGAAATGACTTACAGCATCCAAAAAACGTCCAACTTTATCGAATAGTTCTTTAGCAACTTGACAAGACCCTCTTGAAACTTGAGATCTGAGGTTACGTATGTTATGCACCAAGCTTTGGATGACTGAATGTGAAGAAGCAGTTACTAGTTTAGAGTGATGGCGACATAACCTCACTAGACCTTGTAGTCCCAGCATCACAACTTCCCTACAATAGAGTTAGAAGACATCAATGATATTTAATCTATTCTTTTTAAAATAAAAAAAATCCACTATTTATCATTATAAGTCGAAAAAAAAAATAGGTTTTTATAAATTTAATCTGAATATCTTAGAATGTTTTTTAATGTTATATAAAAAGAAAGAAACAATTATAATAATCATACCATTCAGGATTTTCCATCTGAAGAAGAGTTTTAAGAAGTCCATCTTTTGGGTTATCAAACGGGGGTAATGAAGATGGGAACAATGGTGGTCTTCCCCCAGTCTTTGTGCCATTTCTGCCACTTCTTCACATAATAACAATATAAATTAATAAATTTGCTGTATGAGTAAAGATTACAGTATTAGAAATGTTCTTTTTAATTTGAATATTGAATCAGTTTAGTCTACATCGGATCTGTTTGATCAATCAGTTTTGCTTATATTTAGAATTAAATGTAAATAATAAGAGTTATGATTTACTGTAAATTGTTAAGTAGTTTTAAATCTATTTCTAAAGTATTTGTTTTATTTTTTCCCTAATATTATAAAAAAACTGGTAGGATAATTTATAAGATATCTTCCTTGACTCTATCCATGTAAAGATTACTCTATGTTAAGTATAATTTTTTCTATATTTTGAAATTTTTATTACACATGTATTTTTCAAAATCAAATCATTGAGATATATTTAAAAAAAAATATTTTCCTGATCTCTACTTTTTTATCTTTTCAAATCTTCCCACCTTTTGGATTTCCTTGGCAAATAACCAATTTACCTCAGTTCTTTAATATATACGCTTTGCTTTAAGCAAGGAAACTATTTTATTAACTAAATACAAATTTTAAAATTTCTGGAGATCATTACAGATGCAGTCAGGAAAGAACACTGTAAAGTAATATATTTATCACTTTGATATGTGCTTATGTTTCAGCTGAAGCTTTTGACCACCATTAGAGCTAAGCTAAACAATATACAAGAATAAGAGAAAATAGTAGAATAAATATAATAGGCTTATGTAGAGGAATACATAACAATGAGAATAAGATCTGTACCTCTACAACCTCTGAAGGGTTTTCCTTGGGTTCAGAACTTTGTCAGGAATTACTGTTTCAAGGCCAACGGTTGTGCAGGAAGGTGATTAGACCGGGGTCACACTCAATCACCATATTTTCCTCCTTGATTAATAATTTAATTAAGGGTACTAACTTAATTGAGGTCGAGTCCCCTAGGAGGGACCTTAGGGTCAATCAGCAGCTGATAATACAGAATAAATAATTACCTACCATCAGTTGGATTCGAACCCAGGAGCTCTAGCTTCAAAAGCTAGTGCCTTACCTACTGAGCCACCCCACTCTCCACAAACAAAAGTATAGTAAAGAAATAGTAGGAATTCAATATTAAAATAGGTATATGTCATTGTTAAAACCTTAAATCTTTCAATATCTGAATTGCCTTTGTAAGAACTAGTTTTTACATAGACCTTTTGTTAATATTATTATTAACTGTTTACTACTGGAATTAGCTGATATGATGTAGGGAAAAGTAGAATTATGGAATGAATATGACGTTCTTAATTTTTAAATAAGTACTAATTACTACTTCATGTATGCTTTTCAAACCTTTGCTCCTCTTCAAATTTCCTATGTGCTGGAGCCAGAGATGGGCATAATTGAAATCACTGATTACATGATTAAAACTGAAAATAAAACTTAATGTCCATACCAATTTTATACATGATTCAATATACCAAAAATATGACACAATTACCTAATTACAATCGTAGTCAGCAACCAGATCACGGTAATCATGTATTCTTATCGTTTTATCGTGTAAGATTACTGTTATCATAATCATTGATTATAATTATGCCCTTCTAAGGCTGGTGCCTAAGATTGGGTACCCTTTTTATCCTAACACATAAATTCTAGTATTAACTAGTTTATACTACTATTAACAAGGGAGTTGTTATAAAATTAATTTCTAAACAAGAAATTTGGATTTTGACTGAGAATTTCAGGTTTTAATGGTTAGCTATACATGGAATAAGAAAAACTATAATAGGATTTATTAAAGTAAATTGAACACAATATAAAATAAATTTCTATTCTGATCATTTTTCCAACCAACTTTTCTCCTCGATTTCAATTACAGTGAACTATGTCTACATCAATATTAAAATTCTTCTTTTAATAACTATGCTAACAGTAAAGCATAATAACACGTATATATAATAATCTGATTGAACCTATAATTGTGTTGATTGCTTGTTAAATTGGTTATTAAACTGAAGAAATCATTTCAAACTAATGATTTTGGTAATATTTACATTCATAATTGAGGGCTCTACTAAAAAAAAAGTATACCTCCATTTTTATTGTTTTTCTATGCCCATTTTTGAAGAAAGTATAATATGATCAAAATAAAGATTTAATTTAAAAAAAGTTAATTTTCACTGCAAAACAAAGCTACAAAGAAGGCAGAACAGCATGTCAGAAAATTTATTATAAAAATGCCAAACCTTTTGTAGGGATTTTTGTATTAATTTTTTAGAATCATAGAGTTTATAGTCCTATTTTTTGTTAGTAGATACCTCAAATAACTATTCACTTACCATATTATTGTTTGTTTTTAATATGATCTTACTTTATAGATCCCAAGGGTTTTTTCTTCAACCTGGTAATTGGATTTACTTTGGCCACCGGTTTAGAAATTTTTACTGCCATGTTTTCATTTCTTTTATTTCCCTGTTCATATTTATATTCATTTTTTATCGCAAGTTTCTGTTCATCATGTTTATTTTTAGGTAACACAGCAGTGCCACATGAATTCAAAATATTATACCGCTGTTGCAAAGATTTTCTTTTAAATCTATAAGGATAATTGTAGGGGTTACTAGTGAATCGGTTTTTGAATTGACTTCTTTTGTCATAAGTTTTTATTTGAACCACTTTAACATTTAAGTGATTTGGGTTCTGTTTGTTATGGTCAATGACTGAATCCTCATGTCCTTGTTTTTCATCAGTTACAGTTCTTGTAAATTTGTCTTTCTCCAAAACATTTTGTTCTATCAACTGCGAGGAACGTATACTCTTTTTTTTAATTTCCATTTTTTTTTCGATCATCCTTCATTTTTATTTAGGAATTATTAAAGTCATATTCTTAATAGAATATATTAAAGTGAATTGTGTTTGTAGCATTGATTTTGTTTTTAATGTAAAATAAACAAAATCTGAAATAATATAAAAATAAAATAAATAAATAAAATGATACGGATGGGGAATAAACTTAATAAATATAAATAAATAATAAATCAACTTAATTCATATAAACAAATAATAAGTAAAATTAATACATATAGATTCTAAAGTAAAAATAGTGTATTACAGTGTATTGTGTATTACAATGTACTATTACAGTTTATGTAATTTCTTTTTTATTTTGAGGTCATGATGGCCGAGCAAATCAGAAAGTGTTGCCCGCTTTAACATTCTATAGCCTAGCAATGCTGGTTCGAATCTTATCTGGGCGGGTTAAAATTTATCTTGTGCTGGCCCCATTGAATAAATCTCTACCTTTCCACTCTTGTTAGAATAGGTTTGTTGTTAGATTAGAATAGACTGTACCTCTTAGAATAAAGTTTATACAATATTCATCTACTTATATAACAAAGTTCTGTGGATTTAGACTGATTCCCAACTTGGAAATGATTCCATACTAAGATTTTAATTTGATAGAAATGACACTGAAAACATATAGATAAGCTGTAAGGGAAATACCATAGAGTTCATACTATATAGATATACATAATTTATATATATATTGTAATGTAAATATTACATATTACATTAAAATATATATACATTACAATACATATACATTACAATATTACATAGTGATGTCACAAACTACTGTCAAGGAATGGACAAAGAGGAGAAGGAAGACAGATGGAAGGGGGAGCAAGTGCCATGTGTTGAATACAGAAAGTAACCAGCCGGCAAGGAAAGAGCATCGAGACCAACAGAGAGTGACCGGTCGGCAAGTAGTGAGTGTCTAGACGAGGATAGGAACATAGCAGATAAAGAGAAGACATTTGTGGAAGTTGTCCAAGTTCCAAGAAGACATCTTGGAAGGATTCACTGCGGATCAGGATGAGTGCAATATAAACAATGACAGTTAGTTCCAAGCTCCAAGAGTAGACACCGACAAAACTAAATGAAAATTCATAAATATTTCATACAAAATTAATGTATGCTTTTAGATTATGTAATTGAGGAATGTGTGTTTATTTGTCTCAACCCAACCTGAGAAATAATTTGTAGTCTTAATAATTTGAATTAATTGTGTGAAATAAATATGATTTGGTTAAGAAACTGTTTGTTTACTTTTCAATGAAACATAACCTTACAATATATTTATATTATATTAATTTATAGATATATTCTATCAAATGCAGGCTGATTATTTTAGAGTAGATACAGTGTTGCACAGAAAGAACCAATATGTATTTTAAGTACATTTTTTTAATATACTGATTGCCCACCTAGGAGATAACTTGTAGTTAGTACATCAGCTACTGGTTATCTATTAGTTTGTTTAGATTCCATATTTTTGCAGCAATGATGAAATTCATAGAAATCTATAATGATTACTTTGCATTAACAGTACATACATAATCACGAAAAGCATTAAGGACAGTCAACCCATTTATTAATGATTATTCCACTGTTATGGCATAATTCTACTTTTAGTTTGATATCCTTGAATTTTAGTTATTTTGTATTAGTGGCTCCATATGTAAGTTACATAAGAAGCTAAACCATAATAGTAGGAAACAATTAAAAAATTGCATGTAACACAGATTGGTCCTTTCTGAATAATACTGTTGATATATGCAAAGGAAAAATTGGAAGAAATGGTAAAATAGACCCAGAGATATCAAATAGAATCGAAGGATGAATAATAAACATTAAAGATGGGAGAGAAAAGAGCCATGCAATTGCTGTGAAGTCAATTCTGAAGACCTGCAACGGCTGGCATAAATAGGTCGAGGCAGTATGAGTGGCCCTTCTCACTGAAGGCATTTTGGTGGTAGAAAAAGAAGTTTCCTATTTTTATCAAATATGTTATCTTGTTACATTTAGAGAACGATAATTGGATTAAAGTTTAAAGTTAATGCCATTTTCAAAGAAATTTATCACAATATAAAAAAAATTATTTATTATTTTAAAATTAGCACTAACATCTGTAGCACCTGTGCATAGTGAGTTAAGTGTAAAAATGATATTTATGGAAAAAGGCAATTGAATGATTGGTATTTTAACAGGCATACGTTAAATTTTTTGAGATTCAATCATGATTCTTTAAGGAATGTTCATCTCTTTATTAGCTGCATAATTTAGCCCATTAGACACACAAAAAAAAAAAAAAAAAAAAAAAAAATAGAGAAAATTACCTTTCTAGTGATGAATCTAAAAATTCACAAAATTGCTCTTAACATACTATTCACAGGTGCAACAGATATATAAAACAACAATTAGACTAGTGAGGTTCATCGATGGGGGTGAAAAACTAGCGATAAAAGAGCATCCTTTCATTTTTTTTGCACTTATAAATATATAAATATATAGTATTTATGATGTATTCATATCATATCAATAAATCTACAGAAGTAGATTTATATGTATCACAGAATCTACAGAAGTACTGAATATGTATCAAGCAGAATCACTAGCGGACCCAGGATTTAATTTTGGGGGGGAGGGGAGGGCTTCATCCTGAAAGCATTTTTTCATAAAAATAACGATGATTACTTTGGAAAAAAAGAAAGAAATTAACTACCTATATGAAATGGTGTTTAAGTGATTCCTAAAGTCCTTTTAAATGTAATTACATGAACAATAATACTTTAAGAGATAATTTAGATAATTAAGTGGTAAAAGAAACTGGAAAATATATTTTTTGCATCTTGATATGAAATTAATTAAACTTCAATACACAAACATCTTATAAATTTATTCAATGGTGGGGAAAAAATAATGTATTATATAGCATTGTGGATTATCTATGAAAATTACTACTTTATCTACGAAAAAATTCATAACTACAGTTTTAAAATACTTTGTATTATTATTAAAGTTATTAAATAAAAAAATTAGAAAATTAGTCTACCTTTTGGGACATAAACAACATCAACCTCACAAACATCTCAAGTTGTGAAACGTTTAATTATCTTTCTAACATCCTAGTCAATTGATTTTGTAGGCAGAATTTTATGAAAACAAAAATATCCAGTGATAATGAAATAGTAGGTAGTGTAGCATTATTATCAAGAAATTCAATTGTTATGGTTATTTTAAAGACACATGTTCTTTTAATTTTCTAATTATTTATAAATTAAACTAAATTTTATATATATATGTTTGCAGTATCTATATTTTGGTGCTTTAATGTTTTGAAATAAAGATAAGATGGTTGTAATGAATACATTATTTTAAAAAAAAATATACATAAATCTCATAAATAAATGAAAGTGTGAATAAGGAAGATGCTATTTAGTTCCATTTTTAAAAAAATGAATTTTTAGATATTTATATTTTAATAATTGTTTTATTAATCATAGGTGGTTGTTTCAAACAACTGCACAACGTCTTGACTATATAGTTCTCTTGAGCAATAGTATGGTCAGGCTGTGATTCAGTAAAGTAATATCAACGTAAGCATTATATAAAATCAGCTGTTACTGTGAGAATACTTGCATTCTATGTAGTATTCATATCTAACAGAACTTTAGACATGTGATCGAATGTATAAGCCTCTCTACTATCTGCTGTCATTCATAGAAATCTAAACATCTGATAAATGATATTTGATGAGTATTCTATTACAGTTAGAGTAGGCTTTTACGGCAGGTACTACTTTATCATTGTCCAACAGACAGATTGTTATAATACTCAATAAAGAAAAAAAAAAAATCTTTATCATAAATTTAAGGATTTTAAAACGAGTTCAGTACATTCCTAGCCCTTCTGAAAATCCAACTTATCCATCTCCATACAACTATCAGAATTTCGAAACTACCTACATTTTTTAGAAACTTTTATTAACATTGAAGTAATAATTTAAGAATTGAAACAGGGATTCCCTTTCTTCAGAAACCTTGTTTGTCAAAATGGGTTACTTCTGAGATCTGAAAAAGGGATCTCTACTACAGAATTAATATATGTAAATATGCAATATATAATAAATAATATATGTTTTGAAGTTCTAAGACTGCCAACTTAATGTTTGTTAGCTTTCAATACTAGAACTTTATGATCCGAATTTTGATCAAATGGTCGTAGTCATTTTCATTATTTTCATAATAAATTACAATGATAATATTATTATAAATCATAGTGAAATAAAACAAAATCTTACTCTATACATCTTGGAATTCTTCTCTTTGGCTTCTCTTCCGAGATACTATCGACTGTGTTACCGCTAGTTTCAGTTGTTTTACTACATTCAGAGCCTACTTCACTGTTTGGTGTTCCCAGCGATTTAGGATCCTGTTAGAGATTTATGTTAAATAAAGAATTTGGTATTGATTCAGTAACACAGATGGACTTCATAACAAAAATAATCTCACCTCATTTTGAATTTCTACTGGGTTTTCATTTTCATCTATTTGAAGGGGAAGAGGAGAAGTAGCAGAAGACAATCTTAATTTTGAATCTTGGATATTGTCTGTTTCATCATCGACATGCTCTTGTTCTTGATTGTCAAATTCATCAATCGTTTCTAGAAAAAAATTAATATTTGCTATCTCTTACTTTTGTCATTATTATTTATCATAAATTACATACAAAAAATAAAAAAATATTTTCTATTTTTAATGCCTCTTGACTCTTTTGACTTCTGCCATTAATCTACTCCCAGCATTGGGGCTGTTATAGGTGATAAGCTGTGATCATTTGGATCTCTTATTAAGATATCCAGGGAGCATGTGGTTTATAATAACTGGACACAATCACAAATCACTCCATCTTCATCAGTATGGTTGGCAACCTTTTGCAGAGATCTCTATCCTACTGTTTTTTTAAGGGATAGGGGTCCAATCTGGAGGACCAAGGAGCTATGTTGTTAGACATAGGAGTCACTCACCTTCCTGTGAATTATAGGGTGGGGATATTACCGTTCCCATGTGGGAATCGAACCGGTAGTGGTCTAAGCAATCGAGTAGGGATGGCACTTATTAATTTTTATTTATTATTAATTATTTATATTTTTTTATCTTTTTTTTTTAAATCCGTTAACAGGATTTGAACTCATAGCATAAAATTTTTGCAGGCATCTAAATGTAGCTCCCTAGATATTCCTGTTACAATCATTTTAAGTTTTGTATATATATATATATATATATATATATATATATATATATATATATATATATATATATATATTTAAAAAAAGCCTGTACAACTACAACCCATCAAGGGTCTTGGGTTTAGTCGAAAATTTCTTGGTCAAAGTTGTGCAAAAAAGGTGATTTGACCAAGATCACATTCAACTGCCAGGTTTGCCCCATTTTCAATTATTTAATTAAGGCTGTGCTCCAGGAAGATCTCCTGACACCTATGTTGATTCATGACCAGTGAACTAGAATAAATAATTCATCTGCCATCAGCTGGATTTGAACCTAGGACCTTGAGCATTGGAAATCAGCGCCCTACCACTGAGCTACCCCACTTTCCCATAAAAAATAAGAATTATAAATTTTCAGTACTAGTTGAGTTTGATTGTTACATATGCATAAAAAAGTCTCTAATTTATTCAAACTAAATTACTGTAATTACATTACTTTTTAAAAATCATTGAAAGTCTCTACTATTAATAAATATTTGATTCAAGATCTAGCATTCAACCTACCTTTCTTATCAATAATTGATTGGCTGTCGATGCTGGCTAAACTTGAAGTAGCTGAGCTTGGTGAGCTCACATTACCATGGGCCTGTTCCGCAAGTGAATGGTTGTCTTCTTCTTCTTCTTCCTTCTTTGCTAAAGATGGAGTTGAGCGTGCTAGCTCTTCCACTTCATGTTGTGGGCTGACTTCATTATTACTAATCAAACTGCTCTCTGATCTCGATACGACAGAACTTCGAACAAGTCCATTTTCTAAGCGAGGACTGCTATGATTCCTAATCATTAGAGAAATATGGAATTAGAAAGGCTGAAGTGGATTCATATCTAAATTAGTGAATGTATAAAGGCCCAGTATTCTATAGAAGGTTATATTATTATTAAATTTTTTTTTTTTTTTTTTATCCTTCCCTTCCTCGCCGTTAAGGCTATACGGGATTTTCCCGGGCCAGGGAGTGTGGGCGGGGGTTTAAAAGACTCCCTCGGCACAGGGACGCGAACTCGTGACTATTTTTATATCTTTAATTCATATGTCAGGTTGCCAGGCAAAAGCGGTGCAGTGCACACGCTTTAGCCCATTCGGCTACCCCGCCCACATATTATTATTAAATGCCTTGGACAAATTTATTATTATCATTCAAATATAATTATTCTTTTACCATTTTTTAAATTAACATAAATTTAATAATAATAATCCTGTTGATATATTGATAACTCTACAATGAACTTGATTGACAAGAGCTGGAGAAAAAAAGTCGAAACATGAATGGATCTGTTCACTGTTTCTATTGATTTTTTTTTCTTTTTCTTTTTTCTTAAGTTTGCTGGATGTAATGTTTAGTTCAAATTTTAAATAGAAGTTAATAAAATTGTGATATTACATTGTAATAATTGTATTGTCTATTTATTGAAAAATGTCATTACATGACATTTCATAAACTTAAAATATTAAGAATTCCAATGAATTTTTCTTTGCAAAATGCTAAATTGTGCACTTTAACTATATTTCACATATTGAATAGAATAGAAAATTTAACTTTATTCTGGGACTAAGTCCCCTTAGAATAACAATGATGAATTAATACAAAAGAAAATACAAATCTGGCCGAAAATTAACTTATAAAAATTCTAACTTTATATACATTATTTAAAAATAGTATTTAATCACTAAAAAATAAACAGAAAAAAACACAAAAAAATTAAATGAACATAAGATCTTCTCAAAATTGCTTATTATTGTGATGAAAAAAAAAAAAATAATATAGTAATATAGAATGGTCTAAGGAATGAAATGCTTTGGAGAAGTCCAGGAGTACTAATACAGTCAGTTTTCTTTAGTCAATTGCAGTATGTATGTCATTTGTGATTTTAACTAAAGCGGATTGAGTGGAGAAGCCCGGGCGAAAGCCAGATTGGAGAGGATCTAGAAGTTTGAACTCTCCGAGAAAATTGGAAATTTGGGATTGGACTGTTCTTTCGAGGGGTTTTGACAAATTAGAGATGATGGAAATTGGACGATAGTCTTTAGGAGAAGTGGGGTTTGGGATTTTGTTAATAGGAACGGACTAAGGCTTTTTTTCAAGAGGTAGGAAAAACATAATCTTGAATGGAAAAGTTATAAATGAATAGAAGAACTGGAAGGATTTCAGAGAGGCATAATTTTAACAGTTTGACGGGTATTCCATCAATTCCTATAGAGTTGGATTGGGATTTCATTATGGAGGAAAATATAAGGGTTTGCATTGTTTTTATGCACTTATTGTGTTTTTTAATGGAGAAATAAAGTCAAAATTCACAAAAAAATTCAGTCTCATCAGAAACTTAGTACCTTATTGCAATAAACCAACAATATGTTCATTTATTCTGGAAGATTGTCTGCCTTAGTCTTTAAATTGAGTCTAGAAGTGTCCATAAAAATTAAATATTTATGATATCTTGTTGATCTAGCATTGATACCTACCATGGGAATGTATCTATACACTTCAATTAAGACATGTAGTGAATTTTAAAATTAATCCATTGAATTAATTAAATTTATCATCAGAATATAAAGGATAATGCAATAAATAAATTTGTTTGTCCACTTTTGCAAACTATTAGGTTCATAATTTTAAATGAAAGTTCTATGATTACTATTCCAAATTTTATATAAAAAATTTAGTTTTATAATTTTGATACTGCCATTTCATTCCAAATAAACTCAAATTTGTTTCAGTACTCTGGTGAGAAAAATAATGCATTGCCTTCATTTAAAATTATAATACAAAATAAAACTGTTTTCTGTACCTTTTTCAAAATTACCTTGAATTGACTCCCAGAAAAATAGTACTTAAATGAATAATTGCCCTAGTATTATTTCTATTAAATGCAATTAACGAATATTAATACTTTTTAGAGATAATTTTTTTCGTAAGACATGGATGTATTTCACCAGCTTTAGCCCAAAGTTGCCCCACCCTAAGGCTGTGTCACGGGACTGTGTCTGTTACAAATGCCATCTTAACAATTGAATTATAATACAACTATGTGGGTTGATTACAACAGTATGGCAAAAAGATCATGGATCTAGGTCTCCTGGTAAGTGTGTAATTTCATGAATGTAACTGCATCATTGATTTTTCTGAATGGTTATATAGATAATATACCCTGGAACAAGGGCCGCGGATTTTTGGCGCTTGGGTGACATATTTCCGGGCGCCCCTTTATTTATATGGTAAAGCATGTATTTAAAATGAAAATAAAGATTGGGCAGGCAGTTAGTTCAGAGCAGGAAGCATCACATTTTTGTCAAAATTCTTTCATGACAAAGTACATAAAATTTGGTAACAAACAAAAGCTGAGGTTTGAACCGTTACAGGAATCATTTATATAATTTTGGAAGTATTTCACTCCTACATAAATAATTTAATTTTTTGTTTTTCAAATATTTAGTGAAGTTATCATAAGGCTAGGTAGTAGTGGATCCAGGATTTAATATCGGTAATTACTTCGGAAGAAAAATAAAAAAAAACTAAATATATAAAATAATGCTGGAGTGGACCTTGAAGGCCGAAAAAAAAAAATAATAAAATTTAATACTTGATGGTTGACTGTGATATATTTATTGAGTAAGAAGGTGGTTCGGGATGGCGGTCATAAAAATACTAAAAAAGTAAAAAAGCTATTTTATTGAAAGCGAATGTTTCGATCCGACTTTGCAGGTCTTCTTCAGTGGGTTGTATGCAGTATGATTGAAATAAAATAGCTTTTTTACTATTTTAGGCTTTTTATGACCGCCATCCCAGACCACCTTCTTATTCAATAAAAAATACGTTTTTTATATTTTTTCTTAACTTGTTTACATTAAGTAGATGTATATGCCTCATAATTTAAAAATAGAATATATAATATGAACCAATAAAAAATAATAATATTTTTCATTTTGGGGGCTTCAGTCTGAAAGTTCCCCCTACCATAAATCCGCCAGTGAGTCTAAGTCTGGGCATTAAAACTTCCACATTTTTTGATTAGTAAAAAACCAAAGTATATAGGAAAATATGTTGTTTAAATTGAATGATGACTGTTTGTAAAATTTAATAGTATATTTTTCTAAAATAAAATAATTTTTTAATTATTTATTATTATTTTTATTTTTGTTATTAAAAAAATTATATACCAGTTGTTTAAGTTTTTTTCTAATAATTAAAAAAAACAAACAACCGAAAATCAGTTATTTTGAATGACCTTAACCGATCGGTTAGTAACCGATAACCGGTTATTTTTTAATAACCACCATCACTCAAAAGACGCAGCGCGAGAGAAGGTAATGAAAGACGAACGATATCAAGCATTTAAGAGCGATAGAAGAGGTAGAAGCAATTAGGACCTAGCTATTTATATAGTCACCCCTCAGCCTTGAACTATAAACTTTCAGCCAATAATGCTTTCATTTTTAATAAACGTTTTGAGCAACTACAAGGCAGCCCGACAATTTAATAACATTAATTCCGGAGGGGCTCGTAATACCACATAAGATAGAAATTAGGTCGATGCCGTGCTCTCGAATTCGATGTTAAGATGAAATATTGGTTAAACATATTATACTATGGGATGACAGCTATAAAATAACATAAAACTAGTTGGGCCGTGCGAATAATTTGCAGAATATATTGCTTAGTGAAGGAATGGGAAAATAATATGGAAATAAGTAGACCCTATATATAAAAAGTGAGGAGGAATTAATTGTGATTTCCTTGGTTCATTACAGTATTTCATTGAACATAATTGACCAAAATATTTTTACAAATAACAGTTGGATATTGTTAGTCCTTTAGGAAATAATACACACTTTATTAGTAAGGAAAAAAACTGTAGCAGAATAGGAAATGAAGTACCATTTAAGAGGAAGAAGTTATTATGTATACCAACTTTAATATATATATTTAAGATAGAAAATCTTTAAAATGAGAGCTCCATCATTAGATTTGGTGAAGAATTGACGAAGTTATGGTGTTGCGACAAAAAGACACCTTTTAGAAATAATATATAAAGATAGTGAAAACTATTTATCAAGCCTACGTTTCGAACCAAACATAGCACGTCTTCATCAGAGCTGGGAAGAACAAGTTATAAACTATAGAGTAATGAAAAAGTTATAACATAATGAGATAAAGGCATTAAATTAAAAGTATTAAGGACATTGAAATATAAAATAAAGTAACTAATACAGAGAAAATTAAAATTGGTAACAATATAGGTATATTAAAAAGGAATTATCAAATAATATAGAGGATGGTTGATCCACTTCATCATGAATATAGTAAAACAAAAATAAATAAAGATGGCAAGAGGAGTGTATTAAAAAGTATGGAGGGATGGACAAACAAGTGGGAGCAAAACTAAAGGGAAACAAAAGGATTTTGGAGAAAGTGAACAGAGACATAAAAATGGAACTTATTAAGCCTACGTTTTTACGTTAGATATGGTTAACGAGATAAAGACATTTAAACAAATATATAAAATAAAATAATTTTTATTTTATATATTTTTTTAGTTCATAATATATATATATATCAATAGATTTCATTTTTTGGTGCCGAATAAGAAAAACAATATTGAGTATGGTATTAAATGATTAATAATGTAACATACACTACAAATAATAAAATGTGCTTCCAATTAAATGCGAATTTTTATTTAAATAAAAAATTGCAAATTTTAATACTTGATTTTCTGAGAGGATTTTTTTTTCGTTTGATAACTAAAGCATTCATAACTTCTTAATATGTTCTCCAAATTCAAAGTCAGTACAATAATTGGAAAACTGAGTTACTGCTCATCCAACTCCCATTAATAACTTTTAGATTCCATTCCGTTTTAAGCTTAACCTTAACATTTTGATTTTATGTTTTTGGGTGTAATTAGTTTGCCGAGGTCGGGTCTGTTAATTATGTGCGATCTGTTTATGTGCTCCTTGTAGGTATGTTAAAAAAAATCGAAAAAGATAAAGTACAGGAGAATTTTAGGGTAATGTTATAAAAATATTTTTCTTAATACGTTCTTATATTTATTAGCTATACATGCGTTATTATTTAAAATGAAAATATGCTATTGTTTATGTATATTAGCTCAGATCACTAACAGAAACAAATATATACCAATGGAAAAAAATATACACATTTTTATATTTTTTGGAGGGTGTCTTCAGTTAAAAATCTCTCAACGTTGTGGATCCGATAGCGATTCTTAAAACCTGTACATGTCTTTATAATAATAATAAAAGGCTTAGCGAACCCAAAGGTTCGAAGCCGACACCACCAATCGCCTATTACACACCTTCATCTACCCTTTGCCGTCCAGACCCACTACCTTTAGATCGGCTATAACGCAATATTCCCACCTTCGATTCGGTCTACTCCTCGGACGTTTACCATTCAGTACAGCAAATATTAACCGTTTAGGAATTCTTTCGTTACTAAGTCTAACAATTTTTCAAGCCCACTTAATTAGCCGCGATGTAATCACCTCAATTATATTAATTGGATACAGTTCACGCAATTCGGCGTTCTACATGTCTTTAACAGGAGTAAATAGATAAATTAATATTTCCTGTTTTTTTCACAAAAAAAAAATGTTTCAATACCCTATCAAGTTAAAAACTTGTGGAACATTCTGTTGTGCGGATCTTTATTTTATTTTCAACAATAATAGAAATTTAAGTTTAATGCTAGAAAAATAGGAAGGTTTTTTAGAGAGGCTGCGTTGTGAACGTTAACCAAAATAAATTTCGATTTATCTTACCAGGGGAATGTTTCATTTTCACTGGAAAAGCAACAACTGTCGCGAAGCTTTCATAGATATCAAGATCCAAAATGAATAACTGAGTCATTGGAGAATAATTGGCTGCCATCGACAACCCATGGTCGAGTAATACATAATTAGATAAATTCGAAACGTGTGGGGGAAATAAAAAATAGAAAAATTAATGTAGTCTTTGTCTAGGTTCCATTCTACAGCGGAATCTTGGGAAATGATTTCTCCGATTTAGTCAGAAATGGAGAAGCAGCAGATATAGCTGCAATAAAATATGTCATGTTAGAGTACTGGACTACACTAAATCATTTGAGGTCACATTAGGATGTGATAATAATATTTTATTTTAATTTTATTTACTTATACATATATGTGTATACAACCTTTGATTTTAATAATGATGCTGTAGTCTATATAATCAAATATTATTTAAAACTAGAGATGGCATTTATGAATGCCATTCAAAAACTCACGGAGACTGCACGCGGGCCTCAGCGAATCCACACATACAATTGTAAGCCTTATGTCCCACCTATGTACGACTTAAAGAAATATATGTTAGAACACTAGGAAAGAATTTGAAAAAAATCACAATCCAAACTATCGAAAATAAAACTACAGAACAATAGATAGGCCGCAACTATAAAAAAAAAAAAATAAAAATTATGGTGTGTCCACTCACATGACTTTCCTACCTATTTCAGAAAAGTTTTTATCTTTTTAAATATGTTCATTAAGAAACAAAAAAAAAATTATTTTCCTGAAAATTGATCAAAGAAAAGATTTGAGTATGATTTATTTAATAATAAACTGAAGCAATGTAAACCGGCTTGAGGTAGATCAGTGTAAACATTTCAATACCCTCTAATATTGCTGATCAAAAACTTTTTGCCATAGCCTAATTTTCAGGCCTCAGAGGGCTCAGAAACGTATAGATCCGTCGAAAACCGCGTATCAGAAATTTGACCAATACTTTCCTTACCTAGTATAGGTAGTAAAGTAATAAATTAAAACATGTGTAGAAACTAGAATAAGCTGTATCATCGCTAATACTGGTTCGATTCCGATGATTTTTTTTTTGGTAATTTAATTACCTTTTAAAAGTTTTATTATAAATTTACCATAGAATATATACTTAGCGAGTTATACCCCCAAAACATTTTTCTTTTCTTTATAACTTTTTTTCCTGAATTTTCTTTGGAATTTTGTCCATATGCGAAAATTGAAAGGACAATCATTAGAACATTATATGAAAGTTTCATCAAAATCGTTAAAACCTTTTTCGCGCTACAGTCTATAGAAAACCGTTTTTCATTTATTGCGCTGTAGCTATTGTTCATAGAGCACCCGATTTGTACCACCGGCATCAATAAAAAAAAATCCTATAAAATAAAAAAAAGAAACAACAAAATCGGGATTCACTAGTTCCCGAGAAAATCTTGGCAAACTCAGACAGACCAATGGCTAAAAATGTGTTTTTAGGACTCAGAGGGCTCTGAAACGTATAAATCAGTAAAAATCCGCATATCGGAAATTTGACCCGATCGCAATACTTTCCTTAGCTAGTATAGGTAGGAAAGGAAAACAAATCAAGAAGGGAAACATTTTATTTTGCCAAATTCGAATCACCGCTGTTCATTTACATACGAGTAACTTCTCTGAGGTTTAGAAGCGCCAGCGTACCAAAACTAACAATACGCCTTCAACAGACCAACGCCTGTAACAAGAGTATTCCGAACTCGACCGTAAAAAAATAAAAGTAGCAGAAATATTAGGGAAAATTTAGCAAGATGATGAAGCAACAATAGTCACTCTGTTTAAAGAGCGACGCCTTGAACCTCTTTGGTAGGTGTGATATGTAATTTTTAAAAGTGAATTTAAGGAAATATTTAACCGATTTTTGTAAGATTTATGTATTATTGAATAGGTGTTTGTATCCGGCAATTTAAAGATTTTGTTTATATCAGAGGTTACGACAGAACTTCCCATCTTATTAGTTACTTTTTATGCGTTCGTATATAAGACCTTATATTCCTTCTTTGTTTCCAAAAACAATATTTGTGTTTCAACTAGGATTCTTGTTTATTTTTTTGGATGTATGCTCGATATTTACTGGAGAAACGGTGGTGATATAGGAAGCTCTCTTACATATCCAGTCAAGTTAGGATGGCAAATGTGCCACTATAACGGATTCCAAGAGTTCACTATTTGCTGTTAAAAACACCATATCTAAAACTAGACTAAAAAATACCTGGTGACAGTTAAAAGAGAATGGTAAGTAAATAGTTTGATTTGGGATCGCCGAAATAACCAGCAGATGAAGCGGTTAGTTTGGGAAGAAAGCCAGGAACAATCCCGCTAACAACAATCTACGAAATTCCAAGAGAAGACTTCTAAAAAAAACTAAAGCTCCAAATATAAAAAATGTGCCAAGCTCTATGGGAAGGAAAAGAGTCAAAAACGAAGGAGATAAGAAGTTGATGCCTCAAATGCAAGACCTCCAACAGAATATCCAGGAAGGAAGAGTAAAAACCCTCTGTCGGTTTGAGGATTGGGCATTGTTAATTTTCTTAATATTAATAAAGACGAAATCTTCAATGTTCAAAAAACACTCAAACACGTAATCCAAGAATGGCTCAAATCAAAACTGCTATTGGAAAATTAGATATGCTTCTAATATTAAAAGAAAAGTTACAAGACGACGAAGAAACCGTAAAAAAACACTTGATTTCTTGAAAGCATTAAATTTTACTACATGATTCAAGGTAACGGTATTGCCAATGACTGTGTATCGTAGAGGCAACAAATAAAAAAAATAAAAATAAATTCTGTGAAATTAGCGTGACCACAAGAAGCTGGACTGATGGACTGATGGACTGACCTGAGATATATGTCGGACTGAGAGAGGACCGAAAGGGGTTGGACCTCCCCGACTGGAGATGGAGACACTGCCGCCTTGCGAGGCCGGCAGCAGCACAACATCGGTACTGACCGCTCGATAGCCACCGCTTTCTTAGGGCGCTTGTCTTAACTCCATGGTAGTACTCACTGACCTTAGCTCTACTCCTACCTCCTCCGTCGTTATGTAGACCTACATCGCTACTTGGTTAACCTCATGCACTCATCCACTTTATATTGTATTCTTCGAACATGTAAAGGTGTCTCAGTTCAATGGCCAACCTCTAGGGGAAGATTCTAAACAAAATCTCTTCGATTTTTGAAACCATCTGTTTATTGAAATCTTTTATTTTTTCCAATGGCATTTATTAAATTGGTTGTAAGAATGTTGTATTTATTTATTGTAATTTAATGTTATGAAATAAAAACATTAAATATGGACAGAACAAGAATAATGAACATACTTTTCGAGATACTACCCAAAGGTAGTTCTATAAATGCAATCCCTGAATAGTTCTAAGTATGAAGATCTCGAGGCCATCTTCTCTTCGGATGCTTGGATGGATTATCAGGAATCTAGGAGGAAGCAAGGCTGGAAGGAAGTGGGTTCGTATGGATCTGGAGTTTGTCATGAAAGGATAGGATCGGGCCAAATCAGCGACATGTAGGAATTGGAACGAATTTCGGATTTGTCACTTCTCAATGAAATTCTCTTTCGTTTTGATAATTCATTCACCAATTATAATTATAATTCTGTGACCTTCTGACCTATACATCTCTTCTCATAGATCTGCCTCATTCCAAAACTCCTTTATAGCCGCTCTGTCAACTTTTGGAATTCTCTCCTGATCAAAATTCGGCATGTCCCCTCCCTATCCACATTCAAAAACTCCTATTCCAAAAACAGATACCAGCTAACTATTAACATGATGTATGTATTGCATAGCAATCATATCATCATACCATAATACTTTGTAACTTATATATATAACTTATATATATATATATATATATATATATATATATATATATATATATATATATATATATATATATATATATACACATATATATATACATGAGAAATGAAGAGATAGAGATAGAAAAAGTTAATTTCATAAAAAAACTTTACTTGTATATATATATATATATATATATATATATATATATATATATATAAAGTTTTTTTATGAAATTAACTTATTCTATCTCTTTTTCGTTCTTCGTTTCTCAAAGTGTATGTTTATATATTTCAATCATTATAGTTTTGTTCATAGTTTTAAGTGATTTGTTCATAGTTTAAGTGTTTTGTTCATAGTTTTAAATGTTTTGTACATAGTTTTATCTGTATTGTATATAGCTTGTTCACCTAAGGTTTTCTTTACTTTTTAGTTTATTTCATCAATTTTATTTATTGTTTCAAACTTTTAGGCCAATAGTATTATATCCTTTTATGCAATTTTGTTATTCTAAAGTGACTTAGTCCCAGAATAAAGTTTTTTTCTATCTATCTATCTATCTATAATTGATAATTCACCTTTGAGCAGGACAAAGGATCTATAGTATCGTATTGCATATATAGTGTAACGAAATTGTCACTAAAAAGTTCATTTAATGCTTTCCGAATGCAAAAGGAGTTAAAACCAATTTTGTTTTTATCTTCAGGTAATCACGGGTTTTTATTGAATAACAAGGCATTGCTCAAAAACGGTTATATAAGATAATTATAATCTAAGTACACCATCGTAAAGTAGATATAATTTTGTAGAGATAACAGTGATTAAATTTACTAAGGTAAATGATAAAAAAAAGGACTTTACATTTACTAAGGTCAATGATAAAAGGGACTTTCAGGAGGTCTGATACGGCTGCTGTACTGCTCCACTTACAGTAGCCATACACGAGCAGTATATCTCTATACAACGGCCATATTAGACCTCCTGAAAGTCCCTTTTTGATAAAATTGACCTTAGTAAATTCAATTATCTTGACAGTTTTCTAACAATTCCTCCTTATACAATAAAAATGTGACCACCTTATGAAAGATGGTCTTAACTGCAAATAAGACAAAATTGGTCTTAACTGCTTTTATGTTTGGAATCGGCCATTCCGAAGTTTTGTCTAGAACCATCTCCCAGAGTTTGGCCTTTAAGAACTGAGCCGGTATACATAGTAAATATAGTTGTATATATAGTATTATATAGATAGTTGTATATATATTATTATATCTATGGTATTATATAGATAGTTGTATATATAGTATTATATATATATATTATTATATCTATACAATACAATTAGAGAATGAATATTCAAAACGAAAGGGAATTTCATGGAGAAGTGACGAATCCCAGATTCGTTTCAATTCCTACATGTCGCTGATTTGGCCTGACTGATCCCATCCTTTCATGACAAAATCCAGATCCATACGAACCCACTCTCTTCCAGCCTTGCTTCCTCCTCAATCCCTGATAATCTAGGCGTATGAAAAAAATATGCCCTTGAGATCTCCCTATTTAGAATTATTTAGGAATTGCTACTTTTGTGTAGTATTTAGACAAGTGTGTTCATTATTCTTGCTCTCTTCACATTTAATAATGGTTGTATTATATTTTATAAAATTTAAATTTAAATAAATAAAAATGAAAAGATATCAGAATAAGGTGGTTTCAAAATTCAACGAATCGAGACGGGATGAATCGTGTTTTAAAGATCTTGACACGGACAGTCCTTTTAAAGACCAAAAAGTTCCGTTTTTTGAGATAAATCGTAATTTTTGTCGGATGCCTTTTAGATGATATGATTGTTTTAAGATACATATCATATGTTAAGCTTTTAAAAATTAAAAGGATTAAAAATAATCAGGATACGAAGTCATGCACGTCGTTCATTAAGTTTGGCGACGTTTCGATCTAATGATCTAATATAAATTTTTTGAATTGCATTTTTAACCGAAGTAAAGCTAAAAAAAAATACTGATTACAAATCATAAATACCATTAAAATAACAAAAGTCCTATTTATTATACCACCGGTTGATAATGGATTGTATGATCCGTTGATTATGGATTGTAAGACTATTGGATATTAAACTGTTATTTTCCATTGCAAAATTTACTTAAACGGAATTTAGAGATTTGCATTGTCTGTCATAGACAGCTTGAAAGTTTTCTCACTGACTGTAAGGGAGTCTTTTAAAAGTTATATTTAATATTTTTTTGTAACTCTGAATAATGTGAGATGATTAGCTTTTTAAAATAAACCATATTAAAGGTACTTTAGAGGAAAACGCATATGAACATTGGGCATTTAGCCCTGTAAAGTGACATCAATGTGAACAAGACCTGATTGATATTAAAGACCACTTAATTATAAAACAGTACACCGAGCTTAATCAATACCATTAGAGCCGTTTTTTGAAAAATTGTAAAAATGTGTTTCAGCGGTGATATAAAGTGGCACTTCTGGTGGGCCGATTTTAAGGAAAAAGTTCCTGTCACATCTAAGGCATATACCTATCTTAAATACGTAATATCAGTTTCGTACGACTTTTTGTTTTTGAGGTAGACTGCTAACATACACACTCACAGACACATGGACTTACAGACACAGAGGCCATTTTTCGGAACTTGGTTATATGGACTCAGGGTACCCCAAAAAGTGTATTTCCGTTGAAAACTCAGAATCAAAAATGTTCACGATCGCATTACTTACCCTTACTATATATTACATATATACGTAAGTGAAAGTAAAATCTATAATGCCCACCACATTAACTTCTTTCTAATGAATATATTTTGAAACAAATACGAAACTTAATATTTTCACAGATGTTAAAAACGACTATAATAATTATCATGATAGGAATTCAATTAACTTTAGAAGTGATTAAATTTGGAACAGTAAAGACAAAGTTAGCAATTCAAGAACAATAATTAACAAATGTAATGATTTAGATAAAAACAAAATAAATACGTAAATTTGATGTTTTTTTTTTTAATGAGTAAATAGATAAATTGACTAATGGGTTTATCTTTATTTTATAACCGTTACATAAATAGTAACACGTTATCTCATATCTGTCCATTATTCATTTAAACTATTATCGGTGAATGCCTGGAGCTATACTCGTACAGTACGTAGATAGACCCTCTTATCTCCGGTCTGTTCTTGCATGTGAACACGATTGTCAATACCATTGAATCTTTATTCCTACACTTTGATTATTTATTATAATGTCCTATAATTGTTCATTAAGGTAGAAAATTTATTTATTTTCAAAAATAAAAATTGAAATTTGAAAAAAATGTGATAGTAACCTAATTAAGGTCGGCCAACAAACAATGGTGTGCAGATATAGGTGTTTAAAACATGTGGAGAAAATGAAGTTTGAAAGACGACGAAATATCAGCACATAACGCGGACAGTAAGTAGTGGGTCTTACAGCTGTGTTCGAACACCTTAATTAGGGATGGGCGATGGTCGATAATACTATAGTTAAATCGATAGTTTAAAGCTACCGGTAACCCTATCTATATTATATATATGTAATATATATATAAATTATTAGATCGTTCTTCATTATTTTTACTTCATATTTATTTTCAATTTTTTATTTTTTATTATTAACTGATTTAAATTAGAAAGTAACTTACAATTTCTTTTATTATTTTGACTATTTAATTAAACTATATTCTTGTATATGTATCTCTGAGGCTCCTTAGCCCACATATTTGTCATTTTGTATTATTCTAAATGGACTCGTCCCAGAATAAATAAAGCATTATTATTATTATTATTATTATTATATTCCTAGTTTCTATCGATAGTTCGTATCCTCCCCTTTGGCACAAATTATTTTAAAATTTTATACACTTGAAGGACCAATTTTAATAACAAGCGTTCATACTTCTGTCCATTTCTTTGATGTAAGAGATATAGCGATATTATAATAATGTAAAAGTTAAATGTTTTGTAAAGGAAAATTTTTGTTGTCTTATACAAAACGCCACTTTAAGAAAATAAATGGATGGAGCTGTGAAGGCGTGTTTAAAGTTATTATTATCAATATGTAAAACTATAACTAAATTGAACACGAAGAAGCCTTCATGGCAAACAAATAATTTAATCTCAAATTACTTTTTTAAAATTTTTTTTACACTCCCTGTTGAGCCGAAGGAAAAAAAAAATGTTACATTTACCTTACCTTTTTTATTTTATTTTTTCGTAAAAAAGATATATTTATAAAATATACAAATATCTCATTACAGTCTTATTATATTTTAAACTAGGTGCTATTATAAAAATAAATTTAGAAAATTAGAATCTGGGAAATTAAAAGACCTAAGTATTTCGCGACTCTTTTTTTTACTAAATAGTTAAAAAAAAATACTACCTATATTTCGTCGTTATTTTTTGTTTGAATTCAACAATCAGGCAAATAAATGCTATTTATTTTCCTATATAAATGTATTTTTCCGTCAATTTTTTAAAATTATTTATTTAATAATTTTTATCAGTGCCTTAACATAAATCTTTAAGGATGTATCAGATTTAAATGTTAATTATTATAAAGTAAATAACTACAGAAAACTAAGAAAAAAAAAGAAAAGAAAAAGTAAAGAAAAAATAAATCTTCTTTAAGTCTGTGTCGGGAAGTTACCGAACTATCGATACCATCATTGTTATAATTATTATATTTATTGTAGGCAATAAAAACCTTATAACTGCATCAATCTATTTGGATCAGATAACTCCAGTCTCTGAGCTCTATAGACAAAGAGCGATTTGAAAGTACATGTATTTAATTATGAATAAGTAAGATCATCCAGTGCAGTAAAAATTATATGAATTAAATCCCTATCACTTTTTACTTGTATTTAAATTTTTATTTTTGACCATTGGAAAATTAACTAAAATACAGTATCTTGCTTTTAAATACAATAAATCGTCACACTGATTGTTATTGTATAAAGTGATTTCACAAAGGGAATTTTTGTTGAAATAAATCGAAGATGTATACGTAATTGCTTAGATATAATATCGGATTTTGAATTATTAAACTACATTAAATGTATTTAAGGCTTTGTTTTACTCATACATGAAATATTTTTATATTTCACTTCTTCTTTCACCCAAGTACGATGAAATAGTTTTTTTTTTTTTTAAACGAAGTCATTGCCTTAATTCGGTGAATCTGTAATGCCAGAAGAAGAAGAGCTTTTAGAATTTTATTTTATTTAAATTTTTAAGTACATGCTTTATTTCTTTTTGCTTCTGTTTTTGTTAAAATTTTTATTTATCATATTACTACTTATCATTTAATTTATTTATATTTTCTGTAAATATGGTTTGAATGTGCTCTTTCACCTTGGTTTAAACATTGCTTTTTATTGACGCAAAATTAATATTTGCCTATAAAAGAAATTTAAACTAAACAAAAAAGAGGAAACACTTACTCGTGGTTGATTTACCAAATTTTGCGAACCTCAAAAAGTGCAAATTTACATAAAAATAACTAAATAATAAATATTTTTAATTGTGGGTAAATGGTTGGCTGTCTTGAATAATGAAGAGAAGAATAGTTGGGGTGATCAGTCAAATAAGAAGGCAAAAATAAATGATAATATTTATTTTGACATTGGCCGACGTTTCGACCTGACGTTTCATTCTTTTCTCTGTTTTAACTCTTTATTATATTATACGTTGTCTGTACATATTGATAGACTTTACAATATCTCAATTTTCTATCTAACTGTTCTATTCGCAATATCTTAATTTTACTATTTATTTCCATTTCTTATATAACTTCATATTTTTCTGTTTTACATTTTATTCTAAGATTCCCATTTTAATACTTATGTCACTTTTTTTTTTATTATGTTTCCTTCATCATTCCACACTTTGTACCGGTTATTATTATTTATCTCTTAGTTCTTACTATTGTCATTATTCTAACAACTGCATTTTACTTTAATTTTTTTATCTACACTACTCTACTTATGTTTCTCATACCTTGTTATCTGGTTCTTTTCTTAGCCCTGATGAAGGCCCGGAACTTAAGGTCGAAACGTTGGCAAATGTTAAAAATAAATATTATCATTTATTTTTGCCTTCTTATTTGACTGATCACACCAACTATTCTTCTCTTCAATAAATATTTTTGGTGAGATAATTAATGGTACATAAATTAACAAACTAAATCTCTTGGTATTATTTTTAATATGAGAATTGTTTTGAAGGATAATTTTATTAGGACCGTATTTATTATAAATAATATTGACATAGCCTTATCAAATCGAACCACATCGATGAGGACATCCCAGTTAGCGGTTTTCTTTATCTCTCGATTGAGTGGAGGGGGAGGAAGTGGGCGGCTATGAACTGAAACTGGGTCATGTTATTGTGGTCTCGGCTAACAAAACATCGATAGCAACCCCTTTTCTGAAATATAACCTAAATTTCTAGTTATTTAAAGAAAATAAGTCAATGTTTATTATTTTTTGGCTCCGTTAAATGGGCAAAATTTGAAGGTTTTTTTTAATTTATGCCTGTGTCAGATTTATGTTTATCGACTGCCCTGCTATTCACGATATAGCGTGGATCGTCTTCTCAAACTTGTACATCCACGAATGCTCTTCCCATGCAAAGTTTACTCATAATCGATTCTAAAAATCATATAAACATTTATAAACCGTGACTTGGAGATTCTTGAAGTGAAGTGCTTTTTTATTAAAGCTGAAGCCTAGTGTTGCCCAAAATCGGTCTTGGTCTTGCACTTTGCAAGACCTAGACAAAGACCGCTTGAATATTGCAAGACCAAGACCAAGACTGGTAAAAAAAAATCACTCTGTAAATAAAAATTAAGGCAAAATAGTTACTAATACTTGAAAATTTTAGTTACTATGTATAAAGAATTGATATAATCAATATACTTTTGCATTCAATTCCTCCAATTTTCCATTCGGGGTTTCCCCCATCTGAAAAATTACAGTAATATCTCTATAGTAATAGGCTAATAGGTAACTGCAAGACTGTTGCGGGACTCTTGCGCAAGACCAAGACTGAGTGCACAGGATCAAAACTCGTTTTAGTCTCGCATTTGGGCAACACTACTGAAGCCCAAACCTTCATCATATTTCTGAGTTAAGTTCCTTACCGATAACAAGACAAACCATCTCGTTATGGTAATTTAATAATATTAAATAAAGTGTAACCAAATCATCCAATTTTTGAATTTTTAGAATGATCCTTTAAAGTTGATAATAAAAATCACTAGACCAAGACATTTATGTCAGGTATACAATACCGTAAAACTAGATATCCCTATCCTAGTAACACTGGAAAAAACTATTATGACATAATTATTTGACTTCTGGTAGCTTAATTTACTTAAACTGAGCCATTTTTCAGAACCATTCTTATCAACTTTTTAACATTTGTCTAAAACTGGGTTCATCATATCGCAACCTACAAATTGTTTATCTACGAAAATTCTCAGAATTGGAGTGTTTTCTCATTAAATTAATTAATTTAATTAGGTAGTGAAAACTCATAAATACCCAAGTGCTTTCCAAGTGAACGTAAGATAACTGAGTTATGAATTTTTGAGGAGAGCACATTTTGACGGGTTATGTATTTTTGAGAGGGGCACATTTTGACGGGGTTAAGTATTTTCGAAATGAAAAGTTTCAAACCAGGAACAAGAGGAAAGCACCTCCTGGGCCGGCCCAAGGAACATTAATATAATTTCAAAATATGTCTCTTCTGAGAATAAATTCTTGATTCGTGATTTTTACTGAAGAAATTTATAAAATATTATTTACTGACTGCAAGCGTAATATATTGTGGGCTTTCAACGAATGACATGAAAAAGTTAGCTTACCAGTGTAGATAAGTGATACTTATTATTGAATAATAATTATAATTCCCATTACAACTAATATTGCCTAAGATACAATTCGTAGCCCAAGGTAAAAGGAGTTGCCCAAGGTACAGTAATTGTACCTTGGGTCATTTATTATTTTTAAAAATGATTTTTTTTTCATGGTAAAAATCTGATGATAAAACAATTTAAAAATAAACATATTATCTTCAAAGTATGACAAATAAAATTCTATTTTTAACTTTTAAAAATCACTGTTATTTTAGAAGTTATGGAGCATTGAAAAAAGTGACCCAAGCAAGGTACAGCTTATTTCTCCTATATATTACCAATTATTTTGTAAGTAATATCGGAAGGCTATACGAGAAAAAAAAAAGTTTAGTCTTGCTTAAGTTCATTCTTAAACTATCGACTAACCGTGCGTTTAATTCTCTTGTTTTAACATGACTCCAATAGAAATGCATCTTCCAGATATATTTTAGTTAAGGCTTTTTTGGAGAGAGGAGAGGGCAAAAAACCCTACCTCCGATCTTAATATTCTGTTTTAGGAAAAATAATTATTTTTTAATTAATGAAAACTAAGGAATGCAATTGCATTAATGCTGTAGGTTCGGTAAACTTATTTTAAAAAGAGGAATCGATCGACGGGCTAGCGTGCTTTCCTTATCTCCTGCAAATGAGTTGACTCAGAAAGAGCACGAAAGAACCAAGCTGACAAAGGTTAGGAGGGACGACGTGATACTCTTCTGGAGTAGTTCTAGGAATCGACAAGTAGCCAAAAGGTGAGTCAGTTAAAAGGTGATACCTTTTAGAGAAATACGTTCCAGTCCTTTCTCCCGGCATTGAAACGAATAACCACCATATCAATAAATACAAATAGTTAAAAGTTGGAAAACATGAAAATGTCCGACTTCGAATTAATTTATAATTACTTAGGAAGGAAGCGATGTTTGTAGTGCAGTAAAAAATAAAACATGCAAACGAAAATGCATTTGAGTAATTATTATTTTTAAAAAATAAATACTTTTTTTTCTAACGCCTCTTGACTTATTTGACTTCCGCCATTAGTCTTCTAGCAGCTATGGGTCTGTTCTAAGCGACAGCAGTGATCGTTCGGTTCTCTTATATATATATCTAAGGAGCACGTGATTTATAATAACCGAAGGGGATCAGAAATCATCCTCTCTTCTTCAGGATGGTTGGCAAACTTGGGCAGACGTCTCCATCCTGCTGTTTTTTTTTTACGGGAAAGGTTGTATGGCTCCGTGTCCAATCACCAATCTGGATGACCAGGATATGTTGTAAGACAAAGGAGTTGCTCACCTCTCTGTGAATCTCACGGTGGGGATGTTACCGTTTTTTTTTTTTTTTTTTTTTTCTCACCCCCACGATTTTATTTATTATACAAAATACAATTATATATATATATATATATATATATATATATATACAATTTTCAAAGTTCCAAAGGATGTTACTGTCCCCAAGCCGGAATCGAAACCACGCTGTAATTTTTAAGCAATCGAACAGGAATTGCAATTATTCATTATAACTTATTATTATTATTTTTTTTTTTTTTTTTAAATCCCGCGCACAGGATTTAAACTCTTAGCATACAATTTTTTGCAGGCACCTTAACACCCATTTTTATAAAATTATTTACACCCGCCTGAAACATCGGGACCTACAAACATTTTATTTACGAAAACTTTCTGAATTGGGGCATTTTAAATCTGGAGATCGACAAAATTTATTCATTTAGTAAGATACTAAAATCCATAAATACCCATTTGCTTTCCACTTGGATCGTAAGATAATTCGATCATAAAATCGAGAAAAAAGGTGGCCTAAAAGAATATTGGGCCGTTTAGCATTTATAACCTCGTTATTTTGACAAGTTAGGGTTTAGGTGACGCCCAACGGACCAATATTTTTTAAGGTCACACTTTTGTCTCGATTTTATGCTCAAATTATCTTACGATTCAAGTGGAAAGCAAAGGGATATTAAAGTGTCTTTAGTAACAAATTAAATAGACAAACTTTGGCGATCTCCATATTGAAAACGCCCCAATTCCGAAATTTTTTGAAAATAATATATTTGAAGGTAACGATGAGATGAAGCTATTTACGAAGTTTTATGCGGATGTTAATAATTTAATAAACAGGGGCCTGTACCACGGGCTAATGCTATATCACATCCAAACCGCTGTCGGTTTATGATCTGTCTGTCGAGGTGAATAAACCTAGTTATATAAGCAGAAAAAGATATTAATTGGATTATAGGATCAATTATCATTAAATACTCGATCCACGAGACAAATATTCGAGGTATGAACCAATCCAACATTTAACTTTTTTTTTTTTTGTTTGTTCTTCCCTATCTCGCCTTTTAGGCTATACGGGATTTTCCCGGGCCGGGGGGTGAGGGCGGGGAATTTAAAATCCCCTCTGGCACCGGGACGCGAACTCGTACTTTTTATATCATCTCAAATCTCTGTTATCCGGTTGCCAGGCAACTAGCGGTGCTGTTACACACGCTTTAGCCTATTCGGCCACCACGCCCCCCAACATTTAACTTAACCAGTTCCTCAACAGCAATATAGCTCATCCTTAGAAAATATTTATAATCAAATATTCATTTGATATTGAGGCGAATATCTCCCGATTCTATCTATCACTACTGGAACCATTTCCAAGGTGATACGTTACTGTAATTTATCTAACTTTTCATTTTACTGTATTCATTGAGATGTCAGATAAACTACAGGATGATGTTAATAGAATTTGCCGAGAGAAACTAGTTGCAGCTGAAAGCAGAAAAAGATAAAGCTATCCTCGTAGACTGCTAACCGTTTTTACACGCCATTTCTTGCACTTGCGGATCCAGGAATTAATTTTTGGAATGGGGGCTTCAGCCCAAAAGCTTTTTTTTTTTTATAAATATATGATAATTACTTTGGAAGAAAAAGAAAGAAACTAACTACCTATAAGAAATGGTGTTTAAATAATTCTTGAAGCCCTATTAAATGTAATTAACGAACAATGATACTTTTTAGAGATATTTTTTTCCGTACAAGTATATATTTCACCATTTCAGGAGAGGCTTCAGCCCGAAACCCCCTTCCTCCCCTCCCGTAGATCCGCCTATGCTTCCTGGTTTTCCACAACTTTGACAAGTATGGGCCTCACCGATGAACCTGAAGGTATATTAAAGCGTTTCATGTATTGCTTTGTAAGATTTATCTTTGGGTTTGTTATATGCCGGAATATTTATACCGCGTTAAAGTGTCTCTACATTCGACGGCAATATTTCCTGGATTCTTATCTTTTCCAATCACTAAAAAAACGAGAATTCTTCCCATATCTCTGAACACCTTACTCCGCGTTTCTTTAAAACTCCTCCATCTTTGGAGCTCTACACTATTTAGAGAACTGATGTTCGTGCCTCGTTATAAAACTCTTTGTCTAGCTCCATCAGCAAAGCTTCTTCTCTGCCTTATTTCAAATATTAACTATTTTCTATTAGCTTATATTTCAATCCTTCAATCAGATGTAAATTAAAACTATCAGATTATTTAGCACAAAACTTATTTTCAGCTACACACAGCCGGATCTAAGGGGAGGGAGGAGGGGGGAAAAGGTGCTTTAGGATTAAATTGAATTACCTCCAAAATGGAAAAATATTACCCCCAAAATCTTATTTTATTTAAAAAAATATTAATTAAAAGTATTGTTGTTAGTCTGATTACATTAATTAATTGGACCTCAAGAATCAATTAAACATTATTTTATATAGGTAGTTATTTTCTCTCTTTTTCTTCTATAGTAATTATCATTATATATATATATATATATATATATATATATATATATATATATATATATATAAATAGAAAATAAACTTTATTCTGGGACGAAGTCTCTTAAGAATAACAATTAGGAACAACAAATAAAAACCAATATATATATTTAAAAGCTTCCGGGCTGAAGCCCTCACCCTTCAAAAATTAAATCCTGGATATGTTAGTACACCTACACAATAAGCGTTCACTGTTCTGGTTCTAAGGAGATTTGTTTCCAGAATAAAAATTATTTTCCAATCACCTGGTGGTTTCCTTTATAATTCATTTAATAAATTGGCCTGGTTCAGGCAGCAAAAATTTAGTATATGTTTTATTTTTTATACATTTTTGCATTTTCGCATTTTTTGTTCTTTTCTGTATACACAGCCATTGTTAACGTATAGAATTATATCTACTTTTAATTTTTTTAATCACGAATTTTAAAGTTATGTGATCACTTCCCTGATTTTAATCAATGTTACAAACTATCTTTCCGTTTGTTGGTTGAACACTTCAGAAATTTGACTTACATTTTTCAACAAGTAGCAACGTCTATCGATGTGCCCCTTTACAATCGATTTTTATAAATGTTTTAAATTATTAGTTGGAAATAGGTTTAAGACCCAAACATAAAACTTGAAGATGTGCAGTTAAAAGCATGAAGAGATTCCTTACAGTTTTCAAGAAAAGAAAAAGTAGGTTTATTAAATTCATGAATATGTAGCTGACCTCATTTTCATAAATAGCCAATCTAAGAGATTGAAAACACGAACAGTGTGTGAGCAATATTTTTTCTAACTACAATCCTATCGAGAAACCTTATTGTTCCAAAAAAGTGATAATAAGATCTCTCATCAATTGTTGAATTGTCTTAATATAATTCGAAGCCATATGAATTATTATGTGAAGAATTAATTTGTCTCAGTGCCACCTTAAAGGGCCAATATGAAATTATCAATGAAATGCGAAGTGAATAAGGCTTCTAATTGCATTTGATGAGGGAATATTTGTCCCTTTTAACCAGATGAGTGTGGGAGCGGTACATTTCATATGGCAGCCGAGAAATCAATTACTGACCTGGGGGTTTAAACCGGATAAAGCTGGGGTCGGTAACCTCCTCGTTAATTTTAGGTTTTGATGGTGTTTTATGTTTGATGTTACCCATTCCCCATATTCCTCGCATTCAAAAACATCTAATTCAACATTTAAATTTATAATAGAATGTACATGTAGGAAGTTAAAATTGATTACAAACATATCTGATATTTAACTCTCTAAACCCAAGGATGTGAACTCTCCCTTAATTCAGTTGCTAATTGTAGATTTCAATTTTAATAATTCAATGAAATCAGTGCACTGTAGGATTAAATGCTGCTGACAGTAAAGTAATTAATTAAGAATAGTAAAAATTATAAAATGATTAATTTCGAATTGCTACCCCAAAATGGCAACTGGTTTCAAGATCAGTTTGAGCACACTGTTGATGGAATCTCGAATCAAATCAGCTTCAATGAAAGTTTACCTCGAGGAAAGATCACATCAATGAAGAACACATACAGCACTATTGGACTCATGTACATACATAACTAATAGATTAAAATATATCCAGTGAGTTGAAGAAATTCAAACACTTCGTATAAATCTCACTTGGTCATGTAGGAATAAATAATTCAAGCATTAATAGAAATGAACAGGAAGTCATTGCAAGTACACCATCACTCCACTGGTTTTATTTAGGCTCCTCTTCCTTTGAAAAAATAAAAAGTATTTTTCATAATTTTTGGTGATAAGCGAAATAGTAGTCAGTGATTTTTTTTATTAGAATTGAGACCTCAAAATAGATTATTTTGTTGGCGAACAAATGGTAAACCAGTAACGGATATTTCCTATATGATGTCAACGTGACATCAATATTTTAAGCTCTGATGTAATCGACACAACAATTAAACAGTGGGGGAGGAGAGGGAGAGAACTTCTATACAACGATCATACAAACCAATTTTTTAAAAGGATTCTTGTATTGGATGAATTTGAAAAATATATGTGTATCTATTGTATCGGTTAATTTAAGATAAAAAACATATTTTACATAAAAAGAGAAAGTATGCTGGCTTAATATGGATTTTTAATTCATGAAAAAAAAAATCTGCATTAGGAATTTCAGAAATCAATAACTGGCATAAAAGACTATTTTTGCAAAGAGGGGACAACCTACTTTAAGGATCATGATTTTCAATTAATAAGATCATGAAATTAGTGTTAAAAGTAAAATTAAACTTTTATACAGTGACTTTGAATATGAATTGAGGACGGATACGAACACTTTTAAATTATTTTAATTTTAAAGAAAATGTTAAAAATAAATTACTGGAGTATATCATAATTATATTTTAGCCTTTTTTAAAACACTTTTTGTTTCATAAATATATAAGTTAAAATATATCTTAACAATTGTTTAATTTGATGAGAGATAAAATGGCATAATTGTTATAAATTACGTAACTTAAAAATTACAACGTTATAATTCTTCAATCGATAAATTAATCATGCAAGTTCGATGTCAACTATACTGAACCCAATATCCAAAAAAGATAGCAGTTTATATACAGTCATGAAAAAGTTTAAAATGAAATAAAAAATCTAGGTAGTAGGTGGGAATTTCTAGCTTCATAAGTTGGCTAACCTGCACGTCAGCTGATTGCTGTTTAGCCGCTGAAGGCTATGTTATGTTGTGCAACGTCAAGAATAGTTTGCTTGTCATCGAGAATGTCGTGTATATGTTTAACTGAAGTTTTCAGATACATTATGTCAGTGTATTTATTATTTCAATAAAGTAATATCTAATAATGTCAGGCTATATTTTTGCTACTGCAGTTACAGCTATTATTATTACATTTTTGACGAGATTAATATATTTAATATATGAAACAGTAAAAAACAAAAGGCTGACATATGAAAGAAGATGCCAGGAGCCAGTCAAAACTATGATAGTCATTGGTTCAGGAGGTCATACTGCAGAAATGCTAAAAATGATACAAGGTATTGATTACAATAAATACCGTCCTAGGATTTATGCTATGGCATCTAATGATATAACAAGTGAAATGAGAATAATTTCACACGAATATGCCATAGACCAAGATAAAGGTGACTATTTTGTTATGAAGATACCAAGAAGTCGCAATGTAGGACAGTCTTACCTTACATCTGTTTTGACAACTATCTATTCTATTTGTCTGTGTATTCCACAAATGCTCTACTACAACCCTAAGCTTATACTCTGTAATGGACCTGGAACATGTATTCCTATTTGTCTGATTGCGTTCTTAATGAGGGTATTATACTTGTCAGAAAATAAAATTATTTTCATTGAGAGTATTTGCAGAGTAAAAACACTCTCTCTTACTGGTCATATTTTACTTTTTTTCGCTGATGTAATTTATGTACAGTGGCCCGAATTGAAAAACAAATACCCCCGTGTTGTGTATATTGGAAACTTGATTTAATAATTTATTTTATCAACTTTGAGCTATTTATGTATAAAGTGTAAGTAATCTCCTTTTTATAAAAGCCCAAGACTGAAATATATTTATTTTCTTTTAAGTAATATCTCTTTCTTAACCCCCTCTGCATGTTTTTTTTGCCCTTCACCAATTACTTTTGACATATTGATTTTTAATCATCGAACCTATTCAGCAAAGTAGTTTTGTTTTTATGTCATGTAAAACGCTTACTATACGTTCAGACTAATCATTAAAACATTTCATTGGATTTTATATTTTTAATTATCAAGCATAACTGAACACTACAAATCTCAAGAATTTAATCTTTGGATCAATCAATAACTGAGCCGTTTAATAGTTTAATGGATGAAAAAGAGAGAAAAAAAAGGAAGAAATTAATAGATTCCACTTTATTTAAAGTATATTTATAATATTACTACTAGTCAGTCCTGTGAAAAATAATTTTATTGAATTTAAATAGATTTAATTTTTTTTACTATTGCAGTTTTAGTATGGAATTCTTTAGTGTATGATGATTAGGACTATAGTTGAAATTGAGTTTCTATGTATTACAAAAAATGTGAATGAGAGACAAATTTAATTGAAATGGAACAACTGAGTAATTGAAGGGTCAAGTGGATAAAGGTAATCAGTTGCATTATGGGAATTGAATTGTTACTTAGAATTGATATATATTTCAATATTTCCTTCTGCAATTTACATAAATTCAATATTCAGTTCATAACCGAGTTGATAGATATGATTGATGTACGTTTGCTTTATAATGAATAAATGGGATTTAATCAGGGTTTTCTCATAACTCGAAAAATGTTATCACTTTTATCCATGTTATCCTAAAATTACTTCAGTTAAGAAGCAGATGTATGCCCGAAGCATGAAATTGGCAGAAGAGGATTCAAATAGAGTTATCAAGTGGTTTTCATAATTATAAATATGAAACAGGATTGTTTTAAGAGGTATAGAAAGGAGTTGCTTGGTAAAGCTAATTTGAGTGACGTGATTTTCTTGACTGGAGTGCAAAAATGATATTGAGGCCATCAAAAGGCATTTTAGTTTAATAAAATGAAGTTATCTGGATCGACATTTTGGTTGGAAACTATTGACATTTAACTCACAAACATAGGGGGAGTATTCTTTTGACCAGATATAAATTCATATATTTAAGATTATATAGTCACAAATAAACAATTTAAACAGCCAACATATTGGAAAAGCTGTAATGTTTGGAGAGAGCAATGTCTTATCATATCTAAGTTGATAAGACATTGTTTAAGAGAGTTGATATCAAGCTATAAAAAAGATCAAGGCTGTTAGTAAGTCTTTATAATTTTTTAAATCAAGAGTTAAAGGGCTGATATATCGTATTTTATTATTAACAATGAAAAAAAGACATGCTGATTTATCCTTCTGCAAATTGTTTTAAATTATCCTTTTCAGTTTTAAAATGCCACCCTATGAGTTGAATTAGGTATCAATCTAACTGAAGAAGTTTAAACTATTGTTTTTATTTAAAGTATTGCTATTAACTGTTCATTTTTTTACACAGTAATAGTTCTCAGTAGCAGACATTTGCAGGGAATTCAAACTTGCCCGCTGTTAAGAGATGTCTGTTATCGAGAAACTGGGAGGAAAAAAATAGCAGTTTAAAATTGTATTTTATAAATCAAATCACAGAATTTTTCATGGACAATTTGTTTTTTTAATATACTATTTAAATTATTATATTAGAATTGATATATTTTTTATAAAAAGCGTACAAATGACATGATAAAATTATCCTTATGAAATATAAAGTTGTTCACAAAGTTATAATTAAAATAGTAATTGGTAATTTTTTTTTTTCCAAATTAAATTTAAGAAACAAAATTAGAGTAATTTTTTTTCAATCTCTCTTTTAGAAATAGATTTTTTTTTAGTTATTGATTTGTCAGAGCTTTGGTTAATTCCCTGAAGAATTCAGGAAGTTCACCTTTTCAAAGCAATTAACTATAAATTCATTCCATTAACACCTAGTCCTCAGCTGAATTCCTGATATATTTTATTGGAACAAGCGATTATTAATACATTAAAAGTTCCTGGAAAATGAGCCTCACTGGCAATAAAGAAATATGTTGATCAAAATATTCATACGAAGCCTATTTGCATTTCTAATAAAGAAGATCTAATGAAGTCTTTAATGATTTGTAATTATTATCTGATAACTCTGCTATAGAGATAAATTTCATTATGGAGAAATGTCCACTTAGATAAATTTCACTGTATTTGCATAAGTTCTTTATGATTTCCTCTTTTATTCATTATGAATAGAGACTGGATTTTTGTGCAGTAAAAAATCGAAAAACATGTAATATATAATTGAAAATTGTGCAGTAAAAACCCAAAAAGTGTAAAATTGTACATGTAACATGCAAAAATCATAGTTTTTGTTTAATTTATAATATCAATGCTTGTTTATTCTTATGTTAAGAGTTATAGCCTCTAAATTGAAATTAGATAATATGTTTAATAACAGGAGAAAAATTTAATTCTAATTTAAAACAAACAATGATTAACCTAATTCTGCATTAATGAACCGCAAATAATAGAACTACGAGGATAAGGGACTTTGTAAGTGACTATATTCACTTGCATTAAATTGATTTATTAAATATGTTAGTCCCAATTATACTATTATTTATAAATGTGTATACTTGAACAGTAGTTTTGTTACCTATATCAAACAATACAAGTCTAAAATACCTTTTGATCCCAGAAAGATAACTTGAAAATGTTATATTGAATACAAAATTTAAAAACAATTTCGGAAGTTATGCCGTCCATGGATTAGACATCCCTGTCCTATAATAATACATTTGTAAGGTTTACCTAGTTCTGCCATAAATACTGTTACAAAAGTTGAACTTTGTTTACATCCTTGGGTATTATTTAGATAATCCTTACCTCTGTCAGGTTATTTTCTTTACATGTCAGAATAATAATCCCAATTAGTTTGTATTTTTCTTTCTCTCAGTTAACATGGAGTGGGATGATAATGAAAACCGAACAGCTGTGATCGCCTTACACAAAGTTGGAAAATGTAGGTCAGAGATGTTCAACACTTTGAAACCTTTGGGTATCAGCTGTATGTGACAGAACTCCACCGGGCCGTCCCCACATTGTAAGAACGGCAAATGCAGTGAGAGCAGTGGCTGCTCGAATCACATAAAATCCCATTCAAAAGCAACAAATCATGTATCGGGAAATGGCTCTGTCAGATCAATGTCTCGTGTAATAAAAAGTGATCTTAGGATGGGTTCATTTTGAAGAATAACAGAACAAAGACTGACCATTTCCCTAAAAAAAGTTAGACTGGATAGATGCAAAGTGCACCTTGGCCATTATACCAATGGTCTTCATCGAAAGATTTTATTTAGCGATGAGAAAATGTTTACAATTGAAAAATTTTGATCGCCAAAATGATCATGTGTAGGCCTAAAGAAGCCCAGGAAGTCATTGGAAGAGTTGAAAGAGGTTATCACTCTTCCTCAGTGATGGATTGGTGGGGAGTTTGCTTTGATGGCACCACAAACGTCTATTTTTGTGAAAAAGGAGTAAAAACAGCCGCTAAAAACTATCAGGGTGATATTTTGGAACATGTTATCAAGGCTCTAAATGATACTCTGTTTGCTGGAAGTCATTGGGTTTTCCAGCAGGATTCCGCTCCTGCTCAGAAGGCCAGGTTAACTCAGCAGTGGCTGCAAAAGAACTCGACCCACTAGATTATCGGCTTTGGTCCTAACTGGAAAGAATGGCCACAGAGCACACCCTTGCTTGGAAAGCCTCAAACAATCTCTGGTCCGAGCAGCTGAGCGTTTTCCTCAAGTAGTGCTGCGTGCTGCTATTGATGATTGGCCACAGAGATTAAATGCCTGTGTCAAGGCAAAAGGGGGACATTTTGAGTAATTTCTTTTTTGTTTTACTCTTTGGTAGTTATACATTTTATTTTCTAATACAGTTTTTGAAAAAAATAGTTTTTCTGTTGAAATCTGTATATATTTCCTTGTAACAATATTTATGTCAGGACTAGATATAACACATTTATACAATAAATGTAAAGAAATATTTACATACATACTTGTGCACATGTTATTTTTACTTTATACTCTTAAAATTGAAATTTAGTCCTTAAATAGTAAAGAGATTGCCATCATCAATTGCCATAATATGCAATATGATGCAAAAAACAAAACAAAAACCTGCAATTAAGCTCAAAACCTCCAATTTCGTGCAAAATGAAATTTCAATATGTTATTCTACAGATTGTGAAACAGATAGATTGTCGGGTTTGAAGATTTTACACCTAAGTGAACAAAATGTGCAATAACACGAAAATACGGTCTCTAATAATAAACTACAATACGTAGAGAAAAAAAATGTAACAGATTGTCATGAAATTTCTGTAGAGTAGTGAAAAAAAAAACCGCTATACAAGTGAATCAGTTGAAATTGGTGTTAACAAATCGCATATTAGAAATATGTTAAAGTGTTAAATTTCTACTTTAAAGACCCTTGTCTACATTTAACTTTAGTGATTAATTTTAAGTTTTTAATTTTAGGATTTTAAATTTTAGTAAGTTGTTCTTAAAAAGAACAAGATACTATCACCTTGAAAATGTTTTTAAATAAATTGTTCTTCATGCTCTATACAATATAAATACTAAATAAAATGTAATATAGAAAATTCTGTGTTCATAAAGCATCAAAATACCAGATGCGTTGATTCTGTTCTAGTATAAATGTTACATGTAATAGTACTTACATGTAGCGGGAATAGTAGTTGTTAACATCCTGTCTTCTAGACCATCTTCCTATTCTTCTCTGCTCATCGTGGACCAGATTGTTGTTGCTTTTTTCTATCTGAAATATTTTTTAAAACTAATTTTTCAAAGATTGAATATATAAAATGACGTGGTTATGTTAATATTTACAATAAATGCACACTTGAAAACCTGTTTATTATACTAATAAAACCAATTTATGAAAACCTAAGGAAAGGTTTCACAAATAATTTGTTCTGTTACTTTATAAGGAACTGTTACAGATGTGACAGGACTCTTGTCCAAGTGCTCTAGACTCATTTCTACTCTCTATAAACTTTTAGTCGACTAAATGATGAGGTGGCTTTCTTTTTAATATGCCAGTCTAATATGAGAATATGATTACACTCAACAGTTCATCTACATGGGCTATCATCTATTTGAATAAACCCTACTAGTAATATATATGACTGTCAACTGCTCAATTGTTGACATCAGTGCATGTATTTTTTCGATGAGGGATTGAAAATATTAAAATTAAATTCATAATTGGTAATTGGTTGACTGTCGTGGATAATGAAGAGAAGAATAGTTGGGGTGCTCAGTCAAAATTATAATATTTATTTCTTACATATGCCGACGTTTCGACCTGAAGTTCAGACCTTCATCAGGGCTAAGAAAATTAAATTAGTCATTAAATCACCTTAGTGAATTAAAATTAAATTCACTGTAATTCTTTCTTTCCACAAAAATCCTACTATCACATCAATTGCCCTTCAAAACCACCTCTATGATCTTCAAAAATGCTTCGAAAAATGGAAAATTAAAATAGATAGTAGCGAATCCATCCACGTGAGGTTCTCTCTTAGGAAAGCCTCATGTCCACCCATAATGATGGTAATAACAATAACCCACGATGAGTTATGACAATAATCCATTGCCTAAAAAAAACTATGTACGGTACCTCGGACTCTACTAATACAAAACACTTACCTGAAACATTCATACTAAATTAGAAAGTTGAGAACTGACTAGACGATATAACCAACTCTTGCAAATTCTGAAGTACAGATTTTCACTGACCTTACAAAACAAGTGACTGATCTACAACTGAGACCAATTTGGATTTACACAGCAAAACTTAGGGTTTGGCAAAACAAACACATATAAATGAATTACAAACACATGTGCTCGACACAGACTAAAAAGAAAATGGCCAAGGAAGCTACTCCTACAATAATAAAATGAAGCTAATCAAGCAAACTCACAGTTGATGTCTAATATAGCAAATTTACAGCACAGGTTCAAATGGCATAAAAAGTTAAAATAAAATAAAAAAATTAAAGAAAAAATTGTTTTAGGAACAAGTATAACCATCAGATTTGCATAAATGAAGCATACACTGTAATAAGAAACTATATTATTTTGGATGGATCATATTTTAGCAGTACAAATATTTAATGTATATTAAAAATATGTGAATTCTCAAAAAGTTATTCCATTAAGTATATTAGAATGAAGGATAACTGTGGTAGATAATTTTTCAAATCTGGCCTGGATGAAGAAGCTCTTGCAGAATACAAAATATTTTGGTACTCTGATTACATGAAATAAATCTTATAGGATTTGCTGAAGTATATGCAAAAGATTTAATTTTCCTTTAAAGCTTTAATTTACCTTTTTACCTCTTCCCTATAATACAAGGCTGATTTATCAGTGTCACAGAATTAAAAAGAAGAAATAATTACTTCATTTCACCAAAATCTTCAAAAATAAATGAGGGCTGAATAATTAGCTTGTGAGATTGATTTAGAAAACTATATGGTAAAAAATTAATTATCTCAGAAGTATTTTTTCAAGTGTTTTTTTTTTTTAATGAAGTATAATAAGAGCAAATTTCATCACTAAAGATATGGTAGATCTGTTAAAAAGACTGCTAGGATAAGCGCTCCAGTGATGCACATAGCTAAGGAAATTTTTTCTTTTTTTGCTTGTACTGTAATTATTATAGTTATAAACTTCTCCGTTAGAATATCTGGGGTCTCCTTTTTCTATTTAACATTTTAAAGTTGAAAAAAAAAACACCTTTTTGCACTACTATTGATACCCCGAAATTAATTTGCTCTGGTAATGGACATGAGGTCAGTACCAGTAATGGACATACCTCAAACAAATTCTAAAATCTTTGTTTAACTATAAAGATAACTGTAAAGAAAATATAAGAAAATGTTCAGCTTATTCTTAGCAAAACTGTTAGTAGGAAAGTATGAAACACACTGATCTGAAGAGCACAGATGCATACAGACTAACAATAGAAACAGCAATAATAGGCATTTTAAAATTTTCTTTTGGGAACTTTATTCATACAGTTATCAATAGAGGGCATTGTTCTTCAATCTAGAAAAAACTGGAACCTTTAAATCAAAAAGGAAACTTATTATTTACATTTAAAGTCCATCCTTTCCATTACTAGGCCCACTGTCCATATCCACCTTAGTTGATTTGAAGGTGATCAAAAATATGTCCTCTATAAACAATTTTTTTAATAATAGTTATTAAAATTTATAAATATAAACTATAAATGTCACCAGCATAGGCTGCTGTTGCCAGCGTAAGGAGGGTTTCCAGTCTTGCGAATTTGCTATAGGCGGCAGACTCTGATTGATAGAGACATGCCCAGATTCTCCCCATCGTGATCCACTCCATGTTTGGCTTAAATCTGATTGTTTTTTCCCACTACCAGGACCATAATTATAACTTGAACTGAGTTGAGGAAAACCTAATAAAAAAAAAATATATATTCTCATTATTATTTGTGTTTCTAATCCTCCTAACTTCTTATATATGAATGAACTGTAAACTCCGCATTTGCTACTATTTACTATGCATTAGTAAACCTCTGGTTTTTTAAACATATAAGCAACCAAAGAAGTGTAACGAATCTCTGATGAAAGAATTAAATATAAAAATAAATTTATCACTTTATAGTCTATCTTTTTTTCACTAATTCTTACTATCTCCTCATTTCCTATCCCCTTTTCCAGAGATTTAATATAACAAAATAAGCACTAGTGGTTTATTGAATTTTCTTTACTATTCTTTATTTTAATGTTTTAGGGATACTTTTACTCCCTCTCTTCATCATCGAGAATTATATAAATAATATATTGTAGGTTCTATATTGAACCAGTCATTCACATTTCTTTAAAATAATATTTTAATGAGAGTTTATTTTGTAATATCAGATCTGTAGGCAAGGAATAAGGAGAAAATAAGAAGATATAAATAACGTTCAAAACTACTTCTATTTTATATATTATGGTATGGAAGTAAAGATTTTAAAGTTAGACATTTCAAGTAATAAATGTATATGTATATGTATGCATACAAAAACAATTTTTTTTTTACCATTTTCTGGAACATTTCCTCTTTGCAGGTCACTTTGCCCATTTTGATATCTCAGATATAAAGGTCTTGAAGAACCTTCAAAACATAGAAACATGTAAATGAGCATTAAAGAAATAATGTAAGCAATATTAATCTAATATTTTGAATTTATATATACCTTGAGATATTGATACTGGCAATGTTTGGCGAGGTTCTCCAGCCCACACTTGATCATAGTAACGGTCTTCTCCCTATAAGCAAGTATTATTGCCACAATTTATTATAAAAAATAATTTAATTGCTATATTATTAATTTTTATTTTTTTGTTGCCTCTACTCTCTAGAGTAATTGGTAACACATGTTATTTACACTCTGTTACAGTATTTTATTCTTTTTACTACACTTTACTTTACCACACTCGGCCTTCTGCCACATATGTAACCCTTAGCTATCCCCAATCCTTAAAATGCCCTCGGGCAGTGGAAGGAATTTGTTACATGTATATATTGTATTATTGTATACTATATATGTAAATTGTTTCAATAAACATTTTGGAGGGTAAGAAAAAAAAAAATATATTCTTTTTAAAAATTCAAATTTTTTTTAACAGGTATTTCTCTGTTGATCAAGATTCCTTTTAGGCTTTGTGCCATGTCCAATTTTTTCCTAACAGTTTTATATATAGGGCAATCTTGTATAATGTGTTTTACTGTCCTTTGGGCATTGCATGTTTCGCAGGTCGGAGGATCATGATCTCTTAGAAGATATGCATGCGAGAACTTACAATTACCATATTAATATAAGTAAATTAACAGAACAATTTATTATGATATAGCATTAGATTATAATATTATCTTATAACAATTACATTAATATTGAAGAGAAATTGGTTGGGTCATTCAGTCAAACAAAGAAAAAAGTAAAAATGAATAAATAATATTTATTTTAAAAATAAGTTTATTTATTTTTATTTTGTTCTATGGTTGACTGAATGCCCTAACCAACTTCTCTTCAATATATCTACAACAGTAAATTGTTCATCCATTATGATAAAATTAATATAATCACTTATATTAATTAATAATTTTCTATAAAAATATATAACAAAGATATTGGAAATTTCTTATTTAATTTTATTCCTATAAAGTAAATTGTATTTCAGCAACTGTCACCATAAATTTTATGCAGAGCACTAATTTGCTGTTTGTAATAAATATATCCATTTTTATTACCCATAACTCTAACCATTTGTATATTATACTATTTTTGCACTAGAAAATATATTTTAAGAAATCGCTGTTTCATTATTCATCAAAAATATTACTTTATAAAAAAAAAAATAGTAGTTTTTTTATAGGAACAGTTTTTTCTCTGGTCCAATCTGTTGATAATTAGGCATTCTTGCATGTAGTTTTCATGAGTAAAAATTTTATTGTTTTCCACTTGAAATAATCTATACCTAATTTTATTCTCACAATTATTTAATTTGAAAAACATTTTAGGTAGATCTTTTCTCTATAATTGAATTGTTATACATAATCTATAATGATATTTCCTGTTTTCATTACATAACTTCTCGATGTGGTAATTCCTCAATTCTTTATAGCTTTTTTTTTATTAATTAATTTTTAGTAGATATTTATGCTTCTCCATGATACATTTGTTTAGTTATGTCAGGTTATTTTTTAATTAAATATTTGAACTAAATAAATAAATAGGCAATTTTAGACATAGTAAATTACAAAACAAATGAACCTAAACATTTATTTTGTTGTTTTTAGTATGTATAGAATTATATATTTCATCATATTAAACATGAAATATTTGTTTTTTTTTAAGGTAATAATGAAATATAAGTAATGTTTTTCAATGAATAAAATATTAAAGAACAAATATTATTTTAAAAAAAATACTTGAAAGTTAAAGAGGAATTTATATAGTTTAATCAATTCTAAATGCAAAGATAATTTAATTTATAATTTGTATGCTAACTGTTGCTAACCTGGAATGTTGTGAAGAGGAGAGGACGGAAGCCTATTACTTTACAGGTGAGCATAGTCGCATCTACTACGACTGTCCCATTACTGAATTAGTAATAGACTTACTACTACAGGAACCGGCTCAAAAGGCATTACCCCCTGATGCAAATCAATACAATACATAGTTTCCATGAGCACCAATGTCAACTCAATTTTTCTCCATTCACACTATCAGTTCTTTAATATTTAACTCTGACTATAATTTAATGGAAGGACGAGGGTCCATTCTTATTGAATGGAGTTACTAAGAATTAAAAAACAATAAAGTAACTGAATAATTTACTATTTCCTCAGAACTTAATAAAAATTTAAATGTTTAGCCATTGTAACATCAAAATCATCAATTAGACTGGCTAGAAATATTTCTTATGAGAAGGCATTATAAATAAAATAGTTTTATAAAAACATTTTTGTTTAAAAATATAGAATAGTTTTGTTAAAATTAATTTAAATTATAACCTGTCAGTATATAAAAATATTGAGTTTTATTCAGTTAATTATGGAATCAAAGATAAGCACAGTTTTTAATTTCAATAAACAACCACTGTTGTTACATAAAGAAAGTTACCGTATTTCATATTGCAGATTTATATCTTTATTATTACTAGTTCAACCATGCTATTAATTCATATATCTGATCTTCATATAGCAGTCAGCAATCAAATGATGCTATAATAATAAAGAAATAAGTAAATACTCTATTTTATGGGAAAGGGAAATTAATTTTTATTTTCACTTATATATGAAATATTCAGGTAGCTATCAAAATTTCTTCCTCTAAAGTAATTTTATTTTGATTATTTGAAATAATTAAAGATCTCACATTGTCAGAAGTAATACAAACTGGATAAATATAAACAATGAATGATGCCAAAGCAGAAATAAAGGCTGGGAAGGTGATATCTAGAACCATTAATTTTATTTAAAAAAAGTTTAATTAATGAAAAATTTATTTTAAAAATTACATTAAAATGTCAAGAAATCTTATAATCTAATCTTATCCATTTTCTAATTTAGCGAATTAATTTTCAATAAAATTTTTTAATATATTTATTTTAATTAGTCAATCTTTATTCAGTTATATTATCTTTAATTTAATTGACCAATCTTTAAAGCTTTAAAAAAATCAAAAGATACAATAAATTTTCTTGGTCTCTGACATAAAAGGATGTAATTTTTAGCCAAACAGTATAGAACTAAATTAACCAAGAGGACAACCAGAAAACTAGTTTGTACAAGATCAAAGAGAGAATATTGCACTACAGAGAAAAGCAAAGTTGGTCCTTTGCCATAATTATGTAATTCTATACATTATTTCATTGCTAGACCTAGTTTTATTGTCACCTTCTACCAAGAAGTAAATTATTTAGGCCATATTATATGAAAAATAGAAATGAATAATAATGAATTTTAGCAAATAGATTTATGATTATTATTGAAATGAAATGAAAAAATAAGTTTATTCTGGAAATAATGTCCCCTAAGAATAAGAATTATTGTGTTAGTGGTTTAAAAATTATACTAGTATATGTACACAATACTCAATGAATAATTGAAAAAATAAGCAATCAATTAACCGGTTTAGCATTGATTTGCCTTGCTGTGGTTCAATGAGGTTTATTTTTCAATGTGTCTCTCAATTTAATGGATTTCAATCCAATGGTATTTATTGAATTTCGCTACACAACTTTCTCCTGTGTGATGGAAATCTTATTTATTTAAATAATCTTTTAAATCCAATAAAACTACTAAATGCCTTATAAAATTGCACCCAGGCTTTAGTGTTCTGGTACTGGTGGGGGGACCTAGCCTGGCAAGTGGGTCTATCGTGTTCCTTTTTGCCAACCCCTGACGACTACCTCAAGGTTGCCGCCGCGTACTTACTAGAGTGGGAATGTCATGATCCATTTTCCAGAGCTGCCAAGAAATGAATAGTAACCGACCCAGGTGGGAATCGAACCCACAACATTCAGAACCGGGCACTCTCCAATTTGCTCGGCTTTAGCTTTAACAAAGTGCTAAAAATTATATTTTACATAATTTTAATTAACCATTCAAGCATTTATTTTTAAAAATATTAAATATATCACAAATTTTCAAATATGATTTAAAAAAAAAAAATTCCATTGTAACTTAATCCTTTCACTATATTTTTAAAAATAAAATTATCAGTTTTTCTAATGGAACAAATAATGAATTGGTTTAAAGATTACTTTAAGAATATATCAACAGTTATGTTATAAAAGCCGGTAAGAGCAAAATATAAAAATGTTCAGGAGATTTTTTGGCTTGTATTTTTGAATATTTGCTCGGCCAAGATTGGTCAGAATAGCTCAAAACGCCATTTTCAATAAAATTGTTTTTACTTATATGTATAAAAATATTTGTATACTGGCTGATATATTAAATGAATATTATGCAAATGACCAGATCATGATCTCTACATGATATTATAGCTTGACTTAAGAGATTAATGAAATTTAATTAATTAATTTAACATTTCAAAGGATGTGAATTATAGTTAGAGACCAGATTTCCGTGCAATAATAATTCGGTAAACATGCAGTGAAAAATTCAAAATGTGCAAAATCGTGCAGTAAAAATCCAAAATACGTAAAATTGTGTAATTAACACCTAAAAACGTGTAAAATCATCAATATTGTTTAATTTATAACATTAATAAATCGAAATCTTATCAGATCTTGAGTTAACCGAGAGATAAAAAAAAAAAAAAATTGAAATGTAATAGTAAAAATGAAATTCCAGACTATAATTGACTATTATAATAACGATTATTATTAAATAATGCAGAACATTGAAGGTTTAGAAGAATAAATGAAGGCAGGAATTATAGGTACCTATATATTATATAGACCAGACCAATTTAAGATATTTAACTTTTATTAAAAATAATAATGAAACCTTTATTTTTTAATACAGTTGAAATTTCCAATATTATAGATTCCAAAACTTTTTTGTTAAAATTTAATGAATTAAAAAAAAAAAAAATTTGAAATGGACTGTAATGTTTGAGATTTTTAAGTGTTCAAATATTAGTGTTGAAGCTTTTCTATATCACTAAAAAAATATTTTTGGGGATTATGTTCTTTGTAAAAAAAAACAACCAAAAAAACATTCAATCCTTTTTTAAGAATATTTTTTTCTTACATATATTCCCCTATGAGCGTCTATCAGTGATTTTCTATCACCTGATTGATTTTTCATAAGGTGTACCGAACTTTCTCATCAAATTCTTTGTGCTCACATTTTAAATCGGGGTATTTTTATATCCAGATTTTTATTTTTATGAAGAATGAAATTTCTACAAATCACTTCAAAGCCAGAAGAGATACTGAACGGTCGAATGGTAAGTGAGGATTCAAGCCAAAACAATAACTATAAATGTCTTTATTAATTAATTTTAGGAAAGCAGCTTTTTATTATCCAATACTTCTATTCCAAGAATGGATCTCACTTGTGTTTACTTCTTCCTTTTTTAATGAATATGATTTTTGCTTCACACAGAATTAATTGCCATTCTCATATCTTTCTATTTTGAATAATTAATTTAATTTGAACAATATAGTAAAATAAATATTGACACATTCACGTATGCATTTTTATTTATAAATCGTCTAATTTTGCACAAAAGTGAAATTTAATGCAACAAAAATAAAAATCGTGCAATTTAAGCCAAAAATGGCAAAACGTGCAATTTCGTGCAGTATAAAATTTAAATATGTTATTCTACAGGTCCTGAAACTGATAGATATTCGGGTCTGGAGTTTTTACACGCAAGCGAATAAAAAGTGCAATAACATGGAAATCCAGTCTCTAATTATAGTAAAACATCTCGACACAAGAGAGTAAAATAGGGAATCATATTTTTTCCACTATGGAGATATGTCCATTATAGTGAAAATGAAAGGAAAACATTATATGAAAATAAAAATTATGCGATAAAAATTGTGTTTCTTGACTCATGTCAATAATATTGTTAATTCATTTAAACTTACAATTTAAATATAGATTTGTTAGAAATAATATAAATTTTAAATTATATTAGCAAACCCAATTCTACTCCTCTAGTCTTTCTTCCCATTTATTGATCTTTAAAAATTATTGTGACATGTTTTAAATTGATCAAGTATCTAGTTTTTTCAAATATTAATCATTTTGATTCAAATTCTGTGCGATTTCTTAAGCTTTTTCTTTGATCAGATTGTCAGATAGAGAAATTTTACTTGATCTGATGATTATGTATATATATAGATATATATATATTTTTTTTGTCTTTGAAAGTGTTAAATGCTTTTCCAATTTTTTTCTTCTAGATATTTCATATCCACATAATTCTAATTTTAATAGCAATCACCTATTTTTTTTTTTAATTGAATGGACATGAGTGAGCATATTGCCAATTAATTGTGCACGAGAATTTTTTTTTTCTTTCAAATGACACATACTCTCCTACATATCCTCTTTTTTTATCAAACAGATAGGTATTTGTGAAAACTAAGTTTTTTACATTCACTTACATTAATCATATAAATATTTTCTTTTAAAGAAAGTAAAAGCAAGGAAAGTTGACATATTGTCAATAAATTCTGTTAGAAAACTAAGAACGAGATATTGAAACTATAATACCTACTAGCAATCTCTATTCATAGTATATATAACTGAACTAAGGTATTATAAATAGAATTAAAGTTCCTAGAATAAGAGCTTTAAGCTGTCCATTATGGGGAAGCATTTCTATCAAAACACTTGCATGGAGCCTGTCTGTTTCTGTTATGGGTGCCCATTAGACAGAATCCCTTAACACTAGAAAATGATGAGGATTTTAAATTTGACCGTCTTAGGAAGAAAACTGTCAGAGAAAAGTTTCACTGTAAATATTTTTAACTTACATAATTATGACTGTATATAAAACTTCTTTGCGGCGGTACTGATGTCCCTACAGCTATCATGTCATCCCTACTCCAACCACTACTGCTGAAAGAGAACAAGCAAAGGTTTATCCAACATTAAAATTGTTCCTTGAAGAATTTAAATGAATGCTAAACTTATGTATACCTAAATGTATCCCTGGAAGACATAGGATAAAAGTCTCGTTGAGCCAATTCCATCTGAGATCTAGACCTTACTGATCCGGAAGACAATGAACCTGAGCCTGATAGAACCCAATCCACATCACGTCCTGCATCATAAAAGTTTATATATGATAAATAATTACCTCATACTATTTTAAAATTTAGCCTATTCTATGATTATTTATTGATATAAATAAATATATATGTATTATTTTTTTTTCACTTGGCACTGAAACAGACAGAGAGGTCAGGTGATGATTTTCATAAATGTATGTTCAAAGGCCAGGAACAAATCGGGGAAGATCTATGGATTATCGCCTACGATATGCATATCTTTGAAAGATCATTCATTGATTGAGCCTTCGGGTGTTTACTCCAGCATTGATGCTCAGAAAAAAATAAGTAAATAGTCATCTAATAGGGATTATCAAGTTTTCATTAATAATTTACTGATTTATTAAATTCATTCATTCTAATATAATTTATTTTATTTAAGAAAGATTGCTGTTACAATAAATTAATACTGAAAATGTCACTGAATGTGAAATATTAGACATGGCACATATTAAGGACTGACTAGGAAAAGTATGATAAAATCTAATATTGATTTCTAAACTATCATTTCTAGTTATTTCAAATGATTCTAAAATACAAAAAAAAAAAAAAAAATTTAAACGCAAAGAATGGAAGTAATAAAAAATTAACTGAGAGAGTGAAAGATAGTTTTTTTTTCAATCATCCTCTTTTCAAATTCTTTTTGGTTTTGATTTTTCGATGTAAATATACCATCAAATCAAAAGAAATGGGACATATGTTATTTTTTAAAGAAATTTAGTTTATTTCAGTATGAAACATAAGAATTGAACTTACCACAATTAAGTGAAATAACTCACAACCAATTCCTACTTAAGGTAAAATAATTTCAGGTTTAAAGAAAAAAGATAAAGTTTCTCTTGAAATAGGATTTTAATATGAATAAGATGATGGGTCCCAACTTTTTTTTTTTTTTGTTTGTTTTGAAGTGAGTTGAGTGATCTAGTATGAAATTAGGACATTTTAAATAAAAAGTCTGAGGAATAAATATTTATCATAAACTGAAAAAAAAAGAAAAAAATCATCATTCTTCTTTTTTGCTATTGTTTATCATCTTATAAGTGTAGAAAAATTATAAAAAATCTTCTATATGCTTGAAGTTCTCTAGGTTTGAGACAAATATCTGTAAAAAATATCATATCTTCCTCAATAGTCTGCCAAATGGTGAGCATTTAAATTGCTGCTGTTAGTGCAAAAGGTCGAATTTTTTTTTTCCGTTATCTCCTTCCTCGCCTTTTAAGCTATAAAGGGTTTTCCTGGACCAGGGGGTGAGGGCAAGGGATTATAGCCAGAATTAAAAACCCCACTGGCACCAGGGCGCGAGCTCGTACTTATTTTATTCTGCATAACTTCGGTTATCAGGTTGCCAGACAACACGTGGTGCTGTGCACACGTGTTAGCCCACTCAGCCACTCCCGGCCCTGCTGCAAAAGATCATATGTAAAAATTGAATTGTTTTTGCAAAAGATCTTACAAACTGATTACTTCTTTATGAATTTTTACTATAATTTCATATTAAATTTCCATATAATATTTCTATAGTACAAAACTGTTTATTGGAGTTGCAGAATACAAAATACAAACGTTTAGCACAAATAGAATTAATATAAAAATTGTTATATATGACCTTTCGCACTACCAGTAGCGAAATGAATTTAAAAAATATATAAATTTAGGTTTGTTTACCAAGGATGTCTTTTTACTAAGATAGATAGCTGTTTACACTGAAGAAAAATATTCATGTTTCAAGGCATTAAAACAACCAAAGTACATAAATAAATGCAATTTACTAAGGATTTTTTTAAGGTATAGAGAACTTCAGACATGTAGAAGAAATTATTTTAATTTAGCTGTAACAAATATCAAGGTCATACATTTTACTTAAAAAAAAAAAAGAAAAGGAATTTCTCTATTATATCTTATGATGTCTTGTTTATTGTAGTTGTCATTTATCTCTAAGCCAATTCCAAATAGAATTTATTTATTATGGATGATACTTGAAGGAGAGGACAATTATAATTCAACACCTTTTATTTTTACTCCATTCCAGACTATGAAGAAACAGTTATGAAGACCAATCAAATCCGACACAAAGTATTGGTGTCATTAGAATTATTTTACATGAAAAATTAGTCTCGTTTAATGTCCACCTTTCCTCTGATATTTCTTAAATTATCAGTTTTGTTACTTTATTATTATATTCTTTTTTCTAAAATACTTAATATAATCCACAGTTATTTTTCCTCACTCCGAATTAGCCTTCATACTGCAGGATGGCTGGCTTTATGCAAGAGTGAGTTTACTAACTTAAGTACTAATATTTTTTTTTTGTAACGTGTTTTGTAATGAAACTGTAGACAAAAATGAAGGTTTATTTTTGACTTCCTGAAAAACAAAATTTGTCGAAAAGGTGTAATGAGGCACAATAAATATTTTTAGACTATTATAACAAGATGTAAAATGATGCATAACCAAATTGATGAATATCTCAAAGCAGATTTTACTAATGCTATAATGCAGGTCTAAATAAATTATTTTATTGTAAAGAAATAATTTCAACACTTTATTATAGTTAAAGCATGATTTGAAGATACATGCCACTCAAAAATGAACCAACTACTGAAATTCATAAGAAAAAAAAAAAAAAAGAAAAGAAAAATAATGCAATCTAAAGGATCCTAAGAATCTTATTTAACAAAATGGTGCTTATTTGTATCTACAGCATGCAAATTATATGTAAACGCATTATCGCTTTATTATAAAAAAAGGGTTGTAATGATAAATGACTATAAAACTAAAAAACTAATTCATTAGGCATAAAACACATATCCTTCAAAAACCACTCTAAGAATAATATATTTTCACTGACCCAAATCTTGTTTTCGTCTATCTAAGACATCTTTGTTGGACTTGTTTTCCAAAAACAATTCTGACAACTCTGCAAAAAGTTCGAAATCTGCTTAAATAGAGGGTTTTCTAGCTTTGTCAACCCGTTTTCTTGTACAATACCTATTTATAACTAAAAGGAATTTTACTTCCATACTTACACTGCTAATTTTATTAAAAAATATAATGGGCTTTATGCCTATCAAGTGTACCTACAACTTTAAAATTACTTTCTATACAGATAAAATTCATTTCATGATGATTCATTAATTTTCTTTGTGATGAAATGTAATTTTGGTCACTCTCTATCCAAAGTGTGAAAATAAGTTCCCATAGAAAGAACAATAGCCTGTTTTGAACAACTCATTTATTTAAAAAGTAAATAAAGATGTTTTTAGGTGGTAAGATTCCAGTGATATATATTCTGTTGTAAAAAGTGAGGTTTCTTTTTACCAACTCATTAAGGTAAATTTTTTTATGTCATTAATTGAACTTTTCTAATAATCATGCTTTATAATTCAACCAAACAATATTTTTAAAAATGTCAGTCCATATAAGAATTCACTGCATGTCTTTTAATTTTTTCTAATTTCACATTAATCATTGTAAAACATACTTTTATTCAATTCTAGGATTGTAGGTGGATGGATTTAAAAAAATATTTATCTATCAATCAAAGGAGAAATTTGATGAAACAGTGGACATAATAAGGTAGGAGGAGGAATTCTGCCCCAGAGACATCGTCATGGAGGGAGGCAGGAAAGGAGAAGTTACCAGAATTTTAATTTAGGAATCATATCGTTGTTAAAACTATGTGAAGGCAAAAAATATGAGAGTCTTCATGTTTTGTTAGAAAAAGATGGATGAACCGATTCTCCTGTTTTCTTCATTTTCATGATTTTAAATAAATTTCTATTAACTTTTTATTCTTTGATGATCATCTGGATCCCTTCACGCTCTGGAATCACTGAAAATTAACATGCAAGCCAAGGGGCTAATACAGCAAGAAAGTCAGGTACAATTCTGGTTCATCAATTAATGGAGTCACCGTAGAAGGTTTCTTGAAAAAATTAAAGAAGGGAGTATGTAAAATTTGGCAGAATAAATGAGTACAAAAATAATCTAAATTAAAGGAAGTAAAAAGCCACTGTACCAAATGGGAAAACTCTTAATGATCCTCCAGGAAAGAAGAAACTGTCCTCTCCCAATTAAGGATTGGTTATTGTGAGTTTCCACAAGCCTATTAATTATGAGGACTTGATCTTCCAAACTGTGGGATTTCTAATGTCTAAAGAAGAGCCGAACACATTATACAAGACAAGGGTGCCCAGAAGGAGGTCGCATAGTGAAAATTATGAAATAAAAATTTTTGAGGGGTTATATTTTTAAGGGGTTTTGAGTTTTTGGGAGGTGGGAACCATATTTTTGTGAAGCTCAATTTAAAAGAACTTTTAAAGCTGTAAATAGAGGGAAAACATGGAACATACAACAGTAAGTGTAGTGTATGAACTGCAATTTTTATTATTCCATTTTTTCTTGCATCATTTTTAGTAAGATTCAAAACCATAAGAGAAAAATTTGATTTCATATAAAATCTAAAAGAAAATTTAAACTACAGTGAAACAAATGTAAAGAAAACATTCGAATTTTTAAAAACAGTGAAACTCTATAACAGAGTTTAAGTTGAAGGTACTGCCAATGTACTCCAATGTAGGGTTAAAGTAATAACAAAAAACAAATAAATTAATATTAACGTTTTAATGTTGAAAAGAAGTTGGTTGAGGTATTCAGCCCAAAAATGACAAGAGAGAGAGAAACACTTTATTTTCATAAAATATAAAATATAAAGGATTGCTGCCCAATTATATTGGGTTGCTATATACACAGCATACTCTTCTATCCTTAAGACAATAAATGAACTTATATATAAATATACAGAAGTATTAGTTAATATTAGTAAAATAGAAAAAAAAATTATTTATTTTTACTTTGCTACTTTTTGATTGAACATCCCAATCAAGACCTCTTCAATATATCTAGGACAGTCAGTTATTAATCCACCAGCGTAAATTTTGAGTCATTTCAAAGTACCCTCTGAGGAGTACCCTCCTATCTTGATGTTTCCATGCCAATGTTGTTCAATTGTTAAGGCATCTGGAAACTACTGTAAAGAAAAATAAGTAAAACAACAACAAGTAAAAAGTTATAGCTTAAAGCACCATAAACCGGGGTTACTTTGGAACTAAGGATGACTATGAACTAGAGTTTATTTTGAATATGAGATTATCTGGGGGGAGGGGCGATAAAACATTTATAAATTCAGAAAACTTTCCTTTAGTCTTGATATAATAACTTTCTAATCTGTCTAGTGGTTTGAAATTGAAGTTCAGGGGACCCATTGATTGACAGGTTGGACCTTAATAAAAATAATTAGCTTCCTTATTGATTTAAAGGTTCCAGTATTTTCTAGATTGAAGAACAATGCCCTTTATTGATAACTGTATGCACAAAGTTCCCAAAAGAAAATTTTATTCTATTGTGCTTTTGAGACAAGTGTGTTTCATACCTTCCTTCTAACAGTTTTGCTAAGAGTAAGTTGAACATTTATGTTGTGTTATCTTTATGGTTAAATAAAGATTTTAGAATTTTTCCGAGTTATGTCTTTTACTGGTACCGATCCCCTGTCCATTACTAGAACAATTGAATTTTGGGGTGTCCATCACTAGTGCAAAACTGTTTTTTTTTTTTTTAATGGAGATTATATCTGCATAACTGAATTTTTTTTCAATTTTAAAGTATTAAATAGAAAAAGGAGACCCTAGAGATTCTAAACGTCAAACGGAGAAGTTTATAATTATAATAATTGCAGTAGTATAAGCAAAAAATTACAAAACTTTTCTTAGCTATCTCCATCACTGGTACCCTTATCCTACGATCTTTAATTTAATACCATTTTTGTATTTTACAATAAATTGTTTTTTCGACAGTAGTATTAAAACTATGAATTTAGCAATTGGAAAATTTCTCAAAAAGGTTATGAATTGAAATTGCCATAAAGAATTGTTGATTCACTAGTTAAATTTGTATATATTGTATATAGGTATGATTGTGTTTAGAAGTTTCTATTTTATGTTATTTGTTTAGTTTTTTTTTTATTTCTTTCTTCATCAGTATTATTTATTTACTTTTTATATTTATATTTATTTCTCTATTATTTGTATATATTGTATGAATGAGAACTCTTAGCCCTAACACTTATAGCCCTCCAGCAGTGGCTGATTGTATTATTATTCAATAAATAGATTTTTAAAAAAAAAGTTAAATTATTTGGTAAAAATATTATGATTCGGCCAAGTGCAGGCCCGACAAGAAATTGCAAAGGATGAGATCGGTATTCGGTTTTGTATCTAATATTTAACTGGGGTCTAAGAAAATTTATCCCTAGGGCACCTGATCTCTCTACACGCCCTGGTAAAGTGGAGGGACTGAGGGAAGGGATAGATTGAAGGATAGAAATATGGAGAAAATATTATTTAATGCGACAGCTAGCTCGCTTATTTACCTGTCATGGGCGGTATATGAAGGGCATATAGGACGAGCCCTTGGGCAGAGACAACGGGCAGCAACCTCCTAGATAGCCGAGCTGCCAGCGCCTCTGAGAAATCTGCCCCTCCTGGTGCCGCCAATTTTTCGGGAGAGAGGATGAGCCTCTGGCGGGGTATATACTGTGCTAGAACTGCCAGTGCCTCCAATATTGCTTGTCTGACCTATAAACCAAATCAAGTAATTTAAAATAATATAAATATATTTCTATAGTCTTTTACGTATACAGAGGAAAAAGAAAAAAAAAAAAAAAGATATGAAAAAACAAGTGGTATTTTAAAACAAATTCTATTTTTAGTTAAACAAGTGGGGCCGCGGTGGTCGAGCTAGTTAAGGAGCCAGCAAAAATGTTGTATCAAGTGTTCAAATCCCTTTAGCCGGGAATTTCATAACACACACACACACACACACACAATTAAGAATAAATTAAAATAATTAAGTGGAGGCTTCCTACTCGACTACTTAGAATATAATGGAGCGGGTTCGATTCCGCATGGAGACGGTAACGTCTCGATCCTGAGATTTGTAGGGATGTGAGTGACCCCTGTGTCTTAAACCATAGCTCCTGGTCCTTTAGGTTTTGGAGTTGGTATCGGACTGATAATCCTGCTATCCCACAAAAAACTGAGTGGAAGATTGAAGCAAAAGATTGCCAACCATCCTGCAGGAAAGTTCCTGATGAAGAGGGAGTGAAATGTGATCGCGTCCGGTTAGTGAACCACGTGCTCTCTGGATATATCTAGAAGGAAAGATAACCAAACGATCACTACTGTCGCCAATAACAGTCCCAAGCTGCTGAAAAAGCTTAAAACGTTTAAGTCAACAGAAAAAAAAAAAATGATTTCATTGGGTCATTTCTTTCCATGTATTTAGAAATTCGTTTAAATATATTTTATGTGTCTTTAAACTCATACAATTTCAAACAAATTCGTTAGATTTCTGGTTAGGTTTTGATATAGACTAAAAAATAACTTCTCAATACATCGAATTCCAGCTTTTTTAAGGCTTTTAAAAAAGGTTGCCTACTCTCATTCCTGACAATGTACAAACGTCAACTTTTTACTTTGTAAATTCATTAAAAATATTGAAAACAATTAGTAATTATGGTACTTGTGTACGGTTGGCAAAACGGCGGTAAGCCACAAGCTCGTATCATTATAGATGGAATTCCGAACATTAAGTAAATGATGACGAACTATACCATCACCCTCCTATTAAACCAATTTAACCATAGTGTTAATAATATATTAATATTGAACGTCGAATACCGAAGTAGTTTTATCGAATTAAATGGTACCTACCGATGGTAGTCACTAACACTTATATTTTATCGTATTATGGAGTACCATATCCACAAATAACAACATTAATGAAGCTAGGATTTAAAAATCAGGTATTACAAATAAGTGATGCTTCATTTTAATTATTGGGTAAGGCCTGATGTTGAGCGAGCTGCAAGTCCTATCTGCACACGGCTGCAAGTCGTGATCCAATTAAAGCAGAAATGATTTTAATAATCCATTTTAATCCGTAAAATGTAGAATGAAATGGACCATATCGCTTCTGTTAGTGCAAAACGTATGTATGTAAAAATCGAGTTTTTTTTACAACTGATAATTTCTTTATGATTTATTAGTATAATTTCATATTTTATTTTCCTTTAGCAGACTATTTATAGCAGTTGCAGACAACCAAGTTTCACCTTTAGCGCGAGAAGAATAAACATGTAAAATTGTTACATACGGCCTTTTGCACTAACAGTAACAATATATTCAATTATAACATTAAGGTTATGTTTGTGTGTTAAACAAGACGTGCCTTTTTTTTGGATATATATATTTTTTAATTCGTACAAATAAATTTTCATACACTCTGCTTCCATCATAAATGATCATGTGCATAAGAGCTTTATGCTAGTCGATATCATGCCTGTCGGGTTCTACGCAAGTACCATAAATACAGATGTTTCAATTCTAATTCTTGAATTATTTAAAAAAAAACAACGTTATAATGTGATATTTTAATTGTTGGATAACTATTACTATTACTATAATTATTACTATTACTGATATTGATAAGGTTAATATTAAAGACATACCCTCCTTTTCGGTTCAGTGGGAGCCATTGCCATCACCTTGTCCGCCAGGAGACCAGGGTCGAATTCAGTCGAAGGATAGGTCATCAGACTGTACAACAGCCCTAACAGCGAGTTCTCTCTCAGCTGCAACAGGTTTATATTTTTTATTTATTAAAAATCATGCTATAAAGGATATATGGTCAGTGCTCTGTACAAATGGACAAATTGACAAGTGTTGGGGGTTTTTACCGTTTTATTATTAGATTTGTGACGTGTAAATAGCTACAAGATATATAAAATTGGAAAATATGCAACTCATATTTTTATGTACATTTGCCTGATAGAATAGAATAGAATAGAAAAATAATTTTATTCTGGGACGAAGTCCCTTCAGAATAACAAAAAAGTACAGAAATTAAAATTTTACATCTGGCCAGATAAAAACAAACATAACAAATTAAGATAATGATAAGTCATTAAAGAAAAGAAAAGAAAAAAATATTGGTTATACATACTATATACAAAATAAAATATAAAAATCTATATAAAAAACTCTTGAAACCATACTAAGATATTTAAAACTATGTACGATGTTAAAATATAAATAAACCCTTTTAGAAAAAATAAAAAATACAGAAAAAATAAATGTATATTCTTCTTAACAGTAAAATCTGTTTCTGTTGAAACAGAAAAAAAAAAAAAAAAAGAGAAAAAGAAAGTCGAATCTATAATAAGTATTCAGGTCATGAGCTATATGTGAATATGGTCTTATATATAATGTGTAATTTTACATAAAAGATTAGCTGGTGCCTGACTGTTTTTGGGACAGGAATTGGAATAGGAGGGTTTTGAATGTAGATAAGGATGAAGAATGTCGAATTTTGATTGGAAGGGAATTCCAGAAACTAACAGAACGTGCAATAAAGGAGTTTTGGAACGAGGCAGATCTGTGAGAAGGAATGTAAAGGTCGGAAGGTCGAGATCTTGTGGAGAGGGAGTGGACTGAGGACTTGAATTGGAGAAGGTTGTAGGCGTAGGAAGGACGATGATTGTTGATGATATGATAGAGGAATGTACCTAGGAAATATTGTCTTCGAATGGAGGGGAAGAGCCACTCTAACTCAGTGTAATGGTGAGAGACATGGTAGTATCTCGGGGCACCAATTACAAATCTCACGCAACTGTTCATTATTCTTTTCAGTCTGTCGCGGAGCTCCACCGAGAGTCCATCATACACCACACAGCAGTAGTCAAAGTGGGGGAAGATGAGAGAGGAAACGAGGAGTCTGCGCGTATGTTGAGGTAGGAGATGGCGGAAGCAATGGAATAGTTTGAGGGTAGAGACTGTCCGTCGGGAGATGTGAGAAATATGGTGACTCCAGGAGAGGGTTTGATCAATAAATAGTCCTAAATTTTTTACAGAGGAGTAGAAGGAGATTGGCTGGTCACCAAGGTTTAGTATGGGAAAGTCCGTATAGGATCTAAGGAGGGGCTTGGAACCAATGACAATGGCCTGAGTTTTTGAAGCATTTAACCTTAATCCGTTTAATTTTGCCCAGGCACAGATTCGATCTAGGTCTGCTTGGATCTTAGTAAATGCTACCAATAGCTCAGGGGGAGAAAAGGATAGGTATATTTGAGAATCGTCTGCATAAAGGTGGTGGGAACAATGGAGAATTGAGTCATGGAGGTCATTGATATAGGAACTAAAAAGGAGAGGAGATATGCTAGATCCTTGGGCGACTCCAGAGGATAAAGGCAGGTAGGCAGATAGTGGTTGATTAGGAATGGAGACTGCTTGGGTGCGTTGTGATAGGAAAGATTGGAACCAAGAGATGGAGCTATTGGAGAAGGAGAGTGATTTTAGTTTGTTGAAAAGGATGGGATGGTTAATGGAATCAAAGGCTTTAGAGAAGTCAAGAAGTATAAGGACAGTTAGTTGTTTATTATCTATTGCAGTCTGAACATCATTAGTAATTTTGATTAAGGCGGATTGTGTGGAGTAGCCGGGACGGAAACCAGATTGGAGAGGATCGAGTTGGTTAGACTTTTCTAGGAAATTGGAAACTTGGGATTGTACCAATCTTTCTAGGGGTTTTGAGAGATTGGAAAGAATTGAGATTGGGCGAAAGTCTTCGGGAGAGGATGGATTAGGCTTTTTATTTAAAGGGAGTACAATGGCTTTTTTCCAAGAGGAAGGGAATATTGAGTTCTGTAGGGAGAAATTGTAAATGAAAAGGAGAACTGGGAGGATTTCGGGGAGACATAATTTTATCAATTTGACAGGAATGCCATCTGGTCCTATGGAATTGGTGTGGGATTTCATTACTGCGGTTAGTAAGTCAGTCGGGGAAATGTAGGAGAAATAAAAGTCATCATCATTAAATGATGACTCAGGAGCATAGTTGGAAGAGGAGGGAAGAGAAGAGGTAGAGGAGGCAGAAATAAAATGTGAATTTAAATCGTCAGGTGAAACGGAAAAGAACAGTGAGGAAGGGGATCTAGAAGGTTCACAGAGGGAAAGTTTGCGAAGGATTAGCCATTTAGATTTGGGATCTGGGGCAGATGACAGGGCTTCATGGAAGTAGGAAGCTTTAGCTCGCCGAATTCTTGTTTGTGTCAAATTGCGGAGCACCCTAAACGCTTGATAGTCATCTGTAAGCCTAGTACGTCTAAAGCGTCTGCGGGCAGCATCACGCCTCTTCTGCAGATCCTTGATTTCTTGACACATCCAGGGTGCAGGCCGACGGCGAAAGGTTGATGTTTTTATGGGAGCATGGGTGTTAAGGATATTGAGGAGATTGGAAGTCAGGATTTCAACCATGGAGTCGATGGAGGAGCAGGAATATATTTCGTTCAAGTCTAAGGTTTCAAGGTCAGGTAGTATTTTTTCACGGGTGAGAGTGTCTATCTGACGGAAAGTAAAGGTTCTCGGATGAATCAGAGGGGTTTGGATATTATATGTTATTTGGATCATGTCGTGAGACGATAAGAAGGATACTGGCAGTTGAGAAGAGGAGAGGAGATTTATTTCGGAGTCTATAATGAAGAAGTCTAACCAAGTGTCGGCCTTGTGGGTGTGGTGAGTAGGATAAAAAGGAACAATAAAGAGATGGAGGGAAAAAAATAGGTTTTCTAGATAGGTTTTGTCTTTGGAATTAGAAAGGAAATTGGTATTGAGGTCACCGGCGATGATTATTCTAGGATAGAGGGGAACAAAGTTGAGTAAGGTTGATTCTAAGGACGGATCAAATGGAACAAGGGGAGGACGGTAGATCACTATGTAAAGGAGAGGTGAATTATTACAGGTAATTTCTACTAGAAGGTATTCCACTTGTGGATGTTCGGAGGGTGGGGAGTAATCAAGGATTCGGGACTTCAGGCTATCATGGACAAATATGGCCACTCCACCACCAGTCCGGCTGACCCGGTCGTGGCGGATGAGGGTGTAATTAGGTAAGGAGACAGATGAGGACGGAATATAGGGTTTGAGCCAGGTTTCTGAGATTGCGATGATGTGAAAAAAGTACTGCAGGAATTCATCATAATGGGCGGGAAGGGATTGCGAGTTAACGTGGCAGGTGGTTAGGATGCTAGACATGGGGAGGATTTGATGGGAAACAGTCAGAAATTAGCATAGAGGAAATGAGGCATATATCATATTCTGAAAAAAAATTATGAAAAGTACTGATAGGCAAAATAAAAGTGAATAATGAAAAAATAAGTGAGAAATAAGAGTAAGAAAATAAACAAATTAGTAAACTGGAGCTGTGAGAAATTTTAACCAAAATCTTCAATGTTATTTGGGCACCAATGAAGACAAAAAATACTTTGAAGAACGAGAAGAAGAGATGAAACCTGTGCAGTCAGGCGAAAACTTCTAGATCCGATGCCTGATTAATCAAGATTACTTGATGGCCGTCTTCTTTTCGGCAACGCACAATGCCGGCAGAGAACCATACTCACTGATATATTACTCACTTTCTAAAATGTCCTTTAAAATATTACATAACGTCCTTATTACACTAACACAGAAAATATATCTTTTTTATTTCGCAAAATATCAGAAAAATTAAAAGTTAGTCGGGGGAGCGGTCAAAAAATACTATATAATATAATAATATATTTACTGCATTGTCTGCATTTGGACAATGGAATAGAGAGAGAAACACTTTATTTTCATAAAATATAAAATATAAAGGATTGCAGCCCAATTATATTGGGTTGCTATATACACAGCATACTCTTCTATCCTTAAGACAATATATGAACTTATATATAAATATACAGAAGTATTAGTTAATATTAGTAAAACAGAAATATATATATATACATTTTTATTATTTTATTTATCTTTATAATTTTTTTTTTTTTTTTTTTTTCCTTTTTACATAATATTATGTAATACAGTATTTATTTACCGTACCCTCGATTAACTTTTAATTTTTCAGATATTTTGCGAAATAAAATAGATATATTTTCGGTGTTATTGTAATAAGACGTTATGTAATATTTTAAATGAAATTTTAGAAAGTGAGTAATACACTAGGCAAATGTACATAAAAATATGAGTTGCATATTCTCCGATTTTATACATATTGTAGCTATTTATACGTCACAAATCAAATAATAAAACGGCAAAACCTCCCAAAACTGAAATTATATTCTGAAATTGTAATCTACGGCCATCCATCTCCATACCAGAAAAATGTCAATAAGATTCATTTATAAGTTTGATAAATCCATGAAAATAACAAAAAATGTGGTTCTAGTTAATAAGGCATTGGGAATTTGGAATTATGGCAGGAAGAGAATGGCAGGTGGGAGGAATCATCACAGTAGATTGTAATCCAAATTCATCGAAAATAATAATAATAAAAATAATTAAATGTTAGTTAAATGTTAGTTATACTGCTGACGTAATTGGTCAAAGGGTTTGATTAAAAGAGAAGAAAAGTAAATTCTATTTTGGTCATTTAGTCTCTTAAGAATAATGAAAATGAATCATAGAAGTGACATTTGTTTGGGAAAAAATGACAGTTCACAAATAATTAAATGACAAAGTTACATATTTTTTTATATGGATTTTTCTACAACTTAAGGAGTCATATTCCCAATTCCCAAAAGCCACTGCTCCCTGTCCATCCAATCTCCTTCACGAAGCCCGCTGGCTGCCATGCTTTCCTCCACGCCCTCTATCCATTTCTGCTTTGGCCTTCCACGCTTCCTTCTTTCAGGTGGCATATAGTATAAATTTTCTTTGGCCAGCGTTTCTCATCCGTCCGCAAAGTGGCCATACCATTTTAACCTTTTGGTCCCGATCAGGTGAAGAATGTTCTTTTGACATCAGACCTTGTCTCTAACTGCTGCGTTTGGGGTCCGCTTGATTTTAGATATGCCATAGCTTCTTCTCCAGAAATCCATTTCCATGGAAAGCAACCTATTTTCCGCCTTGATTGTAATTGTCCCCAAACTTCTGATGCGTAGGTGGCTACGCTTTCTACAATGGAATGGTAGATCTTCTTTTTAGTTTTCAGTCTTGTTTCTTTACTCCATAGGGTTGAATAAAGGACAAGTATAAGTAAACAAATGAAATTATTAAATTATAGATAAATAAACAAGAAAGCATTTTGTACAGGTAATATATTAGATGACATGGAATCCATAAAAATTAAAAAATATATAACCTTTCCATAGAGTCTCTATGGAAGAAAAAAAAGAAGCATTATAGATAGTAACTGTGAAATAACTAAAATAAGGCTGACAACACTAAAATACGGAAATTAAATTCTTACGTATTTGTTAGGATATTAGATGAATCCTATAAGGATATTAGAGGCACGACCCACAGGAAGGAGACCACGCGGACGCCCCAGAATCACATTCCAGGAGTATATTCAAAGGATTGGATGTAAAAGAGGCAAAACCCTTAAAATGAGATGAAGTGGCTAAGCAGGGACGGGGAAGAGTGGTTACGCTGGGTTGAGGCTCCTCGAAACTAACTAATGGCATAAGAGGAAGAAAAAGAAGAAGAAGAAGAAGTATTTATTAGGAAAATTGAGTAATGTAGAGATGGGAAAATAGTTGGAGTTTAAATGAAGTTGAAGATAAGGTTTTGCGTATGGGGGAGGATAGAGAATTGCAAAACAAGGTAGCATACATTATTTAATTCGAGAATGGTGAGGATGGTAGTGAAGGGGGAAACAAAAAATATGCACAAAGACAAGGTGGCAGGGAGACGTTATGGATGTTTGGTGGAAAACCCGATCACAGCAGGCCTACCAAGAAGAGATGCAGTTGATTAGGGGGCGGGGTGGCCGAATAGGCTAAAGCGTATGCACAACACCGCTAGTTGCCTGGCAACCGGATAAAAGAGATTTGAGATGATATAAAAAGTACGAGTTCGCGTCCCGGTGCCGGAGGGGATTTTAAATTCCCCGCCCTCACTCTCCGGCCCGGGAAAATCCCGTATAGCCTAAAAGGGGAGGTAGGGAAGAACAAAAAAAAAAAAAAAAAAAAAAAAAAAAAAAAAAAAAAAAAAAAAAAAAAAAAAAAGAAGAGATGCAGTAGCCTGCTTCCGCCTGGCCACTGGTCACTATCTACAAAGTCATTTCCACAAGATAGGCGTGGCTGAGGATCCTAGCTGTAAATTATGTGAACAAGCGGAAATGGATGCAGACCACCTAAACGAATGTCCTGCTTTGACGGATATTAGAAATAAAACATATGTAAATGATTATATAAAAAAATCAAACTTATACTGGGCAGCAAGATGTCGGATGGTCGAATGACCAATGACTATGGCATAGGAAAAACAAAACAAAAAAAAAAACATTATTTTTTAAACGAAACAGTTCTATGATGATGATAAGGTTTGAGGGCTGGGATTTCGTGTTTAAAGAATAGAAAAAGGGATAAGGAGTAAACAAATCAAGAAAATTAGTATTTTTTTTTTTTGGTTGAAAACATTCAGAAAAGGAATACAACTAGAACTGGATAGAGCCACATCAACTCAAAAAGACATACCTTGGAACTCCTCGACTGGAGGCACCTGTCGCTGGTGAGGACCTTGACGACCGGGCGGGGGCCGACGGTGCGGCTGAGGCCGTGGAGGGCGAGGGCCGCCTCGAGCTTGGCGGGCAGCGGGGCGGAGCCGAGGCGGCGCGCGATGGCGGGGACCAGCCAGGGCAGGAGCGGCTCCACGGCCCGCGGCGGCAGCTTGGGCAGGATCCTCCCGAGACTCCTGAGGCTGGCCGTCAGCAGCCTGGGCTCCCCCAGCCTCCAGGACAGGTACACCACCACCGCCCTCCACTCCTTCTGGCTCAGCCGCAGCTCCGGAAGGGTTTCCAACCCACGCTCCAGCGATCGCCAGTTCTCCTGCACAGTATAATAATATATTCATAAAATCTCCATTCAAGTTGTCATTAACTCCAATACATTGTAATATGATGTTATAAACAAAGGTCTTGATAATCAAATATTGTAACTTATTTTATTATTTGATATTCAATTATTACTATATTAGGGAAGAGTTAATGGTATTTTAGGTTTATTCTCTTCGTTTTTTATTCTTATGATGTTATTTATTTATTTGTCCTAAGTTTCGGGATCTTTGTCCTTCTTTAAGGACATTACACTATTAGAACATCAACGTTATTAACCGAAGAGAAGATTGGTTTGGGTGTCCATTAAAAAAAATGTAAAAATAAATAAATTATATTCATTTTTAAATTTATATATTGTCAGCCAATTTTACTTCAATTTTTAAAATTTTGTCAACTTAATGACATCATATCTAATTACGACGTTTCGGCTCGTTGAGCCATTTTCAAGTCTAAATTTTTTTTTTACAATTTACAATCATATTTAAATATTACATATTTCAACATCTAGAGATTCTTTATATATCCCTAAATACCAATCATATACCTGTCCTTTTCACTTATGTGCGAATTGCATGCGTCCACTCATAATTTCTTTTTTTTTTTTTTTTTTTCTTTTTTTTTTTATTAACGAAATTTACAACTGTAATTAATAATAAATACAACAAGTAAATATGAACAAGTAATATGGCATGTACAACATTAGGAGAAACTACCCATTGGTAGCACTCCAAATATATTTCTATATTAGAAGGTCCCGCGGCCATCTTCTTTTCAGACGCCTCGGAAGGTTATCAGGAATAGAAGAGGAAGTAAGGTTGGAAACGAGAGGGTTCGGATGGTTCAGAAGTTTATTATGAAAGGACAGGTATCTGGATTGAGCTAAATCGGAAACATATGGTACATTAAGGTCATTATGGATGATTTTATTTGTGGCAAAGTAGGGAGCATTAAGGATTTTACGAAGGATTTTGGATTGTAGGGATTGGATACGAGAGGAATTTGATGGTTTAGTAGAGCCCCAAAGCTCGATCCCGTAAGTCCAAATAGGCCTTATTATAGTAATATATATGAGTCTTTTGTAAATAGTTGGCAGTTTAGAGCGTTTGTCTAGTAAGTGCTGGAGTAGTCGGAAACGTCGGGCGGTTTCTAGTCGTTTCAGTCTGGTATGGGGGTTCCAAGTGAGTCGTTTGTCAAGGTGGAGTCCTAGGTATCGGATTTGGTCAACAGGGATAAGTGGGGTATTGTTAAAGGATACTGTAGGACATGAAGTCATAGGTTTACGACGAAGAGTAAAGGTAATTTGATGGGATTTATTGGAGTTTATTTTAATACTCCAGTTTTGACACCATTTTTCAAGACTTGTGATGTGCGATTGAAGAGTTTGGGATGCAATAGATGGATCGTTGTTGACTGATAGGATACAGGTGTCATCGACATATGTGGTGATGACAGTGTTGGAATGGGTTGGGATGTCAGCTGTATAAACTGTATAAAGGATAGGACCTAGGATACTACCTTGAGGAACACCAGCAAACTGAGAAAAAAGAGATGAAAAAGCATTGTTATTGTTGACTTTAAAGAATCTGTCAGTAAGGTAGGAACGGATAATGAGGAAGTATGTTGGTGGTAGGAATTTACGGAGTTTGTACATCAGTCCGGGATGCCAGACTCTATCAAACGCCTGTTCAACGTCGAGAAAGACTCCCGTGCAGTACATTCCGCGCTCCAATGCAGAGGAGACTACATCTACCACACGATGGCATTGCTGTATAGTGGAGTGGGATGTGCGGAATCCAAATTGGTGATCTGGGATAATTTGTTTAGAGTCTAGGATAGGATACAATCGTTTTAAGATGAGTTTTTCTAGGATTTCGCCCATAATTGGTAAGAGAGAAATAGGACGGTAAGAAGATGGGTGTTCTGGCGGCTTCGTGGGTTTAAGTATCATTTTGACAATGGATAGTTTCCAAGGGTCAGGGAAATATGTGGTTCGAAGTACAGCGTTATATATATAGGTGAGGAATAGTATGGCTTTTTTAGGAAGCAGTTTTAGGATCTGGGATGTGATTAGGTCATGGCCAGGAGCTTTGCGGGAAGGTAATCTATGAATGATATTGGATATTTCTGAAGGATGAAATGCTTAGGTGGAGGTGTCAGTTGGAGTGGGATATCCAATTCTGCTTCAATAAACTCAAGGTGTGGAGGATTAAGGATATCTGGGTGTGGATTAAATGTTTTGAAGAGGTGCTGAGCAAATATATGTGATTTTTCTTCGTCAGATCTGGACCAGGTTTGGGTTTCAGTAATAAGTGGGTGGTTAAAATCTTTAAATTTAAGGAGCTTTTTAGTGGTACCCATAATGATTTGTCAGTAGTAGTAAGTTTTTCTGACATGTTAAGTAAATTTTGAATTTTGTATTTTTTAATTTCAGCTTTTAGTTGGTTAGTTAATTTGTTGTAATATGTCTTATCTGATGGGTATCTGGTCCTGTGCCACTTCGATCTTGCTCTGCGTTTTTCCCTTAATAAGATACGAATATGCTGTGGCAAGTTTGTCTGTTGGGAGTTGTTAATTTTATTGATAGAAGTATTATCGTTTATTTTGTCACTTATAGATGTAGTAAGTACTTCTATGGCTGTGTCAATGTCATGTTTCATCTTAAGTGGAGTATTTAGGTCCAATTTATTTTCCAGGTCTTTCCGAAATTTGTCCCAGTTTACTCGTCCTGTAATCAGTGTAAGAGGGGACGTGGACTTGGGAGCGAAGGTTGGGTGTAATGAAAGCAGAACTGGAGAATGATCTGAGGAGAGATTATCCAGGGATTTGATTGTGACATGGGAAGAGGAAATCTGGGAGATGACAAATATGTCCAGGATATCAGGGCGTTTTCTGAGGGAAGTTGGCCAATAGGTAGGATTCATAGGAGAAAGGACAGAGTAACTATTGGAAGTTGAGACAGAAGATAGTATGTTACCACGGGAGTTGGATGCTCGACAACCCCATCGTTGGTGTTTAGGGTTATAGTCTCCTCCTGCAATAAAGCGCGGTCCGAAGGATTGAAATAAGGATTCCAGTAAGTTGTAGGTAAGAGTATGACCAGGAGGACAGTATACAGCTGAGAGTGTTAAATGGAAAGGACGGGTTGAAATGATTACTGAAGTTGCTTGAATAGCCTCAGTTGGAGTAGAAGAAATGAAAGAATGGGATAAGGATTTATGGATAAGGATGCAAGAACCGGCATGGGAAGTGTTGTCGGGGTGGTCAGATCTATAAGTGATGTAGTCACATATGTAGAAATATGAACGTTGTGTGAAGTGAGTTTCTGTCAGTAGAGCAATATCAATGTGGTAGTCATGAAGAAAAATGTCGAGTTCGTCTCGGTGGTTGTGTAGTCCATTAGCATTCCATAAAAGAACAGCTAGGGGCTTTGTACTCATCGTGAGAGATTAAAGGGAATTTCGGTAAGGATTCTTGTGAGGAAAGTAATAAGAGGTTTTATGGTATTTTGGAGGTCCAATAGGAAGGATGAAAGAATGGCAGTTATATCAGATGGATGTTGGTTGTGAAGTGAGTTTAGGGTAGGTTCTTGTGGCGGGTTAGGAGTGTTAATTAAGGGCGGCATCCGTCGTTGTATACGAGGAGGGTCTGGAATCAAAGGTGCTTGTGCGGTTTTTGTTTTCTGAACATTAGGTTGAGGTAGCTGAGGGTACTGTGGAGGTAATTTTACTCGTAGGGGTAGATGATGAGGGGGAATTTGCTGACGGGGAGGATGAGATTGAGGATTGGGAGTATGAGGTTTGGATTGGGAGGTCCGAGGCGCCTGACTTCGAGGTTCCTGCTTCTTGATAGTGGTTTGTGTGTAAGTTTTGCTGGAGTCCTGACGAGGATGATAGAAGTCAGTTGAAGTAGACGTGTAAAATTGGCTGATGATAAATAAACTTCAAAATAAATAGTATGCACCGAAGAAGAAGTTGAAAAATATTGTAAATTATATTTATTTTTATTTTCCCCGATGTTTCGGCCCAAAGTTCAGGGCCTTCATCAGGGCTAAGAAAAACAGATAACAATAGGTATGAGAAACTATTAACATTAAAAATAAAATAATGATATGCAAGTGAAAGGTATAGTCTAAAAAATGTAGGTAGAATAAACTTAAAGGAAATATAAAATAACGTTAACAAAGTTAGGGATAAAAAGTGACGGTAACAAAGTTAGGAAATCATGAATTACATATTAATGGTAACAGAAAACTATTAAATAAATAATAGTAACAAAACAGGGACTAATGAAATAAATATAATGAAATAAAATACCATGAGAAATGAAAAATGAAAATTTTTTTTTTTACTGAACATCCCAAACCAATCTTCCCTTCTATTATTCACTACAGTCAACCATCAATCCACAATTGCAACGTTAATAAAAGTTTTTCCTAGTATGTACAAACATTTGTTTAATGTGTGTATACAATTAATTTTTTATTTTACCTTCTCAATGTTATTCTTCTATGTTATGTCATCATCATATTCTTCCAATGCATGTTGGGAAACATTTGTCTTTATTTCCATATTTCATTTAAATAACTTAATGCATCAATTGTTCAATTTTCACTATCACTCTGTACAAATTGATCAATTGATATATAAAATTATTTAAACGAATTATGGAGAGGAAGACAAATGTTTCCTATCATGCATTGGACGAATATGATGATGTCATAACATTGAAGAATAACATTGTGAAGCTAAAATAAAAAATGAATTGTATATACACATTAAAGAAATGCATCTACATATTAGAAAAAATTGTAACAAGTGTGGATTGTTCTAACAGTATAAGAAATGTCTCTGAAGATGGACAAAGAGCTCGAAACGTAGGACAAATAAGTAACATATGTGGAAGAGAAACAATTTCATACAATTATACCTAAAATGTAATGTAATGTACAAATATTCTTGTATATATCGGATTGTAAATTTTATTTGATCGACTCATTTTTAATAAATTATAATGACAAGGTACATATACAAATTGTCATTATACTAGTAGGCCCGTGCGAAAAATTCGCACAGCATATTGTTATCAAATGCCAAATTAATAAGAAAATAAAATAATGCAACGTATCAAAAGATAAAGGAATCCAATTGTTACTTTATCCATAAATATAATCGACAAAGGGAACAAACTTAATTTAAATCTTCATTTTTGTTTGGAATGAACAAATTTACAAATTTCAATAAGCTGTATCTTTGCGAAAAATGGTCCGATTTAAATGATTTTTTTTCCTTTTGTAGACAATTTAGTAATGTTTTATATAATCATGGGAATAACCAAGAAAAAAGTGTGTAATTTTTTAAGTGGACGAAATGAGACAAGTATCCAGTGACAGTACTACAATTAATGTCAGGTTGTGTGGATGTGAACCCCATGCCTTGCGTTATCTCGAAAATAGTACGTTTTTGGGCTTAAAAACGCACGATCCGATAGTTCCGGAGGAACTATCCAGGTCTTGCTGTACGCATCAAAATCTTCAAGGTCCAATTTGTACCGCATCGATCTACAGACCTACCACCGTTCCAGTATTGAAGCCTAGCAAAATGTTTGTATCGACTTTATTTATTTTAGAAAGAAAAACAAAAGCGGAGAATACGATTCGCTAACCCTCCGTGAAATTCTGAATCCAACGGTACCCCATTCATGGTATTTGAGCATGACAGGAGCTTATATTTGGTACAAAACCGATTTCGAGCCTTACTGTAATAATATATGTACGGATAAAAACAGTTAAAAAAAGAGGATTCCTTAATTATGTTAAAGTGTTTATTGTTTATTGCCTACAGAAGAGAATGTTCTAAAGGTGGGTAGTGTTTCTCCGAAACGTCTACGTTGAATTATAAATAATTAAATAAATGTGGTAGTAATGGACGCTATTTGAAATGCCAAATGATCTTAGTCCCGATAAGGGTTATTGCTAAGTTCTTAGGAAGCATCTAGATAACCAGTCCTTTACGCTATTGGAATTTAAAATAAATTACATTATCAATAAGCCTTTATTGTTTAACTAGGACTATGATTATTGTCATTTGTATGTATATATAAATATATATAATGCATTGTTTTTTTTTGGTTGGCGCTAAAGTTCTCATAGATCTATATTTCTTTTCCTGTAATGAACCGTCCAAGAACTGAACCTTTTGATGGCTACTGACATCCTTGAAAAGCACTTCGCCATTCCCGATTAAATAAAGAACACACACGGTCATCCATCTAAGTATTTACTCCGCTCGACGATGCTAAACTTTGATTACTTAATGCAAACGCCTTAGCATGCTCACCAATCCCGGCCCCTATAATAGTTGTATATTGCGTCATAAAGGCCAACATATATAACATCAGATTATGCTTTGAGAAAATTAGTCCACGCCCCCCGCAAAGACGGTTGAACTACTTAAGTAGGTCAACCGCTATTATTTTCTTAATCGTGTCATTAATATCGCCGTAGTCTAGCCGGTATTATGCTGAAGTTGCACGTAGATAATGTATACGAAAGAGAGATACGCAGAATAGACCATTATGAGATTAATTAGCAACGATTTCTTTAATTAGCCGGTGACCGTGGTTGCACAAACATCACAAAACAAGCGTCCTGACTTTGTGTAGAGCATTCGTGCTTGGATCAATAAAACTACTCGTTGAAGCTGGTGTACATCCTTGAGGGGGCTTACGGTCGCTATCTTTAGATCTTTGTAATACATCATCTTTTTCGAATCCATATTCTTTCCATCCATAACTACATGGACAAGTGACATTTTTTTTTATATGAACTTGAAGTTAATTAATGCAAAAAATCAAACACAATGGAATGGATGATACATCGTAGGAATGGCTTGACGTTTCATTAACTCTCAGTCAAATCGTTCAAATATAATAATAAAAGAACAAAAGAAAGAAATTATCGTTTGCCTTATAAAGTAACAATGGAAGCCAATTACAATATCGTTAATATACCCTTGTTAAATTATTGAGGAAAGATAGATGGGCTTGAATAAATAAGATTGGTTTTCAATGAAATGTTTAAGATTATTATTGTTTGCTCGGGAACAGTCAGTACTAGAAAAAGTTCCAATTTTCAGCGCAGAGCTGAACGTTGGCATTACAAATCCACCAAACCGTTACAAATCTCAGCTTTTGAATCACCAACTGCTCAGTGTTTCTATTATATTTAGATCGATGTATCCACTGGATGTAAACTCCTTGTTACCTCTTAATTTATTTATATTCATTTTATTTTCTATCTGTTTATTTATGTCTTGAAATTCAGTAATGCGGTAGGTGGTTGTTTTTTTATATACTTTTTTTGTTTTATTACGATTTTGGAGCGTTAACCTTCCGCTGGAATCCATCACGTCATTTTTAAACTCAGCATTAATTGCTGTTGGATTCAATCATTTGAGATTATAATCGTGAAAAAAAGTAATCGATTTCATGTTTATCTATTTATATATATATTAATCTCAGGCAATAACTATCATATGTATAAATAGAGTCGGATGGATATCATGTATGAAAAATGGTAAAAATTTATTAATTTCTTAATGGTATACAGTTGACTGTTAAAATTATAATTATAATTACGAAAAAAAAGCATGGAGGTATCTATGATGAGTCATGGTCTACGAAAAGAATGAAGACCTTAGATAGGACATTATGGAAAGAAGCCATCCAAGGTTTCCACCAAAAAGCCATCCAACCCACTATTAGTAGAAACTCCTATTAAAAAAAAAAATAAATAAAAATAAAAATGAAAAAAAAGTCAGGATATGCAGTAATTTATGTTGATCATTAAGTTTGCCGACGTTTCTGCCCAAACATGTGGGTCACCCTTACACAAATTAAAAATATTAGTTTCTAATTAAAAAAAATTCACCTGAATTTTTCTTAGCCCTATTGTTTTTTTGGCTTACTTCATATTTATGTATTTTCAACTTTTATATACTTATTTTTTAATTTATGTATTACCTATATTTATATCTCATTTTTCTGTTGTATTTTTGTTTTAATCCCTGATGAATCACATGCTTGGATCAAAATGTCAGCGAACTTAATAAAAAATATAAAAGACTGAATATCTCGTCTATTTCTTATACGCATTAATTTCTGTTTCGGTACCACCTCAAAAACTAAATCATAATATGTCTTTCGTTTTAATATAATCGGAAATAACAGTAATCCATAATTAACCATATTTAGCCATTTAATTTGTATATATTTAAAGGTAATTAATTTAAATGCATACTTAAAAAAATTAGCTTTTTAAATTTTTAAAAATATTACATACGACAAGATAATTTAATAAAATTAAAAGATATTATTAATTTATAAGAAAGCAATAATTAGCTGTATATCTAGTATTAATAACCATAGCGTGATGAACAGTTCTATTATTAGACTCAGATAATATCTTGTTGAAAGATAAAATCGTCAATTACAATAATTTTTTATAGCTCTAACTAAGTACTCTTCCATATTAGAAGGGACTAACAGTGGAGCTCACCCTACTTCCGCGTACTGGTTCACTGATTACATATCAATACTCCAAATACTATCATTGGTTGGGCTTGTCACGTGACCAGTCCCCCCCCTCTTCCTGTTTAGTTTATTACAGCTTATTAAAAACTAAATTAGGGAATAAACCATTTAGTAAACGTCTTATCAGATTAGTATGTCATGACAATGACTTGGAGAAACTACAAGTCGGGACCACTCCAATTATTGTCACATTATTATTGGATTATTTAAAATCAATATGGAAGTGAGGCAAGAAAATAATGTTTTAGTTCTTTTCATCTAACTTTTTACTCATATTTATTTAATTTTGTATAAATTGTACATCTTACAATTACGACATGGTTTTTTTAAAATGAGTCATCAATGACTCACTAACTTTATGTCTCTTATATTAATTATATGGCTGGTACAAACTATGGTAAATTCGACTAAACAACGATAAACCAAAATATATAGAATTTACTAATATAGAAATACCTGTCCTCAAATTTACGGGATCATTTGCGAATTTAAGAAGAAGGATTTTCGAGCTGAAGTCCCCAAGATAGAAAAATATTTTTGTGTTTTCATTGGTTCATATTTGTTTCTATAAAACAATGAGTGATTTGAGTCATAAATAATCACAATGTATTCATATAAAAAAAATAAATAAAACTCATGTACTTGAGCTACGAAGTATAAGCACGTGCCAAGTAAAATATAATAAATTTGCCTCTAAAAGCATTTTTGTTACTGTAATTATCGTTATTAAAATATTAAAAAAAAATAGTTACCCCTAAAATTAAACCTAATCCGCTACTGGATGGGGCTCGCATGTTAGAATGAAAGAGAAATTCTCAATAAATCACTCAAAGTACTTTTCCTCTTTTTTTCCCCAAATGTTTATTACTGAGAAACTACCGTAAATATTATATATACACATACTCAAACCTATATGGACATACATCTCATAGACAGATAAACGGTATAGCAAAAAAGAATCTCAGAAAAAATTTTCCAGTAAAAAATATTACGACTTACTACTAAAGCACCTTTAGACCTAGAGACCTTTAGGGCCTAAAAGGGCGTAGTATTTTAAGCAAATATTTAACCTTACAGGCTGACAGTACTACTTTTAGGTATTGCGAAAATACTCGCCTATCTGCTCAGACAGGTCGATTTAAGGTTTTAGGGGCATTTGAACCAAACAAGTTTTTCTTTCATCTTGATTATATGGCTTTAATACTATTTCCAAATACTCTAAAATAATATAAAATTCATTAAAAAAATATATAGTAGACTACTCCATGGTAATAATTGCTATGGTAAGATTATAATTTTTTTATTTTATTTTATTTATTTAATGAAATTTACAACTGTATAAACAATACAACTAGTAAAAATGCACACATTGGAAATAATGGCATGAACAGACTTGAAGAGATACTGCCCAGTGGTAGCACTCCCTATTTAATTCTAGGTGAGAAGATCACGAGGCCATCTTCTTTTCATACACCTAGGGGGATTATCAAAAATCGAGGAAGAAGCAAGGCTGGAAACAAGTGGATTTGGATGGGACCGGAGTTTATCATGAAAGGATAGGTATCTGGCACGGGCTAAATCAGCGACATATGGGACATTAAGATCTTTATGAATGGTTTTATTTGTGACAAAATAGGGGACATTTAGGATTTTACGAAGGATTTTAGATTGTAAGGATTGGATACGATAGGAATTCGATGGTTTGGTAGAGCTCCAAAGTTCAACTCCGTATGTATAGGTCTTATTAAAGTTAAGTAGATGAGTATTATAAATTTAGTTTTTATTCTGTTTCACTATTTATCACATTTACTTTGGCTTTCATTCATTTTGGTAAAAACGGCTTTCCTGAAAATTATTTAAATTACTTATAATTTCTTTTTGTTTTATAAAAATGATAATTTTATTTTTAAATAAACCTTTATTTGGTCAGACTTTATTTCATAAAAAAAAAATATGTTTTTTTGTTAACCCAGTCTCAGGCACATTTTCGATTATTCGTCTTAAAATATTTTATTAATTAAATGTAATGATTAAATATTTTAGTAAAAATAATAGGAATTTTGGACGATTCTAAGCGATAGCACTCGATCATCGGTTCCAATGATGCCCGAAAATAAAAATAAAAATATTAGGAGTACGGCGCAAGGTTACTACAGTACCCGCATCACACAACCACCTTTTGGTTTAATCTCACCTAAAAAAATATATTATAATGTTAAATAATCTTAATTATATCAAATAAATAAAATTATCATTTGGAGAAAAAATCATTTGTAAAATAAATTTATAATTACCAAAGAAATAGTAAATTAATACTTATATAATTACTCAGTGTTTATTAAAAGACATATTGTCGTTTTTAGAAAGTTTTTCATTATTTTTTAACTTTCACTTACCTATTTATGATATATATTTAATATATTATTTACGAATAATTTCAAATCCATGATATCAACGAGAATACACGTTTTTAGGTCTCTCCAGTTCAAATAACCAAGTAATAGTAAATTAATTATTTTGTATTCATTGAAAGGATAAATACATTGTTCTTTATAGAATATATTTTACTATCACTTATTTATTTATGATATATGATATTTTCAAAAAAATATTAATCCAAGTTTCCAACAGAAATTAAAATTTTAAGGACAACTGAGTTCTAATAACTTATAAACAGTAAATTAATCTGTATATAATTATACTGTCTTTATTACAAGAAGGGACATATTGACCTTTACAAAAAAGTTTTCTTTCTATTGCCTTTTTTTACTTTGACATATTTATTTATGATATATGTTACTTTAAAAAAAAAATCTGAATCCGTGTTTTCAATATTAATACAAGTTTTGAGGTAACCTGAGCCTAATTAACAAGTCTTGCAAAAAAAAACAAAAATCTATGTGTTTATGTGTATGTGAACAGTCTATTTCAATATAGCTAAAGTTGTACGCAACTGAAATTACGTATTTACGATTGCTATATACCCGGATGTAAAAGCAACGTTTATTCATAATCAACTTTAAATAGAATCAGCGGTGAGTAGAATGACTTGGAAGAGGAGACAAGGAAAGGTGTTTGTAAAAAGCCAGTAGTATGGTACATGGATTAGAATAGATTAAGTAAATAAAAAAGAATCATAGAAGTCATTTTCGATCGATATTATAGCGATTGTAGGTCATGGTTCCATTGTTCCACTTGGAAGAGTTTCTTATAAATTATAGAGAAGTATTGTCCCTTATTCGTTCAAGGGTATCAGGAATAATTCCAGCTCAATGTAACGATTCGAAAACCGTTAAATTGCAATCGTGGCACAATTCTTTCGTTAAGAACGAGGCTGATATTTTTAGCAAGTATGTCTGATTTAAGCAGAATTTATTTATACAAAAACGGAAATTATGTTATTGAATTTTTTCAATCCGATATTGGAACCATACGCACGTGGTGAAAAAAGTGGAGTGCAAAACTCTTAACCTATTTCAAAACCTTAATTATTTGATTAAAAAATGATACTTCTTTGATTTAAGATTATGTAAAGTAACCATGATATGAATTTGTTTGTCTGAAAATTTGGCTAACGAATACTTTTTGTTTGTTAAACATATAGCAAAGAAATAAGGTGCACCTTTTGTTTTCAATCTGAGATATCAGCTGTTTTTCTCTCCTTTTTTTTTTTTTTTTTTTTTTTTTAGGTTTAATGTTTTATTCACACCTGTCATAATGCTAATGACAACCAGTGAATGTGAGATCGATTGATTAATAGAATTGTCATGAAAGGCATGAGGAGGATTAGTTCCCTGCGGCACCTCACTCGGCGTGATATCTACATTAGGCGAGGAGGTCCCTCATCCAGCTCCTTCCTTTTGTTAATTTTAAAATTATTTCATACTGTATATTTAAATATTTTATCCTGCTATTTTTTTTTTATACTGGATTACTTGTATATTGATAAATATTACAATCTGTCTCAATAAAGCACATTTATAATAGAATTCGGAGAGCATATTCACACCATATTTACAAAATAAAAAATAAATAAGGTAATTTCAAAATAATATACAGCGGACTGAGAACAGAATAAAATATCATAATGAAGGAAGGAAATATAAATAATAGTATTGATAAAATAAAAATAAACATCTTTGACGATCCAGCTATTAAGAATGATAATTGTTTGGAATAAACAAAACTAAAAATATTTGAGGGGAAGTAATTTTGTAAATTTGGCATTTAAACACTCTTAGACTAATTCAGTGAAAATAATACCTTGCTGATATTAAAAAAAAAAACATTTAATTGTGCATTGTTATGAAAAGTTTATTGAATTATTCAACGTTATAATATAATATATTTTTTCAAGTGTGATTAAACCTAAGGGTGGTTGTGTATTGCTGGTACTGTAGTTACCCAGCGCCGTCCACCGATTTTTTTATTTTATTGTCGGGCGTCGTTGGAACTGATGATCGGGTGACACCTTTTGTAATCTTCCAAAATTCCTTTATTATATTTTTAATATAATGAAATGTGAGAGTTGTGTGGTATTTTTTAAAATTTTAATCGTTTATTGATTGAATGTAATAATTAAATAAAAAAATCTATAACTATGAATAACCAATATAATGTATTTTATCATAAAATATTTAAATTATATATGAATTTAACTAAAGGGACAATAAAATTGAAACTATATAAAAGAAATTAATTTGCATACGTTTTGACTGAAATAAATTACAAATTGTAAATAATTTGTTCGATTGAATGACTCTTGTTTGACTCATTCATCTTTCCATGGGATTTCGAGACCCAATTTGTGAATATAAATCGCTTAAATTATCGAATAGGGCTAAGGAAAAAGTTGATTCCTTTTTCATTTTAACTTTCTTAAGTTAGTCCGTGGTACAGACCACTAGCGAATTTTTGGGGGGGAGGCTTCAGCCCGAAAATTTTTTTTTTCATATACATATAACGATAATTAATTTGAAAAAAAGAAAGAAATTAACTACCTATATGAAATGGTGTTTAAGTGGTTCTTGAAGTCCTATTAAATGTAATTAAACGAACAAGAATACTTTAAAAGATAGTTTTAAATATTTTTTTCTGTAAAAATGGATTATATTTTACCATTTTGTGGGGGAGGGAAGCTTTAGCCCGAAAGCCTCCCCCTTAGATCCGCCTGTGGCACAGACCCCTTTTAATCAAATTATTAACATCCGGCTGAAACTTCGTAAATAGTTTCATCTCATCGTAACCTACAAATATTTTATTTACGAAAATTCTCGGAATTGGGGTGTTTTCAATCTGGAGGTCGGCCAAGTTTGTCTATTTAATTAGGCACTACGAACTTGTAAATACCCATTTGCTTTCCTCTTGAATCGTAATATAACTTGTGAACACAGTAAAAAAAAAAAAAGGTAGCCTTCAAAAACATTGTGCCGTTTGGCGAGACCTATATCCCCTAATTGTGAAAATAACAAGGTCATATAGGCGAAACGGCCCAATACTTTTGTAGGTCACATTTTTTCTCGATTTTGAGATCAAATTATCTTACGATCCAAGTAGAAAGCAAATTTTTATTTACGAGTTTTTACTACCTAATTAAATAGACAAACTTGGCCGATCTCCAGATTGAAAACGCCCCAATTCCGAGAATTTTCGTAAATAAAATATTTGTGGGTTACGATGAGATGAAACTATTTATCAAGTTTCAGCCGAAATTTAATAATTTGATTAAAAGGGGTCTGTACCACGGACTAAGTCTTTTTCCAACAATTTGTATTTTTTTTTTTTGCATAAAGAAAACTACTTAATAAAACTATAACATAAAACATACAACATAGCATACTAATTGAGAACAAAATTTTACTTTTTGTTTTCTTGGAGTAGTTATCCACGAAGTAGAAGGTTTTTTTAATAGTTAAATCTTAGACTAGATTGATCCTTGAATTTCAATGGTTCCTTTTGCATATCTATTTAGTTCTAATGAACATTCATCCGTTTTCTAACTTAAAACAATTTGATGTTTCATATCGGCTCGAAGGTTTTTCTACCTTGAATTTGACCCTGAGGAATGATTTGAGCTGAAATTTTAGGAAAAGAAGTTATGACTCCATTCACGCAATAAGAAGCCTTATCATGCAAGAATGAAATCAGTTCAGTAGTTAATGGGAACGAGTAGTCTTCGGAGACGAAGGACGACAGTAATAACAAAAGTAAAATGACATCATTTTATTGGTCACTTCTTAGATCCAGAGCACGATAAAACTAGAAAACATTTTTTAAGTGAAAACTTCTTCAGGTGCGTTTTGAACTTTTTTTACGGAGAGTGAATTAGATTAAACCATCATATCTCCGATGTGTTACACTCGACCAAAGTCAGCTGGAGTCGATTACTTGAAGTTTTTTTGGCTACTTTTCACTTTTTAATTAAGCCAAGGCAAATAACTCACATCGTAATAGGCAACATTCAAATTTTATTGGACAACATTCTACTTTTTTGTAGTGGACTGTATTTTAATGGATTGGTAGGTTATACAGATTGTACAAAAACAGCTTACCATAGTTATGTCGGCACAAAAAATTTCTTGGTTACCTTGGTTTTAGATCTTCTGATCTGCCCACACCACTCGCCGTAACGCGGGAAATTCAAACCATTTTCGCACAAACAATCTCAAAAACAAAAAGTCCGGATCTGTATATTGTTAGCAAGGAAAATGTTCATAATTTCATCCTATTTGTAATGAGCTATTATTCAAAATTTTATCTTAATGCAACGTCGTGTTAGAGAGGCGAAAAACAAAAAAATAGTGTCGAAATCAAAATGCAAACGATTTTCATTGAAGATATAGATTAAAATATCTCAGAAACTAAAAATCGAACCTGCATACAGTAAGCAAGGAAATTATTCAGCATTTCATCCTATTAATAATAAGCTATTGTTTATAATTTATGTTTTATATTATTAATCTCGCCTTCTTGATGTTTTCACTTTTGAAGTGAAAGAAAGAACCTTAGTTTTTTTCTTTACTGACTACAATGATACCATAATCTAAATAAATATAAGTTTTGGGTAGTGAGGGTCCTATTTTCGGTAGGAACTTTTTTTTGTAGGGCATTTATATTGGAAATTATATAAATCTAGACTATATTCCATATTACGGGAATACGGTAATTGACTTAAGATTCCAACAAATAAACCCGCTTCCACAAGCTCTCCAGTAACATCCTATGGAGCTCAGAGAAACGCTAGAATATTTCTTGAGTTTTATTCGTATATATAAGCTATAAATATCTTTCCATATTTTAAAAATGGTATATGGTAATGCGTAATATGCTACACAGGCGGATCTACGGAGAGAGTGGAGGGGGTGCTTTCGGGCTGAAAACCCTCCCAAAAAAATGGTAAAATATAACCATATCTTATGAAAAAAACATTAAAAAATAACATCTAGAAGTATTATTATTCGTGTAATTACATTTAATAGAACTTCAAGAATCACTTAAACACCATTTCGTATAGGTAGTTAGTTTTTTTTCTTTTTCTTCTAAAGTAATTATCTTTATATTAAAAAAAAAAAAAATAGGGCTGTTCCCCCAAAATGAAATCCTGGGTCCGCTGTTGATATGCTATAAATAGTTCTGATCCCAAATAATTGAATAAAATAGTTTAAATAGTAACGAATAAGGTATAACTTTTAATGACAAGTGGATTAAAGAATAAAGATGATTACTGAAAGAAAAATGATTTCTCCGTGTTAGGAAGAGCGTTGAAAATATTAGAAAAAAAGAATAAGTAAGGATTGGTGCATATTCCTTTCTATACTTTAAGATTTTGAGTACTCATGGCTCGCGAATCTCCAGACCTACGGATGTCTGCTAATTGTGAAACACCTTCTAACAGAATGCAAATGAAATGAAAACGAATGATTACTCTTTGATATCCCTCAAAATATTTATTCCGCTTTACAGGAAAATGTACAGATGACTGAGAAACTTTTTGACTTTTTAAGACCGACAGAGATATACGCCAAAATTTAAAATTTAACCATTGGCAATTTAACGCAAGACAATAAATGGTCCAGGTGGTTGACGCCTTTATAACAAAAATAAATAAATAAAGATCTTACACAGATCTTATCTTTTTTGGTCTTTATATTTCCATCCACATCTGTCATGAGTTTTACAATAAGCAGATGTGCTGTACTAATGAGAAAAAAATGACATTTTAGGCATGAACAAAAAATAGTGCCCAGCAGCACTTCTTCCTGGTCTTGATTTATTTCCTTAATTCAGGAAAGGAGATTTCTCATCCAGCTCCTCTTTAGTCGTCTTCTGATGGGCATGTCAGCTGTGGCCATGTCGTTAATAAGTCCATTGTGATGTCCGTGTAGTTTAAGATGAAATCTGGAGTAGAGATCACGTATGTGTTGGTCGATAGTTGGTTGTCGTAAGTCGTTAAGTAAAGTTTTGTTGTTTACGTACCAAGGAGCCCCTGTTATAAGTCGTAAAATTTTGGATTGAAATGTCTGGAGTTTTTGTAAGTGCGTCTTATTTGCAGAACCATAAATTTGTGAGGCGTATGTCCATATGGGTTTGGGTAGGTTGGCATGTTAAATCCAGAATTGAACATTTTTAGAAAAGAGGTAATGACAAACATGAGTTGATAAAATCTGAATGAAGATAAAAAGAATAAAATAAAAAGAATTTGTATAAAGTAGCAAAATTATACCTTCAATTTTAACGATGATTAGTAAATAACAAAATTTTCAAAAAAGGAATAGATGTTCTGTTGAACAAATTAAATTTTAACTGAACATAATGCCATTGATTAAAATTTAGTAGAAACAAATAGAGAAAATAATCTGAATACAGAGAGTAGTGGAAGAACAAAAGAAATATACATGTATATTTTTATAAAAATATATTGTTTTGGTATTTTCTTTATGGGGTTGGGTTCACATCGTAATCGATCTCCATGGGCTACTAATGGACATACAATACATCGAACTTTAATCGGAATTAGGCCATTATTCCATTTTTCAATGATGACTGTATTCTGAAATGATGATTCGAGTCTCATTTTATCGAATTGAGTTCCTTAAAGGATTGATTAGTCCATTCGCCCTTCAAGCGCTAATCCTACTTCTAATACTAATACGATTCTCTTCAGTTAATGTCTTCTAACTATTTTTTTATAATGCGGAGTTTTTTGATAAAAAAATATTTCTTCATTTACCACTAGTTGTTTTTCAAACATTAAATATTATAGGAAAATATCGACTTATTCCTTGTCATTTTTGTTAAAGAACCAATGAATCAAATTAAAATTATTTTATTCTTTGTAAACAACAATTAATCAATTATTATTCATTATATATTAAAATAAAAATTTGTATGAATATAATTACTTCTTCTAATTTATTAATTTATTTTGGTTTTTCTGTTGCCTCTATCCTTCAGGATCATTGGCAACACCTTCAAGTTTATTTCTATACAGTTTTGCCGCTTTTATGAATGCTAATGTTAACAGCTTCTTCGTTATCTTTTAAATTTTCTGATAGGTTTGGTGTCATGTCCAAATTTTTCCCGATACTTTTCATTGTAGTCTTGTAAAATGTGTTTTACAGTTTACTCTTCTTTGAATAGTTTCATAAGCGTTGTCAATCTAAGCGAGCGATCTAACTGCATCCTCAAATGCTTGAAGCTGTCAACAAATGGAATCTCAACACCACCCACCCGTAGTTTTGAGTTGAGTGTGCATCCACTTAGTTTGCAGAAGTGCATGGCTTTGGTTTTGCTAGCAGGTAGTCTAAAACCACTCTAGATTGACCATTTTCCTATGCGATAAAGTGTTTCTTGCATCTTCCAATTTAAAAATTCTATTGATTTGCTGCGATTGAGCATCAGTATCTCATCTGCATACAAAATGGTCCACCTGATACAAGGTGAAAAATACTAGACCCATGCCCAATTATCATACAATTCAAGTCAACAGAAAATGGGTATCATGAGTTTTTAGCACGTCATTAAATTAATTATTATACCAGAAAACGATCCATTTCTGGGAATTTTCGTAAATATAAAAGTTTTTGGTTATGATGAAATTAAATCACTCGCGAAGTTTTAGATAATTGTTAGATACCGTGTCTGTACCGTGTTTCATGGCAACCTACGGTTACAGTTATTTGTGTAACAGGTAATTTTGAACACTAGCGGATCCAGGAATTAATTTGGAGGGTGGGGCTTCAACCCAAAAGATTTTTCTTTCATGTATATAACTATAATTAATTTGACAAAAAAATAAAGAAACTAACTACCTATATGACATGATGATTCTTGAAGTTCTATTAAATGTATTTACACAAACAATAATACTTTAAGAGATAGTTTTTAATACATTTTTAAACATTTATAATTTATAAAACAAGGCTATATTTTACGATTTGGGGGGAGGGGAGGAGAGAAGGCTTCAGCCCGAAAGCTCCACCACCGTAGATCCACCTGTGATTGTGAATATTGCTTTCTTTCGTTCTCGCATAACGTACTTGTTTCGTAATTCCATAATAGAATTGAGAATGTCTAAGAAAATAGCTTGAAAAGTCCAAGGATAGGCTTTCTGTCGTATCGTGCCACGGATAGTCTCACGTTTTGGACCAAGTCTTCCATGGATAATTTTTGGACCTATTTTTGGATATTCTCACGAGCACGGTCATCCTCTGCCATCTAGACGTCGGAGTAGAGAGATTGATGCCCAACTTGTTTTGCACCGTCAGTAAACCGAAATTATAATAGCCTGTATCTGGCCATATATTATTATTATATGTATCTGGACTGGACTTCGGTTAAGTTATTCTTTTTAATTTTAATTATTGGGACCACAGTATATAATGGTAAAATGTGCCACGAGCGGGATCATTTTAATCTGCTTATCTCACCTGAGCAAACAAAGATTACGGGTACACGTTTTTATGCTCCAACAGGGGTTTGATATGGCTGAAGTTGTTGATATATTTCCGATATTCTCATATATGTAAATTTACGTATAGTGTGCAAATAAACTTCTGAAAAAAGTACCGCGCGATTTTATGTTTTTGAAAAATTATTGTTTAATTTTCGTACTTATTGGCAAAATGATGGGGAGAGAGGTAGCTCAGTTGGTAAACACTGACTTCCAAAGCTCAAGATGAGTCAGCATCTGGTTGGTGACAAAATTTTCAACAGACGTGGATTGACCCTGAGACCGGAAGACCTTCCTGAGGTACACCCAACAGTGGGTAATCTTGATTAAATAATTAATTAAGCGAAAAAACGTGGCGGTTGAGCGTGACGCCGACCCGATCTCCTCCCTGCACAACACTTGGCCTTGAAACAGTACTTCACTACCAAGTACTGAAACCAAGACCCTTCAGAGTTGTAGTGGTAAAGGTTTTTTTTTTTTTTTTTTTTTTCAAAACACGAAAAACGATTTTATTACATTCTGTCAAAATTTAGAACATTTGTAATAATTATAACAGAGTCCATCATACAAAAATAACAATATGTGTATATTTAAAACTTTTTAAAATATATTTATATGATGGATTAATCACCGGTTTTTTATACTCCTATATATACATATTCTGTTTATAATTAAGTAAAGATTAAATGAACATTTTGCTTTGTTTGTGGTGTAAGTGTCTTATATTATATTTTATTTTTTTAAATATTATATATTCCTTTTTTTAAATATTTATTGTTACATTAACTATTATTGTTATCCTGGTCATAACCGCGAATAACAAGGATATGATAGAAAATTAGGGATTCAATGAGATATATTGAAGAGAAGCTATTCACTTGACAGGATACACAGAATTATTATCGTGGCTGGCAACTTTAAGTTTTGCAAACAGATGCTATAGAAGCCTGAAAGACCATTACATCACAATGGGGCTGACACAATAGAGGGTAAGGGAGATCCGCTTACATTAGCAAGCTGTGGGTCTATGATGGGAGATGGATTGCTGATGTCGGTTTGGTGCTAAGGGATTCAACGAATTTAAGTTCGGAAGCAACACGAGAATGTAAATGAAGCGACCTGGATATTGCTATGCGCTTCACGAAACCACTGTTTGTCTAAAGGAATGGATTTTTCTTATCTTTCATTACAGCTAGCGTTGCTTATTTAAAAGGTAATTTCATGTCAACAATATGGGCCAGGCTACTAAACTACGGTTGTTGCCATCGGAGCAGTTGTAAAAAGAAAAACTTTTTCCGCCAATAAAAATGTACATCCAGTAGTCTGCAAATGAGAAGGGGGTTAAATACCAGCAAGGATGGCTACAGTCAGTGGGTTCCCGATTCCAAACAAATGTTTTTCTGTGATACTCCATAGAAAAAAAATTGATCACATGGCTTTAGGAGCCAAGAAAAAAAAAATATATATAATTTCGAACAAAACTTATGTTACTTATTTTTGCCTGGATATTTAGTTTATTGCGTCTTTTAATGATAACTAACAAATGATAACTATCTAATATAAAAAATTGCGATTTTCAATCAGAAACGAGGCACACAGTGGCAAAGTCTCGGACCCGAATTATATTTGCAAAGTACAGAATCAGCAATGGCAATGTATTAAAATTGTGGTTTGTTAATTGATGTTTTATAGCTAAGTATTGAATACGATTTTTACGATTCTGCAATTAAAATTGTTGACATATTTTTTTTTTTATTACACTAATTCAAAGTATAGGCAGTGGCCTCGAGATCTTTTGTAAATACGTCATTGGAGTTCTGGCAATGGCGAGCTTCTCCACTCAAATCATGAGCTTGTGTGAGCTTTAGCGCCCTTTCTCAGTCTCTACTGAATCCCCATCTCAGTGATGCGGCTGAGAGAGAAGCGTTGGGATCTCTTAGAGTCTTGCCTTATCTTCCACACGTGGGGGAAAGGGCCCGACTTGGAGCTCCCTCGGCTGACCGTAAATATTGTAAATAAGCATCAATGTTTGTTTTTTATTTATTCATTTTTTTTAAATTTTGTTGTATCATATTTTATTTCATCTGTTTTACTAAGCTTTCTCTTTCTTATTTTTGTTATAATTTCTATTATTTTTGTAATTGAATATATTGTATGAATGAGTTTCTTGTATCTCAAATACTCAATGCCCTTGATTTAGGCAAAATGTATTTTTTCTCGATAAAAAAAAAAAATCAATCAATCAATCATTGAATTAGTCACCTTCATTACTTTGATCTGTTTGTGTCTGCAGAGAAGAGATGTTATTCAATGCAAAACATCGATATGTCATTTCCGATTGTTTAAGTTGATTTTATTTTTCAGTTTTATAATACAATTTTGTAGCAAACTCATGAATCTGGAATATTCCTTATTTTCCATTGACAATTATTTAACTGAGTTGTCTTAAATTAGCGAAAAAAACATATTAACCAGTTTGTATTGTAAAAAGTGAAGAATTTATATTTCAAACTATGAATGCAATTTAACGAAATTGTATTTAATTAATTGTAATTAAATATTTTTAAACAGCGAATAAAAAATCTACAAACATTCATAAAAGCATATATTAGTGTGGAAATTAAAACATTCTTATTGTTTTGCCTGAATTAATAATGATATTACAAGTGTTTTTTTTTCGTTTCCTGAAAAGATTTGAGATTTGAAGATTCGATAGTTAGCATTCGTATCGACGATGTATCAATCGATTTATTTTTCTGTACAGAAATAGAAAAAAACATTGGCTATTGTATTAAATGAGTTACAATGTGTATGTGTCGGCCAAGTCAATTATTTTCAAGAAAAAATAAGTTGGATTTGTTTTTGTAAGAGTTCCATTAAACTCTTAAATACGAATTTTCGTAGAAATCACAAATTGCAAAATTTTATACTTGACTTTCTAACAGGATTTTTTTTTCCTGGACGATTACTAAAGCATTTATAACTCAGAGTTTTATCCAAATTCAACATTAGTAAAATCGTAGGAAAACTGAATTACAGCTCTTTCAACCTACATCGATTACCAGTGCTAAGCTGTGACATTGATAACATAATAGATATTTTGGTGTAACGTGGGTAATTTTTTATAATTCTCATACATGTATTTTGAATCACTTCAAGTTTTATGCAATTAGTCTCGCATGTGTAACTCGATACTGGGTCGGAATAAGTGATTAAAGGGCAGATTACTGTTTTATGTAAGATCAGTAATGATTTGGTTTAACTTCAAGAATAGTCATGTCTCATTCCTTGACTCTTGAGCTGGAGAGATATTTCGCAATGGGACAACCTAATCACTTATTAAGCAAATTGTTACTTTAACAGTCGCGATAAGACTAACTTAGTGATATTATATTGTACATACGAATGAACATGTTTCACTGATGTTTACTATATGTGGAATGCATCAGAGAGAAGGTTAGCTATCTGATGTGAGAATTCTAACCAATTAATAATTAATTATTTCTAACTAATTAACGCAGTAAATTATACCTGCTTAGAAACTAAGCATACGAGATAAGTTTTGAAACGCCTCTATATGGGCTCATGTCGAAATTAAACCGGCCTATATCCATCAAGAAGACTGTAAGCTAAGATGGTTCAAAGACCTCGTTAGGATTGATCGCGAGAGAACTGCCTGGAACACTCAAATAGAAAGAGGAAGATCTAGACGGTGTCTGGAAGGTATTCGGAAGCGAGGAATGAATTGGAGCAGAAGAAGAGAGCTGGAGGAGGATCGATAAACCTAATCCAGACTACCGATGGCTTCCTTACATTACAAAGAGGAAGAAGAGAAGCTTATAGAAAAGATTATTATCGGCACAAAATAGAAAGTGATCTTCATAATTAAGTTTCTCCCTTTACTTATAGCTGAGGTTCTAAAAAAAAAATCTTTAACCATTTTCGGTGCAATATAAATAAACCAAATTAATTGTTTACTCGATGCTACTACAAGAATCTCATGTTTATAAAGTCCTTTGTTTCCTCACTACCTAAGTTAGGTAAGCTTTGTATTCATGCGGGAGTTCACGCAAAATTTCCACTCGTTTTGCTTTTCATACATCAAGGATCGGTGTCTGTCTGTAGTCAATCGATATGACGGGTACCTACTAACTTTTATACAATTTTCTCGAAATTTTTAGGGATTGAGAGGGTTGGTGTCTAGATGGCCCGATATCAGTTTCATTAAATTCATATAGTACTTCTGGTTGCGTACGCGAAAATATATTTTCTAACAGATGCGAATATTTCAAAAACTGCTCATTCGACTTGGCCCAAAACTAGAAGAAAGATGGGAATTAGTAATAGAAAGTAGTATTAAAAGTAAAAGCATTATTTAGTAGTAATAGACATTGAGATATAGGTAAGTGTGGAACCAATGAAAATGGTGAGGAAGTATACTGGCCTCTCTAAGCAGACTTTTTTTCTACACCATTAACTGCTTTAATTAATGAGTTCAATCATTGATTGAATATAGTTTTTATAAATCATACGATATTCAAATAAATGGATCAAGTAAGGAGTTAAGTTATATGATCATATTCCATGAAACATTTACTTAATTGAATATTACAATGTGTTGAAATATTCAAGTATTTCGTTTGGCATTTAAATATTTTTAGACGAACATTTACTTTATTCATAAAAATATGGTATGAATGCTTGTAGGCACTTAAAACTTCTGTATGTTTTAAAATAATCACGTTATTAGAGGGCGTGAGGACCACGCACGTTTGGACATGGTTCCAATAATATAGGGGCGATTCCCACATGGATCGGTACAATATTTATTTATCGAACTAAGTGAACAGAGACCTTCCTAATTTACCACTAATTCCATGGTTTCCATAAGACTAAAGCAAAGCAGACAAACATACAAGGAGGAAATATAGAAACTAAAAATATATGAAATAGAGGTCTACCAGGTCCTGAAATTCTATTATTCATATTTTACGAGCAGGATGTCAGGTATTGTTACACTGTCAACTATTAGTGCTTTTATCCAACCTAACATGTGCGTTGTGGCCATGCCATTTATGAGTATGTCGGGGTGTCCTTGTAATTTGCCATTGTAATTATGATTTATTTCTTAATTGTATTATTTGTATGTACTGTCAACTATTTCTATTTAGAAAAGTGGTTTATTAATGTTTAAATTTGGATTTTATGAGAAAACCAATATCATTTTATTTAAAGTCCATTATAGTAGAATAGTATCCTTTCCATCTTGCAAAGATTGAATTATGAAATCGAATAATTGATTTCATAGGTTTGAAAAATATCGAAACGATATTTATTGACAATCACCATTTAGTAAATGATTCCATCGATGCGTGTATATAAAAAATGCAATAACAGAAGACATTTGGCCTAGATATTATTTCCGATATTACTGATGGTAGGAGCTCTGATTACTATTTCCTCAATACAGACCTCTACATCGGATTGAACGAAAAACAAAACATTGTTTTTGATGGGGGTCAATGAACGCGTTTCCCAACAGATGTGTTAATAAAAACGTAGCTTGCTGAAATTCGATCCATCTGTTGTAGGAATTTTTATATCACGAGAACATAGTGAGGGAGAGTTTTGCAAGTTTGGACCTGACAAAAAAAATCCAAAAATATTCAAGAACAACAGATTTATTCCTATCTAATTTAATTTTGTTTATTATTTAAAATTGTTTATGTTGTATGAAAGATTCTCGAGTCAACAATAGTAGAAAAATTGTATATATAAAGTTGATATCTAATTTGTAAAAGTTATTTAAATGGTGGAAAAATCTAAGTTTTATGTGAAAAAAAATTAAATATATTTCATTTTTTTTTTTGACATATATATATTTATTTGGCAGAAAATATATGTTTTTTTTTCTTTTCCTTACAAAATTTTCTTATTCACAATTCGATTTACCTTAACAAAGTGCTACACCTTCACCATAAAAGAAACAAAAAACTAAAACTAAAAAAAAAAATTAAAGCAAAACAAAATAAGAATATAAAGATAAATCCTGGGTTAGAGTCCCCAGGTCTCACAAACATTAAGATTCTTGTCGAAAGCTATGCAGATATTTATACAATAACTTGCTGTGTCATAAATATTTTAAATATATATACAGACCCAATATATGCAAAACTTCAATAAAAATAAAATTAACAATTAATTAGATAAATTTACTTAATTAAAAAAATAAAAATAAATTGACACCTATACATAGAAACAGTCACACTCACATGCCCACTCATAGATACACATATACACATGCCTACTTACACCCGCATATACATCCATAATATTCATAAAATAATACATGTTTAATAGCGATTCAACCACACTCAATTTCTTTTTTTTCGGTAATATATCTCTTTTTAAGCACAACTGGGATTCAATATCGAACGTTTTATATGAAATCGGATTAAAATCTAAATTAAAGACTCCATATTGCATTGAAATATTTACACTAATATCTTAGAAAGACTAACGATAGAATTAGAGATCTCTTAGCTATTTATTGAGGTTATAGTGCCCTCAGGGAGTGAGGTAGGTCAATGATAGGGCGTTGACTTCCATTGATCAAGGTCCTAGGTTTGATTCCGACTCATCCTAGATAAATTATTTATTCTTTTTCGTCGGCCGTGGAACGAGTCTTTGGATCGAGAGACCCTCCTGGGGCACACCCAGCCTTTATAAAGTGGGATACCCTTAATTGATCAAGAAGGAAAATCTGGAGATTGAGCTTGATCTCGGTCAAATCACTTTCTTGCACAATATTTGACAAAGAAGCAGTATTTTCTAAGAAAGTGCTGAACCCAAGACCATTCATGGAGTACAATGATACAATTTTTTTTTCTAATAGTAAACTTATCGTCATCTACTGCAGTACGAATGTGTATCGTCATTTATCACATTTACCAACTCGTCTGAAATTGAAATTCAGGGATTGACAGGTTGGACTTTAATGAAAATAATTAGCTTTCTTCTTGATTAAAAGGTTTCAGGTTTTTTCTAGATTGAAGAACTTGCCCTCTATTGACAACTGTATTAACAAAGTTCCTAAAACAACCTTGTAAAAGTTATTTCGTTGTTGGTATAGAGAGTGCTCTTCATATCAGCGTGTTTCATACCTTCCTACTAACAGTTTTTCTAAGAGTAAATTGAACATTTATCTTATGTTATCTTTATCGTCATCTTTAAAATTAAATAAAAATTTAGAGTTTTTCTGAGGTATATCCATTACTGCAACCGACACCCTGTCCATCACTAATTTTTTTTTTAAATAGAGATTGTTCCTGCATAACTGAATATATTTCAATTTTACGGTGCTAAATAGAAAAAGGAGATCCTAGAGATTCTAAACGCCAAACTGAGAAGTTTATAACTATAATAATTACGACGGCAAGAAGACAAAAAGCATCTCAGCTATGTCCATCACAAGTACTCCTATCCTAATTCATGTGACTAGAAGTAGGAAATATTAAAAATATATCAATTAATAACTTTATCCAGAGTATCGAATCCGTTTTACCAAAAATGAAACTTATCATGCAACAACATAGGTTGCTGTAGTTTGCAAAACGTTCTCATTATTATTATATTTTTTAGAATAATGTTAAAATGTTTCTCTTTTATATTATGCTTACTTATTAAATAAACATATTAAGAAATAAAAACATTTTTTTTTAGTATTGACTAGTTTAAAAGAGGTACAGAAATAAATTATTTAAAATAAAAATTTTAATTTATTCAAACATCATCATTTACAGATTTACTTCCCGGCGGCAATTCCTACTTGGTGTTTTCCTTTTTAAAGTTCTCAGAAGTAAAAACCCTCCCTACATCTTAGAACTCCTTAGTTTAAGCTCCTCTATCCACTCTCTCAATACCAGATCTCAACCTATAGATTTGTAAATTCCTCCCCATAAAACCACTTCCTTCAGTAAATCCTTCTCATTCGTGCTACCTCCTTCTGGAACTCCTTACCTATCTCCATACGTCAAACCACGTCCATGAACTCCTTCAAACAACTCCTATTCCACCACCCATTACAAATTCAAACTTCCGCAAGCTTGTAAAAATTTCCGGGTTATATAATTACTTTGCCTACCAGCAGTTAATTGATAGAAGTCATTTTATTTGTATTTATTATTTTTTTTTATATCTCAGTATTTTATTGTATATATCTGTGTTTATCGTTACTATGTTTTGTAGATATTTATATTTTCCTTGGTACTTCTATTTATTTATTTTTTATATACATATATTTGTATTTTTCTTAGTATCTTTGTGTGTACTATATACTACACACACACATATATATATGTGTGTGCTTGCAATTTCGTAGGTATTTTTTGTATATATTTTTATAATACTTACATGCCAGACTAGGGTACATATTTTGTAAACTCTACTATTATTTTAAGGGAACTTCAGTCCCAGAATAAAATTATTTTTCATTTCAAAAAATTACTTTACGGCTGAGCTAAATATTGTAGATCTTGGAAAGCCGTTATTGACATTGAAAACTAATTGAGGCAGCGTAAGGGCCCATGAATAAAATATCACAAAAAAAAAAAAAATTGTTTTCTTCAATCCATACCTTAAAAAAACAACAAGGGACTATTGCTGTTTCAATCCTCGAATAGTAATACAATAATCATGCGGTAGAATTTCATTATCAATTAATGAATGATGACGCAAGTGGCGTAATTTCTCTCGAAACAAACAGAGGGCATGTGGTGTCGTCCTTGTAAATTTTTCATCGCGTCCACTTACAACTTAATACTTTATAATTCACTTACTAAATTACAAACGTTTTTGTTTTAATTTGACTATATAAATCTTTGCTCCAATCTAACTGATCACATTCATTCAGCTAATGAATAATAAATATACATATAAGGCGTTATACCTTTTTTAATGAATGGTAGATTAAAATTAATGAATCCTTCGACAGTTCTTCTTTTGTGACTTTTAGAAAAAAAATATAGTACTTTACCTTTATCTGTGTCACAGACATGTCGGACCCAAAATAATCTTATGGTAGTTTACAGTAAGATGAAGAATCCATTCACGAGGTTTTAGACGGATATTAATAATTTGTTAAAAAGGGTTCTGTACCAGATTCATTCCGTGGGTCCGCTACGAAATAAATTTCAACTCGTTCAGGCTGTATTCGAACTAGTTCATATAGACTGCCGGTGACCGAATTCTCTATTCCTGAGTGTATGGCGGTAGATAGCTCACTTCATTTCATCAGCAATAACTATCTTTAATATTTGTAAATATCTTAGGTCCTATTCTTTACACAGTTTATACAGCTGATATCCCAACCCATCCTAAACTCTTCAGTCACACATCATAAAATTTGAAGAATGGTGAGAGAATTGGAGGATTAAAATAAATTCCAGTAAATCCCATCAAATCACCTTTACCCTTCGTCGTAAACCTATGTCTTCCTGTCCTACAGTATATTTAATAACACCCCACTTATCCCAGTTGAACAAATCCGATACATTGGACTCCACTTAGACAAACATCTAACTTGGAATCCTCACACCAGACTGAAACGACAAGAAACCGCTGGACGTTTCCGACTTCCCCAGCACCTACTAGACAAACGCTCTAAGCTTCCAGTTAATTACAAAAGACTCATATACATGACTACAATAAGACCTATTTGGACTTACGGAGTTGAGCTCTGGGGCTCCACTAAGTCATCGAATTTCTATCGAATTTCTCTCTCGTCCTCACAACCCAAAATCCTTCCCTGCTCCCTACTTTGTCACAAATAAAATCATCCATAACGACCTTAATGTTCCTCATGCTTCCGATTTGGCCCAATCCAGATACCTATCCTTCCATAATAAACTTCATAACCATCCGAATCCTTCTCTTTCTAACCTTGCTTCCTCTTCGATTCCTTTGAAATGTTACGTTTTGGAGGGTTAAATTTATTACCCGGAATCATTTAATAACAAAAATTAGTAAAATAAATTTGGATCTATAATATATTGATTGGTCCAGAATTAATGAATTGGATTTATTTTCTCAAAGGCTGGTTTGTGTTTATCGTGCTTTCGAATTACCTACATTACCTGTGATTATCATGACATAAATGGGTGCCAGAATTAAAATAACTTTTACTAAAAAACTTAATTTATTTCTATGTTTAATAAAGAATATATACAAATTATATTTACAAGAACAAAATACGTGGTTCAATGGATTTAATAATTAATTGCCAAGACATGATTTCAGATGGACTGTTTGAGAATTATTGCCATGAAATATTGTAACATTAGGATTGGGAATTACCACTTATCTATTGTCTATGAAGTGGTGTGGTTGGTATATTTCATTGCTGCATCCGCTGATCCGAGATCATCTTTTCAAGGCCAGGTCCAAAAACTTCTCTAAGACGTCCATCTGTGTGGTCTATGAAGGGCCTAGGCTTCCGTCCCCAAACCGGAAGAAAACATCTGACCTGTCCTCCAGGCCGAAAACCCACATAAGACCTTTCCTCCAGGCCGGAGATCAACATAAGACCTCTCCTCAGGGCCGAATCTTCACATAAGACCTCTTTTCCTCCTCGGTAAATTTTATAGAAATATTCATTGTGGTTCTCATGGTTCTTGACTTCACCCAATTACTCCACAATAACTGGTAACACCCTAAAAGGAACCAGTTACTTTACCCGTTACTAGTTTTTACCCTAAGCCTTCCCTCAAGACAGGTATAGGGTCGGTCCTTATCTACTGTCTATACTTGACGCTGTTTCTGATGTCAGAAGTCGATTTCGTTCACCTTTGTTTTCTACACTACATAACAATTCCAAAATCCCACTATAGCATATCTTTTAGCAAAACCTCAATACATAGCACCTTATAACTTTCCCAGATGTCTGAAAAGAAGATCGTGATCTCCTTATATAGACGTATTGTTAGAGTGCTATCAGTGGGTACTTTCTCAACAAGCATTTTCATGTGATTATATTCCTGTGCACACATTTACTTGATGTATTTATATTGTAATACAGTAGTAAACATCATAAATAAAATATATATATATATATTTGTGGCGTGATTGTAGGAAAGAGGTCTATAGGAGTTTCCATTTTCCTCCCATACATTTCTGAAAAAGCCATGGCACTCTCGCTCCTATTGGACCTCCGACGGGCTCCGTAATGCCGACTTTTGTTGAGAGGAGCCTTTCATATTGTTATTTGGCTCTGAGGAGGCATATTGCCAGGTTGTCCGGCATCCTCTATCGGAAGAGGTGCCGACTTGGGACGGATTTATGAATAATCCGGCGGGGCAGGGAGCTATCGACCGAGCGGGAGGGACTAGCGTGCAGGGGCGACAGAACTCCTTAGACCGGCCCCGCCAGTTATTAGGTCTCACTATCGATCGCCCATCCTCAAACTCTCACTACAGCTGTATTATTAACTTATCTTGGTCCACTTAGAGCCGAGAAGTAGCCAAATAAATGTCGTCTTTTACTGTCGCAAAACAGTGTGTGGATTTCATCTTATATACAGCTTTGAAACAACTAACCCAACAATTTTTCACAAGTTCTTCTCTCTTCCCGCGAATCATTCCCGGTGGTATATTTCATGTTGTAACCCCTTGAAGATGAAAACCATCATGTACATTTCTGTTTTTACCAAGTTCCGCCTTCAGTATGTCGAAAAATTACGGTTTTCTTATCTATTTAGCACTGTTTTTATACTGCCTTTGATTTTAAAAATAAGAACAATATTTTGTTCATTCATACTTATTTTCTCTGTTTAAATTATAAGGATGAACTTCACCATTTAAATGTAAAGACATTTCAAGGGAAAATATCCCTAAAAGCATTATTGTTCCTTTAATTACAATTATAAAAAAAAAAAAATTACAGTCCCACCTCAAAAAAATCCTGAATCCTGCTACTGCACTAATGCAGTTGTGTAGTATAGAATGGGTGAGTGAATGAATAAATATTTTTATTTGTTTTCGGGGAGTGTACCGCACAAATATAGCCCGTGGTACAGACCCCTTTTTATCGAATTATTAACATCCGCCTGAAACTTAGTAAATAGTTTCATCTCATCGTAACCTGCAACTATTTTATTTACGAAAACTCTTGAAATTGGGGCGTTTTCAATCTGAAGGGGGGCAAACTTTGTCTATTTAATTAGGTACTAAAAACTCGTAAATATCCATTTGCTTTCTGCTTGGATCGTAAGATAAATTGATCCCAAATTCGATAAAAAGATGGCCTACAAATATATTAGACCGTTTGTCCTATATGACTTCGTTATTTTGTAAATTTGGGGGTGTAGGTCACGCCAAACGGCTCAATATTTTTGAAGGCCACCTTTCTTCTCGACTTTGTGATCAAATTATCTTACGAACCGAGTAGAAAGCAAATGTGTATTTACGAGTTTTTGCACCTAATTAAATAGATAAAGTGTACCCCCTTCCAGATTGAAAACGCTCCAGTTCCAAGTGTTTTCGTAAACAAAATAGTTGTAGGTAACGATGAGATGAAACTATTTACTAAGTTTCAGGCGGATGTTAATAATTCGATAAAAAGGGGTCTGTACCACGGGCTATATTTGTGCGGTACACTCGCCGAAAACAAAAAAAAAAAATTATTCATTCCCTCATTTACTATTTACTAAGTTTCAGGCGGATGTTAATAATTCGATAAAATAGTGTCTGAACATAATCAATGATCATCATAAATTAATATGGACAACTTCATTGGGATTCAATACAGTTAGTTTCGTAATAGGTGAAGTTTAAATGGTATATTACTTCTTTATGGACCCTTTGACCAGTGGTAAGTTACAATTATTTGATGGTTAATTAATTGATTGAAGCACTATGGTTTTGTGCTATAACTTTATGCGTTCACACTAAATCAATGAGTATTTTTCAGAAGCCTGCCGAGTCATTCTAACAAATGACGGAAAATTTATATACATTGAATGATGTATAATTTTATGGTTAGTTTGATGAAGTTCGGGTCCACATTCCACAACAAAAAAAAATTTTTGATCTTTCTTAGTCATATAAATTTAAGAAACATATAGAAGAACTGATAGAATATTAACGAAATTTACTATACGACACAAAAACTGGCTTGATGTGCCTTTGTTTTACGGGTTATATATTGGATCGTTTCATATGAAATGTCAGTTTTCACAGGAAAGGTTATTTAGTTAAACAATTTAATGAAACCATAACATTTTTATTCAAAATATATATCCTCATTTTCTATATATTTTCTCCAACGTGTTATCAACTTTTCAACCCTAGAACTGAAAAAAAAGTCTTGTGAAGAAAGGAGGCCAGAAAATGTGTTTTTGACCTGAGAATCGTTTTTTAAAAAATTAACTTTAAAGAAATTGCCCAAATTTCTGAACAGAAATCTGCTAGAAATAAGTCTGGCGAAATATGTTGGATGTGGAAGGACTTCGTAGCACAGGTCACTGTCTGTCGTGAAACATGAGGTCTGACTTGTATGAGATTATAGGTCCCTTCTGATAAACTAGTGCAAGTTTTTTTAAAAATTTTTTTGACAATTTTTTGATGCATTATGTCAATATCACTGCACATACGTGAATGTGATGGTTTCGCCTCTGGCTAAAAAGGAGAAATGAATCATTCCTGTCATTGTTCACAACACAGAAACCAATATTTTTTTTTGGATGCAAATGTTTTTCAAACCACCGCCGAATAGTCCGTTCGAAACGACTATAGAAACATATCCGAACGCCGTGGTTAGTGTTGCCCAAATGCGAAACCGAGACTAGTCTTGGTCCTGCAAACTCAGTCTTGGTCATGGTCTTGGTCTTGCGCAAGACTCTCGCTACAGTCTTGCAGTTACTTATTAGCTTATTACTATAGAGATATTACTGTATTTTTTTAGATAGGAGAAACCTAAGTAAGCCCGAATGAAAAATTAGAGGAGTTGAATGCAAAAGTATATTAGTTATTTCAATTATTAATATACAGTAACTAAGAATGTCAAGTACTGGCAACTTTTTTGAATTAATTTTTATAAAAAAAAAAATGATTTTTTTTATCAGTCCTGGTCTTGGTATTGCAACAGTTTAGCGGCCTTAGTCTTGGTCTCGCAAAGTGCAAGACCAAGACCGATTTTGGGTAACACTAGCCGTGGTAATGTTTCTTGCAGCTTGGACTACCGAGCGTCCAAGTTTAAACTCATAAAATAAAAACTAATTTGACAACAAAAGTCGACTAATTCTACTTTGAATTTCTGAAAAAATATTTTTTTTTAAAGGTGTTCATAATCATTTTTTTTTTGGGTCTTCCTATTTTCATCCACACCTGTCATGAGCTTGACAATAAGCAGATGTGCTGTAACTAATACGACAAATTGACGTTTCAGGCATATGGAAAGAAATAGTACCCAGCAGTACTTTTTCCTGGTCTTGATTTATTTCCTTAATTTAAGATAGGAGATCTCTCATCCAGCTCCTCTTTAGTCGTCTCCTAATAGGCATGTCAGCTGTAGCCATGTCGTTAATAAGTCCGTTGTGATATCCGTGTAGTTTAAGATGTACTCTGGAGTAGAGATCGCGTACGTGTTGGTCGACAGCTGGTTGTTGTAAGACGTTATGTAAAGTTTTGTTGTTTACGTACTAAGGAGCTCCTGCTATAAGTCGTAAAATTTTGTTATTGAAATGTCTGTAATTTTTGTAAGTGTGTCTTTTTTGCAGAACCTTAAATTTGTGAGGTATATGTACATATCGGTTTGTTATCATAAAGCAAATAGATACAAAATATTATATTCGTACAAATGTTAGAACACACAGATAATGGAAAATTCCGTCTGTGTGATCTTTCTACATAATATGTTCCATTTTATATCCTATAAATTAATGAGCAATTATGGCCAATGATACATTATGGTCAATTTATACAAAAGTACTAAAAAAACAAAAAACTTTTCTGGTAAATAAATAACATGATATGACTTAACAATACCTGAAAAATTAAGAGCAAAATAATTTATACATTACAGGAAGGTTTTCTATATTTGTTTTACATAAGTTTTTTGTAATTTGAAAAGATTTTTTTACTATAGTTAACATTGTATTATATTTTGTTTATATAGATAATTTAAAAACATGATTGTCCTTTCTTCACTTATGACATTTATGATACTTATTATTATTTTCTAATTGTATATAAATATATGAGAAAATAGTAAGTGAACGTTAAATTTTTAGTTAAATCAAAGGCTAGTTAAAAAAAGTCTAAAAATATTAGCTGGTTTGGAGATGATAACCTTCGGAAGTTCCATACGATTGTGTATTATTAATGGACTAGAGGGCCTTACAGTAGGCAGAATTGATCAAGGCATTCATTCAATGGTCTTCACCTCATGGTAACAACAATACTTCGGGATAAATGCAACTGACCTAGGTTTACTACAATGTCTTCTCTTTATTATTGTGAACTTGTTTATTTGGATTTTATAAAATTTACCAAAATTATTTATATTCTTCTTTTTGGTCTATAAACATAATTCAAAAACCTCGGTTCCGCAATATGCTTAAATATCTCCTCAATGAACAGTCAGAAAGTGACCAGCATATGACAAGGGCAATGACAGCTTTCTTCTACTATTTCTGGCGATTGAGCGTGATCTTGGCCAAATCACCTCCTTTCATAATTCTAGGCCTTGGCAAAATTATTTCCTGCTTACTTGGGTCCCAAAGTATTTTATCAATTTACGTACTACGAAAGCATATAAGATATACTTGGATGAATTGTTGACTTGAAAAAGTCTCGATAAGTTGGAAAACTGTTGGCATTGATATTATTGGTTGATAGTTCCTGTTGATGGAATATCAGTCTTCAAATAATTTGGTTAAATGAATAGTCATTCCATCAGTATTTTAATCTCGTTCCAAAGTAAACGTAACCTGTAGTAAAGGAGTAAATACAACTCTTGAAAATTATCAACCGAATAGTGATTGATTTATGATAGTATCTCAGAAATTAACACAATCTGATTCGCATGAATAATGTAGATTTTTTAAATTTATTAATTTAAAACCCTGCCGTGCCTTGTAGACGATTCGGCTGTCTGCAATAGTAAGTGTTAGGCAGGTCAGCTTAACATCTCACTGCTGCAAGTAAATCTTGGTCTTCTGCTCTTTCTTGATTTCATTGGTTTGCTTGAGTAAATTTCTTATCCGTTTCATGCCAATGGTCTAGTAGCTCCTCCTCCTCTTCTTAGATTGAAATGGGCTGGCCCGACTGCAGCTTTCCATCCGTACACAAAATCTAGATTTTAGACAAGAATGTAGATTTTTCTAAATATATATTATAATTGTTAAAAGGTTTTGAAGAATGACCCAAAAAACGTTGGTTTCATACTAGAAAATAATTGTTTCACCACAGCTTCCTACAATGCAGAGTCAAGGATTTGCGATTAGTAAAACAAATGGATAAACGAGTCTATTTTTGACGTCTACAACTATAGGTGCTTTCGATGTTGATTGGGGGAGAGAGGGAGGGGGAAGATGGATTAAAATAAAAAAAAAATGGCGAGGTTTTTATTAGGTGTAAAAATTCAAAATAATTATTGGGAAACGAACAAATATAATATTGTTGTATTATATATAATATATTAATTGCTTACTATTCTGCCGAAAATCAGACTATTGTTTATATGAAGTTTTTGATAGCTCTTGAGTTTACTATTACCTGTTCAAATATTTCTCTCTACTAACGGGAAACCCTGTATGTTATTATTTTTTAATATAAATGACAATTTAAATAAAATTAATATTTAGGTATCAATAAAATCGTACAATAACTACTACGAGGCCCTAACCTAGCTAGTCGATTTTTCTTTATCGATTTTAGTTTGCGCATTTTATTCATTCATATAACTTATTTACCTCAAATAATTTGGGGGGACGAAACGATATTCTCGCCCCTCAATATTTTTATTAGGGAGGACGATCGTCTTCCTCACCCCTCGCCCATCCTCACCCCGCAATCTGTGCTTTTGGATACAACATATATTCAGATATTTGAGCCATGCATGGTTTTGTGGATGGCACATTTTAAAATGTTTTATTGAGTAACCATATTTTTGTGAGATTTCAATTTAAGACGACTTTCTAACCAAGGAACAAGGTAAAAACTAAACTCTTCCTATTTGTTTGAAACCCTACCCTGCCTGTAAGGTAATACGATTGTTATACAACAGTGGGTAGCAATGCATGCCTGCGTTGCAACTCAATGCCGCATTCAGACCAACATTTTTTTCCCAGCTGTGCATAGAACCTGCTCGCCTCCCTCAGCAATTTTGCTCTCAGCGCCTTATAGCCGATGACCGTCGATATATCGATATATGTAGGACGATATGCTAGGCATTTTCCGGTAACCCGAAACTTGGGCACAGAGGATCAACTATATTATTATATAGTTTAGCATTCCATTCCATTGCTTTGCTCGGGAACACCCATTCCCCGTGAGGAACTGTGAAGCCTAGTAGTCCTGGAGAACCCATGTTTTTCCATTCTTAAAAAAAACTAAATTAAAAATTTCATGATTTTATTTTCATTTGGACCATTTTTAAAAACAGGCAAGTAATACGCTTTTGAAGTGAAGACTTCTTTAAGCGCGTTTTAAACTTTTTTTTGCGGAGAGTGAATTAGATTGAGCCATCAGATCTCCGATGTGTAACGCTCGGGTAAAGTAGGCTGGAGTAGACTAATTGAAGTGTTTTTGTATATGGATTAAAATAACTCGAAAACTAAAAATCGAATCTGCAGGGAAATGTAAGCGAGGGAAATGTTCATAATTTAATAATGGGATATTATCAAGCAATGTATCTTAACGCGACGCCTTGTTAGAGAGGCGAAAATGATAAAAAATAGTGTCGAAAACCAAATGACCAAACGAGTTTATAAAAGATATGGATTAAAAAATCTCAGAAACTAAAAATCGGACCTGCATACTGTAAGCGAGGGAAATGTTCAGCATTCCATCCTCTTTGTAATGAAATAATATTTATAATTTATATTTCATATCATTATCTCGTTATTATGATCTCGATCTTATAATCTCGCCTTGATGTTTTCACTTCTATCAAGTAAAAATTATATGGATTATAATAATAATACTGTTATTCACAAACAAAGGGGCGTCATTCATACACTAAATTAAGTTGAATATTTCTTTAATTTCTCAACCTGGAGACCTTTTACTATAAATCTATTGAAAATTAACCTACTTTAATATACAAATTAAAATTTTCATTAGATTTTTTATGTTATCACATGCATAATTATAACTACAATTGCTCTAGCCTACGTAGAAAATATGAATAGGAATATCTGGGTGTTTATTTTTCTAAACAAAAGTGAAAAGGTCGAAGAACCAATCACAAAATATATTCAATATCGTTAAGAGCTTTCATATCAGTCAGAAAAATATTGAAACTAAAGTTTGTTTTACATTAACACTTGGCTTTTGGCATTATAAATAATAAGGCAGTGGAGGACAGAAATAGACATGGAGCGTTAAATAATATACTTGATCAATAAACAAAAAGAAAATGTTTCATTTCGAAGTTCACAGGATAATAAAAATGATGAATAAATATATTGAAAATTTATTGTTTATTCGTTATTCGAGCAATAATTTATTAGAATATTAACGAAATAAAGAATCGACCAATGTAACATAATAATTTATAGTCCAAATGTATACATATATATATATATATATATATATATATATATATATATATATATATATATATATATATATATATATTTATATATTAATTTGTCAGCAAGGTATATATCTCTCAATACTTCATCAAAACGAACGTTTTGAAGAATACATTTACTTCTTATGACGAAAAATAAGAATGTCCCACAGAAAAAGCTTGAAAAAAAAATACCATGAAAAGAAAATTTTATCTTTAAATAACTCGAAAAGTATAAAATTTATGTTATAATTATTTCAAAGCTATTTAAATTTCCTATAACAAATTCTAAAAAAATCGAAATCATCATTATCAAATCAGTATCAAAAGATACTGCCTTTTGGATTTTTGACATATGCTTTTTTCATTAGCTTCAATAATGAACCTTAATAATCGTCCGAAAAAAAAATTAACCCTTTTCCCTAAAAGAATATTGCAATTACATGATCAATCAATAATTTTTACTATTTGAAGTTTCTTTCTTGATTGCCACACAGCCCTTCCATTACTTCACTATTATATTATATCATTGTGTATTATATATACTGACAATATATCGTGGTAACTAATTTTATTTATTAATTTCATGGTTACGCTTAAATGGCTAATGGATATTACAGTTGTGGTTACTTTTTAAAATGTTTGTATTCATTTCTACCATACTTTTTGCACGAGTACTACGATTTTGCAGGAGTAACACGTCATACACAAGTATGTCACTATTAGCTAAACTGTTAGTAGGAAAGTATTAAACATACTGATCTCAAGAATACGATAGAAACAACACTGGTAGCCATATAACATTTTCTTTTGGGAACTGTGTTAATACAGTTGTCAATAGAGGGCATTGTTCTTCAATCTAAAAAAATCTGGAACCTTTAAATCAACAAGGAAGCTTATTATTTATATTTAAAGTGCGACCTGCCCATCATTGGGTCCCGTGTCCATAACTGGTGTGTTCATCCTATATTATACAAACATATTACATAACTATTATTTTAACATATAAAATAACCTATTTTGCTAAATATTATCAGTTGGGTTTACCTTGTTATGCAAGAGCTGGAAGAGTTCCGGCGGAAGGAAGTGGAGGTTGGCCAGTTCCGCCTCCTCCATCCTCCTCATCTCTTGCTCTCCCTCGCTGCTGCTGGTCAAGGACTCCCCGCCATCCCATGTGGGGATCTCTTCCTGTCTGAACCTGCTCCTCCTGGCGTGGGGCATGTGGAGGGCCGGCCGGACCGGCAATGGGATATGGCTCCTGCTGTCTTTCTGGGCCATCGTCTTTTCCGATATCACTTCAAACGCTTCGTCTCCATCTGTTTCTTTTTCCGGTATTGATTCCTCCTCTTCTTCATCGTTGATATCAGATTTATTATCTACTTCTTGCTCCTGAACCTCTCGAATCTCAACGGTGACATCCGAATCTGGTGTTCTCACCTTGACCACTTCTCCTCCGAAACGAACTCTTCTAGAACTTTTTTTGTCTTCGTCAGCTAAATCTTCTTCAACCACTGTCATTGTAACAGTGTCATCACCAAAACTTATCTGCTCTTCTAATATTATTTTCCTTCCATCTTCCGAACCCTCTTCTCCGTCTTGTTTAAAAGAAAAATCGCTCTCGGGAGGCGTAGAAAGAGATTTTATATCTATACCAGAATCGCCAACGTTAACCTGGTACACTTTGTTGAGAACTTCGAGATCTCGCTTGATTTCTGGATAGTAACTTTCTAAGAAATGGTCAAACCTGTTTTCGCCAACGTGGTCTCTTATTTTGGTCAGGGTGTCTAGTGCTTCCTGCTGCGTGGCCATGTGGGTCAACTTCTTGGATATAGCCGTGACTAAATGAACAAGACTTTGGTGGGATATGTTGGCGCCTTTGTCCAGCGCACTGTCGATCAGTCTCGGTAAGATGGATATAACGTTACTCGCGAGCGTACCATTGGCTGTGGGAGAATCTAGTCCTATTGTCACAACTGTTCTGAGGACGAATTCGGGGTCGGACGTGTTTTGCAGGTATGATAAAAGAACGTCCAATGCAGATTTTCGAACTCCGGGGGCCGAATGACCTAGGTTGAGAGCGATTTCAGTGAGAACTGAGGGTATCATGAGGACGTCGAGTTCCCTGGACTCGATGACCGGTATGATGTCCGCCAAGACACGAAGAGCATGCTGGCGGACCTCCCATTCGGGGGCGGAGAGCCGGATGGCCAGCTGGCTGAAGAGAGTGGTCCGGTCGACGTGGTCCGGAAGGCGGCTATAGCGGAGGACGGACTCCCAGAGCGGGGTTAATTCGAGGAGCTTCCCCGTGGCCGGCCGCCGCGACACCTCCATCGCACTGCCGCCTCCGCCCCTCCTGACCCACTTACCCCCACCACCCCCGCCTTACCGCTGTCTATTCAATCCGCTACCTCAACTTTCCTCTTTTCTCAACAAAATGTTTACCTTTTTCACTCGAATTAGACATCGATATTATTCATTCCTTGAATATAAAATGGAAAAGGTTCATTTGATGCTTTATGAATCTTAAGTCATACTTTATTGCACTCGAAAAACCTCGTGGTAATAAAAAATATTGTGGATTTCTGAGAATTCATATTTATTGTGGGACCTCAGTATAGGCCATTGGAGGAGCCAGGAGTGTGAGGAGTACTCATAGTCAACCTCTCAAATTGAAAAAAAAAAAAAAAATTTTTTATCGGTCCATGTTTGTTTCGGTGCGTGGCCTTAACTACACTCTTATTACTTACTAGGAGTTGTCAGTGACAAAAACAATCACATTTACTCTTTTTAAATAATAACTCACATAAAACTAGTAATTGTAAGCATGTGCCAAGAAAACATATATAAAAATTTATCCCTTCAAGCAATATTATTTCTGTAATAAACTTTTACCTTTCCTGTCAGGCCCTCAAGGATCACCAAAACATCATTTTATATAGTTCATTATTTTTATTCCAGGGTAATTACCGTCACATATACAAAAGTATATAAAATCTAGTCAGTATTTAATTAAGTTTTTCAACAATTATAGTATATAAGTAAATAAAACTAAAAAAATACTTAAAAACAAAACAAAATAGGTTATACTAATAAAATAACAAACAAAAATATAAAACAATAAAATAAATTTAAAATGAAAGAATACAATTTTAGTATAACAAATTTATAAACTTGTATTATGAAGATGCCAATTTATAAATTTTAATACCAAATATATAATAATATTTTTTATTAATATCACTTCACAATGCATTCTATTATATTACCTAATCATTATGAATCAAAAGCTATTAGTTTAATTGGATGGTAATCCGTTTTCATAAAATCTATGATCTCAATATTACAAATGTATTTTTGAGTTTTCATTGAACTTACAATTCGGATTTTTTATTTTTTGTATAATTCATTTGGATTTTTTTTATTTCTTATTAATGCATGATAGTTAGGATTCCAGTACTTACATATGGTTCAAAATGTTGGACTACTACTAAAGACGAAGAGCAAGTCCTCAAGTTTGAAAAGAAGATGCTCCGTCGAATATATGGTAGAATATGTGAGAAAGGTACCTGGTGAAGGACAATTGCTGACTTAAATAAATATATAAGGAAGTGGATGTATCCACATTCATAAAAGCATCAAGACCTCACTGGTCTTTTCAAGTTGCAAGAATGGATCCAAACGAAATATCTTCCAGTTCTATAATATTGACAATCAGCACAAGATAATTTTCAGAAAATATTTTTAAAATGTTAATATTTCAACTATCAAAAGATTTTAAATGAAAGCCAGTGTCAAAATTTAAAAGAACAACAATAAAGAAAACTGAAAATGAATTATTTCTTATGAACACGAATAATTTGATAGATAGAAAATTGTACAAACTTACGTTCAACATTTGAAAGAAAAAGTTAGCAAAAGTTTTACTTTGAATTAGATATACATTCAGAAGATATAAATATGTAGTTAACAATACATACAGAAATGAGCATCAGTGTTTAATAATGAAGAAAAAACAGGGTAAACTAAAAACAACTCTTCACAGAAATATATTTATTTGTATTCTTCTATTATGTTTTACCATATAGGTATATAAATACATAACAAAATAAAATACTATATATCCATAATATTTATAAATACAGTTCACTGTCGATGTCACTAGATGTATTCAAAACTCCACTTCACTCACTCCATACACTTTAGAGAAATATATTTATTTGCTTTCATATATTATGGTTTACCATATATTTAAAAATTCTTAACACAATTCTTACATGTCAGTATTTATAAACACAGTTCACTATTGATACCTCTAGATTCATTCAAAACTTCACTGCACTCACTATATGCACTTTTGAGAAACTAGCGATAAATAATGTAACTTAATTCTGTAATTTTTAATGAAAAAAAAACAAAAAACATTATGAAATAATGTATTGCTCAAGACATGAAAGAATCAGACATTAGCTTAGGCTAGATAGCAGTTAAGACAATATAATTCTTTTTCTACTACTTTTTAGTATTTGAAAATATATCTGGTCAGTTTACAGCATGAATAAACAAAAAAAAGTAATCCCAAAAGCATCTGGCACACAAATTTCGAGCTGAAAATCATTATTTTCATCGTTGATGAAGACTCAAAAGTTTGTATTGAGAGTTGTATTTCGTAATAAAATAATGATTAAATCCTGATAATTTGTTCCATGATATAAACCACAGTAAATAAACTATATTCAAACAATTAAGACAAGATATATTTTTAAAACATTTTTAAGATATTAAGATCAGAAAATATTTTTAAAATGTTAAGATTTCTACTTTCAAAAGATTTTAAATGAAAGCCAGTGTCAACATTTAAAAAACAACATTGAGAAAACTTAGAATGAATAATTCCTCATGAACATGAATAATTTGATAGCTAGAAAATTGTAGAAACTTACCTTCAACGTTTGAAAAAAAATATAGCAAACCGTTTTATTTTGAATTAGATATACATCCAGAATATATAAATATGTAGTTAATAATACATATAGAAATGAGCATCCGTGTTTGATTATAAAAAAATAATAGGGTAAACTAAAAACAACTCTTCACAGAAATTAATTTATTTGTATTTATCTATTATATTTTCCCGTTTATATATAAAAATACATAACAAAATAAAAGACTACATAATATCCATAATATTTATAAACACAGTTCACTATTGATACCTCTAGATTCATTCAAAACTTCACTTAACTCACCATATGCACTTTTGAGAAATTAGCTATAAATAATTTTACTAAATTCTGTAATTTTTAATGAAAAAACATTATGAAATAATGTATTGCTCAAGACATGAAAGAATCACACACTAGCTTAGTGTCATTAGCTTAGTGTGTGGCCAGATAACAGTTAAGACAATATTTGGCATGTCAAGTTAAGAATTAAATTAAGAAACATTTAAATAATGGAACAAGGCAAAAAACAACAATTTTACTGATCATTTATAATTTTAAACGAATTTTGAATAATAGTTTTTATAACTGTATGAAGGTAGCAGGACCACTGAACAAAACTTTTGGATAATAGTTTTAAAACTCAATAAAAGAGAGCAGCACCGTCCAATAAAGCTTTAAAATGAAATGATAGTTCTAAAATCGGCTAAAAGAGATCAGCACTATCCAGAAAAGAAGAAAACGGTACTTAGTTAAAAAACTGTTGAAAGATAGCAGCACTATTCAGAGACCCACCCTAGGGAACATGAAACTCAAGCGTAGTTCTTAAAATTGCCGCAAGAGGACAGCATTATCCAACAAGCAATAAGAAATCGTAGTTCTAGGTTCTGCAGCTAGATAGAATCACTACTAAAACTCCTGGTCAATTCGAAAAGTGAGCACCTGTAACTTCCCACTATGCTAATACAAATCGACGAATTTCTCGCTAGAAATTAGAATGAAATTCATAGTTCCTGTGTTCTGCCAACAGATAGCAGCACTATCGGTATCAGGACTGCCTCGAAAAGTGAGCTGTTGTTTTCTACACTCCTGATACAAAATAAAGATTTCCAGCTCCGAATTCGTGCGTCAGACGCTTCTGGGACCAGTTTTTTCTTTTCTTGTTTATTCATTCTGGAAATTGATCAGAATATTTAAAAATACATTAAAAAATTAAAAATTGCTTTTTGATTTTATTTTACTCCAATTCTTCAAACTTTCACTATTTAATACATTTTATAGTATAGAGCTTATTTTTCATGTTGTGAATTGATCAAAATATTTTGAGTTGCTCCAAAAATTCAAAAGGCTTCCTATTTTTTCTCATTTTGTCTAAAAATAATAACAAATCTGCAACACTAATTTCCAGTCGCTGATTAGATGAGAGATGTTTTTGGAAGATACACCCCATTCCACTTGGTATACACCCATGCTTGTGGTAGATTACTCCTGAGTATGTGTTCCCCTATTTCTGCTTCGTCTCTGCCTTTTTTCTTGGTTTCCGTAATTCCCAATGTGTCTACTTTTGGCCAATATTATCTCTTCAGTCAATTCTAATTCCTTCCCGTTTAGCCCTTTGACGTTCCAAGTTCCCAATCTTAAAATCCATTTTCCACGCCGTGTCTTTAACCGTAATAGCTGATCAGCTCTATTCTTTACTTGTCATTTCATATGAGTTATACTCGGAATAGGAGGGACTGTTACCAAAGCCTGGTAGAGGGATTGCCTCCTTACAGGGACTGCCTTCAGACCGACCCTCTATCTGCTTCACTGCTTTGATTGTAGTAGCAGCTAATTACCTGAGACGGTGTAATATTGTTTCGTGCTGAGGTTTTGCAGAGACAATAATTTCTCCTGATCCTTGTTTGTATGGGATTAAAGTCCAACCTCTACGCGGTACTCCCTTGTGAACGCACTCAGAGTAGGCTAATAGAGGCGGCAATATATTTCTCGGCAGACTGAGGTATTATTTATAATCAATGTCTCATATTATTAATCTCGTCTTGTTGATGTTTTCACTTCTATCGTGTGGTCTAAAGCACACATCTTAGGTTTTTTTTCTTAATGAGAAATACGCAAATAGAGCATAATCCTAATAGGAAAAGAGAGAGAGGTAATTATTTAAAATGGGTGGAGCATTAATTTAATTGTGGAAATGTTTATTTCGTAAGTAGTTTGTTTGGAAATATTGACATGCTAACAACCCACATAGCTAGTGATCAATTTTTCTGAAATTTGTTTTAAAACTTATTTCTATTTTAATTTAAATTATTTTTACGTTGAGAAGAGAGTAGAAACTCCCAACTTGTCTCCCCTCTGAATACGCACATGTTACGTGATTAAGCTCGTTACTTAAAATACGACCATCTACTCCTCTACTTTAATCCTAGATCCTCTACTTTGGTTCTGATTGGTGAATTCTTTGATGTTCAAATCAGATAGCTGTGTATTGTATAACGGGGATTTTAAATAACAAACAAATTATCCTTATATCCTCACATATATTATTACAGTAAGGCTCGAAATCGGTTTTGTACCAAATATAAGCTCTTGTCATGCTCAAATACCATTGGATTCAGAATTTCACCGGGGGTTAGCGAGTCATACTCTTCGCTTTTGTTTTTATTACTAAGATAAATAAAGTCGATATAAACATTTTATTAGGCTTCCCTCGGAACTATCGGGTCCTGCGTTCTTAAGTCCCAAAACGTACTATTTTCGATATAATGCAAGTCAAAGGGTTCCCATCCGCACAACCTTACGTTAATTGTAATACTGCAATGGAATACATGTCTCATTTCATCTACTTGAAGTGTAAGAATATCTATGATTAAGAGGTGAGGAGTTTATATTGTTTATCAAAGGTTTTTTTTTTTTTTTTTATCGGTAAGCCATATCATCGTTAATTCTTCATCAAATCCCAAGATTGAGTTACCAATTCTGAAGGTTTCATTCACCTTCAGGCGGAGAAAGTAGTCCAATCACTTTGATTGGTTACAATTATACACTTTTCCATTGGTTATGTCCATGATCATATAAAAGATTACTAAATTTCCTACAAAAGAAAAAAAATCTTCGAAAATGGACACTTATTGGCAAAAATACAGCTTATTAAATTTTGTAAACATGTTTTTTCTAAACATTAATGAAGTTTTAAATTAAATATTGTTTTCCTTGTCGATTATATTTAGCGAGGAAGTAACAATTTATTTCTCTTATAATATGTTGCATTATTTTCTTTTCTTATTAATTTGTCATTTGATCACCAAACAACATACTGTGCCGATCTTTCGCACGGGCCTACTAGTATTATTTATTACATATTTATATAACTTTAGATTTATATAACTTTTTCACGGCGTAAGATGGTTAATATTCAGTGACCAGGATAACAGGTGTCATCGACCTCTGCCAAGGACACCTCGGTCAGTCAGTTCGTTGCCGCTGCTTAGTCCTTCCTATGTAGTTGTAAGTAGACGGACTTATCTCTGATAGTAATATCTAAGTGCTATTTTTGATCTATCGATTATTGTTTTAATTTGTAAATTATTCCTAATGGATATTATATAACATCTATCATTTAAGTTTTTCAACTTAATGGGAATGCTATCAATTTTTTTCAAGTAAATAAACATTCACAAATACAGAAATTAAATTTAAAAAGTTATAGTTTTACTAAAGACGTATTTTGATAATCTATTGTTCTGCAACAGAGATTTTTAAATGATGAAAACTTATACTATGATTGTATTTGTTTTATAATTTTTTCGGATACGTAATAATATTTCAAAATTCTTTAAAGAGTTTTAGCCACTGCCTAAGGCAACTACCTACTCTTACAATGTTAATTATAATTAATTTTTGGTATTAGCTCACAAGTTCCATGTTAGTTGACAGGTGGGTCAAGATCACATAGATTATATTGTAGATGTAATTTGAAAATTAGCCAAGTGTACACAACAATATTCAATGGTGGGTTTGCCAATCTCACTCCAAGAATAAACAAACCAACGTTTTTTTTTTTCAGTATAGGTTGCCTCCTTGTCGAATAAGATTGATCCATTTTTAATCTTCAAATACCCTCCATAAATTATTTCAAAGGAAGATTTTGAGATTGGCTACCTTTTTGGACACACTATGCTACTATCTGGATTCTATGTACAGTGTGATCATTGTGATCTTGAACCACTTGTCAACCAGATGATAATTTTGAACTAGCACAAAAAATTACAACTTTCATTCAATCCCAATGAAAAAGTAGCTGAAGTTTTGTGATAATATATAAAAAATGTTAATACAAGATAGGTTTAATACGTAAATTAATGACGATGTAGTATTAAAAAAATTAAACCAAGTATTATTTGTAGTTAAATGACTAAAATAAATTTAACCTATCCCTTTACCCTCTCTAGGAAAGAGCTGTTTAGTTTGATAGGTAATGATGGATTTTACAATAATATTTAATGCCTTGATTCCTCACTAAATGTCCTAGACATAGTCAGTGAGAAGTTGAAAAATGCAAAATAAGATTGATTTTTAAGAATGCAGACCCAGAATCGATTTTAACTATTCTTAATTTAGTGGTCATTTACATGTTCTTTTATCCAATAGTATAAAATAAACTGCTTCATGTTTATGACTATGAATTACTTTTAAAAAGTGGAACCTTCAACTAAATTGAGTTCCGAGGTCCATTTTATTTGCTAAATTCATAATCATATAAAATTAAAGAAAAAAAATATACTGATCGTAAAGATTTTAATGAAAAAAAAAAGCGACGCTTCAGTTTTGTTATGGAATAATTTAGAAATGAGGTATTTTAAGTATAACTGTTGCAAAAAAAGTAGTTTGGATTATGGGCCAACGCCATAAGTAAGTGCAAAATTCAAATTATATGATAAACAAAAAATAATCATAAAACCATGATTTTTTAAATTTATAACCAATTTAAATTACAATTAATAATTCATTTTTTAACATATTATTTGTTCTCTTTACCTGGGTACTGATTCATGGATAAAATTGATCCAACTGTGGTGTGATTGCCGACTGAGTGTATTTACTGTATTACTGTTATAAATAAATTAAGGTTAAACAAAGCTCAAATTTGTCACTTTGCAGATAAAAGACATTGTAAGGTTACAAATTTGAATGCCAACAATGCTAAAATTACTACTGCAACAGGGGAGTCCTCATTATTGAACAAGCAGCTCTCTCTAATAGATACAAACTTGAATTTAGAGTCGTGGAGATAGGAAGTTGAAATAATAATAATTACAAATAAATAAAAAAGTAGTTCATACAACTTTAAAAAAAAGATATAAGAAATCATAATAATTCAATGAAGAAATATACCATAGCTTGGTGTTACTTGGAACCAGTAGAGAGTTACTTAACTACTGACAACAAATTTTAAATTATGTATGCAAATAGAACGTAACCTCAAATCCATATAACACTTGCGCTAGGTCCATTTTTTTATTTTTTTTTATTAGTCCTGGTGTGGTGTCCAAGTAGCCCCTAGTAACGGTATTATAATTATTGCACTTATAATTACCTGAATTGGTAATTTATATATATTATTTCTTGTTGATTAAAGGCTTACATTTATTGTTTTCTGAAGAATAGAGTGAAAAATTTCATAATATATTTTTTTCTCAATAGACCTTGAAAATATAAAAATAAATTATTACAGCAGTTAAATTGAAGAATTTATGGCTGTTTTTTCAAAGTTTGCTGTTTAAGTTTTAAATTTAGTTAAAGTTATTTTTAGTTTAAAATATGGAACTTCCAATTAGTCTGAGTGACAATAATTCATTCCTTGAAAAACATCATCATAACAATGGAACAAGTAATAAAAATTAAATTAATAACTTTTGCTCCAATTTTTAGATGACAAATGAGGAAACTAATATGGAGAAAAATAGTGATTCCATCATTCCTACTGATTTCTACTTTTATACTTATAACTACGCTGAAACAAATTTATTACCATCAAAATGAAGAATTTCATTTATCTCCTAAGGGACTGAAAGCTATTTTAGTAAGTTATTTTTCATAATAATTCAACAGCATATTTAAAGAAAAAAAAATTAATTTTATCATAAATGAATGGACTCAATTGAAGAAAATGGTTTGTATTAGAAGTTCTGTAGAGAATTTTGTATACATGAAACACATTTTCATACCAGGAGTTCATTTATATTATTTAGATTTAGAGGTTCTTGAATTTCAAATTTCTTTTATCATATTAAGACTACTTTAAAAAATACTTCTATTGCTGTTATACTATGTCCTTCAAATTATAAATAATCATTATTCATATAATATTGATATTATATGATATCTCTAATATTCATTAGAGTTAGTTTATTATTTAAGAAACAATTTAGTAATTCTATTTCTACTGAAACTATTAATAACTTCATGAATTATTTGATAGACAAAAACAGAACAAGAAAACAAGCGAAGGATTGAAAGAGTAGAGGAGACATGCAGAGCATATAACTTGGGACTTTACAAAAGCGACGGCTCTAAGCCTGGCTTTAAGTATCCTCCTACTCCGCAGTACTCTGTCTATTACTTTGATATGTAAGTCACTAAATATTTTCTGTAAAATATTTGATAAACATTTATCGTTTAACATATTTTATTTATTTTTTATAATATTTTCAAAGTAATAAAGCTCTATATACAAAGAATTAATGAAACAGACAATACAAAAAAAATGTAAAATAAAATGGAGTATTATGATAACATTTATTGGATATTACAACAGTAAGAAGATGAATTTTTGTTAATGAATGGAAGTATGGAGGTATATTATTAAAACCTTCCTTGAAAATATAAAATTGATATAAAAATTGGAACTTTTCAAGATAAAAAAGAATAAAATAAATAAATTTGTTAATACAATTATTTTCTATTTATCTAACAAAACATAATAACAAGTGGAAAACTAAATAACTGAGTTAATAACCTCTATTTAGAATGTCAATTCAATGTTTGTATTCAGATCCTTGGTAAAAATTAATGTAACAATAAGATAATATTTAATCTCAGCTGAATGTTACCAACAAATCTTAATTTTTTTTTTAGAAACCATAATATAGCGTACTGCCCTGTCTATAAAGCTGGTTCCACAACCTGGCTTCATAATCTTTGCCTTCTGAATGGAGAGCGAGAGGAAAATATCAAAGGAAAGCAGATAAGTGAAGTTGCAAGGAATCTTTTTCCAGAACTGGATGGCGAACTAGCAGAAATGGTTAGGCTTAAACACTTTTATTTAATTAATCTACAAAACTTATTAATTCAATTAAATTGTATCGATATTATCTAAAACATGGAACTAAATAACTACATTGATCCCTTTATAGTTTTTTAGTCAATTAATTTATCATTCTTTAAAACATTATTATTACTTAACATTTACTGTTTAAAACGTGCAAATTTTAAACATTACATCTGAGTTTAACAAAATAAGAATATAAACATTTCAGACTATAGTTAGAAAGGTAATTACTTGTTTTGTAAAAATAATATCATCGAAGCACTAATAGATGCAGTGAGACACCTCAACTGAAACGACATTTACAGAGTGAAGCTTGGAAGTCGACTGACGGAGCCTTTTTCAGGTACTAAGTGTCTGAAACAGGGCTCTAGTATGGCACCGACTCTTTTCAAGATATTTATAAGTGAATCTGTCAAGCAATGGTATTGTCGGTGTAGAGATGTGGGACCATGGATCGGAGATGAACAGGTGATGTTCCTCTTTTTCATCGATGATCAAGTCATTGGCGCGCGAAAAGCTGTTTTTGGAAGAGATGATGTGCTCACTATGGGCATGTTATTAGTCTATGGGGAATAGGTGAATTTATCAAAGACAGAATACATGGCCATCTGCACCGAGGATGCCAGTAATCTTTGTGTCGTTTCTCAGACCTGTACAAATGTAGATGTATTTAAATATTTGAAATCTTACCGCGATTCCTTGGGATCCTCAGAAATTATTGCGGGGAGAAAGCTCGGAAAGCCACACGAATGCTTCATCCTGTCTTGTGGAACACTGGAATTCTAAAAGAAAATAGGCAAAGGATATACCACCCCATCGTAGAACCCATCCTGACGTATGCAGCAGAAACCTGGACCATGTCATCCCAGCTATTTGCAAAGGTACAAGCTGTGATAATGGAGTTTTGGAGGAGATGCCTACATGTGACAAGGATGGATAGAATTAGGAACGAGGTTGTTAGGGACAGGATGGAGGCCCCTGTATCCGTCAACCAGAGAATTGGATGGTAAAAACTGGTATGGTAAAACGAATGTCTACTGAGCGATGGCCCAACCAAATCCTAGATTGGCAATTGCCGGAAAGATGGAGGTGAGGATGACCCAGGAAAAGAAGGATACATGCAGTGAAAGATGAGATGGCTGGCCGGGGTCTACAGGATGTGGATTGGTTTGACTCCGACCTCTGGAGCTCAGCCCTGAAGAGAAAGGCAACCCTTGTTGGAAACCTATGTAATATAATATAAAAAATATTTTTGAACCAAAAAGTATAATTTTTTATACTTTGAACAAATTTTTGTATTTAATCAAAGCCATCAGGTAATTAGTTAGTTAAATTGGAAAAATAAAATAAATTATTGTTTCTACTAATAGCATTTTTCTTGTTTATTGTTTTAGCGATTTCCCCAATGCAAGCGGTTACTTTGTGTTCGTCACCCATTTGACCGCATCTTGTCTGCATACCGTGATAAGTTAGAAAGCAGAGATAGAGCACCACAGCATGGAACTCTTCACTACTACAAGAGATGGGGTTCAAAAATTAGAAATAAATTCAGGACTTCTGGGAAAATTGAGCCTACATTTGAGGAGTTTGTTAAGTATGTATGATTAATATAAAAGCATAAAAGAATAAAAATTAAAAACTTGTATTGGAACAGTTTTGATACATTGAAAATATTTAGTTATAAACTATATTTCATAGAAAAACCTAATCTGAACATTGTAAAAATTAAAAAAAAATCTTTAGCTGTTCTCAAGATTTGATTCAAGAAAACATCTATGTTTTATTCGCAATTTATTTAGTATCAATTTATGAATCAAGGAAAAAATTGGTAAATAATTTGTAAAAATAGTGAAATAGGAGATAAGTGATATCCTTATTTTGTTAACAATGGAATAAACATTAATTATAACATATGTAGGTTTCTCCTTCAAACGGACCTTCTGGCCTATTCAGACGATCATTGGATTCCATACAACGCATACTGCACACCATGTCTTTTGAGGTACTATTTCCAATTTAAATCATTAACTAAATGTTTTTCAGCAGTTCAAATAACAAACTTCAATTGCAAAATATTGCTAATACTTTGGTGTACAATGTTCTTTAAATTATAGTCACTACTCTAACATAAAATGAGAAACTTTTCTAAATGAACAAATTATCATTTATATTAAAGTAGTCTCATTAAAAAAATTAATAAGTTGTGGTTTCTTTGAATAATATTGTAAAAATATTCGTCATTCAATTTAGTACACACTCTGAAAGGCAAAACAAGTTGCACCCTTTGCTATTTATTCTAATATTCTATCAATTTATATTTAAAATTAACCATATGAACATAATAAACCACAAATTAAAATATATTTAAAAAAATCTTTTTTTAAAAATAATAATTGAAAGAAAAATAGGTTTCACTCCTCCAGCATTTATTATAAGCAACTTTTGATGAAGCACTAACTTAATGAGGTTTTTGAATAAATATTGATAATTAAATTCTAACTATCCATAGATCTTTTCAGATAGAAGAGTGAACAAAATCTTAAATGTGGCAGCTTTAATTTTTGTTATTATTATATAAATACATTTTTTAAAATTAAGATACACCCTCAATAGAAAGTACACCTTGTAGAATAGTATTTAATTTAATTTAAAATATTATTAAAAGATATTTGTAACACAGTAATGCATTTACAATGCTTACATTAAAATATTTCTAAAGAAGAGTAACCTACAACCAATCAATATCAACCATAATTTGTTTCAGATATGATTACATAGCCAAAGTAGAAACTTTAACAGAAGATCAATTATTTTTTATACATAGTCAAATGTTGGGGGCTTGGATTACTCCGTCGAAACATCACTCGTCCAAAAAAATCAGTTCAATTGTAGCAATGGATTACTTTTCTCAACTAACGAAAGAACAAGTCAATAATCTTTACCAAAAATACAAGCTTGATTTTGAAATGTTTGATTATTCAATTCAACCTTATTTAGACTATGCTAAATAAATGTTTATCATTTCATGGTAATTATGCTAAATTAGAAGCAATTAAAGTTAAGTGAAATATAATTAAGTAAGGTGATCTAGTTAAGTTTATTCAAATTTTATTTGTTACTAAATACAAAAAGATTATTTTATTTAAAATTGATTTATTTATAAATATAAAGAACATGGCTTTCAGTGAATACTTTCTTAGAGAATAAATTGATTTAAAAAAATAACTTTTTTTTTCAATTAAAAAAAAAAAAAAGATAAGACGCATAGAAGTGAAATAAGATGCATAAATAACTCCAAGGTTTTGGCCAAGTTGAATGACAGACAATTTAAAAAAAATATAGAAAAAATAAAACCTTGACATATTGTTACTTAAATCTTCAGAGTATTTTCAGAGGGACAGACAACTGAGCTGCTTGAAGTAACTTTCAAGGTGAAATGAATAATGGAAAAAAACAAAAACAATTTCATTAAATAATTTTATTGAATAAATATAAAACTATTCAATCATATAGTGTTATTTTCACCATATTTAAATTACAATAACATTTCAAATGGTAACTTGCCAGTAAACATACTCGACTTTAACTTTGAAACCTCTTAAGAATAAATCCCTTTAAATACTGTCAAAACATTTAAATTTAAATAATTATAAAAATAAAAATATATTTATTATAATTTGTGCTTATACTTTATTGTTTTTGTACTATTTAAAGAAAAAGTCGAAAAATACTTTATTAATGAATTTATAACAATTTTCATCCTAGCATCATCATTTTCTAGCACTTAAAAAAAATAATTACATCTGTTTTTATAACATGAAAAGAAACTATGAAATGAGGCAATTAATATTACAGAATACAGGCTATGAGACACTCATTTCAAAACATCATTTAGAAAATACATATTCAACAAACAATAGTTGCAAACTGTTATTTTCTTTTTTATAACATATTAATAAAATATACTTATGCTAGTGTATTTCTATAATCCTATCAAAAATGTAAACAGATAGTAAATGAATGATTCAATATTTTAGAAACCAACAATTAAAGATTAGCATGTTGATTTATAAAACACACAATTTTTTTTTATACTTGATATTTCAAAAACCAATCAAATAACCGAATTCAAACTGCAAACAAGAGTACAAAGGACATTTATTTGATTAAGAGGAAAAATATCTTTTAACATGTAATTAAAATTAATCTACTGTCCTTTGGAGCCTCGTTCACAATTTCCTATTCCACAAAAAAGAAATAACAGCTATTTGGTAAATATGGTACCTCAAATATTATTAAATAATTACAACAAAGTATTTAAGTTTATTATAAAAAATAGTAATTTTTATTCAATAACAAAATATTTAATGACAATATGCTGTCAGTTCTTTAACAATAAAAAGGTATAAGATAATTAATAATATTATTGGCAGTTAATGAAGAAAAATATTTATATTACAAGTAAATATCTAGGCTTATAAAATTGAAAGTTTCTAAAATTTGTTTATTTGATGATAAAAAATAATTAAAAGTTATATTCAGCTCTTTAAAAAATGCAGACTTGTATTTTTCCTTTTGAGCAAACTGCAACTCCTTAAAACTATTAGAGCCATTAGTTTGTACTAATTAATTTATAAGACAATGATGAATATGTATAAAAAAATGATTGAATAGAGTTAAAATAACACAATTACCACAGTTCAAGGTATTGCAGATTAAAAATTAAAATAGTCGCACTTTAGAATAATGAATAGATACCATACAGCTAAGCTCAAACCAAGGATAATAATTTAAAAAGTCACTTCCAAGTCTTTTAATGATATAAAATATAGAAGTCCATTAATAAACTACCACACAAGAAAAAAACATAAATATAGATTACTTATGCTTTCAAATAAGAATGTTTAGTACTTATCTATAATTTCAATAGATTTAAAAAGGGTATTTCATAGTTATTCTATTTTTGAAAAATAAAATAAAATAAAAGCCATTACAATTTTTTTGTTTAAAGTTTGATAAGTACCCTTATAAATTTAATAACTAAATAATAAAAAAAAAATAGAAACCAATATTAAAACTTTTCATCAGTACGTCATCTAGGGAAGGAAGATTAAGTTAATCGAAATACAGCTAATTTCCTATAAGAGAAAATTGGTCATATAAAATAGAAAGATAAATTTTTGATTGAGTACTAACTGTGATAGAAGTCCAAATGAAAATTATATGTTAAATATAGCTCACGAAGAACTTATAGAACACATATAACTGCAAAATCATCATACTATCAAGAATTTACAATTAGAGAAATATCACAATTCGTTGATTTGTGCTGAACTTATAATTAAAAATTAAAATTAATAACTGAATACAATATCAACCAGTCTAAATCAAGTAAGCTAAAAATAAAAGTCACTAAACTTTAATATCCTGTGTAATAGGAGTCATATAATTAGTAAGATATTTGTATACAGATGGCCAAATTTCATCTGAAGTCCTTCCTGAAAATTCTTCTAGTATCCCTGCCTCCCTATAAAAGTCTAGTACTGGACCAAGAGTCTTCGAATATACATCAAGTCTTTTCTGAACCGATTCTGGTTTATCATCATCTCTTTGAACGAGTTTTTCTCCAGTCACATCATCTAACCCAGGAACTTTAGGTGCATTAAAATCTATATTATAAACTCTACCACTGGGCATATGAACCCACCGTTTCTGTATTCTGTCAACAATAACCTCAAAAGGTACTACTAGATTCATAGCAGCATCCACAGGGGCTTCTTTGAATAAAACTTCAGCTTGTTTTCTAGTTCGTGGAAAACCATCTAACAACCAGCTTTTGTTGGCACTTTTACTGATTTCTGATAGAACGACCCCAACCATAACTTCATCAGGGACTAATTGACCTTTGTCCATATATTTTTTTGCATCAAGCCCTAAAGGGGTTTTGTTCAAAATATGATGGCGAAGTATGTCCCCGCTAGAAATATGTTTCATTTCAAATTTTCTAACAATTCTTGAAGAAATTGTTCCTTTACCTGAGCCAGGAGCTCCTAAAATAAGGGCCCTAAAATTCTTCAGCATGTTGACAGTTGTGCTGCTACAAATCAAAAGCTGCTAAGTCGTTAGTAACGAGGATTTAAGTACTAGACGATTTTTCAACACAACTAAACTGACGTGCCACAAACGGCAACAACTGACATACTAGATTTAGAACAAGGGCGCTCAACTGGTGGAGATACCAGTTATCAGCTGAAATACACAGATGGTTTCAAGGTCACGCAGTGTTGTCGGCTACTAATTCAGATCAGGAGTTAATATTGTTCATATTCACCTAAATTAAACTCCTGATCCTATAAAAATATTTCGATTTTATTTGAAATATAAAGATTTATATCCAGATTAATTAAAAAATTTTGAACATTCGAGCAACAGGTATGAAGGATAGTATTTTAAATACGATGTAAAAATGTATATATTTTCAATATCACTAAAGCTCTAAGCATGATTATAAATTAATATCACAGAGGATGGATTAAACTGATAAACTACTACTTGACAGTTGCATTTATAAAATATTTTACCTCTTTTTATATTTCATTTAATGAACCTTTTCTCCAGTTTAATTCATTCGTTTATGTGTGAAACAGGATTTAATTTTGAGAGGGAGGGGAGCTTTAGCATGAAAGGTTTTTTTTTCCTTTATATATATATATATATATATATATATATATATATATATATATATATATATATATATATATATATATATATATATATATATATATATATATAACGATAATTACTATGGAGAAATTATAAAGAAACTGACAATCTATATGAAATGTTGTTTCAAGCGATTCTTGAAGTTCTGTTAAATGTAAACATACGAACAACACTACTTTCAGACATAATTTTTTAATATTTTCCCATAAAACATGGTTACATTTTACAATTTTTGGGGGGAGGGGAGGGAAGAGGAGGGCTTCAGCTGGAAAGCCTCCCCCTTCCTGTAGATCCGCCTGTGAAACGAACTATCGCAACATCGCAGTAACTCTTGGCACTACCCGATCCAAGATTTAGTTTTTGGGGAGCTTCAACACGAAAGATTTTTTAAAAATATGTAACGATAATTACTTAGGAAGAAAAATAACGAAACTAACTACCAATATGAAATAGAGTGATTCTTGAAGTATTATTAAATGTAATTATACGAACAATAATACTTTTAGAGGTAATTATTAAATATTTTTTCATAAGATATGGTTGTATTTTACCATTTTTTTTTTTTTTTTGATGGGAGGCTTCAGCTGGAAAACCTTCTCACTAGATCGCCTGTGACTCTTTCTTGCTGAAGCCTCCCCAAAATGGATTTTTTTTTTCATTGGTTCATCCACTTTTAATGCCCATTAAAATTGTTATTCGAATAATAGCTAAATAGAAATAAAAGCAATGTTTGGAAAAAAAAGTTCCAAAGTCTCAATCTCCATAACTCTTTTATTTTTTATCAACAGGAGAGAGGGGAGGGGCGCTTAAAAACTAAAGATAATAATCCATAAGCATGCTTCATATAGCACCTGTACACTATAAAAACAACTTTAAAAATATTCAGTGGATTTCTTTTTATTTAACATATTTATTTTATGAAATTCACAATTTACTTAATGAAACATTAAATTTATATAGCTTGTCAAACTTTTACACTTTCCTGACATATTTCCATTTATTTTTAAAGTTGCTATTTAATTTATTAATATAATTTAAAAAAAAAATTATATTTGAATGAAATAACTGATTGAGTGGGAGACAATTTTCCAACTTATCAAGAATCATTTTTAATTTTATTAGTTACAAAATTTATTTGTAATGATTCGTCAGGAGACTATTGAAATGAGAAATGTGGCTAAGTTTATCAATAAAACGTCATATAATTTCAGAAGGTATTTTTAAAGGCCCAAAGGAAACAAAAACTCTCTAATTTAAAATTATGGAATCAACAAATAATATTATTAAAAAAAAAAAAGACTCCTTAGACCATTGTATATGAATTAATCCCATCCTTAAAATGTAAAAGAAATCAAAGATTATCCATAGTATTTTAGGCTTTGTAAATTAAGTATTATTCAAATCAATTAATTTTGTTATTCCAGAGATTACTTATAACAATAATATTAGTAAGTGAAAAGATAACATTAAGTAAGCTTAAACACTTTTACTAACCTACAAAAAATATTTTCAGCAGTCACAAAAAAAAATTAAACATCTCTGAACTAAGAATTAAATTTCATATTTCTGCATTACTTGAACATCATAGTAAAACTTGGTCAATTTTTCAATGATGTGCCTTATATATAATGGAAAATGGACGTTCAAATTTATTATTTACATTTCATATTTTAATTATTACATTCATATAATAAGCATTGCATTGGTTTCAATTTGCATTTATTTCAGCCCAGAATCAATCATAAGCATTCCTGTTGCTTAGAAAAATATACGAGCATACCCACTGTTATTAAAACTGTTTTTTAGTACTTTTGATGCAAATAAGTTAAATTTAGATTTCTTGTTTACTTTTATCCCAATGATTGAACATTTCAATTCTATTTATTTTCACAACAAAAAACTTTTTTCTCTTAAGGCTGATTTTGCCAACTCAAAGCATTATAATATAATGTCTAATAGAACGTCAGCAAAAAAATTAAATAATACTATTTCTATAATTTAGTATTTATTTGACCACACCCCTTGATAAACTCCTTCTCACATTATAATATAATGTTTTGAGTTTGCGGTATATTATACTCAAGTGTGAAAAGTGATTAACATTGTATATCTATATACTTATTATTTGAGTTTTTTTTATCAGACATTATTTTTTCTTTTCCAACATTGCTTAGTGCGTGTATATTTTTTAGTTAACCATCTCAGAAAATAGGTTTGTTTAAATAACATATTTTACATACTTGCTTATGATTGGAAGGAGGGATACCTTTTCAAGTTAACAGTGCACATTAAATGCAATTATTGAAATGCTGGCGCCAGATAAATTTTTATATAACACACACACAACCTAAGTTGTGCCTGGACAATAATTGGTTAACATTTTGACTATTCTTGGTCTTATTGGTCTAATTAAAAAATTACCATTGCTACTATCTGCTTATTTATTTATTTTTTAAAAATATTTCAAAATACACTAGATGAAAAAAGAAACCCTCTATCAATTTTATTAAATATATGTTTATATTCAATATTTTATTTTTAAAAACTAAATTAAGGGTACTAAATTGTCAAGTTGACTTATTAATTATACAATTAAAAAAAAATCCTATTGTAAAATCGCATATACAAATAGGCAATTTAATTTTTTCTTAAATAACCATATCCTTTATTTTATTATTCTATATTTTTTTTCGATTTTATAATTCTGATGTGTGGAGCGTACTCTCTACTCTAACAGTTTTATAAGAAAATTACAAGTTGGTGATTTCATAAACATTTTTAATAGATAAAAAAAAGTGGGCCTAAATACATGTATAATTTTTTCATAACTACCCTGCCATCATGATCTTCTAGATATCTGTGTCACCGAGATAAAGGATACCATGTCTATGTTTTATAGAATTATTTAGTAACGAAGAAACAAATTTCAATAGCTGAAAGTTATGGGAAATTGCCTCCTCTGAACAAATACTAAAATGTGAAATGGTGTTCCTTTGAGGTACTGTCAACTTTCTCATAAATAAAAAAAACCTAAGGTGTGCGCTTAAGACCACTAGATAGAAATGAAAACATCAACAAGGTGGGATTAATAATATGAAATATAAATATTTGTTTTTTTACTACATTCACAAAGCAATAAAATTTACAATATATAGAATTATAATTGTGTATAAATTATAGTGGTAAATCTTGCTCTGACAGATAAAATCATTTGTATCACACGCTAGAAATGAAACAATAGGTTTATGATAACTAAAATATGCGATGAATTCTTTTGATTGAATTATCTAAGAAATAACAGAAAATACTTAAATATTTATACATTTATATATGATGAGATTTCAATTAGTATACGTTAATTATGCAGTATTGGTATTTTCTTTTAAAAAGAACTTCTGTAACTGAGGGTCAGTAATTTGTCAAAACACTATGGAGTGTTACAGAAAACGAACAGAAACATTTAATTTTTAATTTTTACAGATTTTTATTTAAAAAATATATGTATATTGACTTCTGCCAACAGATAATAAACAGTTAACACCTACACACCTGGATGCTCCATTGTATTTAAATTTTAAAATATTTTAGTTCAAATGTTCAAAACAGTCTCTCTCTTTCTCTTTCTAATATGGTGTTGTGTCAAGCAGACAAGTCCATCTCTTTCCCTAGGTCGATGGTACATGAACCATCTCCTCCTCATTCTAAGTAATTTTATTATTATTCTCCTATGAACAGTTCAAGCGAAAGTAGAATTTAAAAAGTCGTAGATCATATACAGTTAAAATATTTGCAGTCAGTTCTATGTTTTCCTCTTGTCTTCTCGTTTGAAACTTTTAATTTCGAAAACTCATAACCCTGCCAAAATGCACTCCTCTCAGAAATGTTAACGGCGTAATTTGTGCCATGAAACGCCTTTATGGAGAACTCCTGGCGTCAAAATACAATGTTGAATAACAGCTAATCACAAAGATGAAATGCTGAACATTTCCCTCGCTTACAGTATGTTGGTCCGAATTTTAGTTTCTGAGATATTTTAATCCAAATTCAAAAATTAGTCGACTCGAGCCGAATATACCCGAATGAACGTTACATAACCCAGCGTTCAGTTTCATTTACTATTCACAAAATGAAATGTTAAGCGCATTTAAATAAGTTTTTACTAAAAAAAAAAAATCTTCTGCATTAAATATTTCTTTTTATTGTGACACTTTCATTTAGGGCATGGAGTGTTTTTAATTAAGTGCTGTTATTAAATCTGTTCTGATAATAGCAAATCAAATAAATACACTAAAACAATAAAAAAAAAAAAGTTTTTATATATTTAAATATGTCCATTAAGAAACAAAAACAAAGTGAATTAGATTTATTTTCCTGAAAATTAATCAAAGAAAAGGTTTGAGTACGATTTCTTTGATTAACTAAAGCAGTGTAAACCTGCTGGTGGAAGATAAGCGTAAAAAATTAAAAATACTCTATATATTGCTTATTAAAAACTCTTTTTTATATCCCTATTTTGTCAGACCATGATTTATGTCAAAATAGAAGAAATAGTGAAAGTTGTGTAACGGGGACACCACATTTTTTTAAATTTCACTTTCATTACTTTTTTTAATCTCTTTTACCCCTTTCTGGCACCAAGATTTGAACTCATAATCTTACATACGAAATTGAACGAAGTTAAAGCTGACTTCGTTAATTGTTGTCCGAAATAAACGATTTTTATATAGTTTTATTGGGAATTTCATCACATTTCAAAAAACAGGCTACAAAAAAGCACCCAATATGTGTCACAGGCATCAGTAGTCTACACTCCACAAAATAAAAAAAGAAGCAACAAAATAAATCTTCTAGTTCCCGAGATAATAATCTTGTCACAGACAGCCCGACCAATGGCTGAAAATGTATTTTTTCGGACTCAGGGGACTGTGAAACGTATAGATCCGTCGAAAACCGCACATTGGTAATTTGACCCGATCGCAATACTTTCCTTACCTAGTATAGGTAAGATAGTAATGTCGTTGAAGGAGGATGATCCTCGGGTGACCTCTGATTTTATATCCAAATTCGAAAAAAATCGGTCTAGTAGTTTCAGAAAAAATGCGCGGACGGCGGACTAGTAGTGCACATATAAGAGAAAGTGTTGGACGCAATTCAATGAAATTGACACTACATTACTTTTTCACCAAAGTCTACCTTTTATCTAACTTTGAGGCAAATCGAACGAGCCCTTTCTGAAATATTGGCATATCTAAAAATATACGTTTGCGCGTGCGTATGCGGAAGTGCTGGTGGAATTTGATAAAATTGATATGGGACCATCTAGGCACCGATCAGCATAATCCCTGAAAATTTCATGAAGATTGGATGAACGGTACTAGGTGATATGCCCGTCACATCGATTTGACTACAGACAGACAGACAGACAGACGACAGACAGACAGACAGACAGACAGACAGACAGACAGACAGACACCGAACCAAATTTGATCCTTGATGTCTGAAACGTAAAACGCGAGTGAAATTTTCGATTCTGAGCAAAAAATTTTTTTAATTTCTCGCACGAACACAATGCTTCCCTACCTTCGGTAGTGAGGAAGCAAAATATTTTAAAATCGCGATATCTCTACTATTAGTGCTTCGATTTCGCTGAAACTTTCTTCATTTTTTAGGAAATTTTAATACCTTTGAAACATCTTATCGCAATATTGACATAAATGTGTATACTTCTTGAGTTATTCGGAATTTAATTTTACCATCCCTCGTAACTTTTTTTGAGCTTCTTTTCGTTGAAGTATGTAGTATAGATAAATTTAGAGGGCGTAGAGAAAATGACTTTAGCGAAGTTTCATCAAAATCGGTTGATTCGTTTAGGCGCTACAGTCTATAGCAACGCAGGTTTTTCGGCCGCCATTTTGAAACTAGAAGGCGAATAGTAATGTCGTTGAAGGAGGATGATCCTCGGGTGACCTCTGACTTTATATCCAAATTCGAAAAAAATCGGTCTAGTAGTTTCAGAAAAAATGCGCGGACGGCGGACGGCGGACTAGTAGTGCACATATAAGAGAAAATGTTGGACGCAATTCAATGAAATTGACACTACATTACTTTTTCACCAAAGTCTACCTTTTATCTAACTTTGAGCCAAATCGAACGAGCCCTTTCTGAAATATTGGCATATCTAAAAATATACGTTTGCGCGTGCGTAAGCGGAAGTGCTAAGTGGAATTTGATAAAATTGATATGGGACCATCTAGGCACCGATCAGCATAATCCCTGAAAATTTCATGAAGATTGGATGAACGGTACTAGGTGATATGCCCGTCACATCGATTTGACTACAGACAGACAGACAGACTGACAGACAGACAGACAGACAGACACCCAACCAAATTTGATCCTTGATGTCTGAAACGTAAAACGCGAGTGAAAATTTTCGATTCTGAGCAAAAAATTTTTTTTAATTTCTCGCACGAACACAATGCTTCCCTACCTTCGGTAGTGAGGAAGCAAAAGTAAAAAAAAAAAAAAAAGAAACGATGGATATTTAAATTAAAAGGAAATGGTGGCTATGGAAATAGAGTTAACAACAATTACTTGATGATATACTTTGAAGGGAGGCTAATACGGGTTAGTTTGGAGGTGTTTAGAAAAAATTCAAAGGGACACTTTAGGCTTTCATTTAATATTTAAGGACACACTTAGGAGCCACTAATGGCCGGGGCGACCTCGATCGCTACTCAAACATTTTTCACCGTCGGCTTTTAGCGGCCTGGGGATTATCCCTCCCCTTCCCTAGCCCCACTGCTACTGATCCAAGTGTCTACCGGGATTACCTTACACCCAAATGGAAACCCCATCATGATACTCCCCCCGAATCAGGGTGATCTCGCATTCACTTCCAACCATACCTTATCATTCTATAATCTAAATTAGGAAAACTCGAGTATAGTTATAGAATTATTAGTTGTTTTTTCGAGTGCTCTAGATTTTTAAAATATAAGTATATTTCTACTTTCGCTCACCTATATGTGTAATACATAGTAAGAGTAAGTATTGCGATCGTGAAAACTCTCGAATCTGTTTTTTCAACGGAAATAAACATGTTGAGGTCCGTTGAGTCAAAATAAACAAGTCCCGCAAAGTAGTCTGTGTGTATGTGCGGTTGTGCGAACAGCATAGTTCAAAAACTGTAAGTCGTTCGAAACTGATATTGCGTTTTTAATGTTACAGCAGCTCACTAGCGGATCCAGGATTTAATTTTGGGAGAGGGGGCTTCAGTTTGAAATTATTTTTTCATATATATATATATATAAAACGATAATTACTTTGAAAAAAAAGAAAGATACTAACTACCTCTACGAGATGGTGTTTATGTGATTCTTGAAGTCCTATTAAATGTAATTACACGAACAATGATACTTAAAGAAATAAATTATTGATATTTTTTCCATATTACCATTTTGGGGAGGGGGGACTTCAGCCCGAAAGCCTTCCCCTCTCCCCCTCAGATCCGACTGTGCTGCAGCTTTTCCCTCAAAATCGGCAAACCGGAGGTGGTACTTCATATAATCGATTTAACACATTTTTACAATTTACTCAAAAATGACTATGAATATTTTGATTAAACTCACTAGGTCAGTGTATTATTAAGTGGTTTTTAATTTAAGGCAGGTTTTATCCTCATAGATGCAACCTGACAGGGCTTAAATGCTAATTTTTTTTAAAATGACTCCCTCTGAAGTATCTTGAAGTTTTTTTAATTTGAAATAATTATTCATTTCACATCTGAACTTGCTATATAAAAATGGTTAAATACAGCGAATGAAGAAAATTAATTGGAAAATTAAAGGGGAAATAAGTGTAGGTAGCTCTGTTGTTTAGCCGAGAGCGCCCGACCTTTGCCGATCCTGACCCTATTATATACATGCAGGTATCTCTCTGTACCGGGTTTTCGTAATGTTGGTTTAACATTTATGTATCACTTATACATTATTTTTTCGACGGGTTTCGTGTTAAATATTTCCGACAAAACTCAGAACTCTTTTCCCAAAAGATCTATTTCCTCCCCCCTCCAATCATTAGTATTGTTTGAAGTATCAATACTATAGTAATAATAAAGTAGTATATAGTAATAAAGGGTGGCAAAGGTAAATGGAAAGTTATTTAAATGTAAACATTTAACTAATTCGATGGGCGGGAAAACACGGTAATTAATTGTTTTAAATGAAGTTATATCGTTATTTTCACTTCGAATTCCTATAAGAAAATACCCGTCTACTCTAAGGTTGGTAAGTGAAAGTTGTGAGATGCGCGCACTGCACCAGATTTTTTATAATGGAAATAGTTCTGGTAATATAATAACAGAAACATTATCGATAGAAAAAAATCCAATTAGGTTGAAAACAACAGTAGCTGATAATGTACCAATACCTGCCATACTTCTTGAAAGATGGATATAACAAGATTTCAGGACCTCCTAGACCTTTATATTTGTGGCTTCCGTATTTTCTCTTCGTTTATTTGCCTGTTTCGCTTTAGTCTCGCTGGGAGCTGTTACCGAAATAATGAGTAGCAAAATAGGACGTTCTCTCATGGTACATTTAGTGTCCCAGAAACAACGATCTATCTATCAGTAAGGACACCATACATTAGGTTTGGCTTTTTCTCTTTAGCTATTTCGATTTATCTCAAAATATTTGTTTTATTTTTTTAAGTATTATTAAATTATGTTGTATTTATTTTTAATCTACATTACTGCAGGAATTGCAAAATTTAATTTAATTTAAAGTTTACTTAAAAGTTCTGTTACATGTAAGAGATTTAGAGGAACCACAAAGAATAGTGAGATAAGAGATTTCATACCAATGTCTAAGAAACGATGTATTTTGTTTGTACAACCCCTTTAATTGATAAAAGATTGGTATTTGATTGGATCGGATTGTAAAATATTGTTTATAAATGTTTGTCAGAAGGGACAGGGAGGGAGGGTTGGTAGGAGGGAGGAGGGGGGGGGGGCTGAGATTAGAACGCTTCGTTGGTTGACGGAGGCAGTTGACTGATGCCCCCTTAGTCCGCTATTTGTCTTCATTATTTTTCCTCACTTTATTCTCTATTTTCCAATTTCCCTCGTTATCTCCTTTTTCCACTTTAAAAAATCTTCCATAACCATAAAATGATCGTTTATTATGTAATGCTCCGGGTGCCTGCCAGTGGCTTGTCAAAGGAGCCCTGATAATAGGAGCGGTAAAACGATATTGAATAATAAGAGTTATACTGTTTTGGATATATTTTTAGTTTTCGTCGAAACCATAAATTGGATAGACGTCAGTAATAGTTGCGAGTTCTGACATTACGATTAAACTCTGAAATAAAAAATTATTTACAGTTCTAAAATATAAATGCACAGACATAAAAACAATTTGATGAAGTTTATGCTATTATGTTCGGAATTCGTCCTTAAAAATACCGAACATTTCTACAGATCATACATGTAGAGTGGGTACGATTGTGACCAGGGATGCCCATCCCCCCATGAGCGCATGGATCTATCCTTTCTCTCCTCTTATGGTATTATATTGCTCTCCTTTTCTTAAAAATTGCATTAAAAAATCATAGTTCATACACAATTACACTTTCAGTGTTCTGTTTTATCCTTTCATCTTGTCATCTCGTTTGAAACTTTTTATTCCGAAAATTCATAACCTTGTCGAAATGTGCCCCTCCCTCAAAAATTTAAAACCCCGTCAAAATATGGCCTCACTCAAAAATTATGATGGCGCCATAAAACATCCTTCTGGGCAACCCTGGTTGTGTCAATCGTCTTATGAGCGAAACTATAAGGAATTGTGGCTGTACCTGTCTGAACGTCTTTCACAGTATTACCGACGCATCTCGCGACATCAACGCTAGTAGAGATCTTCATTACTTTTTAACAGACAAAAGTTAATTTATTTTTATTATTTTACTTATCTATAAATGTAATATTTAGTAAGGTTGGGAAGTCAGCAGTATAAACTGTGTAGAGGATGTGACCGAGGATACTACCTTGAGAAATGCCCGCAGACTGAGCAAAGAGCGATGATCAAACATTATTGTGATTCAATTTGAAGTATCTGTCAACAAGGTAGGAACGGGTGATGAGAAATTATGTAGAGGTAGGGGTGCCCAGAAGGAGAACATTTTTGAGGGTGGCACATTTTGACGGAGTATTAAATTTTTGAGGGGAGCACTTTTCGGTAGGATCATGAATTTTTGGAATGAAAAGTTTCAAACTAATCACATGAGAAAACAAGGGAACAGACCGCAGTAAGTATAATTATATATGACCTTTTAAATATTACTTTCGTTTACACTGTTAATAAGAAGAGGGGAGAAACAAAATATCTCGGAAAGGGGAGGGGGAAGGTTTTTCCGTCATCGACATTGATGGAGATGAGCATCCCTGTGTGTGGGTAGAAATTTACGGAATTTCTATTACTGCCAATTAAACGTTGAGAATGATTCCCGCGTTGTATGTTCCGCGTTCCAATGAAGAGGAGACAACGTCTACAACACGATGACGTGATGATACTGTTCAAATTTACCGAGAGAAATGTGATTAAATCTTCACTTATAAATTGAAGGTCCACATAAATGAATCATAAAGTCCTAGAACATGTTGCTATACATAATTGTCTTTAAATATAAACTAAAATTTCAAAAATAGGAACATAGGGCGTGGTAAAATACTTGCATGGCTACTTCTAGGCCTTAACTTGGCCATATAGTCGACTTTTCTTAATTGATTTTAGTTTACATATTTTATTCATTCATGTTGATTAATTCCTCTCCCCCCTGAAATATTGAGGGAGGAGGGAGAGAGGGCAACAATATTATCGCCCCTCTGTGTTTTTATTGGGTGGATCTACTCTCACGCGTTTCCTTCCCGAAGTCTCGGTTTTTCTTCATGGCCCTGCAGGAGACCAAAAACATGCTTGAATTCAAAACTGCAGGAACAGCACTATCTCCACAAATTATGACCCACATAGATTTCCCATGTCTATTACCAATATTTTCGGAATGGTTATAAAATCCTGAATTCGATTAACTAAAATATTTTTATGTTGCAAATTACAAAATTGAGCAGGAGGAGGACGTGGAAGAGAAGACGAGCTGGGCGAGATTAAGAAGAGAGGATAAAGTGGGAGGCTAATGGCCGTGTAGGGCAGTGAGGGCCTCTGTAATTAGGAAGGGATCGATCAAACCCTTGGTCTTTGTCCTCTCCTGTCCTCCTTTTATTTTATCTTTCTGTCCGCTCCGTTTTGGCAACCATATTGTCGTCTTCTTCATTTATATATCGGATCGTAAGCATCCATGTCTTTGCTGGGCTACTTTAGTTCGTGTTCGTCGTCGGAGTACTGGTCCTTCCGTAATCAAGTGGTATCTTGATAGACAATAATTTGGGCAAGTTCCTAAACTGAGCGCTGAGCTTATCGATGACATCTTAAACTGGTCTGTTTCAATTCAAAGGTCTGTTTCACACACATGACGAGTAAAGGTGCGTCTGATCAAGAGATCAATATCCGAAGTTTATGTGAACAAATAAAAGAATGAATGACTCGAAAGAAATAGGCTTTATATTAACTATTTATTTTCTAAACAATTTAAAGAAAATTTATAAAACTTGCGAACGATTCGCACACTGTTTTGGTCAGTGGTCAAATGAAAACATAAAATAATGAAACGTATCATAAGTTGGAATATTCAATTTTCATTTTCTCAGTGATTATAATTGACCAAGAAAATGAAAATTCATTAAAAACTATTCAAATTTAAACGCACATGTTATCAAATTACAATAAGCTGATTCTTTGGAAATAATAGTCCAATGTCGATGATTTTGTTTTACTTTTTTAGGGAATTTAGTAATATTTTAAATAATTATGGGTGTAATAGGCAAAAAAGTGTATACGTTTTTAATTCCCAAATAAAGTTCATTTTCCTTCATTACATGTTACCTGAATTTTTAGAGTGTGGTGACTATTTTTCCCATCTTCAAAATAATGGCTCAATCTTGAGATTTGATGAAACATTAATTAAGATATGGCGTACCAGCTAAAAACACCTTTCATAAATAATATAAACTCCTTCTCTCTCTCGATGACATGTGACATGTATCACATGACAGCACTACAATTAACGTGAGGTTGTGTGGCTGCGAACCCTTCGCCTTGCATTATATCGAAAATGGTACTTTTTTGGAGTTGATGCAGGGACCGAGTCTTGATGTCGGCAGAAAAATCTTCAGATCCAAATACGTTCCGCCTCGATCAAGGATTATCTTCGACTTTCACCATTAAAACGTCATTCGTCCGTCTAACGTTGTTGGTCTTCCTGATCGATGCGAGACGCAAAGATTAAAATTACCGCATTTCAACTTGAAAAACCACCTTTGCCATTTATGAACGTCTATTGCATCAGGATAAACATCGCAAATGTTTTTGATAATAAGTGTTGCGTTACTAACCTAATCAAACTAAAAAAACATGCAATGTCGGATATGTACCTCTTCTGCTATTAGTCTGGCCACTTTATCAAAAATTGCAAAAAAAAATGTAATTAAATTTCATAGGCATTTATATATAATTTTATAATTATATATAATTTATAGGCATAAAAAACAATTAATTTTTGCAACCAAAGAAGTCACTCTAACATTAGAATGTCTTTACCACGACATAGATACACCCAAAGAGCTGAAAAATGACATTACCTTCTGGTCTCCCTAATAGGTAATGGAAAATAATAATAATACTGATTTTAAGGCATTTATATTAGAAGATCTGCCAACTAGATTTTAAAGTCAATCCTATTTTTTTTATTTCTTTAACAATGCACTGTGGAGACGCTAATGCTTCTAAGATAGCGATGTGTCATCTCATAAACTCGTACATATTATCTAATTTTGTGATCAATGATAATAAAATAAAGAATGACAAATAAATAAACGATAAACGAAGAATATGGAAGATATGGACTCTATTACACTTAGTTATAGAGAACTAAGAAGAAAAACAGCTTGATCCTGCCATAGTTACCGTTATGGAGAGAAAAGGATGGGCTAGGAAATGGCTGAGGGTGGAATGGGGCAGGCAGAGCAAATAACGACTCTCCTATGAGATGGAGATGAGCCTTGTTTATCCACACCGACATGAATTATTTAGGCTTCAAATCCATTCCCAACCTCATCCTTAGGCAATCTCCTCTCGCCCTTCCAATACATACATATTTTAATTCATCTGTTAGCTTTCTCTTTAGGGTTAATACATGATCCAACTAATTGAATAGCATTCGTGATGCTTTTTGTGCCAAAATCTGTACCCTCTGTACCAAAATTAAAAATCAGTAAAATACTGTTTATTCAGACGGGACCCTTCCCGAATCACCACATTTACGTATTAATCGGATTTTCTAAAAACAAATTACATGATAAGTAAGTATGTTAACGATTTACTTTCTCATAGACTTTTTTCTTCGGCCTTATTTTAGTTTTAATTCTACATAATTGATAGGATAATTTGTGGTAGTTATAAAGAAACTTAACTAAGATGACAGATTATTAGGGGTCATTATTCTGATAAAAACAATTTTTTTTTAATCCCACATTTTCCTCAATTATTTTCAAGTTTCTTTTCAAAATGTTTATGTAAATATGTTTATTCTCTATACCATGTGAATATTCTGACTATAAACTGAAGATTTCCGACACTAGAAGCCACTATGCATTCCCACACCAAGAAACATAACATAAGAGAAGAGCATACTCGTAAAACATAACATAACATAAGAACAAGATAAAGAACATAAGAAAAGAGCGCTTTACTAAGATGTTTATTGATAACAATAAATTATTGTTTTTAATGTAATATAATTTGAACTATTTATTTATCCAATAATTTCTGTCAATATCCACGTGTATCATTTTCACTGTAAATCACTGTATGTATATACCTAGTATTGTTACAAGGAAATATATACAGATTTCAAAAGAAAAATTATTTTTTTCAAAAACGTTATTAGAAAATTAAATGTATATCTACAGAGAGTAAAAGAAAAATAAATTACTCAAAATGTTTCTCTTCTGCCTTGACATAGGTAATTAATCTCCGTGGCCGGTCATCAATAGCATCATTTCTTGAGCGCTCAACTGCTCGGCCCAGAGATTGTTTGAGGCTTCCCATGTTAGGGTGTGCTCTGTGGCATACCATCCTCTCCAATTCGGACCAAAGCCGATAATCTAGTGGGTTGAGATCAGGGCTTCCTGAGGACCAATCCGAGGCAGAGATGAACTCTGGAATGTTCTTTTGCAGCCACTGCTGAGTTGACCTGGCCTTGTGAGCTGGAGCGGAATCCTCCTGGAAAACCCAATGACTTCCAGCAGAGTATCATTTAGAGGCTTGACAACAGGTCCCAAAATGTCATTCGGTTAGTTTTAGCGGCTGTTTTAACTCCTTTTTCACAAAAATGGATCTTTGTAGTGCCATCAAAGCAAACTTCCCTCCAAACCATCACTGAGGGAGAGTGATGACCTCTTTCCACTCCTCCATTGACTTGCTGGGATTCTTTAGAGCAGTGTGAGTACACACGATCATTTTGGCGATTACATTTTTCTTCAATTGTAAAATTTTTCTCATAGTTAAACAAAATCATTCGATGAAGACCATTGGTGTAACGGCCAAGGATCACTTTGCATCTATCCACTCTATTTTTTTTTTTTTTTTAGGGAAGTGGTTACCCTTTTTCCTGACATTCTTCGAGATGCAGCCATCCTAAGGTTACTTTTTATTATGCGAGAAATTGATCTGACCGAGATTCTTATTTCTCGTGGCACATTTGTTGTTTTCGAACGAGATTTTTTCTGATTCGAGCCATTTGCCGTTCTCACAGTGCGGGGACTGATCGAGGTCTGTCACATACAGATATGGTCTCATTATATCTATTTATAGTGCGGTCCTCGATACCCAAAGGATTCAAACTGTTTAAAATCTCTGACCTACATTTTCCAACTTTGCGTAAGGCGATCACAACTATTCGGTTTTCTTTATCACCCCACTCCATGTTAACTGAGCGAAAGAAAAATTCAAACTAATTGAGATTATTATCCTCACATGTAAAGAAAATAATCTGATAGAGGTAAGGATTATCTAAATGATACCCAAGGATGTAAACAAAGTTCAACTTTTGTAACAGTATTTATGGCACAACTAGTTATTATGTGAATGTTAAGGAAGATTAGATAAAATCAGGTTTCATTAATGGCACTGTAAATCATTCAGAATATAATTATAAAGGCCAGGGTAAAAAATAGCTGACGGTTATTAAGTAAAGAAAGACTTTGATAAATATTTAAAATAAATTTAAATAAAAAATATCTGTTTACTATTGAATCGTAATTTTATATTCATCGCAGTTCTGAATGAAAGTCCCCAGGCCTCAGTTTCACCTTTGATTCCTCTTGGATTTTAAGGGCTTTCATGTAGTTCGATTTTATTTTGTTCTTCAGATCGTCATTCTCATTTCCTAAATGGAATCTGTCCTCACTGAAATTTGACGAGTATCATTTTAAATATAGGTAGATAGATAGAAAATAAACTTTATTCTGGGACAATAATAGTAATTGTTGTAGTAATTCTTAACAATTATAAACAAAAAACATATATCTGGCCAAAAACTACCTTAATTAAAAATAAACAATATCTTCAGTGACAATATATAAACAACAAAAAGCAAAAACATTTTGAAAAAAAAAATAATATCAATGTTAAAATGGAAAGAAAAAACAGAAAAAAAACGTTATACATGTTATTAACACTATGAGTTGATTCTTAAAATTAAAACTTAAACAATTTCAACAACCATTCATTTCATTCAAAATTCGATTCATTAAATTTATTTCATGATTGCACAGCGTCATTTTGTGATGTGAGATGGAATTGGTACAGATGGTTTTTGAATGAGCACAAGGAAGAGGTATGGCGGATATCAGATGGTATAGAATTCCAGAAGGCAGTGGATCGGGTAATAAAGGAATGTTCAAATGTTTTAGTTCTGTGGGAAGGAGTATAAAGGTCGGAAACACGGGATCTTATTTTCTTGGCGTGGACCATGGGTTTGAACTGTAGGAGACTGTAGATGTAGGAAGAATGTCGGGTGTTCATTGTTGGGAATAGGAAAGATCCAAAGAAATATTGTCGGCGGAAAGAACGGAAGAGCCACTTTAACTCGTCGTAAAAGTGGGGCACATGAGACCGCCTCGATGTACCGAAGACAAATGTTAAGCAGGAATTCATAAGTCCTGAATATTAGTGGAGGGGCGGGGTGGCCGAATGGGCTAACGTGTGTGCACAGCACCGCGAGTTGCTCGGCAACCAGATAAGCAACTTTTGAGATTGAAAAAAAACTATGAGTTCGCGTTCTGGTGACAAAGGGGATTTTAAATTCCCCGCCTTCACGGCCCGAGAAAATACCATATAGCCTAAAATGGGGAGGTAGGAAAGAACAGAAAAAAAAGTCCTGAATATTAAGTAAAAAAGGTATTCATAAAATATACTTAATATAACGGATCTTAAAAATGAGATGATCCACTAATGATATAGAGTAAATATAAATTAGTTAGTTTTATGATAAGTTGAAGGTTATTATTAGATTATTATAAACTCCTGGTATGTATTACGTATTTATAGCTGTTATTATCATATTTGAAACTCGATACTCAAGAACATTATAGATATACTTCTTGCGTTGTGTGAATACTTAAGTACGAACACGCAATATTCTGTTTAGATTATAAATATTACTCACCTGAATTGAGCTTCTGGAAAATTAATTGCAGAAGAGAAGAAGATACATACTGAGAACAATACAGTAAAAGTTAGATAATTCATATTGCGCTATGCATTAGCAAATGGAAATTGACGCATAATATGATCACATGAAACAACTAACACGTGACCAATCGACAATAATTAATCATTTTTAATAACTTGAAAATATTTCTCTATAATAAAAAAGCCACTTCGGATCAGTTGTCAGTGTGAATGATGTATTTCTAGCAAAAAAATATTATTATAATTTTTTTTATTTACCAGACAAGATATGGTAACTAGCAGAGGAAGCTATGGTATGCATTAGTGGATTCAGAATTTAATTTTGAGGACTAAACTTTTTGAAGTATAAACTTCTTTAGGAGCGTTTTGCACTTTTTTTTTTGGAGAGTGAATTAGATTGAGCCGTCAAATGTCCGATGTGTAACGCTCGGGTAAAGTCGTTTGGAGTCGACTAATGAAGTGTTTTTGTATATGGATAAAAATATCTTAGAATCTAAAAATCGGACCTGCATACTGTAATTTATGGAAATGTTCAGCATTTAATTCTCTTTAATTATAATGAGCTATTATTTATAATTTATATTTCTTATTATTAATCTCGCCTTTTTACTTTTACCATGTAGTCTAAAGCACACACCTTAGTTCTTTTTTTTAATAACAGAAGCCTTCTTACATTTTGTAGCTGACAACGTTATCATTTAACGCTATTAAATTTCTCTCCGACTTAAATTCCTATTCGATTATTCACTCAGATTACTCATGGAAATTTAAATATTTTTTTTTCTGAGAATGAGCTTCAGAGGAATGACCTCCTTCTCCTCGAATCTACTAGTGATGATATGTGTGATACAGAACATAATGGGAATGGGGCGGTTGAAGAGGTTAGGGGGGTGTGGTGGCCGAATGGGCTAAAGCGTGTGCAAAGCACCGCGAGTTGCCTGGCAACCGGAGAACAAGATTTGTGATGATTTAAAAAAAAAGTACGAGTTCACGTCCAGGTGCCGGAGGGGATTTTAAATGCCCCACCCTCACCCTCCGGTCCGGGAAAATCCCGTATAGCCTAAAAGGCGAGGTAGGGAACAAAAAAAAAAAAGGTTGAAGAGGTTGAGAGGTTGTGATGGCCAAGCTTGTTAAGAAAAGACCAACTTATACGCTTTAGAAAAATTAAAAGTTCTAATGTTCTCGAGTTTAGATGTAACGGTTCGAATCCAGCCTGGGCGGGTTAAAAATGTATTTCGTGGTGGATCCAGTCAATCGGTGCCGGCTTTAGACATTTGGCACGACGGGACAATGATGTCACTTATTCCATTAATACTTGTGTAGAAAGATGCATAGTTTGCTGTTAGTATCATTAGTATGATACTCATCTTCAATTCTACTAGTGATGTTTTGTCAAAGACTTGTATACTAAAATTTCAATTTTTTGTTTTGTATTTCGCAAACGATATTATGGTACTTCATAATACAACAGCTGGTATGATAAAAAATATTAATAATGATTTTGTCAACGTTGATTTTAAAAGGGATATGATGGAAAACAGTCAGGATGGACGATAGTATTTGTAGGATATTGATCGTGTATTAAAAACAGAAGACAAGAATTAGGAAGAGGCCATAATGGTTAATTTATGCGAAGCGATATGAGGAACCCCTGCGCTTAACGATACGAGGAGCTGTTGCCCGAATAGCAATGCCCCCTCAGGTCCTTGCCAAAATCTTCGCGTCCGGCCCTAACCTAAAAGGTAAGCTGTTTGGTTAAGAACGATAACAACTACCAAAGTAGATAATATTTATCGTCAAGATATCGTCGGAACCATGTTAAAGTAACGAATGTAAGCCTGTTTAACGTTGCAAATTCGTCAATTTAGCATGGTGCAGACGACATAACTAAATTTAACCAGAAATTCTATATAACTAGACTTGGAGACGTATCGGATATTGTTAGGTAAAGATCTCAAATGAAGCATGATTAGAATGTCTTGCACATTTCTACTTTAATAGAAGTGAAAACATCAACAAGGCGAGATTAATGATATGAAATATAAACTATAAATAATAGCTCATTATGAAGAGGATAAAATGCTGAACATCTCCCTCGCTTACAGTATGCATGCAGATCAGATCTTTAATTTCTGATAGATATTTAAATCCATATCTTCCATAAAACTCGTTATAATACAGCTGCGTTCAGATAATTGGAAAGAAATAGCGCAAGACTAGCAGAGATGAAGAGGGCTTGTTAAGACCACAAGGTCTGTAATGACAAAAAAAATCTTACATAAACATAAAACTGGTTATCATTTGGAAGTAGTGTTGGTTGGTGTGATGGTAGAGAAAATGAATGCGTAACACCAAAAAGTATTATATTATATTATTAAATAAATATGACAATAATTGTAATTTTTGACAATTGGTGCCATATTAAAAAATCAAGTAAATATAAAGAATTCTCTGAGGGTGGGAAAATTGTCCCGAAAAGTGAGATGTAATAGATGTGATTAAAAAAGACTAAAGAAAAATGGAAGTTTAATTGCCTTAACCTTATATATATATATAAAATTGATAAATAAAATTATTATAACTATTGATTAAAGCAACTTTGCCAGCAGTGCTTCATCCCCTTCATTACGAAAAATACAACACTACTCGACTTTCAGGAAGGTGCCATCTTCCATTTGGAACGTATCCAAATCGTCTTCCCTAACTTTACTCGAACATATTCTTTCTAATTTTTTTTTTAATACAACTTATGAGGTATTGATTTTTCAGAGGTGTCCTATATCATCCTCATCCATTTACTTGTGATATAATTACGTTCTAATTTCAATGCGAAGAGACATTACGTGGACGAATTCTTCATTGACAAATTCTGTCCTGACCGTGAATAATACAGTTTTAAAATTATTATGAATACCTTCACCTTAAACCTATGACTTTCTGTCCTACAGTATCGTTTAACGATTCCCTACTTATCCGTGTTGAACAAATCCGATACATAGGACTCCATTTGGATAAACGACTCACTTGGAATCCTCCTAGAAGACTGAAACGAATAGAAACTGCTCGACGTTCCCGACTACTTCGACACCTAGTTACTAGACAAACGCTCTAAACTTTCAATATATTACAAAAGACTCATATACATGACTATAATAAGGCCAATTTGGACTTAGCGTAAAGCTTTAGGGCTCCACTAAACCATCGAATTCCAAAATCCTTCGTAAAATCCTCAATGCTCCTTACTTTGTCACAAATAAAATCATCCATAACGACCTTATCGTATGTTTCCTATTTAGTCCAATCCAGATAACTATCCTTTCATACGAAACTTCGAAGCCATCCTAACCGTCTCGTTTCAAATCTTGCTTTCTGTTAACCTGATAACCCTCCAAGGCGTCTGAAAAGAAGATGGTTCCGTGGTCTACTTATGTAAATATATTATTAGAATGATACCAATGGGTATTTTCTTAACAAGCGTTTTCGTGTGATTGTATCATTCCCGTGTTCACATTTACTAGATGTATTATAATTTAATAAAATTGGAAGTATCATGAATAAAAAAAAAAAAAAAAAATGAACAAGTGTTTTTCAATAAGCTGTTATGAAAACTTAGAGGTTAAGACTAAGTAGAATGATTTTATCACTGAGCAAGATGCAGCAAGCGATGGATATATACCTCAAGGGACTGAGAGAAAGTCATCATAAAATCTCACCATGTTGTGTTGGTTCATTCAAAGCGTTGCCTTGCAGCATGAAGGCACAGACATCAGCTGTAAATACAGCAATAAAAAGATTCGGTTTTGATCCAAAGACTGAAGAGAAGTACAGAATCCATCAAGAATGTGATTATAAATTTTATAGGCATTGGTAAAAAAAAAAAAAAAAAAAATGTTGATTTAACGCCAGTCAAACAATAATTTAGTTTTGTAATTAACCTTACCTCACAATTAACTCTGCGGTCTATAAAATTGTGTTGTCGGTTCCATTTACCTTGAAATGAATTTTTATTCGCATTTTCTCTATAATTAGACCATTGCAATACATCGAAGGTCAAGGGAGAGTGGTGCGGACACCAGAACACCTGGAAAAGGATTATATATATATATATATATATATATATATATATATATATATATATATATATATATATATCTAATCCTTTTGTCGTGATTGTGAGATGGTCTCTATAATTAGACCATTGCATTACATCGAAGGTCAAGGGAGAGTGGTGCGGACACCAAAACACCTGGAAAAGGATTATATATATATTTTTTTTGTTCGCAACATTTCGACATATACTGCGAGGTCCTTCGGGTGAACTTATCTGAAAATATTTATACAGAGCTGTTTCCTATACAAAATAATATAGTACAGGTTTGTTTAAATTTCGACATTTTCAAGTAGTTTTCGCGCTTTTTCTATGTTTTAACGTTAACATCTCTACAACACTATCCCTCTACTATATATACCACTACAGCACATCTAAAATGGGTTGAAATTTTGAACGTAATTTTGTCATAATTACCTTTTAGTGATCTCAATTTATCCCCTCAAAGACCCGCCATTTTCCTCGCGTATATGGTATTGCGACCATCAACAGCCATTACTAATTGCTTTGTTGAACTGAAAATTTGTATCTGAATCGGGCTGAAGTTCACTGAGTTGATGTTAGGAAAGTGCCTTTTGGAGTTCTCAAAATTTTCTCTCACATCTATTTTGATAATTAAAATTCGAAAAAAAAATTATAACATGTTCAAAAACAGAAAATAGAAATCGAGTAATTCAATTGATGTTTACTGTTATATTTAATTTATTCAAGGAAGCATTACTGGAATAATAAGGTCACTTTCGTCCTGCCAATGACGCGAGGGGGTGAAAAAACAAAACAAAAAAATTAAAAAAAGTTTTCCTGAAAAATACAAGAGGAAAAGACAACTTCAGTGATCTGCTGCTCACTTATCTTATCATGACATCGATTTATTTAAAAACTGACACAATGGTTAGGAGTTTTTCGATGCAGAACATTAAAAATAAGCTAGCATAACATTTTTAATCCAGGAAATAGTAACATAAAATTGATTGGTAAATCCTACTTCAAGAGTTCATTAAGAAGTATCATTTTTATAATATACTTTTATGTCTTGCTGTTAACATGTCTTTATGTGAATATGCTATTACACAATAACATATACTGTTATTAATATGTTCTTAATTTAATAAGTAAATTACCTCAAAAAAGGTAGTAATAAATTAATAAAAATCAGTAAAAAAACTCACCAAGGGACAGAACATTAATGTTAGGTTATAATAGGGAAAATTCCAACCTCACAGCCTTAAATTTCCAAAATGCAGACAATTAATAAAAACACCGTCAATGTATCGCCGATTCAATTATATATAAGAAGAGAAAAAATAAAATCGGACATCACTCTACGAACATCTCAATCGCATACTGGAAGGAAGGTAAGGTAACACAGTTAAGGAAGGTTATAATCAAACAGCTGGTTAAGGAAAAAAAAGAATATAAGGACTGATTAAAAACATACAAACTACATAAATATATTACAAAAAAAAATTAAAAATTATGAATTATAATAATAGGAGAAAAAAAGTATACATATATCTGAAAACCCACCAAAAACAGCTGAAAATAATAAACGAAAACAAATAAGCTACATTTATATCCAAGATGCTCAATATTTCCGTGTAAATATTATTTTTCTAAAAAAAAAAAAGTAAAAGTTATTTCTATTGTCTGTAAGTTTTTGTTTTTTTTATCTTCATTTGCGTAATCAACTGTTTTTGATGATAATCTTCTTTTGGTGTGCGTTTTCATGTATATGTATATATTTTTTCTCTTATTATTATAATTATACCTTTTACTTTGTAATTTTTGAATTTTTTCGTAACATATTTATGAATTTTGGTTGGATACTGCATGTTTTGTATCAGTATTTTTTTTTCTGATCAGCTGTTTGATTATAACCTTCGTTAGCCGTTTAACCTTACCTCCCTTCCAGTATGCGATTGGGAATCAAGGAGTGATGTTCGATTTGTTTTTCAATAATGTCCTGATGATGCCTGAATTGTTGAAACGTTGAAAGGTTTTTTATTCTTTGCTTGAATTTCGGAGATATAAGGCTACGTGGTTGGAGTTTTTCTAATTATCACCTAACGTTGTAATAAATATAAATGAACTCCAGTCCTTTTTTTGTGGATTGTGCACCAAATCTTATTTTATATGAACTGCTCGGCTATTATTATGGGTGTGTACCATACTCTACACTGGCAATCTATGATATTCTGTGATAAGTAGTATCCCATTTGGAATGGTTAGGGGAAGCAATGATGTCACATATTTAAAAAATGCTACCTTTTTAATTAAATCTTGTAATGCGAGTGAAATATTTTATATTAAAAGTATCAAAGTATACATAGTGATTTAAAACTACCCAAAAAAAAGTCGATAAATAATTAAAAAATATACAATATCATTGTGAGACTATACAATCTTAATACAATAAAATAAATATACATTGTTAGGTTATAATTGGAAAAATCCAAACACAGCCTAAGGTCACCAAAATGCAGATGAAAATTAAAACTCATCAACGTTTCGCAAATTCAGGCATCTTCAAGATAGAAAAGAAAGCAAGCAAATCGAAAATCATACTTCATGGCATCCAATTGCATAACGGCTTGTACCAGCACCTGTACCATTAATAACAGTATGCTTAATTAACAGCACCTGCATTTGGAGACATTAGGTTATGTGTTTGGAATTTTTTCAATTATAACCTAACATTGGATTTCTGTCTCTTGGTGGCACAATATATTGTAACATTGTGCTAACTGAAACAATGACTCAAAGACTTAAGGTGACAATTACTCTGGATGATGAGTCAAGTGTTAATATTGTGAGAAAATAATTAATTAAACTGATCAAATGACTAGCCAAATGCTAACTTAACTGATTCAGTTTAAGACATTCGCTAGTTCACCGTCAACCACAGATGCAATTAACTAACAAAGCCCAAAGATTTCCACTTCGACCTTTGACCTATCCTGATAGAATTCCACATCATTGTTCATCAAAATCAGGATATTCCGGAATGTACTGCCTTTTAAATTAGTTAGTTAAAGGAGTGTATTTTAAAAATGAAGTATACTTTGAAAAAATAAAAATATTTGTTTCTTAACTTTTAATAAACAATGCTCCGGTCTTTGAAAGTGTTACATCTTCTAGACAAGTGTTCTCATTTGTGTTTTGTGTTATTACAATAGATTATTAAATGTTATTGTATCAGTTATATTTAAAAATAAATATTATATATTTTTTTTAATTTCTTTATTGAGTATTATAACAATCTGTCTCTTGGACGTTGGTTATAGTGAGGAATTTATATAATTAAAATAGAATAATATAATATTCATGCACATATCATTTATAAAAATATAACATTGTATAAAATATATTTACTATAACATATTAAATATTTATTATCAAAGTCGAATTAGATTTAGTCACTAAAGAATAAATAAATAAGATTTTTTTAAACACTAAATTTAACTTTTACATTAATTTCAAATCATCGTAACTGGAGATATCATGTTTATAAAATGGACCTGCAAAAGCTAACCATCATGCCCTCGGGCTATATCATTACTGGAATTTCTGGAATGATTGGAAATTCAGAGGTGGGTCAGGGATGGTATGAAAACGGAATATCTGTGGGAGGGAGGACATGGTTTCATGTTTTCCATAGAGCTTTTCTAAATGCAAATGCTAAGAGAGAAAACCTTCAGAAATTTGTTATTACATTTTTCTGGGGGTGGAAGAAATAATTAGTTTGTCTTATGAACTATGCTCAATACAGTTTGAGAGTCCAGAAAATATGAGAAAAATGTTTAGTATTTAATTTTTAATACACAGTATCCTTGATGAATGCGGTCAAAATCATAAAATCACACCTAAGATATCCTTTGATAATATTCCATTCATTGTTATTACTGATCTAGTATTCCTCTTTTTACTAAAAGGTTTTCGGGATATCGCTAAATGTAGTGGATCTTCGACTTCAACACATTATCACAGTTTGGTGTCGCCTTATTTTTATTAATTTTAAGAATTGATAATACTCAATTCTTTCCAAATATATTGCAATGGAGGCGAACAACGGTTTTACAGAAATTTTTAGGTGGATTAAATAGTGGTCTCTCCCATTGCTTTGAGACTCCCAGTCATATAAATTCTGCCATTCATTAACGATTGTTTTACTTAGTAAACGGAATCTTTAAGGTTGAAGTTTCCCTCTCGAATTTTTTAAATCATCATGTTTCACGAATGTTTCACTCATTCAGTCATACTGCCATCGCTCCAGACTTTATTAAAATTTCAGGCCTTTTGAGCTCCGTTCCGACCGAGTCAACACTTTAAAACGAAATTATGAGAAAAATCATGTTTTGGAATCAAAGCAAAAGCTGAATTATTTTCAACTAGCGAAATGCTTTAGAAGATGAAAAATCATTTTTATTTAGAAGAGTAATTATAAGCATTTACAACCATACAAAAAGATAATCACTCAAACGTAAATAGTTTGTAAAAGAGGGTTTTATATAAAGAGTACAAGATATCCCGCATTAATAGGGTATATAAAAAAAATGACCGTTATTCAATAAAATATGATTATTATTATTTCTTCGATATAAAATACAATTAATACTCAAAGTATAGTCCATTGTTATCTACCATAATTAGCCATCTGCTCGATCCCACGCTGATACCATTCTTTGGGATGGCTGTCAAAGAACTCCTGGACCACAATTTCAACTTCTGCAAAATTATCTATCCGATGGTGCGAGGTCTGGACTATATGGTGATTGAGGCATAACTTTTTCAGGCTTGGATTTTACAATAAATTTTCACAAATGTCTAACTTCTTAGCTGATTGAGGAGTAAGTACGTGAGGGACCAGTCTACTTCTCTTTTTCACCTTCCCATTGAGAATACATGGCGACTAACAGTATCTTTCGACATATCACTCTCCCTGGCAAGTTCGTGAGTACTTTTGGAAGGATTTGACTAAATAGCTTCCTGCAGAACCTCATTAATATCCATTAATGATCACTTCGAGCCCTTCTTCCTTTCCAACGTCGTACCTATACTGCTAATTTTTTCACACCTACGCTGTGCAATGCGCTGGTCAAGGACACCTTCCCCTTCATATTTAATAATTTCACGAGTTGCTTCATAATTCATAATTTCACGATTTTTTTTATCATATTTTTCTTTGACACAAATCACTGAACTGAGGTTTTTTTTTAAGAAGTCGAATTAAAACAAGCTTACAGAATGCTCTAAGGGAATATGTAAGTATTGGTAAGTATTAAATAGGGTTGAAATATTTACAGTACTTTGAAAACTTTAATTTGATAAAACGGTCGTTTTTTTGGTACATCCTATTATTTTCTGGACAACCCAATATGATTATTGTAAGACAAATAGCAAAAGTAATTCTCTTAAAAGTAAACAAATATTGTAAATGCCAGACCTGCTCGTGAGGGAGATGAATCAGGTGCTATTTCGCGAAAGCAGCAATTTAAAACACCCCATTCCCCCCTTCCCACCAAGGTAGTTTTAATTAAAACCGGCCTTGATGAAACACCTACACCTCGTCACTTGGATCTCATTAAAATGGAATAACAAACACATCGCTGCGGTTTGTCGGTTTACCTTGTCACTGCCCGGCGAGCTGTCCCCATCGCTGGAATATTAACTCAAATTTCCAAAAAGGTTCCAGAACACGCAGTAATCAGATCCCAGGATGTTAATATGCTCCGAAAATCGGTTTAAGTGCCAAGGTTTATTTCAAATCATCACATCCACAACAACTTGAACATTCCATTCATACACACGTAAGAGATTAATTTTTTGGGAAATAGTATATCGGCAATATCATCTATGGCCTAGCGATTATGTTTTACGATAGTGACGGCTATTGAGACTACCGATTTTATCCTTACTTTCCTACCGCTACTAGGTAAGGAAGGAATTGCGATCGGGTCAAATTTCCGAATTGTTCAACAGATCTTTAAAGCTCCAGAGCTCCCGAAAAAATCCGAAAAACACATCTGCAGCGTATTTACAGAAATGTAATGATCCGTTGAGCAATTCGGAAATTTAACCCGATCGTAATTAGTGTTGTCCAAAATCGATCTTGGTCTTGCACTTTGCAAGACCAAAACAAAGACTGATAAAAAAAACACCGTTTTTAAAAATAAAAATTAAGGAAAAATAGTTACTAATACTTGACAGTTTTAGTTACTATAAGGAAAGAATTGGTATAACTATCCTTAGGATCGGGCAAACGACAAAGAAATAGTAGATGTCTTCAGGGGAGTTCATATTACATAGAGAGCACGTGTAAATTCTACCGCGTCTCCAGCGTTGACAGTTCAAATTTAGAAGTTTTAGATTTGGCACTCAATATTCATAAAACAAAAAGGAGAAACATCGAAAAGGACATAATAAACTTTTATAAAATTCGTATTAAAAACAAATTAACGGCTTTAATGCTCGAAAAGACATAAATTTCTGGCAAAATAGGACTTTTTTAAAAATCTTAATCTTGAAAAAAAAAACCTTGAAGACTTCTTTCTTTGATAAAAATGTTATGTGAAGAAATTAATTACAAACAAAATCCCAGAATAACTGTTTGATAACTAGCAGAGAAAATCTCGGTAAAAAAAAAAAAAAAAATGCAATTACCGACCACCTCAACGCAATAGGAAATGTGTAAATTTTTGAAATTTTGGTTTCTCGTGAATAAATGAGTTTAAAAAAATTAAAATAAATATATTGTTATATATTTTGGTTTATTATTTTCAATAATCATCCAATAAAATGAAATGTTAACCATCCTCAACATTTGAGGTTTTACGTTTTAAGGTACGTAGAATCCAAAAATCGAATAAAAAATATATTTATCCGTCCGTCGTCCGCTTTATCCGTATCCCGGCTTTTTTCCAAGACTACCGGACCGATTGCTTTGAGATTCTTGTATCAAAAGTCAAAGGGCACCCGAGGATGATCCTCGCAACTCGGCATCACCATCCATCCGTTCTTTTCAAGATGGCGGCCGAAAAACCTTGCTTCATAGCTGATGTCCTATGTTTTTATTTTTTTTAAGTTTTACACCACCCGAAGCAAATGATATTATATATATTTCTCAAAAAGTTACTAATTTCGAAAAAAAACATAACAGGCCTATATCAGGAATTACGTTTTATTTATTTTCCTCTGTGGCACTGTTTGGAAATAATATACCATTATGTAAAAACTTGCAGCGTTTTTTTCTTCTAACAATTTTTTCAACTTTATTATATATTTTTTTTGTTTTCTAAAAGTCATGAAAATGTCACATATGTCGTTTATACAATAAATTTTTGAATTAATGCTCAAGTAACGTTACTTAATCAATCAAAGCTTCAAATTCTACTTCCTTTACAATAGATATTTTTTTAAAAACTAGCGGGAGGAGGAAGGAAATCGGAAGGACGATAATTTAGGTGGCAGCGGTTATTGGATCCTGCGCAGAACCATTTAATTGGGGCCCCGTAATTGCCCATCCTCCATATCGATATATAATTACTCTGTTCGATTTATGGAGGACTAAATGAAAGCTTCTTTCCCGAACGAATCGGCCGAATTACTAAAAACCACTTCACACCGAGCACTGAGGTGACAAAAGCTTTTACATTTTTTTTTTCATTTTTTTATAAAAGTGACGCTTCTATTAGCAATGGCCCTTTATTTTGCCGAAATCTGGACAATCAAACATCAATATCCTCAAAATATATTAGCCATAGAGATGGATTTTAGAAGCCGCATCATCTTAAAGCTACAGTGTATACTGCTATTAGAAAAAATATTTTATATAATATAGAAAGCAGGAGGCTTCAATAGTTGGCTATGTGATGAGGATGGAAGTTTTTCTACACAAGTCGTAAAAAAAAGAAAGAGGGTGTTTTTATCAGGAGGGGACTTTTCAATATGACATTGAAATTTTCTTTTAGTTACATTTTGTTACCTTTAATCAGACAACGAAGGTAAATGTATCAGTAACAGATAGTTTTCTACTCATTAACAGATAATGAGCTTTATACGCCCAAAAGAGTGGAAATATGAGTACATATTTCTTTTGGAGTTGAATTTTTAATGGAGCAAGGCTGGGTATTTTCTCATCAATTTTCTTTAGGGGACAAATTTGAAATTTGAATTAATTCATGTATGGTTTAGTTTTTTTTGAGAAATATTACAATCTCTCAAAGGACATTTATTATAGTGTTCAGAGAGCATATTCACACTCTATGTACAATAAATAAAAGTTTGAAACTGTGCTGAAATTATTTTGGATTATTTAATCATATTACCTTTTATCCCAAAATGTAAGTGTGTATTTCTGGTGCAATATAGGTTGTAAGAATTTCCCAATTTAATTATATTTCACACAAGTTAACTAAGTGTCTGTAAAAATCGATAAAAGGCTAAATTTACAGTCCGATTTTACAGGAATATAGAATAAAATATTTTAAACAAAAAATTATAAGCCGCAATGAACTTATAGACATACTCAATGGAAAAGATTGTAGCAGTTTATATTTGTAACATATATATGCTTATAAATATAGAGTGTTTTAATTCAGAAATATAACATAAAACATTCTTCAGTTATTTGCAAGCAAAAGCAAAAGCTAGTATTATTAATAATAATACTTCGTTTATTCTGAGACAAATCCCTTTAGAATAATACAGAAGGACAGAAATGTGGGCTAAGGAGCCTCAGAGATACATAAAAATAAATGTTGAGTAATTAAATAGTCATAATAAAAAAATTATAAGTTACTTTCTAACAAATAAGTTAATAATAAAAAATTGAAAATAAAGTAGAAATAATGAAGAATGATCTAATAATTTATATACATATTTACAGTGGTATCTATTTACAATTTTATGGGGACTGAATGGATTAGAAATAATTGAACAGGTGGGATTTAAAGATAGAAAGGGTATTGGATTGAGGGATGTGGGAAGGGAATTGAGTTCCATAGGGATGAGGATCGGATAATGTAATAGATTAAGGTTATGCAACAAAAATGATTTAATTCTTATTTTTTGACAAATTAAAGTTTATTTAGATTATATATATCAAGTAGTTTTATGTTGTTTTAATTAACAAAAGGCTGTTTAATGTTCCCAAAGTTTATTGTTTTTATTTATTTTATTGTTAATATTTTTTCCATTGTATACATTTTTAGGGCAACTCCAGGTAGACGGTTCTATACCATTGTCAAAAAAAAGCTGTGTGTAAAAAAAAATGTAAAATTTATAATAAATAAAGCTTTCTATCTATCTATGGTCAATTAAACCAATATACAAAGACCCACTTTCAGAACTAAACCTTCTTGTTGTAAATTTCTTTTAATGTCTATTATCGGTACATTCACCTCAATGCATGCCAATTTGGTTTACTTATTGAATAAACAATTGCTGTTTCAATGAATAAAATAATATATTTTTATCTAAAGGTCAAATTCATACCCAAATATCACAGGAGAAATTTGTTAGGAGCAAGTTAATTTAGTTGGGGTAATGTTAGAGCGGCTGACATGGAGATTCTAATGGCTGGCCACTAAACCTCATCAGCCTCAGAAATATGTTTTTTTAACGGTTGGAGCTGTTTTAATCTCAGCCAAATATGAAATTAACTCAGGGGCTGGTAGCCAGGAAGGACTAATGCCTTTTCCAGTTTATCATCGTGTCCCATTTCATTTGCGGCCTTTTTATCAACTTTTTTTCTTTGAATATTCTTCATATCACATGTACTTTATCTGACAAGCTTTTATGGAAGTTTTTAATCGTGACTTTGGAAGAAGTGAACAACCGATTTTCAAGAGATCATCTCTAAATTCTCCTTTGGAGACTTCAAAACCTCTCCACATCAAATATTGTTCCAAAGTGGGTTCATCACAGATTCCAAACCCATTTATCCAGTTATCACTAAAAGTAAAACTCCTTCCTCTAAGCGATCTTCACGCTCATTTTTTCTTCAACTATTCCAACTTCCTGATTGTATCCATTATTCATATTACCTGTTATATACTGACGACATCCAAATCCAACATTCCTTTCATCCTTGAAGGGACTAAAAGGCTACAAGAAGATTTAAACATTATAAACGGACAGCAAGCAATGATGAAAGGTTGAACATTGAGAAAACCAAAACTACTCTCAATGGTGTGGTGATGTTTGACTGTGATTATGTAGGTAATTTGAGAAGGAGGTGGTCGGGATTGTGATCAAATATAATATTATACAGGGTTGATAGAAGACTTCAAGAATTACAAAAAAATTTTATATAAACAATTGCCCAATTTGCAGCAGAATAGAAAAAAATTTAGATTTGTGATTTTTTCAAGCGAGTCACTTTATCTTTTTTAATAGGAAGTGATAACATAAAAAATATTTGATTTAAGTTATTAAACATTGTTCTATAATAAACTAGACAAAATTTACTTTAAACGAAAGAGCATGTCATTGTTAAAACTGTTAAAAGAGGACAATTGAGCGAACAAACACAGCTCCGTTTAAAATAAATTCATAAATTATTTGTGATTTTTTTTTTTGTAATTTCAACTGTAGTACATTTACCCAACTTTTAGGAAAAATTCCTCTTTTAATAAGCTTTAAGTCAATATTAATTATTTTGAGGTTTACTAGGAAACTTGTTCAAATTCATCTATAGCTGTATAAGGAAAGTATCTGATTTTCTATCGCGGAAAACGTTAAATAAAAGTGTTGCTACAGTTAATTGTAGAATTTTTTTTTAAAACACGGGAACTTTTAGGGGACAAGATAAAAAATATTTTTTTTTACATAACTTGAGGTTTATTTGTTTGTTTAAAACTTTGAGGCGTAAAACCCTAGAGTCATCAACATCTGTTAGTTCTTTATTTTTGTTCTCTGGAGCTCAGGAATAAAGAAAAAAAAATATACATATATTTCTATACTTTTTTAAATAACCGATGAGTTTCAAAGGAGTTCATAACTGTTTTTATATTTTATTTGAGTGCTACCAGTGGGCAGTTGTGGGTAGTTTCTCAACAGGCGATTTCATGTTATTATATTCCTGAGCACATTTACTAGATATCTTTTTTTTTTTTTTATAATACAGTCGTAAATATCAATGAATAAAAGAATAATATATATTTGATTCGTCATTATTTAATGTAGCTGAAACATCCGGTCTAAGAGATAATCTATTTAAGCTTGACACAACTTGAGGTGAATATCAATTATTTTTTTTATGAACCTCCAATTAAATAATATGAACTTAAAGTTAATTAAACAAGATTTTTTTTTCTCTAAAAGTGGGGTATCTGTAGTATTGTGGGATGATGATTAAAAAAAGTCGCTAATAATTTATGATTAAAAAAAATAGCTTAGTTTAGCAACTCAAAAGTCCTCTTTAAACGGTTTTAACAATGACAAACTCTACTTTAATATAAATTAAATTTTGTCTAGCTAACTATGGAGCAATGTTTAATAACTTAAATATTTTTTTTTTAAATTGTCGCTTCGTATTAAACAAAATAATGACTTGCCAAAAAAAAAAATAAATAAAAATATTTCCTACTTTTCTGCTGGAAATTAGACAACGGTTTATATGAAAATTTTTGTAGGTCTTGATCTCTACTATCAACTTCGTAAATATTTCCCTCTACTTTCGGTTCACCTTGTATATTAAGATAGTAATAAAATATAATATTATAATGGAAGGCAGTGGATCAGCTGATGCGAAAGGACGTGTTTCTACATCGTCTCTCAGAATTTGCTTATTTTCCAGAGAAATCCTTGAGATTATTTATTTAAAACAAGTCAAGAGTACATAACAACAATTGATATTTATTGTTTGTTATAAATTATAGGGTTATTTTTATTTTTTATTTTATTTATTTTTTATTATTATTTTTTTCTTTTCATTTTTTTTCCCTTATATGCGATATCACAATCAGGCCATGTCTAGTAGAGCTTCTATCAAGAGAATTCGGCCGTTAGGCTCAACACCTTGTTCTTCGCCAGTCAAACAAAAGCCTCGTCAATGTCGTCAAACACCTGCAGTAACGCCTATTAGCTCCAGAGAAAATGAAACCCAGCCAGGAACATCATCAAAACCAACAATTGAAGAACTTCAGCATCAACCAGGTACATCTTCACAAGAGATAACCGAACAATCTCCGTTTTTCACCCCTAACCCCTATCAGGTGCTTCAGAATGATAAAGAAGTGATGGAATCCGCTTCAATACCAAGAGATCCCCGACCTCCACCCGTATTCGTTAAAAACATAAACAATTTTCAGTTACTATGCTCACAACTGAACAAAATAACAGGCTCTGGAAGCTATTCATGTCTAAGCAGAACAAAGGACACGAAGATATCACCAGATACAGCTGAAACCTACAGAAAAATTGTGAAGTATCTAACGGAAACCAACGCGGATTTTCATACGTACCAATTACGGCAAGATCGAGCTTTGAGGGTAGTCATAAGAAATCTACACCCCTCAACACCAACCGAAGCAATAGAAGAAGAATTGAAAACTTTAGGTTTCATAGTGCGCCAGATTACAAATGTACAGAAGGAGAGTAAAGAACAGCCAGGAGCAAAAGTTCCTCTACCCTTATTTTTCGTAGATTTGGAGCCAAATCAAGGGATCGAAAAAAATATACGAAATAAGAAGAATATACTACACAAGTGTTATAGTAGAGAAGCCATATCCTAAGAGGAAAATCGTACAGTGCCACAATTGCCAGGCATATGGCCATACCAGGACTTACTGCCATCATCTGCCGCGCTGTGTGAAATGTGGAGAGCAACACAAATCCGGGGAGTGCACAAAACCGAAACGGGATCCTGCAGTTTGTGCATTGTGCCTTGAAGGACATCCAGCGAACTACAAAGGCTGTCAGATCTAAAAGAATATTAAATCAAGATATCAAAAATCCCGGACCCAAGAAGAAGCAGAGGCATCAAGAAGAGAACCTAACGCATCAAGAAGAGGACCTTAAAAAAAAATTGACCCAACGGTGTCTTTTGCACACTTATTAGGAGCTAAGAATGATGTTACTTATTGCGAGACCCTGCCGCAACAACAACACATACCTCAAAATTCTCAACCCCACCCTCAACATCCTAATCAAACTTCACCTAATCAACAGTTTTATCAACACCAAATTCCCCGCATTCCTCCTTCCTCAAATACCACAGATCTCACCAGTTTACTTACATCTTTCCTCTCCGAATTCAGATCCCTTGTTACTCCTTTGATATCTCTTCTCCCCAATCTTGTATCACATTTTATCCCTCCCGCGAAAAATCCTTAAATGACTTCCAATAAACCTTTATCCATTCTCCTTTGGAATGCGAATGGTGTTAGGAATCATACAAACGAACTAACTACATTATTACTTGACAAAAATATTGACGTGGCACTAATTACTGAAACTCGACTAACCACTAAACAGCACTTCAAAATACCACAATACCTGACATATCGTACTGACCACCCTGACGGAAAAGCACATGCCGGTACTGCTGTCATTGTACACCAATCCCTCTCCCATCACCTACTCCCGTTACCTACACATGATTTCCTACAGTCCACCGCTATCGTGATAAAAACCTTTTCCTTTCCGGTTACCCTTGCATCAGCGTATTGCCCTCCTAACCGATCCATATCCAATGCCCAATTCCGTTCTCTCCTCGACTCCTTAGGACATCACTTCATCTTGGGTGCAGACCTAAATGCCAAACATCAACAATGGGGTTCCAGAACCACGAATACTCGTGGCCGAACCCTGCTGTCTGCACTCAATTCCCAACATTTTCACCTCCTTTCCCCCAACTCTCCTACCTACTGGCCTACAGATCCCAACCGTAATCCTGATCTTCTTGATTTCTTTATCCACAGCGGCTTAAGTCCCCTCAATTGTTCCATTACACGTCTAAATGAACTTTCCTCTGACCATAGTCCTCTAATCCTTAATGTTTCACTTGAACCCGTTCCCAAACCTTCTCCACCGTCATTTATTAGGGGCCCAGTTAACTGGGACCTTTTCCGCCAAATCATCTCCGATAAAATTGATCTTAACATATCCCTCAAAACTCCCGATGACCTTGATAGTGCCGTAAATTCCTTTACTACCACAATCCAACAAGCCGCCTGGACTGCTTCCTTCCCAAAAGACTCCTCCAGAATTCCTAAAAAGACCATTCTACCCCAACACCTCCTTGACCTAATCCAAACCAAACGCCGTGCCAGATTATTGTGGCAACGTACCCGACATCCTACCGACCGCTGCTCCTATAATTATTACTGCAAAAAATTAAAACTGGAATTAGCCACCTTCAGATCACATTCCTTCAACTCCTACCTATCCTCCCTTTCTTCTCGCGACAATTCCCTTTGGAAAACCACTACCAAAATCTTAAATCCTCACCGCATTTCCCATCCCCTCCGACGAGATGATGGCTCCTGGGCAGCATCTGACGAAGATAAGGCTGAGGAGTTCGCCATTCACCTATCCAATACATTTATTTCACATCCGGAATCCCATCCTGCCCACACCGTAACAGTAGAAGAACTCCTTACATCACCAATCCCACTTTCCTTGCCCCCAAAAGCTATTCATCCTTCCGAAGTGAAATTTCAATTAAAAAAATTAATCCCCCGTAAAGCTCCTGGACATGATCTCCTTACCCCTCAAATCCTTCGACAACTTCCATCCAAAGCAGTCATATTCCTTACATATATCTACAATTGTATCCTACGCACCACCCACTTTCCTCTGCTATGGAAACACTCCACTATTATCCTTTTCCAAAAACCAGGCAAACCTCCCAATATCTCAACATCCTATAGACCAATTAGCCTACTCCCAATCCTTTCAAAAATTTTTGAAAAGATCCTTTTGAAACGAATCCTACCCATTATAGAATCCCAAAATATTCCTTCCCATCAGTTTGGTTTTCGCTCCCAACATTCTACTGTTCAACAAGGACTCCGAGTTGTTGATCATATTTCCTCAGCCCTAGAAAACAAGGAATACTGTTCGGGTGCATTTCTGGACATTGCACAGGCATTTGACCGGGTATGGCACTCCGGACTGCTCTTCAAGCTTAAAATCCATTTACCTCAGTCCTTGTACCTAGTCCTCCGATCCTACCTCTCTGACCGCTCCTTCCGAGTTCGCTGTGGAACAGAATTTTCCAATATCTACTCCGTTAAAGCCGGTGTTCCCCAAGGCAGCGTCTTGGGTCCCGTGCTTTACATCCTCTTTACTGCTGACATCCCTGTTCATCCCGATACTTTTCTTGCAACATTCGCTGACGACACCGCAATCTTATCATCCAACTCTGATCCCAACATAGCATCCTTAAATCTCCAAAACCACCTCACCTTGATTGAGCACTGGTGTAATAACTGGCGCATTAAAGTTAATGAATCTAAATGCCAACATATTACCTTTACACTCCGACGCAGTTCCTGTCCACCAGTACACTTTAATTCCATCCAGCTTCCTTACTCAGACACAGTCCGGTATCTTGGCTTTCATTTAGACCGAAGACTAACGTGGAACCCACATACTAGACTCAAAAGACAAGAACTCAACCGACGATACGGCCAGCTATACAGACTACTAAACAGAAAATCCAAACTTTCTATTGAAAACAAATTACTTATCTACAAGACAATACTGAAACCTATATGGACATACGGACTTGAACTGTGGGGGACAGCAAAAGCTTCTAACATCAAACGTATTCAATCCTTTCAATCTAAAGTCCTTCGAACAATAGTTGATGCTCCGTTCTATGTAAATAACAAAATCCTACACCATGACCTTAATATCCCATTTGTCCTAGACCTTATTCCAGAAAAATTCTCCAAATTTCACCAGAACCTTACCTATCATCCAAATCCCCTTGCACAATCTCTATCCAGCACCACCCATCCTTATAATCCTCCTCGAAGGTTGAAGCGGCAGTGGCCCAGAGACCTTTTGTAAATAAGCATCTATTGGAGTTTTGGCAATGGCCAGATCCTCCACTCAAGCCCGAGTGTGTATGATTAGGTTAGTTCTTTTGTTTATATACATTTATTTTATTTTATTGTATTTATTTTTATTTTATTTTATTGTATTTATTATTATTAAGTTTCTGTATTTTTTTTTTAATGTAAATAGAGTGTGAGTGTGCTTTCTCTGATCACTATTATAAATGTCCTTGATGTGACAGAATGTAATATTTCTAAATAAACAAACATAAAAAAAAAAAAAAAAATATTATAATATGTATATTATAATATGTAGCAAATATAGCGTTGCAGTTTACTGCATCTCCGCACTCCTTCTCAAAGTCATTCTCATTGGTTTCTGGCATCTTCTTAATTACTATAACTACGTATTTGATTTTGTAAAAACCTAGGAATAATTTTTGATCAATATATCCTGTAATAATTATATTTCACAGAGTATCCAAAAATCCATTCCTACCCTCTGACAGCTCTTAGGATCCTATCTCATTTTTCCCACTCCGATTATGGCAGCCTTGTTTAAGATGGACTGTCTGGTGTACTTGAGATCAGATTAAAGAGACTAATGAATTGTTTCATTAGATTCATCTTTAGAGTCCTGAAGTGCCCCTCTCGTCTACAGTTGGTGTGCCGAATTGAAGTGGCTCAATACAATTTTCTAACGGAAATATTTCTTAGATTTATTCCCTTTTTAAAGCTTTGCAACCGAAAAATCTTTTTAAATTTTTTATTTGTTTACTACTTATTACTCTTTCCATTCTTTTATCACGAAATCCCAGCACACAAACCTACATATTCCTTATCGTAAAACTGCTTTATTCAAGAAATCCATTGTCATGTGTGCTGCCTTTTTTTTTTTTAAATTATCTACTTTAATTAATTTAAAAATTAATTATTTTTCCCTCTCCTAAGCAACAAATCTTTCAAATATATGTAATTTAGTGTTGCTAGGCTTAGTTTACTGGTACTTCGCAGTTATTATTTATATTTCTTACCAGTCCAAAAATATAAACATTTATCAATTGTGTTTTGGTAAATTAAATTAGTAAACAAATTATTTTTTCATCATGCAGGTTTGACCTTTGTTCTATATAGGTCATAATAGATTAATCAAAATCAAACTTTGATTGCAAATTTATTGAACATTTCAAAGAAAACTTCGTTTCCGTCATCAGCAATCTAAAATATTACAATAAATAAATATTTTTAGGTTCAGTCAAGAATCCAATCATTTGATAAAAATAAATAATATTTAAAACCAATATCCTATAAATAAATAAAATAATTAATTTATACAATATCTACATAAACCAATATAAACTTACATAAAATAAAAAAAATTCTCTAATTTAATTGTTTCTTGACTGTCATTTTTAGCCAGACAAATATCAATATTGTTCATTTTCATTATTATTAGGGTAATACAATGTACTTTTATTCTTCTTTTTCTTATAAACAACGAATCAGGTAAAAAATAAATATTCATAAGATTTTTGTAAAGAACGATTTGAGAAATATGATGTTGAGTGATAAGAGTCGATTCCACGACAACGAAATATCGATAAGAATATAAAGAAGGTGGAAAAGTGAGCAAGGAAAGGCAATTAGAGGGAGTAATGGACGGCCATCTTGGCAAAAACGGAGCACAATTTCAATAGAGCCATCAATAACCGTTTTCTTCGCCGGAACTCTGTTCCAGGCAGGAGGTTATTGTCACTGCAAGACCAGCTTCTTTTCTCCCTCAGATAGTGAACCTCCCTCAGTGAACTGGCCGAGGAGGAATGAGTGTAGTGATATTTGATATTCGTCATCTAAATGACTGCAGCTCCATCATTTTTTTAACAAGAATACTACTTATTAAAACTAAATCATCGATTATTTATTCTTCAAATGATTTTTGGCCAAGTTCACCAAAAATTTATTACTTTACTATCATTTTATTGACGATGTTGTAAAACCAAATTATAACGAGTTTTATGGAAGATAGGGATTAAAATATCTCAGAAACTAAATATCGCGCCTGCGTACTATAAGCGAGGGAAATGTTCAGCATCTCATCCTGTTTACAATAAGCTATTCTTGTTCTATCGTATAGTGTAAAGCATACACGTTCGTTTTTTTTTTTTTTCATTTCATTTTCATCTCCCTTTCTTATCTTTCTCTTAAACTGTATACTTAATTTTAGTTTCAGTTTGTCTCTTAATTCCTTTACAAGCGTTAATTATAATAAAAATATTTAGAAGCGTTCATATTTATTATTTCCTTATCACACTTATTTACTTACCTTTTGATAAATGAAATTAATAATCAACTTAGTTTTTGATTACTATTTATTATTTGATGTTTTGAAGAATCTTTTTTTTTTCTCAGCAATCTAAAATAATAAAATTAATTTATTAAAGGTTTTGTCATGAACCAGTCACTATGAATTAAAAAAATACATAACATTTAAAAAAAATTGTCTAAATAAATGTAAATTATTTTATATATATTTTTAATTTATTTATCTTTACTTATTTTGTATTTATTTAGACCAAAATTTTTTTTATAAGTTATGTATTTTTTTAGTTAATAGTGACTGGTTCATGATGGAACCTACAATAAATTAATTGTATTATTTTAGATTGCTGAAGAAGAGAGCAAAGATTCCTCGAAACGTTCAGTAATAAATAGTGATCAAAAACTTATTTGATCAATAGTTGATTTGACTGAAAGGCAAAAAATAAGTATGAAAAGATAGAATAAAGTTTAAAATTGAAAAATGGAAAATTTAATTCTATAATTTTAATTTAAATATAAGATCGAAGAAACAATTCTTAAAACTCTTACGCTACTATTTCTCCAAAAACATTTCTAGTAAATAAAACAATCCCATGAATTTAATTACATAATGATTTAAACTAAATTTACTCCTATCACGTCTATTGAAGTATGGTTTCAGTATTCTGTTTAAAGTTTTTTTTTTCTATTCCTTCTGTCGAATGTTAGTCCAAGGTACTTTGTCTCTCAGAGGAATTTGATTTTTGCTGGAAAAAACTGATGGAAAAGTGTCTATTCGAAGTATTAATGTTGTATGTCGCGATTAGTCATGATTTAATTTAATTTTCTAAAGTAAATTTCGTTAATTTAATTTTTTGTTAATTATTAATTTTGAGTTAATAGGTATGTCATATGTATAGATAATGCATAGTAAAGAAGGCAGTATTGATTCCTGCGGTACTCCTGTTCTGACTGTTCGAACTAAAGAATTTACTGAGCGTTATTGGATCGAGAAAAGTCAGTTGAACAGTAAAGGTTGAAGAATAGTGTAGTAAGAATGAGATAAAATGATTTTAAGCTTGTAAAGAAGCACAGCGGTGTCAATCTTTACTAGCAAACCAACAAATGTAAGTGTTCAGAAGCCTTTCAGTGCGTCACAATTTTACTAAAAATTACTTTTATATTTTAACTGGTTCCATATTATTCAAAATTTAATTTAAATTAAATAATCACATGTGTTTTTCTCGTCAAAATATTTTAACATAGAATTATCTCGTTTTTGTATATTACTGACTTACAATGATTAGCTTATGAATCCTGCATATAGCATCAAATAGCCGGAAGGGGCTTGGAAAAAAATCTTTGATGATCCCGTTAATTGAATCTGCATCCTAATTAACATAACTAACAACTGTATTTTGTCCTTAATAATATTTTACACTGAAAATAATTATTTTTTGGAATGCATTTTTGTGATTATGAAATATTAGCCATGATAAGAATTTAAAAATTCAGCAATTTTTGTATGTATACTGGTTAGTGGCTAGTGTTAATCAATATAGTTAATAAATAATAATAGTTGCAGGTCTTAAATCATGCTTCTCCGAACAAATTGTGGATTCACTCCTCTCGTAAGAACTGTGACCTCCATTGATGATAGTAGTTTGATAGTTTGATAAATAGTAAATTGTAAACATTAATAGCTTACATGTACGAAAATGCATTCTAAGTAAAAATTGTTTCGTTTACCATTCAAAAACTGCTTGCACTGCTATATTTAAATTGTATCTCTAAGAGGATTAAATCTTATCTCAGTGTTTGACAAAGTTAGTTAAACTGATCGTTTGTTCTCGTCTCATAAGAGCTGGAAAAGAAAAAATCGATACTACCGAATTATAATGGTACTGGTAGTAGTGAACTAGTCCGGCAAGTGGGTCACAAGAACCTTGTTGTCTACCCCTAACAGCTATCTTGAGGTTACTTCCGCGTACTTACCAGAGAGAGGATGTCAAGATTCATTTCCCCGGGCAGCTGAGAACACCTCCAGGTGGGAATCAAACCTTTTTTTTTTCTATTCATAAGATTCTATATCTTTGAGATGTATTTCATTTTTAACTAATCTTGTAACCACCAGATTAACTAGACTGGCCAGTTTGAAAATTAGTTATTCCACTGATTTGCTGAATATGGAATAAAAAACTACATCAGCCGGCAAGGGGCCAAGAAAGGAAGAGAGAAGATGAACAAGAAGACTGGCAAATAGAAGAAAAGAGAAAATGGAAGTATCCCAACCCACCTATATTTAACCTCTGTATAAAATTAAATGTTATAAAATAAAGTAATCAATTTTACATATTCAATTTTTTAGTCCATTAATTTCTTTAATTTTACAGTCCACAGCAATAAATTATCAGTAGCTCTTAAAGCAGAATTATTATGACAGTATTCCTGACAGCCGTGGAAGAGATTGGCATAGTAAATTAAACATTTGGTATATGTACATATATATATATATATATATATATATATATATACATTTTATTAATTTTTTTTCCTCTTATCCATCTACGTCTTAATATAGAGATTACAATACTTTTATTATTTTTGCGATACCATTATAAGTACTAATTTGAACATTTTAAGGAACAGATATAAATCATTTATTATATATAATATTTATCTTTTTTTACATTACTACAATTGTTTGCTTATAAAAGCAATTTATCGTTCTTTTCTAATTTCATTTAGAAAAATAGTCCAAAGGACAGTAAAGGATATTACACAATACCCTATATTTGAAAATGCAAGGAAAAAATTGGACATGGCACAAAGCCTAAAAGAAAATTTACTAGAAAGCGAAAGAAAGTTCAGTTAAAAAAACTTTAAAATTCTTAAAAGCGATAAAATTCTACAACAGAGTGTAATTTGAAGGTGTTGCCAATGATCTACGGGGTAGAGGCATCAAAATAATAAATAAATAATTTCATTTAGTTATTTTTACTTTATTGTTTATATCAGCTATTTAGCGGTATTGCAACCTTTCTTTTGAAGCTCTTTATTTCCATTTGCTTGTATTTCTTTAATATGTTTTAAAGATTGGATTCATGAAACAAAAGGAAAGCTATTTATGAAACAAAAGAATATTGGGAACGCCAACGGAAAATAAAACGAGTCAAATTATCAGAAATAAAAACCGAGTGCAAAACATGGGCCACGAACTCCAGAAAATCAAGAGAAAAAATAATATTATCCATAATACGAATTGAACATTGTTTTTTTGACACACGGACACCTTCTTAGAGGTCGCCCACCTGCCAAAAGTGTGACAACACATCTCAGACAGTTAAACACTTATTACTAGAATGTCCCCAATATGAAAGAAAAAGACAACAATTTAAGTTCTCCACGGAATTGAAGGATATTACGCGAGACTGGGAGGAAGATGTCGCCATTATTATTTTATAATATTTAATCGAAACAAAATATTACAGCAGAATTACTGCCAATGACTCTCTATGGTTGAGGATAATACAAATAAAAAAAAAACTTCTCTTATAACTCATGCTTTAGTTATTATATTATTGTAATAGGTATTTTACCCAGTGGGAAATTTAACTCGACATAATTCCCTCCGCTTTCTTCCTCGGACCGGGAAAAATCCCGTGTAGCCTAAAAGGCAAGGAATGGGGAAAAAAATGTCTTTTGGCTAGATTTAGTGTTAATTTGCATGATCAATATTGTTATTCTTAAGGGACTTGAGTTAAATACAGTTGATTCTTCTATTCTATTCAATATATAGTGTAGATTAATTTATATTATCATTTATCCAAATACTTGAGGTATAGGAAATATAAAACCATCCTGGGCATATTTTAAAAAGGTTTATAAATACATATTTAATAAAGTGACAGCGAGTCATACCAATTAAAAAATGGTGCGTTTATTTAAAAATTCATGGTTACAAAATGATCTCTATGATCCACCTCGATCAGACCTTCCTTCCGAAGTGGCTGCTGACGGTCATCTCCATGAAGAAGCAGCAGTTGAGCTTCTTGTTCTTGCCGTAACATCGGTTCTTGAACCTCCAGAAGCCGTTGAGGAGCGGGAAGGCGGAACTCAGGCCAATCTTAATGCCCTTCATCTCCCAGGCGCCCTAGCGATTCCAACCAGACATTAGTAGTTTGTAACCGCACCAATCCCTTCACTTAGTGTCTACTATTAAATAAATAAAAGTACCTTAGGGAATGGACACGTTATCGGCATCGTCGTGGAGTTGAAGTATCCGTACCAAGGTTCGCTTTTCTGCCTGAGGAGTCTGCACATCGAGTCATACTGAATGGTCGTGTAATATTCGCAGGTGTCGGGTTCCGATTTAGAGGCGCATTTCGACATCTCCATTTTACCCTGCAAGTTACCGTGGAGAATCTAATTACTATCATATTCATAATCATTCCTATTCAATACTAAAACTATATCCCAACAATTATGTAATAATATAGGATTTATATTATTTTTATATTTTTTGTAAAATATATTAAATAATATAAGTAACAGTACACCCCAATGCATTCGACTTATAAGCGATCAAAGAAATATGCTTATTCGAATATACAATATATTATTATTAAGAAAGTCTATTCAACATACAAAATTGGTGAAAGTTCATACTTTACCAGATCTGTTAACGAAACAATTTACTTAATAAGTGATAAATAAATGTCCCATTGCAAAATATCCCTCCAGTTCAATAGTTAACCAATAAGGCACAGATACCTCTGAACTTATATTTATCCATTATTGTACTCTCTCAAAATCTATTTGTTTGGTGTAATTACAGAACACTTACTAAGAACATAGAAGTCTATTGTTGAGAGTATAAAAGGTGTCTTATACAGGATGTCCTATAAGTAGAGGTAAATTTTTATAAAAGTGACAGCAGACGTCGAAAGCTACAAAAACGCTTATATAATTAATGGACCTATTTTCATTCAGAAAAGTATAAAGTAAGAAAGGCCATATATATAGTCAGAAAAGTAATAAATCTAAAATTTGTGTTTTTTAAAGTAAGTAAGTTTTTTGTTAAACTGGAAGCAGAAACTAAAAACATTTTTAATTTAAATAATTAGCAATTATTTCTCAGCAAACTAAACGAAATTTAATTCAAATGAAAGTAAAGTTTGTAATTGAATCGGTGAGTGCAGAAACCAATTCAGTCACAAATTTCAATTTTTTCAGGAGAAAGAAAAAACGTCGTAACTCCTCCAAATTTTCAAATATTTGAACTTATTTTTTTCCTCTGTCATAACATGCATTTATGTAGATGTGCAAAAATTACCTAATTTTGACGTAAATTAGGCTCAGGAAAATTTAAAATTTGATTCGGACTTATGCTGTTTCTGCACTCAACTGTTTTTTACAGACCGCTGAAAATTTTCAAAAATGTAACCATTCATTAAAACTTTATATTTTTTAATTAAAAATTATTTTACAATTTAATTTGATCAATTTAATGGGGCGGCGGATCAAAAAAAAAAAAGGGTTTGATATTTATATTACATACAAACATTACGAGTGATAATTAAGATAACATAATTAACATAACATATAGTAAAACGAAGAATATAATACTATATAAAAATAGAATGATATATATAGTAAATCTATCTTTTTTAATAAATAATTTAATAAATATATGTATTTTTTAATAAATGAGGGTATTCATCAAGAAGGTTGTGTGGAAATATTTCTATTAATTTCTATAAATTTAAGCGTATTCATTTTGATAAATGTCAATACTGCCGTATTCACTTTTACAAGAGTAAATACAGCCATATTCACTTTTACAATCGTGAATACGGCCGAATTTGTATTTACAGCCGTGAATACGTACCATCTCTATTCATATTTCTTTTGATGAATATAAAAGGAATATAATCAGAAGTACCATAAATATAAATGCTATTCTTATTTATATTTTTGAATATAGATATGTACATCTCTGCTGGTCTTAAGTTCTTTGTATGATTTTAACAATTATTATTAAAGCCATTCAAAGAGGACTTTAGAGTGGCTAAACTCAGGTAATATATGTTTAAAAAATCATAAAATATTAGAGTTTTTTCTGTTATCATACTTCAACTAAGCTACTGTTACTCCACTTTTAGAAAAACTTCCTCGTTTAATATGTTTTCAGTCCGTATTAATTATGTTGAGGTTCATTAGGGAAAAACTCGAGCTTCACCTCTAGTTGTGTAAGAAAATAGTGTGACTACTTTATATGCTGTCACCAAAAATTACCCATATTTACAGAAAAAAAGATTGAAATTATCATCTAACTGTAATATAGTTGGAGAATAAAAAAATAAATAAATAAATCGTTAATAATTTATGATTTAAAAAAAATATACATTAGCCACTAAAAAGCCCTCTTTATATGGTTTCAAAAATGACAAACTGTACTTTCATTTGAAGTAAATTTTGTCTGGTTTTGCTAAGAAGTAATTGTTAAAGTAAACTTGAATTTCCTACTTTTTGTCTGAAAATTGGTTCATTGTTTATATAAACTTTTTTGTAGCTCTTGATATCTGCTATGGATATTGAAGTTTGAGTAAAAATCTTTACAACACAATTTATCCCGTCCAGACCCGTCGACTTTTGTAACCATCTGACTTATGAAACCTCCTAATTTTTTCAATGACTTCTATTATAGTGAAGTTTTAAGATTTGAAAATTGGGATTCGTCACTTCTCTATGAAATTCATCGAAATTCATCGCTCTTAAGGCTCCTAATTATTGATTATTCATATGGAAAAATTTAACTTTATTTTTCTGCAAACAGATGCTATTCTGAGGAACATTGTGCCAGAATAAAGTTATTTTTCTATTTTATATAATATTATGAAAGCAGCAGAGTGGAAAAACATGTACCGCACTGTAACGGTCATTGCATTATTTATGCACTAAAAAGATAAGACACCAGGGGAAGCTAGTGAAACCAACACCATATTTAGACTGTTTGGGACCTGGATTTATTTTTTTGGTCTCTCCATATAGTATATATTCAGGGTGTCGCGTAAGTAGAGAGAAATTGTTATAGAAGTAATTGAAAACCTCAAGAGCTACAAAAAAAAGTTCCTATAAAAATAGCCCTATTTCCAGAACAGAAAAAATAGAGAATTATAAAACAGAAAAGTAGAGAATGGATTACAGTAGATGAAGTGTTTTAGTGTTGACGAGACAAAATTTAATTTAAACTATAGTAGAATGTGTGATTGTTAAAAACATTCAAATAGGATTTATGAGAGGCTAAACTTAGTTAAGATATTTTTTTTTAAATCCTAGATTATTCGCGATTTTTTTTAACATCATCCAACTGTACTACAGATTTTAGAAAAACTTCTTTGTTCAATTAACTTTAAGTTCATATTATTTAATTGGATATTTACTAAAAAAAAAAATTGAGATTCACCTCAAGTTGTGTAAAAAAATTATATGATTTTTTATCCAGTCTTCTAAAAGTTCCCGTGTTTTCAGTAAAAATGTCTACAATTAACTGTAACAAAGCTTCTATTTAATTTTCTAGTTATATCTTTTAGGTTCGGTGGCATTTTTTTTTTATATTGAGAATATTGAGGAGGAAAAGTTTTAATATCGTCTACGAAAGTGAAGTGAAAAAACGGCATTCGATGAAATAAAAGAATGACAAACCAACGAATTATATTATAATGATACATTTTAGGAAATTTTAAGAAGCGGTGCATTGGTCTTGAAAATGGCTTCTGAAGCCGAAACGTCTAAATAATACATGATGTAACTGTGTACATTTGGTGAACTTTGGCCTAATATTTTATAAAAAAAAACTTTTATTTAATTTTTTCTACGATTTTAGATGCATTATAATAAATATAATTGCTTAAATACATTTTTTATTTAATATTAAATAAAAATTAAAAATAATGATTTTTCAATTTTTTTTTTCAGGAAAATTGGTTATGACCCTGTGTTTTCTTACCCATCATATCTATTATACTAATCGATCCATATTTATGAATGAAAAACAAAATGTTTCTAGTCTGAATATTAACATTTTGGTGAAAATAATAGAAGCAATTTTAGAAGCAGGTTTACTTATTTTAAATATAAATGTATTGCTTCTTGTATAAGTAATGAAGTTATTTATGAAATTTTTCCCCTGATGATATTTTTACTAACTTGTTCAACGGCTTGAAATGAATAAGGTTATCATGGGAAACAATATCCAACCCATTAAGAAATGAGTAGGCCCCAGTTTGTATGAATAAAAGAAAAGCCGCGAGCGGGAGATAAGGTTCGAAGGGGAACGGGAAGTCCTGATTAAATTAACTGAGAGGCGGGAAGGTAGTGGTTTTGGCGGGAATTCGGTCAATCCGGCGGGAAAGGTCTGTTGACTTGCATGAGCTCAGGCTGCTATAACACGGGGTCCTTGCACATGACGTTCTAGACGATTGGGTCAGTGTTATAAAACCGATGTTACTTTTGCACTAAGTATATATTTATATATTGTATTCTCTTTAAAATAGTAGTGAACATCTTTAATTAATCGATCAGCAAATTTTCTGACTACGTAGGATTCGCTAAATCCCCGTTTAATTCTGAATCCAATGGTACCTCATTCATGGCATTAGAGCATGGCAGCAGCTTATATTTGGTACAATACCGATTTCGAGTCTTACGGTAATAATGTATGTGAGGGTATAGGTAGATATAGATATGGGTAGAATCTCTTTTCCTTACCGTTCATTAAATAATTCATAACTCCTAAGCATTTTCTCCTAATTCAATATTTCTATGATAGATGAAAAGCTGATTTATTGCTCTTCAAGATGATATCAATAACCTTTAGGTTTAACGCTTTCATAAGGATTAAATTAAGAAAATCTCCTCATGCGTTTTTATTTTATATTTCAGTTATAATATATTTAAAGAGGTAGGATTTGTTGCATTTCGTGTAGTTTACATAAACCTTAATCCCAGCTAATTTTCGTTGGATAGGTTAAGTCATGTTTATTTACTTTTTGTGATTTTCGAAATATAATCTAAGGTTACTAGAACATTTGAAGTAATTATTTTTTATTTTTCAATTTGTATTTGAGGGCATTGGGAGTTATTATTAATAAATAAAAATATCGATTTCGATATTTAAATGACATTGATTTTAATAATATGAAAGTTTTATAAATGATTCTTATTGTGAAGAGATAGGAGGGATAGATTTGAAATAACTTTTTATTGTAGTAATAATCAATGAATTTACAATCTCTATTTTATTTAAATCGATCCTAATATATTTTTGATAATGTTCTTAAACTCAGCACTAATTCCATCGAAAGAATTCATAATTCGATCTAATTCAGCATCGATGGACGGCGATTTATGCGGAGTTTCGGAATGACCTGTTTGATTCTAGGGGAAAGTTTAACACTCGTAGAAGGTTATTAAATACTTATGAAACATATATCAGAAAATATTTACCCACTGAAATGTTGATTTGCCGGATAAAAATAAATATAGATAAACTGAATATAAATATTTAAAGTAAATTGAGAAAAAAACCATTGATAGTATAATTAGGTTTCGGAACCAAAAGCCACTGGAATAAGTGAGCTATCGGTGATTTAATTGTTGAATAAAGGTACGCAATAAATTATATTTATGGATATTAATGAGTTTGGTAACGGCATGATGAATTTCCGATGCCCATAAATGAGTTAAACGCTGAGTTTAAGAAATTGGCCTATCTTTCTATTATTTTATATTCAATGCGTTGTCTCTACCGGTTCTCTATTCTACCAACTTTTTATGTAGCCCACTTTGGATTTCATAATAATCTAGTTCTTTTTAAACACAGATGTAAATTTTCAACAACAAACCAACTTAATTTGTGTTCCCAGTGTTGTGGGCGTTTCTCATCTTTTTATTCTTAATTATTCCCAGGTACTTTTTGTAACTTCGCATCTCCCCAATACAATTTAAGCGTGTAACTACGACTTTTAAGTTGGTGTAGGTGTGCCGTTTATTACCGGCAAATATGTTAGAACGGTTTGGATTAGCACCTTAAATATTAACCTGAGAAGGAGTTGATCGGGGAGGGGGGAGGAGGGGGGTGCGGTAAAATTAATAATAAATTAAACAAGTAGAATTATTTAATTTTTGCCGTCGTTTAGACCCACTTTGCAGGTCTTCATCAGGGCTACAAAACATGATGAAAATAAAATAAATGAATATAAGTATATATAAAATAAGAATAAGAATATCTAAACCTGATAATTAAAAGTACGACGTTTAAACACAAGGATATTCATAAATATACTTGGACATCACCGGATTCGCAAACACGAAATCAAATCGATCATGTCTTGATACAACATAGCTGGCAAAGCAGTATAATTAATGTACGGTCTTATCGCGGAGCAGAATGTGGGTCGGATCATGAATTAGTAATCGCGAAACTTCGACAAAAACTTAATATAAAAAAGAGAAAAGAAAACCGTTTCGATTTTGAGAATTTTAATTTGGAAAAATTGAAAAATCCATCAATTAGAAACCAATTCGAGCTAGATGTTAAGAATAGGTTTGAAGCTTTAGAGCTTCCTGACGAGGACCACGAGGATATTGACAAGTTATGGATAGAGATCAGGGATAATATTAAAGCGGTCGGTAACTCGTGTCTAGGAAAAAAGGAAAATAAAAATAACAAACCGTGGTTTGATGAAGATTGCTTAAACATGTGTGAAAAAAGAAAAGACGCTAAATTAAAAGCTCTAAATAATCCTAGCGAAGACAATCTGGAATACTTCCGAATCTCAAAGAACGAAACGACAAAATTGCTCAAAAATAAAAAAAGGGAGTATCTTAAAAATAAAATAATTGAAATAGAAACTAATAGAATCGAAAATAACGTAAGAGACATGTACAAAGGTATAAACAGATCACGCAAATATGTAGGGCCCGTAACGTCTGGAATTAGGGATGATAATAACAATATTCTGACCGATCCGGTTGACATATTGAATAAGTTTAAGGACCACTTTGACAATATTTTAAATACGGGAAATTATGATCTGTGTCCTCCTTCTGAGTACCAGAGTGCTGAACCGTTAATAGAAGGACCAAGTAAAGAGGAAGTTGAAGTAGCTATCGGAAAATTAAAATCATATAAAGCAGCGGGAATCGATAATATCCCTACTGAACTAATTAAGGCATGCGGGGAAGCTGGAGTTTCTAAAATACATCGGTTGGTTAAAAAGATCTGGGTGAACGAGAAATTACCTGAAGAATGGAAAGAATCTATTCTTATTCCGATTCACAAAAAGGGTCCGAGGACGGATTGTAATAACTATCGAGGAATTTCACTCCTTCCGGTATGTTATAAAATATTCACTTTAATCTTAACCAGTCGAATCACGGAATACGCCGAGGAAATTATCGGAGACTACCAATGCGGATTTAGACGGAATCGTTCGACAATTGATCAAATATTTTCTTTACGGCAAATATTAGAGAAAAAATTGGAGTATAACGGTATTGTTCACCAGCTGTATATAGATTTTAAAAAGGCTTACGATTCTATTGACCGCCAGAAACTGTATAATATTCTAATTGAGCAGGGGATTCCAAAAAAACTAGTAAATCTAGTCAGGATGTGCTTGACGGAGACACTCAATAAAGTTAGAATCGGTAATAATTTGTCCGAAAAATTTGAGGTTCGTTCGGGCTTAAAACAGGGGGATTCTCTTTCGCCTGTCCTGTTCAATTTGGCATTAGAACATGCCATTAGGGAGGTAATGCGAACCGAGAAAGGGTTGGATCTGGGCGGGACAACATCCGTGCTGGGCTATGCTGATGATCTGGTACTGTTAAGCGAAGAAGTTGAAACTATAAAACTAAATACGACAACGTTAATGAAAGCCGGTAAAGAACTAGGACTCGAAATAAACGTGGATAAAACAAAATATATGGTTAGCTGCAAAAATGGCGATACTACTGGTGATATCGATATAGATGGTAATATGTTTGAACAGGTAGATAAATTTAGGTATCTAGGTTCTACGATAACTAGAAAAAACGAAATTGAAGAAGAGATTAAGGTTAGACTGAAGGCGGGGAATGCTTGTTATTTTTCTGTGACAAAACTACTTAGTTCGCGCCTCTTGTCCCGAAACTTAAAAATTAGAATCTATAAAACAATTATCTTGCCTACAGTTCTTTATGGATGCGAAACTTGGCCGCTTACATTAAGGGATGAGCAGCGTCTTAAGGTTTTTGAAAATAAAGTATTGCGTAGAATATTCGGACCGAAGAAGGATGAGTTAACCGGAGAGTTCAGACGGTTACACAACGCCGAATTGCGTGAGCTGTATCCGGGTAATATAATTGAGGTAATTTCATCGCGGCGAATCAAATGGGCTTGTAAAGTTGTTGGGCTTAGTAACGAGAGAATTCCTAAAAGGTTAATATGTGCGGTGCCGAATGGTAAGCGTCCGAGGGGTAGACCGAAGCGAAGGTGGGAAGATTGCATTAAAGCCGATCTGAAGGGACTGGGTTTGGACGGCGAACGGTGGAGGGAGGTGTGTAACAAGCGATTGGTGGTGTCGGCATCGAACCTTCGGGTTCATAAGAATATCTACTTATATTCATTTATTTTATTTTCATCATGTTTTGTATCTTTTGTAGCCCTGATGAAGACCTACAACGTCGGCAAAAATTAAATAATTCTACTTGTTTAATTTATTATTAATTTGACCGCACCCCCCGATCAACTCCTTATCATATTATATCAACGGTCAACCATCTCTACATCATTTTAAATATTAACCACTCAATAATTATTGAGACCTCATTGGGTTTATTTTATTTTGTAGTAAACCAACACAAAGTTATTTGAATAGGGACTATTGCTTAAATCTTTTGTTAAAACTTAGAAGCCGTAAAAAACTGCTTTGGGGCTTTTATTTAAATTACACTTACCTTTATGTCATCAATGTCTCCTTGTACTACCATTTTCCCGAACAGCCTTGTTTCTGACGAAGAAACCCTTTTGATATAAGTATCTTTGATGACAAGGGCCGTATTTGGGTGGTTTGGACACTGGTAGAAATTCTCAAGCCGTGTTTTAAAAACCATCTGCAAATAATGCATATAAAATTAAAGTTAGCACAAGAACTAACTAAACTTATCATTAGAGATAATATTCTGTTTAGAATTGTTTCTTCTTCTTTCTTGGCACTAAAACTCTTGTAGAATCTTCTCTCAATTTGATCTGCTGATCATCGCTGTTGGTTGATACTATCCTCCAGTTACGAATACCAAGGATGGATATCTCATCGGCCGGGACACTATCCATCCATCGCAAAAGGAGTCCTCCCACTATTCTGGTGGTATAATATTTTTCAACCAGTATCTTCCGAGGTATTTGGTCTGTTTGGAGGAATATGGCTACTCCAACGTAGGCTACCAAAATTTATAACTCTAATAATATTAGAGTTTGATTAATATGTATTATTAAAATTGTTTGATTATTATTATTTTATATAATTGTAAATATCTTTATGAGCCACAAGCTGATTTTTTTTTTTTTTAATATTTTGGTGAAATATCTACCTGAAACAAACAAAACCTTTTTATGAATGACAGTGAGTTAGAACTGAGTTCTAAGTGAAACTCCTAGGTGAGCACACCTCCCTGTAGAAGACCTGCAAAGTCGGGCCGAAACGTTGCTTTTTAATAAAATAGTTTTACCACTATTTATCCTATTTATGACCGCCACCCTGGACCATCTCCTTCCTTTATAAAACAAGTATGTATATTTTAATATATTTAGCTTACTTGAGTTTTTTTTTTCCTTCTCGGCCCCGTTAGAAACTCTATAATGGCCATCTTACTTTACAAGCTATCGTATTTTTAATCGATTATTTTCACTTTGGCTATTTTATTTTTAAATGCAATGGTTTTTATAATATTTATTTTTACCTAAAATACACTTTGAACACCTCGTGCCAATTCAAAATTTGTTGTTTATTTTTATCATAATTAATAACACAATAATAATTCATGTATAAGTTATAGCCAATTTCGAGTTGATTTATATATACTTCTTTATTGCACCATCAACTTTAGTATCGAATTTCCTTGGTAAAAACTGGATTTATAAAAATAGATATGTCAAATTATTTTAAAAAATTGAAATTATACTTTGATCAATTCAAGTAATTTTCTTAAATTTGTTTTTTAAAAATAAATAAAGATCTTACCTAAAATGAATTCTCAAAATAAGTTTTTTAAAAATAAATTTATTGTATACATTAATGGTCGTCAAAATAAAAAACAAAACATTATATTTATATATAAAACCGCGGGTGAAGTTATATTTTTTTTAACTTTTACAAATATATTATGGATACCCTTTATTTTATTAGTGATGAATGTCCTAACCCCATTGGAGGCAGCTTGAACCAAAGGTGTAGTGAAAACAGCGAAGAGAGAAATGAGGAGCATCGTATCGGCTGCTGGTTGGAACTGTACAATCCACCGTATCTATATCACTTTATCTGAATCACTTTAACTGCATCACTTTGCTGCCTCACCTCTTAATGACAGATGTCACCAATAACGACTATTTTCCGCTCCACACTAATGACAAATTGTGTTATTATCTACATTGAACAAAAATTTGATTTAGGTGTCTCGGAAGTTAGCAAATTGTTCCTGTTCTGTAGATCGCTGATGAGGACATGGATCGATTTTCGGAAAGTATAAGGTTAGGTTATAATTGAAAACAATTTAAATGTACAGCCTTCGGTCTTCAAAATGCAGATAAAATTAAAAAACCTGTCAACGTTTCACCATTTCAGGCATCATCAGGATAGAAAAGAAAATTCATACAAGAAAGTATCAGCCTCAATATGACTTCAGGAGTATTAAGAGAAAAGAACCAAAAACAGTAATAATAATAATAATTTATTGGTTTTCGGAGAGAGGTTTTCCTCGCCCACCTTACTCACCAGACATCGCTCCTTTAGGTTAGATTCTTATCTGTTCCCTCCACAATTTTCTGTGACGGAAATTTTATACTAAAGAAGAAGACGTAAAAAAGGGCCTTTCATTGTCTTTAGGACACAATGAAAGAGATTTTTTTATTGTTAAAAAAAGGTATTACCCACTTTTTGAGCCATTGGAAAAGGATAATCTCTAATGCCGGTCGCTATATTTAATTTAATCTCCCAAGAAACTTTTAAGTCAACTGTGTACGTAGACATACCTAATCTTAGAACAGAACACTTATAGCTGTTTACAGAAGTGTAAAGTGGCTCCACCTATAAGTTGAGGAAATGGATGAGAAGAAGGATTCTCGGGAGGAAGCTGAAATGCCTAATGAATCCTATTCAACCTCGATGGCGTCTAATAACTTAATTGTCACATCTCCTTCCACTGCCTCCATCAACGTCATAGTAAATTTAGTTACTTATATTACATTAAATGCATACGCTTTATTAAATTATGTAGCAAGTCCTTGAGACACTAACTGCTTTCAATTTATTTATGTTTTGTTATTATTTATATTTATTTTTATTCTCTTTCTTATTTAGGGAAATGCTAAAAAATGGAAGGAAATTCTCGTTATAGGTTTCGCAAGTATTCATTTTTATTTCAAAAGTGAAGCGAGACAATAATGGATTGATTTGGAAGAGTCGATTGAAGAAATTAATAAATTTAGTTCACAAAAAAATGTTAAAAAAAATAGGGATAAAACGAGCCTCGCTACCACATTAAGTTTTTATATAAAAAAATCTCGTAAAAAATATGAAAAATCATTTAAATTATTTATTAATTGATAATAATCAGCAATAATTAATTCATTTTACAAACGGTATCTTGTTTATTTCAAATCAACTATTTGTTTTAATTTTTTGTAAATAAATGATGTATTTAAGGAAATATATTAGTTTGTCCTATAAGTCTTTTCATTTTTCTTTATTTGTGGTTTAAGGTTGATATACTGTGTTATTATGAACCGTCTAATACCTTAGTCTGGTCTAATACCTTCTTCCATCTATCAGGAAGACTCTTGTTCCAATTTTTGCAATATATTCTTCGAGAGGCGTTTTTATTTCGCTTTCCGATTTGTGAAATGTATCACCGAGAGAAAGTTTAACGAAAGAAGCAAGTTATAATTCCATAGGTCTGGGGAGTACAGAGAATGAGCTAGAAAGTCCCAATCAAACTGTAAGAGTTTTTGTCTTACAGCCAACGCAACATGCGGCATTATGTTGCGTTGGCTATAAGACAAAAACTCTTATAATTTATTTGGGCCTTCTAGCTTATTCTCCGTAATCCTCAGACCTTGCCCCATCCGATTATTACTTGTTTCTTTCGTTGAAAAATTCTCTCCGTGATAAATTTCACAAATCGAAATAAAAACGTATCTCAAACAACATTTTCCAAGCCTCAACAATTTCGGAAAAAGGGTACAAAAGGCTTCTTAAGAAATGGAAGAAGATAATAGAACAGATTGGTTCATATATGGCATTTATGGGACAATCAAATAATAATTTAACTCAATGAATCGTACCGTAGCCAAATGTCACCCCCGAACGGTAGCATTATTATTATTTTTTTTTGGTTAGTCGTTATATCCCACCGTTGCTTTATGAAGCTTATTGTAGCTCTGAAAAACTGTAGCACGTTGTCGCTTTTCAGGATATTTTGAAAAAGGACACATTTTAAACACCACACATGATTTTATTTATTATTTATTTATTTTTTTATTTCTTAATGGTATAAAAGAAATAAATTTAGTAAATTTATAAACACGTGTTAAGAAACTACCAAATGGTAGCAATCTAATGATATGTCTACATTAGGAGATCACGGGGCCATCTTCTTTTCAGACGTTTAGGAGGGTTATCAGGAATTGAAGAGGAAGCAAGGTTAGAAACGAGAGGGTTGGGATGGTTCTGAAGTTTATTATGGAAAGATAGATATCTGGATTGGACCAGATTTGAAACATACGAAACATTAAGGTCATTATGGATGGTTTTATTTGTAAGTAGGGTGCATTAAGGATTTTGGATTGTAAGGATTGGATACGAGAGGAATTTTGTTTTAAATTAAATTTCGCTATTTTTGCTTTATATGCATTCTCCATTAAATTTAAAGAAAGAAATATTACTTGATGGTTATAAATGCCATAACCTAATTTATATTCATTTACGTCCCGTTTACAGCACTAATTGAATTAAGTTTGTTTTTTTTAACAATTTAGTACTATCAAAAGAATATTAGTGAATGACACACCATATTTAACCGACATCACTAGCAATGAAGACAGATATAGGCTGCTATGAATGGCGACCGCTGTGGCTGGCCAGAGATAAATCATTCATTGTATGGTTTGTCGGTGAATATTTTATCGTTTGCAAGTTTTGTATAGTTCCATTATGCCTCTGTATTTCCTATTAAACACAGTTTACAGTATGGTTGTAGCATATAGTTTTAGGTGTACATAGGATTATACATTTTTGAAATAGTACTTTTTTCACGTAAAAGAATCACTAATTTCTTTTGAAGCATTGATAAAACAAAAATAATGTAACATAGATTGTTTGTTTTCAAAACAACGATATTAATTTTTTTTTTCATACACTTTTATTTTATACCTTTTAATTTTGTTTAGAAAGTTCGAGTTTATGCAATTTCGTGCAGCCTACTCTAACTCCATAGCAATTTTCGTTTGGGATTGTTGGCAATCTTCGTGGTTGTCGAATAAATTTCGAAGTGTCCGAACTAGGCATAAATTGTTTGCAAAATTTTTCTATTCTTAATTGTTTTAAGATTTTGTATTTAATTTTTTTTGTGTTGTAAAAAATAAATATCAATTTTATTTTTCCCTAAAAAAATCTTTGCTTTAGATACGGGGCTGATGTTTGGCAGATAGCTATAATAAGAGTATAATATTAAAACAAATAGAATATATTTGTAATATTACCGATAATATATAATTACCGACTTAGCAATGTGGGGATGAATGTTTCTTGTTCCACTAAAAATAAAATTTTCCATCTGATTTTTTAAAAACTTATTTATTAAGAAATAATGCAATCTGTCATAATTAAGGAAATTTATAAGAGTGTTCAGAGAGTACATTCACATAAATAAAACATAAAAAATAATAATACTAAAAGTAAATATATGTATGTAAACAAAAAGAACTTAACTAATCAAAATAACAACTTCCATCTGATAAAGGTATTTTTTTTTTTTGCAACGGACTTATATAGATTTCTTTAAAAATCCTCTCCTGTACATTCTCTTGGTTAGTGGGGCCCCTACCACCATCCACTTTTAGGGACGCCATTGTTAAATTGTATTTCTGCTCTTAAAATTATATTACTGTAACAATAACTAATTAGGTAATTTTTTAACAATAAGTTTTGAACGTTCTAACTGTCGTCGAAAATTGTTCTGGCCTAATATAAGATAAATCGTAAGCAAGCTAAATAATCCACTATCTTATCTCCACATGTACATGTATAATTAGTTTACATAATACCTATTCAAGCAATGTTTTACGTTATGGTATTTTCATTATTTGATATCATGAGAAAAATATGCTTTTAATATATTTGACAGTTATATGAAAGAAACATAAACATTATACAACTTATTTATATGATAGGAACCCAGGACTTGCCTTCTATGCTTAATAGTCCCTCGATTCCAGTATCCTCTTAAACTCCATTTAAACTTTTCGAATTTCCGATGGTCGTCAGTCTCAGTAAATTTTGTCTTGTTATTTCTAGGAATCAGGAAAGTTTGTCATGCCAACTTTGTAATGTATTATTGTCGGCTGTATCGCAGTAAATGGCAGTGAAGCTTTAAAACCCCGAGTCTCAAGAACATCTAATCGTTCTTTTTGTATTTGTTTGACACGATGTCATTCAACGTTAGTTTCCCACACGGTCCTATCATCTGAATGCTCCTAAATTCAGAAGTATTCGAATAATTACACGTTTCATCATATTTTAAAAATAAAAACTTTCTTATCTTAATAAAAACATCACATTGAAGTTTACTGCAAGCTATAAAGTTAGGTCATCTACAGGGAATTTTGAGTTGTAAAAATAATTATATTTATCTTTCTTACTTACAGCTACTTTATTGGTATAATTTTTTAATTATTTTTTATTTGTTGATTTAGAAATATAATAATATGTCAGGTGGACCATGATTATAGTGAGATATGAACACATTACACCATATATATATATATATATATATATATATATATATATATATATATATATATATCAAACATAAAAATTGATATAAATAGAGATTATTATTGAAATAAACTATAGAACTGAGAGAAAAAATAAAATACATGGTAAGTAATATATTATATTATTATTATTATACGAATATTAAAAAGAAGCTGGATGAGAGACCTTATCTAACAAGAAACATTAGAGCTCCTTGATCAGTGGTCGGTAAACTCTGACACGCGAATCACATGTGGCCTTTCTAAAGAGCTCTGCAACTCGCAGTTCTTTTACAGCTTGCAACACGAAAGAACAACTCTTATGAAATACTTGAATTTAGGCTTGATATCACAGGAGTGAAATCTAAATTCAATATAAAAGATGTTGTTTTCTTGACGCTAAACATACCCTCCGTTTTCCTTGACAATAAATAGATTCCACAGAGAGACACCGTATCATGGACTGACATTTGACAAAAATGACGTGGGGTTCACAAATCAGGAAAAAAAAAAGAAAAACATAAAATCAAAACTTCTAAATTTACTTTTCGAGAAACACTCAAAACTAAAACATAGCCAGAAATTAAATACTTACTAAAACCTACTTAGACTTACGCAGGTATTTGAATATTTATATATTTCAGAGGTATTTGTTAAAGTAACAGTTAAAAAGACTCACATAAACAAAATTCAAATCTTTCAAGCAAAAAGAATTATGAAAATTACATAAGCACCTTGGTACGTTAGCAACATAACCTTACATACTGACCTTCATTTAACGAGCAAATACGAACCCATTAGAAACGATTCCATGAAAAATTACAAGGACCCTTCAACATACTTATATATGACATTCATGTCATATAATTCTATCAGAAATCATAAATTTCACATTTTTGTATCAGTTCGGAATAATGATTATAGGATACAATTTTTTTGTAATATAAAATATTTTTTTCTTACTGTTATTTCTTCACTGAATCTTTATTTGAAGGTATTTTGACTTTCACATGTGACAGGGTTGGGTGGCAATTGACTTCTGTTGATATTTCGAAGTATAAGCGGACCCTACACACTCATTCATGAAAGACAGTCAAAAGACTGACAAGGATTGCTTCATTCATGATGAACATTACACGTATCAGATTGACACCATTTTAGCTCAGTTGACGTAGAGATAACAGGCAGCGTTGATCTGTTGGATTGTCAATTAATATTAATATGTTTCATTAGAAAAAACATATTTAACCATCCTTTATGGTATAGGACATAAACAAAAAAGTGGAGATATAATAATTACTTCTTAGTACCTGAAAATATTTTTGACAAAAGTTAGAAAAATATAAGTCAACTACTTACAAACATTAAGAAAAAGTATAGCGCCAATAATAAATTATTGAGAAAAATGGAAAAAGAACTGACACTGGAAAAAGAAATATACACAACAGTTAGAGATTATTTTTTTCTATAAGTAAAATGTAAAGTGTCCACCTTTTTTTTTTTATTGACAACTTGACTACTTCAAAAAAAATAATTGAAGATTGTTTATAAAAATATAAACAAGAGATACGATAAAATATTTAATTTTAATGATAATCAGGAATTTACAATGGTTATGAGGTACGTAAACTAACCTGTCTAGTAGTGAGGTTATAGAGAGGTTATCCCTAAAGCCAGAGCCCGAAAATCGACCTCATCTCAGGCGAAGATTTGATTGTAAATTATGAATATGTATATTAGTTTGTGTAAAAAGAATCTTGTCTTCCATTCCCTTGACGCTGCTTTAAAAAATGGCGGCTGATTTAAAGAAATTAGGTCAGTTACTTGAGGTTCAAAACGGGAAATCCATTGCGAAAAATGTGAGAAACGTTTTTATTCTTTTAACTTGTTTCTATGGGTTTAGACATGTAAAAAACAAAATCACTAACGCGGGCCACCAAGGGAAAACTTTTACAGCAAAAAAAGTCAGATTTTTTTGTTTTTTGTTTTTTCACTTATAACTCCTAAAACAGCTTTAGCTCTTTAAGAAATTACAGAATGTTAAATTGTGCCTCGAACGAATGCATAAACTTCATAATTTAGTTAGTTGGTAAGGTATGAAACCACGGCCAACCAACGTTGATTTTAACCGAATTTGTCTAAAACTGAGGCAAATGACTATAAATTTTCTCACATTTTTCACAATAGATTTCCTGTTTCGATCCGCAAGTTATTGGCTTAATATTCTTAAAATCAGCCGCCATTTTTTAAAGCAGCGGCTCTAGATTGGCAGACAAGGTTCTTTTTACTCAGAATAACATACCCTTTCGTAATTTACATTTAAACCTTTGCCTGCGATGAGGTCGATTTTTGGATCCTGGGCTCTTAGTCTCTCCACCACTTTTACGTCAGTCCCTCACAGTTCTCGTGACTGAACCTTTTGATTTTAGGAAATTAATCAGTCACGTCCACCATTACTTCAATCATAAACTTACAGGGTCATTCAGCGTACCATTCCGAATGACCGTGTAGGGTCCGCTACACAGACCACCTAGCCAGAGGGGCGGAGATGACCAGCCTGATTTGGTGCACCATTAGTTCGCTAACCAGCCGTAGGCATTAAGTCTCTTCCGGTGATACCATCATCCTCTTCGCCAGCTATAGATCACGCCATGTATCCATTAACTAGCGCGTTATTCACCTACCTTACTTAAAGGTACAGTACTTTGTCAATGCTTTGATAAACTAATCACTCACATTGCTATATGTTTCGGATGGATTCGGCAATGAATGCTCAATGCTTTCGAATAATGCTCGAACACACAACAGTGAAAGCTATGAGCAGAAACCAGGTTTTTTTTGCAATAAACCTATAACGTTGGATATAGTATGTAATAAACGATAAAAAAAAGTCCGATTTTTAGATTTTGAGGTATTTTAACCCATATGCAAAAACACTTCAATTAGTCGACTCAAGCTGACTTTACCCAAGCGGTACACCTCTGACATATGACGACACAATCTAAATCACTCTCCTAACAGAAAAAAAGTGCAAAAAACTAAAGAGGTTTTCACTTCAAAAATAAAATGTGCAAAAAACCCCACAAATATGTAATAAGACACCCAGTAGGGGATCCAGGACTTAATTTTGGAAGAAATTATTTGATGAAAAATTTATTATTAATGAAACAGCATTAATACCCTCATACCAATCCTAAAATAACTATTCTGTTTTATTCCCTGGTTTCATTTATTTCATAGCAACATCACATACAAATTTTTTAAAAAATTTTTATGTGATGTTGATTTAAATAAATTTTAATATTAAAATGTGTTATAGTATTAAAATATGTAGTGTTATGAGTATTAAATTGTATCATAAAATGTAGAAGCCAAGTCGGAGTATAAAATAATTATAAAAGTGAAGTGGTTTTAATTCTTGCACAAATTACAAACCAGTAATGATTGCTGAGAAGTAATGAGAGAAGGCTAGGTCCAATCCAATTTAAAATCCTTGAAACTATTAGATACAATTATTATATGTTCCAATTATAATCACAAACCGAAATTTTTATGGTGAGATTCCATCTCTATTAGAGTGTTCTGATGTGTGATATTGTTTATATTTCTATATACGATATTTATTATTGATTACATCCAAAGTTAGGGTAAGCGCACCAGTGATGGACATAGCTAAGGAAATGTTTGTCTTTTTTGGCTTATGCCGCCGTAATTATTATAGTTATAAATTTCTCCGTTGGACATTTAAAATCTCTAGGATCTCATTGTCATATTTAACACTTTAAAATTGACAAAATGCTCAGTTACGCAGGTTTAATCTCCATTTTAAAAAAACAACACCTTTTTGCACAAGTGATGGACATCCCGAAATTCAATTGATCTATTGATGGAAAGTGGATCGTTACAAAGAATAGACATACCTCAGACAAATTCTAAATTTTTATTTAACTATAAAGATAACTTAACATAATTTTCCATCTTAATCTTTGCAAAACTGTTAGTAGGAAGGTATGAAACACACTGATCTCAAAAGCGCTATAGAAACAACAATGATAGGCAATTTAAAATTTTCTTTTGGGAACTTAGTTCATACAGTTGTCAATAGAGGGTATTATTCTTCAATATAGATAAAACTGGAACTTCTAAATCAACAAGGAAGCTTATTATTTACATCTAAAGTACAACTTGTCCACCACTTGGCCTCCTGTCCATAACTGGTGCGTTCACCTTAGTTTGATTCGATTGCTGTTGCATCTTATTGTCCATTACAAGATATTCTTTTAACAGTTAGCCTCACAATGCATTCAAGGGAAATCAATTTGGAGGATTTTGTATCCTGGCAACAATGCACACCTTCTGGAGTAGAGGAGCTTGAGGTACTGCACAGGGAACAACTCCTGGAAAAGCTGGAACAACTCCTTCAACAGCCAATTAAAGACCTAGCGGGGACCGGGCTGAAAAATTTGTAAAGTTAGGAAAAACCTAATTTAAGTGCTAATGAAATTGATTATAAAGTTAATTATAAAGTTGAGTTAGTACGAGAGAGGGGAGGGAGCATCTGCCAACCTGTTTGTTTATTGTGGCGTACCTCAGGTCAACCATTTTCATGTCAACCATCCACCAATCAACTTAACTCCTCCCGGTTGTCAATTATTTTGTTAAGTAATAAAAAGAGTATTATTGTAATCGGATCGGTACCTTGGAATAAAAATGGTAAAATGTACAATAATTTGAAATATTTAGGCCGTTTATTAACTTTAGCGCTAATTCCATGGATGGGATCCATTAGTCGATTGGATCCATCTCCATTGGACAGCAATTCCTGCTGAGTTCGAGAATTATCTGCAGGATTCAAGCGGAAGGTCCACACCACTGGAAGGTAGCAAACACGTGAAAAAAAATCTGGTGTTTCCAGTCACAAGTCTGTTATACCGATCTTAGAAAAAATACAATCTTAAATATGTTCGTTAAAAAAAAAAAAAATATATATATATATATATGAATTAGAGTAATTTTCTTTGTGATAAAAAATGACAAGAATATGATTTCTTTGAAAAAATAAAGTAATGTGAACGAGAACATAAACTATCATTAAAATCAGCTTATAAAATTTAATACACTGTAACTTTTCCAAAACTGGCCCGATTAAAATGATTTTTTTTTAGTCTTGTCGGAAATTTAATAAATTATCAAAAAATATACTATTATACTGGCACAGATAGATAGATCAATGATTTAAAATATGGTTTTTCGAACTCAGGAGGCTCTGAAACGTAAAGATCCATTCATCCGAAATTTGAGCCTTTTTTGCTCTAGAGTGTGGAATGTCTTCCTCTCTCACTGAGCAGTCTCGTTTGTGCAGGGAGCAACCAATTTTCACAGTTATCGGAAACAAAAACATTACTAAACCAAAAAAAGAAGAAACGAAATAGATTTAGTCAAAATAATCTTGCGACGGACAAACAGAAAATGTATTTTTCAGATTCAGCAGGTATTAAAACGTTAGGATTCGTTTAAAACCGCATTTCAGAAATTTGAACCGATGCAATACTTTCCCTAGCAAGGAACGGTAAAAAGAGTAATTATTACTTACTGAAATGTTGAATTTCAAAATAGAAATAATTATAGATAGAAAGTGAATTAATTATAAATATGTAAGTCAATTGGAAAATGACAACACTGATGTTATATTGAAGTCACGTACAGTGGACCTATCGACACCAATAGCAAGGAGCCACTGAGCCATCAGTGATTCGATTGTTAAATTAGAAAACTCGCTGGAGTCTATACATGAGTTTGGGAATGGTATGATGAATTTCTGATACGTCTGATGATATGAACCAATTTCCTTTAAATTGAATATAAGACGTTTTTGCTCTAGTTAAAATTTTATTTTAACCGTTTTAGTTTGTTCAAGTATTGACAACTTATATTCGACACAATGATGACGATTTTACACATGATATGATATGAAACCAACAAAAAGTTGATAATACTTAATATATACAGGGTGTCTCAGTTGACAATACCCATACTCTGGGGGATGGGAGGAAGGTGTTTCTAGACAAATATTTAAAAAAAAAAGCTCGTTTGATTCATGGGCCGATTCCGACTTAAAATTATTAAGACCAATTTTGTGTCTTCCTTAAGGTGGTCATGTTTTTTATGGCTTAAGAAGGAATTGCACAACTATTCAAGATAATTAAATTCTAACGTACACCATCGTAATGTAGATAATTTTTTTAAAAAGAAGATATTAATTAAATTAATTAAGATCAATGATAAAATGGACTTTCATGAAGTCTAATACGACCAGAGATATGCTCCTCGTGTATGAGTACTGTAACAGCAGCAGTAGAGTGGACGTATTAGACATTCTGAAAGTCCCTTTTATCATAGGCTTCAGTAAATTTAATCATTGTTTTCTCAAAAAAATATTGTCTACTTTACGATGGTGTACTTAGAATTAAATTATCAGAACAGTTTTTGAGTAGTTGCATATTCAATTAAAACGTGACGACCTTAAGGAAGACACAAAATTGGCCTTCCTCTTTTCTTTTCCGTTCGGAATCGACACATGCATCCAATGAACTTTTTTGTAGGTAATTTTGTCCAGAATCACCCCTTAAAGTTTGGCTATTTAGAACCGAGCCACCCCGTGTCTATAAAAAAAAAGGATTATCCTGCAAAACTATCAAACTGAATTTGAAAATTCCTGTAGTCATTTTGGTTCCATCTTACATTACATTATTCCCTTTCTCAACTTTTAAAAAAAATAAGTATGTGATTTTCACAAATTTTATTAAGTGTTTGCTGCCCCCATTCCATAAAAAATAAAATATCACTGATGAATGCGATATCATTGTTTTTATATTTACTTTAAAAAAATAATGTAAGGTTAAAAAAAAAATGAAATAATAATAAGAACTTTTAAATATAAACTTAAAATGAATGATTATATAAGTTAACTCACTTCATGAAAAAAAAATTACCCTCCTACTATTTTGTATTAGAAATTATTAGATTTGTTTTGTTAAAAAAATATCCCTCATATAAAAAAAATAATATCCCAGTTAAGTATGTTAAATGTATACAATTGTATTTATTAATATTAACAGATGAGTAAGGTGTATCGACCAATTATGGACAGCGGTCCAGTGATGGAAAGGTTGAACATTAAATGTAAATAATAAGCTTCCATTTTGATTGAAAGGTTCCAGTGTTTTTTTTGGGGGAGGAGGAGGGGCGGGATGGTCGCATGGGCTAACGTGTGTGCACAGAACCGCGAATTGCACGACAACCAGATAACCATGTTTTGAGATTATAGGAAAGTACGAGTTCGCTTCCCGGCGCCAGAGGGAATTTTAAATTCCCCACCCTCACCCTCCAGCCCGGGAAAATCCTGTATAGCCTAAAAGGAGAGGTAAGGAAGAACAGAAAATAAAAATAAAAACGGTTCCAGTTTTTTCTAGATTGAAAAACATTGCCCTTTATTGACAACTGTATGAACACAGTTCCTAAAAGAAAATTTTGATATGCCAATCATTGTTGTTTTCTATAGTGCTCTTGATATCAATGTGTTCCACACCTTCCTACTAACAGTTTTGCTAAGAGTAAGTTGAAGATTTATGTTATTTTATCTATATCGTTATCTTTATAGTTAAATAAAGATTTTAGAATTTGTCTAAGGTATGTTTATTTCTGGTATTTATTCACTATCCATCACTAGAACAATTGAATTTCGGGATGTCCATCACTAGTGCAAAAAGGTGTCTTTTTTTTAAATGGAGATAAAACCTACGTAACTAAATATTTTTTCAATTTTAAAATGTTAAATATAAAAAGGTGACCCTATAGATTTTAAATGTCCCTCGGAGAAGCTTAAAACTATATTAATTATGACGCCATAAGCCAAAAAAATTAAAATTTTCTTAGCTACGTCCGTCACTGTTGCCCTTATCCTACTTGTGTTAAGCTACTTTTTTATTCTAGTTTTTGTATAGAACACACTCTGCAAATATTGCCGTAAATGTTTCATTTATAGATAGACGACAAACATCTAAATACAAGCAAAGAGCTTCAGTTTTTAGATTGCATCGATTCCAAATGCAGAAATCATTTTATAACAGAGCAACAGATTTGAGTCGATGAAAAGCTGGGAGGAGATTCGGCTTTAATTCGTAAAATCGGATAAAGCCCATTGAATGGGAGATTCAGGTTTGTGATTGGCTAATTCGAATACTCGATACATACTCGCAATTTACCGAATTATGGCCGTTTATCCATAAATGCTTTATCCGCACCATTTAAGCGTTATAGGAGCATAAATTTGGATCAAGAATCAAACATATTGATTTAATACCATTTGATTACTCTTTGCTGAAAGCTCTTAGGAAGATTGGAATATAAAGTTTGTTTACTTTATCAGTAGATTACAGGGACTGCCGTACACATTTTTAATCAATTTGGATTTGATTTTCAAAACTTTTTAGTACTATTTGCTGATCTCGACAGAGATTTTATTTTTGGCTTTTTATATATATATATATATATATATATATATATATATATATATATATATATATATATATTTTTTTTTTTTTAAGGGAGATCGATATATATACATATATAAAACCTGTGCCTTACTACAACCGATGGTAGGTCTTGGGTTCAGTACTTTGTAAAGAAGTACTCTTTCTTGGTCCACGGTAGAGCAAGGAGGCTATTTGATTAAGATCAAGCTCAACAAAGGCTCAAAAAGGCAGGTTTTCCCTTAATTAAATATTTTAAGGGTACCCGCTTAATAGAGGCTGAGTGTGCCACAGAAGAGTCTCCCAACCACAGGGACGATCGACGGCCAACAAAACAGAATAAATAGTTTATCTGTGTGGATATATATATAAATTATGGTTGGCAGCCAACTAATATTTTATTTAATCCTACAGAGATTAGGTAACCGAAGACTAATACTATACATAGAAGATTGCCAGAGAAATAAAGTCAGTCTTTAGCGAGTACTTTAGTATGTTCTTTCGCATCTCTTTTCCTTATTTTTATTATTTCTTGCCCGGACGATCGTAAGTTTACATATATATATATATACAGTCGTGTATATTTTTACTACATCCAAAAAAAACAAACAAAAAAAACCTTTTTAGTTAAGGTTCTTCTATTGCTTTTTCGCCTTATAAGTTGTAAATGGTACATCCAAACGATGAAGTTATTCCACAAGAAATTAAATAATGTTAAATTTTGTGTAACATAAATTAATAATTTGGTTAAGTGTTATGGTCGAGAACCTCTGTCAACGAACAATTTTTAGCAACGTTATAAAAAAAACCAAAAAAAAAAACCAGATACATTTTTATGAATGATACTAAAATTGTTAAATGAGCTTTTTAAGAGTAAAATAACTTATCTTTTAAGAGTTGTATGAAATTTGTGTTTAAATTATTTACTAAATTTCATATTTTGTAAGTTATTTTATAGATTCTACCAAGGAATCAAAAAGGGTCATTCGTAGGCCTTAATTTGGAGAAACCTGTTCTAAAGCATAGCTACACTATTCCCGCCTGTTTGTCAGGTGTTTTAACTATAATCAAATACTGCTGAGGAAAAGAAACGGGAAATGTTACTACTATAAAAGAAGAGGAAATTGTTTTATTTAAAGGAATTGCCACTTTTTTAGGTGCGTTTTCCACAGCAGTATCAGGGAAAAAGACATAGTGCTGAGTCCATTACATTAACAATCTATTTGGAAGTTTAAAGGTTTCTATATATAAAGAGCTGTCGAAAAATGTTAGATGATCTGGGACAGTAACCAACATCGTTTTTATTTTTCAACTTTAGAATATTTGTTTTCCTTAACTCTTTTAGTTTCACCAAATATTATGATCCTTTCCCTTCCCTCTCTCTTCCCCCCCCATGATTGCAAGAGAAAGACACCCATGGTAATATGATGAGACAGACCCTCTGTCCTGAATAGATTAATTTCAAAAGTTGAATTAATTTGTCAAAAAAAAAAACCTACCTTAAAAGATATGATTGACATTTTCTTTTAAGATATTTTTTTCGTCTATTATACTCATTTACTAGTTAAACGAAGCAGGGGGGAGGGAGTCATTAAATAAAAATCAAAGCTCAAAGAATGGGAACTATAAGAAGGAGTTGATCGGGGATGCGGTCAAATAAATACTAAATTAAACAAATAGTATTATTTAATTTTTGCCGACGTTTCGATCCACTTCACCAGGGCTACAAAAGATATAAAACATGGTGAAAAAAAAATAAATGAATTCAAGTACATATAAAATAAAAAGATGATATCAGAGATATAGTGGGCAAAAATCAACGTCGGCAAAAATTAAATAATACTATTTGTTTAATTTAGTATTTATTTGACCGCACCCCCCGATCACCTCCCTCTCATATTATATTAACGGTCAACCATCTCTACATAACAATGGGAACTATAGTTGAGTTTTTTAATATTGTTTTTTGATTTTATAATGTTGACATTTTATAAGAGGACTAGTGTACATATATTTTAAGTAGTTGATATTTATTTATGTTTTTAGCAATTTTAAAGTATTTGATATTCATTTATATTTTTAACAATTTTAAAGTCAGTTCGTAGATGTATATATAAATGTGGACATATAAATTTATATTGGAAATTGGAAAATTTATATATTCCATATAGATTTATAGTATCTGGTATCTCCGTTAATAGTATCTGGTACTTTTTTAGCGCTAATGAAGGCCTGAACTTTGAGCCCAAACCTCGGAAAATATAAAAATAAACATGATTTATTTAATTTCAATTTTTTTATTTTTTTTTTTACTGATCACCCCAACCAACTTCTCTTCAATTATTTCATATAATCAATCATCAATCCACTATTATATATATATATATATATATATATATATATATATATATATATATATATATATATATATATATATATATATAAATATATATAAATGGACCCATATATAATATGAAAATGGGAGGTCCGGTTCACCCATGGGTCAGGTTAATTCATACGAAAGCTCAAAAAAAAGTAATATGAAAATAAATATGCTTTATTTAATTTCAATTTTATTATTATTATTATTTTTTTACATCACCCCAACCAACTTCTTGAATTATTCCATATAATCAACCGTCAATCTACTATTATTCAAATATATATTTATAACCTATTCTCTATACAAATGGAGATAGTCTTTTTTTACTGCTTAATAAAAAAAAAAATTAGTGAAGTACTTATCTTAAGTGAGAGAACGTCATTTAATAGATGATTTTTTTTTTTTCGTTCCAGAAAGTTAGAAGACAAAGAAGGCATCTCCTTCTCGAAAGTAGGTTAGGAGCAGGCGGAGGAAAAAAGTTACATGGGAAGTTTGTTGCAGAGCGAAGGCTAGAAAACTATCCGAGCCCTTGCCTGTTTGTGCTCCTAGTAATAAATAGCTTCAACTTGGCCAACAACTGCCCCGGCCAGGACTCCCATCTTCTCGGGCCAGGGTCCATCCTACTTCGTATCCAGTTATTTGGGAGTTCCGAGTACTAGTTCTGCGAAGGCTGATAATACAGGACGACAAAGCAGGAATTCAATTGTTCCAGTAATGGACAGGGGGTCGGTACCAATAATGGATATACCTTAGAAAAAATCTAAAATCTTTATCTAACTATAAAAATGACGATAAAGATAGGATAAGAAAAATGTTCAACTTGCTCTTAGCAAAAGTGTTAGTAGGAAGGTGTGAAACACTAATCTCGAGAGCAAAAAAAAAACAACAACAATGGTAGGCTTTAAAAAATTTCTTTTGGAACTTTATTCATACAGTTGTCAATAGAGGACATTGTCGTTCAATCTAGAATAACTGGAACCTTTAAATCAACAAAGAAACTTATTATTTACATTTAAAATCCTACCTGTCCATCACTGGGCCTCCTATACATACCTGGTGCGTTCACCCTAACAACATATTAACTATTTCAAATTGTATCCATTACAAAACCTTTTAGTTCCACAACATTTTAGATCGGTAAATTCATTAACAAATTAGCTTTCCTAAAATGAGTCAGATTACCACCAGAGGGTCAGAGGATTAACCTCATGGACAGAGGGTCGGTACCAATAATGGATATACATCAGAAAAATTCTGAAATCTTAATCTAACTATAAATATGACGGTAAAGATAGGATAAGAAAAATGTTCAACTTGCTCTTAGCAAAAGTGTTAGTAGGAAGGTGTGAAACACTAATCTCGAGAGCAAAAAAAAAAACAAACAACAATAGTAGGTAGTTCTTCGATCCAGAAAAAAAAAACTAGAACCTTTAAAAATACAACGAAGCTCATTATTTAAATTTATTTATTTTATTTATTTATTTATTTATATGATATTTACAACTGTATACAAAGAATACATCTGGTAAATTCACACATGGATATAATGACATGGAACATATGTTGAGAAACTACCCATTGGTAGCACTCTCATTTAAATTTAAAGTTCAATCTGTCCATAACTGGTGCGTTCACCCTGGTGCTTCAACGAAGTTTTCATCTTTTAATTTTCCAGCTCCTTCTCTGCTTGATAATATTTTATTTAATACATGTTTTGAGTTTGTCTTAATCATGACAATTCCAAACTCTTCGAAAAAAAAAACACCTGCCCTTCAGTTTATATTGACAACAATAAAATATGAAACATAAGACACTTAAAAAAAAACTATTCGAACTACTTTACCCTCTTTTTTCTAAATCTTCAAAACTGAAACTGGATTAATTCTGAATCGATACTTCATTGACGGAAATAACCTTTTCAAACAGACGAAATGATGATTGGTCAAATCAAACAGCTGACCTGTTTCAGCTGTGAGGCGGCCATAAAATATCAGTTGAGGACACTTATCGCAGAGCTCGCAGTTTCCGGCAATTTGTGGAGGATTATTGCTTCCTGTTGGGTCCATTCGTCATCGGGGTTCGCCGCCCTCGCTCGGACTGCCACCGGCTGTCACCTTTGACGGATTCCCATTCGATATATACAAAAAAAAATCGATTAGATACACAAAGTTGGCAGGCAATATTGTCTTCGGTTTTGGAAGGAATATATGGCAAGTGATGATAGCCCATGTTAATTTGGTCCACATTTATGGTAGCTAGTATATCCCAGGAAGAACTCTCATATTATATAGCTATTATATTCCAAGATAGCTATTATATTATATTATACACCTTGTATACAAGTGTAAGCGACATCAGCAAAACATATTTATTCGTATATTCGATGAATTATTATCAAGATAGTATAATAAACACACTTGATGAAGCTTCATACTTCACAACTGTTATTGTAAAGAAACACCTAATAGTGACCCTCCTCCTCCCCCCTCAGGAAAATGTCCCATAAGTTCAATAGCTAGACAATAAGACACATCTATCTTTGAACATACACTAAACTATTGTTGGTTGAAAGATATGAAAGTTTTTGTATCTGGGACTTTTTAGCGACATCGTATATTTGTGATGAGCAGTTTCTTTCTCAGTTTCAGTTTTGATGATTTAGAAAAAAGAGGGTAAAGTAGTTCGAATCGTTTTTTTAAGTGTCTTATGTTTCATATTTTATTGTTGTCAATATAAACTGCAGGGCAGGTGTTTTTTTTTCGAGGAGTTTGGATTTGTCATGATTAAGTCGAATTTTCCGTAATTCGAACCAATCTCGTTATTTAAATAAGTGGTAATGTAGAGTTGGCGAGTCTTGTGTATGGTCTTGGTGTTTTGTAAGAATTGTTGTGTCGTCAGCATATAAATAATAACACATAAATAGATTTTAATTTTGAAAATCAATGTAAGATCAATGTTCAGTTGTGCCATCACCTGACACACACTTCCTAATTATTATTTATTGTTATTTTGCTTCTATTTATTTTATATTTTTTGTACATATAGTGTGAATGTTATGCTACCTCACTATAACTAATCCATGTGACAGATCGTTATAATACTCAATAAATGTTTTATTTTTTTATTTAATACATAACATAAAATTAGACATAAGAATTAAATTATATATTGACAGTTTATATTGACAACAATCAAATTCCTCAAACGGACACGGTACTTTACCTTGGACTCACCTTCGACAGAAGGATGACATGGGGCTCACATGTTAAAATGAAACGCATGACACTTAACAAACGACTCAAACTACTGTACTCTCTTTTTGCCAAATCTTCAAAACTAAAACTAAAACAGAAACTGAATACATATACATACTTACTTAAGCCCATATGGACATACTCATCACAAATATACGGCATCGCTAAAAAGACCCACCTACAAAAACTTCAAACGTTCCAATCAAAATTATTGCGACTCATAACAAAAGCACCTTGGTACGTGACAAACAAAACTCTACATACTGACCTCCACTTTCCAACAGTTGACCAACATATAACGACCCTGTATCAACGATTTTACACAAATTTAAATGGACATAATAACAGACTTATAAGAGACATGGATGGCCACAACTGACATACCTCAGAACATGAGCAGGAGACTAAAAAGGCGTTGGATGAGGGATCTGCTTCCTTAGACAACCTAAGTAATTGGAACAAGTTAGGGAAGAGGTACTGCTGAGTACTTTCCTTCCCCATGCCTGTCATGTCATTATATCATTATCGCCATCACATTTGCTGATTGCCAACTTATTGTGGACAGGCGCAAATACATATTTTATAGACAAAAAAAAAAAAATTAAATTTGCGATTTGCAAATTTCTTTGTAATGAGCAAATGTTTTGGCACCTTCACAGCGTCCCAGCACCATCCAGGAAATAGTTCAGTTCAGCAGGTCTCTTGGCCACCGTCTACGTTATCGTCGAGGTGGGCTGTATGGGTTTATAGTGCTTTTAAGGTTTTCTGTCAGGGGATTTGTGTTGTAAGTTAGTCTTTGGTGAAAGTTACTGTAGTTTTCTTTTGCAGTGTCTAAAATTGTTGGGATGTTCAAGTCTTTATGTAATATATCGTTTGCGACATAAAATGGTGCGTCCACTAATCTTCGTAAAATTTTGGATTGGAAAGACTGGATTTTTTTAATATTAGAAGTTTTAGCAGAACCCCACAGTTCTATGCCATAAGTCCAAATTGGTTTTAGTAAAACTTTATAGAGTGTTAGTTTGTTAGTCAAAGATAATTTTGAACGTCTGTCAAGTAACCTAGATAAAAGACCGTATCGTCTGTTTAATTCCATACGTTTTTGTCTAATGTGTGTCCTCCAAGTTAGTCTTTTGTCGAGGCAAAAACCCAAATATTTAATTATTTCGGATGCAGGAATTTCAATTATTACTACATACACACTTTTTTTTTTCATTCATTTTAATTTTCCACCTTGTGGCCCTATCAGCAATATCGTTCAAGTGGTTTTGAAGAGTGGTGGATGCTCGAATAGGATTTTTATCTGACCTGAGGATTGCGATATCGTCAGCAAAACTCAATAAATAAATAGAAAAATATTTTTAAAAAGAATTGAAAATATATCCCATGGCAACCATATCTTCCAAGAGACTTTAGCTACGAATTACGGGATAACTCGAAAACATTTTTGTGCCTGATAGTTCTCTCAAAATTGTACCAGGTCTCGATTCGTTGAATTTTGAAACCTCTTAATTTTGTCAATGATTTTTATTGTAGTTGTAGGAACATTTAAAAACTCCATCGCTCCTGAGAACCTATTTTACCGTATTATGTATAATGCAGATTTTTGTAATTCTTCTTTGGTCTGCTATAAGTACACTTTAATTACTCTCGAAGTTTACTCTTGTTTTAGGAAAGAGCCGAAATTTTTATACCTTTGCACATTGATCAATATTGCACATGTTTCCAACAAAGGGCTCATGATTGGCTGAGGAACAGCGGGGCAGATCAATGTCGAACCGTTGACGGAGTAGCCACTTGCCAACGGCCGAAGTTGAGCAATCTTCTATAGGGTTTTATTACTTCAGTTGTCGGCCCATATTTGCCAAAGTAACGGCTAGGGCATGCATAATCAAAACCCTCCTCTCTCTTGAGGCTTCTAAACTTCCGAAACTTAATTTAAGTTAGCCCTTAAAATTTTATTACTTCTTTGTCATTTTAAGTTTTCGCAGTGTCTCTTAATTCGGTATTTTCAAATCTTTCTTAATCATTTCTTTAACTTCTAATTAGTTATTATTGTTCTTTATGTTAAGTATTTTTAGCTCAAAGACAAATATCATTAACTCTCTTTAGAATGTTCATAGTGTAATTACGTGCCATATAAGGGACCAATTCACAAAGTATGGAAAATGAAACAGGATTAGTGTTCATTATTTTCATCTTTTGGTTGAGGTATCTTCAACGAAAAGTCTATATTGAAAAGAAATATTGAAAACAGAATAATATAAAAGTTATTAAAATTTACTAATGCTATTCACTGCGCTCAAACTCCACCGGCTTTAACACCGGTGAGGCGGTTGAGAGGGTAGCACAGGGATTCGGGTTCCCGCCTGATTGTATATATTGCATATAGGTATGACTGTAAATTTATGTTTTTAATTTACTTATATTTAGGTTATTTTATTTTTTTTATTGTAAATAGTTTTTATTTATTATTACTTAGTTATTATTTTACTTTTGTTAATTTTGTTTCTTTTTTTGTATATACGGTGTGAATGTGTTCATTTATCAATATAATTATTGTCCCTGTGACAGAATATTATATGTCTAAATAAATAAATAAAAAAAAAATGTTATTCACTATATTATTATTATTAGGAGTAGTAGTAATCTGGTATTAGAGTTCTAACATATGGAGAAGAAAGACCAATAAAGAACTGCTTTATGAAACTGGTCAATATCCCATAATGTGAAGGCATGGAGGTTAAGATGGGAAGGGCATGTAGCTCGTAGCAATCCATCTGGAAGCCTCTACGTAACAATTAATGTCTCAATAGAAGGCAAAAGACGATTTGGAAGACCAGAAAGCAGATAAATAGATATAATCAACAAAGATACAATAGAGCTGCATGCAGATAAATGGAAAGAAATTGCCCAAGACAGGCAGAGGTGAAGCACGCTTGTTAAGTTGGCAAAAGCTCTACATGGTCTGCAATGCCAACAGAAAAAAAAAACTTGTAATAATGGAACAGTTGTAATAATAATTACATGTTGTTCCATTCTTAGGAGTTATTTTTTAATCAAACCTTGATATGAGCCTTTCAGCTGACAGAATGAGTAAGTCCAAAGTCAACATTTTTAACTAAAGTCATTTTTTTTGTTTAAACATATTTATTAAAAAATATTACAATCTGTCTCAAGAACATTTATAATAGTGTTCTGAGATCACATTCGCACTCTATGTACAATAAATAAAATAAATTATGCAGAAAAATAATATATATAGAATAAATAAGAATAAAGTAACCTAAAAATAAATAAATAAAAAGAACACATACATATCTATATACATAGTCATTTTAGTGATATTTTTTAGTTAAAAAATTTAAATTATCTGTACAGACAGTACAGTCATTGTGTCAATTGAAAGGTTCATATAATAGCAATATTTTTTGGAGGATAAAATGTAGAATAAAATCAGATTTGTGACAAAAAAAAAAATCTGCGAATTTCATGCATTTGCAAACAGTTATATATCAAATGTAACCATAATTTACTTGCCACTTAAAGGAAAATAAATAAAAGATAATTTATAACATTGATTGAATAATTTTTTTTTATCATTAGTAATTTGCTAACAAATATCGACAGCAATCTCGATTGTTTTAGATGATATAAGAGTTTCCAAAAAAAAAAGGATATCAGATATGCAAGAGGACATTTAGTAAATATTTAGAACTAGTAGACCAGTGCGAAAAATTCGCACAGCATAAGTGATCAAATGCCAAATTAATAAGAAAATAAAATGTTTGGAACCATCATGTTTACAAATTTTAATTAGCTGTATCTCTGCTAAAAATTGTCCGATTTCGATAATTTTTTTTCTTTGGTATAGAATTTAGTAATCTTTTATATAATCATGGACATAGCTCAGGAAAAAGTGTGTGATCTTTTAGTTAGTCGCAAATAAATTTTCTTTTCTTTCATAACTTTTTTTGCCTGAATTATCGGGGTGATTGGACTATTTTGCCCGCCTGAAGGAGAAGGAAGCCTTCGAAATTGGTGGCTCAATCTTGGGATTTCGTGAAGAATTAACGATGATATGGCATGCCGATCAAAAACACCATCGATAAATAATATAAACTCCTCCTCTCTCGATCATAGAGACCTCAAGTCGACGAAATGAGACATGTATTCAATGACAGTACTACAATTAACGTAAGGTTGTGTGGATGCGGACCCATTTCCCTAGCTTATCTCGAAAATAGTACGTTTCGGGGCTTAAAAACGCAGGGTCCGGGTCTTGCTGTACGCATCAAAATCTTCAAGGTCCAATTTGTCCCGCATAGATTTGTAGGTCTGCAGACCTACCACCGTTCTAGTCTTGAAGCCTAGCAAAATGTTTGTATCGACTTTATTTATTTCAGAAAGAAAAACAAAAGCGGGGAATACGATTCGCTAACCCCCCGTGAAATTTTGAATCTAACGGTACCCCATTCATTGTATTTGATCATGACAGGAGCTTATATTTGGTACCGATTTAGTGCCTTACTGTATATATATGTGGAATATATGTGGGAATAGTATATTTTTGCAACAAATCGTCCGATATCAACGATTTTTTTTATGCTAAAACAAATTTAGTTTACTTTTAGGTTAGCATATACAACATCCACAAAAAAGCGATAACTTTTGTCCAGCTTCTTTTCGGTGAAGTGTGTTATATCTGACATATGACTCAGAATGTTAGACTGTGGCTAAATCCCAAGAACAGGGCCATCTCAGATTCGAGAGGAAAGTGTTAAGAAGAATATACGGTGGTATTTATGAACAAAGCAAACGGGATGCTTTTTGAAATCGATACCAAATCTCAAAATAATTGGTCCACTAATTTCGGAGAAAAGCAGCGAACGGTGGACGGGCAGATTTTTTATTCGAGTTTCGGATTCTATTTATCTTGGAACGTAAAATATCAACTTTTAAAGGAGTTAACTTTTTATTTTTCTTAGTCGATTACAAAGGTTGAATATTTAAAACATAAAAAATACAGATTGGAAAGCTTCTAGATTTTATTAAACTTTAACTTCAATTTACTCAAGGTATGTCTGATGTAGATTGGTTTCCTTCCTGGAAAATATCATCTGATTCAGATCTCTTCAGTTTTAAACGATACAACTTTTTTTCCTGGACATAAGATCAAATCTTAAAGTTTTGTTTTTATCGCTTGGTTTATCATTGCTAAATGTTATATCCATAAAAATCACACAGTATTTCTTCCTACGTTTTTTAGTAAGAATAAGATAAGTTCTTGAAAATTACATTATTTTTCCATATACTGTCCAGTATATATTTCTATATTGAAATATGTAAGTCGATCGGTTCTCTAGCTTATTGAATAGAAGTTTATTGCAAGAAATTATTCAGGTAGATTGTTGAATTGATTTGATATTTTCTTCTAATAGTTGGAAGTCTTTATAGCATTAAGAGCGACTGAAGCATTAAGGGTGAGCCATAGCAAAGTATCTATAGAAATGTCGTTAAAAGCAATTAGTTAATGTGGTTCTTAAGTTAAAAGTTTTATAAAACTATTATCATATAATTTTTACATTTTCGCTTCGCTCATCGGGAGTTATAGATTAAGGCCATCCGTTAAAAGCTATGTATCGCTTTTTTAAGAGAACGAACGGATCGATTTTTAAGTTTGATGCCTCAAATTATTCGGTGAGATACTCTGAGTGGTTTGAAACAATTTGAGCTTAAAACGCTGGAAAATTACTGAGTTAAGTGTGTTTAATCAATCTGCTAAAATGTTCGTAATGAGTTTTTGATCAGATAGCATTGGCCGATTTTTAGTTTTGACGGCTTTAATTTCTCAGCGAAATCCCGTGAACGTTTTCAAACGATTTGAGCTCAAAATAATAAAAAAAATGTTTCATTATAGATTAAGTATCTTGATATTCAATGATTTGAAATTATGCCATGTGATCATTTGTTTTTTTTTCTCTCACGTAGTAATCCTATGCAGGAGGAGCTTATTTGCAAAAGTTTAAATACAATACGCAAATTCGGATATAATTTGTATGAATATTATGCTTACATTTTATCCATCTATGCTTTTTTTTCAATAAAAACTAAAGAAAACATGGTAAAATAAGATAAAATAACAAAACAGAAAAGTAGAACTAAAGCTAAAATTCTTGTTTACATGGAATACATGAAAAGGTGATTTTTACTTTCACTTATCTATATATGAAATAAATAATAAGGCAAAGTATTGCGATCGTGAAAATTTTCGAATCTCAATTTTTTGAGGTACCCTGAGTCGAAATACCCAAATCCCTCAAACTGGTCTTTTTGTGTGTGTGTGTGTGTGTGTTAACAGTCTAACTCAAAAACGAAAAATGATACGAAAGTGAAATTGCATATTTAAGATTTTTATATGCTGGGAATGTTACAGCAACTTCTTCCTCAAAATTGGATAACCGGAAGTGGAACTTTATTTCATGGTCTAAACTCATTTTTACGATTTTCTTGAAGATAGCTCCAACGATTTTGATTAAATTCACTATATCAGTAATAAATGAAGTAGTTTTAAATAAAAAGGGCTTTTATGGCTAATTTTCAATATATGCTTCCCCTAAAGTACCTTTGATTTTTTTTATTCTAAACAAATGACCATTTCACATTAATCTATAATATAAAAGATATCTATATATTAAATATGAAAGAATTTCATAATTAAATAAAGGAGATATTAAAGATTGCAACAGAGAATAGTTGCAAATCAGAAACTAAAGGATTACGAGCGCACCCGAACTCACCGAGCTCGCCCGAAAGATAAGAACACGCTTCCATTCTTAAGATTAGCTTAATATTAAAAGTACTGCGACAATATTATGTAAATATACTTATGTGGTTTTCATAAAAGGTATTGTTAGTATTATTTAATATTTAATTCTATGGATCACAGCTATATAAATATTAAAATGTGTATATATAAGGGTACTTATACAAATAAAATACCCAAAATGAAATATAAATCAATATAGCATTTATAATTTTTACTTTCACTTACCCATTTCTAAAAATAATTATTCCTGTTAAGAAGAGGGTGATAAGTTAAAGTTGTGTGATGCGCGCACTACTTTTGTTATAACATATATATATATATATATATATATACGAAATAGAGTTAAATGTTTTCAAATATTGATTCCATATGTTAGGATGTGATTATATGTAAAGAAAATAAATTGTTAATATTTTAAAAACTAAAAATGTTAAAATAAAAAATATTTTAATGTAAAAAAAAAATCCGACTCCAAAAATTAGGAAATTTTATTGAACCTAAGGGAACATACTTATTTAAACTTGGTGTGGTAGTCGGGTGCATACCACACCGGAACGGAACTAAAGAATGTTTAGGGTTTTGACATGCACTGATGCATGGAACGAAATCTATTTTCCAGGAGCTGTAATGGTTAGTTAGCACCAGACTTCTATAGCAAGTTTAAAAACGCGTATACGTCGATTTCCTTATCAATCTACCAAGATATTTAAGTAGATATGGAAGTACATTTCCTAAGGGTGGATAAAAGTTCCTATTTTCTATAGTAGGTTTTTATTTTTTAAATTAAAATATTTAAAAAAAAATATTCATTTAGTTTCGTATTCTGATACCTATACTTTATAAAATAAAAAAGTTCCGTCTCTGACATTCCACGACCATCAATAGCTACCGACAAGAATTTGCAGAAGAACAGATAGTAGCCAGTATTGAGGCGAGCTTGGATACAATTATAGATTTTGGAGTGTTATTGATTCCGGTAGCAGAAGGTGGAAGGGGCCTCATTGTGTATGCCGTTCTCGGAGGGTTTTAAAATTCCCAACTGTTGTCCTCAGGCCGATGCCGGACCGAACCCGTGTCGCCTAAATTTACAACTGATATCATTTCTCGGTTAGTCGTTATTACATATATGTCTATATCAAATAAGTTGAATGACCGGTTAAAAAATATTTAGCTGTGAGATATTAAACGAGAAATATCGTGCTTAAAACTAAAACTTTTGGGCTTTATACATATTAGTTTATAATCCACTGAGAACTTCTCTATCCTTTATCAACCGCTGATATCTGGTCGGAAGTATTACTTCATCATCTGACGGTAAATTTATTTTGAATAATAAAATAAAATAACGAAATTGAGATCTCATTCTACTTGTTATTCTGATTGAGGGTCCTCGGAACCGAACAAGATGTTTTTAAAAAAAAAAATTCTGTTAACTTAATCTCTGATTTCACTAAACTGATAAACTGTGTCAGATAAAAGTAGGTATATAAATGGCATATTTTATCTAATAGCTTAAATGATATAATAGATACAAAATAATTCTTTATGATAATATAATTATCAGAACATCATTATAGGATATATTAAACATTTTAACAAATACAGCATAACAAACAGGGTAAACTAAAAGCAATCGATATTGCTGCTTAGTGAATGAAAAAAAAATACATCGAAAATAAAACTTGATTTTTTAAGTTAAAACTTCTTTTAGGCACATTTTGCATTTTTTTTTTTTTTGCGGAGAGTGAATAGATTGATCCGTCAAATCTCCGAGTTGACTAATTGAAAGGTTTTTGTATATGGATTAAAATATACCAAAACCTAAAAATCGGACCTACATATTGTAAGCGAGGTAAATGTTCATCATTTCATCCTCTTCGTAGTGAACTATTATTCAAAATTGTATCTTAACGCGATGTCATGACTTCAAACCAAATGATAGCGAGTTTTATTGAAGATATGAATTAAAATATCGCAGAAATTAAAAATCGGACCTGCATACCGTAAGCGAGAGAAATGTTCATCATTTTATCCTTTATATAATGAGTTATTATTTATAATTTATAATTAATCTCGTCTTGTTGATGTTTTAACTTCTATCGCGTGGGGTCGGAAGCACACACCTTAGTTTTTATTTTTATTATTAATTTTAATTTCTGAGATATATTAATTCAAATAAAAAACGCTGCAAATTATTTCGCAATGGTTTATTATTTCCAAACAATTATACATTCAAACTAACATTATCTTTCTAGTTACAAAGAAAAAGAAATAAAAGGTGATTCCCATTTTTGGACTAAAAAATTTTTTTTAATATGCTAATAAAATAGCATCACTTCTGTAACACGTTCAAAAATCAAAACTAAAACAAAGAATATAACCTTTTCAGTAGAACATACAACAAACATCTAGAGACCATATCATTGCTCATAATTGTCCGATTTTAACAAATTTTTTTTTGCGGGGGTGTGAATGGTGGAGGGGAATTCCGTAAACTTTTAAATGACCATATAAATGTATACTTTTTGAGTTGTGCGGAATCTAATTTTACCATCCTTCGTTACTTTTTTCCAGTTTCTTTTCGTTGAATTATGTTATATAGATAAATTTAAAGTGGATTAAAAAAAAAACTTTAGCGAAGTTTTATTGAAATAGGTACATTCATTTAGGCACTACAGTCTACAGTAATTCAAGTTTTTCGGTAGCTATCTTGAAAGAAAAAGGCGGATAGAAATGTCGATAAAGGAGGATCATACTTGGGTGACATCTAATTTTATATCCAAATTTGAAAAAAATTGGTCTAGAAATTCGTTATTCGAATTCCACGTATTCTGAAACTTAAAATCTCAAATTTTGAGAGAGGGTTAAGTTTTATTTTTTTTTGTTCGATCACAATAGGTCATTATTGAATATAATAAACCAAAATTAGTCGACTCGAGCCATCTTTACCAGAATGATCGTTACATAACCGAGCGTGACGGCTTAGCCTCAGTCACTACCCACAAAATAAAGTTCTAAGCGTGCTTAAAAAAGTTTTTAAATTCAAAAATGAAATTTGTTTTCAATAACTACCTTGAGCCCGGAAGGCGCACCGGGTATACGGTACCGCACAACTTTTGAGTAAAGCCGAATAGAGAGCTTTAGTAATGGTCTACAAGCAAGATCCGAGTTCTTTATCTATTCCAGGGAATTCTTTGGAATTTTTTGACCCGCGGGCCGAGTTAAGACCTCCACTAAGTCCCGCGGGCCATGGCATGTGGTGAATAAATGACACTTTAGTTGTGAAATGAGCTTTCTAAGAGAAACAAGTCATAAAATGTTGTAGACACCTCCTGTTTGAGTGATTATTAAATTTCATAGTTTTAAAATTTTACTATATAATCAAAGAAACACGCGGGTCGGATTGGAGGTGCTTACAGAATGTAGTTTGGAGATTTGAACTCTGATCTAGTGCGTGGAACAATATTGACAACTTTCAACAGATAAATTTACAAAAATAGTTTGCAATTTATTTAAGTCACAAGATGGCCTATACAATTTTTAGGTTGTTTGGACTATTTAACAACGTTATTTTGACATGTTGAGGTGTAGGTCACCGCCATCTTTTATATGGATTTTGTGATCAAATTATCTTATTAATCAAGTAGAAATCAAATGCATTTATGAGTTTAATTTAAGGAAATACCCCATTTCTGAGAATTTTAGTGATGAAAAAAATTGCTGGTTACGATAAGATGGAGCCATTGACAAACTTTTAGACCGATAATTTGGTAAAACGAGATCTGTGCAGCATGCTATAAGTACTGTGAAAAGTCTAGGCGATGAAATTTAATATATTGAAGTGAGATTATATATATTTCGAATTTGTTTCGGCGTTCATGCGTTTTTCGTACCTTTTTAAATAGATGAACTTGACAACACCGTATTTCCGAGGATTTTCGTAAATGAAAATATTATTGGTGACGATAAGATGAAGCTATTTAATAAGCAATTTATTGGCAATTATGCAACATAATAATTGAATTAATATTCATTTTTTTGTTATTAATTTTATTTTATTTTACAAGTTTGAAAACCGTAAAGTTAGAGAAACCGTACCTAGACTGAGCGAGTGTACCTAAACTGAGAAGTGTGAAAGGAAACTCGGAAAGGACACTGTTCGTGGAGACGTTGATGACTATAAGGATAATTGTTGCTGAGGGCAATAAAGGACGCTGCTACAGGAGAGCTATATAATAATGAGGGTGGAGGGGAAGGGGTAAAAGTGGTGGGGGGAGGGTTGAATTGTCAGTTGGCGAGGCCACACAATTAATTAGCAGCCCCCCCTCCCCGGCTATTCCTCTTCGCTACCGAGACAATTAATACCAGGCCGATCCTTCAACCGCCTCAGTTCGGAATATCGCGGGAGCTTCTTCTGAAAAATATGCCTATTTAGGGTTGGCGGGCAACCATCTGTCTTGTCTTCTTCCTCGTTGGAATTCCATCTCGATAGCGCTTCTCTTCAAACTCCTTCAACCAACCTCAATGTTCTCTGCTATAACCGACAATATCTTCTATATTCCTATCTCCTCGTCCCCTCTCTCTCGAACTTTCTAGAAGATGGATCTGGATAGTTGTAGTTTACTTTTGGTTCCAAAAGCTAATTTTTTGGAAATCTTGGGTGCTGGAAGAAATCAAATATAGAGCATGACGGGGTATGTTATTCTGAACTAGCTAAAATCCTTCACCATATTTATTCTGGCCTGAAGATTAGGAGAAAACGACAAAAAAGTTTTATAACAAAATTAAAAATTAAATGGAATGAATTATTCATTTGTAAGGATTAGTAAACATAACATCAGATATGGAAAGATTATCCGAATTTCAATAAGGTTGAACACTAAATTGAAAGCATTTAAAAATGTTTTATATTTTATATGTTGTTTGCTTTAATATATGAACTTAAAATAAAAATGATACATATTATTGACATTAATTCCAAACCTCTCACCCACATAAAATATGTTCCCTATTAAATAAATGCTATTCTTAACAAACCAAATTAAAACAGATTAATAAGAAAAAGAAAAAATAAGGTGTGTGATTTAGATCACACAATAGAAATGAAAACGCCAACAAGGTGAGATTAATAATATGAAATATAAATTATAAATAATAGCTCATTATAAAGAACATTTCCACCAATTTTTAGTTTCCGAGATATTTTAATCCATATCTTCTATAAAATTCGTTATAATTTGTTTTTCCACACTATTATTATCTTTTCGCCTCTGTAACACGGCATCGTATTAACATACACTTTTGAATAATAGGCCATTCTAAAAAGGATGAAATGATGAACATTTCTTTTGCTTACAGTGTGCAGGTTCGAGTTTCTGATATATTTTAATTCACAAGCACTTCAATTAGTCGACTTTACCCGAGCGTTATACATCGAATATCTGACGGATCAATCTAATTCACTCTCCACAAAAAGGTACAATACGAGCCTATAGAGGTTATCGCTTAAAAAAAAAAAAAATAATTCATACCATTTGGTGTTCAGAGTGATAGTCCTGTAAAATTGTATTGTTTGAAGTAAATTCATGTACGTTGTAAAAGAAATGTACATGGGAATAGGGTTGCACAGTAGTAGGGCACTGACTTTCAATGCTCAAGGTCCTGGGTTCGAGTCCGGCTGATGGCAGATAAATAATTTATTCTGTTTCGTTGGCCATGAATCGACCTTAATATCTGCAGGCTATTTTGGGGCACATCCAGCATTCCTAAAGTGGGCAACTATAATCAAAACCTCGGTAAAATCACCTTCTTAAACAACCGTTGACCAAGATACAGTACTTCTCAACAAAGTACTGAACTCGAGATCCTTCACGAGTTGTAGTGGTACGGGTAACAAAAAAAAAGTATACAATTAATTTAAAGAAAAATACTAGCTAATAATTAATGTGCTATAAAATACTATAGAACATATAATCAAATAAAAAATACAGAATACAAAATATAACACTAATATAATCTATATTATAGATTATATTAGGATAATAATTGGAGAATATATCATGTATGGTATGGTCTCATCTGACAGATTGTTTTCCGAACTTGTTGTTCAATGGTTAAAATGATAGGTAAAATAAATTAAAAATAAACAAACGAGAAAAATATATATTAATTACTGAGCTCGCATAAAAGTTTTATATTCTGAACCTAAGTTTTAATAAAATCAAAACAACTTCAACAAGCGCTCTTAGCTAAACTCAGGGCTCGCCTCACTGGATTAAATAAACAAATTTCCATTACAGTTTTTTTCTTTTTTCTTTTCTCTAATGATCTATTGCCTCTTATTCTTGTTTATAAGCGTAAAGTGTAATAAATACACATTGATGTAATAACTACTATTAGTTAGAAGAGTTGAAGACTAAGAGAAGGGTTGAGAAGGAAGACTAGAGTAGAAGAGAAGGTTAATTGTGGGGTAAGATAAATCAGAGGAATGGCCTGTCAGGAACAAAAGCGACACATGGAGCCAGTCTTCACTTCACCATTCACTCCAGCACCTTCCAGCTACCATCTTTAATTGTCTAGTAAAAACTGCTCAGGCTTATACTCATAATGTACTCTTACGTCGGTACCATTAAGATTTGCATATTGCTTCAGTGGGACAGGGTCTATCACTGCTATAGAAGATGAGGTCTAAAGAATAAGACTCGAGTGCGAATGGAACACACAGTGCGCCATCAGTCATTTGATAGTTTGGACTAGAAAAAAATGCTAAAGAATTTTTCTCGACGGATCTGTCGGAAAGTTAATTGGATAAATCGAAAAAAATATCGATATTTTCAATCTTTAAAAGTAAAGAAAAGGAGTGGAGATTGAAGTATCTGAAAATTTTAACAGTTTAAATAGCAACAACTAAATATTTGTATAATCTGTATCACAAAAAAAAAACTTTGTAAATTATTGACGTTTGTTTATAAAAAAATAAAAAAAATTACTGCTGGAATTTAAAAAAAAAATCAACACATCACACAACCTTCATTTACCAACCTTAAAGTAGATTAGGTATTTTAATATATAGGAAAGTCAAAGTGAACAAGACGGTATAACTAGATTTGTAATAATTAATTACCATGTTTTTCCGCCCATCGAATCTTTTCCAGTTATATGTTTGGATCGCTTTTCATTTCTTCTTACAACTGTGTATAAAGTTAAACAATACTAATGATTGTGGAGAAAAATAAATATTTTGTGAAAATTCTAAGTTTTATAGGAAGCATTTATCACGAAACCCGTCTAAAAAATAACTTAACGTAAATATTCTATATTATTATTTTTATATTAGTAGAACCTCAACATTCCCACTTCATATCAATATAATATATATAAATAAGAACAAAATAAAATAGCATACAGAGAAACAACAATAATAATAAAGAAAAAAAAATAATAACAATAAAATAAATATAAGGTACTTAAAAAATAAAATAAACATCTTAGACACAGGTATATTTATATACGCTATTTACTATCAACCAGGGGAACTTCAATCCAATCTTATCCTCTCACGTTTGAACTGAGAAGCCAGGCTCCAGGAGATCTCATCGCTTCTCGCTCAACCACTTCGTTGGTATTAAAAACCAATGGAGATTGAGTAAGAGCACACCTATATACACACATTATACGAGTGGATAATCAGGGCAATGTTGTAAGCACACCAATGATGGCCATAGCTAAAGATTTTTTTATTTTTTGGCTTGTGCCGCCCTAATTATTAGTTTATAGCTATAAAGTTCTCCGTTGGACATTTAGAATCGCTTGGGTCATCTTTTTCTATTTAACATTTTAAAATTGAAAAAAAATATTTAGTTATGCAAGTACAATCTCCATTTTAAAAAAACAACACCTTTTTTCACTAGTGATTGACATCCCAAAATTCATATGTTCCAGTAATCGACATACCTCAGAAAAATTCGAAAATCTTTATTTAACTATAAAGATAAGATAAAGTAATTGTTCAATTTAATCATAGCAAAACTGTTAGTAGGAAAGTATGAAACACACTGATCTAAAGCGCACTGTAGAAAGAACAATGGTAGGCATTTTAAAACTTTCTTTTTGGAACTTTATTTACACAGTTGTCAATAAAAGGCTTTGCTCTTTAATCTAGAAAAACTGGGACCTTCAAACCAACAAGGAAGCTTATTATGTTTAAAATCCAACCTGTCCATCACTGGGCATCCTATCCATATCTGGTGCCCATAAGTTCACTTAAAGCAGAACAAAATAACATGAAAAAATCTGCACTATACATAATACGGCAGAAACATTCCTCAGAAGAGATGGACTTTTAAAATGTTCCTACAACTACAATCAAAATGATTGAAAACAATTGAGAGATTTCAAAACTCGACGAATCGAAGCGGGATGGATTGGGTTTACAATCCATTGACGCGTAGATCAAAATCTGGTAAAGTTCTGAGGTAACGAAAAGGCACAAAAATCTATCTTTTTCGAGTCATATCATGATTCGAACCAAAACTCTCTTAGGAGATATGGTTGCTATGGGATACTTATCAGGTGTATAGATTTTCAAAACGAAAATCTATATGTTATTTATCTATATTGATCTCTCTTTTATATAAAAAAGTTTTTAGTGACTTCATATATTATTTTATTTTAGTATTAGAAGAGTACGAAATAACAGGAGCTTAACTTATTAGGCGATTAGTTTAAAAATTATACAGCTCTTCATTTAATTACCATGTATGACCGAGACGAGTCTTGCTCTTCCAAACTCATTCTTGGTCTCTAGGTCTTGGTCTTGCTCAAGACTCTCGTAACAGTCTTACAGTTATTACTAGAGAGATATTGCTGTATTTTTTTAGATATGAGACTAACTAAGTCTGAATGAAAAATTAGAAGAGTTAAATGCAAAAGTATGTTGGTCACACCAATTCTTTACATATAGTGACTAAAATTGTCAAGTATTAGTAACTATTTTGCCTCAATTTTTATTCAAAAATCGATTTTTTTTATCAGTCTTGGTGTTGGTCTTGCAACCGACAGGTGGTGTTGGTCTTGGTCTTGCACTTTGCAAGACCAAGACCAACAATGATTTTGGGCAACACTACTTGAGCTTAAGATTTAGTTCCAAAACATTATAGTAAATTCTTAAACAAAGTAACCAACCTAACATGAGTTAGATTACCACCTTCAACACACAAATGTTAGGAACCGCAATACAGCCCTAATGTAAATTTTCTCGAGTTATACTAAATAGAAGCCTCAGATTTCGATATTCAGAAACTATTTGCTGATTTTAATCTAATTAGATTCACAAGTCATCTGTAACCGTAGCGAGGTTGACATTGACCGGACGACTTTTCGCTGAATCGATTCCGAAGGAACGAAGTAAGGAAATGAGTTGCTTTTGTCGGCTGTTTGAAGAGCAATCGGAGACTGGAAATGGGGCTGGCGTTTGAGTAAATTCTTCGATTGTGCGGAGCCAACGACTCTCTTGATTGTAGCATCTCCCGATTCATCTCCGCCTTTAATGCTCCCGAAATATAACGCTTCGAAACACCGCGTTCCATCCTTTCCTCCTTTTCCTTCAAAATTAGTTTTTCGCTTTCCATTGGTTTTTCACAGTAGTTAACTAGTTTCAGTCGGCGTAAGGAAACTCCTATCCATTACACGATTATCAGCCATAGTTGATCAGCGCAATCAGAATTTATTTAGGATCTGTTTACAGAAGGCTAAATAAAAAATAAATGTTATTTATTTATTGGATCGACCTCCACTCGGTAGGTTTATTAGCAATCCTTTTGGGTATTTTATTTGCAATAATCAACCATTGTGATGAACCGAAAAATTCAAAAACTTAACCCCCTCTCCAAATTTGAGGTTTCACGTTTCAGGACGCGTAGAATACGAAAAACGAATAAAAATTTTTTTGTCCGTCCGCCATACGCCGTACGGCGCCCGCGCATTTGCTCCGAAACTACTGGAACGATTTTTTTTTCAAATTTGGATATAAAATTAGAGGTCTCCCGAGGATGATCCTCCTTCATCGACATTGCTATCTGCCTTTTACTTTCAAAATGGCGGCCGAAAAACCTGCGTTGCTATAGACTGTAGTCCCTAAACGAATGTACCGATTTCAATGAAACTTCCCTAAAGTCATTTTTTTGAATTTAAATTTATCAATAAACATATTTCAACGAAAAGAAGCTGGAAAAAAGTTACGAGGAATGGTAAAATTAGATGATTTTAAATGTTTACGGAATTTCCTAAAAAAAAAAATCCTTAAAATCGGACACTTAATAGCAAAGATATGGTCTCCAGTTTTTTTAATATGTTCTACTTCGAATGTTATATCCTTTGTTCGGTTTTTAAATTTTGAATGTGTTACTGAAGTAATGCTATTTTTTTAAGCATATTACTAATGATTAAAAAAAAAATACTTTAGTCCAAATTGGAATCACCTTTTGTTTATTTTTCTTTGTAACTAGGAAGGTAATGTTACTTTAGATGTATAATTGTTTGGAAATAATAAACCACTGTGAAATCATTTGCAGTTTTTTTCACTTATATTTTGTCAATTAGGACCTCCCACATCTTTTTCTGTGTCTTAGAATAACTTTTGGATAGTCTGGAACATGTCAAGTTTCATGGCCGCTTAATGTATACAGTCCACGAGTACGTCGTTACTGTTCTAGGAGAACCACCTCATAAGCAGGTAGTTCTCGACCGTCAGTGTAGCCTATCGAAAGAAGAGGTGTGCAAACTTTCCCTAAAACTGGAGTGCTCAAAACCACAAGTGAGGATATAAAAGCCAAAGATTTTATGGCAGAATATTAATTTGACTTTTTTTTTTTGTTTAAATAAAGAAATGCGATGAAAGTAGGTGTTATCCTTCTCCTCCCCTCTTTAGTTTGTTTTAATAAAATATGTGGGTGGCTATTAATTTGTTAAAAGGCATAGTATGTTTTCCTGTTTTATTTCCTCTAAGTTTTCTTTATCCATTTCTCAAATTTTTCTTTCTTTATCAGCATTCTCTCTCTACAACTACTACTACTACAACTAAAATCTATTACAAAATATTACGACTCAAGGTAGGGATCACTCCGCATTCCCCGGCGGATGTTTCAACTTTATTCAAAGCTACGGGACTCGGACCTGGGACAGAGAGTGAGAGAGGAATCTATTAGGACGAGGAGGACGACTCTTTACAAATAGCCGGGCTTTGGAGATTTGTGAGAGCGGGCGGGGACTTAGTGGCTGATTCCTGGCGGGCCGTGCCCTACATCATCCGCCGGTGTCATATTTAATTCAGCCCTGGCTTTGGTCCGGTCCTTCCCTGAGCCTATTTCATAACCGCTCCTCAGTCACAGCGCCCTCTGTCCCCTCTCCTCTAAGCTAGCATTTGTTACGTGAAATCATTTCAAAAATCATATTTAACTTTTGTTGGGGTTGCTGGAATTGAGGTTTTCTTCACAGACGACCTGAAGAAGGTCTGCAATATAAAACAAAACATTATTCAAGACAGTATTGAATAAATCGTTTTATTTATAACTTGATAGCATTTATTACCAACAATTTGATGGTATAAAAGTAGGATTTATTGTAGATGTACAACCAATCCTATTTCAAACAGAGAGGAAGGTTGAACTTCATTCTATGGGTCTTCCTTGAAATAAATTTTAATCCGTCCAGGCCGACCGAACCGGCACAGACTGGGACGAGCTAACGTTATGGTTGGACATTGGGCTTGAAAGTAAAAATAAAAGTTACGATTTGGAAGTTTTACTGCACTAGTGACAAACTAATATCCTTTCCCCATCATGACCAGTAATTTTCAACTTAACTAACGCATTCATTTTACATAAACCTATTTGGTTTATTTAAATCAAATATTTTTTAACATAAATGCTCTAACTTATAAATTGATATTTATATCAAATGTTTTATGTTAAATAATATGTGTTTTGTGCAAAATAATTATTTCACGCAATGTGAGTAATTGTTATTAATATAGTATAAATATTTATACTCTAAAGTATAAATATTTCATGTATAATAAATATTGTAAAAAATCCACGTTAATGTTTAAAATCCACGTCTTATGGTTTGCATTGTAAGCTTTACATTGTTTAGATATTGTATGATATATTATCTATTTTATAAGGACATATTATAATAAAATATAAATATATTAAGTTACAAGTATGTAATTATTAAATTAAAAATTTTTTTTTATTTATTTATTGAGTATTAAAACAATCTGTCGCATGGACACTAGTTATAGTGTGCTTATAAAAAATTGAAATCAGAGCACTATTAGTAAAGATATGGAGATTTTAAAATATTTTTGGTAAATTATTTTTAATAAAGAACCATTGTAATCTAACAAAAAATCCAAAAACTTAACCCCCTCTCAAAGTTTGAGATTTTACTTTTCAGGATACTTAGAATTCGAAAAAGGAATAAAATTTTCTTTGTCCGTCCACCATTCGCTCATTTTCTGCGAAACTACTGGACCGATTTTGTTCAAATATTGATATTGTATACGGTTATTTAAGGAATTTTATGAAATTTCTTAAAAAAAAAAAATGTTAATATCGGACAATTGGAGCAAAGGTATGGTCTCTATATGTTTTTTATTTGTTCTACTGCAAAGGTTATATCTCCTGTTTTGAATTTTGATTTTTGAATGTATTATACTGAAAAGTAATGCTATTTCTTTTAGCATATTACTAATGATAAAAAAAAAATTTGGTGTGTCCACTCGCACGACTTTCCTACCTATTTCAGAAAAGTTTTTATATCTTTACATATGTTCATGAAGAAACAATAAAGAATTGAACTAGATACATTTTCTTTAAAATAGATCAAATATCAGATTTGAGTACGATTTATTTAATAAACTAAAGCAATTTAAACCGGCTTAAGGTAGATCAGCGTAAAAATTTCAATACTTCCTAATATTGGTGATCAAAAACTTTTTACCATAGCTTAGTATTGTCAAACAATAATTTCTGTTAAAAATTGAGAAAATAGTGAAGATTGTGTGATACGGGCAACAGATTTTATTACTTTCACTTAGTCATCTTTAATCTCTCATTCAGCCCTTTCTGACACCAGGATATGAAACCGTAATCTTACATTGGAAATTGAATAGCTGTAACTTCGTTAGTAGTTGTCCAAAATGTACGATTTTTATATGGCTTTTTAGGGGCTAAACAGTGTATTTCAGGCTGAAAATGTGTTTTTCGGACTCAGGGGGTTCTGAAACGTATAAATCCGTCGAAAACCGCATGTCGGAAATTTGACCCGATTGCAATACTTTCCTTATCTAGTATAGGCAGGAAAATAAAAAGATTTAGGCCAATAATTGGAATCACCTTTTATTTATTTTTATTTTCCACTAGGAAAGTAATGTTACTTTAGATGTATTGTTTGCAAATAATAAACCATTGTGTAATAATTTGTAGCGTTTTTTTTTTTTTTGCTTTTAGGGCGCTTTGCCATTCTCTTCTTCTTTTAAGAAAACATCTTTACAACTTGAACCCTCTCATATGTTGAAATCACTGAAGTACACCGAAGTGTATACCAAAATACGCTATATTTTTTATTTTAGTTTCTTTGTTGAACGTTGTGGAATTCTTTGTCCTAATCCCCTTCAATTCGCGCCATATTAAGATGACACTAAAAAGCCTACATAATGCCTTGACGATAAAACAGTGGTGTGGCTTCCGGCCAACAATATTACGAGGAAGCCATTAAAAGTGGACAGTGGTGCCAACCCTTTGAGCCGGAGCATAATGGGCCCAGATTGCTACGGCCAGCTCAACCTGGGCGGTCGCCCCCCCACCAGCCGACTCCAATCATAAATTTGCATATTCGTTAATTGTGAGGAAGTAGCAGATAAACTATATTATAAATCTCAGCTACCATAGGATTAGGTCAGTTTTTATCTTTAATTCCATCCTTCTGATCTAATTCAAAATGGTTTCTCCACTATGACTATTTAAAAGATCAGAATTATGTTTTGAATCCTCGTTATTTTTATACGCATGTTTTAACAAAAATTGTTTTTATTAATGAAAAAATAATATATTTACTTGCCCTAGAACGAAAAAGGGGTAAGCATTAAGCGTCCTAAATGTAGACAAAAACATAGATGCGTGGATTTTGTTAGACCTTTTTCGGAATTGGATTTGGACTGCGTACAGTGATCTGGGTGCGCCAAAAATTCCTATTTTTAAGGGATTCTGATAATTCTAATTTTCTATGTTTTTAATGTCGACAATAGTTGAAATGTGAGCCTTTCAGTTGACAGTATGACTAACTCCAATTTCAACATTTTTTATTATTAATTTTAAAGATATTTCTAGTGGTAAAATTTATAGTTCTATATTTCAAAACTGCAATCAACTACTTTGGAATAAGCTTACTCACTGTCTTTACAGATATTATAATTTTTCCAACTAAAAATATCACTAAAAAGATAACTCAAAAATGTTGAAATTGATGTTAGTCATTCTTTCAACACAAAGACTCATGTATTCTAACAGTTTAGGCAAAATAAATACCGGTTCTATGATTTTCGATAAATCATAAATAAAAAGCCTGTTTGTACCAAATCAGTTTTGCAACTTACAACTTATATTAAATATATTGTTATATATTTTTGTCGAATTCTTAAAATAATTTCTTGTAGTGTTACTTGTTGAAATGAGTCAAATAAGTTTGTAAACAAGTTATTTCTTAATAAATTCTAAAAATTTTAATTTTCATAAGATAAATTACTTTAAGGATACTGTAATTTCGTATTTCCATAGGATAAGTAGCTTATGACAACGACCACCAAGATCTTACTGTAATCAAAATGTTTTTAAACCTTATAGTCCGTGGTACAGGCCCCTTTTTATAGAATTATTAACATCCGCCTGAAACTTTGTAAATAGTTTCATCTCATCGTAACCTACAACTATTTTATTTATGAAAACTATTGGAATTGGGGCGTTTTCAATCAGGAGGGGGGCTAACTTTGACTATTTAATTAGGTACTTAAAACTCGTAAATACCCAATTGCTTTCTACTTGTATTGTAAAGTAATTTGATCACAAAATCGACGAAAAGGCGGCCTTCAAAAATATTGAGCGGGACATACACCCCCAAATTTTCAAAATGACGATGTTATATAGGGCAAACGCGACAATATGTTTGTATGCCACCGTTTTTATCAATTTTGTAATTGGTCAATTATAGACAAAATTAGCCCCCCTCCAGAATGAAAACGCCCCAATTCCAAGAGTTTTCGTAAATAAAGTAGTTTTAGGTTACGATGAGCTGAAACTATTTACGATGTTTCAGGCGGATGTAAATAGTTCGATAAAAAGGGGCCTGTACCACGGACTATTAGGCCAACGACCCTAACGATGAGTACAAAAAACAAATTCAGTAACTTGCGGTTTTGATAATTATTTTGCAAATTAAGTCAAAAAAGCTTTACGAAAAAAACGGGCAAGGTAAAAATTCTACCTACCCATCAATAAATTTATACCTGACATAATTTATTTAAGTTACAGAAAACTGGAGCAAAATTACAGAAAAAAATGAACTGAAAGAAAATGTGAAGGTGGATAAATTTTGTTTGATTTTAGATTATAATTATTTCAATGATTTAGTCCAGGAATGGACATTGAAAATGTTTCGCTTATAGAAAATTATGGTTATTATAATAATGAGGAAGATGAATAATCAGAATTTTCAGGCTAGATTTGTTTTGTTCAGCTTCCTACGTTTCGACCCAAAATTGTGAGTAATCATAAGAGATGATCCATATGTTTGGGCCGATTCGTCGGTGGAGCTGAACAAAACAAATCTAACCTGAAAATTCTAATCATTCATCTTCCTCATTATTATGATTACCTTCTATTTCCTATAAGCGAAACATTTTTCAATGCCCATGGACTATTGCCTTTCGAGATAAATCATTGAAATACGTATAAAATTATTATATGTGTCGCAGACGGAAAAGTTGTCACTGTTTCAGAATATGGCGTTTTGCTGCTAGGTTGAGGATTAGCATAGGATTGGTAACTACTGTGTCCTGCCATCTTATAGAATGCCTAAACAAACCCTCACAGGATTGGAATAACATTATAAACGGAAGCGGGAGGTCTATTTCAATTGTTAATTCGGTTGGGAGAGCATATGTGGCGCTCATGCAATATGCACGAGCCGGACAGCTCTGCGCTCTGACCTGTTGCTTCTTCTTGTATCAACGGCTACTTCGGGACCAAGAGATGGCTCTTACATGGACACTCGGCGCACAACATAACACTTCCATATTATATAGAATGGTCAACATCTTCAGTCATCGGTATGAGTAATAGGTATAGGAGGCCCTGTTCACAGATCGGAAGCAAGAACTCAAGTTAACTAATTAGTCCAGTCAAAGAATGATTATAGAAGGAAATGGCGGGGACACAATTTTTGACTTGGAGACATTTTTTGCACTAGAAAGGAGCTAAACATACTAAAAGTCCCCACTCCTAGCTGGTGAGCCAGTTGTCGTGGGTGAGGGCGCCTGGAAGGTCACTTTTTTCGAGTTTTCGCTTATATCAATAAAACTATCCACCAAATCAATAAAGAGGTTCTATACAAAATTAAAGCTGATAAAATTTGAAGTATTATTAACCTTTTACCTTTTTTCGCTATCTAGCTCAAGTTCGCGGCACGGTGCCGATGGAGTCTTTAAGTCGCCTTAAAGTCGAGGAAGGAGAGGACCCAAAAAAAAAAAAAAAAATCGTTCCCTGTGTCTATTTTAAAGTTTTTAGTAGATATAAAAACATGGGCATCTTTCAGGAGATAAAATATTAAAATGGAAATGATATTAGCAAAACAGCGAAAGATTATTGAAAAAGCTGTCACATTTAGAACTGCAGAGGGTATTTCCTCTAAAATGTAGAAAATACAATATGTTTCCACCACACATTTTAGATAGCACTAAGAACATTTATAAGCTCATTCCTGAGAGTTAAAAATATATTAAGTGACATTATTCCTAGTTAAATTTTTTTTTTTAAACTCATTTATTGAAAAATATTACAATCTGTCTCAAGGACATTTATAATAGTGTTCAGAGATCACATTCACTTTCTATGTACAATAAATACAATTAAAAAAATTAATGTTAAATAATTATATTAAAATATACAGGTCGATTGAAGACGTTTTGAATATATATGTACATATGACTCGAAATAAATATTATTTCACTTCAATTAAGAAATCACCAAGACTTTTTGCAATACTTAAAGTCCGCAGTACAGATCCATTTTTATGAAATTATTAACAACATCCGTGTAAAACATCGTGAATGGCTCCATCTTGTCGTAATCTACGGTTCATTTATGAAAATTCTCAAGAAATGGAGCGTTTTATAATTGAATTTATTGATTTAATTTAATGTGCACTAAAAACTCATGAATACCCATAAGCTTTCCCCTTGAATACTTCGATCGACAAAATGGAGAAAAAAAGGTGGTTTACAAGAATATTGGGTCATTTAGCCTATTTTTATACCAGTAATCTCGTCATTGTGATGTGTTGGGATTGGTCACGCTGAATGGACCAATATCTTTGTAGGCCACCTTGTTGATTTTATGATCAAATCATTTTACAATTTAAATGGAAAACAAATGGCTATTCATGAAATTTTAGTCTCATTATATAGATAAAGTTTACCGATCTGCTGATTGAAAAGGCCCATTTTCGAGAATTTTCGTAAATAAAAAAATTGTTAATGATTTGACAAACAGGGGTTCATACCGGGAAATATTATTCTATGGCTGCATAAAATTAATTTGAAACGGGTAGGTATATGCAAACGTCATTCTGTTTCTTAATGCATATTCATAGCTGTAACTGTTTTTAGGAAAATGGCAAAAGTTAAGTGTATATATGTTTTTAACTTAAATTTTATTATTATAATATATGTTATTTAACAACATTTAATCAGCAATGCAACAAGGTAGCCTTATGCATACATTGCTGTAAGCAGAAAACGGTATTTGGTAAATACGCTTGTATGTTGTTAAACTAACATGATATATAAATAAAGCGTTGAGTACATATTAACCGAACCCAGTGTGGTTGGAAACCCTGCTGATATATAAATACACATATTGCCCCCTAGTTTGTTGGAATAGTTTCTAAAATAGAAATTTTCTTTTAGATGGCGTCTTCGAGCTAATTTGCTCATTCTCAAGTCATCAAAAATTAAAAACAAAAATTTTGATCTATGAAAAAATATTGTCCGCGGTACAGACCCCCTTTTTATCAAATTAATAACATCCGTTTCAAACTTCGTATATAGCTCACGAAGTATATAGTCTCATCATAACCTACAACTATTTCATTTACGAAAATTCTTGAAATTGAAGCCTTTTCAATCTGGAGATTGGTAAACTTTGTTTTTGTAATTAGGTATGAAAAACTCGTAAATACTCATTTGCTTTCCACTTAAATCGTAAGATAATTTGGGCACAAAATTGAGAAAAAGGTGATCTTAAAAAATAAAAATGTCATATTAATCAGGTTATATTGACCAAACGACCAATATTTTACTAGGCCACCTTTTTTCTCGATTTTGCGATCAAATCATATTGCTTTCCAAGCGAAAAGCAAATGACTATTTGCGACTTATTAGTACCTAATTAAATACACAAAGTTTGCCGATCTCCAGATTAAAAACGCCATAAATTTAAGCGTTTTCTTAGATAAAATAGTTACGATGAGATGAAACTATTCACTAAACATCAGACGGATGCCAATAATTTCATAAAAAGAGATCTGTACCATGGACTAATATTTCAATACTATAATTTCATTAATTATTCATTTTTAATTACAGGTTTTTAAAAAAAATAGGTGCAGTATATAATAAACAATAGAGGGAGGGTGTAGTACGAGTTTCGAGAATGTACAAGCATTAGAGTAAATGAGCATAAAATGAGACATGAAAAAGTGTTTGGTGTACCAAAAATAAATAATTAATGAAATTATAATTTAGAAATATGTTTCCATAGATAACAATTTTTAATTTGAATTTTAAATGACTTGAGAGTGAACAAATTAGCTCGAAACGTCGTTGAATGTTGAATAAGTCTTTAAAGACTAAGTGCTTGTATAGAATATTCCTTGAAGGCACCATATACAAGAATACAAGAACATCGAGTGCCCTTGCAAAATATTATCGTAACAGCTAAATATACGATTTTTTTGTTTTTTCTGGAAAGTTGTATGACATTCTTTGCTATTTAGCAATGATTAGTCCCAATTAACAACAATTGAATATATTTGTTGTATTATCAAAATTGCATGTTTACAAGTTTATTAAAATTTAATTGACCACCCCGTCAGTTTTTTTAACGATATCGAAAAAAGTGCTGAGCAAATAAATTTATTTCCTCTACCGTCATTTTTTTTTTTTTTTTTTTTAGCAACGAAGCCTAGCATCAGCAATCAAACAAATTTCTATCGGATTTATTCTAACGAAAATTAAAAATGAATTAATTTTATTGTTCGATTATGGGGATCAAAAAGTTAATTTTTTTTGTAAAATTTACTTTATTATCTTCTAATTACACACCATTTTTCATGTGTAAACGAATCTTAAAATTATTTTCTATCCAAAACGAATGCTATTCAAGTTTAAGTGTTTTTCTTTAAATTATCACTGGAATAATAATGACTCGTTTTCATATAAAAAAATTATTTTTTTTATTTATTTTTTTTAAGTTAAAATATTATAGTGCATATATAATATATATAGTGCATGTTACAATACATGTCAGAATTGAAGCCATACGCTTACAATAGAACAACAGTAAATTATAAAACTGACATTAAACATTTAGGAACACATTATGCGGACATATTAAACAAAATTAAAATTTAATAAAAATGAAATTGCAGATACATAAAAAATAAATATTAACTACAATAGTACAAAAATAAACCGTCAGATCCAAAGGTCAATTGTATTCACTATAGCACTACACCCAATAATAAGTCTAAAAGCAAGATGTTGCTCTAAATGTTACATACCTAGATTTATTATAACATGAATTAGAAACTGACGATGGAACACATTAATTTTAAGGTGATTACAAATTTATTGTAACAACCCAACTCTGACATATATTATAACATGCACTATATTTTAACTAAAAAAAAAAAAAATTTTAGCCATGTATCCACAAGATCATTGGGATTGTGGTTCTGAAGATGGGAGTAAATATCCCGAAACGTAAACTTGTAAACATGCAATTTTGATAATCCAAGAAATATATTCAATTGTTGTTAATTGGAAGTAATCATTGCCAAATAACAAAAATTTTTTGTTGAAATTTTTATTAAAATAGTACCAAATCTTAGTTAAAAGTAAATACTAATATAGTATTTTTTCAATATAAGTCAACGTTATTTACGTTTGAAGAAAATCTTTCAATAAGTTAATAGAATTAAATAATAAAATGTTGGCTGTATACGAGAACATAAAAAACAAAGGGGCAATAAATTCCAATACTCTGCTTCACACACCACCCAATACATTTCTCACTCGTGCAGAATGTGAGATACGTGTTTTTTCTGTAATTTTTTTCACTGAAAAGTTAATCTTGTTCTAGTGGAACCTGCATACGTGAATATTACTTAAACCAGTAATTTATTTCCTTAGTTAACCCTGATCATTATTAAAAAATTTTCAGGAAACGCGAAAAACTATATTTTCTATTCCAATTGTAATGTCAAAACAATATTTAAAAATAAATAAATTAAAAGATTCTTTATTTGTAACCACATTTTTAAAATTCCATAATTATTCCAGTGATAATTAAAAAAAAAACACTTAAACTTGAATAGTATTCGTTTTGGATAGAAAATAATTTTAAGACTCGTTTACACATAAAAAATGGTGTGTAATTCGAAGAGAATAATGTAAATTAAAAAAAAAAAATTAACTTTTTGTTCACCATAATCGAACAATAAAATTAATTAATTTTTAATTTTCGTTAGAATAAATCCGATAGATTTGTTTGATTGCTGATGCTAGCTTCGTTGCTAAAAAAAAATGCCGGAAGAGGAAATAAATTTATTTGCTCACCACTTTTTTCGATATCGTTAAAAAAACTGACGGGGTGGTCAATTAAATTTTAATAAAAAAACAGTTTTTGTTACATAAATGGGAGAAATGAATAAGAATAAACATATATTTAATAAAAGAAATAGAAACAAAGAAAAACGAAAACATATCTCGCAAGCTTAAAAAAACAAGCCCTATTTGTCATCGCCAGAAAATAGTAATTTGAAGTATAAAGGAAACAACGTGACACAAAAGAGACTTCAAATTATTTTAAAATAAATGCATTTTTTAGGACGTAGATAAACGCATAATTTTCCTGACCTGTAGATAACAGCTAATCAAGCAGTGTGACACCGTTTTATGTAATGTATCTGTTTGTGAGCGACCCCCCATTTTTAAAATTGTTATTAGGTTTTAATCGTCGATAATAATTTGTAAACGGATTAAGAAGATCGAAAATGGCGGAATATGAATATCACAAAAACTTTGAGATCCCTTAACTTTGTATAATGACCTGTAGAAATCATAAAATAAATCTGTACCACTACAAGCCATGAAGGGTATAGGGTTCAGAATTATCTAAGGAAGTATTGCTTCTAGGTTAACGGTTGTGAAAGGAGGTGATTTGTCTGAGATCACGCTTAACTGCCAAGTTTTCTCTTAAGTAATTATAAGTACCCACTTTAGAGAGGCTGGGTGTACCCCAGGGTCGATTTACGGCCGATGAACAGAATAAATAATTGCCTGCTATTAACCGGACTCGAACCTGGGACCTTTTGAAGTTTGGCTTGAGCTTTGGGAGTCAGTGCTGTGCCTACTAAGCTACTCTACTTTCGTGACAATTCTAGAATGGTGACTAAATATCTATAGACTGTTTGAAATTTACTATTACAAAGTGTCTTTCGGATTCGCGAGTCCAAATCTGACTTCAGATTTCCTAAATGTTGAATATCAAGTTAATAAGATATTTGTCTGTGATGATTTAAAATACACTACTCATATACAAATAGCATATATTGAAGTTTATTGTAATTCATTAGATAGAAAGTAAACAGAAAAATGTCTCTAATCTGTTCCTATATTATAATTGCAGTCTAAACTATATCACACCTAATTAGTTATAGCTTAACTTCTGTTTTCTAATTTTAAATTGAAACAAATTTTCAAAACTAACAATAGACTCATTTCAAGTTTAAATCCTCAATATGTATTCAGAGACGACATCGTCAAAAAAAAAAAAAAATACATGTATGAGTAAACTTTGAGATTATACTGGCTACCATATGCCTCTCGAAAAATCGTAATCTTTTTCGTCTTTAGTGTAATAAAATCTGAAAGATTTCTCTTTTATTTGTTATATAAATGACCTTTTATTATTATTTTATACTCCCTTCCTTGCCTTTTAGGATAAACGAGGTTTTTTTTTCGGGCCGCGGAAGGGGGGAGAAGGAGGAATTATGTCGAGTCACACTGCGCACTGGGATTTGAACTAGTAATAATTTTTCCAAGTAATACTTACGGTTATCAGGTTGCCGGACAACGCATGGGCTGTACACACGCATTAGTCCGCTCGGCGACCCCGTCCCCATACATATAAATGACTAGCCAACAGATAGATCCCGATTTTTTTTTCTTCTATGTATAGGCCGCATAGGGATAACGAGAAAAGTGTTTAGCCCCTCCCATTCCCCTCAATGTTTCGATGTACAAAATAAAATCAAAATCAATAACATAAGCAAATATGGACATCGACCCCCTATGCCCTAGCTGCGGTGTTCCGGAGACTGCTGAGCACATCATAGTTGACTGCACCTCCTTTGAAGAACTAAGGGCTAAGTTACTGAGGAAAACCGGTCTCTACATTCTCACAGAAAACGATTTTCCTCAGTTCGTCACTGCGGAAAACTACCCGTACTACAAAGATTTTGTGTACGGGTGGAAAGCCGCGGTGGGGCCAGCCCATTTCAATTTAAGAAGAGGAGGAGGAGCTACCAGATCATTGGTATGAAAAGGATAGGAAAATCACTCAAGCAAACAAGATTTACTTGCAGCAGTGAGATGTTAAGCTGACCTGCCTAACATCTTACTATTGCAGATACACGTATTGCCGACTAGGCACGGCAGAGTTTTAAATAAATTAATAAGCAAATAAAATATATAAGCTAACATCAATTAAGAAAATAAGAACAGTGTATATGTTCCTATTATTAAGATTTTAGTATATATTCAAAGATAATTATATGTAGCAACGTTTTCTACGATTTTATGATTATATATATATATATATATTATATATTATATATATATAAATTTATTTTTTATAATTTGGGAGGGATCCCTCACCCCTCTCCCCTAACCATAATGGAAAGCCTGCGCCTTTGATAGGTCGGTTCGGACACACTCTACCATTCATATTTATAGTATGATAATGCGATCTTGTACCAAACACAAAGTGGGGCAACATTTTTAAAGTATTGCCTAGTTCTATTTGTTTGATTAAAATAAAATAAAGGTACCGTATTACTATGAATTACATGCATCAAATAATATTGGTCCCATGTCTCCGAATTCTGACTTTATTTAAACCGTTTTACTAACATAAGTAGGAAGTAGTGAAATAACGTTTAATATGATTTTCAAATAATAGAAGAACGGGAAATGGAGTCAAAAGGTCTGAGCGTTAAGTATTTCTGACAGGAAGGCTTAGAAGTAGTTGTCATACAGCTTCATTTCTACAAGCCGCATTTACCAACTTGTTCCTGGTCGGACTGTCTCTTGTAGGGATTTGTCCTGCCAAATATAGTTTACTTGCTACATATAATTTCAATGCTTCACTATATTGTTTGTAATGAAATATATTTAATAACATTTTTTGGCGAAACTATATTTTCCGATGATATATTAATAAATAATTAAAATGTGGCATCGTTTCGATTTTTTGCAAGGGCATACAATTTGATCTATATTGTTTTGTTATTTCTATTATTGGTTAAACGCGAGAGGAAGAGGTGTTTTTTTTTTGTTTTTTTAACCCAAAATAGCTCCTTAAATCTACTAAGACACGTTTCCTTATTGAATATACTTTACGCCATTACAACTAATGTTAATTGTGACAGAATGTAATATAACGATAAAAAAAAATTTGAATATTTAATAGTTGACCGTTATATTATAAAGGAAGGATATGATCCTGGGTGGCGGTAATAAATAGGCTAAATAGTGGCAAAACTATTTTTATTAAAAGCCAACGTTTCGACCCGACTTTGCAGGTCTTCTTCAGGGCTAGAACTAGGTATGCCACCCCGGACCATCTCCTTCCTTTAAAAAAAATGTGTTTGTTCCACTTACCTCCAAGAAGGGAGAGCTGTGTATAAGAGGATAAAAGCTCTACCTGTATCATAGGGGACACATATAAAAGGATACATTTATATTTATGTATATATATATATATATATATAGGGTGCGATAGTTCTTAATGACCAAATTCTAGTTCATTTGATGCATTGATCGATTTCAAATGGAAAAAGAGTTGAGACCAATTTTGTTTTTTTCATAAGGCGGTCACGTTCAAATAAGAAGAAATTTCTCAAAAACTGCTCAAAATAATTAAATTCTAAATACACCATCATAAAGTAGAAAACATTTTCTTTGAGAAAATAGCGATTAAATTTACTAAGGTCGATGGTAAAAGGAAATTTCAGGAGATCTAATACGACCATTGTACACCTGCTGTTACAGAACCCATACACGAGCAGCATATCTCTGTATTACAGCTTCTGAATGTTCCTTGATCTTCATTAAATCGATCTAAGTAAACTTAATCGCTTAAACAAAACTTTGTCTTCTTTAAGGTGATGTACCTAGAATTTAATTATCTAGAATAGTTTTTGAGCACTTCATTCTTATTGAATAAAATACGTGACAAATTTAAGGAAGATACAAAATTGATCTTAACTCCTTTTTCGTTTGGAATTGGCCATGCACAAATACTTTTTTGTTTAAAATTTTGTCTAGAACTAATAATCCTCAGAGTTTGACCATTAAAAGGTGAGACACTCTTATCTGCATAAAACAACTATATGATCAGAAGTAACGACACAGGAAATAAAAAAAAAACTTAGTTTCTCTGATGAAAAAAAAACACATTTAATGTTTATAATTTCAACTATTAAATAAAAAGACCAGCTTTTATCTCTTTTACACAAGAAGTTATAGTGATTCTTGATGATTTCACAGTCTGTTGTTATACATTTAAAACAATTAAATATTAAACGTGAAATATCATATTAAGTATCATTAATCATATACTTATTTAAGTTATTCATATTTATTTGTGAGATTTTTTAATAATTATTATATTTAATCTATATTTGATTATTTATTTATCGAAATCCTTTTTTAATCTCACAGTCTGTTGTTATACATTTAAAACAATTTTACAAATATTTAAACATTATTATTATTAAACGTTTCAGCTCTAAGAGCCGTTTTCCAAAATTCTGTCTCTTTTGAGATTAAAAAATAGTGGTCCTATAAAAACATTACTTCTAAACAAATTGTCTTAATTTATATATATATATATATATATATATATATATATATATATATTATATATATATATATATATATATATATATATATTTTCTGTTAGCATTACAGACCAAGTAGATCTTTTGCCTTCTTTTTTAAAGCAAAGATCTTTGATCTTTTTTAACAAGCCTTATAATACTCACACACACACACACACATATATATATATAATATGTATATGTATACACACATATGTATAATACTACTGAATGGTAATACTACTGAATTGTTCTATTAAATGTATTTAGTTGCATATATAACGGCTCTTGGAGCCGAAACGTTAAAAAATAATAATTTTTAAATGATTGTAAAAATGTTTTGAATGTATGATAATAGACTATTAGATTAAAAAAGGGTTTTGTTTAATAGATAATGAAATATGGATTGAACATTATAATTTATAAAAAATATTTTAAAATGAAGAAAATTATTTAAATGTATATATTTAACATTGTAATTAAGAAATTTATTTAATTCGCTGTATTTTACCATCTTTGATATAATCAAGAAAGTTGTCCTTATTACAATGGTCAGAAAATATCAAAACAATTATTTTGAAAGATACAGCGTTCTTACTAATTAATTCATTTTATAGTTAGTGAAATATCTCTTACATTTGTGTGCGTAGATTAACAGCCACTACAAAATAATATTTGAATGTTACAGCAAGATGCATCATAGAGGTGAAATATCGTTTTGGACATCCTAATTAAATAATTTGAAAAAAGGACATGGGTCTCAAACCTTTAAATTGAATATCCTCATTTCCGCCAGACTGCAAATCAAATTACAGAACTGTTTACACTTGGCAGTAGAATTCTCCCTTCCATCAGTTGGTTTCAGTACTGCTCCAAGTTCGGTTCTCTTAAGACCTGTTAAAATATACAAAATAATATTATAGGTGAAGTAATGATCGGGGTGTGGTGGGGGTTTTTGTGTGAAGAGGTCTGGGGGGGAGTGTGGTAGGCATGCATTTTGTTTGGGGGTTGGGGATGTTTGGCTGGCGTGATTGGTGGGGCGTCGGTGAGGGGGGTATGAAGTGCGGCTTCAGGTTGGGTGTTATGTTGGTATGGGGAGATTCTCAGGGTCTTGGGGTTCTGAAGATGGAAAAATGTTGTTGAGGGACTTGAGTGTTGGTACGTTAAGGGGTTATAGGGGATGTGGGGGGTGTGGTGGAAGAAAAGAATATGGAGAGTGGGGATGGGTAGGGTGTATTGGAGGGGGGGGTGAGGTGTTGGGGTTTGTGTTGATGGTGGTGTGGTGAGGGCGATGGAGATTTGCTTGTGGTTGAATGTGAGTTTTGGGGGGGGTGGGGTGGGGGGTAGGGAGGGATGTGTTGTGGGTGGGAGTGGGGGGGGTGAGGGGTTTGTTGTGGTGGGGTGTTGGGGTGGTGGGGGTGGGGTGGGGTTGGGTGTGGGTGGGGTGGGGGTGGGGGGTGGGTGTGGGGGTGGGTGTGTGGTGGGTGGTGTGGTGGGTGGGGGTGGGGGGGGTGGTGTGGGTGGGGGTTGGGGTGGGTGTGTGGGGGTGTGGGGTGGGTGTGGGGTTGGTGTGTTGTGTTGTGGGTGTGTTGTGTGGTGTGTGGGTGGTGTGGTTGGTTGTGGGTGGGTGGTTTGGTGGTGTGGGTGTGGTGTGGTGTTTGGTGGGTGTTGGTGTGTGTGGGGGGTTTGTTTGTGTTGTTGGGGTTGGGTGTTGGGGTGGTGTGGGTGTTGGTGGGTGGGTGTGTTGTGTTGTGTGGTGGTTGTGTGGGGTGGGTGTGGGTGGTGTGGGGGTGTGGGGGGTGGGTGTTTGTGTTGTGTTGGTGTTTTTTGGTGTTGGTGTTTGTGGGTTGGTTGTGGTGTTGTGTGAGTGGGGTGTGTTATGTGTGGTGTGAGAGTTTGTTGTGGGTGTTGGTGGGGTGTGTATGGGTGTTGGTGGTATGGTTATGGGGGGAGAGTGTTTTTTTAGTTTTAAGTTTAATTATGTTTTCACCTTTAATATATTTATTGTTTTACTATATAGATAAGCAATAATTTCATGAAATGAAATAATAATTATTTTCTGGAACTAAAGCCTCCTAAAGATAATAATAACTTGGTACAAAACAAATTCAATGTAATATATTAAGATTTCTGATACATTTATCAGATATTTTAATATGTTTAAAATTCTTAATATATTAAAGTATGTTAAATATATCTTATCGAAATAAGAAAATTGGCATTATAATGAAATATCAAATTTATTTACTTAAAAATCTATTATCAGAAATTAACTTTTATATCTAAACTAAAAGAAATTTAACTATTTTAGTACATTACACCATTTATTTATAGTCTAACGCTTATGATTAAATTATCTCAATATGTTTTAATATTCTGTGTAAAATTAAAAAAGACTTACTATGAAAAACAATATGAAATGTATATTTTAGTACATCAGAAATTGAAAAAAAAATAATTACATTTTATCCCTTTTCATATATTAATAACGTTGTTATAGAAGGAAATATTTAACACTATTTATAATAATTAATAAGTACCTGGTTAGAGTGAAACTTGATAGCTATTACAGAGAATGGTACGAAGATGAATATTTTGCTGTTTTCTTTTTCAGGCACTGTTATAGACTCACCGTTGGCGGCAACTGTCGGCCAATCAGAAGCGAGGATTTCTATGATCAAGTTATCATGTGTTCCCGCGCTTCACCTATACAGCTCTCTTCTACCAGCATTATATCCAGTTCGATGTGGTTCGGTTCTGTCTCGAGTGTTTTTCTTTTAAAAAAGTGAACCGTGAAAAGTGTTGTTATAATTTAAAAATATTTATTTGATGGTGTTTCTTTAGTTCTCGGTGACTGTTTTATTTAGTTTCGTTTCGAAATCTGCCTGTTTAAAAAAAAAAACAGCAGATAGTGAACTGAAGCAAGGTCTGCCATATTGGAGAATTTCAACTGTGAGTTACAAATTATTAACAATGCATGACCATTATTAAGTTCTTTATTTCTTAGTAAAATGCACTTTTTAATTATACCTTCTAAAACACCGTTCATGTAAACTATTTCTTAGAAGTATCTATTTTTATTTATTTGAAGATAAATTTAGTAGTGGTGATTGATTTAAATTTTTATATTTATTTAATCTCCCTTTAAAAAAAAACAAAACAACAACTACATAATGAATTTGGCAAAAAAGTAAATATTTCTTGTATTCAAATCAATATAACAAGTTTTTAAATTAAGATACTGTAATTATGGATATTCTGAATTTTAACTAATCAAATCTCACTGCTATATTAATTCATTTTATACATTGTTTAAAATTCTTTTTATTTTATAGATTTACTTTATCTTTTGTTTTTTTATAAATTACCATTAATGAGTAATGTTTTATTTTATTAATCAAAAGAATAAATGGTTATAGGCTGTTTATTCATTTTTCCTTTTTGAATAAAAAAATCCAATTTAAACTTCTTAAATTTCTTGAAAAGGGATTTATTTTTTGTATTTGAATCAAAAACTTCAAATTTAAATTAAAAAAATGGAATAAGTTAAACTGATTTAAAAGGTACTTAGTAGCTACAGTAAAAGCCAACTTAAGAACCCGCCAAAGGCACAATGGAAATACTCACTTAAAAATTACAATTCAAAAATTAATTTAATCATGAGAACTCCGAGCCAAGCCTTTCTCCACACTCATGGAAGGAAAGGCTGGTCTCTAGGAGATCCCAGCGCCTCTCACTCAGCCGCATCACTTGTATGAAGGACCAGTGGAAGCTGAGCCTTACATGGAAGAAATAAAAACACATATTAATAGATCTATCGATGAGTTAAGGAACTATCTGATACGTTTTCGATGCCTTTCAATAAGTTAGGCGCTGATTTAGAAACTTGACCTATGTTAAGGGATTAAATTACCAAACCAGCCAAATCCATTCTTAAAAATTTATTTTTTTTACTTAATAATTAAATCATATCTAATATTTTATTTAAAAATATTTTAACTCGTGATATTCTAAAGCCAAAACAGAATAAAAAAATAAATAAAAATTCGATATTGTCATTCGTTGCTTTTGGATTTCTACACCTCTATTAGATTATACATTTTATCTAAATTAACTATTTTAGAGTATAACAGATCCATAAATGTGGAAATTATAACTTATAGCGTGAAGTTATTATAGGTTTGATATTGATTTAATATCAACTGTTGAAGTCTAGTGTGTTTGTTTAGTATTAGAAAAGAGAAAGTAAAATGCACCGTTGCCATTTCGGCCAGTTATTGGCAACACTGCAATCGAATCAGTACGCTTTTATTACCCCTCCCACAACTAACATCTCTTAAACATGAATATTTAAATATCTATTCCTTTCTTGATTTTTATTTCAATAGATCAAAATTTTATATATATATATATATATATATATATATATAATTTATTATGAATTGATTACATTAAACCAGACTAAAAAAAGGAAAAATATATATATATATATATATATTTTTTATCAGAAATAAATTATTCAAACTAAATGATCATCAACATTTAAAAGAGCTTTGGAGAAATGAATAAATATTTAAAAAACAAGTTATGCGATTGGATGCCTGGTCTCCATAAGATATTATTATTTTATTCTTATTATTCAATAAGTACACTGAATTTCAAAGCTTGTAATTTAAATTCTTTTTTAGGTGTTAAAACTATCAATGAAGGCATTTAGCCTAAGTACTTCAATAATTGAGAGTGGGCGGGGGGCGGTTATCATATATATACTTAAACTAATCATAAATTAGTAAAGTAAAGCAATTGAAACATCGATGAAGATATTTATAATTATTGCTACTTTGAATTTTAAATAATGGATTACAATATATTTTCATAATGCTTTTAATTTCCTATTGATGAATGGAAATCTGTTTGAATTAATTCAGTCTGTAATAAACCACGTCATGTTATTTTCTCTGTACCACTTATTGAATATTTATTGCTTCTTACCGTTTATTTTCTATTAGTAATAAAGTTAGTTTTTATGATAGTGTTTTATTGCTCAAAATACAAGAAGGAAATATTTTTTAAACTACATTTGTAGACTGATATATAATAAATGTTTTGTAGACCATCACCAAGTTATATTTTTATTATACTCCTTTTTATTATAACTTGAACCAGTGGTGCCGAGAAGAGCTTATATGGCGCATGTTGCTCAATCAAAATTTTTTAGGGAGCAATATTTTGAATTTGAGAGGGGCCACATTTCGTCAGGGTTATGAACTTTCGACATGAACAGTTTCAAACCCGGGAACAAGGGGAAAAACAATGACTATGACAATGAGATGGTCATCCCTGACTTGAACTACTCTGAATGGCCATTATAAAATATAAAGGGTCAATATAAAAAAAAAGGAAATCATTTATTATAGGGGAACTATGTACTTTGACTTTTTCTATATTAATTAAAAACTATGCTTTTTAAGTTTTTAGATATATGTTTCAAACTTTTTACAATTCCAATGGTTTTAAGTAAACTCATTTTGTAAACACCGAAAATAAAATACATATTACAAACTATTGGAAAAAAGCAAACAAAATGTTTGTGTTATAAAGAAATATTTCGGTGCAAACTACTTTTATTTTAAAAACTTAGCAGAAATTGAAATACTTGTTAAAACCTAGAGCGACACTAGCGCTAACGTGGCGCTTTCTTTAGATTCTCTTTACACACATAATCTGACCTCTCTGACAGCGGTTCCACAATATTTTTCACATTTTTCTTTTGGTCAGTCAGATTTTCCGTTATTTTCACCTCAAAATAACCATAATCCAAATATATACAAAATAATACGTAATATTTTATGTAACTACTCGTTTTGTATCCGATTTTATTTTATTCTTTTTTTCTAAAAGAGTTGTCAAAGCAGGTCCTATTTTGCCAATAAAATATTTTAATTGTCACTGTAAGATGAAATTAAACTGGACAGTTATTGAATATTTCTGGATACATGATTATTGAATGTAAATAATTCTTAAATTTAACTTATACAGGGTTTCCTGTAAGTAGAGGGAAATATTAAAAAGGTTAATAGTAGAAAGAATATTTGATTTAAGGAACTAAAAATTGTTCCATAATAATTTAGACAAAATTTACTTTAGATAAATGTAGAGTTTGTCATTGTTAAAACTATTTAAACAGGACTATTGGGAGGACACAGCTAAGTCCCGTTTTAAATAGTCATAAATTATTTGTGATTTTTTTCATCACCATTTAACCGTACTACAGTCACCCCATTTTTAGGAAAAATTTCTCGTTTAATAAGCTTTAAGTCTATATTGATTAAGTTCAGGTTTATTAGGAAAAAATGTGCGATTCATCTCAAGTTTTGTTAAGAAGTGGGATTTTCTATCCAGACACCTAAAACTTCCCGTGTTTTCAGAAAAAATTACTAAAATTAACTGTTGAAATGCTTTTATTTATTGTTTTTCGGTGATATGGTGTGGGTTGTAATAAACATAATAGCCTAAAAGCACATTTTATTAATAAAAATAATAAAATTAAAATTAATGGTTTTTCAAACATTTTTTCATGTATAGTGGTTATGAAATTGTGTTTTCCTCCCAGATGTGATCCATAGTTTGCAATCCTAAACTAATTTTTCTTCGTTTCTCGAATCTTTTGCAATTTAAGGCTATATGTCTGGGATCTTCTGTGAGAATAACTGAGTCTGTCAGAATAACTTTTTTTTTATTGATGTATGTCTTTTTCCTTTATATTGGGAAGTTAAGAATGGCATATATTTGGGCGCTGAAGATACTGAATTCAACTGGTATTGATATGAAAAATTTCTGGTTATTTTGGGGATTAAATACAACTACAGAAGTTAGGTTACTTGTTTTTGATGCGTCCGTAAGACTATGTAGATAATTTTGGTAACGTTCCATAATTGTGTCCAGTGCTAGTTGTTTTAAGTCAATTGATGGGTAGGATCATTTATTCTATACTTTACCAGCTAGATTAGAAAAGCTATGAATATTAATTAAATATTTGGGAATGAGGTTTGTGTATTCCAGAGGAGCTTCAGAAATGTGTAGTGATTTGAGAAGCGGCTGTAATTCCTTACAAAATGACGGATAGTCGGGGACATAACACGTTCCCACTTCTAATTTCTTTACCTACAGGATGTTTATTGTCATAGTAGTCTTTGAGAACGTATTTTTTAGTTACACATGACATATTGTTTTCGAATTTCGAAATATATAGCATTCTAGTCTGCAATTCTGGTTTATTTTGTTTTCCAAATTGGAAATTTAACTTTTTTTATAACTCTTTCACTGTTTTCTTTCAAGATGAAGTTCTTTTCCTAGCTTACTAATTTGTGATAGAACTTCTTCCGTCTTCATTGGTGGATCGGAATACTCAGATAGCAAGAAAATATATGGTCAGTTCAAAGGTGCATAGAAAAGTATTTGTTCGAAATGAGAGGCTTAAGACAGGAGCATCGTGTAATCATTCACATGATATTTATTTTACAGTTTTACTGAAATTTTAGGAAATTTTTTTTTACATTATCATTTATGTGTTGGGCCCGCTTACTCCTCACGTCTTCACTATTCTATTTCTTCTCTAAATATTTTTGGTTTCCATTTTTCAAACGAGCGAATATTAAGCATTTCACAATCTCTCGTAACGTCAATCAGTGATACGTCAATCAGTGATAACGTAAATTTTTTATGTTTACACGGAGTTTGTAATTTAACCGAAACCTAGTTGACATGTTGACAATCAAATCTGTAGGCTATCAACAAAAAAATAAATGGCTGGAACCCCTGTTTCAAAACCGAATTCCCAATATATATAATTGAACTGAGCCATAGATTAGATTGATTTTAAAAGAATATGAGCCTTACTGGCTCTCTGTTGTCCATTATAGAGAAAAATTGCATAAGTAATTTATACTATAACATTCTTGAAAACTGACTGTTATAGATAAATGTCCACTTTGTGTCCAATGCAATAGTGTCCTGTCCATAACATATTTTCCAAGATTTTTCGTTTTATAGTCGTAAATTAAATGACTTAAAAATATCACACGTCTTAGGACACGACAGCAATAGAACTGACAAAAAAAAATAACATTTCTAACAAGGATAAATTTAATGAAAGAGCTATAATAATAATTTATATTTATCTTTTCTCATATTTAATTTGTTTTCTTATATTTTAATCCTTATTTTATTTTTTATTATTTATTTATTTATGTGTATATTTTTTTTGTTTATTATTTTCACTCATTTATTTATTATTATTTTTTTCCATCATTCCTACCTACCAAATATTTTAATAATAGTATTTTTTATGGTTAAGGCGCTGATGACAGATGTTTTGCGCCTATAACATCAAAACAACCAACGAATCCACTTTTTAGAATTGTCCGCAACGGGACGTTTCACTGGATTATTTATCTGTGCTTGTTTAAGTTAACGGTCTTAAAGAAGAATCTATAATCACGTCGCACAGTGGTGCAAAACGCATCATTTTTTGTAAAAAAAACTTACTAAGAAACATGATTTTAAAGCGCAAATAGAGAAAGAGTCATTTTATCAAGAAAAAAGAGTCATTTTATGTTTATTTTTTTAATCCGGATCCAATGAAACAAAAATGAAATCTAGATAGCTTTACGCGTTTTGAAATTATGACAGTATTATGTTTTAAATTAAAAAAAAATCTGAATAAAAATAGATATAATTATTCAATTTCACATTATTGGGCCGAAATTTTGAAGATTAGAAAGATTAAAGTGAATTTGACTTAATTGAATTGCATCGAAGCTCAATGTCCACATAGATCTTATTATAGTCATATAAATGAGTCTCTTATATTTTAATTGAAAGTTTAAAGCGTTTTTCTAGTAAGTGCTAGAGTAGTCGGAAACGTCGAGTGGGTTCTTGTCGTTTTGGTCTTCTATGAGGATTCAAAGTGAGACGCTTGTCCAAGTGGAGTTTTAGGAATCTGATTTTTTCTGCTGGGATAAGTGGAGTATTATTAAAGTATAGTATAGGGCAGGAAGTAATGAGTATATGGCGAAGGCCAAAAGTAATTTGTTGGAATTTATTTTAATCCTTCAATTTTGACACCATTCTTCAAGATTTGTGACGTGTGATTGAAGAGTATGGGATGCAAATGATGGATCAGTATTAATTGATAGGACACATGTGTCGGCGGCATATATGGTGATGACAGTGTTAGCATGGGTTGAGATATCAGTTGTATAAACTGTGTAAAGGATAGAGCCTAGGACACTACCTTGAGGAAAACCGGTTGTCTTGGAAAAGAGGGATGAATAGACATTATTGTGATTTACTTTGAAATGTCTATGAGTAAGGTTGGAAGTATGTAGATGGTAGGAGTTTTGTATAGCAGAGTTTGTATAGCAGTTTTGGATGCCAGACTAAAGACCAATGTACATTATATGATCAATTTCTGAAATAATGTATTTTTTTTTGTTTGCAATGTGCTTATATTTAACTGATTATATAGATATTTCGTTATCTTGTGCAATTTATCCATAATTTTAAATTATATCTTTGATAATCGGAAAAGGTCATGCATTCTAATCGTTCGGATTATTAAAACCCCGGAATTCAATTACTTACAAAATGATGTAGTTTTCAATAGTAAAAAGAGATGGAATGTAATAGGAGGTCCCGACCACTCGGGTAGATTCAGCATATCTTGTACAGCAATCAGTAAGGCAAGGGTCTTTTACTGTGGCTTAAACTCCTAGTAAACAAAACTATTTAGCAATTAGTGATATCGATATGAGACATCGACGGACGGTTTACATCGATAGTTGTACGACGAGTGGAGGCGAGTAGAGGCGCATGCGGGACAGACGGCCCGCCCTCAGTCGTTCTCTGACCGCCGCGCCGCAAACTCCGGCCGCTCGCTCTCGTGTAGATCGCGGCTGATATGTGCCAGCTCTTTCTCGTTCACGCTCTATCTCAAGGTAGATATCTATAGCTCTCTCGTAGTCTCTCTAGTCCAACCCAATCATTTTTTGTCAACGATACGTCAGGTCCTAAATTATTTATTTAAAAAAAGAATGTCTTCATAACAAGAAATTTAATTATTTTTTAAAATTTTTAAAAACAATCTGAACTATACTAGTAAGTCCCAGTAGACGTCATTCGTCCTTATAACTCCAAATAATAAATTCATAAACATGCTGAAATATTGTGGTCTTCAGAAATCAGATTCGCATTCAAAACTTATTCTGACAATATTTAAAAAAAAATTCAGTTCATTATTAGGCGCATTTGAGAATATTTGTACTGAGAAACCGTCGTGGTTATACATATCTCTGTTTAAATTTAGAAATTAATAAAATAAAAAAAAAATGTTTATTCTTGGTCTACGTCCCATAAAAAATACAAACATGTACATAACAACCAAAACTTAGCCAAACGTTTTATTAAAATTAAAAAAAAAATGTGCAAATCCAATTAAAAACATTTTATTCTTGTTGAGTTATAAAAATTAAAAAATAGAAGAGACTAATAAAAAAAAAATCTTCGTTACCGTAAATCTTAAATGAGGTAAATAATTAGGAATTTGTATTTACCTCCGTTAATAAAAATATGTCTTTATGAATATATTATGTTCATACGATAAAAAAAAATAGTGCTCTATTCACTCACACTTAGATCATATATAAAAAAATTATTATTAAATGAATTGTTAATAATAAAATTGCAAATGGAGTAAAGATGATAACTGAGATATCTTAATAATTTTAGTGTTCTGATAATGGCGAACTTCTGTTTTAAACCAATTACGCTTTTTATTCAATTATATCGTCTAAGCTATTTCTATATTTACGTTGTAACTTATATCTTACGATCGGTCAATATTTTTACTGTTTTTAGCTTGTGTGAGCTAGTCTAAGTTGGGCAAAATACTCCATTATATCTGCTTTTGATTGTAGAATGTGTTCAGTGTTAGCTCATGAAATCTGAGAAGATTTTATAATGTAACTACCTCGAAACATTCACCCGCATTTATCTGATGAGCCGTGACGGATAAAGTAGCAAACGGCTTAAGCGGTCTCGAAGGACTCCAGATAGCAAAGGGTATCAAAAGACAAAAAATGTCTCAAAGATGTTAGACATGAAAAAAAGTTCGAAATTCCTTCATAAAATAATCGAAAAAAAAACTGGAAATAAAGTGTTACTTAAATTTTAGACCCTTAAGTTGATTTATTTTATTATTATTATTTTTTTTTTTTGAAAGCGTGAACTGAAATTATTATCCAAAAAGTGGGGGTCCTCACATGACTTATTCCACCGCTTTTGAAGAGTCAATAGTGAAGAGGGCGTGGTACGGCCAGCAAGATCTGCCATTCTTCGGGTCAGACAAGAAGATTTGGTCAACTGAAGATATGGATTAGAGAATGGAGGATGAAGCTTTGGCTGCTTTATTATGCCGACGCGTCGCCTTGTGTTATCTAGAAAAGCAGAGACGAGGCAACTGTGAACATGGTTCTCGGTTGGGCGGGCCATAGTCCTTTGATGTACCATGGTACTTCTTAACGAGTTCTCGTCTTAGGGGGCCTTCCTGCTCTTCAATAGGAGTTGATGAGGAAACTGAGAGTAATATGAAGTCAGAACTGTTCTCTGTGCAATGGCTTCCGTTGAATGACAGTGATAAATTAAATATGTATAACGCTATTAATGTACTGAGTGTTCCGTAAATAGAGGGAAATATTTATTGGAGTGAAAGTAGACTTCAAGAGCTACAAAAAACTTATATCAACAAAGTCTGGTTTTCAGAAAAAAAAATAGGAAGTTAAAGCTTCGAGATTTTTTAATGTTAAGTTTTTTGTTGAATACAGAGCCATAAAAAAAAAAAAAAAAAATCAGCAACTAAGATGTGTGCTTTAAACCACACGATAGAAGTGAAAACATCAACAATGAGAGATTAATAATATTATGTATAAATTATAAGTAATAGCTCATTTCCCTCGCTTACAGTATGCAGATCTGATTTTTAGTTTCTGAGATATTTTAATCTATATCTTCAATAAAAACTTCAATAATTTGATTTTTGTCATATTTGTTTCCCTTTTCGCTTCTCTAACACGCTGTCACGTTAAGATAAAATTTTGAATAATAGCTCATTACAAAGAGGATGAAATGGTCAAGAATTTTCTTTGCTTACAGTATGCAGGTCCGATTTTTAGTTTCTGAGATATTTTAATCCACATCTTCAATAAAACTCGTTATCATTTGGTTTTCGACATTCTTTTTCCCTTTTCGCCTCTCTTACACGGCGTTGCGTTAAGACACAGTTTTTAAAAATAGCCGAATATAGAGAGGATGAAATGCTGAACAATTATCTCGCTTACATTATGCAGGTTCGATTTTTAGTTTTTGAGATATTTTAATCCAAATGCCAAAACACGATTCCAGCCGACTTTACCCGAGCGTTACACATCGGAGATCTGACGGCTAAATCTAATTCACTCTTCGCATAAAATGTGCAAAACGTGCCTAAGAAGTTTTCATTTCAAAAATATTCAAATTAAATAATCAACAGGAAACTAGACAAAATATACATCAAATTAAAGTAGAGTTTGTCTTACCCCTATCCTTTAGCACACATTTACCAATCCATTCACATAGTATTTACTGACAAATAAAGAAGTCATTAAGTGACATTTAACAATGACAATGACAATGACAGTGTAGCAGAATGATAATAATCTACTCTTTTGTTTAAAAAGTAATTTAAATTTCAATAATAAATTAAAAGAAATTTTAAACAACAATTATAAATAATTAATATAATTATAAATTTAACTTTGAATATTCATTGACCAAGTATTTTCTAACATTTTATTTTTTTACTTTGAAGAAATATTAGAATATTTCATGTTTAATGAATCATTTTAGAAAAGAAGAAAATAAAAGAATTACAAGAAAAAAATAAAACACTTTCCTACAGGTTTAAATCGTGCTTAATTAGAATTTGAATTTATATTCTAATATACAAATATTTTTATATCATATAACAAATATTTTTATAATAAAATTTCATCAAATCCCGTTTAATTTAAAAAACGACCTTATTTATCTGCTACATTTTGTGGTGATTTTTGGAACTATCCTTTGAAAAATGTTACTGATAATGGTTAACCCTTACGTAATAAGCAACAAAAGTATTTTGACAATTCATTAAGAAAATTAATATTTTCTTTCTGTTAATATAATTTTACTCCACTTCAGTTATATTTTCTGTTACATATCTTTTCTTTTAATAAAATATTTATAATTCGTCATACCTCTCTTATTAAGAACTCTCTACATTATCAATTTTCTTCGAATTCAGTTTGTATTTGTGAAACAAAAATCAGAGCTACTTTGAAAAGATTCCAACAAGGCGGATGGTTTTTTTTTTTTTAAATAATGAAAACAGACCACATGGATTTTTTTCTGTTTAAACTAGTTGTGATTAACTATAAAAGTTACTAACTTAAATTTTATAACATAAAGAAGAACCATCTTCTTCTTTAACTGTTCTCCGGTTAGGAAAGATTTTAATAATTATAAACTCTTAAAGTAAATACATGATAAGAATTTTTTTTATTATTCATTTATTGAAATTTACAATTGGGTAAATAAATACGACAAGTAAATTTGTTATTAGAATATAAAACATGATTGGAACTCTTGAAGAATATACCCTTTGGTAGGACTTCTACGATTAGATTGATTTAAGAGGTCTCTTGGACATCTTCCTTTCATGAACCTAGGAGGGTTGTTAGGAATCGTTTTGGATGAAATATTATGAGATTAGGTTGACCAAAGAATTTGAAATTGAAAGAGAAATATTAGGGTCTTCATAGAGAATTTTATTTGTGAAATAATAACCAGCATTAAGGATTCTATGGAGTATTTTGGTAAAATAAAGATAAATTGAATAAAATAAATAATTATGATCAAATAAAAAAAAATACAATGCTTCCCTACCTTTGATAGTGATGAAGCCAAATGCTTTAGAAAAATAGATAAAACAAACATTAATTGTAAGTAAAAGAATAGCAATGGGGATGGAGTAGCTCAGTGGTAAGGCACTGACTTCCAGGTTTAAGCCCCAGGATTTAAATTCAGCAGATATTTTTTTAGCAACTGTGGATCGACCGTAAGGTAGGGTCACTCCCCTGAGGCACACCCAGTCTCTTTAAATTGGATATCCTTAATTACATAATTAATTAAGCAGCAAAACCCAGTGGATGAGAGTATTCCTGTCCCGATCACCTCTTCGCACAACCGCTGGTGACTCTTCATGCCTCTTAGTTGTATAGAACTTTTTTTTTAAATAGAATAATAAAGGAGGAAAAATACGAAAAATATTTTTTTTATTTCTTTATGACATTTACAACTGTATTACATAAATACATCAAGTAAATTTGGACATAATTCATATAATGACATGAATACACTTGCTGAGTAACTACCCAATGCTAGCACTCTAATGATATGACTACATTAGGAGATCACGGGACGAAAAATATAGGATTGAGAAAAATTAATAAATATATAAGAAATATATGAATAAAGCAGGTTTTGGAATCGGTAATTACTTTTTCCACAAAATCATGTAGTAATTATTATATTTGATTTTTAATTTAAAAATAATGCCTGATTTATAAATAAAAATTTAAATCTATCTTTGATGTTTATTACATTTATTACTCACTGAAAATAAAAATCACATTTTACACACAAATAGAATAGAATATTTATGTATACTATATAATATAATATATATGTATACTGTATTAATGTACACATTTTTTAATATTACATTTCTAAGATCGGTTTATTTGTGCACGCAGTACCTGCACTATATATATGTGTAAATATATATATTGTAAGGCAAAATATCTAATTGATGTCGGAAATAAAGAAGCTCTGTTAGTAATTGTTGACAACAATATTCTCTACCTACTTCTTCAGACTCAAAATATAGCATGGAGTTTACAAAAAAATTATATTTCTTATTTAAAAAGTATTACACAAGAATTATTATTATTGATATTAGTAAACATTTTGTTCAAAAATTATAATAAAGATACGATTTTGATAACTTAGGATCAAAAATAAAAACCGTTCCTAATATAAATTTCGATCAAATTTGATATTTATTTTTTAATTATCAACTTCAAACCATGGAATAAAGAAATGGGGAAAAGAAATAAGTGAGGTTTGTGTATATTTAGTATGTAGGAGATATGGGTCATTATGTTTTATGTGTTTGTTATATAAAGAAATATATATTCAGAATTTAATGGCAGCTGTCCGTTCTATTTTTATTATAAGTTCAGCTTCTTTTAATAGATTGAAAATAACCCTAGTAATCTATTCCGTACTAACTGCCTAGAGCCCAGTGCTAGACAAAAACTGAGTTCCGAGTATTTTATTCAAATTTAATTACGACTAGGAATTATAAATATTTATTTCTTCAGTTGGTGTTCTGTCATCAACTCAACTAGTAATTCAATTTCTTAGTCCCCAGGAAGTGTAGCATATAGTATATATTTGAGTGAATTTCTCGGTACTAGGTATTTCCTCATCTTTGCTAAATACCAGTTTCTACTGGGTGGTTTTACTAATGTAAAGTAAATTAAAATTATTTTATTTTAAATGAAAACATTATTCTATTATCTAAACTATATATAATAATACAGTAGTATTGATATATCCCTTTTTTTGGCCCTCAGGAAAGATGGGTTTTGATGAATGAAGTATCATAAGAATTGGAATTTCATTGAGAAGTGACGAATCTCAATTTCATTCATTCATGTTTCTACAACTTTAGTAAAGGTTATTGAAACAATTGAAAGATTTCATAACTCAAATAAAAGTCGATGGGTCGAGAAGGAATTAATTGGTTTTTAAGTATTTCGATGCGGATATCAAATAATAATGATTGGTTAGTAATAATAATGGTTAGTAATTTTCATCCTTAAATTCATAAAACTTTAATAGAGGTCATTAATAGTCCTTTAGACCTAGACCCTTTTTTATAAAATTTTTAACATCCGCCTGAAACTTCTCGAAGAGCTCAATCTCATCGTAACCAACAACTATTTTATTAATGAAAACTCTTGGAATTGGGGCGTTTTCAAACTGGAGATCGGCAAACTTTATCTATTTAATTAGGTATTGAAAACTCGTAAATACCCATTTGCTTCTACTTGAATCGTAAGATAATTTGAAGACAGAATCGAGAAAAAAGGTGGCTTACAAAAATATTGGGTCCTTTGGCCTATTGAACCTGGTTATTTTTAAATGTTGGGAGTGGAGGTCATGCCAAGCGGTCCAATATTTCTGTAGGACACCTTTTTCTCGATTTTGGGCTCAAATTATCTTAGTATTCAAGAAGGAAGCAATTGGGTATTTTGGAATTTTTAGTACCAAATTAAATAGACAAAGTTTACGGATCTCTAGAATGAAAACGCACCAATTTCCAGAAATTTTGTAAACAAAATAGTGGTAGATTACGATGAGATGAAGCTATTTACGAAGTTTCAGGTGGATGTTAATTTGATAACAAGTGGTCTGGACTACGGACTGTGGTCATGGCCTTTTTGTTTTAAAGCCCTTAAAATTCGAAATAAAACACAATTCTTGCCGAAAGCCTTTAAGGTGATTTAGTTTTACAAATTTTAAAGTGATGTACAATTTTTTTTTTGTTTTATAGATCAAAATGTAACTATTTATAATTGTCTTCGACAAACAATATTGAATAAGAAAATGATGGAGAAAGGTAAATAAAGAAATTTTTGCATATTTTTAATAAATAAAACACAAATATTCTATATTCTAAAGTCTGTACTCAGTAGAAACTGCGATACGGTGTAAAACCTACAAACTAAACATTCGCTGACGACGTAGCTGTCTCAAATAGCAGAAGGAATACCAAAAAATCTGGTGTATCCACTCACATGACTTTCCTACCTATTTCAGAAAAGTTTTTATATCTTTCAATGTGCCCATTAAGAAAAAAAAATACATTTATTATCCAGAAAATTAATCAAAGAAAAGATTTAAATATGATTTCTTAGATAAATTAAAGCAATGTGAACCGGCCTGGTTAGGCAAGTTTCATCAAAATCTTCATAGCCGTTTTACCACTACAGGCTAGAGAAAAATATGTTTTTCAAATGGAACACCCAATTTGTGTCACAGGCATGAGTTGTGAAACCCCTTCAAAAAAAAAAAAAAAAAGAAACAACAAAATAGGTTCACTAGTTCCCGAGATAATCTTGGCAGAGACAGACAGACAAATGGCTGATAATGTGTCGAAAACAGCATTTCGGAAATTTGATCCGATTGCAATACTTTCCTTACCTGTTATAGGTAGGAAAGTAATAAATTAAAACATATGTAGAAAATAAAATACGCTGTATCATCGCTAATAATAAGTTCGATTCAGATGAATTTTGTTTTTTCCCCCTAAATTTTCTTGAGAATTTAATACATATACAAAAATTGAAAGGTCACTAATTAGAAAATTATAGAAAAAATTCATCAAAATCCTTGTTAGAGCCATTTTAGTGCTACAGTCAAGAGAAACATATTTTTTTCTTGACTGTACCCAGCTCTAATTTATGTCACAGGCATCAGTTGTCAAAACACTACAAAATAAAAAAAGTAGCAATAAAATCGGTCCTCTAGTTCCCGAGATAATCTTGGCCCAGACAGACAGACCAATGGCTGAAACTGTGTTTTTCGGACTCAGAGGGCTCTGAAACTTATATCACTCGAAAACCACATGTCAGAAATTTGACCCGACCTCAATACTTTCCTTACGTAGTATAGGTAGGAAAGTAAAAAGCTGTGCAGCAGTTGGTAACAGCTTGTGGAAAAATTACAGCACAGCTCAAAAAATCTCAACATAGATGCAGACCTTGAAAAAATAGAAGGTGTTGCATTTTCATATCAATCAATCAAAATTGACAAAAGAAATATTAAATTATAGACTGACTTGACGTATTTACTTGTCATAAAGCTCCAAAAATAAGGAGAACAATCTTATCTTTACGCCGGAAGCTCTAAATAACCAAAGTAGAAAAAAAAAAAAGATGTATATATATATATATATATATATATATATATATATATATATATAAATAAATAAAAAGATAAAGTAATACAGAAAATATATAAGACCAGAATTCAAGAAAGATATTTAAAAAGGGATTATGATAAAAAAGAGGTTGTTCTGCAACATAAAAAAAGAGACTTAAAAGAGAAATATAATGTGTTAGTATAGCTATTTGAGTATTGAAATAGCTATTTCTTATTTTAATATAAACCTGCAAGAATATTTTCAGTGGGAAAAGCTATCAATCAATTGTTTGAGTTGAATACACTATATCTGATAATATCATATTGTGTTTAGAGATAAAAACTATTTCTCTGTTGAAGCTTGTACGTCGAATGAATAGTAAGTAATTGAATGATTTTCTGAGAGTTCAATAAACGGCTCTTGTTTTTGCATCGGGATAATAAATGTTAAATAAATAAAGGCTGAAAGTAAATATATGGAAGGAGTCAGTTGAGAAAAAGCGAAAGGAGTGGGGGAGGAAGCCTTGAAGGACTTCTCTGCTAACAAGCACGATTCAGGTTTTCTTCTTGGTTTATCGTCTTTTAGAAATAAGTTTTATATCAATACGATCTTTACCCTCTCTTGCGATAAACGATACGGTATGGGCAAGGATAGCTTATTGATTTTTTTATGTTCTTTAATATTAAGATTTGAATAAACTAAACGAACAAGTAATTATAACATTAAAAAAAAACAAAACAACAACTAACGGTTGTATTTTATACCACACGATAGAAGTGAAAACATCAACAAGGTGATATTAATAATATGAAATATAAATTATAAATAATGTGAAGGTCCTATTTTTAATTTCTGAAATATTTGAATCCACATCTTTAATAAAACTCGTTGCAACTTGGTTTTCGACACCATTTCCCCTTTTCGCCTCTCTAACACACACTTAGTGTGTCTAACGCGTCGCGTCAAGATAAAATTTTATTTTGAAAATTTTGAATGGTTCATTACAGAGAGAATGTCCTACTGAACAATCACCGCGCTAATAATATGCAGGTCCGATTTTTAGTTTCTGAGATGTTTTAATCCATATATAAAAACACTAGAATTAGTCGACTTCAGCCGACTTTCCCCGAGCGTTACACATCGGAAATCTGACCGCTATATCTAATTCACTCTCCACAAAAAAGTGAAAAACGCGCCTAAAGAAGGGAGGTGTTATCTTATATGTTACCTATTTAATCCAGCCAGAGTAGGAATGTCAATTGTTAATGATTTCCATAGTTATATTTTCTTTAGAGTATATCTAGAAAATGGTGCCATTATTCGTCTTTGAGTTCATGATTTATTAATTTATTTTATATCTAAAAAAAACTAACGAAATGTTGTTTGAATTTTGTATATTTCTTTATTATTTATTTAAGAACTTCTTACTCCTTGTTAATAATCTGTCATCATTATGGCCGAACTGATTTCGAAATTTCTCACTGATACGTTTTGAAATCCCAAAATATTTATCTAGTAACTCTTACTTAATTAGAGTTATTCAATAATACTATGGACTAATATAAGTAAATATTTTCTAGGAATATCGATTCAAAAATGTGTTGATGTTTTGAAGTGTATTGTCTGATTCTTCGGCGGAAATGGAGACGGACGTACAATAGTTGGGAGGAAGTGGTTAAAGCAATTTTCGCATCTTCCATTTGATTGCAGCCTAGTCTCGGACGTCCTCAAGGTTCACTTTCATTGACCACTCTGGCCATTTAATATATGTTGTGCGCCTTAGGAAACGTTTAAGTCGAGGCGTACTTATAATTGAAATAGTTATAATATTTATCAATATAATTACAGATTACTCAGGTTTCTGACTATGGAATCAATAAAAAAACAAAACATATTCGTACGAGGGCCTTATCAAAATTAATAAAGATCATATATGTGTTTGGACGTTAAGTTCGAAACATTTTAGAATTAATAATAAATTACAAAAGACTCAAATACTTGACTATAATAAGACCTATTTGGACTTATTGGGACGGGATGGCCCAAGCCAGATCCCTATCCTTCCATAATAAACTTCAGAATCTTCCCAACCCTCTCGTTTCTAAGCTTGCTTCCTCTTCAATCCCTGATAACCTTCCGAGGCATCTGAAAAAAAGATGGCCCCGTGATCTCCTAACGTAGACATATCAATAGAGTGCTACCATTGGGTATATACTCAGCAAGGGTTTTCATGTCATTATATCCATTATGTTCAAATTCACTAGATATATTTATTTAATAAAGTTGTAAATATCATTAAGAAATAATAAAAATAAATTAGATAAACTTTTGGAGTGTGTTGGGACCAGGAGTGACCAGAAAAGGATTTCATGGCGCAAGGTGCGCCATCAACATTTTTGAGGGGGGTCCATATTTTGACGTGTTTTTGGATTTTTGAGGGAGCAAATTTCAGCGATGTTATGAATTTTTAGACTAAGGTAGAAGGAGAAAGTATGGAGCATGCCGCTGCAAGAGTAATTGTATGACTTACGATTTTTCTAATTATACCTTAGCTTGCTCTGTTTTCAAGAAAGAGTGAGCAATAAAATATCATGGGAGGAGGAGAGGTGTTAGTTTCTTGCGCCATGGACCTTGGGGGGATGTGCAACCCTTTTTGGAACAAACCACTAAAAAAACATCAACAAGGCGATTTAATAATATTGAAAAATAAATTATAAATAATAGCCCATTACAGAGAGGATGAAATGCTTAGCAATTCCCTCGCTTGCAGTATGCAGATAGGAATCGATGAGGAAGCATGGCTAGAAACTTGAGGGTTTTGGATGGGTGCGTTTTATAATAGAAGGATAGGCATCTTAACGGAAGCGTCAACATATGGAACATTAAGGCCATTATTGATGATTGATGATTGATGAATGATGAGTAAGATATTATCTAACTGATACCATATTAATAAAGGTGACAAATCGAAAAACATGAAACGTAAAAAAATTAATAGTTTTTTATTAAATCTTCCAAATTTTCATTCATAATGTAGGCAGAATTATGTAGACATAATCAATAAATTAGAATTTTAATTAAATTAAAGTAACTTAAATAATCATTTTTGACGTTCCAAAAGTGATTTATAAAAAAGGATGTTAAATTGTTGAAAATTTCCTTTTATGGCCTTTTCTTATTTAAGACGTCTTGTATGTTCAGTATTTTAATTTTAATTTTTAGAATTGAAAATTTGTAGAGTAATTATATTAAAATAATATTACATAGATCATACGATAATCATGTAAGCAGAGATTTTTTTTTCATTAATTTGACTTTTTAGAGTTTTTATTCAAGCTGCTATATATATACATAGCTGCTATATATATATATATATATATATATATATATATATATATATATATATATATATATAATATATATATATATATATATATATATATATATATATATATATTTTACATATATATTTGTAATTATTGTATTATAATATTATATAAAAATATTTCGACTTGAAAAATGGGCAAAATTGCGTAAAACGTCGTCGAAAAAATTAAAATGAACTGAAGCATCGGGTGGAAGTGCAAGGGTTAAATAAAGTTATTTTCTTCGAAATTATAAATTATAATAATCAATACTTTAAATTATATAATGATTGTAGATCGTTACTACTCCTACTAATGATATGTTGTTAAGAGAATAGATATAAAACATAAATATAAACTGTCGCATGAGTCATATGCCAATTAAGTAACGGATTATAAGAAAAGAAATTATGGATATCTGTAAAAGTAGCAGAGGATATCTTCCCAGATAAATATCTTATATCAACAGATAGAGGAACTGCTGAACCAGGAATACAATTTCGTTCTTCCAGCAACAGGCAAGAGGAACCAAGAGAAAAAAAACTGTTCGATGGCACGAAACTGAGGGGGATTCTTGCAGGTGTTTTCTCAAACAGCTATGCCCCATAAATTATACGTTTTAATTAATTATTCTTTGAGATACTATGCCCACGGGGAGGGTATGAATTTTACTCCTCTTTTAAAAAATTCGAATTGATTCCTCGATCTCTGGCGAAAAAAGCCTGAATAACAAGAAGGCTCATAAAAGATAATTTAGATAAGTTTAAAAATTATATGATTTAAGTCTTAATAGTAAATAATTGACTAAACGGTCTTTATTGTAAAATTAAAGGCAATGATAATAGAAATAAAATAGTTCATAACTCCATAGTTAAGGAAAACTTAAATTAAGTAAATTCGAGAATCAAAAATATGCGAAAATGTAATTGTAATAAGTTTGCACAGTTAAAAAAATGTTTAGTAGAGGTACAAGTCTTATTTTTAATAATTTATTGATATTCACAACTGTATTTAGCTCATAAATACAAATTAGGAAAAACAACCTTATGTAATGTAACCTCATTTTTTTGTGAGATATTTTTTTTTAAATCGTTATATTTAAGTTTTTACAAAACCCCTTTCAATTACACAATATTTTATTTTACACTTAAAACATATTTATATTCACAATTAAGTGGCCGAATTGCGAAAGTAAACTAAGGACCTGAAAACAAGAAAAAAATTTCTACTGAAGGTATATCCGCAAACGCTTTATTTGTTCTGACTACTTTAATAATTAATTGTAAACATTAATATTAATTATGTAAATTAAATGATGATTATCCCAATCAATGGATTGGCCGTGCAGGGCCGGTGGCTTGGCCTACACGCTCTCCGAAGAAGGCTTAAAAATCTGGATGAGGGAGCTCCTCTAATAACTATAAATACTAAATTCAAGACAGAAAGGCCGCCTCTGGGCACTCCTCTCCCTTACACTTATTCCAAGACCTATTAATCCTCTACATCTCGACATCACACTCACTGATTGTCGTTAATTGAAAAATTAAGTTAGTAAAAATGCTATTAGAAATAATACAATTACAGATAAATTGTGACAATTAAAGCAAAACTTATGTTAATCAAGTTCTTTCAATGAAACAGATTGTTTATGACAATAGGTATCCCATTAGACTGAAAATCTGTATGATTGATAGAATATATATAAAATCTATATGCATAAATAATATTAGACACCTATAATTAGTTAAATGAAAAAAAAAAGTTGTAATATCTTAAAATGTTGATTACATGGAAAATCGAACAACGGAAAGCTATAAGCATAAATAATATTAGATATATAACAGTTGAATGGAAAATAAAAATATATTTAGTTCATATCTGCCTACAGCATCGAAAATCGAAATTTTTCTAAATCGATACACTAAAGGGACGAAAAAGTATATAAGTTAAAAAAAAACAACGGCGCGTAATATATAAGCTAAAGAATGTATTTTAATAATTATTTCTAATGAACGTTAACGTGGAGGGGAGAAGACTTCCCCACTGCAATAGTGGCGCTGCCTGGTGCTATCAGTTGTAAACCTTATGTCATACAATTTGGATAACCTGTCATCAACCAAGATGGCTGAAAGAGTAGCAAAACGGAACTAGTACCCAAAATTGTATCTTAACGCAAAGCCGTGTTAGAGAGGCGATAAGGGAAAAAATGATTTCGAAAACTAAATTATAACGAGTTTTATTGAAGATATGGATTAAAATATATCAGAAACTAAAAATCGGACCTGAATACTATAAGCGAGGGAAATGTTCAGCATTTAATCCTCTTTATAATGAGCTATTATTTATAATTTACATTTCATATTTAATCTCGTCATATTGATGTTTTCACTTCTATCGTGTGATCTAAAGCACATACCTCAGTTTTTTTTAATTAAGATTTTTGTTTATACATTGATTACCTATTTCATTCATTCATTCAAAGCTGTATAAAGTAGGCCATCTTCGAACGTATCTTCTTTTTTGTGTAGTGAAGAGTGGGTACTAACTCTGGTACTCTTTCAATTCTAGATGATAGCTGGGACATACTATCTGATTACCCGAGGTGATACAGAGGTGGGCTGAAAGAGCTGCCTAGCTGCTCGGGGCTGTTTCGGGACCATCCAGTCCAGTTTATTTCCATTAAGGAAACTGTGGAAGCTTTTTGTGCCTCCCTTCCTGGCAACCATTCACCATTTGTTAGTTTTCTTTGTTTCGGCACCTATTAAGGCTTTTCCTCCCCCTCGCCCGCTTTCATCAGTTAATGCCTGTTTCTCGGGAAGGCATACCATAAATCTTCAGAAAGGAATCGGCTTTCGAAAACTGAAATAAAATCAATAACTGCCTATCACCATTGTTTACTGAATAAATTAATCTCTGATTCAGGAGAACAGATACCGAATTTGTTTATATCAGTCCATTCATTACTACAGAGTGAATGAACTGATGTATCATTACATATTATTTATTGAATGTATATATATATATATATATATATATATATATATATATATATATATATATATATATATATATATATTACATTATTATTAAATTTAGTCGGTCCCTTGTACATTAACACACAGTTTGAACTCGATAATTAAAACATGAAAATCAAATCTGATGATTTTTATTAAAAGGATTTTTTCAGTTTTGACATAAATGACAAAAATCATATCCTAATGTTATAATATTATATAATTATAAAATAATAATAATTGTTATAATAATATGATAATATTGTTCAGTAAAAGTTTTTTACAATTAACAATAATATAATAATGATTTAGTAATAATTTTTAAAATAACAAATATAAGTTTTATCTAATCACTATAATATATTATTTGTGAAATTTTACTATCATATAATAATAATAATTTTTGAGTAATACTTTTTTATATCATAAATATAATTTTTTTGTAATCTCCATGATATATTTTGAGTCTGAGGAAGCAGGGGGAGAATATTGTTATCAACAGAACATCTTAATTTCCGAAATTCATTAGAAATTTCGACCAAAAATAATAATAATAATAATAAATAAATAATAAAATTTAAAATTACTATTTTTTAAATATTTTCATGTAAAGTGGTAATGTAATTGTGCTTTTCTCCCAGATTTCTATCATAGGAATAGATCTGTATTTATAAGTGACAACCCTAATGTTTCTAGCCCTAATATTCACGTTTTCATAAAAACAATTGAAGCAATAAGTATGTTTATTTTTAACGCCATCTTTTTAAATTTTATTATTTTTACAAATAAAAAATATATTTAGGCTTATATTTTTGTTATAATACATCTCAGATCATGGAAAAACAATAAATAAAAGCTTTAAGTTTAAGTTAACTGTAGTAATTTTTGCTGAAAACACGGGTACTTTTAGGAGGCTGGATAGATAATCACATCATTTCTTTACACAACTTGAGGTGAATATCAAGGCTTAGCCTAATAAACCTCAATTTAATTAATATAAACTTAAAAATTATTAAACGAGGTAGGTTTTCTAAAAGTGGGATAACAGTAGTATAATTGGATGGTGATAAAAATAATTTATGATTTCGTTAAAAGCAGAACTTAGCTTAGTTCAGCCGCTCAAATGTCCTCTTTAAATGGTTTTAATAATGACAAACTTTCTTTTCAATTAAAACAAATTTAATCTAGTTTACAGTGAAGCAAGTGTTAATTACTTAAATTAAATATTTATTTAGTTATCGCTTCCTATTCAACAAAAAAGCATGGTTCTCTTAAAAAAACATAAAACCGGGATTTCCTATTTTTCTGCTAAACATTGGTCAATTGTTTGTACAAACTTTTTATAGTTCTTAAGGTATGCTATCGCTCATATCAAAACTTCCTTCTACTTACAGGACACTCTGAATATATAAACATTCACGACAAAGTGAATATATATATGGGTGAGTGAAGTAGTTCAGTGGGTGAGCACTGACTTCCAGAGTTGAAGATCCCAGGTTCGAATCCGGCAGATGACTACTTATTTTTCATCACCCACGGATCGACCCTAGGGCCGGGAGACCCTGCTGGGGCAAATCCAGCCTCTATAAAATGGGTGCTCTTAATTAAATAATTAATTAAGGGGAAAAACCTGGGGGTTGAGCGTGATATTGGCCATTCACTTCCCTGCACAACCGTTGGTCTTGTAACAGTACTCACATTGTAACAGTACCTCACATTTTACTGAACCCATAGGTTTTTTTATATATGTAAGTGTATATATATATGTAGGATGCATTATATATATATATAATGCAGGTACCGCGTGAAAAACTGTGTACATTGATAGCGTAGATATACATATTAATATATTAATTTGTGTATAAAAGGTGATTTTTATTTTCTGGTCACTGTTTAACCATTATTATTTATGTATAACCGTTTCACTCAGTGAGTCATCATTACTTTTAATGAAGTCATCAAACATTAAATAACGATTTAAAGTTCATTTATAAATCAGGCATGATTTTTTTCAATTTAATGTCATATATAACCATTATTACATGATTTTGTAGAAAAAGTAATTATTGCTTTTAAATCCCGCTTTAACGTAACACTTTCCTTTTTTACATGGTTGATATAAAAATAAACATGATTCCAAACATTTAAATATAAGCCATTTTTTTTTTCACCACATTTCTTTATTGAAAAATATAAAATTCTGTACTTTTCAAGGAGAGAAGTAATAGTGATTGAGTATCTCATTCAAACTCTACGTACAATAAATAAAAATGAATTGAACAGAAAAATAATAATAATAAAAGTAAAAGTATATAAACAAAAAGAAACTAAACTTATAAAAATAACAACTTAAATACAAACATACTTTTATACAGTATTTACAGAATTCATTAACTCAGGAGAAATTTTTATAACCCTAACTATGGTCGAAATTCACAAATATATGCTTGAAAATATCCTTATTTTTTTATTGAATTTTATTTATTTTTTTATTTTATACATATTTTTTTTTTATTGAAGATAATAAAAACGACTAATGCATTACGCGCCTGTATATTTATTGATTTTGAAATAATTCATTCTTAAGACACAAATTTATCAGAAATAATCATTAAATGCGTGAAAAAAAATAACAACCCTTAAAAAAAAATATACTTAAATAAACAGACGTGATACAATAAAATAAACAACTTTTTTTTTAGATAGTATTAAGTTTAGTTTGTTTTTCTGTCACTTAATTGAGCTTAAAAAAAAAAAAAAAAATCGTTCAACGTCATCAGGAAGAGCAGGGCACTTATAATTTTCCAATATTAAAATCGGATTAAGTAATTATGTTCTTTATTTTCTACAGCTCTGTTTTATATTTCCGAATTGTTTTTTTTTTTATAATTGTTTTTTCCAAGTATTTAACTTAATGAACTTAATTAAAATAGGTTTAATTGGGTACAAATGAGTCAATTCAACTTGATAAGATTATTGATACTTACTTACTTACTCTGCAGCTTTACAGCCCGGGGCGGGTCTTGGCCTTCCTAACAATTTGTCTCCATTCCTCTTGGTCACGTGCCTTCTCTTCCCACAGTGTTATAGCCGATGTCTTGAGATCTTACACGTCCTACATCTGTCATCTGCGTTGCCAACCAACTCTTCTTTTCCCAATGGTTTTATCATGCAGTAACCTGCTCGGCATACTTGTTACGTGGCATAATAGCCCTGGAACCAGGGCCCGAAAATCGACCTTGTAAATTACGAAAGTGTATGTTATTCTAAGTAAAAAGAACCTTGTCTGCCGTTCCGGTGCCGCTGCTTTAAAGAATATTAGGCCAATAATTTTAGGATAGAAACGGGAAATTCATTGCGAAAAATGTGAGAAAAGTTTTTATTTTTTTAACGTTTATATATGGGTTTAGAAATGTAAAAAACAAAATTGCTAAAGATTTTTTCGATATTTTTTGGGTATTTCACCTATAACTCCTAAAAAATGCATCAAAGTGAAAAATGTATTCTTTAATAAATTAAAGAACGTTAAATTTTGCGTCAAACGAGTACATAAACTTTAAAATTTGGTTACGCGGTAAGGTATAAAACCACGGTCAACCAACGCTGAGTTTTACCAAATTTGCCAAAAACTGAGACAAATTACCATAAATGGCCCTGTAACTTGGAAAGGGGGAAAAACCCATAGAATTGAAGTTGTAGAGCATCAAATTTTGAACAAAATCGGTAATCTCCTGATGGTTAGAAATTGGTAATGAAGGTAAACGTGATTTTCAATATTTCAAGAGTATGGGTGTCTATTGAGTTAGTTTTGTTTAAAGTCTGTTACATGCAGTATAAGGCTCTTTTCCACCTCTCAACAGCAAAAGATTTAGGTAAACGATGTGCCGAAAGATACTGAATTTTATAAAGAAATAAGGAATCCCGACTCGAGATATATAATTAGCCAACAATAAAAATGTCAGTACTCATTATAGGCCAAATTTGATGCTCTACAACTTAGATTCTATGGGTTTTTCCTCTTAAGGAACTCCTTTCCAAGTTACAGGGCCATTTATAGTAATTTATCTAGTTTTTGGCAAATTTGGTAAAATTTAGCATTGGTTGACCGTGGTTTTAGCTGGTGGTAGCTCCTCATTACTACGAATCCTCCTTATATTGGACTCTTTGTCGAACACCCGTCCGTAAATCTTTCTTAATATTTCCTCCCAAACGATCGCCATGAGGATGACCCACATGTTTCGGTCAAAACGTCGGCTAGCCTAATAAAAATTTTTGACTGTAAATGCTGACAAAATTAATTACCCATTTAAAAAAAAAAAAGAAGGAAACTAACTAACTTTAAGAAATGGTGTTTAGGATAAATGAACCATGCTTAAGGAAATTTCATTGAACTTTTACGTGCAAAAATTTAAATATTGATGTTATTATATTTTTCATAGATTTATCTTATTGAACTATTTCTTGCCTTACCAAAACATTTGAAATCCATCAAAAGTTTACCTTAATTTGAAAAAAATGAAAATTAAGGGAAACGTTTTGTTGTGCCAGTAGATACTATTTTATTTGATCTCAGTTCCTATAGCTGACTGAGATGAGAAAAAGGATGTAATTAAGAGAAATTTCACATTCTTCAGTTTAAGATTAAAAAAAACTATCTTCAACTTATAATAATACTAACTTCTTGCGTTTCCCGACTTAAATTTGTCAATTAATGCTGGTCGCTGTCAAGTACCTGTTTTCGACTATAAGAAAACCTAGTTTTTCTTTAATTCCAATTCTAATCATAAGCAATATTTTTGTAACGTGACAGTAGTGAATAGTCCGGTTTTTATGACCCGTTATATAGTTTTAACTTGTAGTTGAAGGTACTCGTCTATTATACTAATTTTAAAAATTTGTAGACTACATTTTCCTTACAATTTATCAAGTTTTTTATAATTTTAAATATTTGTAGACATCAATTTTCCTAACAATTTATCAAGTTTTTAAAGTGGATATCCAAGTACATTCCCTTAGGATGTACTACAGGATTTCTGTAGTCAGTATTTTTTAAATTAAAATTTCTTTTCTTCGACGTGTATAATAACCAAAGTAGAAGATATAAAAAAAAGTATTTTCTAATGATATTTCGTGTAGATATGAAATAGCTTCCTGATATTGAAATCCCGTACTAGTAGGTGCGCCTTGTACAGTGATGTTCCGTAAGTAGCCACTAGAGGTCGCTTGAGTAGCGGCAATGTCTGTACAGTCCCCGGCACTGCCTGATTGATAGCTTTCTCTTGAAACATATCTTCCGGAAAAGATAATATTTGTCAACTCGACTTCTCTTTCCCGCCCTTTTGGCTTCATTTTTCCCGCCTCATTTGTCACCATCTCTCCCCTCGTCACGGAAATCGCTCGGGAAACAACAGCCGGAGAATACAGATGTCGCCTGGCTTGAGGGGTACTTAATTTTGTCCCATCAACTTGACAATGATACCGATATCAGTGTCACTTTATTTGCCATTTTTATTTTTATTTTTATATTATGGTATATTTTCTTTCATTGTCGCTTCATGTTATAAATAAATATTTATTTTTATAATGAATTGTTTATTAGAGTTCGGCGGTTTTATATCGTGATAATTGAGTACTTTTAAAAGCTTTAATACAAGTTATATTTGAAAGGAGTTAAGAAACTATGGTATGCTATTCGTGATAATGCAAGAACGTCTGAGGTGGTACGTGAACAAGCATAAATAATTCGTAGATAAAAATATCTTCAAAAAGAAATGACAAAATAAAAAAAAAAAATGATTATAAAATAAACATGGTATAAAATTATTGATGATCTGAAATGCCAAACTTGGGTCAATATGGAGGTCGGTAAACGTTGTTTATTTAATTAAGTACTAAAAACTAATAAATACGCATTTCCTTTCCACTTGGATCGTAATAAAATTTGATCACAAGATCGAGAAAAAAGGTGGCCTACAAAAATATTGGACCGTTAGGGCTAAAGAGAGCTCAATATTTTTGAAGGCCACATTTTCTTCAAGTGGAAATCAAATGGGTATTTACGGTTTTTTATTACCTAATTAATTAGAAAAAGTTTGCCGATCTCCAGATTTAAAACCTCCTAATATCTAGAATTTTGGTAAATAAAATAATTGTAGGTTACGATAAGATGAAGCTATGTACGTAGTTTCAGGCGGATTTTAATAATTTGACAAAAAGAGGTCTGCACCACGGCCAAATACATCAGAGAAGTGGTTTGTGCATTGAATAAGACCTAAGAATCAAGTTTAGCTTCACCTAGCCTAAAAATAATGTTTTCAACTGTAAAATAATTCAGCTCTTCTCTATGTATTATTTCAAGAATTTCAGATATATTTATAGTATTGTTGTTAAAATACAATAGATACTTCCTTGTTTCTTCACTCCCACCTCTCATATATACTGATAATCAGTGAGAATGTTGTCAAGAAATATAATTGAAAGACATTAATAGGTGCGAGGAAGAGAAGAGCACTATGGCATTCCTTCCTTTCTTGATTTCATTATTTATAACTAAGCGAGAAGATTTATCATGCAGTTTATTTAGAATCCCCTAAGGGTGTTATCCGATATGTTAATTCTGACCATACCTTAAACGAATGTGTTAGTATTTCCCTTTATGTTGTCGTGTGTCCGTGTATGGTTGTTAACTGTTAAGGGCAATGTTCGATGATGTACCATGGAGCTTTATTTATAGTAACGAATGTTTTCGATAGGATCGGTTATAAATTGTAAGTATGGGCCTTTTTGAATCTCCTGCATTTCTGTGATGCCTAGCTTCTAAGCGACTGAAGTTGAGAAAAATTTTATTTTGTTGTGTCTATCCTGAAGTCATAGGTGACACCGTTATTTAAAATTCTGTTGTAATGTTTTATCAATTTCAAGAATTCTAAAGATTTTTTGTGTACAACTGTTTCTTTTTCTTTGAATATTTGTGGAGTATCTATTTTTTTTGTTTAATTTTTAAATTATGGGACAATCTTGAATAGCAGGTTTAACTGTTCGCTAAACACTACAGCTTTCATAGGTTGCAGTCCTCTTAATAAGCACCCATGTGAAAATTCACTGTTCCTAATTTGTATAGAACAGTTTCATCCTTCCTGTATAATCTTTTAAAGGTTTTCCATTTGAAATAGTAAGAATTTAAGAGCTAATAAAATCATTGATAATAATTTAGGAAATAAACAATATTTTATCAGCCTTCGGTTTTAGATTTAATTTCGAACATCTTAAAAGGAGTTAGTATTATTGTCTGAGATCTAGCGTTTACAATATACATGGGTAAAACGTCTTCAATGGTCTATATTTAAGCTTCTGATTAAATTTATTTATATCTGGAAATTGCTTCTAAATTATATTCGCTTATAATGTGATGGTAATAGATCGAGTCGGACGATAATAACCCTTGTACCGGAAGGAACAGACAACTAATGAGGACGGCAGTAACTGGCTCTTGTCCAATAGGAGCTGCCGAGGGCGGGGAAATCAGATCCTCCGCCCCTTTTTATAAAATTAGACCAATCGGATTTCCGTAACCTTGTAGCCGAAATAGAAGTACTCCCTTAAGAAGAGGAAGACGTGCCGCAGTATTAAATCCCATCCTCTCTTCAAGGAGGACCTCTTCAGGGAATTTTGTGACAGCGATATTAAACGGCGGGCTGGCAAGTCACGTCCGATAGGCACTAATTTCCGCCTCACTAATGCCTCATTACGATTCAGCTCTTCGCCTCGCCTTTATTTATCTTATTTCACTCTATTTTTCACTTACCTCTTCTGTAAACTCGCCCGCTCTTTTGAGGAGCGTTGATTCCTTGATCGAATGGACTCTTTGATTCACGCATAATCTAATATCAAGTAAAACATTATATCAAATACGAAGGGCAAGAATGATTCGAGTAGGTTCAAAGTTCTTATAACCACATTAGGAGAGAATCTGAAAATTGAAGAATCATACTTCTTTTTCCCAACTCGGGCAAACGTCTAAATTGGAATCCTTATAGAAGACTGAAACGACAAGAAACCGCTGAAACTTTAGCACTTACTCAATAAAAGACTTAAGTTTCCAATTAATTACAAGAGATTTATAAACATGTCTATAATAAGGTCTATAATTTTTGGACTTTGTAGTTGAGCTTTGAGGCTCCAGTAAAACATTGAATTCCTCTCGTATCCAATACTTACAATCCCAGATCATCCGTATAATCCTCAATACTCCTTTATTTTTCACAAATAAATCAACATCGATTTTCCATGTTTCCGATTTGGCCTAATCTTGATTCCTATTATTTAATAATTAATTTCATAAACATACGGATCCTATCTTTTTTGACCTAGCTTCTAACCTTTTTTAATATTTGTTCACTGATAACCCTCCGAGGCGTCTGAAAGGAAGATTACCTCGTGATCTTCTAACGTAGACATTTTATTTGATTGATATCAATGGGTGGTTCCTCTTTAAGTATTTTCATGTGATAATATTTATCTGTGTCACATTTATATTTTAATTTTAATCGATATACAGCCGATGAAGAATACCATTGTACTCCAATATTTTCTCCAATATTTAATAATAATAATAATAATAAGGCTTAGCGGACCCGAAGGTTCGATGCCGACACCACCAATCGCTTGTTACACACCTCCCTCCACCGTTCGCCGTCCAAACCCAGTCCCTTCAGATCGGCTTTGATGCAATCTTCCCACCTTCGCTTCGGTCTACCCCTCGGACGCTTACCATTCGGCACAGCAAATATTAACCTTTTAGGAATTCTCTCGTTACTAAGCCCAACAACTTTACAAGCCCATTTGATTCGCCGCGTAGAAATTACATCAATTATATTACCCGGATAAAGTTCAAGCAATTCGGCGTTGTGCAACCGTCTGAACTCTCCGGTTAACTCATCCTTCTTCGGTCCGAATATTCTACGCAATACTTTATTTTCAAAAACCTTAAGACGCTGCTCATCCCTTAATGTAAGCGGCCAAGTTTCGCATCCATAAAGAACTGTAGGCAAGATAATTGTTTTATAGATTCTAATTTTTAAGTTTCGGGACAAGAGGCGCGAACTAAGTAGTTTTGTCACAGAAAAATAACAAGCATTCCCCGCCTTCAGTCTAACCTTAATCTCTTCTTCAATTTCGTTTTTTCTAGTTATTGTAGAACCTAGATACCTAAATTTATCTACCTGTTCAAACATATTACCATCTATATCGATATCACCAGTAGTATCGCCATTTTTGCAACTAACCATATATTTTGTTTTATCCACGTTTATTTCGAGTCCTAGTTCTTTACCGGCTTTCATTAAAGTTGTCGTATTTAGTTTTATAGTTTCAACGTCTTCGCTTAACAGTACCAGATCGTCAGCATAGCCCAGCACGGATGTTGTCCCGCCCAGATCCAACCCTTTCTCGGTTCGCATTACCTCCCTAATGGCATGTTCTAATGCCAAATTGAACAGGACAGGCGAAAGAGAATCGCCCTGTTTTAAACCCGAACGAACCTCAAATTTTTCGGACAAATTATTACCGATTCTAACTTTATTGAGTGTCTCCGTCAAGCACATCCTGACTAGATTTACTAGTTTTTTTGGAATCCCCTGCTCGATTAGAATATTATACAGTTTCTGGCGGTCAATAGAATCGTAAGCCTTTTTAAAATCTATATACAGCTGGTGAACAATACCGTTATACTCCAATTTTTTCTCTAATATTTGCCGTAAAGAAAATATTTGATCAATAGTCGAACGATTCCGTCTAAATCCGCATTGGTAGTCTCCGATAATTTCCTCGGCGTATTCCGTGATTCGACTGGTTAAGATTAAAGTGAATATTTTATAACATACCGGAAGGAGTGAAATTCCTCGATAGTTATTACAATCCGTCCTCGGACCCTTTTTGTGAATCGGAATAAGAATAGATTCTTTCCATTCTTCAGGTAATTTCTCGTTCACCCAGATCTTTTTAACCAACCGATGTATTTTAGAAACTCCAGCTTCCCCGCATGCCTTAATTAGTTCAGTAGGAATATTATCGATTCCCGCTGCTTTATATGATTTTAATTTTCCGATAGCTACTTCAACTTCCTCTTTACTTGGTCCTTCTATTAACGGTTCAGCACTCTGGTACTCAGAAGGAGGACACAGATCATAATTTCCCGTATTTAAAATATTGTCAAAGTGGTCCTTAAACTTATTCAATATGTCAACCGGATCGGTCAGAATATTGTTATTATCATCCCTAATTCCAGACGTTACGGGCCCTACATATTTACGTGATCTGTTTATACCTTTGTACATGTCTCTTACGTTATTTTCGATTCTATTAGTTTCTATTTCAATTATTTTATTTTTAAGATACTCCCTTTTTTTATTTTTGAGCAATTTTGTCGTTTCGTTCTTTGAGATTCGGAAGTATTCCAGATTGTCTTCGCTAGGATTATTTAGAGCTTTTAATTTAGCGGCTTTTCTTTTTTCACACATGTTTAAGCAATCTTCATCAAACCACGGTTTGTTATTCTTATTTTCCTTTTTTCCTAGACACGAGTTACCGACCGCTTTAATATTATCCCTGATCTCTATCCATAACTTGTCAATATCCTCGTGGTCCTCGTCAGGAAGCTCTAAAGCTTCAAACCTATTCTTAACATCTAGCTCGAATTGGTTTCTAATTGATGGATTTTTTAATTTTTCCAAATTAAAATTCTCAAAATCGAAACGGTTTTCTTTTCTCTTTTTTATATTAAGTTTTTGTCGAAGTTTCGCGATTACTAATTCATGATCCGACCCACATTCTGCTCCGCGATAAGACCGTACATTAATTATACTGCTTTGCCAGCTATGTTGTATCAAGACATGATCGATTTGATTTCGTGTTTGCGAATCCGGTGATGTCCAAGTATATTTATGAATATCCTTGTGTTTAAACGTCGTACTTTTAATTATCAGGTTTTTCGAGATGGCAAAGTTTATCAGACGGATCCCATTATCATTACTATATTCGTGCAAACTTTCTTTACCAATCGTCGGAATATAAACTTCTTCCCTTCCTACCTTTGCGTTCGCGTCACCTACAATTATTTTCATGTAGTTTCGCGGTAGTTTATCATAAACCCATTCGAGTTTATCGTAAAATTCACTTTTGACTTCATCGTCACTGTCTTCGGTCGGACAATGTATGTTTATTAATGCGATTTTAAACCAACGTCCCTGAAATGTAGCTACCGAAATTCTATCACTAAAGAATTGTACGTCCCTCAAAGCGGATAGTAATCTACTCCTAATTAGAAACCCGGTACCCAAACAATGATTCCCGCTTCCTCCGTACCAAAGAGTTTGTAATAAGAAGAGGTATATCTAGTTCGGGCCAAGTCTTCCATAAGGGGAATGTTGAGGTCTTTATGGATAATTTTATTTGTTACATAATAAGGAGCGTTTAGGATTTTGGATTGTAAGGATTGGATACGGGAAGAATTTGATGTTTTTGTAGAAAATAAACAAATAAAATAAAATAAATAATTCTAGTTGTCGAAAAGATTATCTTTTCTTTTTTTTTATAATATGGTTTTGTCATATTTCGTGGTTAGTAATTCATGACCTGACCCACATTTTGCTATGCAATAAAATCATTCATAAATTCCATATTTCATTTTACTGTTGGTGACATTTCGTTTAATTAAGAAGATAAGAAGATATCCTTACAATACGGATATGTCACTTTACCTAAAGCGTTGGTCCATCAAACATACATTTATTCATTTAGACTGTTTTGCTTGTAAATTGTATTCCACACAAATAGCATTTATCTTCAATGTTTCAATTATGTTTTTGGTTTATTAGTTCTATCCGGTCATTAAGTGGGGACGATTAAGGGAGCTATTTGTACGTTGGAGCAATCTATTGAGATTGGAGATCTGGTTATGGATTGATTCAGAGAGCTACTTTGTTTCAATGAGAGTTCTATCTAGGTAGCAATCAGGGGAGTAGTTCTGTTAGCTTTCTCTCCCCCTCTAAACACTATCCGGTCGTCAAGATTTTCGATTAGTTTGTAAATCATGACTCACTGCCAGTGGCGTACTTAGACTATTATTTATTTTTGAGGATACCTTAAAACAAATACTCATTGTGTGTGGCCTCTTTAGTATATATGATGTGAGGGCCGGATTTTTTTTGATTTTTTAATACTTCTAGCAAAAATAATATATATATTATATATATATATATATATATATATATATATATTATATATAATAAAAAAATACATAAAATATTTCCATGTAATGTCTTTTTATTTATAAAATATTCACAAATCAACGTTTCGGAGATGTATTCCTCCATCATTCCTAGAAAAAATAAAAAAAAATTAATCACTATCATAAAAGATATATGAAAATATTTTTATCACTAGATATCTGAGTATAATTAAATATAGTCAGTCATACTTCCAAATATTATACATCTTTTTTTTTCTTCAAATTATTGATTGTTTTTAGTGTTCATTTGAATAATTAGCCAACTGAATATAAACATAATCTTAGGTTTTTTTCCGAAAAAATCTACTAAATAAAAGAAAAATATATGTTTATATGCTTAGACTCGTTAGTAAATTGTTGTTGTTTAGAGAAAGTTTATTTATATGACACACTTAATAAATCTAAAATTTAAGACATTTATTTTTTATTTTTCGTCATATCAAAGAAAATATATCCATATTTTTTAATTATGTAATCGTTAAATAAAAACTTTTTTTTAAGGGCTATCGTCCATAATCTGCTTCGCTCCCTTCAAGTACGGCAGTGCTCATCGGAAGTTCTTATCCATGAAAACATTGGTTTATTCACATTTCTTATTTCTTATTTCTTTCGTCTAACAAGTCAATGTTAGACGATTGGATACCAACCCTTAGTATCCTGTGGTAAATAATCGAATATTATTGTAACAAAAAATTATTCCTTGGAAATTGTTGATTGGACAAATTGGCAAGCTATGGCCATAAATAGACTTTATAAATAGCAATTTGACAACTTGAAAACATCGAGAACTGTAGAATAAAGACGCAAATCGACTCCTGAAGATATAAATTATTACTATAAAAAAATAAGAAACAAACTTTAATCCGATTCTAATTTTCTTCTTTCTTATTTTTTTCATTCTTTATTTAATAGTCTGATCTTTTTATTCTGATGCTAAACCTCAATGTACCATCACTAGGTGTTGAAATATTTCAACACTAAAAATCTTTTTGGTTACATTGCAGATTTAAAAGTATACACAGAACAGTTCATATTAATAGCCTGCAATTTATTTTCATTTAAGAAAACTTGTTTATGAAAGTATAATCGAATCAAATATATAAAAGGGTTCGATCATGTAAAAAAAGTAATCGATGCATTAGCGTTTTGATATAAAGATGCAAAATTGCCAGGTTTTTACTATATTATAAAATTATTATTATATTCTATTAAAGTTTTTTTAGAGGTAAGAATAAATATGTGCATATTTGTATTTATTAGATTAATTTTAATGTTTCTAAACGCTAGGAAGGTTTTCTATGTATCTTCACTAATGAAAATTGGAGGATGGTGTTCTATAAATATTAATTTTTAGTGATTCATTTGCCTATTGGTCAGAAATAAATTAATAAAAATTAGTCTTTGATTGAAAATTTATTTAAACGTTCCGAGGAAAGCTTCGTCCCCCTATTCAACAATATATATTCGGCCAAGAAATTGGTTATCTCCAAATTCAATAAAATGAGATTGGTCAATGGTATCTAAAATAATTTTTTTTTGTATGCGATGTGACAGATGAAAAATGTAAATTTTCGACCTCGCATCACTTTTGAATTTACCAAAGCTACTATAGTTTCGCACTTTTCGGTTCCCACCTTTATAACTAGACTAAACTAGATTAAATTTACTACAATTTGAGAGCCAAATAGGCTCGACAAACCATGTAAGTTGACAAATTTTTCAAATTTGAAAATTTTAAGATATAATAATATTAATACTTTAATTGTCTTTATATTATAATGTCAGAGAGGTTATTGTCTAATACGAGTAATTGAAATAAACACTTATTCAATTTGACATTTTGAAGCGGAAGTTGAGGAAGACGTGAATGATTCGGTGGGAGAGCTCATTGCTCACAGCCAGACGACCGAAATAGATACATAAAATTTAATCAAAAATCATTTACACCAAGTGCGTATAAAAAGCGTAAATGAACTGAATGGAAGTGCAAACGAAATGTGAATTAGTTTTCTTTTCCTTCTTGTTGCCCTTCTTCGAAATATGAGGACCAAGAAAATCCAATCCACCTCCTTCAATTGCATATTTATAGTCCAGGACTTACTGAAATGGATTGAAAATATTTATTTGTTGAATATTTCAAGGTAAAAGTTTATCGAGAAAACCTGATATAATATTATATTATATCAGGATTATCCAAACGTTTTTTCCGCGGGCCACACTCAGATCTCGACCAAGTTTCGCGGGCCGCAGTGAGACCTCTACCCAAGTCCCGCGGGTCTTGGATTGTGATGAAAAAATCTTCTTCTTCTATAAATGAAACTTCAGCTGTGAAATGAACTTTCTATCAGAAAAGGTTATAGTAACCCCGTATGTGTGTAATTCACTAAATTTCATATTTTTAAACAGTTTTTGAAATTTTATCTTGTTATCAACGGGCCGGATTGAAGGTGCTTACAAGCCGGATCCGGCCAGCGGACTGTAGTTTGGAAACCTATTATTATATTATAATATGCCTAGTCCTGTCATAAATATTGTTACAAGGAAAGATTTCAACAGGAAAATTAATTTTTTCAAAAATAAAATAAGAAAATAATAGCGCTTAACTGCTCCGACCAGAGATTTGAGGCTTTCCAAGTTAGGGTGTGCTCTGTGCCATGCCATCCTCTCTAGTTCGGACAAAAGCCGATAATCTAGTGGGTTGAGATCAGGGCTTCCTGAGGACCAATCCGAGGCAGAGATGAACTCTGGAATGTTCTGCAGCCACTACTGAGTTGACCAGGCCTTGTGAGCTGGAGCGGAATCCTGCTGGGAAACCCAATGATTTCAAGCAAACAGAGTATCATTTAGAGACTTGAAAACAGGTTCCAAAATATCGTTCTGATAGTTTTAACTCCTTTTTCACAAAAAGGGAGCTTTGTGGTGCCATCATAGCTCTCAAACTCTTCACCAAACCATAACTGAGGAAGGGTGATGGCCTCTTTCCACTCTTTCAATGATTTACTGGACTTCTTTAGAGCTGTGTACACACGATCATTTGGGCGATTACATGATAGTGCGGTACACTAACATACGGCTTATACCCAGAGGTATCAAAGTTTTGAAAATCTCTGACCTACATTTTCCAACTTATGGTAAGGCGATCACAGCTATTCGGTTTTCATTATCATCCCATTCTATGTTAACTGAGTGAATGAAAAATACAAACTAATTGGGATTATTATCCTGACATGTAAAGAAAATAATCTGATAGAGGTAAGGGTTATCCAAATAACACCCGAGGTTGTAAACAAGCTTCAACTTTTGTAACAGTATTAGAATGGTAGAAATAGGTATGATATCTAGAATTGATTGATTCTATAAAGGAGGTGGATTTTGTAACTCAGTAATACACCAAAACCCTTACTTGTTACTGGACTATATACAACATTCATTAGATAAGATGATAAGTTTTATATATATATATATATATATATATATATATATATATATATATATATATATATATATATATATAATAATATAAGTAATATATAATTTGTTACTGCTGCAGGTAGGGACTGAGCGGTCGCTGAAGAAGACACAAGAAGATGAAGCAGAAGAAGTGCCACCGAGGACCCAGGCTCTCCCTCCTCGGGCTTCTTGCTCTCCTCGCCCCACTCACAGGTTAGCCTCCATTTTGACTTTTAGTTCTTTAGTACTCCCTTTACTTATGGAGATTAATGACATTTAAAAATATATAAAAAATTATTTAAGTGTTCATTACCTCAGGCGGGCGGTGTACCTCAGTGAGTAAGCCACCTATGTTTAAGGTTCCAGGATGAGTCAGGCTGTGGCAGGTGATTATTCAACGTCACCTATTTCCCCTTGAAATCCTTAAGTTCTTAGTCTTTTATTTTCCCTTACATTGACTATTGCGGTACGGTATATGGGGGCATCTCTGGGGATCTCGAGACGAAACTAAAACGTTTCCCGTTTTAATCAGAGTTGGATTTATCCTTCTTACCGTCGTATTTTTTGGTATCCTTCATCTTTCAAGTCGTCCAATCCCAACGTCCTTCATACATCTCCGAGCTCCTTCAAATTTAAAAATCCTCTGTTCATTCCCGCAATACTTGTACCCGTTCTTCTGATTTATACATAAGGGCTCACCGAACCGCTGCTTCCCACAGATCGTTCATTATCCGTTCCTCATCCCTATGGAGCTCCATCCCTCCCCACATTCGTCAATCCAATACCCTTCCTGCCTTTCAATCCCGCCTGTTCAATCATTTCTTATCCACCCAGTCCCCATAAAATTGTAAATAGATACTACTGTAAATATGTGAATAAATTATTATATCGCTGTTCATTATTTTCACTTCATGTTTATTTTCAAATTTTTATTTTTTATTATTAACTGATTTGAGTTAGAAAGTAACTTATAATTTTTTTATTATGACTATTTACTTACTCTGTATTTTTGTTTATGTATCTCTGAGGCTCCTTAGCCAACATTTCTGTCTTTACGTATAATTCTAAAGAGACTAGTTCCAGAATAAATAAAGTATTATTATTGTTATTATTATATATTATTAATATTGATGTTGATGTTTTAATTTCTTTCGTGTGGTCTAAAGTACACACCTTAGTTTTTTTTTCTTCTAACAATAATATTTTTACAAATCTGATATAATTTTTTTTTTAAATCTGATTTGTAAATAATATCAACTCTAAGGGTTGAATTTTTTTGTTTTTCAATTTCCTAAATGAAATTTAAACAATTAATTTTTTGGAATTTATGAAAGTACTCATTCTTTATGCTATTGATTTAGACTCTTTTAAAACTTATATTATTTTTATTTAATATTCGCTTAGTTTTACTCATATGAATGTGCTCTCAATATCTTTAGAACTAAACATTCGAGCTCATATTAACATAGAATAAAATAACCTTATAAGGTTTTTATTAACTTGTTCTCCGGAAAGAGTATTAGGAGTGAGGAACATATACTTCGGAAAGCGTGGAGCTTTAGATCCTTTACTACCTCCGCTGGAAGTATCCTTTTAGATGTCCTTTGGACCGCCAATGGCGATGAAGATGGGTCAGGACGTGCTCCTCTGGTATATAACCCACCGCAGTCTCCTTACTTTACTACCTTACCGGAAAGGTGTCGCTCTTGTCCGATCTTATTTACCTCTCCTCTGTGTGAGTATCTTTCTGAGGTACAAATGCACTATATATTATGAATAATGTTATTAATGATTGCCTGACAGAATGGCACTATTGGCATATTTTCATCGTTCGAAGATATTATAAGGATACTGTTTTATTTTAGTTACGACCCTAAGCAACATGATATCAAACAGAGGTCAACTCATATCAAATCAATATATTTAATTTTCCTGAACACATGTACCGAAAACCGGGGCTGCATTGGGGCTAGTGTGTCACTATGAACTAGAGTTTATTTTTTTTTTTTTGAAGTCACAAGGCAGAGTGGAACATTGTCGTTTTATTGCCAAAGGAAATTTGTCTGAATACAAAAATATTTTAGCCCACCAAATATAGGTCACCCCTTAGTCCCAAAGTAATTCCGGTTTACTGAACCTACTTTTTTTTTTTACGAATGTTTGTATTATATATTTAGATAGTTTAAAACAGCTATTCTTTAATTTTGAATTTTCCGTATTTTTAAATATTTTTTTCTTTTTTGAGCGCCCATTGAGCATTGGTATAACCGACAATTTTTTGTTTTACAGAGGTTCATGTTTAAATCCGAAAAATACGAAACAGTTGGTTTTTAAAAACATTCATTTAAAAGATTAAAACATGGTGAGGAGCATAAAATTTAAAATACTATTTTTTCGTTATGTGGTGGAACTTGATTGTAAATAAGCATAAAAAAGAAGTAATTGTCAACTTTTTAAAATTAAAAACTATTGAATTTTAACTTCTCATCATCCCATCAATTTTCTCAAGTTCAGTTCACTTTTCTTCTTTTTTAAATATACTATTTATGGTATACTACTTCACTTAAAAGTTTCATGTCTGATATTTGATTCCTTCTTTTTGAAAATCTTTCTAAAAATCAAAGTAGGAAATTGATCTCTTCCTATGAACAAAAACGCAGATTATCCGTTTTCTTGAAAATTATCACCAAGAGGGTATCACCTTTTTTTTTCATTAATATAGTATAATCACAATTTTATTTTAGAATAAAAGTATGAATAATAATTCGTAAATAAATTTAATTGATTCAATTCATTGTGGTTATAGACCATACTACAAAAACCGAATTATTAAGATTAGGTAGTCTTTCGAAGAACAAGCTCTCTTAACTCTTCAAGCTCTTTAATTTGTTAACGACTATATTTTCGCTTCGGTCCACTATTTAAGGATTATAAACGAAAAAAAAAACGATCGAAAAAATCCGTAAAACGTCTATCTTTGTTTTTTACCTGTCTGAACCCATATACAATTTTAAATATACAATTTCATTTTTTGCGCAATAATTTTTTTTTTCGATCCTCAAGTTACTGGTGTAATATTTTTTAAATCATACGCCATTTTTACTGGTAGCTCAGTTTTTTAATATAAATGTTGTATATATCCAAAAAAATACTTTCGATTTTTTCGTACGGACTCTCAGACTTTTACCATTAGAAACACCTTTTACTCTGTTAAAGAATTTATTTTTGTTTTTTCATATAATTTTTTCTTAAACATGGGTGGAAGAACTATTTTTTTTTTAAATTTTATACAGTTTTCTATAAATTAAATAATCCTGTTATTATTTCCAATAATATGAGATAAATAAGTATAGATTAATTTGAAGTGAGGTCAAGATTGACTACATAAAATACCATGTTGCCGATTGTGAGAGTCATTTTGAATAATTAAGAGCCAATTAGCCTCTATTGGCATGCAAATAAAATAAATGAAGAAATAAAACAAAGTGTATTAGAGTAATTAAACCCAAACGGTATTTCATTAGGGCATTTATAGCCAATTTATTTCTTGGACAATGTTTTAATGACAAGAGTCAATTTGTTAATTGCTTACTCCGTTAGTTCAATCGAAGAATCTTAAAGTGAAAAGCTCTACCTTCAGCATTGTAGGCTAATGTCTTTGGATTTTATTTAGAGATTTCTGAATGCCAACGTTTTATTATAATGGATTTTAATTTACCTGGCGTTTTCGTTGGATTCCTTTAGATTTGTTAAGTGATTTTTATTTAATTTATCTATATCAAGTAACCTCATATAGATATCCTCATATAGTAGACAGCTCATATTTTCTTTTTTCATAATTAGCAGAAAAATATTGTTTAATTTTTTTTTTTTTTACATTCCTGATAAGTATGGGACTAAATTTTTTGAGAATATGATTTGCTATATGACTGTACCTGAACCAAAACTTACACTCCATTTTCTAAAAAATTGTGAAATTATTTATAATTGTCATTTTTTTTTGTTTGTTTTTGTCGGTACGCCCTTACTTCATTAATACATCAAATCCAATGATGGAGCCATAATTTTGAAGATACTTTATGTTTAAAATAGGGATATCTTAAAAAATCACGAAAAAAAGTTAAGAAAAAAATAAAACTCTATTTTTACATAAATCAAAAAGTATGAAACTTATGAATTATAGCATGATTATTAGAATAGTTTCTAAATTAAAAAAAAAAATCATCGAGATCAGACCATTATTTATTGAATATTAACACAATCTCCATGGCTACGATGTATATTAAGTCAATAAAAGCAATTCTATTCTATTCTAACACAATCTGCCACACTCAAGGGCATTAAGCAGAGCTAAAAGTATGCACTTATACAATAAATGTGTATATATATAAAAGAAAAATAAATTAAAGTAATTAAGAACAAATAAAAAAAAATTAAATTAAGTAAATGAAAGTATACTGATAAAATTAAAAAAAAAAAAATTTATGACTTTACAAATCAAGGATATATATATATATATATATATATATATATATATATATATATATATATATATATATATATATATATATATATATATATATATATATATATATATATATATATATAAATAGATAATGTTTACAAAAATGAATAAATAAAATTTTTCTAAAACTCATTAGCACCTATATACAATATTTGCATTTGCCCAAGAGACTCCGAGCCAGGCTGTCTTTCACGTGTGGAAGGCAAATCCAGGAGGTCCCAGCCCTTCTCTTCCAGCAGCGTCACTGGAGAGCATTATTAAAGTTTTTACGCATGATTTGGCATCTTATCTTCAATAGTGAACCATTGTTATTGACTGGGAAAAATCAATTGAATTATTTTAATTCTAAATACGCCGACTACAGATTAACGAAGAGTAACGATTTAATCACAAGTAGATAGCAAACAAATAGGTTTACCTTCGCAAGAATGTCAGATGATATTACTGGCAGTAATATATAATTAACTGTTAGTTGATATAACCTTTAAATATAGTTGATTTTGATAATCAACAATAAAATATTAATTAAAAAGATTATGCTTATGTTACTAATGATAATAATACTAAGAAGTTCCAGGTAATAATAATAAAAAAAAAATATGTATTTAGTACCGAACAGAGCCGTAATGTTATTTTAAGTGCCCCACTGTGGAGTGAAAAGCCATAATTTTCATTAAAAAATCTAAAACTTACTGAAACAAATATTTTTTATTACAAACATTATATATTTGGTATAAAATGAGTAATCCAAAACAAAGTACCTAATAAGGCCACCGAAATAAAATTCACGCAAAAATTTGAATTTGAGGTAATTAAAAAAGTTACAAAAAAAAAATGATAACAAACAACGATTAATTGTAGGATTTGACAACCAAAAATTTTCACGGCGTAATATATCAGATTTATGTCAGTTCAGGTGCATAAAAAACCTGTGTTAATTCATATGTCATATATGGGTTTGAAATTTCCGTAAATATTTTTATGCCTCTTTTATCTCTTAATTAAATGAGTGCTTGGGACATTTATTATTCAAAATGTCCGAAATGCTTTACAGGTGGATGTTCATGAAATAAGTATGAATGGAACAAATATAAATATCTTCTTCCAAATTTAGGCAAAAAAGTATTGAGATCAGTGGGGGAAAGGGAAGCGGTGTAGTTCAGTGGTAGGGTACTAAGCGGAAAAATTATTTATTCTGTTTAATTGGCCGTGGGACGACCCTGAGGTAGGGAGATTATCCTGGGGTATACCCAGCCAGCCTATACAAAGTAGGTACCCTTAATTAATTAATTGATTAAGGGGGAAAATCTGGCGGTTGAGCGTGATCCTGACCCGATCTCCTCTCTGCACAACCGTTGGCCTTGAAACAGCACTTTCCCTAAATAGAACTGAACCCATGATCCTTCATAGGTTGTAGTGGTAAGATCATGCTCGAAAAGTATGAATTAAACGCCATATGACAAAATTATCTAAGCGTTAGGTCATTGCTTATGCTGTCGTTTTAATATGCAAAATCGTGTGACTCAAATTTCCAGTTTTATATAGGAAGGAAGGAGATTGCGGTCACAGAGTTGACAACCTTAATATAATAATTTTCATTTAACGACTGAGCTTGATTTGATTGAATATCGACCGATAAAGGACTCCCCATCGCCAGTACTAACCACTAATATACTATCCCACGAAACTAAGGCACTTCACTACCACAAAATAATTATTTAGTAACCATTAATGAATGGTCCAATCAGAGCCCGCACTCCGGGCTTTGAGGCCATTATTTGCTATGGAAATCACAATATATTTTCGTATTAATATCGATTGAAACTATAATAGATTTAACACTTTGTTTTTGTTTTAAATTTGGCGTTAGAACGATCGATTCTGTTTCCAAAAACATTTTTTTAATCTTGGCTTGTAATATTAGAAAGGGATAGAATATACCGAATAAAAGTTTTGATCTTCATATGAACTTGTAACACTAATTATACGATGAAAATAATTGATTTTTTTTTTTGTCCTCTCCTTGAGGTAATACGAGGGTTTGCCCTGCCAGAAGAGAAGAGGTATTAATGCAAGATTTAAAAGACTTATCAAATTATTAATATCCGCCTGAAACTTCGTAAATAGCTTAATCTCATCGTAACCTATTATTATTTTATTCACGAAAATTCTTGGAATAGGGAAGTATACAATATGGAGATCGGCAAACTTTGTTTATTTAAAAACTCATTAATACCCATTTGATTTACACATGAATCGTAAGATTATTTGAGCACTAAATCGGGAAAAAATGTGGCATTAAAAAATATAGAGCCATTTGGCATGAACTACACGCCTAACATGTCAAAATAACGAAGTCCTACGGCTCAATATTTTTGATCACCAATTTTTTTCTTGATTTTGTGCTTTATGCTTTAATTAATTATCTTACCATTAAAGTGGAAAGCAAATGGATATTTACGGATTTTTAGTACCTAATTAAATAGTCAAAGTTTGCCGATCTCCAGATTGAAAAGCCCAATTCCGTGAATTTTCGTAAATAAATTAGTTGTAAGTTAAGAAGAAATGAAGCTATTTACGTAGTTTCAGGCGGATGTTAGTAATTTGAAAAAAAAAAGTTCTGTATCTTGGACTATTTATTATACGTATGAATCACTTTCAATTTATTTTTATTCCCGTGTAAAATATCTAACAATAGTAATGATTGTGGAGAAAATGGATCTTTTGGTGAAATTCCTAGTTTTATAGGAAATATATATCACCAAACCCGTCATAAAAACAAGTTAATATTTTTGTTGTATAGTTTGTATTAGTAGATCCTCAACATTTCACGTGAAAACCTTTTTATTATGTTCGTTTTTTATATTAATTATAAGTGAAATATTTTTTTTTTTTTTTTTAGCTTTAATGTTTTATTCACACCTGTCATAATGCTAATGACAACCAGTGAATGTGAGATCGATTGATTAATAGAATTGTCATGAAAGGCATGAGGAGGATCAGTGCCCAGCGGCCCCTCACTCGGCGTGATATCTACATTAGGCGAGGAGGTCCCTCATCCAGCTCCTCTTCAGTCTCCTACAGACGTTACCGGGCATATTCGTAGTGGCCATGTCATTTATAAGTGTATTAGTATGTCCTTGTAAGTTGTCATGGAATCGTTTGTAATGAATACGTATGTGTTCGTTAACAGTCGGCATATGGAGGTCAGTATGTAAGGTTATGTTGCTAACGTACCAAGGTGCTTTTGTAATTGTTCTGAATGTTTTTGCTTGAAAGATTTGAAGTTTGTTTAAGTGAGTCTTTTTAGCAGTTCCAAATATCTGTGATGCGTAAGTCCAAATAGGTTTTAGTAAGTAATTGTATGTGTTCAATTTCTGTCTAAGTTTTAGTTTTGAATTTTTTGAAAGAAGTGAACTCAGGATTCTTAATCTTTGATTTAAAGTTTTTCGTTTTTTGATTATATGTGGGCCCCACGTCATTTTTCTGTCAAATGTCAGACCAAGGTAGTGAACGGTGTCTGTCTGTGGAATCTGTGTATCGTCAAGGAAAACTGGAGGGCATGTTTCATGTCGAAGCGTAAATGTGATGTGCTGTGATTTGTCTTGATTTAGTCGGATTTTCCAAATTTTGAACCAGTCATGTAATCTAGTTAAATACTGTTGTAGGGTCTGTGAGGCGTATGTTGGATTTTTGTGTCTTGCTAAAATTGCTGTGTCGTCTGCATATGTCGCTGTTAAAATGTTGGGACTACAAGGTATGTCATGGGTGTATGTGATATAGAGTAGTGGAGAGAGTACTGAACCTTGAGGTACTCCTGCTGAGATAGACCTGATGGAAGATAGTTCTGACCCGTGTCGGACCGAGAAAAATCTATCGGAAAGGAAGGATTGTAGAATTAGATAATATGTAGGTGGGAGTATTGTCTTGAGTTTAAAGAGAAGACCCTGGTGCCAAACTCTGTCAAACGCTTGAGCAACATCCAGAAATACGCCAGTTGCATATACTTTCTGCTCTAGTGCTGTAGATATGTAGTCCGTTACTCTATGTAGTTGGTGTATAGTTGAGTGATGTGCCCTAAATCCAAATTGATGGTCAGGTATTATTTGGGTGTTTGTTAGTATATCAACAAGTCTTTTGTTCAGTAAGCTTTCAAAAATTTTGGAACAGATAGGTAGTAAGCTGATTGGTCGGTATGAGGAAGGTGAGTTTTTGTCCTTTTTAGGCTTGTGAATCATTATTATATGTGAGTATTTCCACTGTAGGGGAAATTTAGTTGTCCTCAGTATTGCATTATAAATAGTTGTCAAAAGCACTAGAGCTTTTCTAGGCATTTGTTGGAGCACTTCAGCGTTAATCAAGTCATGTCCAGGAGCTTTTCTTTTAGGCAACTTTTTGATTTGTTCAGCAATCTGTGAAGGTGTGAATGAAATAGGAGGTGAAGTTAGTTGTAAGGGCATGTCTAAAGTGTTTAGTACATTGTTATCGTGCACAGTGTTAGTGAAGTCTGTGTGTGGTACAAAAACAGAAGAAAGATATTCGGCAAAGAGTTCTGATTTTTCTCCGTCCGTCACGGCCCAGGAATCATCTTGTCTTCGAAGGGGTGCTGACACTTCACGATGCTTAATAAGGTTTTTAGTATGTCTCCACAAGCTTCCATCGTCGGTTGAGAGATTTCTGATGTAGTTGTCATAGGTTGTTCGTTTGAATTTTCCAATCTGTCGCTTGAGTTCATTATTAAGTCTGTTGTAAGTTCGTTTATCTGATGGGAGTCTGTCAGTCTGCCATATTTTGCGAGCTCTCCTCTTCGCTCTGATCAAGTCCCTTATGTATTGTGGGTACATTGGTAGGAACTCATATTTTTGAGGTTTTGGTACTGATGAAGACCATGCTGCTTCTTGGATATTTCGTGTGAAGTATTCAACGGCATCCTCAAGTTCTTCTTCGTTTTTAATGGATAGAGGAACAGAGAGAGCAGTGTCCAAATGGTTCTTGTACCTGTCCCAATCCATTATGCCATTGATCAGGGACAGTTTTTTTGTAGCTTCACAAGGCTCTTCAAACAATACCAAATGCAAAAGGGAATGATCAGAGCAAAGATCTGAACTCGTTGTTATAGTGTGAGGTGTTGTTCGGAGTCCTTTAGTTATGAAAAAATCGAGTAAGTCTGGTGTTTTCCGTCTAGAAGTTGGCCAGTACGTGGGTGAATTAGGTGATATTGTGTCTAATGAAAGCTCATAAAGAACATACCTAAGATTCCTTCCTCTTGGAGTAGATAGTCTGGATCCCCAGAACTGATCTTTGGCGTTGTAGTCGCCTCCTGCAACAAAGCATCTACCAAGACATTTAAAGAAATTACTAAACATCATGGGTGTCAGAACATACCTCGGAGGGCAATAAACCGCAGCAAGAGTAATATTTTGTTGTTGTGTTGATAGTGTAATGGCTGTAGCTTGAATCTCTGGTGTTATGGGTAATTGTAAAGGATTATGTTTTAGAGTTGTTTTGATAATTATGGCAGTGCCTCCATGTGAAGTTCCATCTGGGTGGTCAGTTCTGTAGATTTTGTAACCACGGATGTAAAATTTAGAATGTGGTGTCAGATGTGTTTCTGTTATTAGTGCAATGTCAATGCGTTTCTCGTGTAAGTATATGTCTAGTTCGGTTCTATGTTGATTCAGTCCGTTTGCGTTCCATAGTATAATAGACATGGAGCCCACAGTCGTCTGATTACGGGGCATATTTTTGGGTAAGAGCGAGAGTAGCCTGAGATAGCTGTTGTAGAAGACTGAAGAGGGGCTGTATGAGGTTATTGAGACCGCTAATCAAATGTATGATATCACCTGAGGAGGTTTCAATAGTAGGGAGCGTTTGGGCAATGCCCCTACTCATACCTTTAGGCCTTTGTTCTTGGTTTGTTGCCGGTGCTGGTTTTCGTTGCTGTCTCTGCTGCTGTTGTTCTGGTCCTGAGGGAATCGGATGAGGGTATTGAGGCTGATGCAGTGGTGGGAACTCGTGTAGTTCTGGTGGTGGGGGTTGAACTCTAGGAGGCCTTTGCAGAGTATGGTTTCTTGTGCGGGTCTTCCTAAGCTCTTTCAGAGTTTCGCAACCTCTGTAGTTAGCAGGATGTGGTCCTTGGCAGTTGGCACATTTTGCGACTGTTTCTCGAGTCTTTGTACAGGAAGTGCTTTCGTGACCCATACCACACCTTACACACCTCGGCTGGTGGTTGCAGTACGTCTTGGTATGGCCATAATGCTGACAACGTACGCACTGCGGAATGATCCTTTTTTTCCTTGGCTCTTCGATCTTCACGTGTGTGTAATACAGGAATTCAATGTCGAAAATTTTATCATTGAACGTTGCTTTGGACACATCAACGAAAAACATTGGCAACGGTGTTTTGAATCTTGATATAACATTTACGATGTTGGTTGCCTCGTAACCATAGTTGGCTAGTTCCTGTTTTATGATCGCTGGAGGTGTGGCGTGGTGTAAATTTTTAATAACTATTCGAGGCATTTTATCTTCCGGGAGTTGATATGTGTGAAAATCAGCTCCTCCCCTTCTAAGACTGGTCACTAACCTACCGTATATTTCTGCGTTTTCAGGATACACGCTGACTCCTCTCATAGAGGTTTTCAACCTGAAACTGTTAGGGCCACCTTCATTGTGAAGATAGGTTACTAATGCCGTGTAGTCTTTCACATCGTTTATATGAATAGGTGGAGGTCTAATAATAATGGGATTATTATTTGCTGGCTGTCTATCTTCCGGAGTATTTGATAAAACTTCGAATCGATTGTTAGTAATAATAGTATCACTAACCTTTATTTGTTTGTGACGTGGATCTCTGTCTGAAGCTACATGTCGTTTTCGTCCAGACACAACTTCCCAGGACATAGCTTCTGGTGCATTATCGTGGTTGACTTCATTTGGTGAATCGTTTGAAGCCGAAGTTTCCGTCATTTTTAGCGGAAGAATCCGCTGCACCAGTAATTTTACTTCAATTGATTGCACTTATTTAACTCACGAATATGGAAGAGATAAAGGAAATCAACATGCAGTTAATTGACTTAAACTTGTGATAATTCAATAGAATTTGGAGAGAGAAATAAATTACGTTTGTAACCTTCAATCAATCACCTGTTTTTTTTTTTTTTTTTTTTTTTTTTTATAAGTGAAATATAAAAGCTAAATCATAAAAATGAAAGCCATGTTTTTGACTAGTCCCCAATCCTTATATTTCCTTTAGTTATTAACAAGTTTTATTCATTTATTATAATAAACCGTTTCTACTTTACTTTTATTTAACTACTTCTTCTATTATTTACAAAATAACAAAAAAATGAATACAATTCAATGCTACTTTGTGAGAGGGGCACTAAATTCAAAATAGTTTGGACCAAGGGTCACAGTGAAATCGATGAAAACGAACTTGCTTGGTCAAATGAGTTTCTAAAAATACTACCCAGAACATATTAGCTTTGACAATAGTTTATGGAACATTGACATTAATGACGACTAAGAACAAGGATTGAGGACATAGTAATAAAGTCCATCAATAAAATATGTGTCAATATACCAACTACATATTAATTTGAAAACTAGAAATTATTTAATATTTTGTAATTTGTGCAGAACTTTTAGATTTGAATTGTAATTATAGAACTCAAAACCCATGATTATCCGTTTAATAATTATATCTATTTATTTATTGATTTAAATTATTAAAAGAATTTTAAAACAAAACTTAAAATTTGACGGATGATACTGACCATAGGTTCCAGATGCATTATTATTTCAAAGTTTTGGTTAAATTTGAATCTTTTTTCATTATTCACTTTCTCCATTTCTTGAATTCTATCGCACATCAAATGTGTATCTTTTTTTTAAACTACAAAAAATTTTGTTGAGGCCACTACGGCACATATCTTGAAATAGTAATATTCAAATTATTTGTATCGCAAAAAATTTAATAAAGTCGTTTCTCATTTTATTTAGAATGTCGAAATTTCCCTGTCTCCACGTGCCTAAAGAAAAATACTTCTAACACTTATTAATCGAGAGGCTATTGCGTAATGTTTATGTTATTGTAGAAATTACTTTGATTTGATACGAAATGCCATTTCTCCTAAGCTAGAGGAGCTGCAACAATTTCCTTCAAATCACAATCTGAAATAAACCTTTAAGAATAAATATATTGAATTGTTGGAATCATTTTTAAATTGAGAGAATCGATTTTTAGATTTTAAATTACAGTTGTAAGTTTACTCAGCACCCTGCAAGCTTAACTTAAGATAGTTTAAATATTAAATAAAATACACTAAAATTTATCCAAATTATTTATTACAGTAGGATATGAAGGGGTTTTAGTGCTAGTAAGGTACGTCGTTTTCAATTTTTGTTCAGAATGTGCTTATTTTGAAAATTTACTTCAATGATAAATGTATAAAATGCACGTGCCAATAATGTATATTTACTTTATAATCACTTCCTTAACAAAAAGCAAATGGTGTTTTGATTTTCGTTAATATGATCCTATTTATTGAATTTTACAGGACGACAATTTCTAAAATAACTTTTAAAAATATATACATGTACATAGATTTAGAATTCTTTAGAAAGAATGAACCATAAGTAATAATTCGGAACTTTTTTTTTTAAATTGAATTTGAGAATGCCGCGCTTTTTGACACATTAAATTTCGAGAGTTTTTTTTCTCTTCTATTTCAAAGTTTCATTGATGAAAATAATAAACCAAAAAGTATTTATGGCTACTCATCCAATCCCATTGTTTATTTTATTATAACATCAGCTATGATAAATTATACTCTTCTTATTTTTCATTTTTATTAGGAAGCTTACGCTTATAATTTTTTCATATTTTAGGCAATAAAACTTCCAATCTTCTTCATATTTTTTTATTTATGCTTTTTGTCTCTTACGTTTCGGGACAATTTTCCCATCATCAGAGTAATATTTTTATTTTTACTGATATTATGAACATTTTCTATATTAATTTCTATTTAACAATATCATTCCAATTTATCTATTTAATAGTAAATAATTGTTAAATAGATAAATTGGAATGATATTGTTAAATAAAAATTAATATAGAAAATGTTCATAATTTCAGTAAAAATAAAAATATTACTCTGATGATGGGAAAATTGTCCCGAAATGTAAGAGACACAAAGCATAAATAAAAAAATATGAAGAAGATTGGAAGTTTTATTGCCTAAAATATGAACAAATAAATTATACTCGTGATTGGATAGATAAATATTTTACTGCATTTTATTTAATATTCATACTACCTTAAGTTAGATTTGTAATTAGTAATTGTAGTTTGTACTTCGTGAATTTAAAGGTGTAATCTAAAATGAATAGTAAGAAAAAATAGTGTTAAAAGTGATATTTGGTCATTTTGTATTTTATTTCCCCACAAAAATGTTTTTTTATATTCCTCCTGGCTCCTTTTCTAACATTTATTAATATCCTAAGGTACATTAATGTCCTTAATAACATAAACATTAATGTCCTAAAGTACCTTCATACCAAATTTGTTACTTTTAACTACCATGCACAGGTGGATCTACAGAGAGGATAGGGGGCTTTCGGTCTGTAGCCCCCTAAAATGGAAAATATTACCATGTTTTACGAAAAAAAAAAATCTCTAAAAGTATTATTGTTCGTCTAATTACATTTAACAGGACTTGAAGAATCATTTAAACACCATTTCATATAGGTACTTAGTTTCTTTCGTTTTTTCGATGTAATTATCCTAATAAACACATACAACAAAAAATCTTTCGGGATGAAGCCTCCTCCAAAATTAAATCCTAGATCCGTTAGTGTCGCCATGTAACGGTAATTCCGTTAAAACACTTCGGTTCCATGAATAGTTAAGAAAACACTGTGCAAAAAAAAAAAAAAAAATCTGAAAATCACTGTAATATGAAGTTTTATTTTTATATGATATAAATTAAACGGAAAATTTCAATGCAGCGGTATACAATAAAATATTTTAGCCAATGTTTTTTTTTATTTGCTAGTTTTTAAAGTCACATCGACTGCCGGGTCATTAGCTACGACCTTTTTTCTTAAATATAACTTATTAATTTTATTTGTCGAATGTACTTCAGCGTTTTTTCAATACCAGTGTTTTCTTTGTAGAATGCCTTGTCTTCAATTTGGAGTTCGATTTGCTGTTTTCGGAATTTTTGCACTGGAATATGTGTTCAACGGTCAGATTAGCATTTTCACATGTTGGTCGATGTAAGTTAAGAAGTTTATGGAGATGACTATTTTTAATTAGTTTCAAGTTCATAAGTTGAATTTTTTTGTGGAATGTGTTACATGACCATGTATTATGCAGTCCCTTGATTACAGTTAAATAGTGGTGTTTATAAGTATAATTTATTTTAAAATATAACAGTATGAATTTAACAATATATGTTTATCAACAATTTCATTATTTGATTGTGGTCAACTTATTAATCTATTTAATTGCACATTAAAATGCACATTAAGTTATAGTTCGTAAGTAGTTTAAAAAAACAAACAACTTTTAATTATTTGACGAACGTCTTGAATTTATCCATATTTATAGAAATTGCAATAGAATTAAAATATATATATAATTTCATCAAATATTGAATCAGTCAACGTTGAATTTGATGATTTAATTAACGTACACTATGTTTTTAATCTTATTTTTATTTTAAAAAATTTATGGATTGTTAAACGTTAAATTATCAGTTTGTCACACTATCATTAGTTTTGGTACATTCACTGATAAGCTATGTGTTAGATTGGTGATAACGAGAACATCATATTGACAAGACACAGTCTCTCACATCAATGGTTTAGTTACTAATTATTTTATAAGGTGGAAAAATAATGCGTAGATTTGATGATAGAAAATAAACTTTATTCTCTGAAAAGATCCCTTAAGAATAATAATTATGAACATATATCTGCGCAAAAACGACATTAATCAAAATTAAACAATATATACAATAATGGTGTGTAATACGAAATTCCGAACTGTAATATATACTTTATTATTAAGGGCTGAGGCAGTGAAGTTTTAAGTGGAGAGAGTGGCTTCCAATGCTCACCGAACCACATTCAAATTTTGATTGAAACCAGGGGTACCGTCTCCCAAGGTAGATGGCGCAGAAATATACCCTTCTTCCCAAGAAATTTTATTGTTCACCTCTTCTTAAAAAAATGCAAGCAAAAGTAGAATTGGAAAAACCATCAGATACAATTGAGCTTTTTTTATTCATTTTCATGTCCTCTTTTTCCTCGCCTCTTAGGCTATACGGTGTTTTCCCGGGCCAGGAGCTGAGGTCGGGGGATTAGAGCCAGAGGGGTTAAAAGCCCCGAGAAGGAGGACATTATTATTGACCGGGACACGAACTCGTATTCATTTTATTAAATAATCTTTGGTCTGGGCAACAACGGTGCACAAGCATTAGCCCGCTTGTCTCCCCGCCGCCCCCCCCCAAAATAATAAGAATAGAGCCGTTTTGAAGCGGGAACCTTCATTGTTAGTGTACGGCACTTTAACCACCGGACCATTTAAGTCATATAGATAAAATTAAACTTGCAATAGTCTGGTTCATACATTTTATTCTAAAAAGAACCATAACTCCGTGGAAATGTGTCCCCATGAAACATTCCAAACCGTGTAAAATTGAAAGCAGTGTAAAAATGTGCCTCCTTCAAAAATATAGATGCGCAACTTGTATCATGAAACCCCATTCTTAGCATTTGGTTGAAATAATAAGTTTATTCTCGAATTTTGATGAGAGGGCTTTATCAGGGTCAAAGCTGATTTGACAGACGTTTAATGATTATATATATATATATATATATATATATATATATATATATATATATATATATATATATATATATATATATATATTATAAAATCTTATTAAAACAATGATCATCATGTATGAAATCAGAAGGTTCAAGCACTGAAATAATTTAATCATCTTTTAAGAATTTTACATTGTTATATTGCATTACAGCAGTACTCAGATAAAATCTTACATCGATTTTATTTTGTACAAGATTATATAAATATATCCTTCATCCAGTTCCTTTTCAGTAGTGTTCGGGTTTTCCCCGGCAAGTGAGTTGTGGCATCACAATTTTTAGAAGTTTAAATTGTGGCACTATTAATTTTAATGTATATTATGATATTTTGAAAAAGTGGCTCTAATTTAATTTTTTTTTCTAGGTAAGGAGCTGTTTTTAGTTGTTTCTCATAAAATCATTTCATGTGAGTAATTTTACATTGATTGACATAAATGTTACATAAATAAAGCACAAGATATTAATTCTTTTTTCAAGTATAAATTTTGAATAATAAATCTTAATGTTTTTATATTTTAGTTTCATTATGAAAATACCGGTGAAAAAAGTTTTAATTCGGTTCCTACTTTGAAAGAATCAAAATAAAAACGAACATAAATAGAAGCATAAAAAATTAGATAGTTATAAAATGCAATCGTTAATCGGGTACATTTTGTCTTTAATATTATTATTTATTTCCATTTAAATTTATTAATAAATGGACATTTAATAATAATTTCATATCTATGCATTATATAGTGCTACCAGTGGGTAGTTTCTCAACAAGTCATTTCATGTTTTTATTTTCTGTTATCAAATTTACTTAATGTATTTAATTTTTTAATACAGTTGTAAATATCATGAATAAATAAAAAATAAAATATCTATGCATTCACTCGAAAACACCGTATCTGACTTCCCTCCTTCAATTTATTTATTTATATTTTTTTATTTCAATTTGGAAGGAAACTTGTTTTCTAGTGCACTAGAGCTAATGTCCTCTATTTCTGCTTGTTGGTTGTTTTGACATTGATAAAATCAAAGAGAGGCGAGGCACCCGAGAGGACTAACGCATTTGCACTGCGCGTTGCCCGACAACCTGATAACCAAAGTGAAGATGAAAAAATAGTATCGAGTTCACTTCCCGGTGCCGGGGAGAGCTTAATTCTCCACCCTCACCCGTGGCTAAAAGCCTCTAATAGCCTAAAAGGTGAGGAAGGCGAGAAAAAAAAAATGTATGTATGTGTTAATGTTATAAGATGATAAATTTTACGAAATATATTACCTATTATGATATTGTGACAGAACATTAACATTTATTAGGACAAAATGACTTTGGCATAAATCTTAGTTCTGGACCTAATGAAAATAGACCATTTTGAGAAATGATTTCTTCATTGCAATATAAAAGATGAAATTAGATCATTCAAAATTAAGTATTATTTCGTGTATTTTGTAAATAGTCGTTTATGATAAGAACAAACGAATGCTAAACCATGTTTGACCACCATATTATCCATAGACTCTTTGATATTTTTCTTTCTAAGTTAATCCACACTAATTTTATAATATTTAAGAAACAATGAAGATTTATAAATATAAAAAATCGTCTGCTTGTATTGATAGTCAATCTTTTTGGTCCAGGTATCAAATTTACACCTGCTCAATATAATGGTTTGCTTTTTGGATAAGATCAATTGTCTAAATCTGTACACCATTAGTTTCGTATAATTCTCTTTTGAAAGTAAGTTTTTTTAGGTTTACTTAAATTATATAAGGGGACTTCGATATAATCGATTGATGCGGAACGATAAAATAATAGAGAAGTCACGACAATTTCGACAGGATTTTCAGTTTTTTAGAAAAAATGATCCTCCATCTGAAAATGTTTAGAGAATTTATCTTTTTTAATAATATTTATATATGACCTTTATATGAGAAAAAAATTCAAAAAGAGATATACTTGACAACTTTACGTTGTCTAGCCTAGGAGCGAAAAAAAATTAAAATTAAATCAAACGAGTATTTTTTATTATAATAATATAATAAATTAACTATTTGCCACCACGTTAGACATATAGTATCAAGTTGTGGGGAACGAGAAACACATCAAACAATCCAATCGTTCCTGTACATAAGTTTTACGGAAAACTGTAAACGTCCCTTTTTGTTTCACATTGACTGTGTTTGTTAAATGTTTCATATTCAATTTCACGTTAAAAATTGACCTTGACATTTCGTTTATCACAGAAACTGCCACAGATCGTTTTAATAAATTTAAAGACAGACTGGCTCTAAATTCAAATCCACTTATTCAAGTTCTATCTCCTGATATAATTGTGTATAAATTATTGCGGTAAACTTTACTCTGAGTGATCGTTATTTGTATCATTCTAAAAAAATGATACAGTAGGTTTATGATAACTAAAATATGTGATGAATACTTTTGATTGAAATCTATAGAAATACCTTTTTCATTTGTATAGTAGTCACACTTAATAAAAACTCAATTCTTCTAAATATTGTCTATAAATTTAAAAAGAATATTTTTTTTTAGGTATTAGGCATAACAAATAAGAATTTTTTTTTAAATTAGGGCTTCATTTTATTTCTTTGCAAATATTATTGAATATATTACATACCTCCTTCCATAGAAATTCCGTCAACTCCTGTTTCCTCTCTTTAGTTCCTCCACTTCGACTATAGCTGTCTGTTGTGCGGCGGACTCTCGGGAAAAGTCGAAGCCAAACTTAAACGTCTAAATAATTGCTTAGTACGTTTTCTTTTTGGAATCTCAAGAGATACACTTAAGAAGTTATAGTGTATATATTACACCAAGTTGAAATGGCTCTATCCATCCAACCGCTGGCTAGCTTTCTATACCTGATCATCAGAACTCAGCGATCCTCCTATATCTTTCACGGTCTACAATTTAAAAACTCCAATCCCGTCCCACTAGATCTCGTACTTCCAACCTCTATCCTCCTCCTCAACAAACTGCTGCGTTTGACAAATTCAAACCGTCTCCCTCTGGAATTCTATTTCTCCTGATATTAGACACGTACAATCAGTTTCCTCTTTCAAACCTCTCCTCTGTGAACACCTACTCCTTTCCCAATCAGACTGTTCAGACAAAAGTAGTGTTGCCCAAATGCGAGACCCAGACGAGTCTTGTTCTTGCAAACTCAATCTTGGTCATGGTCTTGGTCTTGCACAAGAGTCTTGCAATTACTTATTAGCTTATTACTATAGAGATATTACTGTAAATTTTAAATATGAGAAACCGAACTAAGCCCGGATGAAAAATTAGAGGAGTTTAATGCAAAAGTATATTGGTTATACCAATTATTAACATATAGGAACTAAGATTATCAAGTATTAGTAATTATTTAGACTTAATTTTTATTTTGAGAAATCGATTTTTTTTACCAGTCCTGGTCTTGGTCTTGCAACAGTTATGCAAAGTGCAAGACCAAGACTGATTTGGGGCAACACTAATAAAAAGTACTCAGGAGAACTCTTTAAGTATCCTAGATACTATTCCTGTTTACTTTTTTGTTATTTTAGTTTCCGATGTTTGTTTTATATATTTATATATATATTTATGTTATTTTTTTTCTCTTTCTCTTTTTATCTGCATTTTTATTTTTAATTAATTAATACTTTGTAAATACTTAATTTATGTATGGACACACTGGCATTTATCCTGTACTTATAATTTATATTATGACAACAGTCCCAGAATAATAATAAAAATATTCTCATTTCATTTTCATTTATATTAGAAATCTTGTGAAAGGCTGTTTTTTTTCCTTTAAAAAATCACCTGTATAGAAGCTACAGTGTTTTGGAAACAGGGAACAGTAGCTACATAAGCTGACATTCCAAACATATAAATTCCAGTTAACATTGTCTCTAATTAGTGAAGCAATGAATTGACCGGCTGCCTAAGCCTGCTCATACGGTTCCGTTTAATTAAGGTGTATTTGTGTTACACCCGCTGCGACAAAATTAAATTTGATTATGCTCTCACCGGTGGGCGCTCTCATCTGATTGGATGGCTACACATCCTCAATCGCATTTGATAAAAACAGGATTGGGTACATTATATTAAGTTGATTTTGTTATTATAAGCCTTTAGGATCATAGCTATTTTCCTAAACTTGTATTGATGTCTATCAAGTTAAAAAATAAAAAAAATTAGATGTGTTTTTTGGACCACGCGATAGAAGTGAAAACATCAACAACGCGAGATTAATAATAAAAAATATAACTTATCAAAAAAGCTCAGTATAAAGAAGGTGAAATGTCGAACAATTCCTTCGCTAACAGTATGTCGGTCCGATTTTTGGTTTATGAGATACTTTAATAAAACTCGTTATCATTTGGTATTCGACACTATCTCTTCCCCTCTATCATGGCTTCGCTTTAAGATAATATTTTGAATAATACTTCATTAGAAAGAGGATAAAATGATGAACATATTCCTCGTAATAGTATGCAGATCCAATTTTCAGTTTTTGAGATATTTTAATCCATATTCAAAAACAATTCAATTGGTCGACTTCAACCGATTTTACACGAGCAAAAAAACTGCAAGACACGCCTAAAGAAGTTTTCACTTCAAAAATCTTGTGCACGCTTCATAAAATTTCACTAAGCACTCTACCATGAGTTTAAATTATTTTATGGCAAAATTTAACTTTTGTGAAAAGTACATTTTTAATTTCTCTAAATCTCGAAGATCACATTTCTAAATTTCTGTCATATTTATCAAACCGAAAATTCATTAAGACTCATTAATTAAGACATTAAGAATGAATTATAAAACCTATTTATATGGTTTGGGAGAGCAGTAATTCTTTTTCCAAGGGTTGTACTAACGTTGAATTTGAAAAAAATCTTGAGAAGTTAAGTATGCTTTAGTTAACAGCCGGAAAAACAAGCCCTCTTGAAAATCAAGTACTAAATTTGCAACTTTTGTTTTCTTAAAAAGTTTTTATTTATGAGGTTTAAGAATACTAAAAACGAATGTTCCATTTCTTTTTCTTAAAAAAAATTATGTAAAAATATTACCTAGAAATATATATATAAATAACCAAAATCACATTATGCCTAATTGTTGCAGGAGCAAGACCAAGATTAATAAAAAAACATCATTTTTGTGAATAAAAATTGAGGCAAAATAGTTAGACACTTTTAGTTCCTATAGGTAAAGAATTGGTATAACTAATATACTTTTGCATTTAACTCTTCCGAATTTTTCTTTCGGGATTTAGTTAGATTTCCATATTCTGAAAAATGACAATAATATCTCTATAGTATGTAGTAGTAACATTTTTAAAAGTTATTAAATTTCAGACAAAAAAAAAGTCTAAATTGGATCAGTTTTAGCAACGTTAAAGTGCATTGAATTATATTCACTGTTTTTTATAATTGTTCACTTCCCCGTTTACATTGTTTTAGTTCATCAAATAAATAGTACTCTTATGATTTCTCTGATCGATTATCAGGTAAAATTAGTCAGTCTAATTTAATTCTGTTAATTTTAATGAACGTATTTTAAATTTTAAAAAATATTATGAAATCGATAGGAAAATCGTGTGAGTGGGCATACCAGAGATTTTATTTAAACAATTGGTAACATTGTATAGATTATCTTAACTTTACAACACTTCTATTCCAAGGTAGCTTATTACTATCATGCTTGACAATGCCTTTAATGTACTGTCGAATTAATTTTATTTGTTTGGTTGGATTTTATTATGGTTATGTCAATATATCTAAGTGTACATTTCTGTAGCGTTTTTTTTAATATCTAAAGTAACATATTTAATAAATGGCAATAAGCTAATTAATAACAGCAAGACTCTTGCGAGACTGTCGCATAAGACCAAGACTGAGTCCGGAAGACCAAGTACTTTGGGCAACACAACGTTTACTGGAAGGGCCTTTTTGTTTTTGTTGATTAACTTATTAAATAACTCATTTCTGTCATAATCAACATTTTTTTTTAAACCGTAAAAGAAATAAAAATCAATTGGTGTATAATAAATTAAAAATTCCGTGCGAATCAGAGGCAATAATGAATAATATAAATTATTCTATGGCGCATAGACAAGAACCCTGTTATAAGACCTGTTATTATTTCTGATTATTTTTTATTTTTGGAACCAGTTTTAAAAGAACTGATTTGGCCCATTTGAAAGTCACCAGATGACCGGTTCATTTGTTTGACAAAGAGAAAGATGGTGGCATAATCCATCATGGTGTCGTTAATTAGCTCGTTCATTGAGGTCTGTCACAAAGAATAATTCGGCCTTATAGCCTGTGGTACAGGCTCCAGCTGCTATCCTGCGTTTATCACTGTCTCTCGCAATTCGTAGGCTGCAGGGCCTGATCCTGAATTCTTCGTAGTATAAACCACTAAATGATATATTACTTATATGCACTATTATATATCATCTTTTTATGTATAAATTGAAAAAATACATAAATAAGTTTGACCAAATACCATGAATTAAAATATTAATAATGCAGACTGTTAGGACGCTACTAAAACTTAATGAGCTGACGTTGAAACATTAATATTTTGCGTTGAAACATTAATATTTTGACGTTGAAACATTAATATTAATTCTAATTGTTTAATTTAGTAATAATTTGACCGCACCTCCCCATCAACTCCTTCTCATATTATATCAACGGTCAACCATCTATACATCATTGATATTTTGCATTATCTATTTCAGTAGTTTTCATAATAACATATTATAAAAATATCAATCTTAAAATATTTTTTTTATTTGCTGATTTTTAACTTCGTTTCAACAGCCTTGACCACTAGGCAACGTAGGGATTTCATAAATATAATTAACTAATTTCATTTGTTTAATGTATTTCAGAGTTTGTTTTTTTTTTTTTTTTTTTTTCCCAATTCCACTGTTCTATACTTTATATGTTATGAAGTTTATTCGTTCTTTACGATTTCTTTTTACACTAAAATAAGTGTTGGAAAGTGGAGATGGCATTGTCACTTATGAGAAGGAAAAGATGAGAGGAATGTAGAAAGGAAATGAATCAGATATAGATCGGTCAGCTTGTTATGTATACCTACATATACCTGCAATACAAATGCTAACTCTCGAATTGGGCAAACCATCACTTTTGAGGTAACGAAAAAAACAACACCTGTGATATCATAATCAATTCAGCCAAAACAACGGAGATGTTTTAATTTCTATACTAATATCTGCTTTAATGGTTGTTTGAAGATTTTGTGTTCGCTCTTTAAAAATATTTAATTAAAATTAATTTAATACACTTTCGTTATATTGCATTCATTGTTTCAAATATAACGTCTTCACTTTTTGCAATGCAAATTAATGCATAATTTAAGACAACTCAATAAATAATTGTAAATAAATAAAACCATCATCTGTGGAGATAAAAGCAGACCAATGTAATGAAAGTGACACATTTAATAGTTTACGCCATTTTGATTTAAAAAAAATATGTTAAACATTTTAATTGCAGAACGACATCCACGGTATTCAATATTTAGCCGTAGAACATTGATTTTGTACTTTACAAAGGGAATTCGGGTCCAAGAATTTGCCACTGTGTGCATCGTTTCTAAAGTAATCGCTAGAGTGCAGGATTGAAAATAGAAATTTATCACATTCGGTAGTTAGCATTTATCGATCGATTTATCGTATCGAACATATGAAAAAAAATATTGTGGTCACTTTAACTAATTGGTTCGAAGAATACTTTCTTACTCGGGTTTATATACACGGGGATTCTTGTTGTAGAAAAATAATTTGATTCTTACATATGTAGAATATTGAATTCCTGTTATAATTTAGGAATATTTTCACGGAATCGAGTAATATTATTGATGCCCATGGTTCGAACTTGTTCGAATATCCATTCTAGGAAGAACATTTGCTCCCCGTTCAGAGAGGAGAATTTTCATAGGCTCGGAAGGAGGAGCGGTAAGGATCAATCCTAGGCTATTAATCAAGGAGGCAGCGAGGACCGGTGGCAGTTATTTAATGCTACATTAGCCAGGAATGTGACGTGCACCGCCACTGTGTCTCCCGCCCTCCTTCAGTCACATTATTCCACTCTACATCGATCCTTTCGGATCGACCTCATTCAGGTTCGATAGTTCCCAATCAGCGAAAATGGAACATCTGCATTTTAAAGAATTCTACTTAAAGTAAATGGGATGCAGAAGAAAATCGGAGGATGTGGTGTGCAAATAATCATGAAGCTTTTGCATGGCAATAGTGAATGGTTGAATCTTGGATCTTGGTGGAAAGATTTATTTATTTTTGTTATTATTGAAATTCACAACTGATTAAATGATAAATACAACAAGTAAATACGAATGAACTGACATGGCATGCATAACATAAAGAGAAACTACTCATTGGTAGCACTCCACTTATATTTCTATATTAGAAGGTCTGGAGGCTTCTTTTCAGACGCCTCGAAGGGTTGTGAGGAATAGAAGAGGAAGCATTATTGGAAACAAGAGGGTTCGGATGGTTCAGAAGTTTATTATGAAAGGACAGGTATCTGGATAGAGCTAAATCAGAAACATATACATTAAGATAGGTATATTAAGGTCGTTATGGATGATTTTATTTGTGACAAAGTAGGGAGCATTGAGGATTTTACGAAGGATTTTGGATTGTGGGGATTGGATACGAGACGAATTTAATATTTTAGTAGAGCACCAAAGCTCGATCCGTAAGTCCAGATAGGCCTTATTATAATAAAATATATGAGTGTTTTGTAAATAGTTGGAAGTTTAGAGCGTTTGTCAAGCAAGTGCTGCAGTAGTCGAAAACATCGGGCGATTTCTAGTCTTTTCAGTCTGGTATAGGGGCTCCAAGTGAGTCGTTTATCCAGGTGGAATCCTAGGTATTGCATTCGTTCAACAACTATAAGTGGGGTATTGTTAAAGGATACTGTAGGACAGGAAGTCATAAGTTTACGACGAAGAGTAAAGGTAATTTGATGGGATTTATTTTAATCCTCCAGTTTTGACACCATTCTTCAAGACTTGTGATGCGTGATTGAAGAGTTTGGGATGCAATAGATGGATCGTTATTAACTGATAGGATACACGTTATATCGGCATAGTTGTTGATGATAGTGTTGGAATGGGTTGGGATGTCAGCAGTATAATCTGTGTAAAGGATAGGACCTAGGATACTACCTAGAGGAACACTAGCAAACTGAGAAAAAAGAGATGCATGAGTATTGTAATGCTTTACTTTGAAGTATCTGTCAGTAAGGTAGGAACGGATAATGAGAAGGTATGTAGGTGGTCATAATAAATGATTAGCCTGTCCTACTTAAAAATATACCTCCAGTTTAATTATTAAGCAATATGATATAACTATCCTAGACTTATATTACTGCATTACTGTGCCATTGTCAGAACTCCAAGATATATACTACAAAAGATCTCTGGGCCACTGCCGCTTCAACCTTCGAGGAGAATTTTAGGGAAGAGTGGAAATAGTAGGGATTTGGTCCAAGCGGATTTGATGATTTTTAAGGTTCACTGAAACTGTACTACAGGATAAGGATGGTGATTGATATTCTAGTGAAATTTGGAAAAATTTTCAGGCATAAGGTCTACGACAAATTTAATATTAAGATCATGATATGGGGTTTTACATAGAACGGAGAATCAACTATTGTTCGGAGGACTTTGGACTGAAAGGATTGGATGCGTTTGGTGTTAGAAAATTTAGCTGTCCTCCAAAGTGCAAGTCCGTAGGCCTAAATATGTTTCAGGACTGTCTTGTATATCAGTAATTTGTTGTCAATTGAAAGTTGAGATTTTCTATTCAATAGTCTGTATAGTTGGCCGTATCGTCTGTTAAGTTCGTCTGTTAAGTTCTTGTTTTTAAAAATAGTATGTGGGTTCCATGTTATTCTTCGGTCTAAGAGAAAGCCAGGATACCGAGCTGTATCTGAAAAAGGAAGCTGAATGGAATTAAACGGGTGGACAGGATCTGCGCCGGAGCGCGAAGGTAATGTGTTTGCATTTGGATTCGTTTACTTTGATGCGCCATTTATTACACCAGTGCTCAATCAGGGAGAGGTGTCTTTGCAGATTTAAGGATGCTATTTTGGGATCTGAGTTGGCTGATAGGATGGCAGGAAAAATTCATTAAATGATATTTCATAAAATTAAAGAATTGAGAACTTGTTAATTTTGATATTATAATTTTGTTTGGTAATAATAAACAATTTTGTTATAACTTTCAGGGTTTTTAAATCACTTTTACTGTTATTGCTGTAATATTTTATTTTTGGAAATTAATTTTTTTAATTTTGTCATAAAATTCATATTAGTTTGGTACCTCATTCATTGAAATTCAGCGCTCCTAAACGAGAGAGGGATCTATACTAGCTTATTATTTTGAGTGTAAATGATAAGAAGGTCTCATTCACAAACTTACTATTCCAAGATGATCATTCTCACGATTTCATCATTTGAAAATTATTCACTGAATAGATATATAATAGTCTTTACAGTTCACCTGCTCACTTAAATTAGAAGGTTATTTAAAAACTGAGTGCGTTGTAATACATGCCCCAACGGAAAATGACCCTTGGTTTCTTCGAGAAGTTTAGTTATTGTAATTTTAGTCGATAATTATTTTAAAATAAAAATGAGGAATCCAACATAGAGATATATTTTTTTTTATAGCATAAATAAATATAAGATAATATTATTGAATACTCGGCGCGGGCATTTAATCTGGGCGTTGAAGCGGGAGGGTGGTGAGTTGTTGAGGCTGATTTCATTATTTATAGAGGGCGCCTACATCGGGGGCAGATACCGGGGAGGAGGGGGGGGGGGCTATATCTCTTTTATTCCATTGCTGCTTTCAGAAAGAATAAAAAGTCTGATAACTCAGAGCAGGAGTGTATCAATGGCGGCGGTGTAGGTCTATTTATCAGAGCGAGGTATGAAGGATCGTGGCGTAACTTTAAATCCCTGCCGCACCATCTCCAAATTGAACCCGTTTTTCAACTTTAGGTTATATATTAACCATTTATGAAGCCCTTTCATTCTACACGTGTCCAGTTCTCTTCCAGACTTGTCCAGTTTTAATAATATTTTCCGGTGATTAGATTGCTTTAACTATATTTAAATATTTCTCGATATTTTACCTTTTTACTATGGAAAAATTTACCCTCCGAAGTACCTAACGAAGCGATGGAATTGTTTCCGTTTATCCTAGCTGCTGGTTGAGCAGTTGAGCACTCCTTTAGTGCAACAGAAACAAGAACATTTCGTTGGTACTGCTTGGAAGGTTGTATCTTCTTGACACCACCTGAAGCAGTGAAGCAGTTGAAAGAACGACTGTTCTTGATTATGTTATCATATCGGAGAATCCTTTTGATGATGACTGTCACATTGTTATGTTTCATTTCTATTTTTTTCTCTAAGGAAAATAACAAATCCAAATTGCAATTCTTTATTGAGAAATATTACAGTATGTCACATGTAAGGAGAATAGTAATAGGGTTAGAAGAGTAGCTCATTCACACTCTATGTTCAATAAATAAACAGAAAATAGTAATATTAAAAGCAAATGTATATACAGTAAAATAAAATAAACTAAACGAAACAAACTTAGCTAACCAAAGTATCTACTTAAATACACACCTGCTTTATACAATATTTACAAAATCCAATCATTCAAGATCTCCGAGCCAAGGTTTCACCGAACTCGTGGGAGGAAAGTTATGGCTAGGAGATCCCAGTACAAATGCAAATAAAATTAAATAATGGAAAAACTTCCAAAAATCCCAAGTAAATAGTTGCCATAGTATCATAATATCTCCATAAACCATATTAATCTTTTTGATTTAATATCTCCATAAGTGAAAAATGAATAAAAACTCCTCACACGGTTTTATTTTTTAACTATAGATTCAATATTTTTACGGGTGTCCAATTCACGTCATTTCATGTAATTTATGTGTTCCTAAACCTCTGATAATTTTCATGTGGATAAGTGAAATTATGTTGAATTAATCACACTTTTTGTGATTTTCGACAAAAAATTACTTTTAAGAAATAATATATAAAGAAAGTTGTGTTGTGCTGAGCTAGTTATCATTGTAACCTTTACTTTTCATTAGATTTTTTTCTCCTGTCGTTCACTTAAACATTCATAACTTTTCAGGATTTATTATTGCTAATTAAATATTACTATAACCGCTGAAAAAATGAATTATTGCTCTTCAAAACCATACAAATAAATTGTTGTAATAGCTCCATTAGAAATTAATAAATAAAACCCGTCACATGTTTTTATTTCTTATATCTAGTGCTGATATGTTTACGGAGTTCTGGATTGTTTCATTCCGTGTAGTTTATGTGGCCCTAAATCACTGCTAATTTACGTGTGGATTGGTGGAAGCATGTTGTAGTTACCACTTATTTTGGTTTTCAAAAATAAATTTCGAAAGATTATATTCGATTTAGTGTAAACATTTTTTATTTTTCTAATGCTTTGAAAATTCTTCTATGAATGTTCAAGGTGCGAAATACAAATCTCAACTCTGTTTCAACATCAGAAATTGTTTGAATTTACTTTGCTCCTTCATTCGATAAAAAGTCTTTCAAATCTCTAATCAATTTCGGCGATTTTTTTTTCTTTTATCAGGAATTTAGTAGTCTTTCAAGTAACTATAGGTTATCAATCAATAAAAAATGTATACTTTTTGTGTTATTCACAGATAAACTTTCTTTTCGTTCATAGCTTTTTTCCTAAAATGTGACTGTTTTACACCCGAAGAAGATTTTCAAAATGCGGGCTCAATAATTGGACTCGATGAAGAATTGACGTGGTTCAGTCTTACCTATATTAAGCACCTTTGAGAAATTATATATTAAGATTTTTTAGTTTTGTTATTGTGCAATAGAACAGAGAAAAGTATAGATGATAGTAAGAAGGGGAGGTTTGGACGTTGTGACTTATACAGTAGAGCTGCCACGAGTGGGTTAGGGGCTTCCTATCAGGCAAAGTTGGAAGCACCGCTATTTGTAAAAGGTAGCGACATTAGTAATACAAGTTGGCCTGCCTAACTGCTCCCGCCAACTTGCCCCGATTTACTCTGCCGACGTCACACCCGGCGCAACTACCAAAAAGCCACTTTGATAAATGAAACACAACGCCCTCGAGCTCTGCTCTTCCTTCTCCTATTGTCTTGGCGCTCTTCTCCCATCCCATTCTCATTCTACATGTGAATGGCTAGGTTTGAAATGTTTAAATAGAAGTTGATAAAAAACAAGAAATTGATAGTAGAGGGTTACAAATTATTTTTCAAATTTTTGTTCTATAAAAGAATGATAGTTTCTTGTTCAGAAAAAAAAAATCTGGAGAGGTGCACACATGAAAAAAATTAATTATTCCTAAATCTGTCATTTAAGTATAAATCCATAACTTATTATTTTGTCATAATTTAGTTACACTGAGTGCAACAATGCAAGGACCTTAAGGATATGTCTAAACAGAACACTTGTAACAAATATTAAAAAAATATGCCATTATAATTAATTATGCATTTGTATTTATATGACAATTTAGTGAGAAATTAAAAGAAAAATCCTGACATAGATTCTAAAAGCGTTTGACCGATTTTTTTTTTTCAAATTTGGTTTTAACTTCAGAGGTCACCCGAGTATGATTCTTCTTCATCGACATTACTGTTTTTCCATTGAAGATGGCGACCGAAAAACCTGTGTTGTTATTGAGTGTAGCGCCTAAACGAATCTACCGATTTCAATGAAACTTGGTTAAAGTCTTCTTCTCTATGCCCTTTAAATTTATTTACATAACATACTATAACGAAAAGAAGCTGGGAAAAAAGTTACGATGGATGGTAAAAGTTTTTGTTGATATTGAGATTAGATTTTTCAAAGGTATTAAATTTTTCTGGAAAACGAAGAAAATTTAATATAAATCAAAACACTTTTAGTAAAGATATCGCGATTTTTAAATATTTTTGATTTATTATTTTCAATCGTAATCGAGAAAAAAATTCTAAACTTAACCCCCTCTCAAAATATAAGTTTTTTTTTTTTTACAGCAGTTTTGTTTCAAATCGGTTATCTTATTTCAGTATATTTCATATTTGTTGAACTCTTAACATGTACCAAATTTAAATAAAATGTCTGATGGTGAAGTTCAGACTTTGTGATGAATGATCTATCTTTATCTGTAATCTTTTATTAGTAACGGTAATATTATTCGACAATTATTATGCCGGCGACAAATGCAACCGAACATAACCATGTCATCAGTTCCATCAGAAACTCATAAAAGACATAGTGATTTTCACGATATTTTTCTTTTAATTATAAAGAGTTTATTATCTGAACAGTATTCAAACTTGTTATCTCTTTGGATAGAACGTTTTTCACTTCCAATATATATTGGCCTTATAGGCATCAGAAAGGATAACATGCACCTCTCCTTGTCTATTGTTTACTTCCTTGATTCAGGTGAGGAGATCTCTCATACAGCTCCTTTTTAGTCTCCTCCTGATGGGCATGTCAGTCGTGGCCATGTCGTTTAAGTCTGTTGTTGTGTCCGTATAGTTTGAGATGAAAACGAGTGTAGAGAGTACGTATATGTTGATCGATAGTTGGTTGTCGTAGGTTCATATGTAAAACTTTGTTGCTCATATACCAGGAAGATCCTGTTATAAGTTCTTAAAATTTTCGATTGAAATGATTGTAGTTTTTAAGTGTCTCTATTTTGCCGATCCGTAAATCTGAGAGGCGGACGTCCAGATGGTTTGGATAGGTAAGTATATGTATTTAGTTTTTGTCAAACTTTCAATTTCCATTGATAGAAATTCAAAAAATGCTAGATAGTAATGGAAAATGAACATACTATGTTTGTTTTTCGATTCACAACTGAGCAGAAGAGAATCTCCTGATGAGATGTTGCTCGAACTGAGTTAGTTACTCGCTGAAATGGATCTCTGAGCGGAAATAAAAGTTTCCCAGAGCCTGATATAATGACAACATTGATTTCCATTATCACAGTTCTCCTCATCCTCTGTCTATAGTTACGTCGACTCTACGCTTGCTTTGCATTTAGTCCACTATGTCTCTCTTTGTATAAGTCTGTACTCACTCCATGTGTTTTATCATCCATCTTTTTTTGCATTTTTCTGTCGGAACATAATAGTACTTTAGACTCTTGATTATACAGAAAATAATTTCAGATTCATACTGGTTACTACTATGGTTACTGCATTCATATTGCTACACTAGCTTTACCCAGCCACGCGTTGAATGAAAGAGGAAGGAAATATAATGTTCTAATTTATTTTTTTTTCATAGCTCCGTACTTACTTTTTTTTAATGTATTCTATGGCCTAAATATTCTCCTTCTACTGCATATTTTGCATTTTAAGGAAGTTTATATGATTATAATAAGTTCTTATCTGTTTATATTTCTTGTTTCCAATAAGGCAACAATTTTATTCTTATTTATTGTATCTATATTATTTTTTTGTATAATTTATTTTATTTATTGTACATAGAGTGTGAATGCGATCTCTGAACACTATTATAAATGCCCTTTGAGACAGGGTATAATGTTTTTCAATAAATAAGTTTAAAAAAAAAATAATACAGCGAGAGGGCTCACTCTTTTTTTTTTGTGTTGAACTTACACTAAAATTAAAGATAAATTAACTATGAACCAATTCTTGCCAACGTTGAGGTGGTCGAGAAGGTTTAAATTGGTTGACTTTAAATTTGTTATAGTTTTCACTGATTCATAAAATTTGGAATTCTTTTCATTTATAAATTTCCTTTTAGTATTTTTAATTCCTCTTGAAATTCTGACATTTTAACCCTTTGTGTGGCCGTTCATTTCGCTATCTTTCTTAAAAATCCATTTTGAAATTATTGCAGTCGATTTTCTGTGGACTTCTTCAAAAATGAGAACAACGAGCTGCCATGAAACAGTGATATTATTTTTTCGTAGATTATAACTTTTAAACCCGTTAAAATGCTTGTGGAACATAATAGATGTGTTAGTTTGTAAGTTTTCGGTCTGATGTTTTTAATTTTTTTACTAATGTGTGAAGAAAAGGTTAAATGTATTCAGAAAGTTTGTTTTTTATTTTAACTTTTAATGGTAGTTTCTTCTTTCCTTTCTGGAACGAAAACACAACGTCTTTTGTTTTACCGGAATTTACCCCGATGTTTAATTTGTCCAAATCATCAACTATTTTTTGAGAAACATGTGCGTTCTTCGTGGCCTTCTTAACGTTTAAACTGCTACTTGTGATAGTAATTGTATCAGCAAAAGTTGTTACAGTCGCGTTTTGGTATTTGGTCCCTATTATTCTTCCTGTATAGATAGAAAAACAGTACTTTTGACAGTACTGCACTTTGTGGAACTCCATACGTCAGCTTTATGTGCCAGAAAATTTCCTCGGCAACGTATGTTATAATAATATGTTTAATGTTAAATAAAATTCTTTTTTCAAAATATTCTTCAAGTTCTTCACCGATTGCTTTCAAATTTTTCATAATCTTACGTTACAATACTGCACCAAATACTGTGTACTTTTTGAGTTATTCTTATATAAAATTTTTGATTTATTATACCTTTTTATTCAGCTTCTTTTCGGAGAACTATGTTATATTCATAAATTAAAAGGATTTTAAGAAGAAGATATTTTTGTTTTTCGGCCGTTGTTTCGAAATGAAAGAATGAATTCGATTAAAACATTTAGTCAAAATTTCAAAGCAATTGGTGGAGAGTTTTTGTGGAACTAGCTTTATTTGACATTTTTATTCTATTTAATGCTTAATTTAAACCTAAAATGTAAACTCTAGTTTAGATACTAGTGGTATCAAATATACAGACAATTGTCCACCATTAAATGTGATACTCCTGTTATGAAAGAAAAAGACTACCCGATTGAGTTCAGAAGTCGTCTACTTATATTTCACGGATGGGGTTGGATCTGTCTATGATGCTTTTATTCTGCTGCAAATTATAATTATTATGAAAATGAATAAAATTGTTAAGGGCTCTGTGGAATATAATAAACTTTTATATTATATTCTATATTCTATATTTTATATTATAGTCTAACCTCTCTATAGGTTCGAACATTATCGAAATTGTCTTTAAAAAAAAAAATCGTGGTATAGAAACTTCAATATATATTAAATATTTGAAATGTTTAATTCTTGTCATACTAAAAACAATGATTAATTAGTTCCAATACTTATGTCACGCATATGATATTGTGAATATCCCAATTTATCTTTATCGGATATTAAGTTAAATTGGAAAACAATATTAGTAAAATTTTGAAAATATTATGAAGATAGAAACAGAAATTGGTTTTCCGTCTTCTTGTTCTGACTTTTTTCCTAAATTATCTTTTCACTATTTCTTATCTATAGGTCGATGCAATAAAATAATCCTACTAAGTTTATTGATTATTATTTATTAATGTACGTTATCGGGGAATCTCTTTCCACTTCTTCCCCTGAAGAATATGAAATTTATTATAAAGTTACTTGTAACGTTTTAATGTTTTGTACCTTTAAATTTATTGTAATTTGTTATAGCAAATGCTTTAAAATATAATTGTTTCTATCTTCAAATATTCTGTAAGAGATTAAATGATCCGTTAGTGGTTTCCCCGATAACGTACATTAATAGCTGTTACAATTTTGAAAATACAAATTGTAATCATATCGTTTCCCGATTTATCTTAATATCCAATAAAGATAAATGCCCGCATTATTGTCAATAAATAAATAAATTATGAACATAAGCTAAGTGCCGTTTTTAAAGAAATTACATTTTATATATTTTTTCAAATATGACTTTTCCTTCTGTATATCAAAATTGTATGCGATATATAGAAAATATTTTGTATTCAATAAGAATAAAACGTTTGGTATATGAAACTTTGATATACAGAGCTTCGACTCATAGGCGCAGAATATCCATATTAATTGAATGGAGCGTTGGACCAAAAACAAAAAAATTGCGGTAGTTCATATTATGCGTACAAATTCAACAAAATTATTGCGAAACGAATAGAGAGAAATACTTTATTAAAAGTAATGCTGCCCTACTACATAGGGTTGTTTCGTACACAGCATACCTATCAATCCACAAGGACATTAATTTTATATTTCATTTTTCTATTTTTTATACATATATATGACATATCTTTCCTTTCTTTCTCTTTTTTTCCTTCTCCCCCTCATAACATTATATTATTATATTATTATTATACTATCATAATATATAATAATAATATATAATAATTATATAATATTAACATAATATTATATTATTATTATAATATTGTAAATTAAAAATAAATATTGTATATGTACGTTTAGACAGTTGTAGGATTTTTTTTATGTGATTTTGGATATACTTGAAGATATCTGAACAACATAATTGGATATTTTACAATTTGTATCCATTAAATATGAGAGGAAGGTAAGCAGCCTCCATAACATTTATAGAACTTTTTCACCTAAAAAAGAATAATATTAAAAATTGAAAAATACTTTTGATTTCTTAGTTTGTATAATATCCAAATAAAAATAAAGTTTTTTCACAGAGTGACTATGTAAAAATGTCTATAAAAACATTCTCTATAAAATATATTTATACTTGTATTTATTAAATGTATTTTTTCAACTTCATTGCCGAACATGTTTTTAAAACATCGCGTGTCCACATGAAATGTGAATGAATAATAAAATCCTAGGATATGTTTATGTATTATTACTCCTAAGTATGAATGAAAATTTAAATATTTAAGTCGTGATGAAATGTATATGTACCTATTTATCTAGTAGACCTTAGATTAGCCAGCTATTCGACTTTTTTTATTTTCTTAATAGATTTTAGTTTACTGCCAAAAATAAATACAATTTATTTATTATTTATTTTTGTTTTACTGAACACTCCAACCAACTTATCTTCAATTTCCATTGCAGTCAATCATCAATCCACTATTACGATTTCAGTTTAAATACTCAATTAATAATTAAACGAATCTTTTTTAATGATATAGAGATGTTTGACCGTTATATAATATGAGAAGGAGTTGGTCAGGAGATGCGGTCAAATAAATACTAAATAGTCCTATCAAGTCACATGCCACACCCTGATGAAGACCTGCAAGGTGGGTCGAAACGTCGGCGTACAATTAAACATACTATTTTTAAAAAAATTAGTATTTATTTGACCGCAACCTCTGACCTACTCCTTCTCGTATTTTTTTTGTTAGTTTAAATTATTAGGGTGGGAGGGAGGGAGGGGGGAAGGGGGCGATATTATCGTCCTCTATAAACATTTTTATTGGGGACGGGAGGGTTCGCTCCTCTCGCTCTCCTGAAGTCTGCTCCTATGGTACGGCTTTATATACTTATTTATTATATACTATTTATTATTTAAATAAAACTACATCGAGAGTTATAAGTTAAAATAACGCAATTCTAAAAATATGAATTTCTATACATTGCTTGGTTTCAGGTTAAAGGTCATTTATTATATTCCTGTATTATAATAAATCATGGGTGAAAAATATTCAGGACGCGGTGTTTTAAAAAAAAAAAATAATTTTTTATTTATGCCAACGTTTCAACCCAAACATGTGGGTTATCTTCAGGGCTGAAATATTTTTTTAAATAAGAAAAAAAATCAGCCATGAAGATGACCCACATGTTTGTGTTGAAACGTTGGCAAAAATTAAATTTTTTAAAAAAAAAGTGTGTTCTGAATTTTTATCACCCATGTATGTGGAACAATCGACTAACTTCCTTCTATTATAATAAATATATATATGTATATATATTTATTATACTCTATTATCTTACTGTTCTCCACACTACCTTAGCTTGTCAATCATTTATTGGTATACATAAATAGTTACATTACTTTCTAGCTGCTGCATCATTTTATTTCAATTCTAATCTTGTTAGTAAGAAGATAAAGGAAAGCATACACCGGTGATTGAATCAACTACCTGGCGAAAGAACACGAAGCCTTGCCGACAAGGGCACGTGATAAGAAGAAAACAATGAAGAAAGGTGTCAATTAGTTGGCAGCCTTTTTATTAATGGCAGTCACGCGACTCTCGTAGCCCACCTCTTCTCCGGCATCAATCATTTTCCTTTAGGAGCCATTTGTTTTTTTAAGGTTATAATTTTTTGTCTCAAGAAAAAAAGCAATTTTGTGGATTTGTTATGGTTAAAACTTGAAAATATTACGCAAAAGCAATTAGTCTTCTAATGCTAACAATAGAAAGATATATAGTGAAAAACAAAGGAATCGAGAAGCGGTAAAAGAGAGATTAACTTATATTGAAGATGAATCCAAAAAATTAGATATTTCTTGTAAGAGCTTTCTATATAAAAACATAATTTTATTCAAATAGGTATGCCTGCTTCTAAGATGATTATTTTAATTTTATTATTACTATTTTTTATATTTTCTTACTTCATTATGATATTTTATTTTCGTAGTATCTTATTTTGAAATTACCTTATTTATTTTTTGATTTTGTAAATATGGTGTGAATGTGCTCTCTGAACTCTATTGTGTCCTTTATTGAAACAGATTGTAATATTTATCAATCAACAAGTAATCCAGAATTTTATTCAAATTTTAATATTGCGGAAAAAGGTGTAAATTAGGGATTAAAAAATAAATCTAATAGTTTCATACTTTCTAATCTTGTTGTTAAGGTGGAAACTTGCAAAAATTTAAATTATAACTATACTTTTTAGATGATTTAAATAGCCACTATCCGAATGTATCATCTTAAATTATTATAAATTCCATATATTTCATTGTATTTGAAGAAATATAGTTTAGAGTGAATCCTTTCATCATTATTTTGTGTTAATATTGCTCTAGATGGTTATATTTGATACGACTCACAGATGACCTATCCTTATCATGGATCGTATTTAAATTTAATAATATGCGTTGGGATATCAAGGAGTGATATACCATATCTAGTGATGCCCAAATGCGAGACGAATCTTGGTCTCAAACACAGTCTTGGTCATGGTCTTGGTCTTGCTAAAGAGTCTTACAGTTACTTATTAGCTTATTACTATACAGGATTACTGTATTTACTGTATTTTTTTAGATAGGAAGAAATCTAGCTAAGCCCGAACGAAAAATTAGAGGAATTAAATGTAAGTGTATTGGTTATACCAAGTATTAACATATAGTAATTGAGATTGTCGAGTATTAGTAACTATTTTGCCTTAATTTTTATTTAAAAAATCGATTTATTTTATCAATCTTGGTCTTGGTCTTGCAACAGTTAGACGGCCTAGGTCTTGCAAAACCAAGGCCGATTTTTGTCACCACTAGCCATATCTAGTTAATGGGTCCTTTTTCACAGTTGATGTGGGATGTACTATCTTTGGTCTGCATTTATATTACTTTTCTTTTTCTGATTGATTAACTGTTGATGGGTTAGATATTTACTGATTTTTGAGGTAATGAAGTTTGTTTTTTATATTTTAAGATTTTTTTAATCTCTGTTATCGATTGTTAATTTATTATTATAAGTATGTATTGTCATCATTTTAGTAGGCCCATTGAAATTTAGAGAGTGAAAAATCCAATATTAATCATACTTATTAATTACGCTGAGATGAAAAGAATCCATTGCTGATGAGAAGATATTGCTGGACTATATAAGATTGCTGGACAAAAAATATCTGAGAGAATTAACAAGAACCATCGCCTGGAATTAATTAACTAAATTAGAAGGCCCAATTTAAGGATAAGGGGCTCAACCATCTTTGGAATTTCACTCCCTTGTAAGGAGACAATTCCTTTGTCAGTTTTCCACCCTTTCTTAATGTTTTCAGCGTATTTCTTTAAAAAAATTGAAGAATATCGTCAGTTAAAAGTAACTAAGTACATTTTTGATGGAACTAAATATTTTTGTAAATTTGGATTAATCGAAATAAAAAAGTAAATACATCAAAATCATCCCTAAATATTTTTATATATCAAAAACATTTAAAATAATTGCAAATGTTCTACTTCCACTGGAAGGAAATTGAAAGTACTTAATGATTTTATTTCATGAAATATTATATTTACAACAAGCCCACAATATATACTTTGTAATATTAGTACATATATAACGAAATAATAATACTAAATTTAATAACTATAATAACTGTGGGTTCCTTCTCATTGCGGAAACTCCGGTAATAAATTAGCAGATCTGGCAGCTTGTTTAGTGAGGAAATCAATAATCGAACAGAATAGAAAACAGAATAATTTACAAGATTTCAAAAGAAAAAAAAGTAGAAATTGTAAAAATATGACAAACCAAATCGGAACAAGATGAGTTAAGACTCAAAGAGATAAAAAGTCGCTGCTACACATGGAAAACTTTCAACTAAATATCCAGAATAGAAGAAACAATTCTCTGCCGGTAGGCAGCACACTGAATTTTCACATGAATTGTTATTAATGGGACCTGAGTCTCCACTGGCTTACAATACCATTGACGCGGCTAGGAGAGAAGCATTGGGATCTCCTGTAGTGCTGTTTGGTTTCCACATTTGGGGGACAAAGCTTGATTCAAGTACCCTGGGCCAATGTAAATATTGTACATAGGTGTGAATGTGTTTTATTTATTTTATTATCATTCGGCTTTAATCTGTCATTTCACTTATCCTGTATATTACTTTATCTTTATATATATATATTTTTTTTCTTACTTGGTCATTTTTATTTATTTTTCTTTGCTAATGCTATAGTCCTAGTACCAATACCATTTAGTGTGGCAGACTGTATTATAATAAAATAAATAAGACTTGAACCACTAACACATGAAAGATGCAATAAAAAGTTAAATATGCTACCAGCACTAAAAGAAAAGTTAGAAGAACAACCATAGAAATGATATCAGCAAATGTTGTCAGGAAGGTATCGGGATGGCAATGGATATCAGCGGTAAAAAGAATGTGGAGGACAGGAACCCAGTCTTAACCTTGAGTAACACTGGCCACAATTGGAAAGCATTTGGAAAATCTATATCACAGTGAACTCGAAAGGATCGGTCAGAAAAAGTTGGAACGGACGACTAGGTATAAGGACTGGGACAGATAGATTATCAGCTTGAAAAGTGGCCTGCCCTGCATGGAAAGAAGATTTTGGAATTATATAAATGATGGGATTCGTTTCAGAAGAATATTTATAAAGATTTTGAAAAGAATGAGGAGTTAATCGATTGGTCTATAGCATAGGTGGAGAAGATCGGCTTCGGAGGCCACATGTGGCCTTTGTGACGTAGTTGAGCCCCTGGAGGCCACATGCGGCCTTTCAACGTGTTTTGCTATATTTATTGACCTAGTGTTAGAATTAATTAATATTTAATTATATAAATAACGACAATTTGGAAATTATGTTGAATGTATGTATGCTGGTGTGTGTATATATAGTGATAGATGAAAATAGCAACGGTAAATACAGAGAATTATTGTGGGTTCCACTAGCACTGCCTAACCTATTGCTACCTCTAATGATAAAAAGGTTTCCCAAACGTGGTCTATAAGATGTCCACCTATTGGTAGGATATCCTATAATAATATCCTACAATTAATCTTTTTAAAAAAATGATAAATTCGGAATAATAATATTTTTAATTTTAAGTTATCATCGGAAAAGTTTAAACCACACAGCCTTATGTATCTAAAATGCAGGTATAGAATAAAAACAACCGTTAAAGTTTTGCCAATTCATGCATCATCAGAATAAAAACCGATGATCATGTCACTCCATGACACCCAACGACAGATTAGAATACACTAGCACTAGAAAATAGCACTAGATTTTGAAGACAAAAGTCTTCGTGGTAGGCATTTTTCCAATTATCACCTAACAGTGAATTTATTCTCTTGATGATTTTTTTTACTCGTTTAAGTTGACGTAGTGAGTAATATTAATAGATACATCAAAATTACTCACTAGATGTCCACTATTCAAGAGTAATGATGGATAAAAAAAGGAAATCTCTATTGTTGCAAATTGTATTTGGTCTGTGCATTTTTATGTCAGTTTGGTTTTTAATTTTACGAATTTAAGCAACTCTAACAATTGTAATTATTATTTTGCATCATTAATTCTCGTTGTAAAGGATTAATAATATTGGTGTTTGTGTGTGAAAATAACTTATCGAGTGACTTTTTTCCAACTGTTTTGTGTTCATCAGTTGTGAACGTCTTTAGCTGGAATACTTTCAAAGTCAATTATAACTTGTGAGATTGGTTTTACTTTTTCATTGTCGTAAGTAAATTCTAGTTAGGAAAAGTTCCAAATCGATGTAGTGTAGGCGATAGACATCGACTTATAATGTCTGTTATATGATACGTCCTGATATTACGTCGAGAATGTTTTGTATGTTATAAAATATAATCTTCTGTAGTTGCCTTTTAGTTGTTCATTAACGATTAAGTTCGAAGATGATACGTCAAAATCAACATTAATGTTTAGGAGGGTTTCATAGTACCAAGCCAAATAAGAAAAGACTAAGAGGTATCAAAGTTGCATTCTTTAAGCGTTCGTATGAGATTTTTTTAAAAAATCTTAACACAAACAGCACAACTGTACTTATTTATTAATCATTTGCTCCTTATAATCCTATATTTAACTTAGAAACCATTTAGCATTTTAATAAGATTATGGAAGTCCCTAATGGTTGAAATGCCACATCAATAAAGTCCCACCAATTATAAAATTTGCAATTAAAACTATAAACCAACAAGGTTAACTTACTTAAAGTCAAGTTTAGTATTGTTTTAAAAAAGTTTCTTATTTGTTAGGTAATTGCTGCTGTAAGAGAACATAAAAACTGATAATATCTTTATGATTTATTAGTATAAGTTTATATTTTATTTCCCCCTACTAATTTCCTTAGTAGCATAACTTATAGCAGTTGCAGACGATAAAATATTCCCTTTATCGCAAATAGAATAAGAATGAAATTTTTTTAAGTACGACGTTATGCAATGACAGAAGCGATATTCTATCTTTCGACGTTTCCTCATCTATCCCCACCCATTCTAAAAACTTAAGGGCCTTTATATATATTGTTAGAAGGGTGGAGTACATCTAATAATCATCTATTAAGTCATTAAGTAATAATGCGGATTCTAAAGGGTTATAACAAGTTGTAGTCAAAATGTAATGTCAATAATATATTATTACTAATAGCTCAAACTTAGTACTCAACTATTGTTGAAGTATTGTCTATTGTCTGCCGTCGCTACTTACACATTATTATCTTTCCTTCTTGAATCAAGACAGTTTATTGTCATGCTGTGGACTATTATGCAAGATTAGACTATGAATAATAAAGCTGGATTGGTTGTTTAAAGGAAAGGAGCTGCGGACGATAAAGTGGATGGAGGGAGAGTTAGTAACTGCTCCACTCACTCCATTAAAGTTTCTTTTACGCTCATTTAACTCCTTGCTCTACTCTACTCCACCGTCGTATCCTGGAAGAGGGCTGGTTCTTCGACCTCCTTGGCCCGGCTCCCTCAAGAGTGGTAAGTGTTAGTAATCGACAAGCGATTACACTTCTTCAGTAAGGAAACAGGATTATCATCTAATGATGGAAAGTTTGAGAACCCTTAAATGACTTGTTTTTCTTTTTTTTCTTAATTATTATTTCTAGTATATGCTAAATTATAAGTAGAAAAACCTGTACAAGAGGTCTCCAACGCGGTAACATATCATAATCCGTACCAGTCAGCGATACCTGGCCAGCCGGTAACTGTATTCTACAGGGTTACTGTTCACGGGAAGATCACGAGAGGAAGATCATATTTTAAGTATTGTTAATTGTGGCTTGATAATTGACTATAGTGAATAATTGAAGAGAAGATTGGTTGGAGTTTACTTTTTGGGGGCGGGGTAGCCGAATAGGCTAAAGCGTGTGCACAACACCGCTAGTTGCCTGGCAACCGGATAACAGATATTTGAGATGATGTAAAAAGTACGAGTTCGCATCCCGGTGCCGGAGGGGATTTTAAATTCCCCGCCCTCACCCCCCGGCCCGGGAAAATCCCGTATAGCCTAAAAGGCGAGGTAGGGAAGAACAGAAAAAAAAGAAAAAAAAAAAAAAAAAAGGTTGGAGTGGTCAGTCAAAAAAATGTAAAAATAAAAATATTATATTTGTTTTTATTTTTACGGACGTTTCGGCCCGAAGTTCAGGCCTTCATCAGGGCAACGATAGGTATAAGAAATTATTAACATTAAAAAAGAAATAATAATATGTAGGTGAAAGGTATAGTCTAAAAATATTTAGGTAGAATAAACTTTTTTTTTATTTCTTAATGATATTTACAACTGTATACAAGGAATACATTAAATAAATTTGAACATACGGATATAATGATGTGAAAACACTTGTTGAGAAACTACCCATAGTAGGACTCTAATGATATGTCTACATTAGGAGATCACGGGGCCATCTTCTTTTCAGAGTCGGAGGATTATCAGAAATTGAAGAGAAAGCTGGTTAGAAACGAGAGGGTTGGGATAATTCTGAAGTTTATTATGGAAGGATAGGTATCTGGATTGGGCCAGATCTGAAACATAAAACATTAAGGTCATTATGGATGGTTTTATTTGTAACAAAATAAGGATCATTGAGGATTTTACGAAGGATTTTGGATTGTAAAGATACGAGAGTAATTCGATGGTTTAGTGGAGCCACATAGCTCAACTCGATAAGTCCAAATAGGCCATGTTATAGTCATATATATGAGTTTTTTGTAATTAATTGGAAGTTTAGAGCGTTGGTCTAGTAAGTGCTGAAGTAATCGGAAACATCGAGCGATTTCTTGTCGTTTCAGTCAGCTATGAGGATTCCAAGTTAGACGTTTGTCCAGGTGGAGTCCTAGGTAGCGGCTTTGCTCGACAGGGATAGAATAAACTTAAAGTAAAATAAAGTAGGTAGAATAATATGTGGATAATTAGATGTCGATAGTGTAGAATATTTATATCTAACTATTTGAAAAAATAACCGCCGTTTGATTCGGCTAAGTATCCAGGTTTTCTAAAAAAATATCATTTTTAAAGAGGAATTGTTCTACTTCCAAACCAAATTCTCAGATCGAAAACTCTTACTAAATAGCAAAACAATAAAATTTTAATATTATATTCTACTAGCATAATACTAAACATTTTATTAAAGAAGGTGGATTATACAACCGATATTTATATACCTATGTGTATATAGGTAATATATAATATTAGGTTGAGGCTTAAATACGTAATAAAAATATTATTTTTGTATATTTTATATTTTTACTTGATAAAAAAACAAAAACAATTTATTTAGTTTGAAAATAATCGCGCTACTCTTGCTCCCATTTTAATGTCAACCTTGACATAATGTTGTTGATAGATGATCTCAATATGGCCTCCATAGCTCAACCTCCATTAGCCTAACTATTCCAGGCCTTGGAGATATCGAAGACTGGACCGCTGGAACGGACACAATAATAAGCTGAATTATTTACCATTTCCATCATTCCAATTTCCATTTCAGTGATTGATTTTAGTTTTTCTTCTTTTCTAGTAGTCAAACATTGGCTGCCTTTCTTAGGCCATGATTGGACAATACAACCAAACAGTTTCAAAAAAATTACCCTCCTATTACAAACAGGCAATATTTTTCATGATTCAAAGAATAATAATAATAAGAGGGATTTCTTCTGGCAATACAAGCACAGGTAATGGCAACATCCTCCGACAGGAAGTATATTCTACATGAAGCAGTCGATGACAGATGCCGTCTACATCTGGCTGCCAGGCATTAGCTGGTAAAGAATACCTAGCGAGGCATAATAATGAGACAAAAATCGTACATCAGGCTCTGGTACAAAAATATAAATTAATACCAGGCCATCGGCCTTTATATAGATATCAGCCGCAGGCTATATTATAAAAAGCGAATATCAAGCTATACTGGGATCAAACTATGACAACTGATCATAGTATTCCTCACAATAGACCAGATATACTGCTCGTTAACAAAGAAACTAAAAAAGCCATCATTATCGAAGTTGGAGTTCCTGCTTATGATAATGTAGCTAAAACATTAAGTGAAAAAATTCGAATGTATCACGAGCTTTACGAGGAATTAAGGCAGTTATACCGGCTGATGGAAGTAAAAGTACTACCCATTATCGTATCCACAATGGCCTGATTCCTGAAGATACTCTAAAATCAAATAAGCTACTTGGATTAAGCTGGGAACTTCAGAAAATCCAGAAAGCGGTAATGCTGGGAACCGCCAGCATTGTTCGAAATTATTTTAATTATTTCAAATTAAATAGTTAATAAACTGTACCCTAGACTTCGGTACGGGTCAGTGGATTTATCCGGCATAAAGCCGAGAATTAAAAAAATAAAAAATAATAATAATATATATATAAGAAACCAGCTCACTTTTCTCTATAATTTTATAGGATTTCAGTTACTAAATAAAAAGTTTATACTTGAACCTTCAGAACTAATAATGTGAAAATATTATATTTTGGTGATTTTTAGTTTCTGAGATATTTTAATCTATATGTAAAAACACTTCAATTAGTCGACTCCAGCCGACTTTACCTTATTGTTACTTTACATCGGAAATCTGACGGCTCAATCCAATTCCCTTTCCACAAAAAAAGTGCAAAACTCGCCTAAAGAAGTTTTCACTTCAAAAATTAGATTTATTTTAGATTCTGAGTAGTGGAGACAATCAATCATTTATATTTTGATTGAAGAAATTTCGCTGATTTTTTTATTCACGTCGCTATATTCCAACAGTACGAACTGGAATATAACTCGTTCGGGTAGAACTCTCCCCAAAAGACAGATCTCAGATTTGCCGATCCTTTACAAGATCAGCGACTCGGCAGTTCTCTGATTTGCCACACAGCTCTCCTAAACCCTCTTTAGGCCTTCCTCTTGACCAAATACGGAATTCAGAGAGTAAAAGGGCTCTTGCTTTTATATTTCACTAAATTTACCAGTGTTTTGTGACCAGAATTTTGTTTTTCATTGTAATCTCTCCCCATTTTTTTATTATTATCGTTCTAATCTTTCATATGATAATTTTATTAGAATTTTGCTAGCAAATTCCAAAAAAAAAAAACCTTAGGTCTTTCAAAACGCTGTGAATAATTCATTCTACGTTTCGACAAATAGCCATTATCAGGTGGTGAAGATAATTTCGTACACATATAAACTAAGAACAGAACGTTATACATCAACAACCTTTTATTAATAAAATAAGTAATTAATATATTTATAGTTTATATTAATTTTTTCATATCATATTTTTTATTGCTTATAATATATTTGTATTTATAATAATAATACTTTATTTATTCTGGGATAAGTCTCTTTAGAATATCACTCAGAGACAGAAATGTGGACTTAGGAGCCTCAGTGAACTATCACAAAAAATTAAAACAAATATACATAACAAATAAAAAGTATAAGTTTTCTTCTAACTACTTAATTAAAAAAAAACATGAAATAAAAATATTTACAACGACATTAGAATTTATATACATATTTAAATTTATTTACAATTATATAGGAACTGAACAGATATGAGGTGATTGAATAGGTGAGATTTAAAGGTGGGGGGAATATTCGAGCGATAGATGCAAAAAGGGATAGAACTCCACAGGGACGATGTTCGGATAATGAAAGATCTGTCGAAGGCATCGCTTCAGTGGGCTCTTATATACTAATCCGATGACCAGTAACGGGTTTTATGGGAGCAAACAAAGGATTTGAATTGAAGGAGTTTATGAAGGATTGGATGATTTGGAAGTGGAAGGAAGCTAGGAAGTACTTACGATGGTAGGAAGAAATGTATCAAACGTTTTAGTTTCGCCTCGAGATCTATAGAGACGCCCCCATATACTGTGCAGCAATAGTCAAAGAGGAGAAATATTAAGAAAGTGATCAGGAGCTTACGGGTTTCAAATGGCAGTAGGTGGTGAAGATTGTTTAGACGTTTTAAAATAGAAAATACACGGCGGGAGATATCGGATGGGTGGTCTTTCCAGGAAAAGATTTGATCAAAAGTTATTGCAAGGTGGGATAATAGTTGATATGATTATCATGTAAGAGCAGAGACGGGATTTTGGGAACAATTTTAAGGAGTTGATTGGAGCCTATCAAAATTCCCTTGGTCTTCTCCGCAATCAACTACAACTTGTTAGCTTCCGCCCAGTCACAAATTCTGTTTAAGTCATCTTGAAGTTTTTTGGTGGCTGATAATAGGTCAGAAGGACAGGCATATTTGAAAATCATCTGCATAGATTTGATATTTTGCACCACTCCGCCTCCAAAAATATTGCTTACCTTATACCTGCTATTTTATAAGAATGTTAAATAAAAAACATTTAACATTGTTAGGAATGATAATAAATTTTTTTTTTTGTCTATAAAATATGTATTTGCAGACTGTCAACAATAAGTTGACAATCAGCAAATGTGATGGCGATAATGATAAAATGACATGACAGGCATGGGAAAGGAAAGTACTCAGCAGTACCTCTTCCCTAACTTGTTCCAATTACTTAGGTTGTCTAAGGAAGGAGATCCCTCATCCAACGCCTTTTTAGTCTCCTGCTCATGTTCTGAGGTATGTCAGCTGTGGCCATGTCTCTTATAAGTCTGTTGTTATGTCCATTTAAATTTGTGTAAAATCGTTGATATAGGGTCGTTATATGTTGGTCAACTGTTGGAAAGTGGAGGTCAGTATGTAGAGTTTTGTTAGTCACGTAGCAAGGTGCTTTTGTTATGAGTCGCAATAATTTTTATTGGAACGTTTGAAGTTTTTGTAGGTGGGTCTTTTTAGCGATGCCGTATATTTGTGATGAGTATGTCCATGTGGGCTTAAGTAAGTATGTATATGTATTCAGTTTCTGTTTTAGTTTTAGTTTTGAAGATTTGGCAAAAAGAGAGTAAAGTAGTTTGAGTCGTTTGTTAAGTGTCATGCGTTTCATTTTAACATGTGGGCCCCATGTCATCCTTCTGTCGAAGGTGAGTCCAAGGTAAAGTACCGTGTCCGTTTGAGGAATTTGATTGTTGTCAATATAAACTGGAGGACAGGTGTTTTTTCGAAGAGTAAATGTTATATGTTTGGATTTGTCATGATTAAGTCGAATTTTCCATAGTGTGAACCAATCTTGTAGTTTAAGCAAATGATGTTGTAGAGTTAGTGAGGCCTGTGTAGGGTCTTGATGTTTTGTGAGGATTGCTGTATCGTCTGCATATGTAGCTGTCAAGATCTCATCATCAATAGATAATAAATTTAAGTTATTTTTCGATCCCAGTTGATGCATCATATGATACATTAGTTTTTAAGATAAAATAAATACAATGGCAATTAGGCATCCATTAGATATTTAATCAATTTTAGGAATTCAGAATATCCAATATGAAAATTATACCATATTTGGTTATTTGATAAAAATCGATCATTCATCAGTCATTCCATCAAAGTAAAAATAATTCTGTTTATTTAAATGTCATAATTATTTGCAACAAGAGTACGGATTTGTAGGATGTAGCAATATCATTGTAACCAATAAGGATAACTTATTATTTGTAATGTCAATGTACTCAGCTGAATAATAATTCTTATTCGAAAGATAGCGACTGTATTGGAAGGAAGCCTCCGCAGTTATTACAATTTCCAATATTCCGTTTGATCGGATCAGGAAGAAGGAAAAAACATCTCAAAATTCATAAAAATTCTCAAGTAATTTAAAATGCCTCATATATTGAGGGGAAAAAAAATCTCCGAATCATTCTTTCGGTCCAATTGGCAAATACTTAATACAAACATAAAAACGGATTTTCAATATTTTCTTTCTTTTTGTTTTATTTTGTTATTCACAATATTCCCCTTTCAGAAACAAATAAAACAAATGACGTTTTTCAATCTCGAGTTAAGGGTTTTCACGGTCGGGAAATTAATTTATAAATGTACAAATGAAAATTGTTTTATTGAAATTAAATGAGTTAATGTTGTTAAATGATCATTATAAATTGCAGCAATTTCACTAGATACTTTAATTACTTATGTTTTAAATACTAACTTGGCCGCTGATGACTCACGTGGGTTGCATATTATAATATAAATTTATAGAATGATTGTTTAGAACAATTTTTAATAATAGTTCATAATAATAATCAGTATTGCGTATTTTTTTTTGTATTGAGATATATATATTTTTTTATTCTATACTAAGGTATATCACGAAAAGTTTAATCTAACTGTTGAATTCAAGTTAAGTTTCAAGTTGATAAAAAGGTTTCACTGTGTTCATATACTTAACTCTTTTTTTATTTCTTAATTATTGTCTTTAAAAACTTCTCGGGTAAATATTTTTCCACCTACTATTACCAAAACTTGGAGTTAGTAACGAAAGGATTTCTAAAAGGTTAATATTGCTGTGCTGACTGGTAAACGTCAGGGGGTACACCGAAGCGAAGATGGGAAGGTTGCTTTAAGGCTGATCTGAACGGACTGGGTTTGGACGACGACCGGTGTCGGCATCGAACATTCGGGTTCGATAAGCCTTTTATTATTATTATTATTATTATTATTATTATTATCACCAAAAAAAGTTTCATCGACATCGGCGATCCCATCCCACAGAGGCGAAACCTATCCTTGTAACTTATATGCTATCTGAACATGACCTAATATGTTATAGTAAAATATTTTTTATAGTCTTACTAATTAGTGCATCATGCTAAGGCCAAGAGTTCGTTAGTTTCAGATCTGTGTTTTAATATATCATATTATTCACCAAATATTTGTATTTAAAATAAAATTTAAACTAAAATATTTTCTTTTAATGTTTTTTTAAAGTAAAATATGGCAAGACCTTGTCTAGTTACTTGGGTTGGTCAAAGGACACTAATTAACTTCGTCTTCTTTACAGGATGTTGTTTGCTTCTCGTGGCTGCTTAATTTTCTAGGGCCACGCTATCAAGCACATGGTCTTACTCCTACTACTTAAGTCTGGCTTAACAACTATTACAATCCAGCCTCCAATATTATATCTTACAATTAACAAATATCATTTCCATGGCGGAAATTGTTCAATGTTACGTAGAGAATAAACAGTAAGGTGTTAATAAATTTTTAACGCATGTGTTATACTGGGCATGTACTTTTCATTAATTTTGCAGAATCTTTGATGGATTGCTTCGACATGTACCGCCTATCTTATCAACGCTGCCATCATGAGATATTAATTGAACAGTTTTTGTAAACGATTCTTTATTGGTCCGTTTGCTGTATGTGTTTGTTTTCTGAGCACACATTGCTACGATTGATTTCTTCAAAGGTGTTGGTTAGTGTTTAGGGCTTCTGTATATCATAATTGGCTTTATCAAAACATTATTTCATTTAATTTGATATTTACATATATCTTAGTACTTAGTTATTCCGACTTGCACCCGTACATTTTCACGAGATGTTCTTATCTTCTCTAGTGTTTAGTTGAGAAGAATCGATCGAGTCCATGCTTCTTCCTCAAACCTATTCCAACATTATTCGATTACGTCTAGTTGCATAGAGAATCGACGCTAAGGATCGTTTTTAATACTTGCAAACATGTCTTCTTTAATCTATCAAAATTTTCCGGATACTGCAGCTTAGTTACGATCTATCAATGTTATGATTTTCGGAAATTACAAAACATAAATGTTTGATCGTCATTATGTTTCGGAAAATATTTAATTTAAAATGGTTACACTGGGCAGGAGAGGGGAAGAAACATTGGAAGCACTACGCCCAATATATTCACTTAGCGGTGCAATTAATTGTAGACTAATTCGGTTATCCGGGATTAATGTGGTGGACTGTATCTATCCTATCGGAGAGCCTTTGCAAATATCAGTCGCTGTAGATAATAGCCACGCTTCTAAATCATCGCCCTTGTGAAAACATTCCTTTTACATAAATTATTTGGGTGTATAATGTTCCCTATAAGTTATCGCTTCATTTTACTGTTTCAAATTATTCAAGAGGTGGACGTCGTTTATTTCGTAAAATCGTTATTGTACGCCATCATTTAATCACTTTGATTAGTTCGCCTATCTGTATTATTAAACTGGCAAAGCGCACTAATTTGTTTTCCCGTAAGGGATGTTAACTGGTATATTTTCCTTATGGGATATGATTCGCTCTAATCAGATTTTGAAATAAACTATTATTTTGTATGTATGTTGAATAACGGTCACCATTTAAACACGAATGAAAAGGAAACACATACGTAATCGCTCCGATGATAGGTGTTTGACTTCAGAGCTGAGTATTGTCTGATCTAATCTGAAGAATTACGGTTCCTAAATAACCATAGCCTAACTTTTGTCAATTATTGAACATTCAGAATGGACAAAATAATGAAAAAACATCTTGAGTTTTAATAATTTTTTTTTCTTCTGGAGTCTGAAGGTTTTTGGAAATAAATTGTTGCGTATATTTGAATCAAAGAATGACGAATTAAAAGAAGAATAAAGACGGTTACACATTTCTGAGACACCTGGATTCGCCTTTTCGGCTATACGGGGTTTTTCTTGTGGTTGAATGCCCCCGGCACCTGGACTCAAACTCGTAATCTTATTCCTTTCCGTAGTTAAACTAGGTTGACAGTCAACGTGTTGCAATTTGATTTGTCTTACCCCAACATTAAAAAATTTACAAGATAGGACTTGTCAGAATGTTTTTATCATCCACCAATAATAACTGATAAAATTCCACAAAAATCCCGCTTCGGGTTTTGAAGGGGAAGGGAGACAAGAACAGAAGACTGATATATATATATATATATATATATATATATATATATATATATATATATATATATATATATAAAATTTTTTTTGTTGAGAATATCTCGAAAACTGAGGTTTTTCGCAAAGATTGTTCAGTACAATATTAAAGTACTTTTAAATGTCTATAAAAATAATCAATACATTTTTTTTTTATGAAATCAATAGTTTCGGAGATATTTTTGAGATTATATTAATTGTATTTCCATTTTAAGCTAAAAATACTTCAAACATCAACAGTGATTTTGTTCATAGTAGACGATACCTTTTCGAAGTTAAATTAGTTTTTAAACAGTTTCGATCATTCAAATTATTATTCAAAGAATCGTTCTTTTAATGATTCTAAAAAATCATTGACAACAGAATTGTATTCGATATCATTCAATGGGGAATTTCGTGATAGTAATATGAAGTTTAGATTGGCATTAATTTAATCTAATTGATAATATGTGATAGAGCATATTAAAAATTTAAAAAATACCATAAACCATGGTTTTGTTACATACAGAAAACCAGGAAACTTAAACATAGTAATTTTTAAGTCAACCACCTTTTATTATGAATAAAAATGTGTTTAGTTTAGGTAACAACCATTTACTTTACCATTTACAACTGTTAAACTAAGATAAGTTCGATTATTCATAAAATCAAGGATAGTAAGCGATTTCTTTTATAATCTCCCAACTGGTCTGAAGTTACCATACTTTTTGAACAGCGATTGGTGTTATCGGTGTCGAACCTTCGAGATTGCTGAGGCTTTATTGTTAGTTTTCTTTGTTCTTCCAATCGCCACCTAAATTGCATTCATTCACACTGAATTACCATGCGGTTTCTGTGTATAAGCGTAGAAGAATTGAATGGAAGTTTAGTGACAGAAGTAATTTACAGGTCCATAAATGAAATTTGTGGAGTACATGCAAGTTTAGTGAAGTACATACCCATATGTGTTGTGTTTTTTTCATTTTTGTTTTTGTTCTATATAATCAATTAAAAGCGCTGTGTTGCGGGGTGAAAACTCGTAGTTCGACGCCTGGAACATTTTTCCTTGCATTCTTCAGTAATTGATGATGTATTTCCACCATCTTACAATGTATCTGCAAATTCAAACAGCTACTGAATCAAAGATACACCACTGACGTGAGCGATAGTATAAATTAATTGGGAGTGGAGATGTTGACTTCGTAAATGACATTACCGTTTTAGTTCCATTGGAGAAGATTCATTAGTAAATATTGTAAAAGAGGAGCTCCACGAACGATATAGTAAGTGCCGATCGGGGAAGAGGCAGTGCTGGCAATATCGAACGTGCCGAATGCACAGCCATCTAAATATTTAACAATTCAATCAATGTCACTCTGTAATGGCGCTCGTCCTTTGTTCTGTCTGCTCTGTTATTCTGTTTGCCATTCGGATCGTTAGCCTTCCAAACTTTCTCTTTAGCCAAACATCTCCAGCATTTCTGTCAAAAACAACTAAATACTTGCTGTATTGTATATAAAATGTTCTGTGTGAAGTATCTTCTTCTTTGTAAGTTCAATGTCAGATTAAATTGAGTTGGTAATTTTATTTAATCTTTATGTTTAATTTTAATCTTTATCATTATGTTGTATGTTAGTTTTATTTAATGCTCTTGGTTCCCGCTATGATATCATCAATGTTTGCAAAATATCGCCATACCTAACCGATAATGACCAAGTACTGTAAATGACTTTGTATCCTTCATTAGAATACAAAGCTAAATCATAAAATTATGATATATCAATTATTGAAATATTAACGTGCAATTGGTTATTCGATGAGCCGCGCTCGAATATTTATGGAGTTGCGTGTTTTTAAATGCAGTTTTTAATTTTTATTCCCACATCCTGAAAATCCCATATCCTAAAAAGTCCAAGCATTTATATTTTTTTGTTTTAATACAAATTTGTATTTAAGAATTTTAAAGGACGCGAAAAACTGCTGGATTGCTTTTTAATTAAAATAAGTATTTTGCTAACTTAACTATAAGCGTCTTTGGTATTTTTAATTTATTTATTAATTCACACCTGAACTCATTAATACAATCAGTAATACATCTGTCTTATTTCGTATAAAATAAATATTCTACAAGATATCAAATCAGATTCTATTTGATTCTATTCTTACCGAAGCACCATATTGAAAGCGTTTGGAGTCTGGTTAAGGTTAAGATGCTAAAGCTATATCATTTAATTGATCAATAAGACTATGGTAAAAGTGTGAAAATCAGAAAAGAACAAGGTCAAAACCTAACAAATGTATGGTTTGTGTGTAACAACAAGAAGTTGTCTTGTTCTGTTGTAGAAAGAATTAGATAAGTTGGCTGTCCTCCACAGTTGAAGTTGATGAGCCCAAACAAGTTTCATTGCTGTATCGTAGATCATTCGTTTTATCTACTCAACGAGCAGATGTTTTGTAAATGAGTCTGACCAATCAAATCGGTTATATCGCCGGCTTAGCTCTTGTCTTTTAAATTTAGTTTCGTAGGAGTTCTATCGCAATATTCCTTCAACCCCAAAACACTAAAATGAAGAAAAAAAAATCATTATCTTTTTCATAGCCAGGATTGGTGTTCGAAGCAATTAGCTTAGCATATCAAGCAAAGCAAACTATATTACTTGTAAATACATGGGCTAAACATTCATCCTTTTTTTCTTCGTAAAACAGTCATGTTCAATAATTGCCGCAGGGCTTATTTATCACGTCTATAAGGACCAACCAACTTCACAGTAGAACGTATTACTACAGCGAATTAGGTCTTGCCAATATAATTCCATTATGTCTTATTTTCAGTATTTCATTATTTAACTAGCATATTGCTTTTTCAGTATATATGGTGATAAGAACAAATGGATTGTGTGTAATGCATATACAAGCAGTCATATTTTGTTTTATGTGCTTAGTCCTTCAGAAATGATATAATGAGCTTTAATTCCTCCTTCTAATGCAGGTAATAATAACTTTTCCTCTTTGGGAGAGTTGACAAATGGAGAAGGAGAGGACAGAGGGATATAAAAGGTATTGTCCGAGATGTGGTCATTGTGAAGGAAAAGAGGACTATATCTGAGGCGGTCCTCTGGCGTGGCCGCATTTCCCTTGGGACGCCAACTTCTTTATTTCGCCACTCTCACTCCTTCCATGACTGTCCTTCATCCAACCCAATATATTTTAATTACATTTCATATATTCTCATTATGTTATTATTTGTTTTGAATATTATTTTATTAATTTATATTTTCTTTCTTTGGTGAGAATTTTGATTGTGCCATGAGGTTTTCTAGAGGAAGTGTATTTAATTATTCTCAAGCATTGTCTATTATAATAAGACCGATTGGGACTACACAAAGTACACAGATTCTCTTCCTAGCCTTCCTTAGTGTCACTGACGGATCCAAGAGTCGGATTTCGGGCTGAAGCACCTCCAACATGGAAAAAAATAATTGTATTTATTTTTATTGATCTATATTGTTTCTATGAATGACATAGCCTTAATACCAAAACAATTAAAATATGAATTCGTTTTAAATTATAACGCATTTTATTTTTTACTATGGCCTTCAAGAGGCCCAAAGTGAAATCCTCGATCCTCTAATGTTTTTCTTTCCACATTTCTTTCTTTTCTTTTTGATGTGCCGTTCTTCCTTGTTTTAGGTCCATGTTTATTTTCGGCCCTTCTTCCGGACAAGCTCGGTTCTTGTATTTTGAATCCCTTATTGTGTAATCTCTGATAATTGGGGCCCATTTTCATTTCACTAATCCACTTCACAGTATTAATTGCCACTTTACTCCGACAAGGTGGTTCATTGTTTTGATATGACCATACAAATTTAGTCTACATTTCCTTATATCTCCGTTCCATCTGTGTAGGGTTTGATTTTAGCTTTACTGCTTAGTCAGTGAGTTTCAGCTCCCAGAATTTTTTTGATGAATTTATATATTTTTTTTCTTTTGTTTTCTATGCCTTTTTTCGTATGCAAAATTAGGTTGCTGGTCCTTTATATTCTGGGTTTGTCACTGTATTTTAGTGTCTTAGCTATGTGTATTTAGAAATGAATTTTTCGTAATAGATATTTTAGGTGAGACGATAGATTGCTACCATTTATTTATTCATTTCTCTGCGTTCAGAGGCTGAGTGCAGAAAACTGGAAAGAAATAGCCCAAGACAGGCAGAGATGGATCAGGCTTGTAAAGGCTGCAAAATATCTATGTGGTCTCTAATGCCAACAGGAAAAAAAATACACATATAAAATTTTCATTATGTAATCATCTATTACAAAAGATATAAAACCTCAGTTACATATACGTTTTAAACGGAATTAATTGATTATAGATTTAATTTGTATTAGATATAGTTCACTAATATTATGGTAACCTTAATATTATATAGAGGTTGATTAACATGCAATCATGGATTTATATTGGGGATGGGTATTGGAGCTTATGGTTCCCTTTTGATAGATTTCCTTATGGAAGTAGGCCTAATCATCTTGGGTATTAGACCTTTAGAATCTTTAGAGGTATTGTTACAGATCTTTACATAGAATAAGGAAAGATGGAAATTATAATTTTTAAAGAAATAGGAGATGGACGAAGTGCCAAAAATTAAATATAGAAAGAGAGAAAGCTTAGCGGAAAAAAGAGTGGAATAGAATTCGGTAAGTTTGTAAATAAAGACAGTTCATGAAAGAGTCTAATAAAGCCATATTACAGGAAGGAATGTAGAAATTAAAAGAGAGAGAAAATGCCGTTGGTTAAACTGGAAACCACGTTACCATTACTTTTTTTTTCCTAACCAGAGGTGTTTTAATATTTTAATCAATGATATAAGCAGGAGTTGGAATGGAATAAAATAAACAAAATGGAATAAAAAAAAACTAAGGTGTATGCTTTAGACCACATGACAGAAGTGAAAAAATTATTAATATGAAATATAAATTATAAACAATTGATCATTGTAAAGAGGATGAAATGCTGAATATTTCACTCACTTACAGAATGCAGGTCTGAAATTTAGTTTATAAGATATTTTAATCCATATCTTCTATAAAACTTGTTATCATTTGGTTTTCGACACTATTTTTTCGTTTTCGCTTCTCTGACCTGGCGTCGCGTTATGACAAAACTTTTAAAAATAACCTCTTAAAAAGAGGATATAATGCTAAACAATTCCCTTGCTTACAGTATGCAGGTCTGATTTGTAGTTTATGAGATATATTAATCCATATCTTTATTTATTTATATATTCCACCCTCCCGTATTGCCATAGTGGCATGCTATGGCAATACGGGTGTTTGCGATAGTGTGTTATTAGGCTTGAATGATTAATAACACACTACTACTAGTTAACATGATGTATATTTCTTCTGTTCTTCTTTCCTCTTTAGTACAACTCGTTATTATTCGATTTTCGACACTACTTTTCCCTGTCTTACTAGATGTCTTGTTAATATACAATTTTGAATAATAGCCCATTACAGAGAGGATAGAATGATGAACATTTCCCTCGCTTACAGTGTTCAGGTCTGATTTTTAGTTTTTTATATTTTTAATCCATATGCGAACATACTTCAATTAGTCTACTTTACCTGAGCGTTGCACATCGGAGATCTGACTGGCTTCACACAAAAAATGGCAAAACGCTCCTAAAGATGTTTGACTTTAATAAACAAAATGGAATAAAAGTACAAAAGAACTCATATTTGCGGTGGTTATTATGATAAGAACTTGGTATCAATCGGTGAAATGTGGAAATCTCTCTCTTATCAATTTCTTTTAAATAAAAATATAATTACAAGAAAATGTCCTGAAAAGTTGAAGTTGATTAAAAAATGTGTATTTTTAGACAGTTTTTCAAAACAGCGTGTTTTTCCTGAATATGTAACATACTCATTGTTGATGCAAAAACATAAAACTATGCAAAAGGGTGGGGGAAAGGGAGGAGGTTCAGTATAACTACCCCCAGTTTGGTTTGCATACCCCGCAGATCGGAGGTACCCCCGGGCGTCAGCTGTGTATCTCCCAACGATTCCCGATTCTGTCCTCTTCAATAATGCAACGGATCTCTGCCTTAGGTGTCACACCTCTTTTAGCCACCCATTCTCTGACTCTTACTAGTCTCGTAGCTCTTAACTAGCTTTAGTTTCTCTTTTCGCTACGTTTCAGGTATTTGAGTTGTATTTAAATTGGGAACTGTCCTTAAATATGAGATGCAGTTCAATTCAAAAGAATGTATAAAAAGTTATTTTAAAAAGTCATATTCAATATCCGTTTTATCCCGGAACTTAAAAACAAGAATCTATAAAATCTTTATCTTATCTACAGTTCTTTATGGATGCGAAATGTGGCTACTTACATTAAGGGATAAGCAACGTCTTAAGGTTTTTGAAAACAAAGTATTGCATAGAATATTCGGACCGAAGAAGGATGAGTTAACCATAGAGTTCAGACGGTTATACATCGCTGCATTGTGTGAACAGTACCCGGTTAATAAATTGAGGTGATTATATTAACGAATCAAATGGGCTGTAAAATTTTTGGGCCAGTAACGAGAGAATTCCTAAAAGGTTAATATTTGTTGTACCGATTGGTAAACGTCCGAGGGATAGACCAAAGCGAAGGTGGGAAGATTCCATTAAAGCCGATCTGAAGGAACAGGGTTTGGATGGCGCACGACGGAGGGATGTGAGTAATAAACGATCGGTGGTGTCGTCATCGAACCTTCGGGTTCTCTATGACTTTTATTATTTATTATTAAACAGCTTATGATTTCAAATAATAGTGTGTCTGAGAGTTATGTTGGAAACGAAAGGTGCGGTCCAAGGTGGGGATTCTGTGCTGATAATGCTTAAATTGGTTGAAGGGCTAGAGTTCATTTTAGCTGGAGTATAAAAAAATCAAGGATTTTTGTGTCTGAAATTTTTCTATTATGACAGAAAATTAAATTGATGTATTTTTTTTTTATATTGAAATCTTCTTTAGGCGAATTTTGCACTTTTCTTCTGAAGAGTAAATTAGATTGAGCCGGCAGATTTCCGACGTGTAACGCACGGGTAAAGTTGGCTGGTGACGACTAATTGTGGTGTTGCATATGGATTCAAATATCGCAAAAAATAAAAATCAGACCTCCATACTGTAAGCAATTGAAATGTTCATCATTTCATCCTCTTGGTAATGAGCCATTATTAAAAATTGTATCTTAACCTCGACGCCTTGTTCAAGAGGGAAAAGGGTAAAAAATAGTGTCGAAAACTAAATGATAACGAATTTTATTGAAGATATGGATTAAAATATCTTATAAACTAAAAGTCGGACCTGATATTGAAAGCAAGGGAAATGTTCATCATTTCAGCCTCTTCGCGATGCCGTGTTAAAGAGGAAAAAAATCTAAAAAAATAGTGCAAAGGAAATTGTCAGCACCCCAGCCTCTTTATGATGAGCTATTATCTATAATTTATATTTCGTATTATTAATCTCGGCTTGTTGATGTTTTCGCTTCTATAGTGAGGCCTAAACCACACGCTTTAGATTTTAAAAAATATTTTCTAATGTAAAAACATACATAGTAAAAAAATGCATTATCAAGAACCTATTTATGTGCCCGAATACATGTGCATCTTTAGCTCGTAAATGCTAAAGGCAATATCCCTGGAAACAATCTCAGAACGATTCCCAGAGGCAGATTGGCTCCAAATCTATACTGATGGTTCTGCATTGAAAGCACGCAAACATGCCGGAGCTTGGGTATATACAAAGGAATTTCGAATTGCTACTCCGTTCGGAGGGGTAGCCACAAATTTTGACGGAGATGAAATAGTCATTCTCTTGGCCCTCGCGGGATTAGTTCAACGACAAGACAACATAGTTGCTTTATTTGTTGATTCGCATGAGACAATTGTGTCCCTCCGAAATGAATATAATACGATTTCAAACATCAACATTTTTATTTGATTTTTTTTTTTTTTTAATACCAAAACCAAGTCAATCCGAGTAGTATGAAATTGATTGTTATTTTTCTTGTCATATTTTTGTTGTTTGGTTGCATATTATTATTGTATTTAATATATTTTAGGCCACAGGTCACCTATTCAATATTCCTTCGGACAAAATATATAATAATGATAAATTAAAACATTTTTTTATGAAATAGTGCTTAATAGATAGGTGATTTCTATTAATCTTATATCAAACTTTATTAGGTTATGTGCTAAGTTTTAAATATAATAATAATATAGAATGAGTACTATATATGTTGCAGAAAGTTTAAAAATGGAATTATTTTATTGAAAAAAAAAAACTAAATTAAAATACACCTGCCAAGTGACGTCAGTATAGCTTCCTCGCCATTTTTATTAGTTCCACTCTTACTTATATCTCAAGGTCTACTAATACTAATACTACTTTTACTAATTCTCACCTTTTTTCTATCTTTGAGCCAAATCGATCTGACCGTTTCTGAAATATTGGCATATCTAACAAAATACATTTGCACGTGCGCAACCGGAAGTACAGTACGGAATTCAACAAAATGGATACAAGCATCATTATGTTACTGATTTCTACCTTTCTTTTTACTTTGAACCCCATCAATCGAGCAGTTTTGAAATATTGGTGTATCTAAGAAAATACATTTTCGCATGCGCTAACCGGAACATATATCATAATATGGAATTTAAACTAATTGATATGGAACCTGAAAATTTTATGAAAATCGGATAACCGGTAGCAGGTGATATGCCCGTCACATCGGTTCGACTACAGACAGACCGACAGACAAATACTGCACCAAACTTGATCCTTGACGTCTGAAACGTAAAATGCGAGTGGAAATTTTCGATTCTGAGCACAATTTTTTTTTTTAATCTCTTGCACAAATACAAAGCTTCTCTACCTTCGGTTGTATTTTTTTTACAAAGGAAGGAGATGGTCCGGGGTGGCGGTCATAAATAGACTATTTATGACCGCCACCCCGGACCATCTCCTTCCTTTATAATGCAACGGTCAACTATTAAATATTCAATAATTTTTTTACAGTTTCTTGAAAATGGATCAAGGAGCCGAAAGGTTTGAAAATAAAGAAATAAAATAAAAAACGTATTTTATTAGTGACCTGTGGCTTAAAGTCTATTAAAACTTAATTATTATTAACTTTTCTGGAGAAAGCAAGACCATAACTGACATAATATTGACTGAATATAAGTGACACGTGTGAGAGACCTCTTCAATATATTTTCTACAATTATATTGCGTCAATAATATTGGCCGTGTGGAGTCCCTTGAGGTAATATTTTTTTCTTGGAGTGACGTCGTGTATATGAGAAAGAAGGAATAAGATTATTGTATTTTTTTTCCGCTCGAGAACCATTGAAATAACTCGAGGAATCGGTAAATATTTTAGGACGTGAAGAAGAGGGTTCGTATAGAGGGAGAAACAGAAGAAGAAGAGAAGAAATGAAACATAGATGAGGGAGCCAGCTACCGGTCCGTTACCATTATCCCATCATCATTCCTCAGCCTTTTTAAACTTTAAAAATACTTTCTCTCTCAAGATATTTACTGTTTGCTAAACATTAAAGTGATTAGAACCCAGGCATGTTTGCAGACCTTGTGAAAGCCATCATGGGTACGCCCAGTATCAACAGTCTGCTCACTTCATCTGTGTGGAAGCATTCCTTAAATAACTTAGCGTTCAATCAAGACTGCTTGAGAGCCATTCGTAATCCAACAGATTTACATATTTAAACAATCAATTAAAATGTTTACAATGAGGATGTGTCATTAAACAAATAAACTACTAAAATAGATAAGAACCAAGCTTAACCGGACTCCTGATTTACCAGCTCTCCGTAATAATCATCAGTGAAAATGAATTTTTTTTTTTAAATTTAACAGGCATTATTAGCTTTATAATATACACTGTAAAATTTATATTTTTCTAATTAAAATTAAAAAGGGGATATACTAATATAATAGAGGCAAAAAAAGACATTAATGTAAAAAATTCTTTTTATTTTAACATATTATCACCTGCGAACATATGAGGATTAATGGACTAACAAAACCTAAGACATAGTGTAATCTTTTTTACCAAACCCTGGCAGCTATCTTGAGGCGATATAAATTTTTCACAATGCTTGTGGTTGTCGACAAAATGCCGAAGGATTTAGCCTAAGCAAAAATTTTAATTTTTGTATTTCCATAAAAACTCGCATTTTAAGGTTTTTTGAGGTTCGAAAAAACAAATATCAAGATTGGTTTTCCCTAAAATATATATATATATTTATTCTAGAATATATGAATATATATATATATATATATATATTTTTTTTTTTTATTTTTTTTTTTTCTAGAATATATGAAATATTCTAATTAATATTAAATTGGGCAGATAGCTATAATAACGGCACAGTTTGAACCAACCTAGGGAGGAATGTTAGAGTAACTAATTTTTTAGGGAGAAATAAAGTTGTTTCGTTTTTCGCTGGGAACGCCTTTTGGTTTTTCTTATTCATGGTACATCACAGCTCATTTAATACAATAGGCAATATTATTTTCTTATTCTACAAAAAAATAAGAAAGATATTTATTGATTTATAATACCTCAAAATCAGTGCAAAACAAAGGCAAAAATAAATAACATAAATTTTGCTTGAAATTATATAAAAACCGTTTTTTATCACGGCTCTTTTAAAATTTTTATTTTACAAATAAAATGTGTATTTAGGAAATTATTTTTAATACAATACGTCCTAGATGATGGAAAAACAAGAAATAAAAACTTTGCAATTATTAATTGTAGTTATTTTTGCTGAAAACATGGATATTTTTAGGTGACTGGTTAGAAAATCACATAATTTCTTCCTCGACTTGAGGTGAATCTCAAATTTTTACTCATAAACCTCAAATTAATTAATATTTACTTTATTATTCAAGTTTAAGATTATTAAACGAGAAAGTTTTCCTAAAAGTGGGGAGTCAACAGTGTAATCGGTAATGGTAAAAACAAAATCGCATATAATTTATAATTTTTCTAAAATCAGAAATTAGCTTAGTTTAGTCGCTCAAAAGTCTTCTTTAAATTGTTTTAATAATGACGAACCCTATTTATATTTTAAGTAAATTTTTTCTAGTTTACATTAAAGCTATTCTTAATTAAAACACATGACTTACTTAAAAAAGCAACACAAAACATGGTCCTACTTTTCTGCTGAAAATAGGCCCATTGTTTATACAAACTTTTTTGTAAGTCCTGAGCTCTGCTATCTCTCCTATAAAAATTTCCCTCTACTTATGGGACACCCTGCATATGCGCATTACATACATACCATGCCACCCGCAGACTATAGTACTGTTGAACTGACAGAGTTCATTCATAAAAAGGACAGTGGTGTATACTGTTGTTCTCAGCGAGAACAGAACCTGGAACCTACTCTAGCTTGCTCCTGCTAATTGGAAGGCAGCTATTTACTGCCGACTCGGCAGCTCTTCCCCTAATGGTTCCTGTCACTCCATCCTCGTCCTCTTTGATCCCCTTCCGAGTTGCCTGTCCTCAAGGGCATCTTATTTTAAATCTCCGCCATTTACTCATTTAAATTTATCTACACTATATATAATATGGTAATACAGATTATTTTTCCGAGGCTCATTATCCATAGATTTTAATCAATGAGGTATCAAACGAAAGGGAATTTCACGGAGAAGTGAAGAATCTCGGTTTCGATTTCTAAAGTCCTTCAATAACTTTAATAAAAGCCATTTCCATTAAAAATATTGGGATGTTTCAAAACTCAGATGCTTTCAAATTCAACAAAACGAGCTAGAATAAATTGTGTTTTAAAGATTTCGACACGATTATCTAGACCTGCTATAGTTCCAAAGGATCATTCGGGACCTGAGTTACAAAGGCAAAAAGTTACTTTTTCGAGATAAATTGTTATTTTTACCAAATGCTTCATGGTGCTATGTTTGCCACGAGATTATTGTTTTTACTTTCCTACCTATGATAGGTATGAAAAGTATTGCGATCGGGTCAAATTTCCGATATATGGTTTTCGACGAATCTGTACAAGAGCCCCTGAGTCCGAAAAACACATTTCAGCCATTGGTCATACTTATTGTTTCCCAAATGCGAGACCAAAACGAGTCTTGTTTTCGCGCATTCAGTCTTGGTCTTGGTAAAAGTCTCGCAAGAGTCTTGCAGTTACGTATTAGCTTATTATTATAGAGAGGTTACTTTAATTTTTAAGAAAGGAGAAACCTAACTAAGCCCGAATGTAAAATTAGAAGAGTAACTGCAAAAGTATATTGGTTAGACCAATTATTTATTAGGTAGTAACTAAATTATCACGTATTAGTAACTATTTAGCCTTAATTTTTATTCAAAAAATCGATTTTTTTTTTACCAGTGTTGGTCTTGGTTTTGAAACAGTTAGGCAATCTCGGTCCTAGTCTTGCAAAGTGCAAGACCAAGACCAATTTTGGGCTACACTAGTCATTCTGTCCGTCTGTCTGTCTTTGCCAAGATTATTTCGAGATCTATAACACAGATTTTGTTGGTTTTATTTTGTAGGGTTTTGATTATTGATGCCTGTGACACAAATGAGATACTTCCTGCGAAAAACATTTTTTTCTATAGACTGTAGCGCAAGAAAGGCTCTAACGATTTTGAATAAATTTTCCATAATTTTCTAATTAATGTCCTTTCAATTTTTGTACATGTACTAAAGTCCCGAGAAAATTCAGGAAAAAAAAATGACATTACTTACAAAACAATATAAAAATCGTTCATTTCGGACATCTTTTAACGAAGTTACAGCTAATCGATTTGTTTTGTAAGATCACTGGTTCAAATGCCGGTGCCAGAAATGTTGAAATAGAGAGAGAAAAAAAAAAGAAAAGTAAGTGAAAGTAAAAAACTCTGGGGGTACACCTATAACACAAGTTTCACTTTCCCTTATAATTTTAACAGAAATTATTGTCTGACAAAATTGGGCTATGGCAAAATAGTTTTTGATTAGCAATATTAGATCGTATTGAATTTTTTACACTGATCTTTCACAAGCCAGTTTTTATTACATTATTTTATCAAAGAAACCGTGCTCAAATCTTTTATTTGTCCAATTTTTAGGAAAATAAATCCTATTCAATACTATTCAACCATCTTAATCGACATTTTTAAGGTATAACATTTTTTCTGTAATCGGTAGAAAACTTTTGTCAGACTCAACCAAAATTTTTGTTATGCTTCGACGAACTAAAAATCTATTAAGAATTTAGATGGATGAGGATAGCTCCACGATTCTCTTGATACTTATTAAGTTAAAGAGAAGAAGTTTTTCTCTTTGATGCACGGTTTAGGAATTATAGGTGGAAAAAAAAAAAGATCGAAAAATCTGGCTGCAAAAAGTTTTCTCTTGGTGCTCCACGTCAGTAATTTTGTTTTTTATCTGTCTCAACCAATATATACAAGTTATAAAAATAGAAACTTTCAGCCGTCATTGTTGCAGGTAGCAAGATCTGACTGGCAAAATCTCACATTTTTAATATAAATGTTAGAAACATTAAAAAAAAAAATTGATTAAAAAATTTCATCAAATAATCTCGATTTTTTCTCACGTGCTATCGGATTATTATACAAATAAATATATATTCACCTAATGTGATTTATATGTCGAATGCTTTATGAAGGCATAGTTATTTAATATTAATTTTGGTTTTGTTTCAATCCGTCTAATAGTTGATCCAGATAAAGGAACATAAGTTTCACAATTATTGTAAATTTCTACTTTTAACAGTAAATAATCCGAATAAAAAATTAAAATATAATGGAGAAAATCACTTGTGTAGTTGAATCGGAAAGTACCTGTAGGTTGCTACTGTACTTTTATACACGAAGAGTAGATGAAAAATTTACCTCGTTTTGAAGCTATCATCTATCGATTTTATGAAGGACCTTGTTTGGCTTCTTTATATTGGTTTAATGTTAGGGAGTCCCTCCTATGTTCCTGTTAATATAGCTGACTCCATAGTTACAACACTGGGATAAATTATACTAAATATCATTTCCAGTCAAATTTTCACAACTTTTATCCGGTTATTTTTTGAGCACATTTAATATATATTTTTAAAAATAATAATGTGATAATAATTAATATGAGAGCAGAAATAAAACACATCCAGCCAAATTAATAACCTAGACAAAAAAAATAAATAATAAAAATGGAAGAACACAGTTTTACAGACACCTTAAAATGTACCTGTATACAAAAGACTTACAAACACTTAATCATTTTCAGTTCATGTTTTTATTTTAAAGAATATATGCACATAAATAATTCCACTTAACATGGGTTCAATATAATTGAGGTGATACCCTTCAACTAATTAATTTTCACGTTCAATTGTTGATATATGTGGTTATTCGTTTACCTTAATACCTTAAGACTGTTATTAAAATTAGCAACAAAAAATAAATGCCTGCTTAAAAATGGATAACAGCCGGGGTGCTCATTTCCTATTGGCGCATGACCACCTCTCAAGAATACTTAATGTTTTCCTCTTCTTAAAAATGTTAAAAGTTTAAAATTGATTTTTTTTTTTTAATTTTAAAGTTTTTCCTACGCTTGAAAAGTTATTTACCATACAAAAATATGATTTCACCCAAAACTTTATAAACACATCAAACGTGCCCTTCTGAAAATTCACTGTGCAAAAAGTATACCGCTCAACAGTTTTGATGACAAACTTGATGATATCAGTCAATTAGTAATGTCTTTTATTATTTTTTCTTTTCTTTTGATTTTATGAAAGTTGTAATAGATTTTTATCCAAAACAAAATCAATCCCTTTTCAAAATTAGTGGTTAATTTTTTTTTTTGTGCACGAATATTTATTTTCTAAAACACATAAAATAGAGAACAACGTAAAATCTCTTGGATACGTGCCTGAGCTGGTAGTAGAACATCTTGCAAGGATGTCGAGTTAGAAATCGTTGATAATAGCTTTTAATAACCGACTCTTTAACATGGCAACTAGCTTATCCCTCTAACTCAGCAAGTAAACTTATATACCAAGTCTTTAAGGCTGCTAATTTATTACTCCAAGTTAGCCCTGACTTTAAACTGTACAGTTTCATGTTTCAATTATTTGGTAGTTTCTACCTGCTTTTAATGAATTAGACTAATCACTACCAGAACACCATAAAACAGATCTTCAGTATTGAACTCCAACAAAAATAATTCTTCAACAAAAAGATCACTAAATACTCAATCATTCCTAAAAATGAAAGAGTTTCTGGCAGAGATTAAGTATATATATATACATACATGCACACACACACACACACACACACACACACACACACACACACACACACACACACACACACACATATATATATAAATATATATGTATGCGGAGGATGTATGTATGTATGCGCAGTTATATTCAATATATATTTTAATAAGTAGTATGGTAAATAGGTAATTTATTTTTTCTTCCCATGTACTGTATTAATTCTTATATTTTCTGGTACAATTGTAGTTCTTTTAAAAGCTTTATAATTTTACCTACCGAATATCCTGAGTCTTTTAATGCTAGTTCTTTACAACGGGGTATTTTGTTTTTACAAAGGTTTAATGCAGTAGTAATGTACAATCTTCTATTATATACTTCGTGGTTAGCGGGGACTGGCAGGTATCGCAATCTGTTTGGGCTTCTTTTGTAATTAAATGGAAATGAGTCACACATTCTCACCCTTGTCACAACAACTTCTTCTCTTCTGTTTCCTCTTCCAACACTTATCCACGGTGGGATATTCATATGAGCAGCTTCTTTAGCAGTTATATCAGCTGCTTCATTTCCTGGTATCCCGATGTGTCTTGGAGTCCAGAAAAAAGTTATACTTATATTACGACGATGTTTATAATTTCGATGTGATGGTGGATTCTGTTTATTGTAGGTCCGATTTTATTGAATTATTCTACACTCTGAAGGGCGAAGATTGAATCAGAGCATATTAATATTTTCGCACTTTCTATATTTATTTATAATTACAACGCTGCAGAAATAGCCTGCAATTCTGCTGTGACTATTGTTGAGGTTGGTAGTAATATATAATTTTTGGGTATCCCACTTATAATTAGTGCAAAACTAAATATTTCTGAATTCAAGTTTATCATATCCAATATTTATAATTGTTTTTCGATCTATCTTAAATATTTACATAATTTTAATTAGTATTTAAAAAAATTAAAATTAGCTCTAGATGCAAGGACAAATAAAATAACGTATAAATAAAACAACTTGAATAAAGGAGGATGTAAATTAACATTGGCAGATATTAATTATATTATTGTAGTGGGAGTTGTAACTAACTGGAGTTGGTTTAGTTTGTTTATATTTCGAAAAATCTGGAATACACAGTTTTAAATATTATAAACTTCTGGCATTAATTATTCTGTACCTTCGTTTTCAAAAAAAGCTTAGTAGTGATTAGGTGCTCGTTTTTGTATCTATTATGTATAGTTTTTAAAAAATAGTGGTTGAAATGTATTTTTTTCGTTTTATAAATTATATCATCTCACGTATTGATAACAACGCATTTCTTTCTCTATTATGTTTCGTAGTTTGTTTGTTTGTTTTTTTTGTAAATTTTGCAACACATAGAGAATAAAACGAAAATATGAAGGAGAAAGTAGTAAAATGAGGCAGTAGAGAGTTAGCAAGTTTGAACCCAAGGGATCTGAAAAAAATGGAAGGGGCGTGTAACATAGAACGGCTTGGCTCCCGGAGGGTTGGACTGGATAAATAACAATGTGGGGGAAAGCTCCCCGAAGCAGAAGAAATCAAGAGTTTGCGTAACCTGTTAAATAAACAGTTAAAGGTTACTAATTGCATCGTAACTTGCAAACAGTCTAACCCCTGCAATAGCCATGCGACTGGAGTATTTTATCATAGGTAAGTTTTCATCTAATATACAATAAAGAAATATTCTGATAGCATGTTAAAGTGTAAAACATTGCGCCATTATTCTCCGAACGCTGTATTCGAATCCAGCTGTGACAGTTAGTTATTTATTCTGTAACATCAGCCAAGGATCAACTTCAGGATTGGCAAAACCCTTTGGGGCACACCTAGCCTCTATATTGCTCTTAGAGAGCTCTCTTAATTTAATAATTGATTAAGTGAAAAAAACTGATAGTTTATTGTGAACAATACCAGATCTTCCATAATCGTTGATCAAGAAACATTGCTTCCTTAAAAAATACTGAATTCTATTTAATTCCTCTCTTCCTAATCACCTAAGAAAGTGCCATTTTTTAAGTTGTTGTTGTACAGGATTTTCCCTCTTTTTTTTATAGACATTTCAATTCTACTATATTTTTGTTTTCTCCTAGTGCATCCATGTTTTTCCTTCTTGAAGATCAGTTCAAAATTAAATAGTTTTGCAGCTGAAGCGTTGAAAAAAAATAAACAGTAACATTCGTAAAACCTTTAAACTTTCCAATACTGGTTTTACTGTAACTTTACTGTAAGACTGGTAAGAACTCACAACTTTTCGTTGCGAAAGAGACCGTTAATGCCAGGGATGCCCAGCAGCCCAGTCAAATTAGCACAAATTATGTTTTTATATTGTAAGGTATGCAGTGACTACAAATAATTCAAGTTTTCACTCTTGAATGCCTTGTGGGTTCGCTGCAATGGTCCAAAAGATATGGAAATTTCGAACTTGTTTGGTTTACTCTAAATATCTCCTTTTTCAAGCGACCTAGATAAAAAATGTTCATATTTAATCTTAAACAGCTTAAAATTATCTAACGTTTTTGTCTAAAACATTTTTTTCTAATCCCAACAGGAAGCGAACAATATCGCTTTCAAAATTATTAAAGTTTTAAAATAAATAATAATAAAAAAATTGACAGTTAAATTACTGTATTAATATTTATTGGTTATTATTATCATTATAGATGTGGCAGAGGACTTTAGGCCTCTATGCCAGTGCTGTTTTTCCGCCGACTTTCTATTTACTTGTATTTTCCAAGTAACTGCTTCAAATAGTTTAAAAAGTAATCATTGTTTTAGAAAGAGAAATATATTATCCAGATGTTTTATTTCAGAGCGTTTTTTGTTATTGTTGGCCGATTATTAACTAAATACGCTTGATTTTCAACTTTACTTTAAACGACTTAAAAAATTCGAATTTACTGGTGTTTTTATTGCTAAGACAAATTACTCTCTAATACTTATTCATATTTTGTTATTCTGTAACCATCCAGCTTTGATAATAGACCAATTATGGTAAAATTAAGCCAAATGCCGAATCTCAGTGACCGAAAAACTAACTCAAGTCAAAGACGTCAATCTGCTATGTTTGAACGCCATTGTGGGACAATGCGGCCACGTCTTTTTTTATTGGAGCATAAGCTTTTTTTAAATAAATACAGAGAACACAGCCATATGAAATTTATTGGGATGTGGGGGGAGAATGCAAGGTAGGGAAGGTATGGCACACAGTGTAACATACTTTTCAAAAAACCTCCCGACTACCGTCTACCGTTTCAGCCAATGGCTTACAGAAATGGAGTTACAAAATTCTTCCATTCAAAACTTGAAAGAGCACTGCTGTGGTGAAATCGAAATGGGTAAATTTTGAAATCTCAATAGTTCGCTTCCTGTTGGAACAAAGAATATTTTGTCTTAGCAATAAAAATAACGAAACACGCCCTGAAATAAACCATCTGGATAATACATTCCTTTTTCTAAAACACTGTACTTTTTAAACTATTTGAAGCAGTTATTTAGAAAATACACTCGGCAGAAAAGCGGTACAGGCATAGACGCCTAGAGTCCTCCGTCACATCATTAATTACTCATAAATGGTATAGTTATAATGCTATAATGATTTTATTAACCAATAAATATTAATACAATACTTTAATTGTCAATTTTTTTATTATTATTTATTTTAAAACTTTACTCATTCTGAAAGCGAGTTCACTTTCTCTTGGGTTTAGAGAAAAATGTTATATATAAAAATGTTAGATAATTTTAAGCTGTTTAAGATTGAATATGACTATTTTTTATCTATGTTGCTCTTAAAAGGAGATATTTAGCGTAAATCGAAAAAAGTTCGAAATTTCAATGGTTTTTGGAGCACTGTAGCACCCCTGAAACCACAAGGGATTATTCATATCCACTGTATACCTAACAATAAAAATAAATAAAATTCGAATTACCAGACTTTTTTCAAGGTAACTTGTTTAATTTTACTGAGCTATATCCCGCTCTTCAAGGTCAATGTTGTATGAACCTCCTCCCTTTCCACCCTCTCAAGTTATTTTGTTGCTTTCTTCTTCTTGAAAACAGTATAAGCGATAGCATAATTTAAAAAAATCGTAGCTCATATACAGTTACACTTGTATCACCTTCATGAATAATTTATAACAATTTATCATCACAAAAAAGTTTTTAATAATTTCATGAGTTATTCTCACGGATGTATTTTGATACCATATCTATATATTTGCCGCACTGAAGAACAGTGGAGGAACTACAGATTGGATGGGTTATTAACTTTGGCTAGAATTTCATCAATTAAGCAAACAGTTCGTGAGAAGCTTCCTTCGTATCGTACCTTCTGCCAGTCGGTGTTGCCTCTCTCCAACGCTAGCTATATTAAAGCTGCAAAGTTGTCTCCACAAACTTCATTCATTTAGTTTTAAATATTTACAAATTAAAACTGTCAGGTTTTTTTATTTATTTTTGCAACAGCTTTCGGAGTTTGACTTATATTTAACTGGTAAAGAGAAAGAAATAGTTGGGATAATCCACCTGGTGCCAAAGGGATTAAATTTCCCTACCTTCTCAATCGTAAGGCATTTTTTAATTAAAAAAAAAATTACATTTCAATTCTGAGGAGAATATAGTTTATATTATTTTAGTTATTTATATTTATTTATATATTATTAATTTCTCTATTGTATATATGTATGAATAAATATTACTACCCCTAGTGCTTGTCTCCCTTCAACATGGCAGATTGTATATTCAATTAAACTTGTATATTAAAAAAAAAATATTTTAAGAATCATTTTATTTCTTAAATAATACATAAATTGCCAAAACCTTGAGTAATATAAACAGTATTGGGCTTTTGAGAAAGACCACGAGATAGAGGTGAGGTCAGTGAGATATTATAAATAATTGTGTACCATAACCTCTAATATTAGTTCGACGGGATCTTTTAATATCTCCAGAATGGCTGGTTAACATTTCTTTTTATAGATCATAAGTTTCCCGATACATTGCCGAAAACACGCTTAGCCAACTCAAAAGGAGCTGAATGATGGATCTCCTCGCTTGAAAACTATACTAAAATCAAGACAAGACGGGATGCCACTGAGCACTCCTCTTAGTTTTCAACGGAAATACACGTTTTGAGATCCCCTGAGTCCAAATAACCAAGTCCCGCAAAATGGTCTGTTTGTATGTAAACATTCTAGCTCAAAAAAACCCATACGAAACTGAAATTACGTATTTAAGGTTTTTATACGCCTGAGATATTACAGCAACATTTTTGTCAAAATCAGCAAATCGAAATTGGCACTTTATATCATTGATTAAATACATTTTTATGGTTTTCTCGAAAATCGCTCGATTTTGATTAAATTCATTATGTTAGTGTAAAATGAATCATTTTTAATATATTGTAGATTTTATTCTCATTGGTGTTCTTTAACAGGGCTTAAATGGCTAATTTTCGATAATAGCTTCCCCTGAAGTACCTTTAATTTTTTTATTTGGAACAATTATTCATTTCAAATTATTTTCTGATATGAAAAATAGATAATATAAAATATGAAAGAATTCGATAGTTAACTAAAGGAGAAATAAGAGATCTAACGGATAATAATTTTAATAGAGAAAACAAAGGAATATGAGCTCGCCAGAAAGATTAGAATCGGCTTCCATAGGTAAAATAAGCTTAATATAATACGGACTACGCCAGTATTATGTACATATACATATGCGGTTTTCTTGAATGCTATTGTTGGTATTTTTAATATTTGATTGTATAGGTCAGAGCGATATAAAAATTAAAATTAGCTTATATAAGAATACTTATATAAATAAATAAAAATACCCACAACAAAATATTAATAAATATAGCGTCAATAATTTTTACGTTCACTTCCACTTGGTCTGAAAATACTTTTTTCTGCTAAGAAGAGGGTGATAAGTCGTGTGATGAGCGCAGCAGATTTTTTATAAAGGAAGGAGATGGTCCGAGGTGGCGGTCATAAATAGGCTAAATAGTAGTTGAACTATTTTTATTAAAAGCCAACGTTTCGACCCGACTTTGCTTTCTTTCTGACTTTACTTTGTTTTCTTCTTCAGGGAGGTATGTTCAGCTAGGAGTTTCACTTAGAACTGAGTGAAACTCAAGTCACTTAAGTAGCAGTTCTAAGTGAAACTCCTAGCTGAACATACCTCCCTGAAGAAGACCTACAAAGTCGGGTCGAAACGTTGGCTTTTTATAAAAATAGTTTTACCACTATTTAGCCTATTCAATACCGCGACCCCGGACCATCTCCTTCCTTTATAATGCAACGGTCAACTATTAAATATTTAATCAGATTTTTTATAGTTTGGCAGTCCGTCGAAGACTATCATAATTAGCAATATTTTAATTTTTAGAACCAAAACATGTGACATTCATTTCGTGGCAATCATAGTACGTAATAGTTTTTCGGAAATGTTTTATTTACGACACTCAGGTTCTGGTAGAGTTTGAAATCTTTATTACACATTTCATCTCGTTTACTTGAAATTTTCTTTCGTTTAATACACCATTCATCCAAATCCATCACTCCTGTGGGTCGGAAAAATGTTCTATACTACCTTATGAAATGTATTGTAATTAATCAATTGGTCAGAATCAATTTAAGAGGCACTGATAGAGTTTTAGTATAGAGCAAGTGATCAAACACCCGTTAATAGAAGTATCATTTGTTGCAACAAAATGAATCTGGTATTACAGGATCGTCAATCCGGATTCCTGTGCAATGTAATAAATCTGCTATACCGTGGGGGGTCCTGAGGGCCTCAGTGTCTACGGGAGGATATCTCGGCTAGTAACAGTTGGGCTAATAGATGGCGTTGGTGGGCACTGACAGCTTCGCATAAATCAGGCTGGCGGTCTCTAATTGATACGGTGCTCTGGACTGCACACCGTACTCTCTCCTCTAATATGCTCCCATGGCATTGTTGTGGTCTTGCCAACGCAACAGTTATTATTATTACTATTGTTTTTCACCTATCCACCTTATCTTTATATCACGAGTTATCAATTGACCAGTTTCTGTAAACAGTTCTTCCTACATCTTTCTCCTCTATTCTTGGTACTCTGATCCAAGACCAAGGTTATCGTGCGAAGGATTTATCTATGAAATCTTTTCATATTTTTTTCTACGATGCTCTTTAGTGGGATTCTATATCTCACATCAGAATGTCAGAACTGGCTTTATCATAGTATTGTAGACCCTTCATTTGAGATTTCTTAGGATCTCAATGTCTGTCGAATAGAGAAGAAAGTTCAGTTACAGTTGATCATTCATTGAGGTTATTGCGGAGCCGAAATATTTGAATTTAAATTCTCGGAATCTATACTAATCTCGGAAACGATTTTCTTCTTTGCAGATCCGGTCGTTAGGGCTGATATACTTTTTAATGGATCAAAGGATTTTAATGGATCACTTATTGTTAGAATATAAAATAACTGTTTCCCTTCCTACTAATTCACCTCATTATATTTTATATTTGGAATCCAATTTTAAACCGATATTCTACTATACTTTTTCATTAGATTTGCAATATATACAAAAGGTACATCAAGATTACCGAACATTTTGGCTAAAGAAATAATAAAACAGAAAATATTTTGGCACAAAGAAAACACTGAGCTCTGTAATAGAACATCACAGTAGAATACTCTAGTGATAAAATAATTCTCCATATTTTAACTAAATTAGAAAATAATTTTAAATCGGAAAGTAGGAAAAAATTTAGAGTGTCTAGATTTCATGACATTTATAAGGATTTAAACAGCGACTTAGGTGAAAGGCATTACTTATCAGATGTTAATAAAATGTATTCTACTAAAGTTATATTTAAATTGTGTGGATAATTATTATTTCTAAACAATAGTCTTATGAGGAGTGAGCAACAAAGATTGTGTAGCCTTTGTAATTTATATGAAATAGAGGATGTATACATCACTACGTCGCTGTTTGTCCGATTTTACAAGAATATCGAATCAAATATTTAAAGTAAAAATAGCAAAGATTGGAGCAGTTTATATATGTATCATATATACGCTTATAAATATAAGATGTTTTTGATTCAGCAGTACAACGCATAACATTCTTTAGTTATATGTAAACAAGAGTTTAATATTAAGGTTATGTAACAAAAATTCTTTCTTATTTATTGACAAATTAAAGTTTATTTATATTAAATGTATCAGATAGTTTTAAGTTGTTTTATATTGCTTTAAATAACAAAGTTACGTTCAATGTTTCCAAAGGTAATTTTTTAAATTTATTTTATTATTATTATTATTTATTTTTTATATATATTTTAGGGCATCTCCAGGCAGAGAACCATTGGCAAAAAAAAAGTTTTGTTATCACAAAAAAAAAGAATGAATATATAAAATGTATATGAAATAAAGCTTTCTTTCTATTTATCTGTTGTTAGAATATATAGAGAAAACAGGAATACATTGATAGTTTTGTTTAAAATTTATAGAATTAGAATACAAGAAATCTAATCTATGAAAATTAGCAATACATATTTTAAGGAAAGAACAATTCTCAAGGTTTAGAATCAACGTTACAAATTAATTTAAGATTCCCTCCAAGACTATTGCTTAAAAATTTATATATGAAAAGTCTATAGAGAAATATAGCTTATAAATAAATATAGTTAGGAAAATAACGATAAAGAGTTAAGAAATAAATTATTAGTTAAAATACGATCAGTTTTAAAAAATTAATTAATTTTTGATATTTACTAAGTCATCGTGCCAAAGAATCTTGTAGAATAATTTTATAAACACGAGTTTAGGTACAGAGCACTCCCATTTCAGAATTCTGTTCTAGATGTGAAATTAAAAAACACAAACCGTTTATTGATTTTTTTTTATTTCTTTGTTGAGTATTATAACAATCTGTCTCTTGGACATTGGTTATAGTGAGGTAGGATGACATTCACACTATATGTACAAAAATAAAATAAAATAAATAGAACAAAATAATTATCAAAAGTATATACAATAGATAATAAAATAAAATAACCTAAAAAATAAGAAAATTAAAACTAAGAGAAAAACACATGCATACCTATATACAATCAGGCGAGGGAACTCCAGGAGAACCCTGCGCTACTCTCCCAACCGCGTCACTGGTACTAAAGCCAGCGGAGATTGGTCGAGAGCACTTTAGCCACATACATAAAAAAAAATAAGGATATAAAATAAGTAAAAAATAACATAAATTAAATTAAAAATGGTTGAATAAATTTAGACCAGTTTCGGGCGTTTGTAGATTGCCACACATTCTGCTTAAGGTCAAATCTCGGTTCATCAGCGTCTCCATTCTGGGAATACTGGTTTCTAGTTCATGGGTTTGTATTGTCTATATTTGTATTTGTACAACTACTCTTATCTTTATTTTGTCTTTTTTGTCCATATAAAGACTTAATTGGTGGATATTTGACAATTAGTCCAATAAACTTTTTACTAATGTATTTAATAGATAATCTGTTATGATGTCCCATTGGATTTTCTTGTCCTGATATCGAGATACACTCGCGGACAGAGTGAAAAGATCCCATCTGTAAAATATTCGGGCACCAGCCTGCCTCCCGGGCGCGGTAAAATCCGATTTGACAGGCGATGGTTCTGTCCATATCGCCCTGGTCGATGTCCTATTGTGCGGGCAGGGGGGAGGGGGTGTGTGGCCTTTTGTATTACAGGCCACCTTCTGACAGTCCATCGTAATACGTGTATAGTCTCTTAATTGAATTATTTTTGTTAATTGGTTGGTGATTCCGATTTGTAATTTGATCTATGTGGATACAATTGTGAAGTAGATTTCCATGATTTTCTGACAAAAGTAGGAACGAATTTTCTAATTAAACTAACTGCTTGTTGGCTATAATTTTTAGATTGTATAAATTGAAAATTTTAAAATAAAATAAATTTTCACTTTAGACATCTTCTATTTTCTGTGCTAGTTTCTATCATAGTATATGTAGTTATGACCGTATTATAACATTTTATTTTACTTTGTTTATAATTTTACTTTTATATATCCCCATACCAGACTGAAACGAATAGAAACCGCCCGAGGATTTCGACTACTGCAGCACTTACTAGACAAACGCTCTAAGCTTTCAATCAATTACAAACGAATCATATATATGACAATAATAAGACCTATTTGGAATTACGGAATTGGGCTTTGGGGCTCCACTAATCCATCGAATCCCTCTCGTATCCAATCCTTATAATCCAAAATTCTTCGTAAAATCCTCAACGCTCCTTACTTTGCCACAAATAAAATCATCCATAAAAAACTTAATGTTCCATATGTTTCTGATTTGGGCCATTCCAGATACCAGATACCATAACAAACTGCAGAACTATCCGAACCCTCTCGTTTCAAACCTTGCTTCCTCCTCGATCCCTGGTAACCCTCCGAGGCGTCTGAAAAGAAGATGGCATCGGGACCTTCTAATATAGAACTTTAATTTGAGTTCTACCAATGGGTAGTTTCTCTGCATGTTGTACATGTCATGTTACCAATGTCACATTTACTTGTTGTATTGTTCATGTAATACAGTTGTAGGGTGTCCTCTAAGGAGAGGGAAATATTTAAATGGTCGATAGTAGACATTCAGATCAACAAAAAGGTTCATATAAACAATCGTCCGATTTCCAACAGAAAAGTAGACAATTTAAGATTTGTGTTTTTTAAAGAAATAACGTGTTAAAGAAATACAAGAGAATTAATAGAACTATTTTTAAAAATTATTGATAATTGTTTATCTCCATCCAATCTAGTGGAACTTTAAATGTTATCGAGAGTCTCGATTGTTAATTCCAGGCAGTATGTGCAGTTGAAGAAACAAGGTTATGTATGAAATCTTCTAATGAAAGCATTAACGGACATATCTTCACCGGACATTTTTTTTTTGTTATTTTGAGATCCTTAATTCATATATTCACTTAGGTCACTTGACCCTGAAAGACCCTGTGTATTGTAGATAATTGGCAGATTAGAATTAATTTATATCAGAAAAAAATTAATTCGTGAAAACTAAACTAAGATATATTTAAAGAATATTGTTCCTGAAGAATAGTTTGCTAAAATACATAACAAGACGATTTTAAAATTATTTTTCAAACTATTTATAATTGTTGATCTCCATCCGATCTAGTCAGCCTGGCTCCAGTTTCACGGAAGTTGGGAGTGTTTGGCTGAGAGGACTCGTGAACGCTTCCGGTTCCCGAACATAGTTTGACAACCTAGCTATTGATAGGTTCATAGCTGATTGGGTGGATATTGTTCCTCTTATCTTTGATTTTTATTTTTCATGGGGGCAAATTGAGTATATGTCTGTGCAAAATCATCTAAAAATCGCCGTATAATGAATTCTTTATATTTGACATTTAATAGAAATATTAAATGTTATTACGTCAATTATTATTATTAATAATATCCATATTATCAACTATTATATTTTAGAAAACCATTTCTACATGGATAGATGTTGGTTTATTCTTATCATGGTCCATTCCCCAATTTATATAGATGAGATTGTAAAAAAAAAAAGGTTGGCTAAATATATCAGTCTTTCCATTTTTATTGAGTAAATGGAATTGTATATATTCTCAAACCATTATATATAGTTTTGTTCATAGTTTTAAGTGATTTGTTCATAGTTTTAAGTGTTTTGTTCTTAGTTTTATCTGTGTTGTATATAGCTTGTTCACCTAAGGTTTTCTTTTTAGTTTATTTTATTAACTTTATTTATTGTTTTAAAATTTTAGGCCAGTAGTATTCTATTCTTTTTGTACAATTTCGTTATTCTACAGAGACTTAGTCCCAGAATAAAGCTTTTTTTTTCTATCTATCTAAAAAATTAAACACACGTATATACATTTCACCAAGCTTATATATTAATTTATAACTGAATAGGTAGAACGATTCAATGAAAACACGTCTTATAAATCGGATTAAGTGAAAAATCTTTTATAGCCTCCTATTGGTATGTGTTTACTTCCCGACAAAGTTTACAGCCATTATATTTTAAGAATACACTAATTTTAATTTTTAAACATTTGTACATTATTTTTACTTTCCTACATATACTAGTTAAAGAAAGAATTGCAAGCGGGTTAAATTTCCGATATGCAGTTTTCAACGGATCTAAACGTTTCAGAGCCCCTTGAGTCGGAAAAAACACATTTTCAGCCATTGGTCTGTCTGTCTGTGCTAAGATTAAAACTCGGGAACTAGTAGACTGGTTTTTTATTTTAGTAGGGTATTGGCTACTGATGCTTGTTACACAACTTGGGTGTTCCCTGCACAATAAGTGAAAAACGTATTTTTATATAGACGGTAGCGCAAAAACGGCTCTAACGATTTTGATGAAACTTTTCTATGGTTTTCTTATTAATGTCCTTTCAATTTTCATACATATACTAATTTTTCCGAGAAAATTCAGGAAAAAAAGTCAAAAAGATAAAATGAATATTTGTTGGGACCTAACTCGGTAAATAAACTTTTAAACTTTTTAAATGTAATTAAATTTCATATAAAACAAAAAAATATCATCGGAATCTAACTAGTATGGTATACTAGATGATATGATATGATTCAGCGTATTCTATTTTCTACACATGTTAATTTATTACTTTCCTATGGGACAAAGAACTAAATTTGTTCATGGTTGTCTAAACATAAAACTCGAATTCTAAACGGAATTTTCGATTCTGTTCGCAATTTTTTTTTTGACATCTCGTATGAATATTAAACTTCTCTACCTTCGTTAAAGAGAGTCCAAAAACTATATTTATTTTTCACTTTGATTGATATTGTATCGTATCTAACTTTTTTTTCAGATGACTACATTGAAATATATATTAATATATCTGTTATTGAAAACATAAGAAATTTGCTGAAGGTTCATTCTACGAAAATAGGCCTCTACCTCCTTCTGATTGGCCGACGGATTCCAAAACTAATATCGTAGGACAGTGGTTGTTGAAGATGGCTTGGAGCTATTGATCAAACAGGCAGTGGATGTTGAGGGGTATACTGATTCAACACGTCAACACACCTTTAACAAATGTTGCCCTTCCCACCGTATTCGTTATTGATTTAGTTCAACTCCAATTTAGAAGTATTATTTACACATAAATTACAACGGATATCGTTAGTAAGGTTAACAGCCAACCTTCGCGATTGCGTTCTCATAAGTAAACTATCAATCCACACTGCCTTGTTGATTAAATAGATTTTATGATTAACAGAAATTTCTATTACACTCTCCATTATGTTATCGTGGAATAGTTTTTAATGCAATGAAAAAAAAAATCTGGTGCGCGCATCACACAACTTTCACTTACCGCTCTACTTCGAAAAGCAATTATTGTTCTAGAAAAATTGAAATCCACTTTTAAAAATTTTTTTGTCTATCTGTATGTCCGCATTGCAACGAAATTTTGTCAGGGGTAAGCTCAGCAATATTGTAGAATTTTGAAATTTTGACATTATACTAAAGTTTACTTGACTTAAATCATAGGCTTTAACTGAAAACGAAATATTGAGTATAACCAAAGTTATGAATTCTTGAGTAATTTGTCTAGAGATCTCGGTTAATGTTGATAATAAATGTTAATAATAAACATGTTTATAGGTTGAAGAACATCTATATAAATAAAATAAAGGTTTTGTCTGTATATTGAATAGAATCAACCCGTTTCATGATATCTTTCCGTTTTATACATTACAGTCACCGAATCCACTTTTAAAATATTTTTTTGTCTGTCTGTCCGCATTGCAACGAAATTTTGTCAGGGGTAAGCTCAGCAATGGCTTATTGCAGACTTTTGAAATTTTGACATTACATTAAGGTTTACTTGACTTAAAACATAGGATGTAAATGAAAAGAAAATATTGAATATAACTAGGGTTATAAATTCTTGGGTAATTTGTCTAGAGATCCCGGTTAGGCAGTTACTTCGATTCTCATCCCAACCTAGTATACCGCGACCCGTATTTAATAGTTGTACTATTCAACTTATGGAAAAAATTATCACAAATCAACGGGAAAAATCCGAAATACCAAACATATGTAACGCGTTGCCGCTTAGAACACACTCATTTTTCAACTTTGTCCGATCATCCTGTTCGAGCTGTCAATATATTCAACTTCCCAAGCCTAACAAATGTTGTCGTATACATATTTAGGATTAACCTAACGGATTAGCCGGAAATTGGAAGAAAATCTTCTAAAACTTAAAATTACCTCTCGCCCCTCACCCAATGTTATGAAATTAACTCCTCTCCCATAATACAATATCCGTCTCAAAAAAATATTCTCAAATTTTAACTATACACCCGTCAACGATGGGTACATCAGCTAGTTTACTATAAACATGGATTTTTTTTTTAAATTTTCTACTCGGTGTATCAATTTCAGTGTGAGCCATTGTTTATTATGAATAGCCTTAAAGATGACAATGATCAAATCGTACAGACTGATGTCGAAGTCGCCGAACCACATTGTAGTGACGTAGTAGGGAAGTGTAGAGTGGTGTAGAGTTTAGCTGAAGAGATGGGACATGCCCCCTTCCCATCTCCAGCCCGGACCATTACTCATCTCTCCGTTTTTCCAAATGTTTATCCGAATATATTCTGACTGACAGATAAGAGATGGCTCGAGCTAATCCCGAAAATTGCCACAGCCCGCCATTTTCATCCCATCCGTTCTCTTCGCAATAATATTCTGTCCCTTAAAGCCTGTTTACCATCCGGGTCCTTATATAATTTATATTCTCCGCTCTACCGCTGCTTTGCGAAGCACATCAATATCTCGTCGTTCTAGCTGTATTCTTTTCGATAATCACCATCTCCCTAAAATCGATTATCAAGAACCGTCAACAGCTGTCTCCTAGAAATTGTCCAATGGCTATTAATAGCTGGTGAAATGAACCGAGGTAGTGTGCAAAAGAAGATGAAGTATGAAATTTTGATAGTTTGGTCTATTAAGTAGAACAAATACGATATCTAAGACTCCAACTGGACAAACGTCTAACTAGGAATCCTCGTACAAGAAACCGCTTGACGTTTCCGACTACTTCAGCACATACTAGACAAACGATCTAAGCTTCCAATTAATTACAAAAGGCTCATATTTTTTGTTCTCTTTACTCACATTACAACTATAACTATTCTTGAGCAGATTCTATTTTTATTTTTTAGTATTAACAGATTCATTTTTAAATATTACTGTATAAATTAGAGTTTTAGCCTATTGTTTATGTTTTTAACACCAACAATATTTTTTTTTATCTTCTGTATATTATATATTATATTATATTATATTATATTATATTATATTATATTATATATAGAAAGAAAAATCAAAACCAGAAGATAAGAACAAATATTTTTGATTTTAAAAACCTAAACAATAGGCTTAAACTCTAGTATAGAACTCTAATGTTAAGCCTATTGTTTATGTTATATATATATATATATATATATATATATATATTTTTTTTTTTTTTTTTTTTTTTTTTTTTTTTTTTCGTTCTCACATTACAACTATAACTATTCTTGAACAGATTTTATTTTATTTTTTTAGTTGCTTACAAATCATTATCTAAATTACTATATATATTGTTATAATTTTTATAAAGTTAGTTTTTGGCCAGATATATATTTTTTATTTGTTCATCATTGTTATTTTGAGGGGGCTTTGTCTCAGAATAAAGTAATAATGGACATACGGAGTCGAGATTTGGGGATCCACTAAGCCATCGAATACCTCTCGTATCCAATCCTTTACAATCCGAAATCCTTTGTAAATGCTCTCAATGCTCATTACTCTGTTACAAATGAAGTCATCCATAACGATCTTAATATTCCACACGTTTCCGAATTGGCCCAATCCTATCCTTCTATAGTAAACTTCAGAACCATCCTAATTCTCTCGTTTTGTGTACTCTCTTCTTTAGTCTGTGTAGTCTGATTATGCTAATATCTAACTGTCTTTCAGAAAAGCTCGTTTTCCTTTTAGATTCCTTAAAAAATCTTTTGGAAATGCACTAAACAGAAGGAGAGCTATAAGCTATAACTTTCTGGATATACCTCTCTATATGCTGCTTCAAAGTGAAGATAGTCCCGATATGCACCTTCAGCAATCGAAAATAAAGTGGTTTTCACCATAATAAACCTACATCGTCCACTTAATATCATCCAAACTGCAATTGACCCAGTTTTAGCAGCATCTTGAAATATTCTGTTCATCTGTCTACTATACATTCATTTAGCTATATAATGGATACCGGTCCTTTTTATCTATTCCGAGGTTTTGGTACTTCCTTTCTCGTTCGTTTAATGTATTATACGCGTTTTTCCTCATTTTGAGATCAAATCCAAACAATCAGTTTTGGTTTATAGTTAAGTTACCCCCAAACCACACAACAAAACACTCCACTCCACCACCAACCAACCCACGCACCCGCTCCCCCGCCCCCCCCAACCTCACCCCTCCCCCAATCCATCCCCCCCAGCCTACCCTCCCCCAACCCCATCACAGACCCACCCCTCCACCTACTGCAACCCTCCCCCCCACTCCTGCCCACCCAACCCATCCTAACCTCAACTTCCACACAACGAGACCCCTAAAAAACCCCCCCCTTCCCACCACTCTGCCACCCCAAGCCCATTTCCTACCCCACCCCAACGCAACCACCCACACCTCCACCTAAGCCGCCACCCCGCCCCCTCTACCCACTCCCCTCACCCCACCCCCCCCCCCCCCCACCACAAACTCCCTACAAGAAAAACCTAACCTAAAACCACACCACCAACACCCCACGACACCCCAATCTTGATCAATTCCTACTATCAAACCACCAACCTCAATCAAACAACGCTATCACACCTATTGTACTCACCACTCCCCTAAAAAAAACACACAATACAAAACACATACACCCCAAACCATTCCACCAAACAAATAACACCCTAATACCCAAACCAGTGCGCAATCCACTACCCCCACGACTCCACAACCGCGGCCCACCATGCACCCCCCCATCTCAAACACCTCCAAAAAGTACCCAAATGTAATCTGTAGCGGGTCACAGACTACTAAGACACCATACGGTGCACACCGCAATAAACTATATATAATCCAATGCACCAAACTTCCAGACCTGACCAGCCAATGCATTCATCAAGATAAAAGACTAACATGGGACCCACATACCACACTTAAAAGACAACAACTTAACAGAAGATATGGACATCTATATACACTATTGAATAGAAAATCTTAAATTTCAGTTCACAACAAACTACTAATCTACAAGAAAATCCTGAAACCTATCTGGACCTACGGACTATAACTGTTTGGGACAGCGAAACCTCAAACTCATTCATTCCTTTCGGCCTAATGCACTCCGAACAATTACCGATGCTCCCTTCTATGTATATTTTATTTTTCTATACTTTTTTCTTTATTATCTCTATCTTAGTTATTATTTGTATGTACATATTGTGTGAATGATTAATGTGGCCCTAATATGAATGCCCTTTAAAGTGGCAGAATGTATTAATATTCAATAAAAAAAATCAAAACTGAGAAACTAAAAAAATCAATGGTTTTTTTTTCTGATACCTGCAATATGTTCTTCATAGTACAAAACCAAGGTCTATAAAACTACTTAATTTAATTTTTATATAGTACTAATATATAATAACTAATTTAATTTTTATAATGTAACAATATATAATAGCTAATTTAATTTTTTAATTTTTTATTATAAATTTTAATTGCTATTATGAAAGGTAATTCATAGACGTTGGTACAAAATATTGAAAAGTAACGATCTTCATCAAAAATTATTACAAAACGGTTTTGCAATTCGTTGAGAATATCGATAAAAACTTTCCGATATCTGAAGATAGATTCCTCCTTACTTTGTTCTCTGCCCTAGATATGTCTGATGTGGAAATATTTACACACAGAACTCGAGCAACCATTGGAAATTATAAAGATAAATATAAACAAGGGCGAATCCTTGATTGAACTGCTACGGGCTTTTCCTGTTTGCGACTTCCTCTCCATCGGTACTGATTCGGAGCAAACAGGAGGAGTTCTTCTGAAGAAGGTATTTCAGGGATATTTTGACAGTGGCGTCTTTCTCAGTCCAACTTTCATGTTCGTTTATTTATGGAATACAAAATATTTGCTATTCATATGGTGATTAGTTATACTGATACTGATTATTTATATTATTGGTATTGAAAAAAATTACATAGCAAAGATGAGCTATATAACAGTGAAGTAGTAATCCAACAGTCGAGTCGAAATTTTGTGACTAATCATACATCGTTATAATGTTAATCCGAAGAGTTATATTAACTCTAGTCTGGTCTAGTATTGCCCAACATCGGTCTAACTGTTGCGAATTAAACCAACGCCGCCTAACTGGTGCAAGTCCAAGACCAGGACTCGTAAAAAATATCAATTTTTAAAATATAAATTAAGGCAAAATAGTTACTAATACTTGATAATCTTAGTTACTATATGTTAATAATTGGTATAACCAATATACTTTTGCATTTGACTCCTCTAATTTTCATTCGGGCTTACTTAGGTTTCTCCTATCTAATATCTAATATCTCCTATTAATAAGCTAATAAGTAACTGCAAGACTGTTACGAGACTCTTGCGCAAGACCAAGACTATGACCAAGACTCAGTTTGCAAGACCAAGACTCGCATCAGTCTCGCATTTGGACAACATTAGCCTACTCAAAGTGGGGTTGGTTCAAAATGGCGCCAATTTGTACAAATCCTCTTATAGTGATAATATTCCTATAATAGAAAATATTCTGCAAAAATAAATATAATAAACTTTTTAGTGCGTTTTATAAGCTTCAATTTGAGCCCTGATCACAGATGGGTAAATGCTACTCTGCAAGATAATCTTTTAGTTAAGTTCTAGGTAACCTAAAACTTAACCTAGAACTTAAAATATATTCTCCCCTTAAAACATATAAAACTTAAAATATATTCCCTTACCACTTACCTCACTTACCTCTTCTTTGCTTCGTCTAGTTCCATGGTAAGCAGTGCCGGTCTGAGGTCGGGAGAACCCAGAAATTTGTCCAGACGCGTTGGGCTGGAATTGCTCGCTACTTATTAAAAAAAAAAATAATAATAATACAAATCGTAGGAGGAAAACAAATTTTAGCGTATTTATAAAGCTAATTGATATTGTAGTCTATGCGTAAAACGCTTTATACATTCATTTATTTACATGATAACATTTCATTGTGTTTTTTTTCGGCATCGACACAAAATCTATAGCCTTCACTGTAACTTACTGTTCTTTATATCACAATATGCTGGTTCTTAACTTACAGGTTTTTACAAAAGGCCAAAGAGAAGAAATGAAACATCGTAGATCTCATTGAGAGGGATCAGAATAATCCCAGAGATAAGGACGAGATAGGCAATGGAAGCTCAAAATCTAATTTTCCATAGAAATTGTTTTTGGGCAGAGACTGTAGTATCAATTAGCTTTTGCATTGTGGCTGCCGATATATTTTAAAAAAATAGGGAAAGAATCCTATCGAAACGATCAATCAAGAATGCTATAATTACTGATTATTTGTTTATTGATAAATATTACAATCTGTCTCAATAAAGGACATTTATAATAGAGTTCTGAGATCACATTCACACCATATTTACAAATAAAAAAAAAAAAAAGCTAACTTCAAATAATATAAAGCTACAAAAGAACAAAATAAAATATCATATTGAAGGAAGAAAATACAAATAATAGTAATAACAGAATTAAAATAAATGAATAAAATAGAATTAAAATTATCTTAAAAAAAAAAAAATGAAAATAAACATATTAGATGCAGGCATACCTATTTACACTATTTACAGTCGGCCATGGGAACTCCGAACCATACTTATCCCCCCACATGTGGAGGGAAAGCAAGGCTTCAGAAGATCCCTGCGCTTCTTCCTCAACCATTTCACTGGTATTAAAAGCCAGCGGATATTCTATAATTAAGCAGAGAAATGATCTATAGCTTTATATATAAGACATAATTTAGTAACAAACGGATTAAATTATCTTTACAAAAACTTAGATAATGAAGTTTGGATTAAACTTGATCGTTATGGCAAACATTTGCTGATTAATACAGCTTGAACCGCTCGGTTCGAGGTGCTCGGATGTTTTGTCCAAACATATTTGCCTCCGCAAACAGTGAGCAGCCGACGACATTGAATAATGCCAGCTGCTCGCTCGCGGAGGTGCCATTTCAATGAAGGACATGGACACACACAAAGGCTATTAGGACAGGTGAAGACAAACGCCTCCCATTTGTTAGACAGAGAGGATTAGAGGTCAGGTATTATAGCCTTCAACAGGTGTACCGTCGGCGGTGCCCTCTCGCGGCTTCTCCGTCAACTAACTTCCTGTCTTCCTGTCACTTCCTCTCGCCGCTAACCAACCGCAAGAGCGTCCGCATAATTTTAAATATTCACTAGTTACAAAGCCTGGTATGAATTAGCTGTTAATGCTTTCTGGATGTTCGCTTTTATAAGGCGTCATTTATGAGTATTAAATAATCTATTTGATAAAGTATATCGACATCCACGCTGCAAAAGTCTACAAGGGCAGTTTCTTTGAAAACTTTAGTCTTGACCTGGTTCATATTCTGTTCCCACAAAATAAAATCTACAACGTTTCGTTCCTTCTATATGGCCTTTTGTAAAATCCCGTGATTAAAAACCAACAACTTGTGATGTCGAAAACCGCAAGTTACAGTGAAGGTTACAGAGATTGTGTTGTTACTGAAAAAAATTACTGTAATGCTCAATGAAGGTGGTCATTTAAATATATAATCTATAAAGAGATTTGCACAGAGATTGCAGTATCAATTAGCTTTATTTATAGGCTAAATTGATACACTTTTCTCATACATTTTGTATTATTTATTTTTTATTTTTTAATAAGTAGCGAGCACTTCCACCCCAACGCCTCCGGACAAATCCCGGGATTCTCCTGACCTCACTGCTTACCATGGAACTAGACGAAGCAAAGAAGAGAGTGGTAAGAGGGAATATAATATTGAACGGCCATTAAAACAATCGAAACCTCTTGGAAACAGCAAAATGAGCCTAACAGGAAAATATTTCCAATGTCGCCGAATTTCAGATAGTGAGAGACGAAGAATTGATTTCATTAATTGGATAATTTAACACGAGACGAAAAAAGAACTCTAGTTTCATTTTCTCAAACAAACGAATCATCAAATCAAGTTCAGAAACGATGTGATCTACATATCTGCAGGTTATCTAAAACTTACCAAGCATTCGTGAATCAAACAATATGAAGTTGAGTACGTTAAAAACGAAAATTTCATAGAATACTCCAAAATGGAGATAGATAACCATCATTTGAAGTATCGTTTCTTTACATTTTGGAAGCTGACTTTGTTCCTGTCATGATTTCATCATTATTTACAAAGTTATTACAATAGATTTGAATGCTTTTATCTAACTAATAACTTTTTATTAAGTAACGTTAGAAGTAAGGTATTTAAAAGATTATTTGGCAGAAATACGATAAAAAAAGTTACATAGAGCAATATATCATTATATTAGGCCAGAAGAAAAAAAATTAAAACGAAATCATTATGCTCATAAAATGAAAATTACACAGTTGTTTAAGGCTCCTGAAAATTTTTAGTTTTTGTTCCTACAGGCTTTTGCAGTGTGGCTTTCAATATATTTATATAGGTTTACTTCTAGAGTCGATCAACTTAACAATGGATTAGTCACATAGATAATATGATTAAGAACGGCTATAGAACACAGATCCTGTTTTGTGTACAGCCTGGTTCTCTTATGTTCCTTTCAGCCTTTTTCTTACATAGAACTTTGTTGAAGGTGTCACGTACAATATGAATGGAAAGAATAAAAACTCCAGAGATTGTAAACAGTTCTTTAGAAAAATGAATAAAAATAACAAACATCTACCATGGGTTTCTCCCTAGAGGAGTAAACTGTCTAGAAACAAACTTTGCTAGAGAGTACATGCAATTTTTTTCTCAAAACAGTAGTTACCCCACTCCAATATTACTCCAGTTGGAGTAACTGTCTCAGACAAGTAGCAGGAGTTTAAGCCATAACCTAGTGCTCCAGGAATTAAGGTAGTATTATTTCATTTCAGTCCTATGAAATATTTTTGAGCTTTATCGAAAATCACTGGCTGAAGCACACCTATCCCCATTCGTCCCCCCAAAAAAGAAAAAAAAAAATTATGGTCCATATTTGTTCTGTGAATACATATTACGCATATACGCCTACTTAATATAAGGAAGCGCAAAAAAAAAAAAAAAAATAAAATAAAAAATTATTCTTTTAAATGCATTCTCTAACAGTTTATTTTTATATAGCCTAATATTACATCCTCGATCCGCTACTGTCGACAATCGACAGATTTATTCAGGAATCATTGGATTTTATTTTGTGAATATTATTAACATCAAAAGAAATATCCTTTCTTTTGTACTTTAAGCTCATCGATTCATATTTAAAAAACGTATGATAATCATAATTAAAAATTTAATGAATAAAATGAAAAAAGAATCTCTTTATGTTTCCATATTACCAGGATGAATCCAAGCTTGGTATTTCATGTTTATTTTTCGGCCCTGCTTTGAGCGTAAGCGGCTCAAGCTAATGCCCCAATATATTGCCTTTTCCTCGACATTCATGTGTATTATATTTCCTTCATATAATATTCAGATGTAACTTTATCGGGGTTCATTTATTAATACTCATTAAATGAGTTTTTAAAAATAAATTATCGTTTTGTATATTTATAAAAATATATTGTACAACGGTGCAGATCCATAGCAATTGTAAACTTGTAGCTGGAAAATAGGAAAAAATGAATTATATATATATATATATATATATATATATATATATATATATATATATATATATATATATAATTATATATATTATTATTATTTATGAAATTTACGACTGTGCATTTAATATACATTCAGCAAATGTGATACAGATAAATTCATGAGATTACAAGGCTTGCAAATAATCTACCCATTCGTAGCACTCTAATAAAGTTTTTAAATTAGGAGATCACGAGACCATCTTCTTTTCAGACGCCTAGGAGAGTTATCAGGAATCGATGAGGAAGCAAGGTTAGAAGCGATAGGATTAGGATGGTTCTGAAGTTTATTATGGAAGGATTGGTATCTGGATTGGGCCAAATCGAAAACATATGGAACATTCAGGTTATTATGGATTATTTTATTTGTTACAAAGTAAGGAGCATTAAGGATTTTACGAAGGATTTTGGATTGAAAGGTTAGAGCGTTTGTCTATTAAGTGCTGAAGTAATCGGAAACGTTGAGCAGTTTTTGTCGTTTCAGTCTATATATAAAATAAAATTATAAAGTTTTGGAAAATAAATTATTATTACTTGTAAATTAGTAAAAACAATCTGGTACGCACATCACACAACTTTCACTTATCCCTCCATATTTCTTGAACAGAAATTATGTTGTGGCAAAGCAGGGCTAATAAACCGTTTTTCAAGAGCATTTAACCTTACAGCTAATCTGTAAACACCATAATAATAAATCAAATCTTCTTTATTACATCGGCTGTAGACCCAATTAAAAACTCCGTAAACCTATCTGTTTTTTAACACAACTCAAGTTTATAATCTCTACATACAAACGGAGATTTGAAAGTACATATATTTATTTGTTCTATAAATGAGTAAGAATTGTACTACACAGTAAAAATAAATCAGAACAATCATTATAAATGTTATTAAACTCCCCATGTAAAATGTATTAAAATTTAGTCACACTGAAATCAGTTTTCCAACACATACACATATATTCTGACAACTATTTCCAGAATGTTTTTATTAATCCGAAAAAAACATATCACCGTTTTTCCTCCTTTTAAGTTTGTAATTCAGCCATTGGTTATTGATACTGAAAATGAAAGACAGTCAATTATTTAAAATAAACCAAATTAAAGGTACTTCAGAGGAAGAAATTTAGAACATAACAACAACAAGCATTCAAGCCCTGATAAGTGACATATATTGAAATAAGACCTAGTTTATATTAAAGGCCATTTAATTATACATTGATGTACCGAGTTTAATCAAAATCATTAGTGTAGTTTTCGAGGAATTTTTGCGATTTTCAGAAAAATGTTGCTGTAACATCGCAGGCATATACGTAGCTTAAACACGTAATATCAGTTTCGTACGAGCTATAGTTTTTTAGATATATTGTTCATATACACACTGCCAATTAATCGGGACTTGGTTATTTGGACTTGGCGAACCTCAAAACGTGTATTTACGTTAAAAACGAAAATTTTCCGGTCGCAATGCTTTTTCTTAGAGTGAACGCGTTAGTTATGGATAGGGGACACAGTGATGGACAGATTGAAATTTAAATATAAATAATAATCTTCCATGTTGATTTAAAGGTTCCAGTTTTTTCTAGATTGAACAACTATATGAACCAAGTTTCCAAATGAAAATTTTAAAATGCCTATCATTGTTGTTTCTATAGTGCTCTATATGTTTCATACTTAGTATTTTCGCTAAGATTAAGTTGAACATTTAGGTTATTTTTTCTTTATTGTTATCTTTATAGTAAAATAAAGATTTTAGAACATTTCTGAGGTATATCCATTACTGGATCCGACCATGGTCAACTAATAGAACATTTTTTAAATTTATTTATTTAGAAATATAACAATCTGTCTCGTGGACAATAACTATAGTGATATATGAACACATTCACACCATATATACAGAAAATATAAAAACTAGAACAATTAAATGGGATGTCCATCACTAGTGCAAAAAGGTGTTTTTTTTTTATGGTGATTATAATGTTAATTGCTATTCACCTATTTCTTTGATTGAACTTCAGCTAAATATTAATTTGTAGATATTACTTAAAATTGCTTTTCTTTTTCGAAGGTTATCATGTTTATAGAGAGGAGTGAATATGAATGAACTTCAAAAATACATAACAATATATTTACCTTTACAAATAATTTATCATTGTGCTGATCTGTTTCATTACCTTATAAATTGTTACCTAAAATAAACATAAAACATTGGGAGGGGTGGTTAATAATTTACAATATTTTTTTTTTTTTTTTTTGTGAGTCCCCTTCCTCGCCGTTAAGGCTATACGGGGTTTTCCCGGGCCAGGCGGTGTGGGCGGGGATTTACAATCTTCCCATATCTTGATTCTAGCTAGTCTCACCACAAAGACGCTTAACCTTCTCCAAGATGGCAGGCTCCCTTTCTTCCCTACCTTTGGATACCCCCACTTCACTCCAGGTGTTTACTTAATCATTCCACATATAGCAATACCTGCATTAATGAATAGTTTTTTTTTTTCAATTTTAAAGTGGTAAATAGAAAAAAAAAAAGAAAAAATAAAGGATAATCTGGTGATTCTAAATGTCCAACGGAGAAGTTTGTAACTATAATAATTATGGCGGCATAAACCGAAAATTCCCTTAGCTATTTCCATTACTGGTGTGCTTACACTACTATATATTACAAGTAGAAAGAGGATTTTGAATAAACCATGTACACGTTATTGGTAATAAGATCTTACAGGCAGCATCTTATGATCAAGACAGCTGAGGAATGTTACGCAAGAACTGAAACTTTCCGGTAATTGAGGATAGCATTCGATGGTAAAATTCGCTCAGAGATTACTCAAGTTGAAAATATTCCTGTTCTGCTGACCTGTACCCTTTAAGGATAGCAAACTAAACCCCCGAATTTCTGCCTCAGTTAAGAGGATAGGTAGCAGTCATATATGGTCCAGTTCTCTTTGCAACGTAAGTGCTCCTCGTACAGCTAATTATTGTGACCTTCCGTAATCAGCAGATTTATAAATTCCCTCTCAGATGCTAATTTTAGATGTTTTATCCGCTACCCAAATGTACAGCTGTTGATCAACCGAGACAAATTGGTTAAAGATCATTCTCAGAAAATGTTCGAAATTCATGTCTATTCAATAGTTACGGGAACTCTCTTACAGTTGGTTTATTATACAAATTGTCCCGTGATGGTAGGCTTCAAGAGCTACAAAAGAAGGTTTTCGGCAGAAAAATAGGAAATTTAAGTTCTATATCTTTCTAAGTAAGCATGTTTTTGTTAAATAGGAAGCTATAATAAAAAAAAAATTTGATTTAAGTAATTAAAACAAGCTTCATTGTAAACTAGATAAAATTTACTTTAAACTTAAAACAGAGTTTGTCGTTGTTAAAATCATTTAAAGGGGTCCTTTGAGCGGCTAAACTAAGTTAAGTTCTGTTTTTTTTTTTAAAACGTACATTATTCGCTTTGTTTTCCCCAAATATATTACAGATACCCCACTTTTTATTTAACATTAAAATACTAACTGCGCAGTCCAAAATACTTCGAAAAATCGTAAATGCACTCTGGTATGTTTCAAATCACACCATACATAGCGACATGAACATTCCAATAGCAAAAACCTACATACATAACAAATACACTACACTCCACACTTCAACTATCCACTTTTCCTCTCTCTTTCTTCCTTCCTGTTACCAGGGGAGCCTCAAAGAAGACTAAAAAGGCAGTGGCCTCAGGATCTGCTCATAATATGGATACATTTTCAAGAAATGGAAGACAAAACGGACGACAGCACATTTTCTAGATGCGTTCAAAAGCAGTTTCAAATGTAATATAAAATAAATAGAAAAATAACATTAATATATGAGACTAGACTTAGTCAACATCTAAGATGGCACTAGAGGGAGATAAATTTCTCTACATATTCTATGTTTTTACCCTCCATTTGTTCCAATAATTCTTAATCTAGAAACTTAGAGTGTTATAAATTAGATCGTGGTTGTAAGATCATTAGAATTAAGTTCTGTTTAATTTTTACTTTGTTTAGTGAAGACGCTGTGTAAATTACAGAGCAGAAATAACTTAGGGTGCTGTTGTTTGTGAAGACAGGTAAAGACTTTTCTTAATTGCTGCACAATTACAATATATTTTATAAAATTTATTACCAGCAATCACGAACAGTTAGTTGCTGTATTAAACGAACTTTTAGACTAATTGCTCTAACTAAACAAAGTATAATTCAACACCAAACTTGTTAATGATATTCATCCGTATCAAATAATACCGCACAAACAGGAAATATGGAATTTTTTTAAATATTTAAATTAAATATTACCCATAAATAAAATCCATAAAAAATATTGAAAAACATTTAAAAATTATTATATTATAGTGAGGAACAGTCCAAAAATGGGTTTAATCGCTGGAACAAGTACAATATGTGATTAATATTTTAATCTTTTATTTTACTTTGATCTATATTTATGTTGGACGTCTTAGTCGTTTTGGCTAGTGGTACTACTGCTGAATTTCATATTATTATAAGATATGGATGTAAATAATTAATATATTAGACATCTCCGAAATCTCTATAATCGTATTCCAATGGATATAAAAATACATCGCTATTCTAATCCCACTAACTAAGTAGTAGTTTACAATTCCTCGATGGATTGCAATGAAGCCCAAGTAAAGGCTATGATTTCTTGGATTGAAGATAGTAATAACTTGTTTCATTAGATGGATATAATGGCTCTATCGAGTTTTTCGACTTAAATATTTCCTAGATGTTTTCCTTTTCCAAATCTCTAAACAAAAAAAAAAACAAAAACTTCTTGATTTGATTTCTCCTTGTTCTTCTAAACTCGAGATCTCAGCCCAGTAATGTTTATATTACTTCTCATACAACTGCTTTCTTTGACAAAGTCTTTATAATCCATGCTTTCTGGTTTTGAATTCCTTATCCACCTCTACAGATGGACCTAAGGGGGGTGAGCCATTCGGGCTGAAGCCCCCCTCCCCAAAATGGTAAAATGTAACCAAGTTGTATAGTAAAAAATATAAAAAAAAGTATTATTGCTCGTTTAATTACATTTCATAGAACTTCAAGAATCAATTAAACACCATTTCATATAGGTAGTTAGGTAGTCTGTTCTGACAAAGTAATTAACGTTATATATTTATATGAAAAAAAAAGCTTCCAGGCTGAAGCTCCTCCTCTCCAAAAATTAAATCCTGGATCCAGTAGGGTCCATCTCCATACGAAAAACCACATATTTAACTTCATACATACACCAATTTTTTTTCTATCTCCTAAGTAATAAATTTTCTGATTATATGTAAGAATTAAATGTTTGTATTTTAGCGTTGTCAGTCTCATTTTACTGTTATTTCAGTTATATATGAAATTGCCTATCAATGCAAATATGTAAATGTATTCATAATTATTTATCTTTAATTTCAATTGTTTATTTATACCTATCCTATATTTTTAAGGTTGTAACACTTAAGCAATTTAAATTTTTTTCTCATTTTATGCCAAATCAATGACACTTGTATTGTTCAAAGAGGATTAAATGACCCAGAATAAAATTATTTTTCTAATTTTCTTATTTTTATATTTCTATTGTTCTGTGTGTGACAGGTAGAAAATATTGGGATGGGAACCGAAGGTATAACATGATAACAATATTCAATAATGATTAGTCTGAGTAGATAGGGGAGTAGTCTGCATTGCTTGTATTATACTATTATTAATACTTATTCGGTTTATTGAACGTTGTGGGAGCTATTTTAAGTAAATGACTACAAAATATTGGGAGAAAAGAATGTGCCTTGCTCACACACAGCCGATGCCTATGGTTGCATTTAAAATGCAATTATTCATTAAATTATCAACTTAATTATTTATTGAAAACAATTAAGAGATTTATTTTGTATGTACTTCATCAAATAGTAAATGAAACATCATCATTAATAAATAAAATTATTATAATATGATACAAAGGCTCGATTTGAGCTTCAGTACTGGACAACAAGGAGGAGGGTAATCGCCGTACCGAACTCCCAAGGACTTCGCTGGGAAGGTCCTTCGGAGGAAGAGGATGACACTAAGTGCTCTCTGGTGGAGTTAGTTAGAAGCGGAGGCCAGTCTTATCTCTTGCAGTAGTTGGCCCTGCTCCCACCGAGCTTCCTGATTTATTATCTAAATGCGTCTCTGCGCATCTTTACCTAGAATATAATTATGACCAAAAAACTTAAAAATACGTCAGAAGATATTTAGTAAAAACCTGAAATAAGTCTCGAAAATGATAAAATATGAAACAAAACCGTTTAAATATGCAAGTATTTCATATAAAAATATTAATAATAAAAGTGCTTGCGAACCCAAAGGTTCGATAGCGACACTATTAGTCGCGACATACATATTTCCACCCACCAATCATTGTCCGAACCATTATTAATTTTATTTTTTTTTTTTATTTATTTTAAATGACATTTACAACTGTATACAAAAAAATACATCTAGTAAATTTGCACATTGGTATAAAGACATGGAACACATGTTGAGAAACTACCCATTGGTAGCACTCTAATAATATGTCTATATTAGAAGATCACGTGGCCATCTTCTTTTCAGACGCCTCGGAGGGTTATCAGGAATCGAATAGGAAGCAAGGTTAGAGACAAGAGGGTTGGGATGGTTATGAAGTTTATTATGGAAGGACAGATATCTGGATTGGGCCAAATCTGATACATAAGGAACATTAAGGTCATTATGGATAATTTTATTTGTAACAAAGTAAGGAGCATTGAGGATTTTACGAAGGATTTTGGATTGCAAGGACTGTATGCGAGAGGAATTTGAAGGCTTGGTGGAGCCCCATAGCTCAACCCCGTAAGTCCAAATAGGCCTTATTATAGTCATGTAAATCAGTCTTTTATAATTGATTGGAAGGTTAGAGCGTTTGTCTATTATTAATTTTAAATACAACTTTAATATGAAGCAGATAGCCTAGATTATTTCCTGATCCTAGATTTAATAACTTCCTCCGAGTATCCCTTGGAAGAGGAGGGCGAGGTTGAAGCCCTTTGATAGGGCAGGCCTGATCTATCCCAACCTGTTTACCCAATCATCTCAACTCGATTACCTCCTCCTCCCCTCACCAACCTTAAATAAACCCAAATCTAATCTCACTTTTTATGGTCCGTTGGAGGATACTGTTACTATCATGACTGCCACTTCAGTCGCTATCCACTACTTTACACTTTATCATTAACTCCATGTCTTTAATTGGTGTCTACTTCTGAGTTCGACCACTATTCACAGCACATTCCACCAATACGAAGCATTGGTGCATAACTGCAAGTAGGTAGTGCAGTAGTTGGCTTACCTTCCCTATGTTTGGGAAGTCCGCGGGCTTAAATAATGTAAAAATTAGTCTTTATATAGGCAAGGCTATAATAAAATGACTATAAACACTATAACACACTCCACAACAATCGCGCCTGTAAACTCTCTATAAACAGTATTGCCGATTAACAGCTTATTTCATTTTTGTTTTTTTATTTTTTATTAAACCTTGTCCACCTATCGGAGGACCCCATCTTACAAATTATACAACTCTTCATTTAATTCCTCGATGCTCAAATTGTATAACTTTAATTTAAGTGTATTCTGTAGTTCATATTGTATTACTTTTCATCAACGAAAAAAAAAAAAAAAATTTCCCGAATAAATTTTTAGTATAGAATATTTATTTTATATTAGGAGAGTAGGAGGTAACAGATGCTTGACATTCATGTAATTAAATGAACAGCTGTATAAGTTGTAAAATATTCGCTGAGCTCCTGCTATCTCCTACAATCCGTTTTTTTTTTTTTTTAATTTTATTGATTATAAATATAGTCTACCATACTGAAGGCTATTGGTACTAGGGCTATAGTATTCATTCACACAGTATGTACATAAAATAAAAAAAAATAACCAAGGAAAATAACTAAAAATAACCAAGTAAGAAGAGAAAGAAAAAAAAGATCTATGTATATATAAATAAAAAAATAAAGTAATATACATGATAAGTAAAATAATAGATTAAAGCCGAATTATAATAAAATAAATAAAACATATTTACGCCTATGTAAAATATTTACATTGGCCCAGGAGACTCTGAATCAAGCTTTATTCCCCAATTGTGGAAGCCAAAGCAGGACTCTAGGAGATCCTAGTGCTTCTCTCCCAGCCGCGTTACTGGTAATACAATCCTAATACTGAAATAAAATAAAATATTAAACTATCCACAAACTTTTTTATGTAAGAGAGAGATATTTAAACTTTAAAATAATAAACCAAAATAAGTTATTAATTTAAAGAGATCAATTAAAAATAATAAATAAAATAGTTAACGCCGTTAGCGTTAACAAACCGAAACCCACAAATATGTTTTTATGGTTTAGCTCTATAAACAATGTATTTTTTCAACTGCTCAATTTAGCCTGAAATTAATCTCTACTAAAATCAGAGTGTTAAGTGAAAGTTGAAATATCGTACCAGATTATTTTTCGATATTAAATAAAAATATGGAGACGACGTCATTCGCTACTTATTGGGATCAGCACAGAATACATAGACCTAGCTCACCCTCAGCGCAGCCGATATCCATCAACCGGCAGATTGATCCCAGCCCCGGGAGATGCTCAGGATACGTTAGTGGAAAGGGGCTCCTCCCTATATCCCACTTTATTTACTGCTACCCACCGGGACCTCAGCTTCTCCTCTTTATAGGCACAGGAAAGGAATCAGGTACATATAGGTCCTCTATCAGGCCGGATTACCTAGGCCTTTCTCCGGCACGTTGTCAACATGACTGATAATAACTCCACGTGTGGTCCTGGCTTACTCCTCTTAGCTTATTTGTCTTCAATCTGTTCCGAAGGATTTAGGAGCTCATGATCCACAAAACTTGTTGTCATCGTGTTGTAACAAATAAGCAGAATATGATTATTAGTATGCTGTGTATATCAGTAGCGGATAAAGAACTTAATTGTGGAGAGGGATTTTTTTTTTATAACTGCAATTTATTAAATTATTTTGGAAGGAATTATTATCTTCAATCAGGTCTATCTCAGCAGCAGTACTCCAAGGTTCAGTACTCGCTCCATTACTCTATATCACATACACAAATACCTCGCAGTTGCAATATTTGAACAGTGACGTATGCAGACGGCACATAAAAATACATGACTAGATTAAATAAACTTTTGGAAATCCAACTATATCAAGACAAATCAGAGGAAATTACATCTACCCTTCGACATGAAACATGCTCTGCAGTTTTCCTTGATAATACACAGATTTCGTCGGCTATGTTGGACTGACATTTGACCGAAAAATGACATGTGGCGCACATATTACGAAAAAAAAGAAACATAATTAATCAAAGACTAAGACTCCTAAATTAAATTCTCGGAAAACACACAAAACTAAAACTTAAACAGAAATTGAATGCATATAATTACTAAAACCTATTTGGACTTACGCATCACAGATATTTGGAACACCTACAAAGTGTCACATAAAAAAAAAAAAAAAATTCAAATTTTTCAAGCAAAAACATTCAGGACAATAACAAAAGCACCGTCATAAATAGCAACATAACCTTACTTACTGACCTCCATATGCCAAATGTACGAAACATATGAACCCACTATAAACGATTCCACGAGAACTTACAGGGACACCCTAACATAGTTATAAATGACATGGTCACAATATACATTGCACGTAACGTCCTTAGAAGACTGAAAAGGAGCTGAATGAGGAACCTCCACGCCTAATGTAGATATCAGAAGAACGTCACGCTGTGTACTGCTCCCTCTCATGCCTTCCATGGCATTGCATTTTGCAACTAACATCGAATTGTCACTACTATTTTTTGATAGATGTGAAAAAAATGCAAGTTAAAAAAAAATATTTAGTTCACATTCATATATAAAAATATCTTTGGCCGCCTTTGCCAGCTTTTTCCATCTTTGCTTATCTTATGATACTGTTTTTCAGTTATTTGCATGTAACTCTGAACCATCTTTGTACATCTATGTTTTGTTCTCAACCTTGTCTCTCTCTAACAATTGAGACATTTATGTAGAAACTTCTTGACACATTGTTTCGAACTACATGACTTCATGATATATTAATTAATTAATAAATTAATATTAATTAAATTAATTGAACTATAAGCACTCCTTTTTTTGCCGATATATATACATATACATATACATATATCGTATTATTGATATATCGTAGAAGGTGAGAGCACTTCTACGCGACTTATACCTAATCCCGAATAAGGTAAATCTGAAGGACAAAGCCACAAACAAAACCCAACTGCCGTAAAAAGACGCCTGTTTGTAAGACTGGAAATCCAAGACCGATGCATCTATCTCTTAAATCTCTGGGAGATATAAAAAAAAAAAAGAAATATTACCCGGCTGGAAGTCACAGTCTCAACTTTGTTCCAAAACGACTCTTTCAAACTGCCGAGCAGTGTTTTCACTCCTAAGATCTTGTTTCTTTGTTTTTTAACGGAAACTATTTAAAATATAACATGGAATCATCAGTATCTCTTTTCGGCATTTTCTTTTGTTTTTCTCTTCTAATATCTTTTGTTTTGTAATCGAGTTGAAAAAGTCATGCACCGGATAAAAGCGAGGAAAACTTGCCCAAAGCCGTAATGTATAGTGGAAAGCACTCGAATACTGCAGTAATTTTAAATATTATTTTACGTCAAGTAGTACCTAATAATCTACGAAGGCATCTAAGTAGATATTAAAGCATGTTCTTTGAGGATTTACATGGATTATTTTTTTAAAAATTATATATATTTTTATTTTAACCATTTTGGTTATCTAAGTATTGATATGGGAAACACATGTCAAAAAAAAAAAAAAAAAAGTTAAATCTCAGACTAAGACTATTATACTACTTCTTTCAAGACGTTCAAAATTAAAATCAAAAGTAAAATTGAACACTTACATTTATCTACTAAAGCCTATATGGACCTACGCTTCAAAAATATACGAAACATCCAAAACGACCCACATAAGCCTTATAACTACAAACCTTTCAAAACTTTTCGGATTATAACTAAAGCTACATGGTACCTCACAAACATTACTTTAAAAAAAGACCTAAGCATGCCGACAATTAACGACCATTTCTTTTTTGTTTATATTTTTATTTTATAAATGTACATTTAACATGCATACCATACTGAAACGACAAGAAGCCGCTCGACGTTTCCGATTACTTCAGCACTTACTAGACAAACGCTCTAAACTTCCAATTAATTACAAAAGACCCATATACACGACTATAATAAGGCCTATTTGGACTTACGGAATTCAGCTATGGGGCTCCACTAAACTATCGAATTTCTCTCGTATCCAATCCTTACAATACAAAATCTTTCGTAAAATCCTCAATGCTCCCTACTTTGTTACAAATAAAACTATCCATAATGACCTTAATGTTTCAGATTTCGCCCAATCCAGATACCTATCCTTCCATAATCAACTTCAGAATCATCCCAACCTTCTCATTTCTTAACTTCCTTCCTTTTCAATTCTTGATAACCCTCCGAGGCGTCTGAAAAGAAGATGGCCCCTGTAGACATATCATTAGAATGCTACCATTGGTTAGTTTCTCAACAAGTGTTTTCACGTCATTATATCCATATGTTGAAATATACTAAACATTCTTTAATACAGTTGTAAATATCATTAAGAAATAAAATAATGAATGTTTAAAATAACATAATAAATATCAGCTTAAAACGAAAAAACCAAACAATAAGTTGAAATAAAACGGTACGGGGCCATAGAATATCAATATATATTTTATTTGTAAAATATATATATATGTTAGCATGATGCTGGAAATGAAAGAGAATATGTAATTTTTAATATTTTAATATTTTTGAATGAATTTCTTGTTTACCCTCTAAATATCAATGTTAATCGGAAATATAGAAAGTGATTCGAAAACTGAGGACACACTACATACATTTTACGATAATTTACATGAACATACTAACACACTAATACTTGAAATGGCCACAATTGACATGCTCGAAAACACGCTTTGGGGGCTCAAAAGAAGCTGGATGAGAGATTTCCCCACTTCAAAATATACTAAAATCAAAAGGGATGCCGCTGGGCACTCCTTTCCCTCTCGTCGATCAAGTATCAAGTATAAGTCAATCACACAATCAGTATTTTTTCGGCAGCAGTCTTGCTAATTGCTAATTCTTCTGACAGGTGTGGGTAAAGAAATAAAGTTTAAAAAAAAAGTATTGACAATTCGTATTCATCACATATGATGATCTAACAAAAAAATAAGAATACTTATTTTTTATTTATTATTTATTAGAAAATATTTTTAAAATGTAATTTAAGCCATCAAACTGAAACATCGGTTCATTCAATTGCTCAAACAATGTCAACCTAAACACATAATCTTTGGATGTGAGAGAAATGTATTAATAGAATGTGATAATAGCTTTCTCAATACGGAAATTATAAATTTCATATGAGCTATACAATAATTGTTCAATGTAAAATGATGACGGTACAAGGGTCAGGATTGGTGATCGAAAAATAAAAACACTTCCCATTAAATATTGTCATTAGGACTCATTTTCTAGAAACATTTAAATGTCATTATTGGCCATTTTTTCAAAGAAGTTTATTTTTGAACAGCTGTTGAACTGTTACAAAAATAACCGATTATAACTGGAGTAGTAAATTAACCGGTTAACAGAGAAGAAGTAATCGGTTTTCGGTCAAATTCGGTTATTTCCATCAAGACTATTTGACAAGAGAAGGGGGCCTTGCCGACACAAGTCGAGGCTAGTAGCTACTGTCTTCACCTTTGAAAGTGAATTTAATTAAAATAGTTCAAAGGTGAAGGGAGGGGGGGGGCGGGGAGGTCTGATTCTTTCAGTCAAAGTCTTCCGGCCTCTTCCTGCTCCTCCGACCGGAAACTTAATAAAAAGCCCGTGGTTCCTATTTTTATATTTAATTTTCAAAAGCCTCCTTTAAGTCCTTAATTTCTTGTTTTAAAAAGCTTTTGATGTTATTTTTTATTCGAATGATTCATTTAATATAATGATATTATGAGTGGTCTTTAACCTTAGTGCAATAAACGTGTAGACCATCTGAAATTCCTAGGCTTACTATTGTATATAAATTAGTAGTTTTTCAAATCTAGTTTAAGGCTGCGTTCATAGTATTTATTGATGCTTTATTGAATGCATTATCAATGGGATTTGATAGTGTTGGGATTAAAGTAGGTAGTTTATAAATGAATTGATATTGCCCGGTGTTGATATGTAATCTATAATTATTCAAGACAATGGGGATTCCCCATATTAAGGCCTGCTACAACAGTACGTACTCCCCTATGCCTGTACATTTACCTCTATATGAACGTACTTCTCTATACCTTACTATATGACTATAATGTATGTATTATTTTATAAAAATACTTCCATAATGAAAACAGTTAGTAATTTTTAGGTTTACCATAAAATACTTGGATAGTAATTTTGATATTAGAAATACATGACTGAATGGAGTTCCCGGTATGTTGGTGGGATTGGGACTTGTGTACAAATGACTCTAAATCTCGAGTCCTAATACAAGGAGCATTAGTATCTGAAGCCTTCAAAGTTCAAACTAGCGTACGGCAGAGAGATGGCAGAAATATTTCCCACCGATGCTACCTGTGCTTAGCAAAAACAAAATATACGATAAACTGAAAATTTTACCCCATTTTCACAACGTATGAGGGAAATCGTTCCTGGGAGTAGAAGTATTAGAACTGACATGATTTTCCAATTTCTGTAGTAGGTTTCATTTTTAATTTAATTTTAATTTCACTTACCTATACATGTAATATATAATAAGAGAAAGTATTGAATAAGTGAATATTTTCGAATCCGTGATTTCAACGGAAATGCACGTTTTGAGGTATCCTGAATCCAAATAACCAAATCTCGCAAAATGGTCTATGTTTCTATGTGTGTGTATATTAACAGTCTAGCTCAAAAACGAAAAGTACGAAAATGATATTACCTATTTAAGATAGGTATATGCCTCAGATGTGACTGCAACTTTTCCCTTAAAATCGGACTCGAAGTTGCCACTTAATATCATTATATAAGAGGTATCTGATCAAATACCTCGGCCCCACAATAACCTCAATGAATGATCTACGGTTGGAAATACATCAGCAATATAAATAGCAAAATCTGTTTTCTCTCTTTCAAAGATATTGAAACACCATAAAATATCAAGAAACTCCAAATGCTATGATAAAGCCACTTCTAAGTATGAATGTGAGACTTAGACCCTGACCAATGCCCTAGTAATAAGCTATTGAAAGATTTGAGAGAAATATTCTACAGGATAACCTGAGCGATCTGGATCAGACTAGTGGCACATGGAGGAGAATGACCAACACAAACCGATATGATATGAAGAAAAGGAGGTTCAGATGGGTGTGAAATGTAGCTCGCTACAGTCCATTTGGAAGCCTCTATACGACAATTAATACCTGAATAATATGCAAAAGACAGCATGAAAGGACAAAACGCAGATGAATAGATCGAATCAATAAAGACCCAATAGAGCTTCTTGCAGATAACTGGATGGAAATAACCCAAGAAAGGCAGAGTCGGGGTGTGCTTGCTAATCCGATAAAAGATCTACAAAGTCTGTAGATCTGAAAAAAATAAGTCATTTTGATGGTAACATACCAAAAAGTCTGAAATATTATTCTCCCCTCTAGATTACTGTTTAACATTTCAAGATAATAATAACTGAGAATTAGTTATAATAAAGTCTAAAAACCTACTGGCTGGTCATGCCCCAGATTTCCTAGTTGCGTTATAGAGTGGTTCAGAAAAAGGTGAAGTGAAAGAGGAGGTGGCTGGCTGGAGTCTTCGGGATGGAAATTGCCTTGACCCCGATCTCTTGAAAATAAAACCCTTGTTACAACGCCTAATATAAATAATATAATAAGATATATAACTCAGATTTTTTTAAAAAAAGTTAAATAATTCCTATATAGTTATTAACCTCAGTTCTATTTTTCGATTATACCATAGCGGTTTTTTTTTTGGGGGGAGTTGAGGAAATAATTACCAATTTTATATCAAAAATTCATTTATTTAAATATCACGAAACTCTATTGGCTCCTTACGAAGTTATGGTCTCTATAACTTTTTGCTAGTTAGAAAATAAAATATATCTACTCTCAAAACGCGTTCGTTTGCATTTTATAAAATTCACGTCAAAGAAAAAAGATGTTGGACAGTTTTTTCCCTTTTGTTGTTTTAAGTGGACTAAATAAATACTTTGATTTTAATAATGGAGTCAATGATGTAAAGCCTAGGCCAAACAAGGAAAGATGGTGAAAAATGTTTTTCCTCAGTAATTGACGAGGTGACGCAACTGCCAGCCTAAGAACCGAATCTTCAAACTCGAGTTGGAGGAAATAATGAGGAAAATATAATAAGAAGCGTATCACTCCGGAGCCAGGTCACGTTTCTTGTTCTGTTATTGTTGAGCTTTTGAGTTGCCGAGCTGTTAGTTCAATTAGCACGCGTCTCGCTTCAATCCTCCCTCCACCCTCCCCTCTTATCTTCCTTCATGAACCGCCCTCAACCTCAATAGCTTCTTCATTCGATGACCAAACGCAGTAATTGTTTACTATTTAAACAGTTCCAGGCTTAAATCAGTATTAAAAAAAAATCTGGTGCACTCAACACACAACTTTCACTTACCGCTCGTCTTTGAATAGAAATTATTTTCCGGCCATGTTGGACTATTATATTTTTTTTTAATTCAATTTTTAATCGAGCTAAAGCTAAAAGCTTACAGCTAATAAATTATAAATACTATAAAAATAACAAAAGTCCTATCTATTATATCACTGCTTGATTATGTGCTGTGCGATCATGGATTATGGATTGTACTATTAGTAATAAAACCGTTATTTTCCAATGCAAAGTTTACTAAAATGGAATCAAGAGATTTGTCTGCCATAGACAGTTCAAAAGTCGTCACACTAATTGTAGTGGATACTGTTAGAATGTCACAAATGGAATATTCATAAAATTATTCACTAATTTAATTTTCTAAAAGGTTTCATGATCAATTATCGGAATAAACGGACGATAGACTCCTATTTATTTAAATGCAATATCAGATCTGGAGTTATTAAACTACAGTAAATATATTTAAGGTTATAAACATATCCATGAAATACTTTTATATTTCACTTCTTCTTTCACACAAGTACAATGAGATAGATTTTTAAACAATGTCATTGCCTTGAGTAGGTGGATTCTAAATACTTTTTTAAAACTTAAAAATATTTTTAAAGTTTACATTTTTTTCATTCAATTTTCTTGAAAACATGTGATTTAAGTTAAATAATATTAGTTTTCTGAAATTATTATTTATATTTTTTTCGCTACTCTCCGTTACCTTCTACAACTTTCTATAATAGATATTGTTTTTTCTACAATTCCCCGCTTTCCAACGATATATTAATAATGCTGGAATATTAACAGAGAAGTGACTAACACTGCATTAGCTCAACACTCTACAACATTTTTTTTTTTTTTTTTGTATATAATTTCCGCGTGCTACAGAAAGAGAAGAATAGTTTCAAGAGAAAGATATTTGAGGCAATGCATGTTGCATATAAGTTTGTTAATGCTGTGAATTACAGGACTCACAGTAGAAACGAATAGTTTTTCGGAAAGGTATAGCATATCGAATAAAGTCTAATAAATGTAGCTAATTTTTTTTTCGTATTTTTTTACCTTCATCTGCGTAGTCAACTGTTTTTGATGATAACCTTATGATATGCATTTTCATATATATGTAAATTTCTTTATCCCTCTTATTATTATAACTTTTTAAAAAAAAAAAATTCCAAAGATATCTATAAAATTTAGTTGGAAATTACATGTTTGTTATTAGCTAATTTTTTCCCCCTGATCAGCTCTTTGATTATAACCTTCCTCAGCTGTGTTACCTTCCTTCCAATATGCGATTGCATGCGATTGCTTTTCTTTTCCGTCCTGATAATGCCTGAATTGGCGAAACGTTGGTGTTTTAACCCTTTACTTTTATGTTAGAGATTCATGGCTTTATATTTTCGATTTTTCTATTTATAACATAATCAGTTTATGTCTTTTCTAGTTTTCTGCTCATTTTATTAATTTAAAAATATAAATATTTCATCTTTTACAATTTATGTAAATACTAAATTGTTGTATAAATTAAGAATGGTGTTTTATTAAAGTCGTTTTACTGTCTATTTGTCTTTTCGCTTCCTTTTTTTTTAACTTAAAAACATTTATAGCTATGTGTCTTTATGTCTAGTTGGCATGTTTTACCGAAATATAAAAAAGTAAAAATGGCTAAACATTACAAAGGTTTTTTTATCTTGGACTTTTCGAGGTACAATAGGAGCTTTCAAAGGGTACGAGACCATTTGTCGACAAAGTAATTTAACGAATTGAGGGTCATTTATGGAAAGTACAGACGTTATAAGAGGAGAACCGATGTTGCTAATTCGACTTACGATCATTTCTTTACTGCCTACAACTAGTTTTCCTTCGTTAGATACCTCAGGTATTGGAATATATATATATATATATATATATATTGGTTTATTATTTTCAATAATCAACCATTGTGATCGACCAAAAAATTCAAAAACTTAACCTCTTCTCAAAATTTGAGGTTTCACGTCAAAAAAGTTACGAGGGATGGTAAAATTAAATTGGGAATAACTCAAAAAGTTTACGAAATTTCCTAACAGAAAAAAAATTGTACAATTAGGAGCAAAGATATGGTCTCTGTTTTTTTTTAATATGTTCTACTCCAAATCCTTTGTTTCGTTTTTAAATTTTGAATGTGTTACTGAAATAATGCTATTTTTTTTTTTTTAGCATATTACTAATGGTAAAAGAAAAGTTTAGTTCAGTAATTGGAATCATCTTTTATTTATTTTTCTTTGTAATTAGGAAGGTAATGCTACTTTAGATGTATAATTGTTTGGAAATAATCAACTATTGTGAAATAATTTGCAGCGTTTTTTTTTTCTGTGGCATTACAGACTATGTAGAAGATCTTTTGCCGCCTAAACAAGCCTGCCCCATCTCAGCCTATCTTGGGCTATTTCTTTCAAGTTATCTGCACGCAGCTCTATTGCATATTTTTTGTTGCTATCTATATATTTGCTTTTTGGGCCTTTCACGTGGTCTTCTGCCTTTTATTGAGGCATGCATTGTTACGTAGAAGCTTCTCTGAGAGCTACATGCCCCGCCCATCTTAACCTCCGTGCCTTCATATCATGGGATATTGGTAGTTTAATCATAAATAAAAACTATACAACTAATTACGATAAAATGTTCATAAAATTAGGTAATTAAAAATCAAAATTAGGTTCTCTTTAATAGGATTAGATTCAAAAGAACTAGATGCCCTCATGTCGAGGCGAGAGACTGTAAAAGATCAGCGGAGAGACTTTAAGTGGGCGTTTGATAAGATAAAGTTTAAACAAGACGTGATGTAGAGGATGCTACATCCGAGCAAAGTGGCCAAAGGGTCGCTGGCTTTTAAAAAAGCCATTTGTAAAGACTGCATACATTTTGTCTAAGCAGGGGAGTGTAGAGCAACAGCCCTTATTTAAAATTTAAAGTGAGGTCCGAGTCTTCCTGTGAGGCCGACCCTTTCTATTTACAATAACGGCCTACTAAATAAATGTCTTCTCTACTCCATTTTATTTTTATATATTCCAATGAATAGAAAATTTATTAACACTCCTTTCAGTGGGAGTAACATCCTGTGTTGGATTAACTGCTTTAGAATTAGGCTCTGATTTGACCTCAGCTGCTCAATTTTTGGCTTAAATAGTTACTAATGATATACTCTTTATTTATTCCGGGACAAGTTACTTTTGAAAAATGTAAATGAACAGAATTGTGAGTTTTGAAACCTCAGATCAGATAAAAAAAATTGTGCGCGTAACACTCAACTTTCACTTACTTTGAATAGAAATTATTTTCTGGCAGTGTTTGGCTATTACAAAATTTTTGAAGTGCCTTTTTTACGGAGCTAAAGCTTAAAGCTTACAGTTAAAAATTCAATAAGATCATTGAAATAACAAAACCCCTATTAATTGTAACAACAGTAGGCAATCAAAACCTCGGTATTCTATCTGTTTTTGTAAACCACATGGATTACAACTCCAGTCTTTCTATATGGATAGTCTTTGTATATATATATGCCAAGAGAGAGTATATCTGTATATTCAACCTATAAATGATTAGATTATGGATTGTAAGCCATTAGTTATTAGACTGCTATTTTCCATAGTAAAGTTTACTAAAATGAATCTTCATAGCCTGCCACAGATAAGTCAAAATTTGTCACACTAATTTTAAGTGGATCATATTGGGGTTTCAAAAAGAAAATGTTCATCAAATTATTCACTAATTTAATTTCCTAAAGGTTATATGACGATTTTTTGGAATAAACTGACGTTGGTACCTAATTATTTAAATATATCAGATCTGCAGTTATTAAACTACAGTCAATGTATTTAAGGTTATAAACATATCCATGAACTTTTTTTATATTTCTCTTCTTCTTTCACACAAGTACAATGAGATAGATTTTCAAACAATGTCATTGCCTTGAGTAGGTAGATTCTAAATACTTTTTTTAAACAAAAATATTTTTAAAGTTTACATTTTTTTCATTTAATTTTCTTGAAAACATGTGATTTCTTTTAAATAATACTAGTTTTCACAAATTATTTTTATACTTTTTGTCACTCTTCATTACCTTCTACGATTTAATATATTATATATTGTTTTTCATAAAATTCTCTGCTTTCTACGACTTATTATACGCATACTCGTATTTCCGGAAATTCGTTTTCCATCTAAATAAACATTTTCCCATTTTGCAGTACTTGATTATTTGAACTCATGGAACCTCAAAACGTTTATTTCCGTTAAAAACTCCGGTTCAAAATTTTTCACGATCGCAATACTTCTCTTACTATATATTACATAGGTATGTAAGTGAGTGTAAAAATATCATTTTGAAAGAACCGTGTACACATTAGATATTCGGTTAATTCTCTATTGGGAAGAAACTCTAACAGGCAGCATCTCATAAATGATTCATATACATATTTACGATTTTTTGGGAACTAGAAGAACTGGTGAAATACGCGAGAATAAAATGTGGGAAGGAGACTGGAGCGAAGGGTCTGTGAAGGGCATAATTCCGCATAGATAAAGATAGAGTAATATAAAATAAAATAAAATAAATATATATATTTTTTGTTTGACTATCATGATGGACGAGCGGGCTAAAGAGTGTGCAGAACATACGTTGTCCGGCAGAATATACCTGATAAACCGAAGTTTAAATGGAGGTATGGACATAAAGTGTTAAATATTATTTTACTTTTCCTTGCCTCTTATTTCGATTACACAATTTCTTCGCACGATATTTGGTCCAGTCTGTATGAACCAAGATTGGTGACAATGTAAAAATGTAAAACTGCAGGAACTGTTCCAGAATAGTGTCGTGATTAGATGTATTAAGGTTGTTCGACTCCATTCGGTATACCATGTTTCTAAGATGTCTGATAACCTAATTCCAAAAAAAAAAAAACTGGAAATCGGCTGCTTAGAACAAGAATGACTGGCACCTGTCATTACAGGATTCCTCGACTTCATGCGGGATGTAGCCCCAAAAATGATAATCTAAGTATCAATAGTTTCAAACAGACTACTGTATCTGCTATTCTGCACTTCCGTTAATTTTAGGGAACTAACTGCTCCAGAATAAAATTTACTTTTCTTTCTTTCTTTACATGAATTTTAAATTAAATTTGGTATGCTAAACTACTAGTTCTAAAACGTGAGCGGCGGAATGGAACTCAACTTTAGTTTGCACAAGATCTAATCATAGCAGTACCTTTCCAAACCTCAATACCTACCTTCATGCAGATGAGATCGCTGCTCGAGCTTTGCGGGTTGCGTCTGTAAACAAGAAAGTTGTTTTTGTCGATTTTGATACTGGTCGAGGGTGATCCTGAGCACATCATAACTATTCTAAATTAGAAAACATTACTTATATACCATATAAGGAAACCAAGTACTTTTATGAATCGGTATAAAAAGAAAATTATTTGATTTGATTAATGAAATTTTAAACCACGAAGTGGACATCTAGGTCTTCTGCCTCTATTCACTATTGCTATACAGCTTACTAAATTATCGCTTCCTGATGAACGGGCGGGATGACAGCTGATGGTGACGGAAATAACATATTCCCTTTAGAGAACAGGTTAGGAAGAGAAAATCTAAACAGCGAGGCGTGATTAATGAGTTGATTGATCCAGCATTGATCACGGTCTGTATTATAAAAAGTTTTCGTTCCCCTCTCATCCGGCTATTTCCCTTCTTTAATCATGTTTTTAATTTTATGAAAAGATAATTAATCCGTTTTGACACTTTTCGTTGTTAGGATTAATCAAAGATTGTGCAAAAGTGCTTAAAGGTAAAGTCATTTTTTAAAAATACATTTAACGGATCTTGAAACAAAAATCAATTAATTGTTTTTCTATAGGTTAAAAATGATTAGAAATACGAACGAATATCACAATAAGGATGAATTAAAAACTTCTTCTCGATATCTCTCTTAATTTCCAAATACACATAGTGGATCAAATGATGATCTGTAAAAAATAAAGTTTTGCTGTTGCTTTTTCCATCGATGCTAGTTCACAAGGAACCTCTTTTTTCCAGAATAGCTAAATTTTATATGATAAAAATTAGTGATATATAATGATTGATTAAAAGAGATTTATTTAATAATGATATATACAAAATAAAGAAGAACAATTAGGGATATTTTTCATGGTCTATTTTCTACCTAGAATATTATCATTGCAAATTAAGAGTTTGAATATCTCTCTCTCTCTATCTCTCTCTCTCTCTCTCTCTCTCTCTCTCTCTCTCTCTCTCTCTCTCTATATATATATATATATATATATATATATATATATATATATATATATATATATATATATATATATATATAAATGAATGTATGTCTGTCTGTTTGTCCTTAGTGTATTACTAAACCATTCAACCGATCGCCATGAAACTTCTTTGGGAAGTTGTTCCGTACACTCCTGGGAAGGTTTCGGGCATAGTACTTCTGTCTTACGATAATTTTATATATGTAAAAAAAATAAAAATGTAAATGTTTTTCTGTTCAAAGCCGCAAAAAATGTGTCGCTATAAACTGTAGTGCCAAAACGGTTTTACCGATTTTAACCAAACTTGGCTAAAGTCTTCCCCTTGAAACCCTTTTAATTTATGTGTATAACATACTTTCCCGAAAACAAGCTGAAAAATGTTACGATGAATTCAATATTTTATTTGACGATAACTAAAAAAGTACACAATTTTCGACTGATAATATCCACATTTATTTGAAAGATTCCTGATTTGCTGACAAAATAAAATAAGAAATCATCGAAATCGTTGCAGAGTTATTGAGTTTTAAACATTTACTGCTTTCTCTTCAGAAAAGGCCGTTTCCTTTTGCTTCCTCACTACAATGCTTCGGCAAGCATTTTTATTTTTATTGATTAATCGACAATTTTATAATTATTACAGTAATTGAAATTATCATTATGAATGATCATTTATATGATTATGAATGATCAATTTGAATCATGAGAAAAAAAAACAATTAGAATTAGTTTCAATTGAAGCCATTTTACAGACAAATTTGTTTCCCAACTTTTTAAAAATGAGAGATGTCCTTTCCTATCTTATGTATCTAATCATATGTGCTTTCTATTTTCTTCCTTTTTCATTTTGCCAGGCTAAGCCACAGCAGCCCGTGGCCGGGCAAAGCTAGTATTATATATAATATAATGCTTCTTCGATAATAGAAATTTATAGTTTAAATAAGCTTGAATGCTTACATTACGAGATGAGCAACGTCTTAAGGTTGTTGAAAATAAAGTATTTGTAGAACATTCGGAATGGAGAAGAATGTGTCAAACGGAGAATTTAGACGGCGTCTAACGTGTGAACTGTACTGTATATCCGTATATGGTTTGTAAATACGTAACCGGTATTTACAAACTATATACGGATTCAGACACCCTGTCTACGTCTAGGGTTTATAGAGACCCAAGCGGCTGATAGTGGTCTAATATTCTTTAAAACTGCCACCATTTTTACAGGTAGCAAGTTCCGACTGGCAGACTCTCATGTTTTCAATATAAATGTTATGAATATTTAACAATATGCTAAAATTTTCATCAAATAATATCGATTTTTTCTCAAGGGACCCGAAGTAATACATATGAGAAACTAGTAGACGGTAGACATAATAATATGTATGCAAAAAGTGTAGTTTAATAACATGAATGCGGAATGTTTATTTTATTTAAATATTTGGTTAGTGGATTTTTGGTTGATTATTTTTAATGAACCATTTTAATCGAACAAAAAATTCAAAAACTTAACCCGCTCTCAAAATTTGAGGTTTCATGTTTCAGAATACGTAGAGTTCAAAAAACTAATAAAAATTTGTTTGTCTGTCCGCTGTCCGCGCATTTATCCGAAACTACTGGATCGATTTTTTTTTTAAATTTGGATTTAAAGTCACAGATCACCCCAGGCTGACCCTACTTTATCGACATTACTATCCACCTTTCAAGGTGGCGGCCGAAAAACCTGCGTTGCTATAGAGTGTAGCGCTTAAACGAATTTACCGATTTCAACAAAACTTGGCTAAAGTATTATTCTCGATGCCCTTTAAATTTATCTATACAATATACTTCAACGAAAAGAAGATGGAAAAAAACTTACGAGGTGTGGTAAAATTAGATTCCGAATAACTCAAAAACTTTACACTTTTTTGTCGATATTGTGATAAGATGTTTCGAAGGTATTCGTATTTACAAAAAAAAAAAAAAAAAAAAAAAAATGAAGAAAGTTTCGTCAAAATCAGAGAACTATTAGTAAATATATAGAGATTTTAAAATAATTTTGGTTTATTATTTTCAATTATGGTAATTTAAAAGTATATGGAATTTCCTAATAAACAAAAAAAAAAAGTAAATAAATAACGTCAAAATCGGACAATTTGGAGGAAAGATATGGTCTCAAGATGTTTTTAATATATTCCACTGCAAACCCTTTGTTTTGGATTTTGATTTTTGAATATTACTGAAGTAGAGCCTTTTTTTTTTTTTTTTTTAGTGCATTACTAATGATGAAAAAAAAATTGTTTGGGCAAATAATTAGATTCACCTTTTATTCATTTTTCTTTGTCACTAGGAAGGTAATGTTACTTTAGATGTATGGTTGTTTGGAAATTTGGTTTTAACTCATTTGGTTTTGAAAAGGGTATACAGTAGATTTACCTGTAACGGACACGTGGCCAATTTATCTTGAAGATGATAGCAGTGGCCGTGGAAGGAGGGGAGGGGAGTGGAGAAGAAGGGGAGTCTATTTGAACTGCCCCTAATTGCGAAACCTGATCTAGAAGGCTTCGGCCCTATTATCCTCTGGGCACAGCAACACTCCCGCGGACGCTTTTATCCAATTCCATTACTGATCTCAGAAAAGTATTCCTTTACAATTTTTTTATCAGCTTTATAGTGCAACTAGGTTTAACTATACGCAACCTTATGCAATGGGAGCATCGACTTTAGGCAGAACGTTCAAGCTAATTCCTACCTACGCTAGGCAAATTCGACGCTGTTTTCGGTTTTTCGACCGTTTCCATGTCCACTCCCAACGAGGCGCTATTTGAATTGTAAAGTTGCTAGCCGCCGCCTGTTTTTCGCTACGGAATTAAAATCGTGGACGTGTACATTGTGTTCCACCCTCCGGTTGTCCAAGTTGTGGTTATTGCTCTTCGGGTAACTCAACATCCCCTGATGTCCTGCTCCACTTCTCCTCTATCACAAGCAGTCTCGCTTATCGTATATTTTATGAACTACGAGAAAACTTTATTATTTTTAGACTGATGTTTTAAAACTATTAAAAAAATATATTTATTTTGAACTACACAGCAATATGTCCTTAAGACATTCAACGTTTTTATTATAATAATTTAATTAGCAACTGAAAAGTAATTGATAGTTTCATTTGTAAATAAAAGATACCGATATGAACTTAATAATACCTAAGTTAGCCATGATAAAAAAATATCGATGTACCGAAATTGAGATATTTTGATCCTATTTCAATGAAAGTTTTGATCTTGTATCTATAAGGTCGATTTTCTGATGAATCACGGGCGTCAGACTGTGGGTACAGGTGGGCAACGATAATTGTCCGGTTAGTGATTCCGGATAAAAAGAAGACACCGTTCACTTCCTGGCACAGGCGGATCTACAGGGGGAGGAGTAAAATGTAACCCTGTTTTCGGGAAGAAAATATTAAAAATTATCTTAAAGTATTATTGTTGCAGTAATTATATAATTAGGACTTCAAGTATCACTTAAACACCATTTCATATTGGTAGTTAGTTTCTTTTCTTTTTTTCCAAAGTAATTTTCGTTATATTTATATATATGAATAAATAAAATAAACTTAACACGGGCTGAACGCTCTCCCCCCTAAATTAAATCTTGTATCCGCTAGTGTTTCTTGGAGTAAGGAAACATATTTTGGTCTGCATACATGATTGTTGGAATAATTATTTAGTCTTTGAAAGGTGCTAATTGGAAAGCTCCAAGTAATTAAGTACAGCGAGCAAATGCATTATTTACTTGTTACAGATAGTATTTATTTATTATTGTTGTATTGTTTACTATTTATTATAGAATATACTTTATCTAGTTAGGTATTTACTGCTTATTTTTTATTTCTTGTTAGTTTAGTTTTAAAAAATGTTAATGTTTATTTTTAAAGAGTTGAAAACTGAGGAACAATGTTTAAAGGTTTCTATCTGTTGGCATTGCAACAGCATAACAAGCCTGCTCCATCTCTGCCTGTCTTTGGCAATTTCTTTCCATTTATCTGCATCCAGCTCTATTGCATCTTTGATTCTATCTATCCGTCTGTATTTTGCCTTCCATGTGATATTTTTCCTTCTATTGAAGCATTCATTGTTACGTGGTGAATTCCAGATCGATTGCTACGAGCTCCATGTCCCGCCCATCTTAACCTCCGTGAATTCATACGGAATATTGATTGACCCAATTTCTGTAAGCAGTTCTTTATTGGTCTTTCTTTTCTATGTGTTAATAGTCTGTTCCCAAAGCGCTCCGATTAACGATTATTACTGCTTTACCATAGCATTCTACACACTTAATTTGAGATTTCTTGAGATTTCAATAACTTTGAAAGGGAGAAGAAAGGTCTGTTTGCGCTCGTCATGCGCTGGTCTATTTATTATACTATGGCGTTGGTCATTCAACGGGGTTATTGTGGAGTCTCTTAAAGGGTAATTATATAATAATAATAATGTAATAATGTTATTGCTCAGTTATTTCGTTAAGGAAATAAAAGAAACATAGTTTGTTGAAATATCACATCAATTTCGACAGACAGAATTTTTCTTTGTCTATGTGTTGTAACATTTGATTGAATATAATATTATGTATCTGTTTACTTTATGATAATAAACACGTTTTCATTCGTTCAACTATTCAGTCAGTTTTCTGACTTGTTGGAAGGTTGTTTGCCTGCGGTGCCGACTGGAGAAAGCGATCTCATTTATCCTTTTCTTTTCTTTTTATAAATGTTACAAACTTTATGGACGGCGTTTTATTTGTCATAAAAAGTTCAGGGGGTGGGGGTTATTTTGATACCTGGAACCGGAGATGGGATTCCATATAACTTTGTGTATTAACTCCACGCTCCGCTTTTGCCCTCTTTAGCCTCCACCCTAAAGCCATCTGTTTTGTTTCTTTGCCGGACCATCCCATCTTTGTTTTTCTCAACGTTTGAGGCAGGTAATTGTTGTTTTCGTTTTATCATGTTTTACTTTGAGAGATGTGAAAAGCTATTGAACATATGACTGTAAAAATGAGGAAGCGAGCGAGGCAACGTAGACTAATTGTGCTACTATCTAAAGACAAAATTTAGTTCTCTAAAATTTCTATTGAAAAATTTTAAATTTGAAAAAGTCGTTATATTGGTTCATAAGTGGAATCAATGGATATCTAGATAATATAATAAAGTTTTGTCGTTTTACAAATGTCGATTTCAATCTCATTCCAACACTGATTTCATAATTATGGATTATTCACAAAATTGTCTTTTCTTTACTTATTGAAATAATTATATTGTCTCTATGAAGTATCATTTTTGAGTTATAAATTAAAAATTAATAAAAAGTGCCAAAATTACACGATTTGTATACACTTTGTGAATCAAATAAATCGATCGAAACGATGTCGTGTTTTTCAACTTACCACACCCGGTCGCGTAATGCTTATAATCTAAACATAATATTAAGAATTAAAAAAGCGAGTAAGTTTAATTATTTTTAGTGTATTGGCATACCAAATTAATAAATTAATTAGACATTTTTAATTAGATAAAATTTAATTATGAAGTACCTAATTTACTAAAACATAAGAAATTTCTTTTTTAATGTTGATTATTAAGTGGGAGGATAAGGTGCTGTGAATTTCTAAGGGCAAGGCTGCTTCCACTAAAAATGTTTATTTTACTGGTCCCTATATATATATATATACAGTGTACTTCAAGTTGTACTTTTTTCTCCTTTCCTACCACTATTAGGGAACAATTTAATTCAAAATTGCGATGGGCAACCAAGCCAAAAATCTCATTTTCGTTCATTGCATTGTCTGTGGGACTTAGACTAACTACAATACTTGTAATCCTAATGAGCATTCGTTATGAGAAATACCATCAAAATGTGTTATTTATGAAATGTCACCAAAAATGTTTAACGATTTCGATCTTGCCTAAAGTCTTCCTCTTAAGACTGTTGAAAGATTGTTGGTCCCTATATATATATTGATCTAATGACTTGCTTAGATAATTACTATTGATAAAGCAATTATCAACATAAACATTGAATAAAATAAAATAAAAATATTAAATAATGTTAAAAAGCTTGATAAATAAATTTAATTTTTTAAATGGGGGAGATGGCGTCATTCCCCGAGAGGGCCCCAAATGTTTAAGGCCGGCACTACAAGTGATGGTTAAATATATATATGCGGACTATGTTTATCATGTACTATATATATATATATTTAATTCTTAACAAGTGGTCGCAGCTGATGATCGATGCTCTCACTGAGCGTCCCCTAAAAAAAAATCATAGAAATCTAACCAGTATTTGGAAAGAAGTATTAAGCGTTGTACCCAAAAAAATCTATTCGTTTTTTAGCGGCATTACGAATAATAATTAACAATGCATCTCCATGAAAATTATGTATGCTTGTTTAAAGAACAAATAAAAACCAAACCAATTTTATATTCACAATATTTCTCCAATTCTTTTTCGGTGCATACTATTTATTTTCAAGTTTATTTATTATCAGCTAATTTTACACCAATTTTCAAAATTTTGTCAACTTAATGGCTACACATCTAATTACGACGTTTCGGCTCGTTGAGTCATTTTCAAGTCTAAAAATTTTTTACAATTTACAATCATATTTAAAACATTACATACTTCACCATATAGAGATTCTTTTTATATACCTAAATACCAATCATTTACCTGTCCTTTTCACTTATGCGAATTGCATAAGTCTACTCATAATAATTTTTAATAAAATCATCTACTCATAATTACAAAAATAAAAAAAAATATTATGAGTTGACTCATGCAATTCGCATAATTGAAAAGGACAGGTACATGATTAGTATTTAGGTATATAAAAAGAATCTCTTTATGTTGAAGTATGTAATGTATTAAATATGATTTTAAGCTTAGACTTGATAATGGCTTAACGAGCCGAAACGTCGTAATTAGTTGTGTGGTTATTGTTGACAAAATATTGGAAAATGGTGTAAAATGGCTGATAATAAATAAACTTGAAAACAATTTTATATTAATATTTTCACCGAACTCATTAAAAATGGAAAGACTTCTGAGTAAGCACCCCAAGCATTTGTATTTTCAATTTATTTTATCAATGTTTGTCCTTGATCAATAAAGACAGGAATGGTCCAAAAAGGTAGAGATTCTTCACACACGCCAGATTTAATTTATGAGAAAGGGCGTGGGGAAGAGAATGGGGGGGAGGGGAGAAGTAAAAAATTGAATTGCGGCGAGAATAACGGTTGGCGGTTTGGCGGGGATATAAATTTTGAAAGGGTTTATATTAAAGCCGAGAAACAATTCCGTTTTGGCCTGCAAGTTATATATTAACCTTCCCCCTTCCTTAACTTCTGCCTCCTTCCCCAAGTAGCTCTTTAAACCACTTTCTTCTCCAGATTCTGATAAAATTAAGTGCGGTTTAAATACTAACTTTTATTGCTTTGTATTTGAAGTTACGATGCTAACATTTCTTATCTCATTCCATTTTCTCAACACAATTCAAACTGCTGTGAAACTCGGAGAAGGAGGCATAAGTTTGGTTGCTGAAGATTTATTAGATTTTTCTTTAGCTTCAAGTGTCTACGATATTCATCAACACTGTTGTTAATACAATAGAAATGATTAATATACTGATAGAGATTATTAACTTGAATTATTAACTATACCTAAAAATTAACCTGTACCTTAATAGTTTTAATTATTAGTGGTTAATGATATTTTTATGATACATTTCAACATGGGCGTCTGCTCTTTCGTGATTTCCTCCGAAACTAATTCACACACACATATATATATATATATATATATATATATATATATATATATATATATATAATCCATAATCCAGTGGAAATTTTTCATCTTTTAATCCAAGAATTAACTATTTTTGTGTCATAAGTAATCTAAAGATTTTTTTAACACATTATGAAGAATATCCTTAGTTTGACGGCTATCGTCATTTATTTATTTCCTATCAATTTCTAATCGAATGTCATCCAATAATTCCATTCTTGTTGCCTGACCGTCTTGTAGACCCACTTACAGCTCAATATTGATGGAACCCTATGGTCTGAGCCAACTAGTAAATTTATTATTAAAATAATTAACGTTAATTCAATTCAAAGCCTTTCCTATACGTATATATGCCTTTCCTATACGTTCAGATACAATTGTTTAATGACTTTAAAATATGTTAAAGTAGATGACAAATCTACAGTTGGTGATAAATTAAAGAAAGGAAGATGATGAGTTAGATCTGTAATACCTTCTGGAATCAGTGAGTACATAAACAAATAATAAATAAATACTAAAAAGTAAGCGGATACATTAAAAATGAATGTTTTACCTACAATGCATACTTACTACGTATTGAATTATTTCAGCCACTAACCAATAAGTTATGTATACAATCACGGTGATAGAAATTGCATCACCAACTAAAAATTTTATTTAATGTACCAGATAGGTACTGCAAGATCTTTGGATATTTCTTTGTCTCGTTACGATTTTTCGTAAATATTCCTTCACTTCATGTAAGCTCGCCATTTCAATATTTTCTAACAAAGATAGTTTTTTTAAACTGGTCGTACATACAGATTTTATCTTGACGTTATTAAAACTGAACTGAGAAACATATCAAAGTTTTCATGTAACCTAAAAAGTAAATAAAAACCAAAACATTCAATGGATTCAACATAATCAAGGAAAGAATAAAAAGCAGTATGTGGTTCAACTTCTAAGGCCGCAACTGAACTTTTTATTTTGATTAGAATTTACATTTTATTATAAATATATTAGGCCCCGTGATCTCCTAATGTAGTCATATCATTAGAGTGCTATCATTGGGTAGTTACTCAGCAAGTGTATTCATGTTATTATATCAATTATGTCCAAATTTACTTGATGTATTTATGTAATACAGTTGTAAATGTCATAAAGAAATAAAAAAAAATAAATAAATATATTATATCCAGGAAGAGGAAAAGAGTCACCCTCTTTTTTTTTTTTATCTTCAGAAATTTATCTTCACCTGTCGAAGAACTATTGACAATCAGCAGATGGACTTAGAAAAGCATTGAAGTTAATATGTCAGCCATGGGGAAGGATAGCACGCAGCAATACCCCTTTCCAGGTTTGATTCAATTACCATGGTTTGTCAATAAAAGAGGTCTCTCATCCAACGCCTTTTTATTATCCTTCTCGTATTTATGGACATGCCAGCTGAAACCATGTCTCTTATTAGTATGTCCGTGTAAATTGGTATGAAATCGTCTGTAAAGAGTCCTCATGTGTTGGTCAACTGTAGAGAGGTAGGAGTCAGTATGTTAGGACTAGTGACTTACCAGAGTGCTTAAGTTATGATTTGTATTATTTTGGATTGGAGAGCTTGAATTTGTTGGGCTTTTTTTAGTTACAACGTATATCAGTATGAAGTATGTTCTAATATGTTTAAGTAAGGCCCTTCCTTTACATAAACATTTTTTTTTTTGTTATCCTTGTTGTTTATCCTCTTTGGTTAATCAGACTTTTCTATCTAATCAACACCCTGATCCCACGAATGTTGGATTAGCGAGTTTTATTGTAGTATTAAAAAAAAAACCAGATAGTTCTACAAGTGTGCATGTAGTGTTTCGTCAGGAAACAATATGGTCTCTGGATAAAAACAGATTTAGTTGCATATTATTTTCTTTATTAATGGAAATACTATTTTAACGAATCAGATTATGGATTAAAGTCATTCCTTCTTGGTGTTTTCCTTTGCCAAGTCCTCAGACCCAAAAATCCTCCCTGCATCCTAGAACTTACACTACGCTCCTCTGTCCACTCTCTTGATATCAGATCTTAATCTTTAGATCTACATATCCCCTCACATTAAATAACTTCTTTCAACAAATCCTTCATCATTCGAACTACCTCCTTTAGAAACTCATATAACTTATCTCCATAAGCCAAAAAACGTCCAGAAATTCCTTCAAACAACTCTTATTCCACGACCTACTACTGATACAAACTTCCGCAAGCTTGTCAAAATTTTTAGGTTGTGTATATACAATTGCTCACCAAAACTTAAATGATAAGAGCCATTTTATTTTTATGTTTATTTATTTTCTTGTCTGAAATTTTTGTATATATCTGTATTTTATCTATATGCCAGACTGATGTATATATATTTTTTGAACTATGTTATTATTCTAAGAGGAATTTAGCCTCAGAAAAGAATTAATTTTTCATTTCATTTCATTCATTACGAATTAACAGTGCTTTGTTCGTTATGAATGTAATCTTGTTAATTTTAAATATTGTCAAAGCTTCTATACAGCCCGACCTCGTTCCAACATTTTCTTAGATGTAATTTCTCTGTTAAAACCTGTTCTTCCCAAACGCGGCTTCAGATGGTGGTGTAGAAGACAGCGATAGCAAGCTATCTGAAGACATGTGTGCACAGCCGGCAAGTTGTGAAGGATATTGTGGAGTCGGGACGGGAGAATACGCCTCGGAGTTGATTCAAGTTTAATTAATTTTAATTAGATGGCGCTTTCGTCGAAGGGAGTATGTAATAAGGTAAGAAGGGCCTGTAGTAGTTAGCAACTTGGCCAATCAGCTGGGAGAGGGTGGAGGGGGGGGGGCTGCAGGTGGCGCCCCCTTAATAAACCTTATCTCTTGCTATTGCCCATTTATTAACCTTAATATCAGTAATGGAGCAGCTGCCTGCAACCGCTCATTGAATCCGATAGTCTTAGCGGTTTAACCATGATAAGGGTACTATCGCTATTATGACAAGGTAAATCTTTTCTTGTTTTTTTTTTTTTTTTTCATTAAAGGACAAAACAATGCATACGGCACACAAGAAAAATCACAGCTATAAACTAAGGTAAAATATCATCAGGATTTTTTATTTTTAATCATGAAAAGAGAGATGGATTATTAATGATTTAGATCTATAGATAATGGCTTTTTCTACATAGACTATAGTTGTTTTTTTATAGATTATGGCTTTTTTTTATACGTTATGGATTTTTAGGGTCATTATGTACAAGGGAACTTATATTCATTTCTCTGAAACTGATCATTCATACATCAAATATTCAGAGATGATTAATGATCTGGTAATCTACATAAAGATTCCATGTAAAGATACATACGTTAATGCACCACTTATAGGACCAGTTGATGTGAGTTCCCTCCAATAAGATGACATTATATATCGAACGGAGGATCTCGTCGGGAGATTAATGTTATCTTTTTATTCATTATAATTATTCTTAAGGGACTAAATTTCCGACTATACAATTTTCTTATTTTCTTCTTCTTTTATGTATATATATATATATAGTCATACCTATATACAATATATACAATCAGGAAGGAAACCCAAACCCAGGCTTCTCCCTCCAACTATAGAATGAAAAGCACTACTCTAAGATATCTATCCGCAACTCTCTCAACCGCGTCACTGGTGCTAAAGCCAGTGGAGTTTGAGCAAGATCGCTTTAGTCACATACGCTCATGTCTTGAGTGGAGAATCTGGCCATTGCCAGAAGTCCAATATATATAATATAAAAGATCTCTGGACCACTGCCGCTTCAACCTTCGATGAGGGTTGTAGGGATTAGTGGAACTAGATAGGGATTGTGCTAGGGGGATTTGGATGATTGGTAAGGTTCTGATGGAATTTGGGAAAATTTTTAGGGATAAGGTCAAGGACTAATGAATGGAATCTACCTCACTACCTCAGGTCTCAAATAATATTTCATTGAAATGACACTATCTAGTACTATTGTTGATAAACTTTCTTACATTTTATTTTAGAAACAATATATACCTATATATATATATATATATATATATATATATATATATATATATATATATATATATATAAGAGAGAGAGAGAGAGAGAGAGCAGCAATATATACCGAATGAATGTCTAAATTTTCTTTAAATTGAGAACAATTGGAAATGGTGAGAAATATTGGACGGAGGAAGGTGTAGAGGTTGGTTCAACAGACTCCGGAGGAAATGAAATTCCTTGGAGCAATAAACGGCTGTACCTAAATGGAGGAAATCAAGAAGGCCGCGGCTTTTCTTATCCCGCTGACTATATTTAACATTCCTCTTTGGATGGCCTCCCTTCCTCCGTTTCCACTTCTACCTCTTAGAGCAGTAACTGTTAACGGACTCGATAGCGTGAACACTCTATATCAATGTAGTACAGTCAAGGAACTCTATCCGGAGGTACGAAACGGATAAATTCATTGCTCAAGAAATTCTCTTACTACATTAATTCTCGCTGATATGACGATGACGATATGACCAATGAGAGGAACATTCGGAACCCCAACGTATTTAATAGTTGATGGTGTCTTCGTGATAAATAATTCATATACCAACATTTTGAAATAATCTCCACATTTTTACTAATATATACCCAAAATAAGTATGGCTTGACTTATATAAAATCCTATTCTATCAGATATATATAAATCTTATATATATATATATATATATACATATATATATATATATATATATATATATATATATATATATATATATATATATATATATATAACCTCTTTTTCTTTTCATTTTATAACGAAAAAGTCGTGAGGAAGAAAATTGTTTGGCATTATATATATTGTTTTCTCTGAGAATAAATATATATAATTTTATCATATCATCTTCAACTATTAAAAGCTAAAACATTTATAACTTTTCATTTAATTTCCAATATTATGCAGAAAAACTTAAACGTAATTAAAAAGGAAAAACGTAATTTTCGTTATTAAACAGCTCTTAATCTTGATAAAACTCAATATATGCATGCTCACTATATAAAGCAGTGTAAACTTTTATATGTGTGCTAATATAATGATTAAGAGCTGTTTATTTAGTTTTTCCGCTTTCCGATTTAGCCCAATCGAGATACCTATCCTTCCATAATCAACTTCTGATCCATCCGAACCCTCTTTTTTCTAGCCTTGCTTCCTCTTCTATTCCTGATAGCCCTCCGTGGCATCTTAGAAGAAGATGGCTTCGGGACCCTCTAAAATAGATTTTTAATTTGAATTCTTCCAATGGATAGTTACTCTTCATGTTGAACATGTCACGTTACCAATGCCACATTTACATGTTATAAATGTTTTAGCTTTTCATGGTTAAAAATAATATGGTAATATAAATATATTCTTAAAGAAAATGGAACGTTTAACATTTTTTTTCTCACGACGTTTTTGTAAAATGAAAAGAGTTACCAAGCCAAATAATGATAAAAATGCGAGACAAAAACAATTTTATTTCGAAGTTAGTGAATTACAAGGACAGATATTTCGATAAATATAGAAGAAAGCAGAAAAAAATATATAACCACTTCTATTTTCTATTTTTTCTAGATAGATAGAATCCTATATAGGTAGGAAAAAAAAATATATATATATATATTTTATATAATATATATATATATATATATTTTACATAATATATATATTATATATATTATATATATATATAATATATATTATATATAAAAATATATAATATATTTTTTTTTCTACCTATATAGGATTCTATCTATCTATCTTCACCTAGTCCCCAGTTTGTATTCCAGCGACTGTATACTGGCAAACGAGTATTTTTCTCATCAAGCCTATTGACATGGCCAATTTATAAGGACAATCTTTAATATAAAATAAGACTAATATGTAATAGAAAAGCTTAAGTAATTAATAAGTAGATAACAAGAATTAAATGGATATATGTTAGCAAACAACAGTTCGTTCAAATATCATTTCCAAAAAATAATATTTAAAATAGTATTTTGAATAAAACCATGAAGAAAAAAAAATAAAAATAATCAAAATGTGATAGCAATTGATCACTTTATTAACATTACTAATGAAATTCTTGAACCAATTTTTAGAAATATGAGCCCAATAACAATCAGCGTTGAAATACAAGAGGCATTACAATATGGTTTACCGACCACGAATAATTTACAATATTTATAATTATTGCTTACCATACAACGGAAAGTTTTTACATGGAAACCAAATGAAATTTTCAGGAGGGAAAATTGAAAAATATTTTAATTTATTTTCAATCATATATAAATGATTGAATTTGCTCCCTCCTTCTCTGCTTCCTCTGATAACTTGGACAATAATCAGGACATAGAGGATATCTGTGGATGTTAATGGATATCGATTGTTATCCAGGATCTGGCTTGATTAATTACTGTTCGTACGGGATATATGATATAGATATATGGTTAGCCAATTATGTGCAGTCCGCGGTCTCAAACACTGCCAATATCAATGTCCACCAGGCAGAGTGCATTTGTGATGTTATGATTTTAGTGAACACTTTAACAGTGTATTAGTCCGCGGTATAAATCCCTTTTATTAAATCATCAACATCCACCTGAAACTTCGTCAATAATTTCATCTCTTCCTAAACTACATTTTTTTATTTACAAAAACTCATGGAATCGGGGCGTTTTCGATCTAAAGATCGGTAAAATACGAAGTTTGCTAATTGAATAGACGACTACTTAATTAGGTATTAAAAACTCGTATGTACCCATTTGCTTTTCCCTTGGATCGTAAGATAATTTAACCAAAAGCTCGAGAAAAAAAGGTGGTCTAAAAAATATTGGGGCGTTTGGCCCATAAAACCTCGTTATTTTGACATTTATGAGGGGGAGAGGGCGCAAATGGGTTTACGAGTTTTTATTATCTAATTAAATAAACAAAGTTTGGAGATCTTCAGATTGAAATTGGTAGATACATATTTGTAGGTATATTCCTACATCATCAACAGTTGTCACCCTCTTACCTATGATCTCCAATTCAAGTCCACTGTGCACTCTCATACCACAAGATCCCGACTTTTTGAAACGTTATACTCCTTTTCGCGGATCTGCCTCTTTTCAAAACTCCTTCGTTGTTCTCTCGCTGTTTCTGTCTGGATTCTCTCTCTATCCATCTTTAAAACACTCCTATTCCAATTTCTATTCTTGCAACAGTCAGAAAACGGCTAACCATTTATTAAGTAATAATGTGAAAATTGTTTTTTTTTGTTGTTTTTTTTTGTAGATATCACTTATGATCTTATACATGCATTTTTCTCACTATCTTTCTTTTGACTACACGATTTTTTACATGTCTACTATACTTTATGTATTTTTATGCATTTTATGAATTAGGTTAGGATGAGAGAGGAGAGAATGTGAGGAGTAGGAAAAATGTAAAAGGGTAGAGAAGGAAGAAAAAGGGATACATAATGCTAATAAATGAGTGTTATATATGTAATATATATAATATATGTATATATATAAAATATTGTATATTATGCTCATACATATTGTTAATCCCATATAATTGTACATTAGTTTGAAAAAAAATGTCTGCAGTGATTAATACATTAATTAATTCTGTGTTTGAAGCAACCCAATGTAATTGGGCAGTACGCTTTTATAATAATAAAGTGATTCTCTCTCTACATATATGTGATAAGTATTAAAATTTTCTTTTATTCATAAGAGACTTGTTACTAATTTATTGAAGGACTTTTTTTTTCCTTTTGTCTATTATTTTCTTTTATCTTTTTAGTTATTATTTTGTTTCATTTCTTATTTGTATTGTATATAGTTCTATTATGTTGTAAATAGTCTCATTAGTTTGATTTTGTGTATATAATTTGTTTACTTAAGATTTTTTATATATTTACTTTTTAATGTAACAGTTTTTCTGGGCAGATGTTATTCTTTTTAATAACACTCTGTTATTCTCAACGAACTTAGTCCCAGAATAAAGTTATTGTTCTATCTATCTATCTATCTGTAAACGACATTAAGGAATCAGTTTTATTTTTACAAGTGTTCGCCAAATAGTCGAAATTCGACCATAATTTTTATTGAACATTTGAGTATTGCATAAATGAATTTGCGTATTTCCAACATTGTTTGTCTACTCTTATATATTCGTACGCTAATTTTTATATGTACTTATAAATGAAAATATTGCAGTACCATTTGTGTTTTTTTTCATTTATAGGCAAATAAAAATGTGAATCCATAGTAACTTTTTTCAAAAACATATTTGAACTAACTTTCCTCACATAATGCAAATTCGACGCAAAAAAAGTCGATTACTATGGAAATTCGTATTTTTTTTTCCAGATGTGGAATAATAATATCATTTGTTTTCTATTAAAAAAAAAATAATCGATACCACTTTACTACTTTGTTAGGTACAAATTTTTCATCTTAATGTTTTACTTATATTATAGGTATATTTCAAACATAAATTATTCACAATAGAGCTATTCAGAAGCATTTAAACCGCAGAAAATTATAAAAGAACTACAATAAAAATATCTTATCAGACATGACTCTTTTCACTTATGATGAATTTTGTTTTCATGTTGTAGAGTATTTAGGAAATTTTCAAATACTCACTTTTATTTATTTTTTTATTTATTAATTTTTTTATCTATTTATTTTTATTATATTTTCTCTTATTATTATTTATTTATTTTTTTCATTTGATTTCATTTCATTTTAAATTCATTTGTTTATTAATCTCAATTCATTGATTCTACTGCTATTTTTTAAAGTTTATTATTTTTTATACATCTTATTACCTATAAATGTCTATTATTATCCTTATTTATTTATTTTATTCTATCAATCCATTTCTTTCTTTATTTTATTTTATTTTATTTTTTTTTTATTTTTTTTTATTTATTTATTTTTTTTGTACCAATCATCCAAATAGTAATAAATGATGTTATTTAGTTGATCGGGCGCTTATGACCTGGATGTTTTGCGCCTAGACATCGAAACAAACAAACAAATACTCACAGGGTTAATGAACCAATAACTGTGCATTTTTTTTTAGTTATTTGCGAATAAAATTCTGAATTCATGGTTACTTTTTTTACACTGTTGTATTCACTGTTACGGTGGCTGGCGGACCCTCAACTGGCTGGCCAGCAGAGATGGTGCCAGGGCAGTTTATTCAACGGGCAGGTATGGAGCGGCTATTGACTTAGCTTCGGCCCACCCCCAAGATTTATGTTCCTCCAGGAGTACTGGAGAAATATGGGCTTCCCATCATTTCCCTCGGGATAGCCTCTCTTCCAAAATAGGAAAATCCGCCAAAATACTCACCTTATTTGCGTTTTTGGCACCTTTTTCGGATATCTATTTCGATTGCCAGTTTTTTTTTTTCAGTTATATTATTGGGCGATAAATACAGGCGGGAAACCTAACATGTTTATATCAATAATGCAAATCCAAAAGTTGCAAAGTGATTTTTTTTTTATGACTTCGTACTTCATGCCCTTCAGCAATATTTTTGTGCCTCGGAGATAAAGTAAATCGCCACCACTTTAATTTTTTCATTGAATAATTAAATAACGCTATAAATTTTAATAGCTTAAATTTATAGAAAATTGGTTCCCTGAACAAATATAAAAATGTGTCATATGGTCCTTTACCTCAGGATAACAGATTTATTCAGGGGTGCCCCTCCCCCCCTCCAAGTCCCATGGCACATAAACTTTCCCCCAACCCTCCAAAGATATTTTATTCCTCTCTTCTTCTCAATAACAGTGCAAGCGAAAGTAGAATTAAGATATTCATAGATTATCTACAATTACACATCCTGCAGTCTCTTCCATGCTTCCACTTGTCTTTTAATTTGAAACTTTTCATTTTGAAAAGTCATAACTCTTCGAAAAGTTTCCCTCTCATAAATTTTGATGGCGTGGCTTACGCCATGAAACCTTCTTCTGGGCATCTCTGGATTTATTAAAAAGAAACAAATTTTAATAGTTCAAAGTTACAGAACATTGGCTTCTCTCAAGAAATACAATGTTGTTGTTCACAAAAGCAAATGGGCATGGTGTAGTCTACCTGTGGGGTAAGGATATATTCTGAGATATATCATTTTATATCTATTGCTTCAGCTATTTCTTGCAGTTTTTTTTCTAAAAGTTACTTCATGTTTTTATGTTATATGACAAAATATACTTTTTAATTTGCTCAGTTGCTCAGGAAGCGAGTGTACATTTCCCAAAATCTTTTGAAGATGCGTAGAATAAAACCTTTTTTTTTTTTAGTTTATTTTAATGAAATTTACAACTGTATTACATGAAAAATACAACAAGTAAATGTGACATTGGTAACATGACATGTACAACATGAAGAGAAACTACCTATTGGTTGAACTGAAATTAAAGTTCTATATTAGAAGGTCCCGAGGCCATCTTCTTTTCAGACACCTCGGAGTAGAATAAAACCAAATAGGAAAATACCTTATATAAAATAAAGTGTTTCTTAATGTTTTAATAAGTATTCTGGATATTTAAATTAATTTAAAAAAAATGGAGATTTATTTGGTTTAGTTGTTTCAAATTGAATCGACAAAAAAATATAGAAAAAAAAATGGTCAAACTCGATCAATAAATTAAGATCATCAAGTCGATATATCGGTATCTGCTCAAATAATTTGAAATAATTAGTTTCAATAATAAATAATTATAATAATAAGTTTATTAAATTAATAATAATTAGTCTTTGGAATATTGGTATCTTACCTAAAGGTCAATTAAAAATATATTCTAAAGTTGAGTTAAAAAATATTGTTGGTTATACAAGTACTAATCATTTTATTTACTATTAATTTATATTTAATAAAATCTTTTATTTTTTTTTTATCTTTTATTGAATGAAATAGATCGTATATTATTTTGTTGACGACATTGGTTATTCCTGATATTTAAAAAAAAAATAAATACACCAGGACAGAAACTAGGAAATAATTTACGTTTTTGTGAAATAAATTCAATGAAATCAATTCATACTTCGAATAGAATAAAAAATATTATCTTTTTCTACTGAAATGCTCTTGTAAATATTTTATTTTATTTATTTATTATTCATGAGTATTTTATTTAAATTTATATATTTATTTTAAATTTAGATATATTATATAATGTTAGTTGATGAATATTTATTGAAAGCATAACTAAAAATATTGTTCTATAACATATTTGACAAAAGAAAGATTTTCCGAAACCTTAAAATTTTTATAACCAAATTTAAATTTGACGGATGCTTATGTACGGCCCAAATTCATTTTTAAAGGATTAATTAAAATGTAATATAGTAGGAGTAATCTATAATTAATTTTTCTTTATTTAATCTTTCACATACCTAATTTACAGTTATTACTTATTTGCGTGATCCTGATATAGATAGATATGCTGATAGTGTCTTTCTTGTGATTAAATTGTTTAGTTTATTATGAAGAAAATTTTATAACGTACTATAAAACCTCTTTTTGCTCTATATAGATAATAACTTAATGATTATTCACAGTTAATTAAGTTTTGTACCATATTATATATTTAATCCATAATGCTCAGTAATATATAAGTAAATAAAATATCTGCTACAATGATGGAGATAGATCGGTAGGGAATTATTTAAGTTGCGTGTTTCAAGGCATGAGAAGAAACACATATCACCACTTGCTGACGGCACTCCTAGTTCTCACGCTCTGTGGCTGAGAATATCGGAGATTACACTCACATACAAGTTGTGATGTTGTGTGTGTGTTTATTATATATAAACACACACACAACATCACAAGTGTGTGAATATAAATATATATAATTTTTAATAAATATCTCTACACTGATCTTAGAACGGAACATTGGGAGTAATATTTGCAGTCGTTATAAACAATTTATATATATATATATATATATATATATATATATATATATATATATATATATATATATATATATATATATATATATATATCACATTAAATTTTAGATATAAACAATTCATAAATTTCACAAAAATAATCAATCATTAACTAAAATTATGTCTTGTCAATGTAATAATTTAAATATTTTGAGGATGAATGATTATTATTGTTGTATTTTGTTTATTATTTTAATCTGTAGAATAGAAATAATGTATATTTTAAGGCTTAATGTGTCGTTATTACGTAACGAGTTCCAAACTTCGCCGCAAATATCATCGATGGAATCCATCAATATTCTGAATATTGATTGAATCCAATCCTGATTGACAAGCGATTTATGCTAAGTTTAGGAACGACCTGCTGGATTCTAGTTAACACTCCTAAGGTTATAAATCACATGAAAAATAAGTAATATATGTAAGATGATATTTATCTATTGATTTTTTGAGTTTCAAAACAGTAATTAATACAAATAGACAAACAGAGCAGATAAACTGAATATAACTATATCAAATGATTTTTGAAATAACACTGAGCGAAGACACATCCAGCGGATTTTTTGAACCTAAAAGCTGTTGTACCCGAAGAGCTGAGTAATGTGCTGAAATGTGCTGAGTTTCATTTATTTATCACTGAGTTTAGGAAAGGCTTTTTAGTGGATTTCCGATCTCTATCAAAGTGCTTACCGCTGAGTTTAAGATAACCACTGATATCCAAAATAAAATTCATAAGGTATGCTCATACAATAAATATGAACAATATTACGACAAATCTCTACGTTTTTCTTTTTTTTTTTCTTAGGATCTATAATTTCTTTCTTGAAAATCCTTTCTCCAAAAAGTAAATCTCTTTTTGTATAAATGAGTTTTAATTGAATATTTTCTGATGAATCATTTTTAGAAAATATACGTTTATAAGCAATACTGATCTAATTGATTATTGTTTTTATCAGCAAAAAAGTGAAAATTGATAGCTTCAAAAGAACACGCACAAAAATAAAATCATAGATGTCAATTTTCGACTATAGTCACATTAAACTTCAAATTTGATTACAATTTAATAAATTTTTGAAAAGTAATATTTGACAGAAATTTATATTATTATTGGACTAGGTACAGTCTCCTCTGTGTTGCATGGTTACCTACAAATACATATTATTCATAAACTGAGAGATAATATTTTTGTTATTGTTTGATGAAGATTATATTTTCAATAAGATAAAATATTTACAACATTTTTATAATTATATCTATTTTTCTTAATAATAAACTCCTAATGCATTTTTCGTTTTTGTTTTCAGGTAAGTGAATCTTTCCTACTACAAAATATTCAGGTATGACGTTAATTGTTTTTTTCTTCAGGTTATCATTTTTCGAGGCAACTAGTGTATTGCAAAAGCGTATCTAATTGCGATCTAACTGTAGTATTTTATCAAATTTAACAGTGATTGTACGGAGAAACAATGTTCTCATATCTTGTTATGTTTCGATTATTTTTAACTTAATGGCGAACCTGCCTGTGTACCACTTTGAGCTGGGCCGTATATATTTTGGGCCCGTTCAAAAAAATTAAATAAATACAAAAATATTTTGAATGGGATTTTATCATAGAGTTGTTATTCATAGAATTGTTATTGAGGTTTGGGGCCAATATATTTTTGAAAAATAAAAATAAAGAACTAAATAAAAAACTAATAATTAAAAAAAATATCGATTGTCTGATTAAAATAAAACGTTACCATTGTTTGAATAATATTCATCCTAGATAAAATTTCAATTAAATTAAATATAAGAAATAAAGCTTCTCTGCCGCCTTAGTGAGAAAGAGTCGGGTTGAATATATATTTAAGCACTTACAAAAAAAAAAAAAAAATAAAAAAATAAAATAAATAAAATAGAATAAAAAGACACATTCACAACGTTTAATTTGGCATAAAAATTGTTATTAAAGCAATTTTATAAAAATAACCTCCCCATTCGTTCTCATTTCTTTTTTAAATGAGAAAGAGTTGATCGGGGGCTCGGTCAAATAAATAAAACTATAAAATAATATTTTATTGGTTACGCTGACGTTTCGACCCACTTTGTAGCTGTTCATCAGGGCGTGGTTTCAGGCACTGTTGCAGTTGGTAGACTAGTGCTATAAATATATAATATAAAAATAAATTATTATTTTTGATTTTCATTTATTCAAAAATAATGGTCCTACCTGAGTTAAAAAAAAAAGTATGTTATTATTATATGGCTACCTAATTCTTAACCAATAATGTTGTAATTCAATAATAAATAAAGCAAAGAAAAACTGGCTAATTTAGTATTTAGACTTATTTCTATTAATTTTTTTATTGTAATTATACTTAAAATAAAAGACTTTGTTAAAATGGTCATGACGCTAGAGCGGTTTTTAAATTTGTGTAGAGTTCAATCAGATGTTCTATATCAGTCACTTTTTAACTCTCACTAAATTTATAGTCCGTGGTACAGACCCTTTTTTATCAAATTATTAACATCCGTATGAAACTTCGTAAAAACCTTCATCTCATCGTAACCTACAAATATTTTATTTATGAAAATTCACGGAACTGGGGCGTTTTCAATCTGGAGGTCGGCAAACATTGTCTATTAAATTAAGTACCAAAAACTCGTAAATAACCGTATGCTTTCCACTTTAATCGTAAAATAACTTGAGTACAAAGTCTATAAAAAAAGGTGGGCTTAAAAATATTGAGGCGTTTGGCGAGACTTATATCCCATATTGTCAAAATAACGAGGTTATATAGGCCAAACGGCTCCATATGTTTGAAGGTAACCATTTTTCTCGACTTAGTGCTTATGTTACCTCACGATTAAAGTGGAATGAAAGTGGTTATTTAGGAGTTTTTAATACCTAATTAAATATACAAAATTTGCTTACCTCTAGATTGAAAACGCCTCAATTTCCATAAATAAAATATTTGTAGGTTACGATGATATAAAACTACTTACGAAGTTTCAGGCGGATGTTAATAATTTGATAAAAAGGGATCTGTACCACGGACTATTACTATCAGCCTATAAAAAAGGAGGCAGCGGCTGAATTTTACATTAGTCGTGATAATACTACCACGACAATAACTGTCACAGTGTTAACGAGTTTTGACATTAATGAAGCGCCATTTTAGGTATCAATACGTCTAGTCAACTAGCTATTAGTCCCAAATCTATTGTTTTTCGTTATTGAGAGAGCGATCCCAATATCTACCTTGATTATTGTTTTACAAAGCATCAAAACCTTTAATATATTTACCGAAATATTTGAAATCCGTGCTAATTAATTATTGCATCTTTGTTTTTGCGACAGTTGTCCTTTGTTGGGTCCAACGGGTATTATTAGGCGGTCGTGTCAGTGCTGAGGGAGTTGTGCTAAGCCAATGAAGTTTATACGGTTCGACATCAAAGAGAACGTACCCAAACCCGTAACCAGTAATCCAATGGTTCCGAATATTGAGCCGGGATAGCTAGTGGGTTAGTTAATATTTGATTAAAACTAGTAATGAATTTACTAGCTCTGTCTATTATGGGTTCGCAATAAGACCGCTCAACTTAATGAAATTTTAGAAACCTTGAAATTAACAAGGAAGCTTATTATTTACATTTATACTCCACCCTGCCCATAACTGGTACATTCACCATAGTATGGTTGTTTTCGTGATATTTATTTTACTTTACTTTTTATCTGTAAATATGGTGCGAATGAACTCTTTTCTCAATATATAAAGTCAGTTTATTCTCCCTGTATACAATTTATTTGTAGCACTTTCTTAATAATTAATTTTATCATATTTTGAAATACTTTATTATACATATAAATATCAGTATATGTATTTTCAATTTAAGGAGATCGAATTAGAATAATTGTGGAAAATATAGAAATAATTGTTATAAATTATAAATACTGATGTTGAATTTCTGTACCATTCTACATATCACCAAACTGCACCTGACTCTTTTAAAAATTGGTATACATCTTTGTGACCCCAGCGGCGTGCGAGGAACATCGGGGTCTGTCCGAGCTTGGATTCCGCGTTGATGAAGGCTCCTTTCGACACCAACATCTTAACCACGTCGAGGTCCCCCGCTGCCGCTGCCCAATGGAGTACAGACCACCCAAAGATGAAATCTTGCGCATTCAGGTTTGACGTTTTATTCGCTATGAAGGCGATCATCTCCATGAGGACCCTCCTGCCGTCCTTAAACGCGGATTCGATAGCAGTTTTAATGCTATCCAAGGTAAGCGGCCGATCTTTATCTCCTGCATATTCATCCAACCTCTTCCCAATAGCGTTTATATTTATGTATATATCTTGGATCACCTTATTGAGGAAATCTCTAAGTGCCTCTTCATCAAAACGATGCATATATTTCTTGTATGTTAGTGTTAGGTTTATAATAGCCTCTATATCTTGTCTTGCTAATGTTCTTAAATATTGATACCGTTTAGACGACTCCATGTCACTTATCCCGTCCATCATCTGGCGGAGGAAGTACGGATGGCCTCCAGCTACTGCCCACGCAAGTGCATTGAAACCTGCTGTGTCTTCCGCATCTGTATCGGCGCCAGAACCAATCAAGAACTTGGCGACCTCCAGCCTTCCAAACATGGCAGCCAAGTGCAGAGGTGTCCTGCCACGTTGGTCCTTGAAATCCAGCTGGGCCCCAAGGCGGACCAATAAGTCCACAGCTTCCATCGACCCATTCAGGGCGGCCTTATGCAGGGCTGTCCATCCAATAGAATCTGGCAAATCGACATGCGCGCCTGCCTCAGCCAGTTGTCTAATCGCCCTCACTTCACCACAATAAGCTCCCATATGTAGAGGAGGCCATTCTAGTCCTTGCACATTCAATGGTGATTTTTTTTCAATCAGGAATGTCATAAGCCTGTAATGTTTCATCCATATGGCGATCGCTAGTGCTGAAAATCCTTTTGAATTGTTTCCATTATGTTTTGAACGATTTCTAAATAGTAGTCTTATCAACTGCTGACGATCTTGAAAGGGCTCTTCCATTCCATATGTTTCGTTAGACAACAAGTCAAGCCTCGCGCCAATTTTTACAAGAAGTCCACATAAATCGTAATTTCCACTGTAAGACGCATAATGCAGAGGCGTTTCTCCCTTATATGTTACTGCATTTACTAGAGCTCCACCTTTGAGCAAAATATCAGCCGTAGCAGGGTGGCGCACAACATGGAGTGGTGTCCTGCCAACTTTGTTCCTCTGGTTCACCAAACCTCGGTTTATTAGTTTCTTTGTGATTTTGTTTAGTTCATTCTTTGCTGCTATGTGGATAGCATTGTCACCAGTTTCGGAAGAAGCGTTAAGATTTGCTCCGAGCTCTATCAGTCTCATGGCTGCTTCTTGTTTCTCAGCAGTTGTTGCCTCTATAAGAGGCGGCTTCTTTGTACCAGCTCCGTCGATATCAGCATGAAATTTAAGCAGCAGCATGATCATATTGATGTTGCCTTGCCGCGCAGCGATCGAAAGGGCAGGGCCGTTGATTGAATCTGCGTTAATGTTAACTCCATTTTCTAAAAGAATTCGTGTGATGTTGAACCGACGTTTCTCCACTGCGTCGTGTAGTGGTGTGTATCGCCAATTCGCACTAATTGAACTTAGGTTTGCTCCCACAGACAGAAGATTTTCCACAGCCGTGGCGTCACCCGACCTGATAGCATACCTGAGGAGGTCGTAGGGGGAGCCGTCAAGATCCATGGCTGGGGCCGTGATGTTAGCATCGACCTGGGCACCTCCCAACATCAGGACGTGCATGGTCTTCCGGTGTCCCTTGGAGGCGGCCCTGTAGAATGGTGTCACCTCACCTTCAGTCAGCCTCGCATCCGCTTCCACTTCTTCCAGCAGGATACGCACTGCTGTGTCGTTTCCTTCCGCTGCCTCGTGATGGAGTAAGGTTACTTTGTCCGCCAATTCCATCCCGGAACAGCATTGAAATACTATGATCTGCAACAACATATTATATTTTGTTATCAATCATTCATAAATAGTAGTACTGTTATGATACTGATGGGAGTATTATGAACAAAAAAGGATAAAGTAAAAATATAATAAAACAATTTTTAATAAATATAATTTTCCATAATAATTTGTATTTGTTGGGCGCCTGGCTTTACTAGCCTTTCATCTCTAAAGAGATAATTTTAGAGAATAAAAGTTACTTACCCATTATTTGGCCATCATTAAATATTTACTCTACCATACTAGCTCAGGTGAGAAGGGGTTAGGTTGGTTATTTTTATAAAGCAGCAAAAAGGTTAACAGATCTATTTACAGAAAGAAATATTTACAGAATTGATACTATGTACAATAAAGAGAAATAAAATAGAAGTAAAAAAAAAAGAATTTAAACATAATTATTATATATAATTAAAGATAAATAGAGAGATATTTAAGATAATAAAGATAATACAAATAACAAAAAAAGGTACTTATTCTATATACAATAATATGGCATGCCACATCCAAACATCAAAAAAAGATATTCGAGATACAAGAGATATAAGATGTAAGAGAAAATGCACATGCTAAAATATGAATTAGTAATCTAGCTCAGAAAACAAAAGAGAGTCGAGTTATATTTGTTTTTTCACTGCTTCCTTAATCTTTGTTACAGTATAAATAAAGCCTTTCCTTTTTTTTTTTTGTAATAAACACATAAGTTGATTCAACAAATCTTGATCCAACAACTATCACAATTATTAATCCTGGTCCGATTACCACCTATCTTATCATTTATGGCATGCGGTGTTCTAAGGATACAACCACAGATATTCCGAGAAGGGTCGAAATTCATTCTGTAGGTACTCCACGAAATAATTTCAATCAGCCGGATTCAGAAATGTTAAGGCGGACAATATATGCCTTTGCAACCTTAGGGTATGACTAGAACCGTACTTAATTTCGATACTCATTTTTCCAGTTCATTTTTTTAGAACCTAATCATTCCAGTGCGCGTGGAACCATTCTGCTTACAGTCTGCTCCCTTCACAGTACAAATTCTTCGAAAATCCCACCTACAAAAACTTCAAACCTTCTAATCAAAATTATTGCCATTCATAACAAAAGCACCTTGGTATGTGACTAACAAAACTCGACATACTGACCTCCACCTTCCAACATATAACGACCCTTTACCAACGATTTTATCCTAATATAAACGGATATCACGACAGATTAATAAGAGACATGACCACAGCTGACATACCCCAGAACACGAGAAGACTAAATAGGCACTGGGTGTGAGATCTCTTCCTTTTAACAACCTAAGTAATTGAAACAAGTCAGGGAGGAGGTGCTCCTGAGTACTTTCCTTCCTCATGGCTGCCATTTTATTTATATTCTCCATTTCCAGCACGTTTGCTGATTATTAACAAAAAGTTGGCAGGCGCAAATAATTATTTTAATAGAAAAAAAATTGTCTCACAATCGCAATACTTTTCATATATGGATAAGTGAATGTAAAAATTGAGGTGGGATGGCCGAGCGGGCAAACGCGTTGTATAAAACGTTCTTAAATACTTAATGCGCAACTCATAAACGTATAAAACCTACTCCTTTCTAATCCACCTGTATACATAAAAGAGCTATCTAAGTACCCCCAGAAAATATTTTAGTTTTCTCTGTTTATATAATATATATGTGTACGCTTTTCTTGTCTTTTTCTCTCTCTTTTTCTGTACTCTTACTATTAGTTAACTAATATTGTCAATATTTACTTTATTTATGACTACACTTACATGTATTCTGCACTTATAATTTGTTCTAAAGGGATAACTTTTCCAGAATAATAAAATATATTTTCATTTCATTTTATTTAGGCAACTAAGTTTATTTTAATACATCTTATATCATGGAAAAAAAACAACAACAAGAAATAAAAAGTTTGCAACAATAAAGTATAGTAATTTTGCTCAAAACACAGGTACTTTTAAGGGATAGGATAAAAATCACATAATTTGTTTACACAACATGAGGTGAATCTCCATTTTACCTAATAAACCTCGATTTAATTAGTATTAACTTAAACCTTAACTTGGCCGCTTACATTAAGGGATGAGCAGCGTCTTAAGGTTTTTGAAAATAAAGTATTGCGTAGAATATTCGGACTGAAGAAGGATGAGTTAACCGGAGAGTTCAGAAGGTTACACAACGCCGAATTGCGTGAACTGTATCCGGGTAATATAATTGAGGTAATTTTGTCGCGGCGAATCAAATGGGCTTGTAAAGTTGTTGGGCTTAGTAACGAGAGAATTCCTAAAAGATTAATAATTGCTGTGCCGAATGGTAAGCGTCCGAGGGGTAGACCGAAGCGAAGGTGGGAAGATTGAATTAAAGCTGATCTGAAGGGACTGGGTTGGACGGCGAACGGTGGAGGGAGGTGTGTAATAAGCGATTGGTGGTGTCGGCTTCGAACCTTCGGGTTCGCTAAGCCTTTTATTATTATTATTATTAAACTTAAACCTTATCGAACAAGGTAGTTTTTCTGAAACTGAGGTAACTGAAGTATAGTTGGATGATGATATAAAAAAAAAAAAAATCGTGAATAATTTATTACATGATTTTTAAAAAAATAAAACTTAGCTTTCTTTATTCGCTCAAAAGTCCTCTTTAATTAGTTTTAATAATGACAAACTTGCGGTTTGCTATTACTTCTAAAAAAAATTTCCCCTACCTAAGGGAAACCCTGTGTAATGAGTTTAGTCGTATCTTGCAATAAGAATCGCTTCAATATTTCCAGTTATCAAATCGTGGAAAGTAGGTCTATGTGGTAGTGTTGCAGACAAGTGACAGACATAGCGCAACCACATCCATTTCGGTCGACGTTAGGCCAATTTCATTTCGTTCATCAAACGACTAAAAGCCATATTTATGCAACTTCAAAGTTCCAAATATGAATTTTGTTTCAACCAACCCATTTCTGTATAAAAGTTGTTAATTATTGCCAAATCGAATCTTAAAAACAACTCTTATCTTATTAATTCGTCGTAAACTCATTATTTTTTAAAATAAATGAGGTTAAAGTTAAAAATTACGTTAATTCTTAAATATTTTTCTTGCGCCAGGATGAAACTGGTTATCTAATAATATTTAAAAAAAATTTTCTTGGTATAAAAACCATACAGTTCTATCATGTTTGATTTCTCAACTTTTTTTTTTTCAGATTTAGTTGAAAAAGTTTAAATTAAATAACCTAGAATCATATTATATATAGTGATATATGTTTTAATCCCCAAAATATTTTTACCAATTGTTTCATAGAATTGAGGACATATCGTCTGAAAATAAATCAGGTGTATGTAATTTCAGTTACCATTTAGAACAGAAAACAACAGAAGCAACAAGAAGTACGAGTTTCGTTATTATAAAAAAAAATTTCCTAATATTCTCTTAGGGTGTCATATATAAATATAATTTATCGTATTAATCGGGTAAAATATTGGATTGTGAATGTGTGGAAGAACAACTTGTTTAATTTTTACATGCATGTTTCTGCTATCGAAATAATGTTTCATGATCGAGATGATGTTTCATGGCGATAACTGTTAGTTAAACGTCGTTGTTTTCTTTTTTTTTTTTTTTCATTTCATTATTCAATACTTTTACTTATCATACAATATTTTTAACACGTTGAGCATTATATCCTTGTGCTGGTATAAGTTTATTTCATCAAGTCTGTCAAGTAGTCTAAGTGTGATCTAAACCTCTCTAAACGATGAATTATTTAAAGTCAGCATAGGGAGAATAAGGATTACATATCGTCAGTTTTGGGATAGAATTAAAAAAAAGTAGGTCATTACTATTTAAATATAATTATTACGGGATTGGCAATCCCTGTTTGGAGAGGATTCCATCAGGGATTAATGCTGCATATTACGGCAGATGGCTCTAAGTTAAGATAAATCAGCTAAATTGTTTGTATAAAAATTATTAAAAGAGCTCTGTAACATTTCTGTGGAGGCGTAGTGGCCGAGCGTGCTAAAAAAAACAGCAGCGGTCAACCCTGATCGAAGATAATTTGATAAAATAATCACGGGTTCGTGTCCTGGTGACTGGGGTAGGGCTTTTAACCCTGGCATTAATCCTCCGTTCTCATCCCCTGGTCCGGGGAAACCTGGTATAGTCTAATAGGCAAAGAAGGAGAGGAGCAAAAAAAAAAAAAAAAGTTGAATTTCTGTGTTATAGTGAGAATAAGAGACCTGTTAACTTGTGTATGCTTCTGCTGTGTTGAATTCTGTCTGTAAATTACCATAGAAAAAAGTAAATTGTTGACCAGATAGCTGTATGTATAACTTCACTCTTCTCTTATTGTGGATTTAACTACCATTACAGATGTATTTATTAGTACTCTATATTCAACTTTAAAGTTGGGCATTCGATTTTGAAGTCATCATCATAGAAAATGACTTAACAAATAATAAATAAAATTAAAAAACCATATTTATGATAAAAAATATAATTTTTAGAAAGTACCTGAAGAAATGAGATAACGAATAGGCTTCTTAACGTTTTGGCTATCAGCATTCCTCGTAGTAGTGGCATCTGAAACAGTGAATGCAAGGAGACATATTGATTATTTACCATGATATTTTATTAAATTATGATCTTATATTCATTGTAATGATCTAAACTAATCATTGATTATCTAATTAGGTAGATTTATGAATAGAAAATTAAATAAATATATTCACAGATACTAGTAGTGCAAAAAGTTGTATATAAAAATTATTTTTTTGTTTACATGATAGCATGCATAACCATAGAAACTGATTGTTTCTTTATGATTTATTAGTATGATTTCATGTTTTATTTTTCTCTGCTCTTCTGCATAGTATTAGAATACTTTTGCAGTTGAAGACTGCAGAATGTTACCTTTAGCACAAATAGAACGAACATGTAAAATAGTAACATATGAAATTTTTACATTAACAGAAGCGAGATATTAAATTTATTTATAGATAATACAAATAAATATATATAAATATTAAAATAAAACTTTAATGAGTGCTATAACCAAACGGGTATTGGTAAAATTAAAAAAAAAAAAACAGAGGGTAATATTAAATTTTTTATTTGTTCTAATTTTTTTTTTAATATTACTGTAAAATTACAATTTATTGCATTTCGATAATACTATGATTAGAGTGCTTAATACAGTGTCCTCACTTGTTTTAAGTAAACAAAAAATCCTTTATAAAAATCTAGTATTAAATTTTGAGTTCTATAAAAAGTCAAAAATTTACTTGGGCTACTTTTCTATAAGCGCCCTTTGGTTTTCTTAATTTATGATTCATTATAACTGATTTAATACAATAAAAAATATTTTTTATTATTTTACATGCTAAAAAAACATGTACATAAAAACAAACTGATGCATAATAATTTAAAAATCCGAGCACAGCAAAGGGGAAAATAAATACCAAATATTTATAAATTATGCAGAGTGTATCACTTCTTAATGGCCAAACTTTGAGATGCCATTTTAGAGAAAATTTCCAACAAAAAAGTTCATTTGATTCATGGAACGATTCCGAATGTAAAAAGAGTTAAGACCAATTTTGTGTCTTTCTAAAGATTATCACGTTTTTCATTGAATTGGATTGTCTCGAAAACTGTTCAAGATCATTGTATTTTTAAGAAAACCGTCGTAAGATAGACAAATTTTTCTTTGAGAAAACAATTATTCAGTTTACTAAGGGGAATGACTAAAAAAAAAAAAACCCGCAATATTGGTCTTAACTCCATTCCCGTTCGAAATCGGTCCATGCATCGAATGAACTTTTTTTTTTTTTGGAAATATTTTCTAGAATCACCCTCCAGAGTATTCACATTAAGAATTGTGACGCCCCGTGTACAATTTTTTTAGGCTCCTAGAGCCCATTGGAATGACCACCAAGACATATTTCTAATATTTTTCTATATCGTATCACCGAAAAAAAGATTGTTAAAATCAGTTATCCTCTAGAGAATGCTGTCTCATATCGTTAGTATTATTTTATCTTCAACACAATATTACAGATAATAAATCTCTGAATAACATTCTGATGATCAACAAACACTTACAGATATGAAGGAAAATAAAAATTATGATTGAATATACAAACTACTGCTTGAAATTCACATTGAATGCCTCCACAAATAATAACAAAAATGGTAACTTGTGGAAACCCGTTCTCAAGTTTGAGTTGCTAACTAAAACATTGTTAAACTAACAACCGTCACGAGGCAGACCTTCGTCCGAAACTTTTCTCGTTTATATTTAATGATGTTCCAATTCTGGAGCGGTTACACTTTCATGGTCATTACTACGCTTTATGTATCAATTATTAATATACATAGCTTTCAAGAAATTATTGGCTTTCAGAAAGTTACAGTTGAAATACCGAGTGTATCTTCAATATTTTTTGTTTCCGACATCACATTCGATTTATTTTTGCAATTTTAATGATATTCTTTAGCTTGTATAACTGTTAAATATGTTTTTAAACTAATAGTTTTTGTTTCAATTGTGAGTAAATGTATAAGCTATATATATATATTTCTCTTGATGAATATAAATGCTCAAAGAAATAGTTTTGAATATTCGTAATGAAGGAAAGATTGGAGAGGTGTTGTTCATTCTGCGGTTTTAATTAGAAATAACTTCAAAATTACACGACCTTGTTACACTATGAGAGGACTGAGGACTTGATTTCAATTACATTGTAGATGTACAAAGAGAAGTGTTTTTACGGAAATGTTTATCAATTATAAAAACGTCAAACGTGTAAATACAAAATTGGTTAATGTGTTTCCAGAAAAAGTTTTGAGTTTTATTTATTTATTTTTTGATGTGTGGAACTATCATACTATATATACAATATAATAAAAACAATAGAATGTTATAACAAAAGAAAGGAAAAGAAAACTTGGAATAACAGAATAAATCAAACATGAGACAACATTAAATATATATAAAAAAAAAATAAAAATAAAAATTAAAACACTTTATACTTATTTACAATATTAACAGTCAGCCGAGGTAGCTCCGAGTCGGACCCTTTTCCCCACGTATGCAAAATAAGGCAGGACTCCAAGAGATCCCAGCGCCTCTCTCTCAGTCGTATCACTAGGATGGGAATCCAGTGGAGACTAAGAGAGGGCACTAAAGCCACATACGCTCATGACTTGAGTGGAGAAGCTGGCCATTGTATGGACTCCAGTAATTTCAGTTTTTATCAACAACAAAAAACTTTAAAATTTTTCAAATTCAAATAATATTAAAAGTGCGGGACTCAATTTGTTTTTTTAGCTTAAACATATTTGCTACAACAAGTTTTATTAAATTATTGTACATTGTGCCGCATTAAAAGACAACAAGAATTCTGCTGTTCATTCATCCAATATATACATATCAAAAATAAATAAATAAACCAAGAACTATAGCGTTTCTGAAAGAGTAGGAAACTTCAAAACAAAAGTGAAATGGAATTGTAGCGGGGTCAGTTAAAAAAATAATGTAATAACAATGATAAATAATAATAACATTAAAAAAAAGTAAATTTTCATTTTTTTCTTTGATACTCTACGGCTGTATAAGTTAATTAATTGTTATTATAATTAATTTATAATCTTCTAGCTAATTAACCCACTAATTTGTATGAAAAAAAATTGCTTAAAATCCCAAATCTTTTTCACAATCTAATCCTTCATTTTATTATTGCTTGAAATATGAAACATTGATTAATATTATTATTATGTATTATTAATTAATATTAATATATATTATAGCTTCATATTCGTTACATACCAATAAGAATGTAGAAGCTATTAATAATTGAATTATTAAGCAATCATGCCCGATGAGAGGGGAGCAGCTAAGCCTTTCTTTACACATAACATTATATACTAGTTATTTTTTTTTGTTCTTATTCTTATTTTTTCTAAATTATATTGTAGCACTAAAATTGATTACCTATAAATCTTATTTAGCATTTCTTTCCAATTTTATTTAGTTATAAGTATGTTGTTTTTTGTACCAATATTATAATGTTGTAACCGAACCCATCTGTTTTCCTTAATATACCCTCCAAAACTATTTATATACTAATTTTATTACTTAGATTGTAGTTACTCTTTATTATAATAGGTCATCTGGCCGGATTTATTGTCCATTGGTTTAAACAATATTGTTATTCTCGAGGGACCTAGTCCCAGAATAAAGACGATTTTCTATTTCTATTTCTATATTCATTATTTAAAATCTTTGTTTTAGTATTTTTGTTGCATATATATATAAAAAAAAAACGAGGTTAGGTTTCAGTGGTGAAATTAATATTTGATAAAAGTTCAAAAAATTGTCTTGCGGTTCTTTGTTCCTCTACACTGCCTGCTATCAAATAAATAAATCGTATGGTCAATTTAAATCTAATTAATGATTAAATATATGCGTTAAACAAACTTAAAATAAAATATAATCATCAACTGAGATTATAGAGAGTAGTTATTATGCTGAATATCTGACCTGTGGAGGTAGACCAGCTGACACAGAGACACTGAGTCCACTTTTCCAGACTGCAGTTTGGCGTGTTCCAGGTTTTCCTCTCGTGCAAATCGCCCGCACGCTTACAAACGTTAATCAACCCAAAACATCTCCATTAGCGGTAATTACTTCATTAATGCACCTGTCGTGATGCTCTTCGCTCCTATCGTGCTCCATTTAGATGTTTTACGTTTGTAAACATTTGTTTTCGTGTGAGCCCGTCAACTCGTAGCCGAGTGCCCTACTTGCTGTGGTGAGCAGAAATGCTAACTGATAATATGATAATGGATCGTTTAGTTTGAGGCTGCGGTGGTCGAGCGAGTTAAGGCGCCTACAAAAATACTCAACACAAGCGAAATAACGCCTTAAATTGAAAGTATTCCAATCTCACTTTTTATACTATTTTATCTTTCCATAACAATCCTATGAAGTAGGCCAATAACGTTTTTCTTTAGTTTCTGTCGATGTAATCCTTAAAAATACAAATTAAAGGTAAATTTTCAGCGATTTAAAAAAAAAAAAGTTATACAGATATTTTGAATAAATATTTTTAGGTTTTAATAAAATAAAGGTTATTGGTCTTATCTTTTGAAATGTAATACGTATTAAAGGGTGATAAATATATTCAGGTCGCAGTCTTTTTTAAAATTGAGAATTTAATTTTTTATTTATGCCAACGTTTCAACCCAAAAAATGGGGTCATCTTCAGGGCGTGGTTTGAGCACTGAGAGTGTTCAAGTACTTCCAGTCAGTGCCTGAACAAATTCAATGCTTAAACCACGCCCTGAAGATGACCCACATTGGTTAAAACATTGGCATAAATAAAAATTTATTTATTTATTTATTTTAAAAAAGACTGCGTCCAGAATATTTATCACCCATGATATGTAGAACAGCCGACTAACGTCCTTCAATAATACTTATTAAAATGCCATTTAATACCTAATTATTTTTAAAATTTGCTTATTATACTTATATACGACATAATAAGAATACGACCGAGTCCCTTGCTTTAAAGCCAAAAGAAGTAGAATCTGAAGAAATATATATAAATTTTATTATATTTTTTTTTAACATCTAATAATATCTAAGGGAAAGATTTTAAATAAAATGCCAAAATATACTAATTTATATATCATATGATTAAAATACGATGGAATTTTGATTTTTAATGCGAATAAATAAAATCTCACCAATTCTTTGTTTTTTAAACGATTAATTGATATTTTTAGGACTCAATTACTAATTTGAAATATTACAAAAAGATTCATTAATTTACATATTGACGATATGCTTAAAACTATACATTTCTTCATTTTACCGGCAATAATCTTATCATTTTAAATATATAATAATTTACATATCATACAATAAAAATACGATGGAATTATGATAATGCAAATAATTATAACCTAACCAATTTAAAAAAAAACAAAACAAATATTGACATTTTTAGATGATATTTTGATTATTTAAAAGTATATCAAAAAGATACATTTATGTACATATTACAAAATAATTTACTTAAAACGACGTACCTATCGATGTAATTCCCAATAATCTTTTAAGTGTAAGAGCCCTGTTAAAAAATATGACCATAAGTTTAATTCAATATACAATATAAAATGGCACTTAAATTACATACGCAGGTGGACGCTAAAAGAATCTGTTTTTAATATCTTATTAGAAATATCATCTTAATAAACAAATAGATTTTTGGAAAGTTGTCGGCCTCGATTAAAAGGTCTGAATCAATAAAATATTTTTTTCATTTATTTGAGTACTTTTTCAAAATGTATTGTAAACTTAAAAATAAGAATAAGTAATTTATTTCTTCACGCAGTGTACCGTTAGGAATATCTGTTTATATAAAGGAAAACTTCACCAAACTTACAAAATGTGTGTGACAATATTATTAATAATGGAGAACAATTTTCGTTGTAAATCAAACATTTTTCTATAGTCGGGTTTGGAAGACCGTACTACATTTAACATCAATATTTTATTAAGTAACTAGTCTATTTATCATTGAAGAAAATAAAATTTTTTTTTTTTTTTAATAAGTTCAAACAATAGATTTTTGATTCATGCATATTGCTTCGTCACTCCAATTGGTTTATTTGATGGACTACCAACCGTACCATACATATTTATGTTTATATTCGTAAAAAATTGATCTCCATCAATTTACGACGTTTGATAATTTGCTAATATTGTTCTTCGTTCCAACAACAACAATAGCTAACTTATTTTTAAAAATTAGTGATAAAATTAAGTTAAACGTAAGTCGGTCGGAACTCTGAAATATTTGTATGTTACCCGGCAATTCGGAAGATCTGACCACATCAGCTCTCATAGACTGAGTTCCTAAGTCGATAGCCCTTGCACGTCCCAGTCGTAAAAATAAACTCGAGCCATCGCTCAGCCGGAAACCAATAACTTTTGACCACTCTCCCTGATTCTATCTGAAAAAGTTCACTTTGATTTAAGGCCCATCTTTTAATATTTCCTCGAAAATATCACTCTTCCTATATGTAAAAAAATTAAATAAATGAAATACTGTACTCACTCTTTTCTAAATCGAAAATGAAAGTTAGACAAAAAATAAATACATACACTTACCTACTCAAACCCATCTGGACATACACCTCTCAGATTTACGGTTCAGAAAAAAAGAGGCACTTACAAAAACTACAGTCATTTCAATCCAAAATTTTACGACTTAAAGCATGAGCTCTCTGGTACGTCAACAACAAAACTTTTCATAACGACTTACAACAACCAACTATATACCAACACATACGTACTCTCTACTCTCGTTTTCATCTTAAACTACACGAATACACAAACAGATTTATAACCGACATGGCTACGACTGACATGCCCATGTTTTCAGTAATGAATTTAACTTTGAGAATTGACTATAGAATACATTTTACATTATTCTAACCACAATGCACTTAGTTATTGATTAGCACTGGGGCACTTTTCATCTTGATGTGGACCGGTCAAGCCCTGTTGAAAGCTCAATCATACATGTGACATTATTAGATAGATGCTTTACAACTTTTTTTTTGTAACTGTGCCTATTTGATGTTGCTGATTCATCTTTAAATTTGTTTTTCCATCCTATTCTTATGCTATTCCTCTCGTTGTAACGTTTTCGCGTCGTACCTGATTCACGTATCAATATATGCATGAAAATAATCTCGACCTTCCAACTGTTAAAATACGTTCTAGAACAACTGTAGACGGTAGACGAAAAAATAACAACCCAAATTTTGAAAAGGCTGAGATGGATGGTCAAAGATCTGAAAAATCTATAAACCTCTCCTCCCTTCCTCCAATATACTCCAGTAATAGTTAAAACATATTTATAAAAAAAAAAATATATGACAGTATGAAATTAATAAAAAATATTTCAAAACGTTTGCAACTCTACATTCTCCATTATTTTATAATAGGTTTATAAATTGATATACTTTATGAAGTATTGTATGATTTACTTCCCTAGGTTCGAATCCTTTCTCGAACGGACAATGTCTTTATGAATGTCTTGGGTGACAATAAGTTTAGCCATATTAGCCATCAACAAGAACAATCTTTATATATGATAGGGGAAATGTTATGTTTGTGAAGAAGGGTCGGGATCTTTGGCATTATTCCAGTATCTTTTGTCATCACAAAAGGATTCCTTTTCACGTGGACCATCTCGACAAAAGATGTAGGGAGGATGGTTCCCGAGGAAAATATGATATTTATACGCGATATGAAGAAAGTTGTTTATTCTGGTAAAACGATAACTTAGAAATGAGGGACCTCAAGGACGACGATTTGAGAAAACCCGTACTCGATTAGTGCAGTATGCATTATATGGAACGACTCTCTTGTCTTAATTTTACTATATAAATAAATAATTTTTAATTATAAATAGTTAATGAATAATAAGAGAAATGAATGACTGAAGTAGAGTTATCGCACCAGTGATGGACATAGATAATGAACTTTTTGACTTATGGCACCGTAATTATTATAGTTATACACTTCTCCGTAGTATATTTATAATTTCTATGGTCTCCTTTTTTTATTTAACACTTCAAAATTAAAAAAAAAAATTTAGTTATACAGATGGACACAACGAAATTGTTCTATTAATGGACAGGGGGTCGGTACCAGTAATGGACATACCCCAGAAAAAATCTAAAATCTTAATTCAACTATAAAAATAACGATAAAGATAAAATAAGATAAATTTTCAACTTACTCTTAGCAAAACTGTTAGTAGGAAGGTATGAAACACACTGATCTCAAGAGCACTATAGAAACAACAATGATAGGTATTTTAAAATTTTCTTTTGGGATCTTTATTCATACAGTTGTCAATAGAGGGCATTGTTCTTCAATCTAGAAAAAAACTGGAACCTTTAAATCAACAAGGAAGCTTATTATTTACATTTAAAGTCCAACCTGTCCGTCACTGGGCCTCCTGTCCAAAACTGATGCGTTCGCCCTAATGCATTTTCTTCTTTTAATATGTGTATTAAATATATTTTTCTCGGCTAGTAGAAATACTTAGAGTGAGCAGGTAGACATGTAATAAAAAAAACGTTGGTTCTTCTAAACATATAAATTTCTGGAAATAATGAGAATCAGTTAAGTAAAATATTAATATTAATCAGTTAAGTAAAATATTAAGTTTATAATGTCTTGTTTTTTCGATTAGACATTCATTACGAATTCGTCATTTTACCTCTGTCTGTTTCCCTTAAAAATTCCTTTGTCATAAGTGCTACTTTGTTTTGGAATTCCCTACCAACCTTTATACGGAAATCCTCATCCTTGTTGACCTCATTTATTTCTTCATCTCTTCAGTAATCAATCTTCTGAATATATGTAAAAATAATGTTATTTTGTATTTTAGAGATGTCAGCCACATTTTACTAATATCACGCAGATATCTATATGTATTATTCATATTGCTTATTTGTTCAAATACTTGAACTCACTAGTATTTATTTATCTTTAAATTCATGTTTCCCAGTCCGCTGGAGTTCCTCAAGGTAGTATCCTTGGTCCTATCCTCTATACAGTTTATACAGCTGACATCCCTACCTGTTCCAACACTGTCATCACCACATATGTCGATGACACATGTATCCTATCAGTAAACAATGACTCAGCAATTGCATCCCAAATGCTTCAATCACACATCATAAATCTAGAATAATGGTGTCAAAACTGGAGAATTAAAATAAACTCCAATAAATCCCACCAAATTACCTTTACCCTTCGTCGTAAACCAACGACTTCCTGTCCTACAGTTTCCTTTAACAATACTCCACTTATCCCTGTTGAGCAAATCCGATACTGAGGACTCCACCTGGACAAACGACTAACTTCTAATCCTCATACTAGACTGAAACGACAAGAAACCGCTCGATGTTTCCGATTACTTCAGCGCTTACTAGACAAACGCTCTAAACTTCCCATTAATTACAAAAGACTCATATACTTGACTATAATAAGACCTATTTGGACTTACGGAGTTGGGGCTCCACTAAACCATCGAATTCCTCTGGCATCCAATCCTTACAATCCAAAATCCTTCGTAAAATCCTCAATGCTCCTTACTTTGTCACTAATAAAATTATCTCCTAATGTAGTCATAACATTAGAGTGCTACCATTGGGTAGTTACTCAGCAAGTGTATTCATGTCATTATATCAATTATGTCCAAATTTACTTGATGCATTTATGTAATACAGTTGTAAATGTCATAAAGAAATAAAAAAAAAAAATCATGTTTACTTCAGGATCATATATCTATTACAGTGTCTTTTCTTTATCTTAATAAAAGGGTTAGATAACCTTATGAATTAATTTATTTTTAATTGTATTATAATGCCAGACAATTGTCATATCGTTGTAGTTATATTGAGGGGACTAAAAGTCCCTGAATAAAATTAATTTTTATTTCTTTCTTTCTATGAAGAATTTATTTATTACAATATATATATATATATATATATATATATATATATATATATATATATGGATAAATCTCAAATATTCTATAAAAAAGTTTTCATTTACCTCTGTTATTATTACCCCTAAGATATATTTATTTATTTATATCCCCCAATTTTTGAGAGCCAACGATATTTTTAACGGTGGCGGGTAATGGCTGTCTGTTTTATGTGGCCGAAGCTAAAAGGCGGTCATCCTGAAACATCCCCTTCCCTCCCCCCCCCACTCTCCCTAGAGTCCTATCAAAGCTCGGCCTCGTAAAGGTCGGTCCTAAACCTTTTTATTGTAATAAATCAATATAAAAACTTTTCTCTGGCACAGGGCGACTATCATATCACTCTGGGCGGTAATTGCCCCGTACTTATTGGATACTAGACATAATAAAGATAGTCGGTTTATTTAGAAATGCATTAAAAGTTTAATGTAGTTTACTACTGTAAAATACTATTCCGAAAGATAGTGAATGAATGAATGAAAAATAATTTTATTCTGGGAGCGAAGTCCCCTTAGAATAATAACAGAGTTCAAAATATATGTTCATCAGCCTGGCATTTATATATAACTAGTAGGCACGTGCGAAAAATAAAAAAAACGAAAAAAACGCACAGCGTATTGTTATCAAATGCCTAATGAATAAGAACATAAAATAATGCAAGGTATCAAAAAATAAAGAAATCAAATGTTGCTTTATTGATAAATATAATCGACAAAGAAAACAAAAATATCACCCCGAGTGAGGTGCCGCTGGGCACTGATTCTCGTAATGCCTTTTGTGACATTATTTTTTTTCCAATCAACCTCACTTTCACTGGTTGTCATTACCATTATGACAGGTGTGAATAAAAAAAATAAACCAAAAAAAAATTTAAATCTTCATTTTTTTTTGGAAACATGTTCACAAATTTCAGTAATCTTTGTTAAAAATAGTCCGATTTCGATGATTTTTTTTCATTTTGTAGGGATTTAGTAATCTTTTATATGATCATGGGCATAACCCATGATCATATAAAGTGTGTAATTTTTTAGTTATTCGCAAATAAAGTTTGTTTTCTTTCATAACTTGTTTGTCTGAATTTTCGGGTGATTTTACTATTTTGCCCGCCTGAAGGAGAAGGAAACCTTCCAAATTGGTGGCTCACTCTTGAGATTTGGTGAAAAATTAACGATGATATGGCATGCCGATCAAAAACACCATCGATAAATAATATAAACTCCTCCTCTCTCGATCATAGAGACCTCAAGTCGACGAAATAAGACATGTATTCAATGACAGTACCACAATTAATGTAAGGCTGTGTGGATGCGAACCCTATGCCTTGCGTTATCTCGAAAATAGGACGTTAAAACGCATCCGATAGTCTTGCTGTACGCATCAAAATCTTTAAGATCCAATTTGTCCCGTATCGATCTACAGACCTACCAACATTCCAGTATTGAAGCCTAGCAAAATGTTTGTATCCACTTTATTTATTTTAGAAAGAAAAACAAATGTGGAGAATACGATTCGCTAAACCCCCGTGTAATTCTGAATCCAACGGTACCCCATTCATGGTATTTGAGTATGACGGGAGCTTATATTTGGTACAAAACCGATTTCGAGCCTTACTGTAACAATATATGTGGGGATACAGATATATACAAAGCTAAGGGAAATACAGAGATTTCCAAAAATACTAAGGAAAATACAAATATATAAAAGAACACTAAGGAAAATAAAAATATATACAAAAAATAATCAAATAAAAATAAAATAGCTCTTATGAATTAGTTGCCGGTGAGCAACTGTAGTTACATTAGCAACTATAGTGAGATACCCTGGGGTTCAGTAATTTAGAAGGAAGTGCTGTTTTTTATTCTATAGTTTTTGGTGAAGTTGATTTGACCAAGATCACGCTTAACCGCAAGTTTTTTTCTCTTAATATTTTAATTAGTGATGAGTACCTTGTTTATAGAAGCTGAGTATATCCCAGGAGGGTTCATTCGAATCCAGAATTGATCCACGGCTTGTGTAACAGAAACAAAAATCACTTATCATAGTGCCTTACTCACGAAGTTGTCCTGATCTCAAACAAAAACGAAAATATTTCTTGCACATAATAAATATTTTTTCCCCAACATGGTTGACGGGATTGACTTTAAATGTAAATAATAAGCTTCTTCGTTGATTTAACGGATTCAGTTTTTTCTAAGTTGAAGAACAATGCCCTCTATTGGCAACGGTGTGAATAAAGTTACCAAAAGAAAATTTTAAAATGCCTATAATTTTTTTTTCTATAATGCTCTTGAGATTTGTTTGTTTCATACGTTCCTACTAACATTTTTTCTAAGAATAAGTTGAAAATTTATGTTATCTTATCTTTATAGTCAAACAAAGATTTTAGAATTTTTCTGAGGTGTGTCCATTACTGGTACCGCCTCCTGCCCATTACTAGAACAATTGAATTTCGAGGTGTTCATCACTAGTGCAAAAGTTGTTTATTTAAATTGAGATTATACTAAAATAACTGAATATTTTTTTTATTTTAATGTGTTTAATAGAAAAAAAAGACCCTAGTGATTCTAAAAGAAGAAGTTAATAACTGTAATAATTACGGCGTAAGCCAAAAATAGCTAAAATTTCCTTAGCTATGTATATCACTGGCTAGCTTACCCTAATTGATTTTATTAGGCACATATCCAAATTTTAAACAGACAGTGGGAGTTTAAAGATAAAACGATAAAGCTATTTTATAGTCTTATTAGAAGAGGATATGTATAGTCTGTTGGTCACAATAATCAGCCAAATTGTTTTTGGTGATATTACATCGAAAAATATTGGACACATCTCCCGGCGTTCTTTCCAATGGAGCCTTGGAGACAAGAAAAAAAAATAACTTAATTTCAAACAAAATTTATGTTATTTATTTTTGCCTTTGCTTTTCCCAGATGTTTAGGTTACTATGAATCAACAGTTTTTTTTTGTTTGCGGAATAAAAAAAAAAATGTTAAACTATTGTATTAAACGACTAACAATGTATCATAAATTAAAAAAAAAACAGAAGGTGCTTTCAGTAAAGTAGGTAGAGTAAATTTTTGTTATGAAAAAGAGAATTAGACTCCTTTTCACGACCCTTTAGTACTTGATTTTCTTGGATGAACTTTTTTTGACCGCCAACAAAAGCATTCATAGCTCCTCAGAATTTCCATAAAACTTAAGTTTAGTTTATTACTTTGAAAAGATCAATTAATGCTTTTCCAATTGACACCTATAACTTTTATACTTCATTTTTTTTTTCAAGTTGCAAATTAAGAAAAACTTAAGCAAGAAGATCGATCGGTGTGGCGGTCATAAATAGATTAAATAGTGGCAAAACTATTTTATTTAAAACCAAAATTTCGATCCAACTTCTTCTTCAGGGCGAGAACTGACAAGATACAAAAAAATATAGAGAATTGAAGAAGTTACATCATATTTAGATAAAAAAATTACAAACAATGTGAAAATTATTAAAATTATAAACAGGAAGTACATTAAAATATTAAGAACAATAAGTTGTATAAACAGAGTAAGCTAAGTAACAAGGTACTAAACTGAACTAAATAGCTGGTAAGAATTTTTGTGGTAGTTGTAGTAATATATAATATATGCAATTATGAATATACTAATACAGATCTACAGGAGGGATTGGAAGAAAAAAAATTAAAAAGAAGAAGAAAAAGAAATAAGTAAATAAAAATAGAGACTTACAGGTGTGTTCTGCAAGGAATTTCACTTAGAACTGAAAAATCTGGGTATTGGGGAAATGTGTCGACCTGGTTGAGGAACCCACTATTTAGCCTATTCATGACCGCCATCTCGGACCATCTTCTCCCTTAATAATACAACAGTCAACTGTTAAGTATTCCATAAGAAAACTTCTAACCCGGTTTTATCTCATATCTTTAGTTTAAATTTTATTACGCTAATCGATTTTGTACCATTCCGTGAAGCATATTGAGCTCTAAATCCATATTATTTTTTGTATGGAATGGTGGAGCCGTTATAAAGTTATCACAATTTTTGTGGTTGTAGGCGAAATTTCGAAGGATCCAGCCAAAAATTTCGTGCAGAAAATTTTAATTTTTCTATTGATATTAAGGTACGTATTTAAGGTTTTTTTGAGGTGCGAAAAATGGAAAATAACTTTGAATACTTAATGGTTGACCGTTGTATATATTAGAGGAAGGAGTAAAGGAACCAGGTCAGCAAATTTCCCCAAGGGTGATCTGACCAAGTTTTCCCAGTTTTAACTGATACTCCTTGCTGAACGCACCCGTAAGTCTCTAATTTTATTCTTTTATGTTTATTTATTTCATATTATTTTTCCTTTTCTTCAAATCTCTCTTTGAGATTGTATGAGTATATTCATAATCGCATATATTATATTACAACAATTGTTACAATTGTTTATTTATTTCAGTTTAGGAACTTGTTACTTAGTTTACTCTGTTTATATAGTTAATTGTCCTCAATATTTCATTGTAATTACTGTTTATGATTTTAATAAGTTTATAATTTTATAATTACAATTTTCTATATCCGTTCGTTCTAGCCCTGATACGTTGAACGTTGGCTTGAAATAAAATAGTTTTTCCATTATTTTAGTCTCTTTATGATCCCGGACCAACTCCTTCCTCTAGAATACCACTGTGTTCTCCCGAAAAAAAATAGTTACTCTAGATACCAGACAGGGTTTTAATAAATACCTATTGTATTTGGCAGATAGCTACAGAATGGGCACAATTTGACCACTAGTGGATCCAGGATTTAATTTAACAGGTTTCAGCCCGAAAGATTTTTTTTCATAAAAATAACGATAACTACTTTGGAAAAAAAGAACGAAACTAACTACCTATATGAAATGGTATCTAAAATCCTTTTAAATGTAATTACGCGAACAATAATACTTTAAGAGATAATTTTTTAAAAAAAATTTCCATAAAACATGGTTATATTTTACCATTTTGAGGTGGCTTCAGCCCCAATGCCCTCCTCCCGTAGATCCACCCGTGATTTGGACCATCCTATATAGCAATGTGGAAGTAGCTGCGGTATGTCGAGCAATGCAAAAACAAAAAAAAAATATATTAAATAAAATAATAATAAATAAATGAATATTTTTGTACCCTGTCTGCTATACAATGGCAAGTAAAAATTTTATACCAAGCAATAGCTATGGAAGTAATATATGCATATGATATCGTGTGCGATTTCCTGGTTCCACCGGTCTATGTCTAAAAGGAAAATTCCGTTTTGTTTTTCCGAAGTTCTAAGACCTATATACAAGGGGAAAACAGTAGAGGATCCCGTTACCAAGGATGTAAAAACGTATTCGGTGGTAATAGAGAATGGAAGGAGATCAGGACCCCAGCTTCTTATCCTTTACGAGGCCCTAAGTAACGTGATGCCCTAGTTACCGCACTTTTCCACTCCTTTTATATTTAAACAAATCTGGGTCACAGGTCTTACTTTCTACCATGTGCACCTCATACACTCAATGTTATCAGAATTTATCATTAATTTGATTGCCTATAAGCTTGCAAATAATCTAATTTTGTGTTGTTGTTTTTTTTTTTGTCAAATACGACCTTTTTACAGAAATTTATGTACATTATATATAAAAATATTAATAGCATAGAAAATGTGACAAAAGAAAGTTTTTTTGGATATTATTGGAATATTTAAAAATACACCTTTAAGTCACAAAAACACAAGTAAATAATAAATAATAATAATAATAATTTAGAGATGGTTGACCGTGATATAATATGAGGAGTTGATCGGGGGGGCGTGGTCAAATAAATACTAATTTATACAAATAGTATTATTAAATTTTGCCGACGTTTAGACCCACTTTGCAGGTCTTCATCAGGGATACACAAGATACAAAACATGGTGAAAATAAAATAAATGAATATAAGTAGATATAAAATAAGAGGAAGTTGTCTGATAAAGCAATAAAAAGATGATATCAGAAATATAGTGGGTGACAATTTAGTTAAAATTTCAAGTGTTATATATATAGAAGATACACACAAAAATGGAAAATAAGTATGAATAAAAATAGAAAACAATATTCTCTATATTCTCATTTGTTTTCTATTTTTATACATACTTATTTTCCATTTTTGTTTGTATCTTCTGTATATATAATACTTGATATTTTAACTACGTTGTCACCCGCTATATATCTGATATTATCTTTTTATTTCTTTATCAGACTTCTTCTTAATTTATATCTACTTATATTCATTTATTTTATTTCCCCATTTTTTGTATCTTTTGTAGCCCTGATGAAGACCTGAAAAGTGCGTCGAAACGTCGGTAAAAATTAAATAATACTATTTGTATAATTTAGTATTTATTTGACCGCACCCCCCCATCAACTCCTTCTCATAATAATAATAATAATAATAAATTTCACCAATGCATGCATCATCTGCACATAAAAAAAAAATATGTATATATATATTTTTTTCATATTGTTATTTGACAATGATGACTTCCAATTAAACAACAATTGAAGTTATTTGTTGTATTTCCAAATTACATATTTATGTTTCGGGATATTTACTCCCATCTTCAGAACTACAATCCCAATGTTTTTTTGTTGATACATGGCTTAAATCTAATGTGCTCCATTGTCAGGTTCTAAATTCATGTTATAATAAATTAAGGTATATAATATCCAGAGCAACATCATGCTTTTAGACCAATTATTGGGTGTCTGCCATGGCTAATACAATGGCGCACAGCATGCCGAAAAAGAATCGGAAATATTGCTGTGAGCTGATTCGAATCTGGCCCGGGCAAATTAAAATTTATATCGTAGTAAACAAATAAAATGAAATTCGACTTTCCCACTCTGGTTTAGGGATGGTTCTCGATTATCAATATTACCTAAATATCGACATTTTCCTGCGGATATTAAATATTTTATCATCGATAGTATTCACTTCGATATTATCGATTATTGATATTTTAATTTGAAAATATCGTTTAGCTCTACCCCGCCCCAATAATTTGAAGTAAATAAAATTAACATTTATAACAAATAATCTAAACGAATGAATAAAATATGTATCCTAAAATCGATTAAGAAAATTAGAAAAGTCAACTAGCAGCTACGTGACTACCTAAATATTTCCATTATTTAAATTTTCCCTTATATTCAGACATAAAAGTATAGAACCATATCCTTCGATTTTATGATTCATTCCCCTTTTATGTGGGCAACTGAAAACCCGTTTTCATGTGATTTTCTGCCATCAAGTTGGAAAACATATATTTAATAAGTAAAAGTATAAATATATTTTATAGAGAATGTTTTTATAGACATTTGAACATAACTAGTCAGATTATAAAAACGTTTTATTTTTATTTGGAGGTTGTAAAGACTAAGTAATCAAAATTATTTTTCAGTTTTTGATATTATTCATTTTTAGCTGGAAAAAAATCTAGAAATGTAACTATGTTATGGTGGCTGTCTACCTTCCTCCCATGTTTAATGTATATAAATTGTAATATATACAATCGTTTTGTTCAGATATTTTCCAGTACATACATTAACGTATTGTACATATCTTCATATTGTGACGGAATTTTAAATTATTCAATAAAATAGTTTAAAAATACAAAATGACGGAATATATTTTTTTATTTTTTATTTATTTTAATGAAATTTACAACTGTGTTACATGGACATTACAAAAAGTAAATTTGACATTGGTAACATGACATGTACAAAATGAAGAGAAACTACCCATTGGTAGAACTCAAATTAAAGTTCTATATTAGAAGGTCCCGATGCCTTCTTCTTTTCAGACGGCTCGGAGGGTTATCAGGGATCGAGGAGGAAGCAAGGTTTGAATCGAGAATATTCGGATGGTTCTGCAGTTTGTTATGGAAGGATAGGTATCTGGATTAGGTCAAATCGGAAACGTATGGAACATTAAACATTGGTGACAAAGTAAAAAGCGTTCGATGGTTCGTACGGAATATAAATTGAAATTTAAAAACATGAGTGGATGAAGGTATTATGACACAAATTCAAATCAAATTAAGATAATAAATAACGTGTATTTTTAATTTAAATTTTTAAATAAACAATAATTTAAATCAAACGAGAAATTATGTTATTTAATATTATTCATGACATTTAGTCATACTATGAATCTTAGGTTATTAATTTTCTTAGATTGTTAAGACGAAAATTAGCGCCTATCTTTATGTTTAAGATAAAGTCAATTTTTTATAACTTTATTTATAGCACCATAATTCACTCATAAAGTTATCATTAATCGAATAATTTTTATTAATGTTATGGTTTGCTACCTTTTTATCTCTATACGTTAAATACATATATTTTATCGATATTTTCTGTATCGATGATTTGTTTCATTATCGAAATGCATGGCATATGGCATATGGCATACTCGTAAACCACTTCTTCCTTTCTGGCTGCTCGTGGTTTGTAAAATGTAAAGGGAGATGACGTCAATGGGAGAAAATAATAAAGCTGTCAATATCGAACCTCTTCCCCCGAGATGTTTTAGGCGCCCTCTGAAGCTTTTATTGTTCAATCATGCTCCTTCCAGATGTCCTTCATTCCTCAATCCCTGGAATGATGGATACATTCCAAAGATGGTCTCATTAAACATCGGCATACTTTTGATATTTGTTTTTTTTGGTAAACCTTATATTACTTATTCCTTATTAAAAATAAATTTATATGTATTTCATATATCCAATAGCCTTATATCTCCAAACTGCAGGCAAAGAAAAAAAAAAAAAAAAACTGTCAACGTTTCGCCAATTCAGACATCATCAGGATGGAAATGAACAGGTAATTGAACATCATTTTTTCATATCTAATCACATACTCTTTACATATAGTGGGTTTACGATTGGATGTCATGGAGTAATGTTTGATTAGGTGTTCTTTTCTCTCCTCATGATGTCTGAATTAGCGAAACTTTGATGAGTTTCTTTCTTTGCCTACATTTCGAAGACATAAGGCTGTGGTTTGGATTTTTCCAATTATAAACTAATATTTATGTTCTGTCTCTTAGTTAGTTGGTTACTAATTTATGTTAATTAAATGTACAGTAAATCTGAGTCGATGACTTCAACATTTCGAAAAATATTTAACTTTTATTTGACTTCACTATCAAGGGACCTTTCATCACAAACTGACAAAGATTTATCATCTAATTTATTTATTTACTTAGTTTGCAATTTGAGAGGGCTTAAGCAGAATTGCCTTCATTTCGAGAAACAAACGTGATGTGAATTTCTTCTTAACTTAGTGAGAAGAACAATTTGAATATTGATGTGAGATTTGATTAAAGATAATTTTGAAATAGAGTTTTTTAAGTTTCTATTTCCGCTTCGTTTTAAACATTCGAAATGTCTAACACCCTTGTAAAAGTCAATTTATATAATTTTTGAGATTGCTAGAAAAGCGTAAATCCAGCTAATCGGTGAACAATTAAGGTTTTGACTTTGAAGCAGTCAGAATAAGAGGCGGCTGACATATAGAATTTTACTTCATTCATTTTTTTTTTGGACACCTGATACTCAAAAAAAAAAAAAAAGAACGAATTTTCTAAAGAATATCGCCAAAATGGCACTAACGATTCTGAAGAAACTTGCTTATAGTCTTTGTATATGTGAAATATTCTCGAGAAAAAAGTTTTAATGAAAAGAAAATTTAATTACTACATAACTCTATTATATGGCCAATTATATTTGAGTCATGGAATCATTTGAGTATGGAATTGGATTCTCCATAAAATAAAAAAAAACATAGAAATTCAACCGATATCGAAATCCAACTAATTTGTGGCGAAATAAAGCACCTATTGATGTTTTTAAAAGTGTCACCATCGAAAACCATTCAATTTAGTTTTTTTTTTTTCTGCCACATTTAGGGACGGTGCCGTAATCGATCAAATTTTAGGTGTACATTTTTCAACAAATGTTTATTACTTCATTTCTGAAAAGAAAATATTGTTGTGAATGTATCAAATTTTTAAACTAGTGTTCATATTTTTAAAAGTTCTTATAGTTTCCAGTAGTAGTTATAGTTTCCAGGGAAACATTCTTTTTCCTAATAAAAAAAAAAACTACACAAATATTGAATATTCAAACTATTCATTTCGAAGATATTTATAAAATTTCTTAAAAATCCTAATTTTATACTTCTTTAAACTTGTTTTAGATTGGTAGAAAAATCATGTGAAAGGATACAACTATATAATTAAAATCTAAAATAATTATGGTGTGAATTTGCTCTCTGAACTCTATCATAAGTGTCCTGAATTGAAACATAGTGTAATATTTATCAATAAATAAGTAATCTAAAATATTAAATTTAAAATATTATTATTAACTATATTACTAATATTGTGGTACTAAAAATATTTTAAAATAATTTTTAAAAAATAATTATTTTTTAAAATATTTTTATTTCTTTAAAAAAATGTTGTTTGGCTATATTAAAAAAGATTTATATTTTATAATATTCAAGCTAATACTTTTTTATTAGTATGCCACAGAAAGACAGCATTAATTAAGGACAGAAATATAATATTATTATATATAAAAAATTATTAGATACTATTAGCCTTATTTTGATGAGCCTAAATTATTCCTAAAATTATCTGGAATAAGCATGTATTGGAGTACTAGCAATGGCCATGTACGTCTGATTTCATCGCCTCTGCTGCTCCTTAATACCAGTAATGCGACTGAGTAAAAGGCGCTGGGATTACCTAGTGCCCTGCTTTTCTTTTCACAATTAGGGAGAAAGGCTTGGCTTGGGGTTCTCCTTGGTGAATGGATTTTTAAAATATTGTATATAAGTATGCTCGTGTTTAAGTTGTTATTTTGATTAGTTTAGAACTTATTGTTCATATACATTTATTTTTAGAATTATTGTTTTTCTTTTTTATTTATTGTAAATAGAGTGTGAATGTGCTCTCTGAACACTATTATAAATGTTCTCAATTGTGAAATATTGTAATATTTCTTAATAAATAAGTTTTAAAAAATTTTTACGGAATTTCATAAAAAGTTTATAGTAGTTACTCTGTGTACGTTAATTTATAGGCTGTTAATTGTTTTACATTGGAAAAGTAACATAAATTTAACGTATGAATTATTTCATATTGATATGAATGGCTGTGTTGCTAGCTGGAATCTTTCTTCTCATTTGCATTGCTAATTCTACTTATTGGAAAAGTTTGTTTATTCTATAAAATATTCATAAAACTGATTGCAATAAAATATAGTCATAAACTGGGGAGGGAACAGCAATTATGGTTCGATTCACAACCAATCACCAAGTTTCCCCTTTCCAACTAATTAGCTTTTGCTGTTTCTGATTGGATAGAGGTAGGCTTTGAGGGAAAATATTAATAAAAATAAAATAAATAAATAGGCAGGAGTGGATCCGTTAGACCAATATTTTAACTCGAGTCGATCTTCCTGGTAGCAATTAACTCCTTTCGTTGACCTGGAAGTTTATTTTACCTCGAAGCGAATACCTCTTTGTTAACTATTTTATCTTCGTGGTCCACTTCATAATATAGAGTTGATTTTGTACTTGTTCTCGTTCGCTTACAGTGAGAATGATAAAATGGATAACTAATAAAATGAATTAGTCCTCAAAATAGACAGGTTAAAAACTTAAATATGTTAGTTTTAATTTCATTCCATCATTTAGAATTATTAATAAGATATACACTGATGGAACAAAACATTTAATTCAACATTTAATATTTCATTATTCTGTATGTTACAAATAAGGTTCGGATTTATATGCTAGAAAAACTATTGAAATATGACATTTCATATGACACTAAATATTAATATGATTTTTTCTTAATTAACTGGAATATTGAAAAAAGTTTAGCAAACGGGTGGAAATCCATTGGTATGCTCGATTCAGTTAGAGTGAAAATATTTGTACTAAAGTAAATAAATTAATATATAAGGCCCTGGTAGAGAGCATAATGTTCTATAGTTCGGAAACGTGGTCGCTCGAGAAATCAAAGAGTAAAAGATTTATAGCTGTGGAGATTGATTTTTGGAGGAGGTCGGCTAGAGTGTCAAGATCGCAAAGAATCAGGAACGAGACCATTAGATAAAGGATGGAAGTCAAGAATAATATACTAAAAATAATGGAAGAAAGAAGACTGCAGTGGTATGGGAGTATGAAAAGGATGAATATGAATGAAGGCCGAGAATAGAAGGGGAGGAAGGTCTCGTCTCAGGTGAAGAAATGTTGTGGCTGAGAGGGAAGTATGGTGGACCGAGTGCTGGAGAAGGAGAAAGCGATAGAATGAAAAAATGGAGGAACCTACTGAGGGAGGAGTTTGGCTGAGGTAAAATTAAAATTTATGAAGAAAACATCCTCAAATATATATATATATATATATATATATATATATATATATATATGAAATGATAATATGCAGTATACATAATATGCTACCCAATAGTAAAATATAGTAATACAGATAAAATATTGAAATATAAAAAAAAATATTCACAATAAATTAATGATTTCACACATATTTATTACTTCTATATGATTTTAACTTTTTAAAGCGGCTTTTCTAATGCCGACTCTCAAGAGGGTTTTATTTGTTCTTTATTTAATGTTAGTTTTACTACAAAAAGATGAGAGCTAAGGGTAAGCGCTTCAATGATGGACTTATCAAAGCAAATTATTGTCTTTTTTGGCTAATAATTTCATAATTATTATAGCTATAAGTTTTTCCGTTGGTCATTTAGAAGCTTCTCGTTTTTCTATATAACAATCTTAAAATTTAAAAATAAATATTCAGGTATAATCTCCATTAAAATATAAATTTTTAAATATAAATAGGTAATAAATAATAAGAATTCTGACCGATCCGGTTGACATATTGAATAAGTTTAAGGACCACTTTGACAATATTTTAAATACGGGAAATTATGATCTGTGTCCTCCTTCTGAGTACCAGAGTGCTGAACCGTTAATAAAAGGACCAAGTAAAGAGGAAGTTGAAGTAGCTATCGGAAAATTAAAATCATATAAAGCAGCGGGAATCGATAATATTCCTACTGAACTAATTAAGGCATGCGGGGAAGCTGGAGTTTCTAAAATACATCGGTTGGTTAAAAAGAACTGGGTGAACGAGAAATTACCTGAAGAATGGAAAGAATCTATTCTTATTCCGATTCACAAAAAGGGTCTGAGGACGGATTGTAATAACTATCGAGGAATTTCACTCCTTCCGGTATGTTATAAAATATTCACTTTAATCTTAACCAGTCGAATCACGGAATACGCCGAGGAAATTATCGGAGACTACCAATGCGGATTTAGACGGAATCGTTCGACTATTGATCAAATATTTTCTTTACGGCAAATATTAGAGAAAAATTGGAGTATAACGGTATTGTTCACCAGCTGTATATAGATTTTAAAAAGGCTTACGATTCTATTGACCGCCAGAAACTGTATAATATTCTAATCGAGCAGGGGATTCCAAAAAAACTAGTAAATCTAGTCAGGATGTGCTTGACGGAGACACTCAATAAAGTTAGAATCGGTAATAATTTGTCCGAAAAATTTGAGGTTCGTTCGGGCTTAAAACAGGGGGATTCTCTTTCGCCTGTCCTGTTCAATTTGGCATTAGAACATGCCATTAGGGAGGTAATGCGAACCGAGAGAGGGTTGGATCTGGGCGGGACAACATCCGTGCTGGGCTATGCTGATGATCTGGTACTGTTAAGCGAAGACGTTGAAACTATAAAACTAAATACGACAACGTTAATGAAAGCCGGTAAAGAACTAGGACTCGAAATAAACGTGGATAAAACAAAATATATGGTTAGCTGCAAAAATGGCGATACTACTGGTGATATCGATATAGATGGTAATATGTTTGAACAGGTAGATAAATTTAGGTATCTAGGTTCTACGATAACTAGAAAAAACGAAATTGAAGAAGAGATTAAGGTTAGACTGAAGGCGGGGAATGCTTGTTATTTTTCTGTGACAAAATTACTTAGTTTGCGCCTCTTGTCCCGAAATTTAAAGATTAGAATCTATAAAACAATTATCTTGCCTATAGTTCTTTATGGATGCGAAACTTGGCCGCTTACATTAAGGGATGAGCAGCGTCTTAAGGTTTTTGAAAATAAAGTATTGCGTAGAATATTCGGACCGAAGAAGGATGAGTTAACCGGAGAGTTCAGACGGTTACACAACGCCGAATTGCGTGAGCTGTATCCGGGTAATATAATTGAGGTAATTTCATCGCGGCGAATCAAATGGGCTTGTAAAGCTGTTGGGCTTAGTAACGAGAGAATTCCTAAAAGGTTAATATTTGCTGTGCCGAATGGTAAGCGTCCGAGGGTAGACCGAAGCGAAGGTGGGAAGATTGCATTAAAGCCGATCTGAAGGGACTGGGTTTGGACGGCGAACGGTGGAGGGAGGTGTGTAACAAGCGATTGGTGGTGTCGGCATCGAACCTTCGGGTTCGCTAAGCCTTATTATTATTATTATTATTATTATTATTAATAAATAATAAGAAAGCTGAATGATTCTAGCAGAGTTATCGCACCAGTGATGGACATAGCTAATGAACATTTTGATTTGCCACCGTGATTATTATAGTTATACACTTCTCCGTTGGACGTTTAGAATCTCTAACGCCTCTTTTTTTCTATTGAGCACTTTAAAATTTAAACAATACTTAGTTATACAGACGGACAGCCCGAAATTCAAATATTCAAAAAACTGACACCTTCAAATCAACAAGAAAGATAATTATTTACATTCAAAGTCCAACCTGTCCATAACTGGGCCTCCTGCCTATAACTGGTATGTTCACTCTAGTTGTTTTAGTAATTTCTTTGATAATTTTATTTTTTTTAATTTTTTTAAGAGACTCAAACATAACCCTACTCCGAATGCCAAAAGTTCTAAATACCCTACTGATGGGAGTCAATCATTTACTTAAAAAGAAATAAAGAAAAAATACTTGAAATGTCCGTATGGGAATTTGTTGATAAGTTGAAATATTTAAAATGTTTTTGTTTTTTTTTTATTCCCACTTTTGGGTTTTTACGTTTTAAGTTTCCATTTAAAACGAAACAACTCCCAAAACTTCAAATAAATTACTTTTTGGGTAATTTACAGCTAACTACTATTACTTTATTTATAATTACGTTGTACATGAAAAAATACAAATTATAAAGCCATGAGTCGCTAACGCACAGGTGAACAGTTAACCTGTCAACTTTTCGGCAATTAAGGACAGAAAAAGCAAGATAACATATAAATATACGCAAAAAAAAAAGAAAATGAAAAAAAAAATCGTTATTAACATCTCGCCAAGCCATCCAAATACATACTAAAAGAAATATATGGTTCACAGGAAAACACAACAGAGAAAGTTTATATTAAACATCTGAAGAGCTGGGACGAAAGGGGAAAAAATACGAATACCACTTTATTTTGAATGAAACATGATTTAACCGTCTGAAATATAAAACAATAGCAAGGAATATAAATAACATCTTGTCAAATTTTAATTCACAAACAAATTACCGAGTAATTTTATTTATTAAACAAATTTCTATGCCTTAAACAAATTCAATTCATATAAATAGGATTAATATCAATCCTATTGCCTTTAAGTCTTTGGAGCCTAAGTATGGACAAAAATCTATTTTAACCAAATTGGTAAAAATATACATTATTAAAATTTTCCAAATGATATTTAAAAAAAAAAAACCTATACCACTACAATCCATGAAGAGTCTTGGATTAAGTACTATTTAGGGAAAGTACTGTTTCAAGATAACGGTTTTGTAAGGAGGAGATCGTGCCAGGATCACGCTCAACCATCAGGTTTTCCCTCTTAATCAGTTATTTAATTAAGGGTACCCACTTTGTTGAGGCTGGGTGTGCCCCAGGAGAGTCTCCCTACCCCAGGGTCGCCCCACGGCCAATGAAACAGAATAAATAATTTTTCTACCATGAGCCCGGGATTCAAACCCGGGACCTTCAGAATTGGAAGGATAATGCCATACCACTGAGCTATCCCGCTCCCAAAACATATGTTTATTCAGTTTTATTTGGGTGCAATTTGCAACTACAAAAGTTAGAGGTATCTTATACAATTTCATTACATAAACAATTAACATATGTCTGTAAAAAGATTATGTTGTTATGATAAGTATATAAACAATCTGTTGTTACAACTTTATATGTTAGTTCTGATGTGCATGCTAAGTTTGTTTATAAGAATTGTATTGTTTAAATATGTCTGTAATAATTGTGTTTTTTCAGAAACAAATTTTTCCAGTTTTCTGATTGTAGGGCTTGTCGATATCCCCGGAGACGCTATAAGGTACTTGATTTATCCAAGGTCGGACAATGTACTAAAATATGTTCTGTTGTTAAAAGTATGTTGCAGCCGCTACATCTTGATGGCGAATTCCCATCGTTTGCTCTATTCTGAAGCGTGTTGCAATAGTTTGCTCCTGCGATTTCCTTTTATCTGTGGGAGCGGACTAGCGTCATCATAGTTTTTCTTCATTTCATTGGTTCTTGGAATCTAAGTCCGAGAGTAACGGCAAGCTTCTTTACATAGGTTCGGCTCTGCTTTATTGTACTCGTTTAGCACTATCCAAAAGATTTGAATGACTTGTTGTATAAAGATAACGACTAACATTATGTGCTGAGTTATAAATAATAAATTGAATTATCAAAAGTTTAATTTATTTCAGAAAATTGAAATAAATGTATAAGCAATTTAACCTACTAGTTAAAATTTGTAATTTTAAATTAACATATGTGATATTAAATGAAAAATAATTTTTTTTAAAAAAAGATAAAAATGTTTTCTACACTTGATAAACTCCAGATCATTTCAATACAATTGCTACAATTTGACTACCTTTCACATGTACAGTGAGGCGTTCAGACTTTGAATAACGTTACCACAAGAATCAGATCAGAGCCAGAGAAACGCTCAGTCGGATTCCTTCTTGACACCAAGAATGTCCTTCCTCTTGTAGAGTGACATTCCTGGTCCCTTCGACTCCATTTAAGTGTCTTCATCGAAATCATTAATAAAATATTAAGTATTTTCATTCATTATCAAAGAAAATTTATTTCCATGATTTGGATGAACGTAGTGATTTGATTCATTATGAGGTTTACTACGGTTTAGCATAGAAATGAATCTTTTAAGAATACACCTATAAAAATAAATGAGCAGTTAGAATAACTGAAATTCGAAGACTACATCTTTGTTTAATTTATATGTCAATATAAATATTTAATTAACTTTAACTATTGAAATGTAACTTTTAAAAAAAAGACAGAATTCTTTAATTTTTTTTAAGGAGTTTGATGGTTCAAATTACTCAGAAAAAATGTATTAATGTTTTGAAATTTTGAAAAAAATGTTATAAGTACTCTCAACATTTTGTATGGTTTGTATAATACCATGTAAATGGTTCGTGATTAGATGAGATTCATTCAAATAAATTATAAAAATTGTTTAAAAAAATATCAATAAACAAAAATATTAACAATATTCATGGCTTAATATAGATAGCTTGGCAATGAGTCTTATATCGTTGGAAAAGTAACTAAATATATATATTAAAAAAAAGTCAGGAACATAATATTATCCATCCTAATAGAGTGTTCTTGCATATATAGTTCAATGCGTTTGTAGATCGTTAGAGAAATTAACATCTACGAATATTTAAAACTTATGTAGTCAGTTTCCTTCCACTACACATTTCGTATCGTAGAAAGTAGATATCTTCCTATGCATCGATATATAGCAATATGGGAAAAGCTTGAATTTTGTTCGGGCGCAAAATCACTGCCTTTATTAAATATACCAATGCATTTAATTAGACATGCAAGAATACTTCCATATTCGATTTTGTTATTATTATTGTTTTTTAATAATACTTATTATGTTAGTTTTCAAAATTAACTCGAGTCCCTATGAAACAATTGGCACTGAGCTATTATATCAAAAGTATAATATAATTATATCAAAAGTTGACTATATTACCTATCCATTTCGCTTTTGATTGAGTCGTTGAATTTTTCGTCGTCCTTAATTTCTTTACAACTTCAACATAAATTTAAATTGAAGCTATTAGCCATTTTTTTGCATTTATGACAATCAATAACTGGTATGATAACCAAATTATATTTCAAAATGTTAATTCTTCAAAATGGATGTATTCCCATTTATTGTAAACCAAGAGATTTGACAAGGTTAAATTTATTCACTTTATTTAAAAATGTGATATACAACTATTAGGGAGTGGGGTAGCTCAGTGGAAGGGTACTGGGCTTATAATGCTTGAAGTCCCTGGTTCGAATCCCGGCTCATGGTAGAAAAATTATTTATTCCATTTCATTGGCCGTGAGGCCACCCTGAGTAGGTAGACCCTCCTAGTGCACATCCAGCCTCTTTAAAGTGGGTACTCATAATTAAAATAATTAATTAAGATAAAAAACCTTATATATATAAGAATACTTCTGGCCTAAAAATTTGAAGCAATAAACAAAATTAAAAAAAGAAAATTTTAAGTGAATAAACTATATATATATATATATAAGGAATATATAATATATATAGCTTATTTACTTAAAGTTTTCTTTTTTTAATTTTATTTATTGCTTCAAATTTTTAGGCCAGAAGTATTCTTATCTTATTGAACATGTTTGTTATTCTGAAGGGAATTTATCTCATAAAAAAATTGTTTTTCTATCTATCTATATAAATAATAAATTTCCTAATTTACTACCTGATAGGGTCATCGGCAATTTTTTCTTCACCCAGATTGTGCATGTCAAGGTTCTTCCTAGTGACTGCATAGTGTTTAAATAGTGTTGTGACAGTCCACGATTAAATTACACATTAATTCATTAGTCCATTGAATACAAATAAATAAAATGAAGTCACCATGTTGGAGAGTGGAAAAATCTAATTTCTACCGAATCTCCGCCCAGTCTGGATTTAGCTAAGACGGATTGGTTGTTTCAGTAAACCACATTACATCTAAAAGTTGATGTTTGCCATGCTACCTTTTGTTCTGTTTTTCATTAGTTTAACACGTAGAACCTCTTAATATCAATTAAATATTAACTGTAATTACTATTTTGTATTTCAGTGCTTATTCAGTATTTTAGACGCTTAGAATAATGGTTATGATAATATTTACAAGAATTTAATATAGTATTTTTCTTCTGCAAGGAAATATGTCTGTGATCACTAAAGGTGTCGTCTAGTTGTTTTATTATCTTTGCTAAGTTAATTTCTCCTTTTTTATATCTTCAAATTTCTAACACACAAACGTATGTACACATATATAATTACCGCCCGCTCCAGTTAGCTGCTAAATTATTAAAATTAATACTTACTTTAATCAAATGTAAACTGTTCATCAAATACACATACACTTCCTACTAGGAATTATAACCACATTATAGATTTATCTCTTGCTACATCAAATCAAATTAAACTCGCTTACCAATACATTTGTATAATTTCAGTCCTATTGACAATATTTTAACAAAGCATAAATGCTGTTACCAATTAAAATTTCAATTATTTCTTTTATGGACAGTGTGGGTATTGCAGTTCTGGAGGTATACAAAAATAAACATTATTTATTTAGTCTTTTCGGCCTAGGTTTCAGGCCTTCACCAGGGCTAAGCCAAGACAACAAAAAAATGTTATCAAAACATTACATATTACTGTTAGTCCAGCAGGTCATATGCAAAAATTGAGTTTTTTTTTTTACAGAGAGAGAAAAAATGTGATTATTTCTTTATTATTTATTAGTATAATTTCATATTTCAATACTTTCTTCCTATTTAGCAGACTAATTATATCAGTTGCAGACAAAATTTAACCTTTATCACAAAGAGAATAAACATGTAAACTTGTTACATACGATCGTTTGTACTAAGAACAGCGATATATTAGTATTGCCCAAATGCGAGATCGATACGAGTCTTGGTCTTGCGAACTCCGTCTTGGTCTTGGTCTTGTGCAAGAGTCTCGAAACAGTCTTGCAGTTATTTGTTACCTTATTGCTAAAGAGATATTACTGTATTTTTTTAGATAGGAGAAACCTAACTAATAGAGCCCGATTGAAAAAAATAGATGAATTAAATGCAAAAGTATGTTGCTTAAATCAATTATTAACGTATAGTAACTAAGATTGTCAAGTATTAGTAACTATTTTGCCTTAATTTTTATTAACAAAATCGATCCTTTTTTTACCAGTCTTGCAAAGTGCAAGACCAAGAACGAATTTGGGCAACACTAGTGTGGTCTAAAGTACACATCTTAGTCTTTTTGGTCGTATTAAATTTGTCTATAACGCCTACAACCCTGTGATCCAACCTAGAAGACTAGCTGTCAGTTTTGTCAATGCCTATGCAGAGGTCAGATACATCGAGGCTGAAATGTCTAAGATGGCGCAGACCCTACGAGACAGATGGGGCCCTCCCTTGGTCATAACTTTTTGTTCCCCGTCCAGGCCCCTCCCCCGATAGACAGATCCCTATAGATCTAGGAGAAAGGGAAAAAAACCCTCCCCCTCTCTGGACTATGAAAAGCAATACCCGTCCTTTAGGGAGAGACATTTGTTGGCCGGGTTCATAAGTTGGCAACCTTGATATGACAGTGACTTATTGCTAGCGTTGCCCATGTCCAAATGTCAACAGCCATTTTCTTAGCAGCCTTCACTGTTGCCAAATATTGCTCCTGGAAAGGTTTCACCTCCCATTCGCTGGGCAGCGGGTGCAGCCTGATTGGCGTCTACGTTCCTTCATCTACTTCTAGAACAACATGTTTTATTATTTTTTTAATTAAACTTCAGGTTATTTTAATAGGCTGTTATCCTTTAAAGACTTGATTTTTTTTCTTGTGATATTGTTGTAGATGCACTCAAACTTAGATTATCCCTAAACGTTAAAAAGAAGAATAAATAAAAATACAGTGAAACCTTTAAACACTATCGGTGCGAGTAAATATCCGAAAGTCTTGAGATTTGTTCGGAGGAGATAGGTACCGACTACTACATCAAGTTTAAATATTAGTAGTTAAATATCAGTACAGGTTTTACTTTAACATTTTTATAAGTGAAATTGACGGAACCATGTTAAAATAAGGAATCTTAGCCTGTATAACGTTGCACATTCGCAACTGTAACATGGTACCGACCACAGCCGGATCAAGGAGGGAGGGGGAGGCTTTCGGAATGAAGAGCTTCCCCTCTCCCTCCCCTAATGGAAAATGTAACCAAAGATATTTAAAAAATACCTCTTAAAGTATTATTGTTCGTGTAATTACATTTAATAAGTAATACAAGAATCACTTAAACACCATTTCATATAGATAGTTAGTATCTTTCTTTTTTTTAAAAGTAATTTTCGTTATATATATGAAAAAAAAAGCTTTTGGACTGAAGCTCTCTTCCTCCAGAAAATTAAATTCTGGATCCGCTAGTGGTACCAATGAAATGATTTTATCATTTCACATCGATTAATAATACTTAATAAAGATACTTAAACTACAATAAAAATGTTTTTCAGAGTTTTGTGCTCTAAATATTTCATAAAATTCACGGGATCTTACTGAGTAATTACAACCTTCAAAGTTAAAAATCTGTCAAGCCATCCGCTCAAAGCTTTATGCAAATTGATTAAACACATTTTATTTAATAACGAGCCAGTATTTATGGCTAAAATTGTTTCAAAACGCCGAAATAATTTGAGCCATCAAACTTAAAAGTCGAACGGCTGGGTTCACTCCAAAAAGCGTTACATAACTTCCAGTGGACGACCCAAACACATAATTCTCGTTTCGCTTCACTTAGTCCGATAAAAAGTGAAAATAATCCTTCATTTTTTACTGTGTACAACCTCAAATAAAAATGTAACGCCTTTCACAGTTCGACTAGTTTGCCGCGGAAAATATGGTAAGAATATCACATGAAAATTGAGGGGTGATTGAATCATAAAATCTTAGGGTGTGTTGATATACATTATTATATTTGAAAATAAATGACATTTTAAATAGAAGTTACACTTAGGTATCAATAAAATAGTCTGATAACTACTACTAGGCTCTAGCCTGGCCATCTAGTAGACTTTTATTAATTTTAGTTTACACATTTTATTCATACGTGTAGCTTATTTAATATAGTATTGATTTTATTTTTACCACAATAATTTTTACAAATTATTGGGGCAACAAAATTGTGTAACGATATTCTCGCCCCCTCAACACTTTTAGAAATAGAAATAAAAAATAACTTTATTCTGAGACAAAGTCCCTTTAGAATAACAAAATAGAACATAATTAAAATACTATATCTGGCCAAAATAATGCAATAATAAAAAAGAGAAAGTAAAGAAAATATTAGTTAAACAAGCTATATACAAAAAAAATCTATATACAAAACACTTAAAACTATGATAAAACACTTAAGACTATGTACATTAGGAAAAGTTATAATTATACTCTTTTGAAAAATAAAATAATAAAAAATACATCGAGTTCTTTTTTAAAATGAGGTGTGTTTCTGTTGACAAAGAAAAGACAAAGCTGACAATATAAAATATCAGTGTCTTTAAATAATAATTAATATGTAGACTCATCATTGTGAAATGCTAGAGGTACGGATTTAATTATTGAGGGGGGAGGGGAACGTTCAACCTCCTCTACCACGTAGTCTTCGCCTATGGACACCAATGAAGAACTCCAAAAATTATAAAGAAGAGTCAGTGGAATAAAAAAAAAAAACCATTCACGATTCCATCGATATATAAAGAAACGTGCTACAGTTACCATCGATAAGTTTAAGAGTTATGTTTTTACTTCATTTTACCTTTGACTTGCTCAAAACTTGCCAAGTGTTACGACTATGAGCAAGTTTTTACTACGTGTTTCAGGGGTGCCCATCCCTCCATCTACCATAGGGCGATAGGCCATCCCCCCATTTTTCCTCTACCCCCAAAAAATACTGTTCTCCACTTCTTAAAATTAAAAATTAAAAAAAAATATAAACCATAAACAATTTCACATGTTGTGGTCTGTTCTGTATTTTTCTCTTTGTTTCCTGTTTTGAACAAAATACCTCTATATTGAAATCCCATAAAAATATGATTCTTCCAAAAAAATTATAAGCCCTCACAATATGCCGTCCTAAAATATTCAAGATATGTTTTCTCAAATATTTTGATGACGCCATGAAACTTCCTTTCGTCCAACCCTGATGTGTTCAACTATAATTTTTAAATAACTTTTTTCTATACAGGTTGGATGATGCTAGTGAAAACTTAGCATTAAATGGTGTAAAATGTCTCTGGCATTAATCCCTCGCTCTATTCCCTGGACCTGGCATAAACCCATACAGCCTAAAAGGCGTAAAAGAGAAAAAAAAGTAGTCTCAAATGTCATTTCAATGAATTACCTATATGATTAACTGAAGATTAATTAAAGTGAGGAAATAATTATTCACCTAAAAATAAATTAAAATTTGAAGAAATAAAACGAGACATGTAAAGAATGAAGGGAAAACTATTTTAGAGATATGGGCATCAAGAAGAATAAGGTTGAATATATAAAGAAGTGGTAGTTGCTTTGTAGTTTGGCTGTATAATATCTTATCTTCTTAATGAATTACTTCGTGGACTCCTGGTTTCTGGTTGTCGGAACGAAGAGACCTAGAAAGAAATAGAAATTGATGAAATCGATTCCAAACAGAGGACTGGAATATTTATGCTGTGTGCACAGACCATGGCAAAGATGCTTTTTTTTATCTTCTCTGCAGAGAGCGTGCAGTATCGGCGGAATATCAAAAGAACGAGCTGAGTACTAATTCGTATTATTGACGAGGGAAGGAAAGGAATGGACTTATCTTTATAAAGTCGGCTATTATCCATCCCGAATTGATTTTAAATCTGCTCATCTTACAAGTTTAAATCCGCTACGGGCTGAATTGATAGGATGAGTCAACATTAAATGGAAAAAGAGGCTTACCGGAGATCGCTTGTTATTCATGAATTTAAAGCTGCTAATCCGCTCAGAGAAGAGGAGGGGAGATGGAGAGGAACATCGCTTGAGTCAATATATCACAGCCGATAACTGCATTATTTACTCGGTTTTCCATCCGCCATCTTTATTACTTCTGTACATCTTCCTTTCCTGATCCTATAATTCTTCGAATCGACTTATCCGAGATTCTAGTGAACTAGTTGGCATAGGCGCATACTATGACGGAGGAGAAAGGGAGTGGCGAGGGGGCGATCGTTTAGTTCTCCCAATAATTTGAAACCAAAAAATTAATAACCTACACGAATGAATCTAACCTAATGAAACTAAAATCGATTTAGAAAAGTCGACTAGCTGACTAGGCAAGGGCCTAGTAATAGGTATTTTATTAATACCTAAATGTTACCTTTATTTAAATTGCAATTTATATTCAAAGATAAAAATACTCTAGGATTTTATGTCTTCCCTTTTCTCTAACAAATACATTATATATTCAATTATATATTTTTTTATAGATCTTTAGTAAGTATATATAATAAGTGCTAAGAAATAAAATAAAAACATTAAACTGATTTTAAATATTATATTGATTCATTTCACAATAATTATCTTGAATTTTTACACATAATAAAAATTCCCACCTTTTTTTAATTTTTTTTTTGTCTAAGGCTCTCTCCCACGTTCACAATTAAATTCAAAAGTTCACGCCTATGCCAGTTAGTCAATACATAGTTTTCAATTTTTAGCATCGTAATTACATATGTTATATTGTAGTTCTGTGTTACAATATCAAGAAACCATCTCCTTTTTAGCCTTTAGAGGAGCAGTAGCACATAACATTTTTCTTCTTGAAGGCACATTTAATTATTTAACAATTTATTTGATTTTGCCTGGTTTATTCATTGTTTGATATTGCTAGTATAAATAAGAAAGAATATTTTTGAAAAATAAAATTCATTGCTCATATTATCATATAAAATAAATAGTACTTTAAAAATGTCCAAAACATACAAAATTACTTTCTACATGTGCCATTAAGAAATATAAATACTACTTCATTAATGCAAAGAGAGATACTTATTTTCGATGTATATAAGTAAGAACTTTTGTTGCAATATTTATTCTCCCAAAATCATTTCCACTCCACTACATCATGACGTTTCGGGATCCACTTTTATATCCCATCTTCAGAGAGTATCCTCATCCTATATCATCTTATTCTCTATAAGATTTATTATATTTTTTACTGTCATATCCTCTAGTTAGCTTAGTCAGATACTGAATCTGAAATACAGTATCTGAATTTTTCGAACCGTCGTTAAGGGATTCGTTGTCAATTAGATCACCGCCGTTAATTTGATCACAACTCGCAGAGCATCCTCATAAACGGAAGAAATCATTTCACGATCATTCACGACTTCTAGACTGAAGCCTTACTCTAGAATTTTTGTAAATCATCGTCGAATGGTGCACTAACTCAGAGATACCCAACAGGCGATAGTTTTTCAGGAGAGCACATTTTAAATGGATTTTGAACTTGGAAAGGGGCACATTTTGAATGGGTTTTGAACTTTGAAGGGGGCACATTTTGAATGGAGTTTGAACTTTTGAAGGTGGCACAATTTGACGAAGTTATAGATTTTCGGTGATTTATGCGCCATCGACTTTGGTGAGGGGGGGGGGGCACCTCTGCACTAACACGTAAGAGAACTAATGATACACCATAAAAATTGTAGAGATGTAAAACGAGCTTGGAGAACAGCTGGGTATCTTATCCAGTAATATTTGGCTATAATCTAACTAGGTATCTTATCCGGCGGATAAGTGGAGTATCGTGATAGAGAGTTGGGGGTGGGGTAGGAGGTGAAGTATCACGGATAGTTGGAAGTGGCTATTTGTGAGGACACGCCCCTTTTATAAGAGCTGGTGGCCACTCACCTCTTCTCCCTCCCCTACTCAATTCCATCTTCCCATTTTTAGATCTGTCTACTTTAATCTATCGATTTCTAATGTAGAACTTGTTCTTTTTTTTTTTTTTTTGTTCATTTCTGAACCCACACCTGTCAAAAATACTGACTATTGTTGTCTGATGTTTGGAAGAATATTAGTAATAGCATTGATGAAAGGAGATCCCGCATTCAGCTTCTTTTGAATCCTAAGTATGTTTTTGGGCATGTAGCCATTTCTATGATTATGTTAGTGTGTTCGTTACCGTTGTAAATCTTTTTTAGTTTGTCCGTATGTCATCGTTAAATATTGGTATGTGATGATCATTAAAGTAATGTTACTGAAAGTTACGTTAATAGTACTGAACGTTTTTGACTGAAAAGTTTGTATTGTATATCGATCGTTTTGGTTTTTCTATGCATTTGTGAAGTGTAGGCCATATAGGCCTAAGTACATACATGTAAGTGTTCAGTTTTTGTTTCAGGTTTAATTTAAAGCGTATTGAAAGAAGTAAGTATAATAGCCATCAAATACTTATTGTTCAAATATCAAATACAATTAATTACTGTTTTATTTTATCGGCAGTGAATCGACTCTAGGGCGGACTAACCTTCCTAGGGCACACCCAGTCTCTATACAGAGGTTACTACTAATTAATGAATTGATTGATTAAGGGAGGAAACTTGGCAGTTAAACACCCGATAGGCATGATGGCGGGGTGGCCAAGCGGGCTAACGTGTGTGCACAGTCCTCATTTTTCGGCAACCTGATGAAAGATAAATTGATAAAACAATCACGATTGAGGAAGAACAAAAAAAAAAAAAAAAAAAAAAAAGGCACCGTTGCGGTAGAAGAGAATATGCTTAAGAAGAGAATAAAATAATAGCATAGCTTGATCAGAACTGGGTACATGTAAAGTGTGATAACACCTCTCCTCCACTACTTGGTATATGATTTGGATGGTGAGTTAATTCAACCGTATTTGTTGGTGGAAGAGGAACATTGGTACAATACTAGCTTGATCTTTGGTTTCACACCTCTTCGAGTATGAGAGTTGATTGGCATGATCAGGGGTACCAATTTCCCCTCTCCACCCCCCAAGAAGATTCGAAGCGCAAGAACCTATTCTCCACCACTCCACAAGAACCCCACTCAGAAGATATTTGATTGCTCACCTCTTCTACCGATCCGAGCTACATAAGTATATAAGTTGGATGCTCAAGAAAGAAAATATCTTGAATGAAATACCTTGGCTATATTTTCGTGAGATTTTTTTAAATCAAATTACACTAAAACGTTACAGAATATTTTTGTAATGAAATCTGTTAATTGGTTAGAAAAGAACAGTGTATTAAGAGATATCCAAAGGACGAGTTAGCGAAGGTTACAGTCAATTAGAGACGCTTAAGATTAGGGCAAGCGAAAGGGTGAAGGACAGGCGAAGCCCCTGCGGTGGGTACAACTAGTTGTAAGCGGACTTGGAGGAGTCTTGGGGCGATAGGTATCGATCCGGACCGTTCAAAGGGTTCGAACTTGGTAAACAACAAACTTTCGATTGCTACGCGACGAATCCGTCAACAGTTGGTGACAACTTCGGGTTCCTCTTTCTCTTCCTGGAAGATTGGGGCAGTTCCTCTTTCGCAGGAGGGTCTATTATGTTCTTCTCTATCTATTTGTGTATCGCTCTGTATGTTCTCTGCGTACTGTGCCCGAAACATTTGAATTCAGTTTTATTTTTTTTTTTTAACTCAAATATAGTAATATACAGAAATATAGCGTCTTTTGACTTGGACTTTTGAAGGCCCTTCAATACCTTCTTATAAGGCTCCTGATATTTTCCGGCGATATGATATTGCTGTGCTCGGCGATTTGTTGATATAGTTGTACTACATTCTATTTCATCAGAGACCCACAGAGGGTGGTAATCCGCAGCGATACAAAGCGATCGATAAACGCTGAAACATATCGCATCTTGTGGAAATTATAACCATATTTCCCAAATTATTCGAAAAGCTATTGCTACCCTCAAACAGTTCCTGAGATTCCGTGATTCTATGTCCACTAAAACCTGTCAGCTCCTTGTCACCTCTCTCATTTTTCCGGTGGGCTGTCTGATGGATTTGAGATCATATTGAAGAGAATAATCAATTGGTTCATAAGATTCATCTTTGGAGTACCATGTTGCTCTATAGGCTTTTCCAACAGGCATATTTCCTGTGCGTATTCCTTTTCCGAACCCTATCACCCAAAAAGCTATCTTATCTTCTTAATTTGTTTGCTCCTTGTTCCTCTATACAATAGTTTAGTACCAGATCTGAACACACAAAATATTGTCTTGTAACCTCTATTGTCTGCTAATGCCAGGCAAATTAGATTCAGTAATTTTTCTGTTCATTGTAATTATTTTAAGGAGACTAAATATCCCAGAATAAAATTCAACTTTCCTGTGTGCACGATCCTATAGGGTTCGATTGATCCAATCGAAAAAGTGATTAGTATGAGTTTGTTACTCTCAAACTGTTGTTTTCAATGTTTTTTTAAACTATTGTTAACATTCATAGTTAACATCCGATCTGAATTTCTAGTTTTAAGCCAGCTGATTTTATTTCTTTGTCCGTCTCTTCTTATTTTTCAGTTCAGAATTATATACAGTTGATGTTTCAACATGATAATTTCTTATTCTATTTCTTATGTCTGTATATGAATTAGATATCCTTAATGAGACTCTTTGAATTGTGATGTGATCTATCAACCGATATTGGACCAAAACTGCTATTGCTGATTTGGGTTTTGTCTCATGAAATTTATGGTATTGTGTGTTTTTGTAGAACCGTTTATCAATATCATGGATTTTTAAGGGGCCAGGTCGCTCATCCAGCAACTTTTTAGTTTCCTCCTCGTGTTGTGATGGGCATGTCAGCTGAAGTCATGCTGGCAATACAGTGAGAATCACTGTATTGCCAGCATAAGTTGTAGTCAATGTCTCAGTATTAAATAGACATGCCGTAAGTGTATACAATGTTATACACTTGTATGGGATCCTTAAATTTAATTAATTAAATTTGATTTTAATAAATTGAAGACGACTTGGTTGAGGTTATAATAAACAAATAACAAAGTAAAAATACATATAATTTATTTATTTTACACTACGTTTCGGTCAAAGTTTCAACCCAAACGAAGGTCTGAAACGCAAAAAATAAAAATAATTATAATTTTTTTTATTTATTGTTTGTTTGACTGTACCTACCAAACTATTTTCAATAAATCACTATTATTACTTTTTATTTAAAAGGTTAAGTATACCTTATAACCTTCGAAACCCCGGCGCGGATTCAAGTTAGGCCTTGGTGGGTTGAAACTTAATTTCATGACCGACCTGTGGAATTAATCTCGTGCTTCCTAATCAGGTGGTCACCTGTAGGACGATCTCCCCACCCCTTTCTTGGTATACCAAAAACCATGTGTCTTGATCTAACGGTATGCACGGGGAAAAACAGTTTTTTAGCTGATAAAGTTAACTGATAATAGAGTGTCTTTTATTTTTGATCTCGCGATAAGGTGATCTCCCAGAAGCGTAAATAATTTCTAAATATGGAGGGATGCCCTGGTGCTGTAATAAGATCTCGGCCAGCGGAGGAGAGATGTGACAGGAAAGAGATTCTGAGCACTCAGAGGAAGGCATCGAACGACGAAGGAATCAGGAGAAGGCAGTTATAAGTTGCTGTTGGCAAGAGATTTATCACTCCACTTTCTGCAGCAAAAACAAGGTTAATGCTTTTAGCTCCCGAACGCTCCTAAAACTTGTCCCGCATCCGCCGCGCTTTTTCCACTAAGCTCCATTAGACCTCTCATAAATGTCTTATTCCATGTCCTCCACCCTCTTAAAGTTACCACGCTAATAAACATTCACTTGACATATAATTATATTTATTTAGGTCCGCATAAGATAATAAAATTTAAGTTGCTCTTAAAACTACATGGATCTATACTTAGGCCAGTAATTAAAGACCGTCTTCTCATTCCTCAGCTTTTCCACTTTGATTCTGTTCCTTAACTCTTCCTCAGTTTGACTATCAATGTATAGTCGCATTGTATCAAGTTACCCTTTCTTACTTTATCTGGTATACTTTCTTTGGCATATTATGTACTATTGTTGGTTGAAAAAAGATTTTGAATAAAATAAAAATCATATGAACATATTTTGAAATCAGTTCCCTTTATTCTTCCGACATTTGTTGGACGAAAGTTCTGATATATACCTACAACTTAGATCGAAAAATAGGTTATACAATAAAAATTACTCTACCATATTCTGTGTGTGACTAATGACCGCACCTCTCCTCCCTACTAACTTCTTAAATATTTTGGATTTTTTTGTCATGTACTGTACGTGTTTTCGTATAATTTTAAATTAATAATCTTCTGATGACTGCTATTTTCTATAATATACTGAAAATGTAAATACATTTATTTTGATTCTAAGGAATACATATATCTAAAAGGTTAAGCACCTTCCGACTATTATTATTTTTCTCTGTAAAGTTTAACATTGAAATTGAGTTGCTTTATTTTATTTTCTGATCATTTTTTAAAACCTCAAGTATATTAAATAGAAGTTGGGTTTTATATGTAGCTGATATATTTTTTTTATATGGGCTTTGTACCGAGATTGTAGATCTTCGATCTTCTGATCCAGTCTTTTCTATTTCTGCCTATCTTGTTATATTGGTTCTTCACTACCGAAGGTAGAGAAGCATTTTATTCATGCGAGAGGTTAAAAAAAAATTTGTGCTCAGAATCGAAAATTTCCACTCGCGTTTTACATTTCAGAAATCAGGAATCAAATTTGGTTCAGTGTCTGTCTGTCTTTAGTCAAATTAATGTAACGGGCATATTACCTACTACCGTTCATCCAATTTTCATGACATTTTCGTATCTAGATGGTCCCATATCAATTTTATTAAATTCTAACCAGCACTTCCGCTTACGCACGCGAAAACGCATTTTTGTAGATATGCCAATATTTCAGAAATGGCTTGTTCGATCTGGCTCAAAATTGGATAAAAGTTTCGACTTTGTGCTAAAATAATGTTGGCTCAATTTTATTGAATTCTGTCCGTTCCTTTCTGTTATACATCCGCAAATGTATTTTCCTTGATACGTAAAACCGCAGGTTCGAATTGGCTCAAATTTGTTTCTAGTTTTTTGCATATAATATCTAACTTTCCGACGAAAATTTCTTCTTGGTGTTTTCTTTTCCAGGTCCTTAGAACCAAAAATTATCCCTAGATTATGGAACTCCTCACTCTACGTTTCTCTATCCACTCTCTTAATGCCAGATCACAACATATCGAGTTATATATCCCCACCCAAAAAACCACATCCTTCAGCAAATCCTTCATCATTCGTGCTACTTTCTATTGGAATTCTTTACCTACTACCAAACGGCAATTCTCATCCATAAATTCTTTCAAGTAACTTTTATTCCACCACCTACTTTAGTTTCAAACTTCCGTAACAATGCATACTTATTGAATTCTGTAATTATAAGTGCTCACTAAGAATTAATCTACAAGTTTCATTTTATCTTATTTCATTTATTGTTTTTTTTCTTTGTTCATTTGTAAACCGTATAAAATGCGTTACTTTGTGTTACTTACATAAGTGTTACTTTGTTTACTATTGTTGTTCAAGTATGATTGCGATGGCAATTCAAATTAACATTCAAATGACCTCTTTGTATTTTGTCAAGCCAAACTAATGGACCAATGCTGTATACCATGTTATTAATATTCTTAGGGAACTTTAGTCCCAGAATAAAATTATTTTTTTCTTTCATTTCATTTCATAATTGATTAAATGCAACTCTGGTTTGTTGATTAAATTTAATCATTTGGTTTTTGGACTTCAAAGTGTTTTTTTTTTAATTATTGACACATTAGTTGTGCAGAATTTTCTTAAGGAGCAGCTTCGAGCTACATGTTCTCGCTACACATCTTAACATCTTTGCTCCTTGCCTTGAAGTCACGAGATATTTACTTCATAATTTCACTAACTGGTTCTTTGTTGGTTCATTTCCGGAGAATAAGAATAAGGATCAGCCATTGGAAAGATTATTCTCAGTAATATTTCAATACTACTTTCCAGTATGATTGATTATATATAACACTTATTAAATTGAGATTTCTATAGAATTTTTGGGATTTAAGAACCTGTGTTTGTTGTTTAATGTCCAAAATTAGATCTTTTATGTTGTGAGTTCTTTATTATTTTCTCTTTAGCAATTTAAGTTTAAATTGTATAAACTCTACGCATACTGAATACAATACTTGAGGTTGACTGATTGTTTTTTATATTAAATATTTTTAGGGCATAACTGTGGCTTGTTATTCTCTTTATTGAAGTTAGATCACAAATATTGTGATTGCGGATAATAGAAAATGTGGTTAAATAGAAGTTTTAGGAACTGGCCTTTCCAATCGAACCAGTAATCAAGTTTGAGTAATCTGGTTTTCAACTTGGGAGTGTTTGTTGCTGTTGAGAGCAGACACATCGCCCCGTCCTCCACGTCAGGCCACTTTCCTGATTAAGCCACTCACAGATTTATTTTTATTTTTTTTTCTGTTAATGGATTTTTAATTATTCTTATTTCGGTTAGAAAAACATTCTTATATATATATATATATTTTTTTTACAGAGCTATTGTAATTTAAATTCAAATTAAGATTAGTATTAATAATATAAGGGGGTTAGTTAGACGATGGTGTAGGTCACTTTCGCTTTTTTTCTCCTGAAAGTGAACGTTTTTAAGGTACTACTTCACAATTGTTACTCCAATTCGATGGGAAGGGATGGCCTAGTTGTACTAAATATTGAAGTTAAGTGAGATCAGATTAGCATTCACTATGGAGAGAACATTAATTAAAAATTAGTTAGCTGTTTTAAATTAGTCCCTACCACCCAGGCAAAGTTAATTTTTAAAACCGAAGCATATCTTTTACTTTTCGACAAACACCCGTCTGTAGGACAAACTCATAAATTTTTTGCTATGGATATTTTCTCCTATTTTTAAGTACAATTACTTTGAAATCGTTAACAAAAAATTTAAATAAGTATTTCACTCGAAAAGTTAAATTTCTGAAGATGTCGGATTTTTTTCGAAGCAACCTGATAATCTTAAATATTTCACTTCAGTTTAAAATTCTTTTTGTATAAGTTGGTTTCTAAATAATATTTTCCGCTGCTTTTGTTTTCGATATTTCACCACTTCTTAATTTTTTTGTTTTTATAGCATTCCTTTATCGTCTTGAGCTCTTTCGGCCATTTGACCCTCAGTAAACTTCAACTTTTTAAAAACGAATTATGTCTCGAATTAATTTTATTATTAATTAATTATGACCAGGCTCACTTGTGGCCACCACCTTCATGGAAATTAACTACGAAGATGTCGTGGCAGTAATTCACTTATAACAATGCAACATATCTTAGAACATTGCCCAAGCTTGGATCCATCAAGAACCTCGTGATGTTTTCATGGATATCGATAGGCCTTACAACCAGAAAACTTGAATAATTTGTTCCATGTTCCGAGATAACCCACCTGCTATAGACATATTTTTATGGTAATGAAAAATTGAATAACGTGCTTCTAACCTTTGTGCACATAGCATCAAAATATTATTAATAAATGGAATAAATAATTTAAATAAATTAATATATACAATTAATTATTTAGAAAAATAATATATAGAAAATTAATTATTTGGTTTTTAAATCAATACATCTCTGGGGAACTGTTTTGATTGAGAAGATCCTTGGCAAGAAAACTAAACGTGAACTTATTTTCAATTTTTATCTTGATGACTTATAATCTATTTAAATTAAAAAAAAAAAAGAAAGTGTATTCTATGAAATTCTGTCCACTTACGCACTAGTGTTTTAAACAAAAATGATTAGAATAAATTTCTACAAAACTTATAGGGTGTATTGTAATAAATAAATTCCTAAAAAAATTCTTTTTATTTACGAAAATTATGTAGCATGAAATTCATATTTTCTTATGCTATTTGAACTCAGATGTGGCTGTAAATAAAATTACACTAGGATAAAGTCTGCTTGAGTCGACTAACTGTAATGTTTTTACATATGGATTAAAATATATCAGAAACTAAAAATCGGGCCTACTTACTGTAAGCGAGAAAATTGTTCATCATTTCATCATCTCTGTAATAGGCTATAATTGAAAATTCTATCTTAATGTGACACCGTGTTAGGAAGGGAAAAGAAAAAGACAGTGTCGAAAACCAAATGATAACGAGTTTAGTTGTATATGAGTGTTAAAATATTTCAAATACTAAAAATCGGACCAGTATAGTGGAAGCGAGGAAAAAGTTCAGCGTTTCATCCTCTTTAAAATGAGCTATTAATATTTCATATTAGTAATCTCACCTTGTTGATGATTTCACTTCTATCCTGTGGTCTTAAGCACACATATAGTTTTTTTCTAAAATTATCTTCTATTAGCCTAAAATAGTGAGAAAATAATTTCAGAAAAAAAAATCTATTTATTGAACTTTTCAATGGTTAAGCTTTAGAATAATATGCTTGCGTCTATCAGAACATAACATCTTTCAGGAAGGAGAATTTCGTTAGTTAATGATTGTTCCAATAAAGATGAATAATTTATTCATTTATTCATTAATTTATGCGATCATTTGAAATCCTTATATTATTTTCAAATTGAAAGACGTTATAGATGTAGATATAGTGAAAGACTTTTGCCGACTTCTTCTTTCAACACTCGATGTTACTTTACTTAGCGTTGAAGCATCCGATGACCCTCACGATCCTCAAAAGGTACGGGAAAGGAAACCGCAGAGAAAGTCTTGACGCAAAGCCGCAAGTGCACGCTAAGCCTCGCACCTGTCGGCTTTTCTTACTTCGTTGGATATTTCTGAATTCAATGTTTTCCCTTTTAGAGGCTTTTATCGACATTTATCTTCCTTTTAGGTTTCTTGCAGGGGCGAGGAAATCTTGTACTTCCAGGCTTACATATATCGATAGTGATCCCTCGGGTGGGTTCGTTTTCTCACCGAGTCCTCTGTTCATACTTAAATATATATTAATTTGGAATCATTTTGTAAAGCTAAGATAGTAGTAGCTCAGAGGCAATAAAAAAATTTATAATAAATTAAATAATAATAATTAGTGAGAGAAAAAAAAATGCCATATTGTTTCCAAATACAACAGTATTAAAATATAAGAGAAGTTGGTTGGGGTGTTCAATCAAAAATACAAAGTAAAAATAAATAAATCATATTTATTTTTATTTTTACCGAGGTTTTGTTCAAAAGTTCTGGCCTTCATCAGGGCTGATCTCACGAAAGGTTCCCGTAAGAATTTTGACTGAACACTCCAACCAACTTCTATTCAAATTTCAGTTCATTACAGCCATCCATCAATTCACTAATATAATGAAAATAATAGAAATAAATAGATCATAAATTTTACCCGAACCTTTCGTGAAATCATTCCTGATGAAGGTCTGAACTTTGGGCCGGATCGTTGGCACAAAAAAAAAAAATTATTTATTTTTATTTAGTATTTTTTACTGAACTTCCTCTGTGGGCTCGAGGGTAGAGTAGACCCACAGTATTTTCCGCTTGACGTAGAAGATAGAATAAATGAAGCTATGACGTAGTACATGAGGACGTCTAGAACTCAATTAGGTCAGGAAGAAGAAGAGCAAATTAATGGGCACGAATTAAAGCGCTGCAAGAGCTTCAAATATCTAGGATCCCTAGAAACAGAAGACAATGATACAAATACAGAGATCAAAGGCAGAACAGCAGCTGGTAGCAGACGCCTTTTTGCTGTTAACACACTGCTTAAATTTCATGCATTGACTCGAAAGACAAAAATAACCATATAAAAGACAATAATAAGACCGGTGGTGGCATACGGAAGTGAGTGCTGGGTGATGACCAAGGAGAATGATACGATCCTGAAAGGTTGGGAGAGAAAGATCCTCCGAAAAATTTTTGGCCCAGTAATCAAGGATGGCTCTTGGACAATAAGGAAAAACAGGAAGCTCGAACTGATTTTTAGTTAGCCTAATATAGTGGCGTTCATCAAAGAAGAAAGTTTGCGATGGCTGGGCCAAGTTCAAGGAATGCTGGGCTACAAAAAAAAAAATAATGAATGGCAGGTCAGTAGTGATGCCAAGGCCGCCTAACTGTGCAAGACCAAGACCAGGACTGGTAAAAAAAAAATCCATGTTTTAATAAAAATTAAGGCAAATTAGTTACGAATACTCGACAATCTTAGTTACTATATATTAATAATTGGTATAACCAATATACTTTTGCATTTAGCTCCTTTTTTTTTTTCATTCGGGCTTAGTTAGGTTTCTCCTATCTACAAAATACAGTACTGTAAGACTGTTGCGAGACTCTTGCCAAGACCATGACCAAACTGAGTTTGCAAGACCAAGACTCGTCTCGGTCTCGCATTTGGGCAACACTACAGGCCAGGCGTAAAGAGACTAGCAGGAAGACCAAGGCTGAGTTAGAGGACAATTTGGGACGGATCGGAGTAAGAAAATGGCGAAGATAGGCAGGAAAGGATATCAATTTTAAGTGCGGCCAAAGTCCAACTAGGGCTGTAGCGCCATTAACCAAGTAAGTATTTTTTACAGAACAACCCAACCAACTTACAGTTTTATTTACAATCAACCATCAATAGACCACTATTAATTTAAATTATTGTACTGCTGAATTTACAAAATGAGCGTTCTAAATAAATTATTATATCATAAAATGGAATACATTATTCAAATTCTGAACCTCCCTTTTTTAAATTCCAGGATCTCCTTTCTTTCTCCCCTCGATGTATCCTATACGAATCCAAGAAAAGAATGAAAAAACCTTCACTTGATGCCTGCGTCAGCTGATATAGGAGACCAAAAGCTTTCCTGTAGCGCCATTGACCCAGTGGCACGTTTAAGCTCTTTCTGATATTATTAGCCATGGCATGAGAAGATGACGCTGTTTTCTCCAGGAGGCCGATAGAGGAGAGAACTCATCCTGAGAACTGGATCTAGAAGGATTACGTTTCTTATTGAATGAAAAGGATCGCTGTTATCCTGTTATCCAACAGCTCTAGCTAGTGCTTTCCTTCATCTCACTTCCTCTTTTTCAGGAGGTCTTTACCCAAAATTATTGGAGGGTAAGAATCTGCTGGCCCTTGAGGATCAGTTTTCATTTTATCAATTTAATTTGTACTTTATTCGATAATGTTGAAGAAAACTTCTTTTCATTTTAAACGTTTAATGATTAAAAGATGAAAGCTCTTTGGTGTATAGAATTGAGCTGAGTGAAGTGATTTTAAGTGAAATGATGTCGAGGATTTTTTGCTGATAAGGGATTAATTATAATTTTAAGAATTAAGTAGAAATTCTCAGGCTTTTGTTTTTTCTTCACGCCAAATTCTTAAGCCGTGAACTGAACTCTTGAAAATGTAAAATCCTTCATTTCTAGGGTTTAATTTCGAATGATATGTTTGGGCTATAAAAAATTTAAAATTTTGACTTATGTTAAAGAAATCTAGAATCAAATGTGTAAAAAAATCAAAACTGATCCTCATCTTGCCTATGGATGCAGAGTTTCCATCTTAATAGTATTTGGTGACTATGATATTATTATATATTCTAGTTCATTGACGTTTAGTAAGGAATTTCTGTTTTCTGGTCCTATTTGGAGTACAGATTATTGTATTATTATTATTTTTTTATTTATTGAATTATGTCAGCCGTGAATTGAAATTTGAAATCAAAGTCAGAGGTCAGACGAGAATGATACTTATACCTCGACATTACTAACCGCCCCTTTCTTTCAAGATGGCGGCTGAAAACCTGTTTTGATATTAATAATAATAATAAAAAGACTTAGCGAACCCGAAGGTTCGATGCCGACACCACCAATCGCTTATTGCACACCTCCCTCCATCGTTCGCCGTCCAAACCCAGTCCTTTCAGATCGGCTCTAATGAAATATTCCCACCTTCGCTTCGATCTACCCCTCGGACGCTTACCATTCGGCACAGCAAATATTAACCTTTGTTTTGATATTGACTATAATAAAATAATAAACCAATTTCAATGAAATTTGGTCTTCCCTTTTGAAACCACTTAAAATGTATCGATATAAAATACTTCAACGAAAAGAAGCTGGACAAAAAGTTATGGAGGTGGTTAAATTAGATTTTCGAATAACTCTAAACGTGCTCTGTTTTTGTTGATGCATGTATTTGTTGATGGGTATTAAGAAGTTTGAGAAATTTCCTAAAATATGAAAACAAAAATTGTCGAAATCGGACAATTTGCTGCTAAGATGTGGTTTTTAAAACTGCAGGCTTATTTCCAATATTTTGGTTTTTCATATTCTGAAAGTGAATATGCTACATCAACTGAAGCAATGAGCTTTATTTTTCTTAAAAAATGACTATTGTTGAAATAAAAAAGTATTTAGGACAACATTAGGAATCACCTTTTATTTATTTTTTTCTTAGGTTACAAAGAAAGCAATGTTAGTTTTGCTATAGAATTGTTTGAGAATAATAAATCATTGTGTAATGATTAGCAGTGGTTTTTAATATGAGCTTAAAATTTATTTATGATAGATGCAGATTAATATTCAAAGGAAGGAATTAAGACAATTTTTTTTTGTTAATTATCTTTTATTGATTTAAATTTCTAATTTACGTAATAAATTTCTAGTTTACTTTACCTAAACTTTTTTTTTATGTAAGTTCTTGCCTGCCATTATTCTGTAGTTTATTTCAGGCTTCATCTGTCGCTGATGAGGTGTTGATAAAATTTTAAAGCGGTTGGTCTGCAGAGGTTTTTAACAATAGAATATCTCAAAGAAAAACTCTGTGGACCTATGGAATTTCAATACAATCTGTTACTTTATCTATAACACACAAATCAACGAAAAACATTTGAAGACTAGCCTGTTTAATCAATCATATATTAATTTACCTAGAACACACAAATAACGAAAATAATTTAAAGATTAGTTTTTTTGACCAGCCATAACAGAGATAAACACTATGAGAAGATAAGAGATAGGTTACATATAGCTGTGACCGATCCTAATTTATCCTTTTCCATGCAACTCTTCAATTCTAATTAAATTAAACTACGCAAAAAATAAAAACGCAGAACTGACTACCTAACTCCACCGATCTAGGAAAGATTATTGGGGATAAAGCTAAGAAGATGAATTAAGGGAAGAGATAACGACAAAGGGATAATGACAGGGCTAAGATTGGGCCGGCAGTGAGGTTGTTATTTTATTAAGTGGCTTTGTCATCTTTGAATTAAGAGAAAATGAGGTCTGTTTTAAACCACAGCTGCCTCGAGCTTTCTCCTGATTAGCTGGCTCGGGATCCTAATGGCTTTTTCAAAGCATTTCCATTCGCAGCATCTGCTCCCTTTTAATTAATTTAAACATTGCTATAAGTCAGACCGAATCACAAACAATAATATCTGATTTTGATATATGTTTACATATAATATACAAATATATTCGATATATAATCGGGATGCGGTCTTAGGCGCCTACAATAGTTAATTACCTGGATGGATGACTGCGTGAAGGACTGACTACACTAACAACGATTCCTTCTCATTAGTTATTTGAGACTATTCAGATAACTGGAGGCAACTTACACCGACCTAGCTTAATAGGGAAAGAAATCGCAAGGATTCGAAGATTTCAGAGGTTTGGTCCATGGAGGTTCTGTATGAGAGTAAGAAATACAGAACCTCGTGCGCCAGTTGACTATGAGCAGCCATAATACATGGATCTAGACTGATTTGTTTCTGACCTTGACTGCTAGTCAGGAGGGGTCAGTCGGATACTACCATGTTGGCCCCAAACGGTTGGCTATGGAGACATGGATGGACTATTGTTGCAGCCAGGAGCATGATGTAGGCCGATTCTCTCTTTTCCGCAAGCAATATATCTTTGAAAGATGATTAAATAGAGCGGTCAAACAGTGTCACCCTATAGATAGTCTATTAATACAAAATTTAATTAATTTTTATTTATTCGCAATAAATATCTAGTTGATAACTTTTTCTCTGGTATCTTCTAGTTATTATTACTATTTTTTAAAATATTCATTTAATGCAAGGGTCTTCAAACTTCGGGCCGAAAGCACCTCCCATCCTGCGAAAGTTTCTTTAATTACATGGTAAAAAAAAAAAAAAAGAATTAGTCCGTGGTACGGATCCTTTTTTAACAACTTATTAACATCCGCCTGAAACTCTAGCAAATAGCTTTATTTCATCGTAATTTGCTTTTCATTTGAGTCGTAATTTAATTTGATCACAAAATCGAGAAAATTGGTGGCCTATAAAAAATTGGGCCGTTAAGCATATATAATCTCGTTATTTTGAAATGTTAGGAGTATAGTTCGTCCATGATTTTTGCAAATCACATTTTTCTCTCGATTTTGTGATCAAATTATCTTACGATTCAAGTGAAAAGCAAATGAGTATTTACGAGTTTTTAGTACCTATTAAATAGAAAACGTTTGCCGATCTTCAGATTGAAAATGCCCCCGTTCCGAGAATTTTCTTGAATAAACTATTTGTTGGTTACGATGATATGAAGCTATTCACAAAGTTTCAGGCGGATGTTAATGACTTGATAAAAACGGGTCTTTACCGCGAACTAATTTAAAAATGTAAAATTTAGCGAATTACTCCTACACGAGGTTACAATAACATATGTATTTTTTTTCTCATACAAAGCGTATTTTACAGCGTCGAATGTCATTTATATAATAATTATTTTTTCGTCACAAGCCATAGCCAATGGGGCTTGGCTGGAGGTCTCAATGTGGCTCGCAAGCCAACAATTTTGGAGACCCCGTATTTAATGTATGACTATAGTATATAGACTATATAGTATGTTAAATTGTATTCTGTACTTATATAACACTGGCTTTAGTTATAATAATTTTAGTTTCCTCTGGTCTCGAGTATGGGGAAAGTGTTCCGAGGTTCTTGAGTCCTGAACGAATTAGTTTCGAATCCCTCTGAGGGAGTTGACTTTTATTTTTTAGTTGATCCACAGAATAAATTTCGACATTCTCGCTCTCGCTAGAATATGATTGTGACTTAAACAACTTATGAATCCTTCCCTATTGTACAGCATGAGGATGCCAAATTCAAATAAACAACGATTTTATTATTCCTGAAATAATGGATTGAGTGAGGAAGGAGATGGGAAGATAGAAGGTTGACGCTCAACTATCTGTTAGGAGCCTCCTGAGGCTGACAGTTTAATCTGTGAAAACCTGGCGGGGACCTGAAACCTGAAACCACTCTCATTACGAGAAAATAAAAACAGCAGCAGCCTGACTCACCTTTTTCCTCCCATCACTTCCCAACAGGGCGTACTAAATTTTCATCTCCTAAAATAAAGTTATCAATGGTACTATCATAGTAAATATTTTTAAATAACTGTGCGCCACCAGGTCTCACATCTATTTTCATCCTGAACTTATCCTACGTTTTCCCTTCATATTTTTCAATTACTGTAAAAAAAAAAAAAAAAAAAAAAAAACTATCTCTGTATAAGAATATGACAATCAATTATAAAAAATGTTGTATTTGACATTTTTGTATCGATTTAATTGAATCTATGTAATATTACTTAATTAGTTCTTCTTCTTCAATGGGAGCTACAGTCCTTGTAGAACCTGGGCCTCTGCCACCACTCTCCTCCACTCCTCACGGTCCGCAGCAAGATTCCTCCAATCCTCATTCATCCAATCCTCTGATCCCCAGCCTCCTCAAGTCTTCTTCCAGATCATCCAACCATCGGTGTCTGGGTCTACCTCTTTGTCTTCTCCCTCCTGGAGTATCATTCAGCCTCATTTTTGGAAGTCTACCGAGATCCATTCTTTCAACATGACCCAGCCACCTTAGCCTGCCCTTCTTAAGGACACTAAGGATGTCTGGCTCTCCATATAACTCCATTAACTCTGTGTTGCTTCTTATTCTCCATCTATGCTGCTCTCTGACAGCTCCAAAGGTCTTCCTTAGGACTCTTCTCTCCCACACTAGCAAGGCTCTCCAGTTTTCCTTGGTCATAGTCCACGTTTCACTGCCATACAAAACGACAGGTCAAATGGCTTAATTAGTTATATTAGGTGAAATATTACGTATAATTTTTTTAAAATTTATTTATTTAGACATATAATATTCTGTCTCGTGGACAGTAATTATAGTGATAACTGAACACATTCACACCATATATACAAAGAATATAAAATTAACAAAAGTAAACTAATAACTAAATAATAATAAAAAAAACCTATGTACAATAAAAAATAAAATAACCATATAAAATAAAATAACCATAAAAAATAAAATAACCATAAAAAAGTAACCATAAAAATAAAATAACCGTAAAAAATAAAATAACCATAAAAAATAAAATTACCATAAAAACTAGAATAATCACATATAATTAAAGATTAAATAAACTAATAACAGATAAATCAGACGTAGGATTTAAAATAATTAACCCAATATTTTTACCTTTCTCGACTTTAATACTTTCTTAATTCACCATTCTAATTATCAGCTGGAGTTGAATGAAAAAAAAATCCATAAAATTAAATATTTTCGTATTAATATAATTTGTGCATTGAAAATTTCAAGAACTCCTACCAGTACACCTCTCTTATGCATTGTACAGTGTGTCCGTTAAGTAGAGGGAAATATTTAAAACGATGTGGTTTCCAGTCACCTAAAAGTACTCGTGTTTTAAGCAAAAATGACTACAGTAAACAATTACAAAACTTTTATTAATTGTTTACCCGTGTTAGGAAGGAATACTTTCTGAGTACTTTAATCTGCTTAATGCTTAAAATGTTAACTTATTTGTAGTGGCTTAGCTGCTCATAAAGGAAATGAACGGTGAATTTCTTAAAGATTATTAGAAAATTACCTCTGCTATGAAATCTTTGCTTGATTCATTATGAAGAATGATCTTTTTCTAGGAAAAGGAGCTTTCTATGATAAAATGGCAAATTTGTGTTCCTAGATCTACTTCAAGTTTATCAATAGCTAATGCAACAATATTTAATCAGCAGCCTTTTTAACTCTTTTCACGCCGGGTTTAGAGCATAATTGAAACGACCTAAAAGAGCGATGGTCGTCTGACTAAAGTCAAACTAGCTTCCTCAGCAATATTTTCTCTCTATTTTTATTTACTTTAAAACCAGTTTATTCCATGCTGTTAACAAATTAACAACCTCTTTGCAATTAAACGTTATACCGTCCTATCATGTAACATAAATATTTAGTTATACAACCAGTGTATATTCGAATGTAATTTTAATATTGAATATATTACAAATAAAACTAGATCCCATAAAGTAACAAATGTAACAAAACACTTGTTACACACATCTTGCCAATCGATCCTCTTTGAACATACATAACAGTATTTACATAAAAATACATTATTGTAGTATATCTTGAAGTACTGAAAACAAGTCTATACGCAATATATTTTTTTTGGCGGTTAGACTAAACATTTTTCCAAAAAAAAGTAAAATCAATATTTATAATATATATTTGTTATCTCCCATTACTATTATCTATACATACCTATTATCTTTTCGAATGCTACAATTATACTACAACTTCATGAATATAAATAAAAAGATATGACTAAACTAAACATTAAAATTAAAAAGGATACTTAATAAATATACTCAATTACAATATAAATGATAGTGTATGTACCTCATGAAGTTAAGAATAATATGATAACTCTCCAATATCAACTCCTATTTCGAGGAAAGCTCCTTATTCTTTTTGGAATAGTTCCGCAAGACGCAGTAAAGTTCATAAAGAACATCCATTCTCAACAGCGAACATATATACACAACAAAATTGATCTCGTTAAATAATTATCCTGAAAAAATAAAGCTAAGAATTGATCATAGAGTTTAAACTTACAATTCATTCCTTAATTAAAATTTCAACATTAGAAAGCTTCTTTTTGAGATGTGAGGACGTAAGTGTAGTTTAGGTAATTTAGAGTAATAAGGCAAGAATGATTAGAATGCAGAACGAGAAGGAGCATGGCGGATATTATATGATCGGAAATTCCAGAAAAAACTAGGGCGGGAGAAAAAGGAACGTTCAAAAGTTTTAGTTCAGTGGGAAGGGTTATGGATATCTGAAACATGAGATCTTGTATTCGGAGGTTGTACCAAGGGTTTGAATTTTAGTAGATTAAAGAAGGAGAAAGGATACTGGTAGTTGATAGCTTAGTATAAGAAGGATTAGAGGAAATATTCTTCAAGGAAAGAGCAGAAAAGCCACTTCAACTCGACATAAAAGTGAAAGACACGAGACCTCCTCGATGTATCGAAGACGAATGTTAGAGCAAACAAAGTGGGAGGAAGACGTGAGATTACAAGGAGCTCGCGTGTGGGTTGTGGATAAAGATGACAGAAGTGATGGAATAACTTGTGCGAACCTCTTCACCGTTAGGAATTAATGGCGAGATGAGGTTCCCAGAACAAGTTAAGGTCAATTGCAATGTACAAATTTTTTAACAAAGGAGAAAAAAGTGAAAGCATAATTTTTTTGGGCTATAATTGGAAATGCGAAAACGGACTAAATACGGATTGAAAACTAACTATGATCTATTTCATAACGTTTAACCTTAATATATTTAATTTAGCTTAGTCACTGATCCTAACTAGCTCTCCCTGTATATTGATAATATGGAATATTTTCAGAAAATCGAGAAATTTTAATCGTTCATTACTACCAATTTACCCACGAAATGGCACAAAAAACAACAAAAAGCTGTCAGATACGAACTCAGTTAAAATAGGCAAGAAGAAAGAAACGAAATGTACTTAAATTACCATTGTAAGATAAATGAGGATAAAATACAAAAAATACCACCAAAGAGGTAGAAGAAAGGTTATCGAAACGTTGGAAAATAAGGATTTAGAAGGAAATACTTGTATCTGAAAAATTTAATTTAATATAAAAGAAAATATTTTTTTAATGGAAGAAAATGGGTTTTCAAATATCTGAATAATGCAATATTGATAATTCGATATAGAATAAGTTGTTATTAAGAAGATCAATGGTCGGTTTATTGCTAAAAGTCATTTCTTTACCTTAAACCACTAAGAACTGTATGCTGCTATATTTGATATATAAAAGAGTTTCTCGTTTCATTTCAGTGCACTTATTGTATTTTATCGATGTCGAAATTCGGAAAAACGTTCGTAAAAGTTCACTTCCATCAAAAATTTGCTTAGTGACTTTTTGCAATAAACTGAGGATTTGTTATAAAATATTTGATTAATATATATTTTAATTTATGACTTAAATTTTATAGGGTATTTATTAAAGTAAGTCAAAGGCCATTTCAATTACTTAAAACGATTACAATAGTTGTTTAATATAATAATTTTAGTGTAAGTGTTCTCTGAAATCAGTAATTTTAACGTTTCGGTTCATTTAATTTTTTTTTCTATCGAGATCATGATTTTTTCTTTAGATTTTGTCTGAGCGTTGACTCCACAATCAAGATAGGCTTTAAGTCAAATAAACAAAACTGTTATTAAAGCTTGCTATGGAAGTCCAATAACTAGCCACTTTATTGGAAACCTATAATTAAGAGATGAAATTTCCCCCCCTCCAGGGAAATGGATGGCTCACAGATAGATTTTATAATTGGACAGTAAAAAAAACAAAAAAATAAATAAAAGGAAGTGGTTTAGTGGAGGCATAGTCATTCAAACTGATCGATGTGATTGAGAATCGAAAACAAGCTATAGATAGAGCCATTTACTGTTTGTTTTCAGATCAAATACAAGCTTTTGATCAAGTTAATGGAATATATTTTTACTAAATCATATGTATGAGTTTTATTTTTTTTTCTAAATATGCACCTCAAAACAGAGGTACAAATACAAATTAGAATATCCAGATAACTATTAATATTGGTAAAGATTAGATCCAGTGGTCAAATAATTATGTTAATATTTTCTTTATCATTTAGGTTAACGATATGAGTGTTTAAAGTTGTAATGCCTGTATTTAAGCTATTTTTATTAATTTAATATCTTTTTGTTTTTATGCATTTTCTATTAATATTATAATTTTGTTTATCTCTGAATTCAATTTTTGAAAATGTATTTATTTTTAATACAAATAGTTTGATTTTGAGAAACCTAACACTAACTTTATTGTGTCTTCGTCATCCCTCAAAATGTTTGCTATTGGAGGTGTATGTCCTCAACTATTAAAGCAAAAAAGAAACTCCTGTAAAACGTTGCTGACTGCAAGTGTATTATTGCCATGTTGGCATTGTGGTGGTGGTTATTTGCTAATAACATGTGGATGGGTTAGATTGTTGTGGCCTATTCTCAGTCTGGTTAAGACAACCTCTTCTCAGCGGGTATAAGGGTTTGATGTTGACCATGGCTCTATTGTTTTTTTTTCAGTATATTTTATTTTGCTTGGCGTATTCTCATTCCTTGCAGATAACCATCAATGAGTTATTTCTGTTTTTAGGGGAAGAATTGTACCTCACGTTCCCTTGTTACGAAACTATTGGAACTCTAGTGTAGTATTTTCATCTTTGAAACTTATATTGAACTGGTTATATTAATAGTTGTAAGATTCATGAATGCTTATAAATCCTTCTTCTGAACATATTTGGCTTTATCTGATAGATATCTCAGAGTTCATGGTTTAGTTTCTCTAATTTGGGTTCGATCCGGGCAGATGAAGGAAGATTTCTGCCCATTAATTGGACCGTTAAAGGGGCGATCTGTGTACCAAACTCCTCCGAAACTGCCCTTGCATCTCAACTAAGTTCTCAACCACTTCAAGAGACATTTCTTTCCCTCGAGTTTAGGCCTAGCCCGTCCATTACTCAAGGAGAAGTTTTATTTAAAACAGGACCAGAAGATAAGTAATTTATAGAACTCTGTAAAAGGTTTTAATGGTTGTTAGAATTTTATTTTTCGGAATCGTACTGAAAATTTTATGTTTATTAATATTCAAATTATTATTATTTTATCAGCTTTTGGAAAAAAAAAATACGTGCCTGGCTCTCCTCATTAAAAGTGGTATCATTACTAAGTTCTTATTAATAGGTCGTGTTCTAAGCTATTGTATTATTTTCTATGTATTGATATGTAATAACTTTATTAAACTGATGGTGTTTCTCCGAAGGCTATGAATGAGAAACTGCCGTTTCACTAAGAGTTCTAATTGAAACTCCTAGCTGAACACACCTCCCTGAAGATCAGCAAAGTCGGGTTGAAACGTTGGCTTTTAATGAAAATAATTTTACCACTATTTAGCCTATTTATGTCCGCCACCCCGGACCATCTCCTTCCTTTAAAAAATATTATAGTTTAAGTTTCTCGATTATATATTGATTTGAAATGATATCATGTGATCATATGTTCTGAAAATGAATTATTATTGTTTTAAAAACTAAAAATGTGAGAAATTAAAAAATATTTGAATTAAAAAAAAATATTAAGCTGTTTGCTTTAGACCATTTGATAGAAGTGAAAACATCAACATGATGAGATTAATAATATAAAATATAAATCACAAATAATAGCTCATTATAAAGAGGATGAAATGATGAACATTTCCCTCGTTTACAATATGCAGGTCCGTTTTTTAGTTTTTGAGATATTTCGATCCGTTCTTCCATAAAACTTGTTATCATTTAATCCATATCTAAAATCACTTCAATCAGTCGACTCCAACCGACTTTAACCGAGCGTTACAAATTAGAAATATAACGAATCAATCTAATTCACTCTCCAAAAAAAAAAGTGCAAAACGCGACTAAAGTAGTTTCATCCCCCCCAAAAAAAATAATAGAGAAATTACGAAATTCTATTCACTCTGAGGGAATTTAATACCATATCTACTTAAATATCTTGGCCTGATTGATTGGGAAATTGACATCTACGTATATTTAACTTGGTTTAGTCGGTTTCCTTTCACACACGATCGAAACTCAATACTCTTTCGGATGTTGACGTGCACCGATACATGGGACGAAATCTATTTTGCAGGAAATGTAATGTGTAGTGATAGGCTGCGGACTGTTACACCAAGGTTTAATATTCGTATATGTTGACTTCACTGCTAATGTACCAAGTGTTTAAGTAGATGTAGAAGTCCAATCGGACCATCATAAAGTAAAAATCGGACCAGCATACTGTAAGCGAGAGAAGTGTTCAGCATTTCATCATGTTTTATAATGAGCTATTATTTATAATTTATATTTCTTATTATTAGTTTCGCCTTGTTGAGGTTTTTACTTCTATCGTGTGGTCTAAACCACACACTTCAGTTTGTTTTTTTTTATGTAGAACTATTTTTTTTCTCTTTTAGAATACTGTTTCATTGAATGATACATTAAGTTACAGCACAAGGACATGAATATTGATCGTGACGCAATATTGGAACAAGCTAACTTCGGGACGCATTAGGATCGGTAGGGGCGAAGAGCGAAGGCATTAGTGCCGTAGCAGGGGCTATATATCCCCCCCTCCTCCCCCTCTACCCGCGGTAATGAGCGTTTAATAGCGATAAAGTTTGGATTGGGAACAGCGCTAGTGAATAAACATTTAGCGCCCGGCTAGCCGCTTGCTGGTCATCCCGCCAACTCTATTCGTCGGTGCTCGATATAACTTTATTTATATAATTCTTCCTTAATTTTATTCTAATTTCATTTATTAATTGAGGACAAATTGACCTACAGAGTATTTTTCAGCTGAATAATTACAAAATTAATTACATTATATTTTTAAATTGATCATCCCTCTCCCAATAAGAATGTTGGTGGGATGAGAATATCGCCCCCCCCCCTCTCTATAATTTAAGGTGAAAAATCAATAGTAAATAAACTTCATGAATGAAAAAAAATGTGTAGTCTAAAATCAATTTAGAAAAGTCAACTAGATGGCTAGGTTAAGCCATAGTAGTAGGTATATAACTATATTATTGATACCTAAATGTTACTTTTATTTTAATTGTCATTTATATTCAAAGATAATAATAATAATTATATATATAATTATATATATATATATATATATATATATATATATATATATATATATATATATCAACATATACTAGGTTTTTATGATTCAATCACCTCAAAATTTTAAGCTGATACTCTTATCACATTTTCTAACTAGTCTAACTGTGAAAAACGTTGTATTTTTATTTGAGATTGTACACGCTAAGAAATAAAAGATATTTTTTACTTTTTTACATTATTCATTTTTAGCTGAACGAATTCTAGAAATGTACCAATGTTATGAAGCTTGTCTCTCCTCCCTTCTGCATTAAATATAACCAAATACGCCATATATTCAATTGTGTGTGTTCTTTAAAAGATCTGTTTAAGTACATGTAATGAGTCAAAAAAAAACAAAAATAAATAAAAATCCTTACAAGTACACAAACATATAAACACATTAATTTTAAATATACAATATTATATTTGGTTGTTTCACAAGCACTATTGAACTTTGGCACACCGCCATTTTTTTTTTGTGTGTCCATTGTCATCACTCAATAAAAAACCAAATGAAGGGGATATCTAGTTAGACGGAGCTACTCCTCTACCAAAAAAAAAAAAGCTTTACCTTCTTTTAGGTTTGAACATCAAACCGACCGTCTGTCTACCAAAGACGTTTTGCTATTTTGAACATCTTAAATCGATTTTTTTTATTTAAAGATAACTTTATCCTACTATATGCGGTTCTTGGTTATATTGCATCTTGCCAAAGGTCTGGGGATGGAACAAGAACCCAAGTTTCAGAGCCAGATCCAGCGAAGGATATCGAGAACTGTAATTCGGGGAGTTAATGTTGTATGAAGCGTACTAACGCCGCCGGTAGTTGGATGGTTTTGGAAAAGTGCCTGCTCCGAGCAAACCTAATTATGGTAACTTTATAATTGGCCCAGCACCCCTCTCTACCCCTCTCCCCTTCTCCTCCCTACGATCACGGCGAACTTTCTCGGGGCCAGGTGCCAACTGAAAAATATCCTAGCGACCAAACACGGTTTACTTAATCTCTTCTTAATCCTCCACCAATCTTGGATTAGTTACAAAAGGGGTTTACATGAAAAACAAAATCCAATAGCTTTGAAATTGATAATTCATAAATACATTTAATATTTTAATGAATCAAAGGTTACTTGCTTTAAATTTTTAGAATCATTAAAGTCCAAGGATTCTTAAAATCTGTACTATTTTAAACTCTCTTTTTAGAAATCAGTTGTTCTTAATAACTGCTGAATTGTGCCTAATGATACCTTAGAACGTAGCCTGATCTACGAGGGGTAGGATGATAGAAGGAGAACAGAAGGGCTTTCCAGGCATATAGAAACTTTAAATATGCAATTAAGACAATATTTCCTAGGTACATTCCTCTATCATATCATCAACAATCATCGTCCTTCGTACGCCTACAACCTTCTCCAATTCAAATCCTCACTCCACTCCCTTTCCACACGATTTCGACCTTCCGGCCTTTACATTCCTTCTCACAGATCTGCCTCATTCCAAAACTCCTTTATTGCTCGCTCTGTTAATTTTTGGAATTCCCTTCCTATCAAAATCCGACATTCTTCATCTCTATCTACATTCAAAACCCTCCTATTCCAATTCCTGTCCCAAAAACAGTCAGATAACCGCTAACCTTTTATGTAAAATTACATATTATTCATAATAATGTATTCACATATAGCTCATAACTTAAATACTTATTATAGATTCGACTTTCTTTTTTTTCAACAGAAACACAGAGTTTACTGCTAAGAAGAATTTACATTTATTTTTTTCTGTATTTTTATAAAAGTGTATATTTATATTTTACTATTGTACATAGTTTTAAGTGTCTTGACAAGGTTTCAAGAGTTTTGTATATAGATTTTTTTTATTTTATTTTGTATATAGTATGTATAACTAATATTTTTTTTACTGATTTATCTTTATCTTTACTTTTTATGTTTGTTTTATTTGGCCAGATATAACATTTTAATTTTGTACTTTTTTGTTATTCTGAAGGAACTTCATCCCAGAATAAAATTATTTTCTATTCTATTTTATTCTATTCTATATTTCATCAACAGGTAAGTGAAATTACAAAGGTTGATTGACTGCAATAATAAGATATTTTAATATTACCAACTCATTTGAATTTAGGTTTACTAAATAATCTTTCAAGTGACTTATTGCTAAGAATCTACCTCTTATTATTGATGAGAACAGCTGTCTTGTAGTGCCTAATTTTCTCTCGAAATTATTTCCAAAATTAACTTTATAATGTGCATGATCAACCAAGTAATTTTTTTTCTTTTTAGATTTGTCGTTAAAAACATAGATTTTTTTCTTTCCATACCTTAGTTAATTCTTTATTATGATTCTTTATTATTTTCTTTAACAAGAATATTCGACCTGAAACACAATTATGAACGTTTGTCTAGTAAGTGCTTAAGTAATAAGAAATGTCGAGCGGTTTCTTGTCGTTTAAGTCTGGTATGAGGATTCTAAGTGAGACGTTTGCCGAGTTGGAGTCCTACGTATCGAATTTGTTCAACAGATATATGTGGGGTATTGTTAAATCATAATGTAGCAGAGGAAGTCATAAGTTTATGAAGAAGGTTAAAGGTAATTGGTTGGATTTATTTTAATTCTTCTATTTAGACACCATTCCTCAGGGTTCGCGATGTGTGATTGAAGAGTTTGGGATGCAATTGATAGGTGATTATTAACTGGTGGAACACATGTTTCATCGGTGTAGAATGTAATGTAGAGTAAACCATTATTTTTTATTTTATTATTATATATGAAATTTACAACGGTACAAATTAATATACATTCAGTAAATGTGATAGAGAGAAATATATGGCATTACAAGACATGTAGAGAATCTGCTCATTTGTAGCACTTTAATAAAGTATCAAGGTGGAAGCAAAGTTAGAAAAGAGAGGATTGGGATGGTTCTGAAGTTAATTATCGAAGGGTAGATATCTGGGTTGTGCCAAAGCGGAAACATATGAAACATTTAAGGTCATTATGGATTATTTAATTTGTTACAAATTAACGAGCATTAAGGACTTTAAGAAGGATTTAGGATTGTAAAGATTGGATACGAGAGGAATTCGATGGTTTAGTGGAGCCACAAATCTCAACTCCCTGTCCAAAAAGTCCAAATAAGTCATATTATAGCCATGCATATGGATATTTTGTGATTAATTGAAAGCTTAGAGCGTTTGTCTAGTAAGCGTTGAAGTAGTGTGAGTGGTTTCTTGTCGTTTCAGTCTGGTAGGCGGTTTGCAAGTTAGACTTTTATCAAGGTGGAGTAATAGGTATCGGATTTGTTCGATAGGGATAAATGGGGTATTGTTAAAGGATACCAGAGTAAGCCAATAAATAAGAAATATTAATTTAAAATTAAAATGTATACTGATAAATTAGTATTTCACATTAACACTAGTCTTGACAATACATGCATGTGGAAGGCATTGAATTGTTTTGTCAATATTCAGCTGAAGTGCTTAAAAGGCGATTAGCCGAGAGGTTTTAGTCCTTTACGAAGGGACCGGCGGTGGGTGGCTGCCCTCAATGGGAGGGAGTACTCTAAGAAAGTTTTCCTTCATCGTCTAGTGACGCCTTGCACCAAAATGGATTCCTCCCCCTCAGACTATTGAGTTTCGCTAATTCCTGCTGGGCATGAAGGCTTTCGGGTCAAACAAAACAACTTTGGAAAAGGCATTGATCCCGCCAGCTGCACCCACATGAATTGGGTCCTAACATGTTTTCTTAGAATACTCGAATTGAAGTAGAGAGAGTTGGGTCATCACTTCTTCAGCTGGTGGTGTGAATGGCCTCCAGTAGGCTGAGTATACCACCTAAATTATTTAAATACTTCTATTTTTTGTTTGAAATCCCTGGTCAGTATATAATTTCTGTAAGGATCCGTAGTCAGTGATAATTTGTTCTCCAAAACGGTACTTCGGTCTTCCTGTGAAATGTCATACCAAGACCTGAGAGAAAATAGACAAAAGAACTTGACTGCTTGTATAAACACCAAAACCAATATTGTTATTATCGTTTAGAGTCGAATAATTGTGATACAATATTATTCAAAATTGCATCTTAACAGCTGAAAACCAAATGGTAATGAGTTTTATCAAAAATATGGATTAAAACATCTCAGAAACGAAAAATCGGATCTGCATACTGTAAGCGAGGAAAATGTTTAGCATTTCATCCTCTCTGTAATGGGCTATCATTTATAATTTATATTTCATATTATTAATATCGCCTTATTGGTTTTTCACTTCTGTTGTGTTGTCTAAAGCACATACCTCAGTTTTTTTTTTTTTTGTAGGGCATTTATTGGATATCTCTATTCAGCACATAATATAGATCTGTAATGACCCGTAGATAGTGGTAATTTGTTCTCCAAGACGCTAAATTCGGCCTTCCTGTGAAATGCCTAGTGTTGCCCAAATGCGAGACCGAGACGAGTCTTGGTCTTCAAATTCAATCTTGGTCATGGTCTTGCGCAACAGTCTTGCAGTTACTTATTAGCTCTTATTGCTATATAGATATTACTGCAATTCTTTAAATAGGAGAAACCTAATTAAGCCCAAATGAAAAATTAGAGAAGTTAAATATACATGATCGGAGTGGGGTAGCTCAGTGGTAGGGTACTGAGCTTCCAATGCTAAAGGTCTCACTTTCGAACCCCGGCTCATGACAGAAAAATTATTTATCTGTTTCATTGGCCGTGGGGCGACTCTGGGTCGAGCGACCTGGGGCTCACCCAGCCTCTATAAAGTGGGTACCCTTAATTAAATAATTGATTGAGGAGGAAAACCTGGCGGTTGGACGTGATCTCGGTCAAATCACTTCCTTCAAAGCACAACCGTTGACCTAGAAACAGTGATTTCCCTAAATAGTACTGAACCCCAGACCCTTCATGGGTTGTAGTGGTACAGGCTTTTTTTTTTTTTTTTTTTTTTTAAACATATATGAAAAATTATATTGGTTAGACCAATTATTAACATATAGTAACTAAGATTGTCAAGTATTAGTAACTATTTTAATTTTTATTCAAAAAATCGATTTTTTTTAACCAATCCTCGTGGTTTTTAGCAACACTAGAAATGTCTAACTGGGACTTGAGGGAAAATAGACAAAAAGGACTTGACTGCTTGTATAAACACTTAAATCGTTTATTGAAATGCAAGGAAGACAAGAGGAGTTTAAGATTGAGTATTCTTGACAGATAATTAGTTATTTTTATATGATAGTAATTGCACACAATAGAGGAGAATACAAGTTGTAAAAAAACGATATTTTATTATACGATGGACTTCGATTCGTTTCTATCGATTTGATATAAAAGAGTGCTTTATGAACCTTGAAAATAAGTGAGGATATCCGAAAAGAATTCTAATTTCCCCTTACCTTTAAAAAAAAAAGAGAAGAACCAAAGAAAAAAAAGAAAAGCGATTACAAAAATTGTCCTAGCTGTTAAAGGGGAGTTATGGTAGAAAGAGGTGTTGGCCTAGGGACCACATTTCTGCCACACTGCCGGGCACAAGTTTTTCAATAACGGTGGAAATTCCTGGAAGGGCTCCAAGCTGGAGAAAAAACCTACAAGATTCCTACAGCCCCCCCCTCTTACCTCCTCCTCTTCCTATTAACATACTCTCTCCCTCTTTAGCTCTTCTCTCTAACAGAAATTCTTCCACCCCTTCATCATTTCATCACCTCATCCTCTTCACTGCTCCGGTTTCTGTTAGCGGCCATTAACATTTTATCGTCTATCATCAACTTGTTTTCTCTTTTTATTTCATATTACCTTGATCGAAATATTTTAAATTGCTCCAAGTAATTAATAATTCTCTTCTTGCTTTTTTTTTTTTAAATATAAGTGGATGATATTACATCAATTTAAAACATTCTTCTTCTTAGACATGTTATTAAATAACCGGCTTTTTATGTTTATCCTCTCCCCGGCAATTTTTATCATATGGTAGAAGGGTTATTACAGAAGTATTACCAAACCTGTTCTAAGCAGAATGAAAATACCATGATTCATATCATACATAAACTTACATTCAGTGCCTTTTAAGATTAATTTTAAAACGAAGATTGTACCCAGAGTTCTCATGAGTAGATTTCAGTTACTAAAGATTTAAACTTTTTTGAAAACATGCTATATTAGTTATATCATATCAGGAAATAAGAAAAAAAAATGGACATGTTATATTAAAGAGTTACGGAGCTGCTTAGGTATGGTGATATGCTGTTAAACTTAAGATCATAATAACAGACTTTCCGATGGAGCGATGGACCAAAAAAACAGATTTTGCGGTTAGGTGAACGCACCAGTTATGGACAGGAGGCTCAGTGATGAACAAGTTGGACTTTAGATGTAAATAATAAGCTTCTTTGTTAATTTAAAGGTTCCAGTTTTTTCTAGATTAAAGAACGATGCCCTCTATTTTATGTATGAACAGAGTTAACAAAAGAGAATGGCTATCATTCTTGGTTCTATAGTGCTTTTGAGATCAGTTTTCATACCTTCCAACTGGCAGTTTTGCTAAGATTAAGTTTAACATTTATCTTATCTTAACCATTTTTTATTTTAGCTTTTGGTCATAAGACTTGTCACAAAACAAGTCCTATTTTTCAATAATCTTGATCGTTAAATTAAAATTTTAGAATTTTTCTGAGGTAAGTCAATCACTAGTACCGAACCTCTGTCAATTACTAGAACAATTTAATTTCGGGGTGTCCATAACTAGTGCAAAAAGGTTGTTTTTTTTTCAATGGAGATAATACATGCATAACTGAATATTTTTTTCAATTTTAAAGCGTTAATTAGAAAAAGGAGACCCTAGAGATTCTAAATGGCCAACCGATAAGTTTATACCTATAATAATTACGGCGGCATAAGCCAAAAAATACAACTATTTCCTTAGATGTAGTCATAGCTATTTCGTATGATGTATACAAATTCAAGAATAGTATTGTAAAAAGAACAAATATAATATTGGCTATTTAAAAATAAATGTGTGTATATATATATATATATATATATATATATATATATATATATACATGTTTATGTTTAGACCAGAGTTTATTTTTAATGTTCTTATGGATATACTTGACTATATCTCAATAAAACATTGGATATCTTACAATTTGTACAACTTAAACATGGGAGGAACGGGGGGGAGGGAGCAGCCATAACATGAGTACATTTCTAGAACTTCTTCAGCTAAAAATGAATAACGTTAAAACTGAAAAATACTTTTGATTAGGTCGTGATAAAATAGTTAAGTAACAACTCATAGGTCTTAGCTTAGTCAGCTAGACAATTTGTCTTAATCGATTTTAGTTTACATATATTATTCATTTATGTAGCTAATTTGTTTTCATTTTTTTTTTATTTATTTAGAAATATAAAAATCTGTCACGTGGACAATAATTATAGTGATATTTGAACACATTCACACCATATATACCGAAATATAAAGTTAAAAAAAGTATAATAATAATCAAAAACTATGTATAATAAAAAAATAAAATAACCTAAAGATAAATAAATTTAAAAAACATAAAACACAGTCACACCTATATACAATGATTTTTCAACTTTACCCCCTTTTTTTACTTCAAATTAATAGGGGAGAGAGGGAGAGTGAAACTATATTCTCACCGTCTAAAAATTTTTATATTAGGAGAGATAGCTCATCTTCTCCTCTCCTCTCCCCCATAGCCTGCACTTTTGCTTGAGATAACACTGAAGGGGTTAATGAATTATTACTAAATATTAGAGAAAAAATATGTATAAGGGTAAACCCACCAGTGATGGACTAAGGAATTTTTTGTATTTTTTTACTTACGCCATAATTGTTATAGTTATAAAGTTCTCCATTGGAAATCTAGAATCTCTGGGGGCCTCCTTTTTATATTTAACACTTTAAAATTGAAAAAAATATTTAGTTATGCAGATATAATCTGTATTAAAAAAAAAAAAAAACACTTTTTGCACTAGTGATGGACACCCCGAAATTCATTTGTTTTAATAATGGGCAGGGGCCGGTACAAGTAATATTTAAGATGATATAAGATTTCGTAAACAATTTAAGGTTTTAGATATAGCCACTCTAACAGTATTCATTAGTTAGAAATCTGGATTGATTCTTTTTGAAATTCACTGCGACCCCTAGCCGACGAAATTGATTCGAACAGACGGGAAGTAATAAAAGTAGAAGAGACCTTTAGGGTGGGAGATGGGTTGGGAGGAGAGGGGGGGGGGAGAGTTGAGGGTGAAAGTACTATGTAGGTGGCGGTGGCTGACAGATCAGGGCTTAACGAGGCTTAGGCAGGCAACTTGATAACTCCCGACATCCGCTGAATCAGATGTTTCCTGTTCGACACTGACAAAGTTGGCGCTCCTGCAACTTTATTCTCCCGCCGCATTTCCCATATGTTGGCCCAACTTCCGGTCGCCCTAGGATTTATAGCATCACCGACCTTCCTTCTCCTGTCCCGGGCGAACAGATCCCTTCGCGAGATATTACTTTCGAACAGTCGCAGTCATATGACACGATATCATTTTTGCCAGTCAACATAAATCAAAATATTACATACCCGTTTGAACTGAATGTGAAATAGTGGAAGAGGATTTCACTCATAAAAGTTCTGGCAAGATATAGAGAAAAGAACAGAATAGAATGGAATAGAAAATACCTTTATTCTGGGGCGAAGTGCCATTAGAATAACAGAATAGTACCAAATTGAAATATTACATCTGGGCTAAATAAAAACAAAAACTAAAAAGAAATAGAAAACATTAGTTAAACATGCTTTATACAAAACAAATAAACCTATATACAAAACTGTTTAAACTATGATAAGACTCTTAAAACTATGTACGTTGGTAAACCATTATAAATGTACACTTTTAAGAAAAAAAAAAATAAAAAATACATTAAATTCTTCTTTAAAATAAACTCTGTGTTGCAACGAATTCAGTCTAAAGCGAATCACGTTTTTCGAAAAAAAAGAAAAGAAAAAAAAGGCCTGATGATAATGGAATCCATACAAAAACACTCCTAAATCTGATTGGGACCTTGTATCAAAATTTCAAAGAAATCTGTAAAGGACTTTCGGAGATTAGCTGTTTTGAACATACTATCATTTATATTTTTATTTATACAGGATTATGTGGCCAAACTGAAAAAATGAACTAAAGACCTCAAAACAAAAAAAAAAACAATTTCCTCTGAAGGTATGTCCGCACACGCTTTGTTTAGGAGATGTTCACACCTACAGATTTTCGTTGTTATGAATTATTTACGATACATGAAATAAATAAAACCTATTTATTTGTTGTAACTACTTTATTAATTAGTCCGAGGCAATGACTTTAATTCCTGAATAAGAATAATTGAATCTTGTGAAACAGTAACACATATCCAGTGCCGTTCTGGTACTGCTGTTGTAGAAAAAACAGCAACATTTTATATGAATTTAATGTTTACATTTAATTAATAAAGTAATTGGAACAAATAAATGAGTTTTATTTACTTAATATAACATAAATAATTCATAACAATGAAATATTTAGGTGTGAATATCTACTATGTGAATATCTAAACAAAGCGTTTGTGGACATACATTCCGAGTAATTTTTTTCATGTTTGTGGTCCTTAGGCCATATTTTCAATTGGGCCACATAACTCTGAAAGATCCTGTATGCACTTTATCATATTTTTATTTATTCATAACGCTAAAGCTCGGCAATAACTATTAAACAAAAAAAAGAAAAAAGAAAATTGGTTGAATAATACAGGAGAAAAATGGGATGAACCGTTTTGTGTTTGCCTATTTAAATGTATAATGATTTTTTCGTTTGTTCGTGATAACGATTCCTATCTGAGGAATATAAGGAGTAGAAACGGCGACGGAAGAAATATATGATCTTAGATATATCTGGAGATAAACTGAAAAACTCTATGATAGTCAAGAACGACGGTCATAGAAGAGAGAATTTCGAAGAAAACTCCCGACAGCTATACTCAGCCTATAACCGGCGAAACACACACCTGTGGCTATAGAAAGATATACTTTCCTGTTTCCTGTTTTCGAATTTCCTGCCTTTTTTTTATTTTTTTTTTATTTATATAGATACCTATTATTTTATTTTCCTCACTACCATGTTTTACAACAATTCTGCAATTTGCAGCAGTGAGAAGATACACGTGCCTCCATAACAAATCAGTGTTGCCATTTTATCTTTTATATTATGAAGAATTATTTTTCACACAGCCTCCTTTTATTCATTGTTTATGTTCTTCTACCAACATCTCTTCTGTTCTGCCCATTGGCAAGGAATTGTTTCTTCTCTCCTACCCAAGGAGAAGTGGGTCGAACTCACATATTCACGAACATATATTCTTTCAACGAGCATATAAAGCTTTCAAAGTGCGGATTGTTGAATGCGGAATTTACATAATTATGTATATATATAATCTGTAGGTACCTAATCGTTTATATTTAAGATAGAGCTCACACAATTCTGATATTTTGCAAGTAGTGTCCACAACAGATCACAATCACTTAATCCCGACTGTTACTGCTATAATATGTTAACAATTATTTATCTATAAATTATTTATTTATTTTCTGTTACATTCGGAGTAGAAAATATAAACTTCATAATACACAATTTTTTTTTTCGAAATATAATATTACGATTATTTCTGTAAATAATATCAGAAATCTGTAGTGAAATCACGACATATGTTTTATGATTAGATGATTAGTAAATCAGTACTTTAATTATAAAAACATTAATTTTTCAATGATGTAAGTAATTATTTGAGATTAAAATTTATTTTCCTGGGCACACGACTCACATGGAATCCTCATACGGGACTGAAACCACAAGAAACTGTTCGACGTTTCCAACTACTCGAACACTTACTAGACAAACGCTCTAAGCTTTTGATCAATTACAAACGACTCGTATATATGACAATAATAAGACCTATTTGGACTTACGGAATTGAGCTTTGGGGCTCCACTAAACCATCGAATTCCTCTCTTATCCAACCTTACAATCCAAAATCCTTCGTAAAATCCTTAACGCTCCTTACTTTGTCACAAATAAAATCATCCATAAAGATCTTAATGTTCCATATGTTTCCGATTTGGCCCAATCCAGATACCTATCCTTCCATAACAAACCCCAGAGCCATCCGAACCCTCTCGTTTCCTCGAACCTTGCTTCCTCCTCGATCCCAGATAACCCTCCGAGGCGGGAAGATGGCCTAGTTATCTACTTATGTAAATATATTATTAGAGTGCTACCAATGAGTAGTTTCTCAACAAGCGTTTTCATGTGATTGTATTATTACTGTGTGCACATTTACTAGTTGTATTTTTTTTTTATAATACAGTTGTAAATATCAATGAATAAAAAAAATAAATATTTATTTCATGATTTAATGTTAGTTGGTATAGATTTAAGATCTTGCAAGTCGGTATAGTGCATATTAACATTTTAGTAATTCTTTCATTACTAAGCCAAGTAATTTTACATGCCAATTTTATTCTCTTCAACGTAATCAATTATATTAACCAGGAACACTCGCGGAATACAGCGTTTTGTAACCATATAAATTCTCTGGTTGACTCATCCCCGAATATTCTACGCAATGCTTTATTTTCGAAAACCTTAAGATGCTGCTCATCCATTATTGTAACGTTCACGTTCATCATCTATAAAAAAACGTTTTTAAATTCTAATTTTTAAGTTCTTATCCCTGTTGACCAAATACGATACCTAGGACTCCACCTTGACAAACGACTCACTTGGAACCCCCATACCAGACTGAAACAACTAGAAACTGCCCGACGTTTCCGACTACTCCAGCACTTACGAGACAAACGCTCTAAACTGCCAACTATTTACAAAAGACTCATATATATTACTATAATAAGGCCTATTTGGACTTACGGGATTGAGCTTTGGAGCTCTAGTAAACCATCAAATTCCTTTCGTATCCAATCCCTGCAATCCAAAATCCTTCGTAAAATCCTTAATGCTCCCTACTTTGTCACAAATAAAATCATCCATAATGACCTTAATGTACCATATGTTTCCGATTTAGCTCAATCCAGATACCTGTCCTTTCATAATAAACTTCTGAACCATCCGAACCCTCTCGTTTCCAACGTTGCTTCTTTTTATATTCTTGATAACCTTCCAAGGCGTCTGAAAAGAAGATGGCCTCGGGACCTTCTAATATAGAAATATATTTGGAGTGCTACCAATGGGTAGTTTCTCCTAATGTTGTACATGCCATATTACTTGTTCATATTTACTTGTTGTATTTATTATTAATTACTGTTGTAAATTTCGTTAATAAAAAAAATATTTAAGTTTCGGGACAACAAGCGAGAGCTAAGTAGTTTCGTAAATGAAAAATAGCAAGCCTTAACTTTCCCTTCGATTTCGTTTTTTCTTGTTATCGCAGACCCTTAAATAACTAATTCAAATGTATTTGCCTTCAATATGTATAACAAAGTATTGTTCGCCATTTTTTCTTTTAACCATATGTTGAATTTTGAATACTAAAAACACAGGTTGTTAAAACAAATTGACCTATTTTTATTCCCTCTGAGAATTGACGATGCCGTGATAGGATCTTACATTTTTAACGAATTCCTCCGTATCAGCTGTCAGTAGATGTTGCTTTACAAGGAAGGATATTTTATATTTTGTGACAGGGAGCGGCAGGGCCGGAGGAAGGGAGCTCCTGGGCCCAAGGAGGAACAAGCCGCCTAAATACGGGGGGCGCTGATTACTGACTTCAGAATAAATCGCATCAAAATGATCAGATAAATCAGACCCGCCGTTCTGCTCCCTTTTTTCCTTCAGAGGCTATCGATTCCTTCTTCTGTCCCTCTCCCCTTCCCCTCTAATATTTTTTCGATACTTTTTGCCAAAGTTGGACCGTTTCTAAGCTTCTTGTATATGTCTCCTTATCTGTAAATTGAAAGCGCATTGGATGAAGAGTAAATCAACAGACAAACTGTAAATACCTGTAAGAAAAAGCTTACATGTAAATGAAGACAAAAGATAATATATGATAATAGGCCGACAATTTTACCGTAATAATTGGATCAGCGTAGAAGGGAAATCGTTTCCGAGAGTAAAAAAGTTCAAATATCATGAATGATCAACGGTCGGAAATTGACCAGTGTATAATAATCAAAAACAGACTTTTCTTCTAATATATGGCTATGATGCCTGTATACTAACCAGCGATCTAGAATAGAATATTAAATGATTAGAAAGAAAATCCGTGCAATAACCGGAGCGATCTGCGATCAGAGTACTCACACATGGAAAAGAGAGACGAATAGAGAACTGCGTACATAAACCAATCAATCAATATCTCATGACATGGAGGCTCAGACATAAAGATGAGCGAAGCGTGAAGCCGGGAGCAATCCACCTGGAAGTACTTCAATAGTAGGAAAGAAGAACACGTAGATAGATCGAACCAACAAAGATGCAATAAAGCTACTTTCAGATAAATGGAAAGAAATATCCCAAGACAGGTAGAGATGGAGCAGGCTTGTTAAGGTGGCAAAAGATCTACAGAAAAATATATTTATATTATCTGTTAAATTTTTACATGGTAACGACAAAGGTGTAATGTTTTAAAATAACTTTTTTGGTTTGTATTTCTTGGTTCTATAGTTAGGCAATATAGTAAGGCACAGGGAAGTCGGCAAGGAAACAAAAAGGCACATATACAAGTCGGTATACCTCCGAACCCTCACGTATGGAAGCGAAAGCTAAATGTTGAACAAGCAGGTTAGCCCTGTGAAAGCAACCGAGATGAAATTTCTGCGGAAAGACCAGGAGAGACCGCGTCAGAAATGAACGTATAAGAGAGGACCTGGAGGTGGCGTAGCTAAGGACATTACTGGATAACCGACGATTTGATGTGGTTTGACCACGTTTGTCGGATGGAGGAGGAAAGAGTTCCGCGAAAGATTCTGAAAGCTCGACCCAATGGGAGGAGGCCAAGGGGTCGCCCCAGAATTTCCTATCAGGAGTATATGCAGCGGATTGGAGAAAAGAGATGCAAAACAAAACCCTTCTGGAAATGAGGCGACTTAGTAGGAACCGAGAGGCATACGCTGTAATGGTACGAAGAGAAAGAGGAAGAGAAAGATTTCTGAATAGGTTTGAGCCCAAGATGAACCTCAAAATCTGAAAATCTCAGTTTCTAATAAAATTTTACTTTCATAAATGAATGAAGAAAACCATTGACCTTTCTAAAAATAAGAAGAGGTACGATATTGTAGGTGTAGGTTGATTGAAAAATACTTTGTAGGATCACGAAAATCATAGTATTAAAATAGTCTAATAAAGAAGTAATGATTGAAACACGTTGCGGATGAATATAAGCTATATACCTCAGAAAGATATACTGCATGAGCTCACACGGTGTTGATATTTTTTGGACATTGTTTTCAGATTAGCCGTTAGATTTCCGATGTGTAACGCTAGAGTAAAGTCAGCTGGAGTCGACTAATTGAATAGTTTTCGTATATAGATTAAAATATCTCAAAAATTAGAAATCGGACCTCCATATTAGCGAGGGAAACGTTCAACATTCATCCTCTTTATAATAAGCTAGTATTCAAAATTTTATCTTATCGCGCCACCGTGTTAGGGAGGCAAATGAGCTATTTATTATAATTTATTTTTCACATTATTACTCTGAGTTTGTTTATATTTTTACTTCTATCGTGTGGTCTAAACAACACTTTTTGTTTTTTTACGATTTTAAGAAAATTTACTGGTATTCTGTTTGCTTTTATTATAAAGCGTTAAATATGAGGATTGAACACGGTGGTTGGGGGTGATACTAGAATGATCTTCTAGGCACAACTGTATACCTCAAACTCGCCAAGGGTAGTACTGGTACAGGTTTTTTTTTTCGATCCTAGGACGCATTTAGGTTCATATTTTAATCCTAAGCATTGTATCGGAGTTTTGTATCCCAGATCTTCCTTAGCACTCGCCCCTCGCCCGGAGAAGAAGGAGGAGGAGATCAAACGAAGACCCTGCTCTGAATTCTTAACAGGAGGTGCTAACTCGGCCAAGCTGCTACTTGTTGGAACATTGTTAGCCGCCTAGTTGCCGGAAGGGGGGCGCCCCTCCCTTTGTGTTGCAATTCCTCCAGCTAACTGTAACTATAGTACGTGATGGCCCCTCCAGAGGGAAGTGCTGATCTCTATGAGGATATCCACTGCCTCCTTTATACTTGTTCTGTTCTCTTTATAACAGTCAACAGTCCAAGAGGTAGTGGGTGACCAAAACCACAAGGAATAAAAGTATATTTTTCTTACCGATATAACTTTTTTATAACTTATATATATATAACTTTTTTATAATTTTTTTTTTCTTTTTTAGTTTTTTATTTATGAAATATTACAATCAATCATAGCTGATTCACAATATGTACAATAAATAAACAGTAGAATAATAATAATAAAAGTAAACGGTTTTTAACTAAACTAATCAAATAACTACTTAAATGCAAGTTTTTTTATTTTTATATGTATTTAGTTTGTTTTTTTTGTTAACAGTGGGTAGTTTCTCAACAAGTGATTTCATGTTATTATTTACTATTATCAAATTTACTAAATGAATTTTAATGATTAATACAGTTGTAAATATCACAAATAAAAAAAAATTCACGTAAAAGTTTATTATCATTAATAGAATTCGACGTTTTCGACTGCTCCCACACTTACTAGACAAACGCTCTAAACTTTCAATTAATTACAAAAGACTCATCTACTTAAACATAATAAGATATATATGGACATACGGGATTGAGCTTTGGGGCTCTACCAAACCATCGAATTCCTATGCCAATCCTTACAATCCAAAATCCTTCGTAAAATCCTTAATGCCCCATATTTTATCACAAATAAAGCCATTCATAAAGACCTTAATGTCCCATATGCCACTGATTTAGCCCGAGCCAGATAACCTTTGATAAACTCCAGTTCCATCCGAATCCTCTTGTTTCAAGCCTTGCTTCTTCCTCGATTCCTGATAATCTCCCTAGGCGTCTGAAATGAAAATGGCCTCGGGATCTTTTCACCTAGAATTAAATAGGTAGTGCTGCCATTGGGTAGTATCTCTTCAAGTCTGTCCATGTCATGCTTTCTAGTGTGTGCATTTTTACTAGTTGGATTTTTTGTACAGTTGTAAATTTCATTAAATAAATAAATCGTTAATAAAATTAGTTAAATGTTTTAGAGTCACGTATTTATAGTTCATTTGGTATTATTATGTATTTTATAAAATATCGCCACTGTTAATCAAAAGGTCGTATGTAACAATTTTACATGTTTAATCTCCTAGTGCTAAAGGAGACATTTTGCAGTCAGCAACTGCTCGTAGACTGCTAAATATATATATATATATATATATATATATATATAGTAAAACTCTACAGAAGAGGAGTATATTTATTAGAAGTGAGCATACACCATGCAAAAGCATATTATATGCATTACATTTTCTTTATATATATATATATATATATATATATATATATATTATATATATATATATATATATATATATGTACATGTAGATATACAGATAGATAGATATAGATAGAAAAAACTCTATTTTTACATTTGATCTTTTGCAATAACAGTATCGACATGATGAAAAGTGGCCTCCAACGATCACTTTAGCCTCCATTCTTTCACCACCCCTTTGCCAACATTTATTGCCGGTACTGTCACTGGTTGGAAGAACTAATCCAGCAAGTCTTCGTGTCTACTTTCAGTATTTTACTCCATAGTCAGAAAAGACATATTAATAAATACAGAGGTATGATTTGGTCTTCAATATATCTATTTTTTCTGAATATAAATTATGATAATGATACATACCAACGTAAGTAAGGAGGATCACTTATGAGCCGCTTAGGTCAGACTAAAACTGAATAATTAAACTATTGCCGGCTTTCCTAGTTCCGCTTATTAATAATCCTATTTATATTACCTCATTTCATGTCAGCCTCTGTCCTTTCGATAAATCGTAATGAGGAAACTAATAGATATTTCACACAGGCAGACACACACAAATTTGTGTTACAGGCAATAAATGACATTTTGTTTTTGAATAACAGCTAATGTTACTGAAAATATCTGATAATTTATGAATATCTAACGATCGTGTATAGTTAAATATACAGAAAAATAATTTATTCATTACCAGGTCCTTCTTGAATAATAAACTAATCGACTAACGGACTAAAACGAATAAAAATAAAGTAGGAAATGCAATGTCTTCAACAGTGAAGGCAATTTTTCTCGCTAAAAAAAAAAAAAGAAGACAATTACAATAAATCAAAATTGTGGATTGATTGTTGACTATCGTGAATAATGAAGAGAAGGGCAGTTGGGGTGATCAGTCAGAAATAAAAATTCAAAAATAAATAATAATATTTATTGTAACATTTGCCGACGTTTCGACCTGAAATTCAGGCCTTCGTCAGTGCTGTTCCAAGAAATTGACTCTACTCCAGCAATCTCTTGGAACAGCCCCGACGAAGGCCTGAATTTCAGGTCGAAAAGTTGGCATATGTTAAAATAAATATTATTATTTATTTTTGAATTTTTACTTCTGACTGATCACCCCAACTGCTCTTCTCCTCATTAAAATAAATCAAAATTATTAATAAGAGCAAATAATTCATTCCGAAGTAAGTGGGCCTTTTATCCCTTTTTGCCAATACCTAATATCTTTCCTGTTCTAAGCTAGTAGTGGATAAAACGTATATATAAGTTAAAAATTGAACTAAAATCAAGGCAGGAAGGAATGCCGCTGGCTACTCCTCTCCCTCACACCCGATCAAAGCCAATATTAGTGAGCATAAGCCGACAGCAGACTCATGGATTGTCAGTACTTCTATGACAGGTGTAGGTGAAGTTGAAAATACTGAGGTGTGTGCTTTAGACCAGATGATATAAGTGAAAACATCAAGAAGACGAGATTAATAATATGAAATATAAATTATAAATAATAGCTCATTATAAACAGGATGAAATGATGAACACTTCCCCCGATTTCACTATGTTGGACCAATTTTCAGTTTCTGAGATATTTTAATCCATATCTTCAATAAAACTCATCATTTGGTTTTCGACAATATTTTTTTCCTTTTTCCCTCTCCAAAATGACGTCGAGTTAAGATACAGTTTTGAATAATAGCTCATTACAAAGATGATAAAATGATGAACATTTTCCTTGGAAACGATATGCAGGTCCGATTTTTAATTTTTGAGCTATTTTAATCCATATAAAAAAACACTTCAATTAGACCACTCATGTCGACTTTATTCGAGCGTTACATATCGGATATCTGACGGCTTAATCTACTTCAATTTCCACAAAAAAAAAGTGCAAAAGAAGTTTTTACTTTAAAAAATATCGTAGAGAAGAGTAGAAAGGTGTAAAAAAAAAAAGAAAGAAAAAAGTTCTTATCTTATCATGATGATAACATCAACAATTTTGTAAATACTTAGTCTTAGATATAAAATATCATAATCGGCTACATGGAGGCCAGGAACTTGAACGGTGTTAACAGTAGGATACCAGGCTGAGAAGACGACGCAGAGAAGAGGATTAGTAGAGCAGGCTATGCAAATGCGGGTATGGAAATGAGGGGACGCAAGAAAGGACTGACTGAGTACTCTGCAAAAACCATTCTTATCTCCATCTCCATCTCCATCTCCATACCGCTCACTGCTCTGCGGAAAAACAGAGAGCGCCACACTTGAGTTAGTGCTCCAGTCCTCTCCAGGCATGGCCCGTCAGGTAATGTCGAGTTCTTCTTCATCTTCTTCCTTCTGTCTTAGTGACTGAGGCCAGGTATTTCATTAGCTGGCTCTCCGTGGTCTGCAATCACGTTCATTATGACTGAGCTTATATAAAAAAAAAGTTTCTTTCCATGTCGACTAAAGGATGACATATTGTATCATTATAATTTTCGAATTGAAAACTTCTTTAGGAGCGTTTCGCACTTTTTTGTAGAGAGTAAATTAGATTGAGCCATCAGAGGTCCAAGTATTAACCAAAGCTAGAGTAGACTAATCGAAGTTTTTTTACTTATAGGTTAAAATATCTCAGAAACCAAAAATTGGGCCTGCATACTGTAAGCGAGGAAAGTCTTCAGAATTTCATCATCTCTGTAATACCCTATAATTCAAAATTGTATCTTAACGCGATGCCGTGTTAGGAAGGTGAAAAGGAAAAAAATTGTATTGAAAACTAAATGATAACGAATTTTAGGAGGAGATTATAAGGGATCGAAGAGTACGCTAGGTAAGAAACCAGAGGATCGGTATGGTTTTGAAATTTATTATGGAAGGAAAGGTATCTGGGATTGGGTCAAATCGGAAACATATGAGACATTAACGTAATTATGAATTATTTTATTTGTAGAAAAGTAAGGAGCATTGAGGATTTTAAGGATTTGATACGAGAAGAGTTAGGTGGTTTAGTGGAGCATCAAAGAACAACTCCGTAAGTCCAAATAGACTGGTACGAGGATTCCAAGTTAGACGTTCGTTCTTGTGGGGTCATAGGTATCGGATTCGTTCAACAGGGATACGTGGGATATTTTAAAGAATGTAGTAGTTTTATCACTATTCTTCGAGGTTTGTGATGTGGGATTAAGAGTTTGGGATGCAATTGATGGGTCGTTATTAACTGATAGGCACATTCATTGTAATGACAGTGTTGGGATGGGTTGGGATATCAGTTGTATAAACTGTGCAAAGGATAGAACCTATGATACTACCTTGAGGAACACCAGCAGACTGGAAAAAGGGGAATAAATAGTCATTATTGTTATTTACTTTGAAGTATTTATCAGTAAGGTAGGAACGAATAATGAGAAAGTAGCAGTCCCGGGTGCCAGACTCAGTGAAACGCTTGTTCAACGTCGACTGAATAGGAAGCAAGGTTAGAAACAAGAGGGTTGGGATGGTTATGAAGTTTATTATGGAAGGACAGATATCTGGATTGGGCCAAATCTGATACATTAAGGTCACTATGGATGATTTTATTTGTAACAAAGTAAGGAGCGTTGAAGATTTTACGAAGGATTTTGGATTGTAAGGATTGGATGCGAGAGGAATTTGAAGGTTTGGTGGAGCCCCATAGCTCAACTCCGTAAGTCCAAATAGGCCTTATTATAGTCATGTAAATTAGTCTTTTATAGTTAATTGGAAAGTTAGAGCGTTTGTCTAGTAAGTGTTGAAGTAGTCGGAAACGTCGATCTGTTTCTTGTCGTTTCAGTCTGGTATGAGGATTCCAAGTTAGACGTTTGTCCAGATGGAGTCCTAGGTAACGGATTTGTTCGACAGGAATAAGTGTTGTTAAAGGATACTGAAGGACAAGAAGTCATTGGTTTACGACGAATAGTGAAGGTAATTTGATGGGATTTATTGGAATTTATTTTAATTCTCCAGTTCTGGCACCATTCTTAAAGGTTTGTGATGTGGGATTGAAGGGTTTGGGATGCAATAGATGGGTCGTTATTAACTGATAGGATATATGTGTCATCAACATATGTGGTGATGACAGTGTGGGATGGGTTGGGATATCAGTTGTATAAACTGTGTAAAGTATAGGACCTATGATACTACCTTGAGGAACACCAGCAGAATCGAAAAAGGAGAATAAATAGGCATTATTGTTATTTACTTTGAAGTATTTATCAGTTAGGTAGGAACGAATAATGAGAAAGTAGCAGTCCCGGGTGCCAGACTATGTGAAACGCTTGTTCAACGTCGACTTCCGTGCATTAAATTCCGCACACATATGCAGAGAAGACCACGTCTACCCAAGATGACATTGTTGAATGGATTTTAAAAATAAAATTGGTTTTAGAGTTATTAAGGTGACTTAAAGTTTGGAGGGCGCATTTTACTTACAACAACATACACTTTTCCAATTAACATAACCCTAAAAAAGGTCAGAGCTAAGAGTTCTTTATTATTTATTTATAAAGTTTTAAAAGGAATCTATTTTCACCTCTTTTACTTCATTGGTGTTTCATCTCTAGCTTAGGTTCAATAGCTACAACATTAGTTCTGACTGACTTTACAAAAAGAACCGAAGGTAGATGGACAATGTCTTGTGGCTATAACTCAGCGGGACCTCCGTGTCGCTTATCTGATGGAGAGCTCTGATAAAGTCAGTAAGAAATATGTTGTCGAATAATGAGCCAATAAAAGAGACGGAGTGCCGCTTTAGGGCCTAGCGGAAGCCAGTTCTCTCAGCGGTTTCCTTCCCACATATCCTGACCATCTTTTATCCCTGCGCATATATCTAATTGTGAATGAGCATATATATATATATATATATATTGTTTTTATTCGTAGGCACAGACTTTCCATTCTCGATGGGGCGAAGGATGATGAACCCTCAAATAGCCTCAGGTGTTTAAATTATATATACAAATTAGGGTGATATTTAAAATAATCATTATGAAATAAACCCTGATAACAAAGTTACAGACAACAAAATAATGAGTTCGCTTCCCAGTAACGGGGACCTTTTAACGCTTGTGTGCGACACATTTAGGGTTCTAGGAATCTCTCGCACTGATTGGGTGGAATTTTGAACAACAATGGCCTTAACATTGCTCGTTTCAATTTCATGTGGGCCACCAGACAATTGAGCCCCATTGATGTCAAAATCTCCTGTTCGATGAGTTTAATGACTTGCTCATTGATGAAGTGAGACAATCTTTATTTGTACATTTATTTAAAATTAAAATGCCTAATATTTATAAAGCTTTCATAGGAAATTAATGATGGTAACAGTGAAACGGCTATTATATTGAGAAGATGAAATCATAGAACACATTCAATTCAACATAAAGAACTAATAATTCTAACAGAGGCGACGAAACTGGATAATACCGGTTTTTAAAGTTATAGGTAATATACTAATTACCTATGACTTTGTTTACAGTTTGCAATATGGCTGGCTGAAAGCTTCCTCATTATCAAAAACATTTAGTCTTATACTGATTCCGGTTCGGTTCGGGTGTTCCTATATTTGTGATCATTCAGATATATTGTACTCTTACATATTGTACTAAGTAGCTCATATTTATTATTAATTATTATTATTATTATTATTTTTTATTAATAAGCTCATAAGTAGCTTATATTTAAGGATTAAGTACGTAAAGCAAAAAAAACTTCCTTAATATTGATCAAATAAATACTTATACTTGTAAATGCTTATTTTAAAATAAATATAATTTATTAAAATGAAGAAGAAGAAGAAGATGAAAAAGTCTTTTTAATTATCAAAATTACAAAACAATATAAAATAATATTTTTGGATTTAAAACCGAAAATCAGACGTGGCAACAGGCCATGGTTGACCGTCAGAGGAGTCTGTGTTTTTATAACAAAATTATATTTCAATCTATTTATATACAACGAATTAATAAGAAAATAAGAACAATTATATTTACAATAAAAAAGCTATATAAATATTTTAGTTACAAAAAGAATGGTACCAAAATTCTCCAATTTATTAATTGTTAAATTCTCTGGTGAGCATTATTCTATAGGAGAAAGGAGACTTGCAGTAATTTACCAATGCTATCCAATTGTTTCCATTTAATAAATCTATTACTTGATCCCGAGATAAATTTCTAGACTTTAACCATTTATTCTAAATTCAGAGAGTATCGGACAAGCAACCAAGAAGTGATAGAGATCTTCTGTTTCGTTTCTATTACACATGCTAAAATTATTATTTGTTTGCTGGAAGTGTTTATAATTTATGTTCAAAACATCAGCTCTAATTTTAATTAAGCTTCTGATCACCTTCAATGAGCTTTTGTCATCAATATAATTTACTGAAGTTAAATGAGGATAAAAAGTGAAAATTTTTTAATTCTGAACTTTAATTACATGTTGATTATATATATCTTTCTGAATTTGAGTTCTTAGTAACTATAAATTAGTTCTCCATAGTTTAACATCATCACAGTTAGATCGATTTAAGTTGAAATTTAACCTATGCAGTTCTATCAGATTAAGTAGTCCCTAAACCATGTGTTTTCTTTTTTAATTATCTGTAGCGCTAATATTTTTGGATACCTATGTGGTGGAAGATTCAAAATTTTTATAATGTAATCAAAATGGAGTTTAATTGTCAAGATAACGGATCTATTGTAGTCTCAAAGTTAATAAGACGTGTTGGAGTATACTTTGGTAATTTAAATATTTTTTTAAGAAAGAATCTTAGTAGTCTTTCCACGGCTTCATAACTTACCTCGCCCCAGATTTGTGCTCAAAAGCACATCACTGCCCTAACGGAATTAAATACTTGCAACTTTTTGGATAGAACTATGTCTTTGTTTTCCATAAACTGGTGCCAAATCAAATTCAAACCCACCTTGGCAACTTTATTACAATGTTATTAAGGGCGATGAGAAATCTTTAAGTTACAGTTAAAATAAAATAAAAAAATATCTTTTAATGTTTCAGCAACAGATATTAGAATCAATAGGTTAAGATTTGACATTGGAGAGTAGGTAGAGGAACGTAGATTAAGATGTTCCAGGATGTAGGTAGGATTTTTGTTTTTTTGGACTTAGAAAAAGATAACATCTAGAAGGAATTGCCATCGGGAAGTAGAATAGAGCGGTGTATGTGAACAAAATATATGAAATCCTAGCATTTAATTTGTATAGTTACATTGGTTTATTAAACAAAATAATAAAATTATTTCCTCTACCAGCCATATAGTATTTACACAGCATGGTGGTAGGAAACAACCCGAATAAATAACCGGATATGAGACATTTTGACGAATTGGGAGGATGAAAGGCGAGGTCCGGGGAGACTCGATTTGAAAGCTGTGTTGACACGGTGTACAAATTGGCGGAATACATTACCCCCTTCCTGTACCGCAACAGTTGCTCAGCAAAAAATACGTGGTAGCAGTCTGCCATCTATCTAACTGCCCCGGTGTGTTCCAATCGTTTATAGCAGGAATTAATCACAAAATGAAAATTTGTAATCTGATATGTCTAGGTCAGTTTTTGTATCCTGTAACCTCAAGACAATAAGGTGAATTGTGCTCTTTTTTCAAAGTCAGGCAATAGAATAGTGCCACTGATAAAACAAAAAATAAATTTGCTTCCATACCAGGCTATCGAACCTGAGTCCAGAAGTTTAAAGAGTTTAAGGCCATTTTTAATGAATGAAACTTTGTAGTAGATAGCCCCTATCTCCCTATTACTCCTTTATGTGACATTGTATGAGGGAATGAGAAGGAATATATAGGAATGTAAGGTTGCACTATGAATTGTACTCAATTGTGATGTGGACAAATCGTTGAAAAGTCTGTGGAAGGTGGAAGGAGCAGACTTTACTAGATTCACTTATTACAGTTGTAAAAATAGTTTTTTTTTTTAGACTTGAGTGGATAGTGGGCTATGCTGATGGTCTGGTACTGCTAAGCGAAGACGTTGAAACTATAAAACTAAATACGACAATGTTAATGAAATCCGGTAAAAAACTAGGACTCGAAATAAACGTGGATAAAACAAAATATATGGTTAGCTGCAAAAATGGCGATACTACTGGTGATATCGTTATAGATGGTAATATGTTTGAACAGGTAGATAAATTTAGGCATCTAGGTTCTACGATAACTAGAAAAAACGAAATTGAAGAAGAGATTAAGGTTAGACTGAAGGCGGGAAATGCTTGTTATTTTTCTGTGACAAAACTACTCAGTTCGCGCCTCTTATCCCGGAAGTTAAAAATTAGAATCTATAAAACAATTATCTTGCCTACAGTTCTTTATGGTTGTTAAACTTGGCCGCTTACATTAAGGGATGAGCAGCGTGATAAGGTTTTTGAAAATAAAGTATTGCGTAGAATATTCTGACCGAAGAAGGATGAGTTAACCGGAGAGTTCAGACGGTTACACAACGCCGAATTGCGTGAACTGTATCCGGGTAATATAATTGAGGTAATTTCGTCACGGCGAATCAAATGGGCTTGTAAAGTTAAGGCTTAGTAACGAGAGAATTCCTAAAAGATTAATATTTGCTGTGCCGAATAGTAAGCGTCCGAGGGGTAGACCGAAGCGAGGGTGGGAAGATTGCATTAAAGCCGATCTGAAGGGATTGGGTTTGGACGGCGAACGGTGGAGGGTGGTGTGTAATAAGTGATTGGTGGTGTCGGCATCGAACCTTCGGGTTCGCTAAGCCTTTTATTATTATTATTATTATTGAGTGGATAGTGCTTTTATTTAGTTCTCTTATAGGCTCCACAATTGAAAAATAACAAACCAGGTGAGTCAATTCCTTCAATGTGTGTTTACTCAGTCCCACGTTTCAGATATATATATATCCTTATTATTTCTTCTCACTCAGTGTCACAAAAAGCATTAGCTTCCCGAATTCCGGTTTTGTTTTAAGAAAATTAAATTCACGAGTGTAAATAACCCGACGAAACAGAAAGATTATTCAGAATTGCCGCCAAATGGGTTATTTAAAATTAACCCTTAAAAGATTATTATATTTTTTTCGAATTAAATAGCTGGATCAAATCTGTTTACATGCTTAATGCTGTTTTAATCATAGCATTAAATATTATACTATTAATTCAGACGCCTACAAAAATTAGAATAAAAAAGGAAACATCTAAACTATCAAACCTTGCATCTCTTACAAACACGTGAAAAGCTAACCTATCTAAGTTTCACCAATTCAGGCATTATCAAGATAGAAAAAACAAGATCACATATATGCATAAAGAAAAAAAGGTTTTTCAACTTATATTATTAGCAAATTCAGTTCGACCATTATGTTTACAACTTTTTAAAAATAAATATATTTGATGCATGTTATATTTATTTTTTATTAAATTGAATATTAGAAGTTGTTTCTTGAAGTTAAACTTCTTTATGTGCGTTTTGCAGTTTTTTTTGTGTAAAGTCGGCTGTAGTCGACTAATTGTAGTGTTTATGCAAAAAAGAGAAGTCGGACCCGCATATTGTATGCGAGAGAAATGTTCATCATTTTATCCTCTTTGTAATGAGCTAATATTCAAAATTGTATCTTAACGTGATATCGCTTTAGGGAGGTGAAAAGGAAATAATAGTATCGACAACCAAATGATAACGATTTTTTCTTGGAATATATGGTGCATTAAAATATCTCAGAAATTAAAAATCGAACCAGAGCGAGAAAGTGTTCAACATTTCATAATCTTTATAATGAGCTTTTTATTTATTTATTTATTTATAATTTATTTTCATTTTATTAATCTCGCCTTGTTGATGTTTTCTCTTCTATCGTTTGGTCTAAAGCACATTTTTGTTTTTACTAGCAAAAAATGTTTACAATTTATTTAATATTGTTGATATTGAACTGCGGTAATATTACTATAAATGAGCATTAAACTCATTAGTGAAGAAAAGTAATTAGGATATTAAATGAAAAAATCCAAACTATAAAGCTTCGATACTTTATCATATAGCTGAACAATTAAGCAGCCTGTTTTGCTAATTCATGCATTATCAGGACAGAAAAAACAGAATAACATATACACATCAAGAAATAGAAAAAGAAAAAAAAAATCCTAGCGACATATGACTTATGTCATCCAAATACATCCTGAAGGAAATGCCAGGATGTATAAACATGGCTGGGGAAAGTTTATTAAAAAGTTTATTAGAAGGGATAAAAGTAAAAAAAAGTACGCTTACCTAAAATATAATAATAAAAAAACATTGTATATTAAATATTATTTTTCTGTATCATTTATTTTATTTATTGTATATAGAATGTGAATGTGATCTGTGAACATTATTATAAATGTCCTTGAGACAGATTGTAATATTTTTCAATAAATAAGTTAAAATCCAAAAAAAAAATTATATTAAATAAAAAAACAAATGTAAAAGAATATCAGCTGTTTAATATAACCTTTCTCTGCTTTGTTTATGTAACCTTCTGTTTCCTTTAGTGCTTATCAGAATGGCTTGGTGTGACGCCGCTAGTGAATATTATTTTGTTTTCTTTCTTTTTTTTTCTTTTTTCTCTCTAGTTTTATGTCGTCTTGTTTTTTCTCTCTCCGTGACACATAGATAAGTTAACTGTTTACCTGTATGTTAAAGAATCAAACCTTAATATTTTTTTATATCCTAATTATTTTATGCCATGCATTAAGCTATTCGTTCATTGATAGTAATATAACCATGGTTCAATCTCAGCTAAATTTTAAACATTTTTCGGTAATGAACGATACCTTTGAATTATAAATTTAATAATAAATAAAAATAGCATGCTTCAAGTATATTTATAATTAAAGCTGTAGTGTAATAATGGGAACAAAAAACATACTTCTTGTTAAGTTATCTTTTCATTTCTATATACGTCTTTTTTACTTTATTAACATGATCAAAATATGTAGTTATTATTAGTATTTATCGTCAAATATACAAAAATCTGATTCGGTGTACTACACAATTTTCACTTACCACTCTACTTTCAGTAAAATTTATTTTTTTAAGTATAATTAGTAGGTAAAAGGATAGTCTTCGTAATTTAAAATAATTTATTTCACCGCATTAGTCCACGCATCACAGAACTTTCACTTACCACCCTAATTTCAGTAGATAATGATTTTTTTTTCAGTATAAATAGTTTGTAAAAGTATAGTCATTTAAAAGAATTGATTTCACCGTATTAGTCCACGGAACAAACTCCTTTTTATTAGATTATCAACATCCGACTTCCTGAATCGCTTCATCTTACAGTAACCTATATCTTTTGCATCTATGAAAATTCTCATAAACGAGAATTGTTAATTTAATGAGATACAAAAGAACTAATAAATACCCTTTGCTTCCGCAAGATAAATTAATCACGAAATCGAAAAAAAGTTTGAACTACAAACATAATGGGCTGTTTGGCTTATACAACCTTGTTATTTTGACTTGTTGGGGGTGGAAGTTATGCTAATAGGCTAAATATGTTTGTAGGCCACCTCTATTATCCATTTCGTGATCAAATTATTTATCGATTCAAGTGTAAAGCAAAAAGATGTTCATGAGTTTTTAGTTACTCATTGTTTTCACTTATTTATTGAAAAATATTACAATCTGTCTCAATTAAGAACACTCATAATTCAGAGGTCACATTCACACAATATTTACAGAATAATAAATAAATAAGTTTTTAACAAAATAATATACAGCGAAATAAGAACAAAATAAAATATCATAATGGGGGAAGAAAATAATAAAATAATATAGCTTTCTCAGATTTCTGGAATAGCATCTACATCCCAGAAAAACACTCAAGAGAATCTAGATAAACGAGCAAATAAAAATAAAATAAAATAAACTAAGGAGATGGTGCGGGTTGGCGGTCATAAATAGGCTAAATAGTGGCAAAACTATTTGATTAATAGACTATTTGATTAAAAGTTGGCTTTTTTTTTTTTTTTAATTTCTTTATTGAGTATTATAACAATCTGTCTGTTGGACATTGGTTATAGTGAGGTAGGATGACATTCACACCATATGTACAAAAAAAAAAAAAATAAATAGAACAAAATAATAATCAAAAGTATATACAATAGACAATAAAATAAAATAACCTAAAAAATAAGAAAATTAAAACTAAGGAAAAAAAAATAAAAAAAATAACATGCATACCTATATACAATCAGGCGAGGGAACTCCAGGAGAACCCTGCGCTACTCTTCCAACCGCGTCACTGGTACTAAAGCCAGCGGAGATTGGTCGAGAGCACTTTAGCCACATACACACATGTCTTGAGTGAAGAATCTGGCCATTGCCAGAACTCCAATTTATATAATCTACAAAAGGTCGCGAGGCCACTGCCGTTTTAACCTTCTTGGAGGATTATAGGGATGGGAGATGCTTGATAGGGATTGTGCAAGAGGATTTGGGTGGTAAGTAAGGTTCTGGTGAAATTTGGAGAATTTTTCTGGGATAAGGTCTAGGACAAATGGGATGTTAAGGTCATGATGTAGGGTTTTGTTGGATACATAGAAAGGAGCATCGACTATTGTTCGAAGGACTTTAGACTGGAAGGATTGGATGCGCTTGATGTTAGAAAATTTTGCTGATCCCCACAGTTCTAGTCCGTAAGTCCAAATAGGTTTCAGTATTGTCTTGTAGATCAGTAGCTTGTTTTCAATGGAAAGTTTAGATTTTCTGCTTAGTAGTCGGTATAGTTGGCCGTATCGTCGGTTGAGTTCTTGTCTTTTGAGTCTAGTATGCGGGTTCCAAGTTAGTCTTCGGTCTAAATGAAAGCCAAGATACCGGACTGTGTCTGAATAAGGAAGCTGGATGGAATTAAAGAGTACTGATGGACAGGAATTGCGTCGGAGTGTAAAGGTAATATGTTGGCATTTAGATTCATTAACTTTAATGCGCCAGTTATTACACCAGTGCTCAATCAAGGTGAGGTGACTTTGGAGATTTAAGGATGCTATTTCGGGATCAGAGTTGGATGATAAGATTGCGGTGTCGTCAGCGAATGTTGCAAGAAAAGTATCGGAATGAACAGGGATGTCAGCAGTAAAGAGGATGTAAAGCACGGGACCCAAGACGCTGCCTTGGGGAACACCGGCTTTAACGGAGTAGATATTGGAAAATTCTGTTCCACAGCGAACTCGAAAGGAGCGGTCAGAGAGGTAGGATCGGAGGACTAGGTACAAGGACTGAGGTAAATGGATTTTAAGCTTGGAGAGCAGTCCGGAGTGCCATACCCGGTCAAATGCCTGTGCAATGTCCAGAAAGGCACCCGAACAGTATTCCTTGTTTTCTAGGGCTGAGGAAATATGATCAACAACTCGGAGTCCTTGTTGAACAGTAGAATGTTGAGAGCGAAAACCAAACTGATGGGAAGGGATATTTTGGGATTCTATAATGGGTAGGATTCGTTTCAAAAGGATCTTTTCAAAAATTTTTGAAAGGATTGGGAGTAGGCTGATTGGTCTATAGGATGTTGAGCTATTGAGAGGTTTTCCTGGTTTTGGGAAAAGGATAATAGTGGAGTGTTTCCATAACAGAGGGAAGTGGGTGGTGCGTAGGATACAATTGTAGATATATGTAAGGAATATGACTGCTTTGGATGGAAGTTGTCGAAGGATTTGAGGTGTAAGGAGATCATGTCCAGGAGCTTTACGGAGGATTAGTTTTTTTAATTGAAATTTTACTTCGGAAGGATGAATAGCTTTTGGGGGCAAGGAAAGTGAGATTGGTGATGTAAGGAGTTCTTCTACTGTTACGGTGTGGGCAGGATGGGATTCCGGATGTGAAATAAATCTATTGGATAGGTGAATGGCGAACTCCTCAGCTTTATCTTCGTCAGATGCTGCCCAGGAGCCATCACCTCGTCGGAGAGGATGGGAAATGCGGTGAGGATTTAGGATTTTTGTTGTGGTTTTCCAAAGGGAATTGTCGCGAGAAGAGAGGGAGGATAGGTAGGAGTTGAAGGATTGTGATCTGAAGGTGGCTAATTCCAGTTTTAATTGTTTGCAATAGTAATTATAGGAGCAGCGGTCGGTAGGATGTCGGGTACGTTGCCATAATAATCTGGCACGGCGTTTGGTACGGATTAGGTTAAGGAGGTGTTGGGGTAGAATGGTCTTTATAGGAATTCTGGAGGAGTCTTTTGGAAAGGAGGCAGTCCAGGCGGCTTGTTGGATTGTGGTAGTAAAGGAATTTACGGCACTATCAAGGTCATCGGGAGTTTTGAGGGATATGTTGAGATCAATATTATCGGAGATTATTTGGCGGAAAAGGTCCCAGTTTACTGGGCCCCTAATGAATGACGGTGGAGAAGGTTTGGGAACAGGTTCAAGTGAAACATTAAGGATTAGAGGACTATGGTCAGAGGAAAGTTCATTTAGACGTGTAATGGAACAATTGAGGGGACTTAAGCCGCTGTGGATAAAGAAATCAAGAAGATCAGGATTACGGTTGGGATCTGTGGGCCAGTAGGTAGGAGAGTTGGGGGAAAGGAGGTGAAAACGTTGGGGATTGAGTGCAGACAGCAGGGTTCGGCCACGAGAATTCGTGGTTCAAAAGTTGGCTTTTAATAAAATAGTTTTGCCACTATTTAGCCTATTTATGACCGCCACCCCGGACCATCTCCTTCCTTTATAATGCTACTGTCAACTATTAAATATTCAATTAAATGAAATGTTTAAAAACAATAAGACGCAGCTATACCTAAACTATTTACAATTTACGAAGGAACTCCGAACCAGACCCTCCATTTTTGAAGAGAAAAGTGAGGCTCCAGGAGATCCCTGCGCTTTTTCCTCAACCACTTCACTGGTATTAAAAACCAGAAGAGTAACTCATTAAATAGACAAATGTTACCGATGTTCAGATTGAAAACGCTCTATATTTGAGAATTGTCAGAAATATTAAGCCTGTTTTAGACTTAGTAATTAAAAAAAAATAATGGGTCTGTACCTCGAACTATGATACTATGAAATTTTGGATCAATATCTGATCAGAATGACGATGAAAAACTATCTTATGTTTCATCAGAATATTGGAACCTTGGAGCGATGGCAGGTTATAGATTAAACAGTGTAAAATAATCTAAAAGAGAGAGTAAAAGAGACAAAGGGATTCAAATTGAAGTCAATCATGGAACAGGGGAGGGGGAGAGGAAGGGCAATAAGAGCCAATATGGACGATTTGCATGATTGAGCCAGGGTCGGGCCGTTAGAGCTATTACATGGCCACCTTGTACGTTCACGGCTCTCTTAATATCGTTCCGCTCTCGGTCTCTCAACTCTTAGGGGAGTCGTTTAAAGATCCGAATCTCAAATGTCTCTGAAAGGTAAGGCATTCAATTATTTTATCTTGTTATTATAATTGTTGTCCTTGTGCATGACATTCCCCTTTATATAAGGCTTTCAGTTGATAAAATCACTAACTCCAATTTTAACATTTTTAAGTGAGGTCGTTTTAGTGATATTTATAGTTGGAAAATTCATAATATCTGTACAGACAGTGAGGAAAATGATTCCAGAATAGGTTATTGCAGTGTCAAAATATATGAAATGAAAATAGATTTTTATTATCCTGGGACTGTTGTCACTTCAGGACAAATTATAGATACAGAGAAAATACCTGTGTGGCCATAAAATTAAATTAAATATTTACAATTCTCATTAAAATAAAAATATTGGAAGAAAATTAAAACAAAAACACTAAATATATATATATATATATATATATATATATATATATATATATATATATATATATATATATATATATAATACAAACATATGAAAATAAAATAATATGAGTAAACAAAATCATTTCTGGGAGAACTTAAAAAAATCTCTTATCCACTTGATCAGCCGGGTTGGGAAAGAAGTAGGTGCATAAAAAATAGAGATTTAAATGAGGAAACTGATTGGGCATGTCGGATATCGGGAGGGATGGTATTCCAGTAGGAGACGGCTTGAATTATAATGGATTTATCAAACGCAGCAGTTCGGTGAGGAGGTGCGTAGAGGTCAGAAGTAAGAGATCTAGTGGGACGGGATTGAATGGAATATTTAAATTGTAGGCTGTGAAAAATATAGGAAAGTCGCTGAGTTCTGATGGCTTGGTATAGAAAGGTAGGAAGGAAGTACAGACGGCGTTTGGATGGATAGAGCCGTTTCAACTTGGTGTAATACTGGGTTATATGCGTATCTCTTGATATTCCGGAGACAAAAGATATTGCGAAGTTCATTAGGCGTTTAAGTTTGGGCTTGTGAATATAGAACTATGAATAAATATATAAATTTTCCCATTAGAAATATCGCTTAAATTAATTATAAAATTGGAGTTAACCATTCTGTTGACTGAAAATCTCACCAGAGAATATAAAATAATTATTTGGCTTTTAGTTACATAGCACTACTATGGTTAGTCTGTGCAGGGAATTTGAAAATATTTATATTATAGTACATTTTTTACTTTGAATATTCTTTATTATTAAGGAATGGTTTTATTTAAATTTGTAAAGTTTCGAACAGTCTATGATTTGAGTGCCATAATTAGTGATTGGTAGTATGCAATTATTCTTTAAAAGTACTATACTTTTCTATTTGATTATTAATTTTTTCCCAGACAATATTAAATCATCATTTCTTGACAGCTGAGGACTTTTACATTTACCGAGTAAATCCAGACATTTAAGGTTATTACTCAACTTAAAGAAAGGTATCATTAATCTTGTTACACTTATCGAACTCAATACATTTCTGTTTGAGCTTCTTTCTCTGGATTTTATGAACGGTTAATACATCAATTCCTGATGGGTCTTTTTTTTTGTTTACTACAGGCTGTTTATTTGATATATTCATTAACTGCCTGTTCTTGTTGTTGTTAACGTGATATTTTTTAAATGTATTTCATTTAGAGATTTTGTTTTTAAGTTTTGCTCTTTTCGGGTTACCATACAGATATAAAACTCAACGAAACTGACCCATAGGCTTCTCGTATAGGACCCGTACACGGATATACGTGCTTTCGGCCATATTGGATACGTGACCACACACATATACGCTCTTCGTCTCCTAGTCCTTTATTATCCTGACCCGTGTCCTAGTGTCTTTGAACAGCTGGACGACTGTGTATTATTGACAAATTTCTTTACTACGGACATTCTTCAACTTTAGTCACAATAAATTCAGGTGATCGTATTACACCAGTGGCTGTGTATAGGGGCACTTAGATATTCGCTGACGGACGCAGTATCCCGATCGGATATCCTGGAAACGATTAGGATCTTGGAAGGTAGCCAGGCCTGTCCTTACCATCCTGGATCAATCAATCGGTCGCCGCTATAACCCTCAGTATTAGAGAAGAACGGTACCTCATTGTAGTCGTCCAGTTGGCCTCTTTTTAAGGTCCAATTCATCCAAGGTCTTACCAGAAAATTATAAAATTATCTGTAATTATTATAGTTCTTTTCGTTTCGAAAATATTATCAGTTAAAAAGTTATGACTCTAACTTTCGATAATATTTATGTAAATAATAGTTTTTACGAAATTACGCCAGCTTCTAGTTTCCTCTTTCATTTTCACGCACTTCTAATACGGCTGCCTTGTCTGTAAGCTTAAGATAATATTGAAGAGACTAATAAACTGTTTCATTAGATTTATCTTTGAAATCCCCAGGCGCTCCCACGTCTCCAGTTGCTATGCCGAGTTGAAGTGGCTCTATCCTGTTTTCCGACCGCAATATTTCCAAGGGGTATTGCCCGAACCTTTACAACCAAAAAACCTCTTTATATTCTCGATTTCTTTACTCATCGTTTATCTGTCCATTTATGTAACACGAAATTCAACCCTTAAACCTGATTATTCCTCTCATAGAACTGTTTCCTTTAAAAAATGCTTCGTCATAAGTGCTTCTTTGTTTTGGAATTCCCTACCAACCTCCATACGGAAATCCTCATCCTTGACCTCATTTAAACAACATTTATTTTTCCATGTCCTTGCTAATAAATCTTCCGAATATATGTAAAAATAATGTTATTTAGTATTTTAGAGCTGTCAATCACATTTTAGTGATATCTCGCAGATATCTCGTATTTATTATCCACATTGCTTATTTGTACAAATCCGTTAACTAAATCGTAAGTATTTATCTTTAATTTCATCTGTCTATTATTGATTTTTCTTTATTTTAATATTAGGGTTAGATAACTGTGTAAATTAATTTATTTTTAATTGTATTCTAATGGCAGAGATTTGTTATTTCGTTGTTCATTGTGTTTATTTGGAGGGGAATAAATGTCCCAAAATAAAATTTAATTTTCTTTCTTTCTTTCTAAAGAAAAATCAAGGGCGTCAAATTTTAGGTAGTATGGATTAATTTATGTTAAACTAAAATTAAGAAATATTTATGATTAAGTGCGTTATTTTTATTATCCGCGATTATTTCTTTCCGTACGTTTTTCCTTAAGACACTCCAGCTGTTATTTGAGATTGTTAAGCTCACACAAACAGCTGTGCTCTCTCTTGGAGAAGCTGTTTACCCTCCAGGGAATCGATACCGGCGTCTTATTATTTTGTTCGCTCCAGACTTATCCTAGATAAAGCCCCTGGAAGCTCCAGACTAAGGCTGGAGACAAGGTTAGGGATTGGAACTGGGTAGACTGATAGAGCGGGCAGCGGGGGACACTCAACAGCACCTGCTGGGCTTTATGTCCAACTTGCCTAAGATATATTGTTCTGCCCTACCGATTTGTTGCGGGAAACTGTAATATTTGCCTTACACATCAAGTGCAATACACTAAAACGTAAATTATATAAATAATTTATGACCAATAATAAGTGAATAATGTAAAAAAAAAAAAAAATACATAATAATATTTCTTGTTTTAGTAGATAAAGGTTCGAGATAATAGTTGTCATAGTTAAAAAAAGATATAGAGTTTGATACATGAAAACGCTTTGGTCGATTTGAAATGTAATGAAATAAAAAATAGTGAGATCTTCTTAAAATAATAGCAAAGTTTGACAAGTAGATATAATACAAGTATTTACAAAACATACTCAGGAAAATACAAATATATAAAAAAATGCAAATATATACAAAAAAAACTAAGGAAAATACAAATACTTACAAAAAAAAACAAGAGAAAAAAAATTGGTCTTATTAATTACCTGATAGTGAGCAACTGTAATTACATAACCTAAAAATTCGTATAGGCTAGCGGAAATTTGAATGTGTAGTAGAAAGTGAAATAGGAGTTGTTTGAAGGAATTTGGGGACGTGGTTTGACGTATGGAGATAGGTAGCAATTCCAAAAGGAGATAGCACGAACGACGAAGGATATGTTGAAGAAAGTGGTTTTAGGGGAGTGGATATATAGATCTATAGGTAGAAATCTGGTATTTAAAGAGAGGATAGAAGAACCTACAGTAAGGAGTTCTAGGATGTAGGGAGGATTTTTGGTTCTGAGGACTTAAGAGGAATACGAAACACTAAGAAGGAACTACCGTGTGATTTCTTAGTTCTCTCTGAAGTCTAATAATTGTATATAAAATACGTTGATATTTCCCACATCCAATTTAAATCCAATGTTTCAATATAGAAAACAATTTCAGAGAACAAACAAACCTTGTTAAAAAATTATTCCTCCAGAAGCTGCGTCTCAGAATATCTGCCCTAAAATCCTTCTGCGAACTCATAAACTTTCTATAGGACTCCTTAGTGAGAGAAAATATTAACCATGAAAACGACTTGACACTTTCCAGAAACTTAAAGAAGCTTAAGTTAAACCTTAAATGAGGTGAAGTTTAGAAAACTTTTTTGTTTTTAACAGCCATTTATTTTCTCCATCTAATGTAGTCAATGTTTGTTCGAGGAATCAACATTAGAAACATAAAGTTTCATTATTCTAAATTGATGTACGTAGTTGATGTTCCTAAATTATATACCTATTTTTACTCCGTTATTCCCAATTTTGTTTGTTTCCATGTTTCAACCCTCAGAAAATATCTCACTAATCCTGATTTTCTTTTAATGGATTTAATTATTTTGGTGAAATGTTGTTGATAAATTTCCTTTATTATTAACAAAAATTACTCACAACAATATATTATGTAACAGCTATACTTTACGGTGTAGAATAGTTCTATTAGTTTGAAACCTCATTGGAATTACTACCATATTGTTTTTTACATTTTTCACTAATAAAAAAATGAATTTTATCCGAAATATTTAAGAAACAGATAAATTGTTAAATGTATTTTTTGTTGGTTTTTTAATAGGACTTTTCTGGAATTTTCTATATATGAGCCTTTCAGTTGATATAATGACTAATTTCAACTTTTTCGATCATTAATTTTTTCATTTCAATTAGTAATGAAATTATTATTGCTTTACAGTGACCCCTACAGCTGATGTTGTTAGGAACTGTAAGTATTATTGGTTAGAAAGATTCGCCTTGTTATTTTTGCTGAGATTTTAATTTCTCGGCTACTTGACATATCGGTGACTAAAAAATTAAATATTTACAAAGTCCTAATAAAACCACTTTGGTCACATTGTTTCAAGTTATGAGGAACAGCGAAGACATTAAATATAAAACGAATTCAATCTGACTGGAGCTCAAAATTTCTTCAGAAAATTGTAGATGCGAACACTTAAATCTATATGGACCTACAATTAACAGATTTACGGAATGACAAAAATGATCCACCTACGAATATTACAAACTTTTCAGTCAAAGCATTCAGGACCTTTAATAAAGATCCGTAGTACGTAACAAACTTTACTTTAAATAGAGATGCTAATGGTCAAGGACCATATACCGACACTCTATAAAAGATTTCACGATAACTTATGTATACTTACTGATTCACTCATACAATACATGACCGCAATTAACAAGCCCGAAAATGTTCTTAAGATGCTCAAAAGAAGCTGGATCAGGGATCTGCTTAAAAAGTATACTAAAATCAAGACAGGGATGGAAGCCACAGAAATTCTCGCGAAAAGAAAAAAGAAAATAACAATAAATCAAAAAAATTAAGATGAACGATGAATTAATTCCTAAGCAAGACTTTTAATGTTTCTAATCTTATGTTAGAAGAAGAAGAAGACAAATAAATTTTATTCTAGGGCTAAGTTCTCTTAAAATAACTACAATGTACAATCTAATGACGATTGTCTGGTATTAGAAATAATTAGGAATAAATTAAATTATCTAAAATTACACACTGTGTAAGGTTATGTTACACACTGACCTTGATATGTTTAATTTCTGTTGGGAAAAACTATACCTTTATATTTCAACATTGCAACCACCTAATCTGCAATAAACTTACTCACTGTCTGTAGCGATATTATAAATTTTTCAACTAGAAATATCACTAAAATGACTTTACTCAAAAATGTTGAAATTGGCGTTAATTATTCTGTAAATTGAAAGGATTATATAATTGTTTCCGTTTTTTTTTTTACTTTCCTTTTTTTCAAGCAGAATCCAAACCTGTTACAAAAATTCAAACCAAGTCCGGTCAGCTCAAGCAAGAAGAATTTCTGTGCATATATCCTTCAATGTCTGGAAAGGTTGAAGAAAATTTAGCTGCCTGTTGAATAAAATATGAGCGGGTCCGAACTTGAAATAGTAGATAAATTTCGGGAAGGGATATAAGCTAGCAGGAGTACCTTCTGCATCAAAGTAATTGTTTCAAAGTTCCATAACTTTGAGCTACCTTGGTCTCTGGGGATTTCTCGCCGCTGCAAACATTAAAAAAGCGATGAGGTGGTAAAATAAGCGTTGCTTCTAGTGGAGGAGACTGTGAATTTCATATTTACAGACAAAACTGGAATTTAATTTATGTTTTTTCGTTGTGTCTAAATAATTCCTTGCTGAATCCTAGTGAACTCGTTTTTATTATATATTTAAAATTTTCCCGTTTACTATATATATTATGTGTACTTATGTCTATGTATGTATACGTGTACGTGCATATTATGTATTCAGGTTGATCCGGCTAATTTTAGGGCACCATTTTCTCAACAGCCTCTACCCTCTTTAGTCTGCATCTGTTGATTGGTCGGCATGAAGAAACGGTTCCGATAATCAATTTAAATATTCTAACATAGGTTCAAGTAAAAAAAGTTAAACGTCAAGAATAATACGAATGTTACTAATTATTTGAGCTAATAATAAAACTCAACCGAATTAAATTTTTAATGTTCAAATTATTCATCATTATCCTTCAGTTTTTTGAAGAAAAAAAAATAGCTGAAAATACTGTAATTAAAAATTATATTTTAAGTACAGATTAAGGGTCAATACCTTTGAAATCACCCAATTTGAATTTATTTGTTTTTTTGTTTTTTAACTGTTTCTACCAGTTATTTTCTACTTTGATAGGTCAAATCCTCAGTTTAAAAAAATTTAAGTCTCACAGTATTTCTCGGTGGCTATTTTGAATTTATTTTTCAACTGAAAACATTGACTCCTGTCTTTTTTAAAAAAAAAAATTATATTTAAAAAAGGACTAGGTTTTCAAGATTAAAATTTTATCAAAAAATAGTACACTGATACAGCTAAAAATGAAAAAAACGATCAAAGGTGAGCCTCTTTTCATTATCACACTTCTAAAAGCACTGAAATTCCTGTATCATGTCATATTTTAAACCACTTTCCTTTTTTTTTTAGATGATACATTGATGGACAAAAATAATCATCACTATTCAATTTCAGTTGTTCTTTGATATCTCCAAAATCATCAGAGTTACAAGCATTTTCCCAAAACATGTTTTCAGTCGAAAAGCCAATTCAAAATGGCTACCGAGAAAAAACTTTCAGCCACAAATTTTTTATAAGTATGTTTTTGAATTCTCCATTAAGTATGGAATAACTAGTAAAAAAAATAAAAATAAAAATCAAAAATATTAAGCAACATGGTCCAGGTGATTTAAAATGGCTTGAATTGGGTTTACTTTGCATCATTTTTATGGAGTAAGAAAAGTCTGAAATTTATACTTTTGTTCCATGGAATATAAATCAAAGAAAATCTTCTAGTTTGCAATGAGCTATTATTTGAAAGTTTTATTTCTTGTTGTCAATATTTTTTCAAAGCTCATTGATCATTTTGGCGTCGATAAATTATTAACAGATATTCCTCGCCATGGCGAAAATTCGTCATTTAGTGAACAAATAGTGGTAGTAGATCAGTAATTATATTAGTGCACGAAATATCAATGATTCTCAAATTTAAAAGCGTTAAGCTATCTATTTTTGAATAATGAGTTGATTCCTTTTTAAAATAAAACCGACAAAAAAAATTATAATGAATGTTCAATTATTCGCCTCCTGAAGGAACGGTGTAGGCCAGTGGGTAAGGCAATGACTTTCTACGCTCAAGGTTCCGGGTTCAAGTCCAGCTGTGGCAGATAAATGTTTATTCTATTGCATCAGCCGTGGCTCAATCCTGGGATCAGGAGACCATTTTCGGGCAGTCCCGGCCTCTGTAAAGTGAGTACTGATTTTTAAATAATTAATTAAAGAGGAAAACTTGGCTGTTAAGCTTAGTCTCGCTACATAAATATTGGCCTGGAAACAGTAAGTCCTTACGAAGAACTGGATCCAAGATTCTTCATGAAGTATAGTAGTACAGGTTTCTACGAAATAAAATCCTATCTATGCACCTGGTTTGCACTTTGAAGAATGTTATCATCATAATTCCAAATTCTTTTGTCTCATAACACATGGTGCATTAGGGTTTTGGGGTTAAATAAAACAAAAAATGGACATTTAATAAAAGGCATGAAATTAATTGAGAATATAAAGAAATTTTAAGATCAAACAAGGCATTTGAATATGTCATCTGAAATAACTCAAATATTTTTAATTATGTTTGATGAATATTCATGACAAGATACTATCGAGGACCATCAAAAGCTTTAGCTCTATAAGCTGAAATATTTACAAGCCTCTTAAAGAACTTGAAGTACCTACAGTGTATATGGACCTAGTGATTGCTTGGATATTATTATTGTTTAATTTTATATAATAAATGTGAGCGGTTGCCAATGACAGTTGATACTCATTGCTTAATGAAATCCTGATACCAGCTTGAACCGGATTCGATCCAGATGCCGAGAAAGCAATAAGGGGAAAGAGCGAGAGAGCAATAGAAACTAGATAAGGGCCGTTAGTGGATGGTAGCAGTGGCATTAATTCGGCCAATAGGAGAAGAGGTCACACCGATCCTCTTCTAATGGAACCAATCGGATTCCCTGTTAGAAAGAGAACACGTGTAACAGCTGTCCACTCTCCTATTAGGCAAAGCGTCCCTTAATACAGACCGTCGGCCTTCCCATTTCAGGCCACCATTTTCATTCCAGCCACTTCCCACTTTAGTCTACATCTGTCGATTTGGTAAAACGGTTCCTATAATCAATTTAAATATTCTAACGAAAGTTAAAGTAACAAAAGGTAAAAGTTAAGAATAAAGATATTTTCAACAGAGAGATGATTTGTCGCTGAGAGGAAATAAATAGAATCAGAGTTACGGAAGACGAAAGAGAATAATGACTGAGAATAATGATTGGAATAGCAACTAACTAACTAATCATTTTTGCTAAGATGTAGCAATCGAACAAACTAATTGATTATCAATCCCTCTACAATTTATTATCGAAACTGTCTAAATAAATCATATCAGTAAGTTAAGTTAGTAAAAATATTTACTTTGACAACCTATATAACCGCTTCATTATTAAAAAAAATACATGGAATTATATACCACAATAGTTTTTTTTTTCTTTTCAGAGACTGAACGATTCACTTCAGGATTTCGAATGTCTCTTTTTCAAACTTTTTTTTTAAATTAAATTTATTGAATGATAATACCATCCACCACATTTAAGGGCAACACACAAAAAAAGGGGAAAATAAATATAATAATTAAACAAAATAAATCTTCTTAATTACATTCATACCTATGAACAAAGTTTGCATTCATTCAAGGGATTCCGGGCCCAAGCTTTGATTAGGTGGATTTTAAATATTTTTTTATCAAACTTTTAAAAGTTTACATTTAATTTGTAAATTTCATTTAATTTCCTTGAAAACACGTGATCCTTTAAATAATAATAGTCTTCAGAAATTATTATTTATATTTTTGTCTTTCCACTTCATTACTTTTTACGACTGTCTATATTAGATGTTGTTTTTTACTAAAATTCTCCACTTTCCAACGATATAATATACGTATACCTTCTGAACATTATTTCCAAAGATTCATTTTCGAGCTGAATAGGTATTTTTCTTGTTTTCTTCTTTATTCAATTATCATTTTTTTTTCAAAAGTAATATTTAGCCTTTTTTCATTATTTATATCAATCAGAAATATATAATTATTTAAAATTAACCAAATTAAAGGTAATTTATAGGAAGACATGTTGAACATTGGGCATTTAAGGGGGAACATCTAAATGATATTTAACACCACTTAACTATACATTCATTCACCGAGTTTAACAAAAATCTTTCGAGTCGTTTTTGTGAAAATCTTAAAAATGTGTATAATAGATTCTATGTTGTACCACTTTCGGTTAGCCAATTTTAACAAAAAAGCTGCCGTAACATCTTAGGCATATACAAACCTTATATATGTAATTTCACTTTCTTACATATTTTCTTTTTTGAGCTAGACTGATAACATATACACGGACACACAGAAACACAAACTATTTGCGGGACTTGGTAATTTGGACTCAAAGGACATCAAGACGTGTATTTCCGTTGGAAACTTAATTCTTAAATATTGTAAACTTAATTTCCAAAATTTTCACGATCGCAATACTTTCCATTATTATATATTACATTATATTTATAGGTAAGTGGAAGTAATAAATAAAAAAAAAACTGAAAAAGTTCTGAAACATTTTTTTACATTATATATAATTCATTTAAAAGTAACAAAGGTTGAAAGTTAGGGACAGAATACTTTCGACAGAGAGATGAAATGTCACTGAGGGAGCTGAGAGAGAAGAGTATCGGAAGTGATGTATATAGAATCCGGAAGGCGGAAGGGGAAGATGAAAGGAATGGAATAGGAAAGGAGAGGAGATATCGCTTAAGAGGAACTCGCCGATCAATGTTTCATTATAAGCCAGTGAAATATAGATGGCGCCACTGAGGGATATGTGAACTGTAACCAATCGGCTAAAATATTCAAGGTGGCCCCCATCATTCAATCCCCGGCCAGTTCAAGATTCATGCCAATGGATAATGCCTCTTGAATAACAACCATATTTCCCCAGAGGAATTTTCCTCAATCTGGTTGAGGCATGGAGTAAGTTTAAACTTGAATGAGGAATGCATGAATGACATATCTACTTATGAAATTATTTTATTATTGTATAGAGTACTGGCTGATCAATAATCAATCCTTGCGGTAATCAGTCATTCTTTCTTTACTTCTTGTGCAGCCGAAGGAATTAGGTACTTACGAATTTTAATTAAGAATGACATTTGAGGCCTCATAAACAGATTGAGGCATAATCAATGTTTTTCTCTTTTATTGTATTTAATAGACTTTATTGGAATTGGTGGGTTGATTCAGTCATATTATATATTTTAAAAAATCATTTATCTGTTGTTGCGATTCGCTTGGCTAAAATTCTTTTTTACTATTTTCTATAAAATTTCCAATTACTGTTGAATCTTTGCTTATTTGTTACCTATATAAAAAATTCAATTTTGAAAACGTGTTATTCTTAAAATGATCAAAATATTTTAGGATTATAGGTGTATTAGAAGCTATCTTTCATTGAATTGCATTAAAGATAGGTTTCAACTTATCCATTTCTTTCTGAAATTCAATATATATGAATTAAAATCTCTAAAATCGGACTGGTGACCAAATTTTAAAGTATTAATAGTCTAGCAAGAATAGTTGTAGTTTTTTTGAATGACAAGAAAGAAAGAAAATCAAATAAAATTGCGGTATCGTAGTGATGATAAAAGGCATTGAAGGGCAGCCTTTTGTATCAGCGAAAGGTTTTAGCTGAATAATTTCAAAGTTAATTGGAGAGGAGGAGCTGGTCGTCGGAGCGGAAAATGTGAGGCCGGTTCAAAAGGGCTCTAATTGTAGCCCTAAAACGGGAGCAATAAACATTTTATTGCTTTATTCTCCGAGGGTCAAGATCTAGAGCCTCTTCAAAGATAGGATGGTGGCCTATTTATTGTGAGCCTATTTCAGGATTACTGCTCCTTTGATTTGTTAACACTTTAGTTAATTGATGGTTTCGAGTCTTTGCTCTCGATCTGATTCCGAAGAGCTCTCTCAGCCAATGATTTTCCTGGATTTAAAACATCTGTCTATCTTTTATTTTCGGCTAATTAAAATCAATGAGAAAAAAAAAACTCTGAAAAGCACTTCAGGTATTTCCGTGTACGGAGATGGTCCGGAGTGGCGGTTATAAAAAGATTAAAATATTGAAAAAACCCAATTTGATTTCAAGCCCACGTTTCGACCTGCCATTCTACGTCTTCTTCTTCATCATAGCTAGAACGTACAAGATACAAAAGAATATAGAAAAATATGGAGGTTTATTAAAATTATAAACAGTGTGAATAAAAGGACATAGGAATATCAAGAACAAGGAACTATATAAACAGAGTAAGCAGTATATAACTAAGTAACAAGACCATTGTATTTTATTGTAGATACGAAAAAAATAGTTTAATAAAAAGGAGGAATAATATAAGTAATTATGAATATAATGCTACAACACAGAAGAAGAAGAAAAAAATAGAAACTTGTAGATGTATGCAGCATGGCGTTTTTGTTGAAATTGGGGAAATATGGAGAAAACACATGGGGAAAATAGCTGACCTAGTTGGGGGATGGTGGGGATAAGTAGTAACACAAAATAAAAATCAGGAATATTACAATATCTAAAATTTGAAGATATTTAAGGATACAATTTTTTTTTATTTTAATGAAATTTACAACTGTATTACATTAAAAATACAACAAGTAAATGTGACATTGGTAACATGACATGTAAAACATGAAGAGAAACTACCCATTGGTATAACTCTAATTAAAGTTCTATATTAGAAGATCCCGAGGCCATCTTCTTTTCAGATGCCTCGGAGGGTAAGGATACAAAATAAAAATGCAATTGATGAATTTTCAAATTTGGTAGTTTAAGTCCTAAGCATTCTTATTAACTTACATACCTTCGCCATTATTATTTAATAATAATCACATGGTAGTTGACAATTATCCTCATCTTCAGAACCATTTTTGTTTCTCCTTCTAAGATTAGTTAGTAATATCATAAATTTTAACAAAAATTTACCATATTCCTTGTATAACACTTTATATAATGATTATTATATTATGTATTATATATTTATTACCTTATTAGTTTAAATGTAAAAGATAAATCATCTCTCATAGGATTGATTTATTGTCATGTATAACATTGAATTGTATACTTATCCAACCAAGCAAGGCGAGTTAATGATTATCGCTAGAAGCTATATAACGATTTTACAAGCGAATGCTTAGATCGATTGTTAAGTTTGATGGCTCAAATTATTTGGAATACCATTTGCGTTTTGTTATTATTTTACCATTTAGTATTTTTGGTTTGAATAAATATACAAAAACGTATATTACATTACTATTTAATATGTAAAGTATGTTTTGTTTTACTAAGTTATGAATTTTATCTTTCAAATTTGTCCTATGATTTATGTGTTAATTTTTTTCATAGAGACTAAATTTTAAATGTACTTTAATTGCTTCTTTTATGCTTCCGGGCATTACTTGATTTTCTGTCTGAATTGTTTTTAAGTTTGTTTTTTTCAATTTTACTAAATTCCATCGTTATTTATTTTTGTGGCAAAGATAAATAAAAAGATAGAACGAGGTTGAAAGTTCCAATATTACTAAACAACCTCAAATATTATTTAGAAAATGATTTCTTAAAAAAATCAATGCTAACTTTGATATTGTTCACATATTCTCCTTTATAAATCTGAATGACTTTTGTGTGTAGCTTAAACGATGTTTTTATATGTAATATAGTATATAGGAAAACAAAATATAATCCCAACTGAGGTTGTTTCTAGGTCTATAGAAAACATTTATGATGAAAAAAAAAATTAATATATACTCATTTGTATAAAGACTAATAAACAATATCTTAAGAATATACTGTCAAATAAGCCTGATAATTTTGACAAAATCATGAAAAAAAGATGTAATTTTCCTTCGGTGGTTTTATATCTAATAGTAATCACTTATAAGTACTTCACAACTCTAAGTTGGTCTTAGAAGTTATACGTTATTTCAATTAACAGATGATGGTAGCTATTCAGTCTTTATAATAAGGAACATGTAACATATTTTATATTATAATTAGTATTATAAGAACCACAGGACCTATATTAATTAACTTACTATAATAATTAACCTATATTAATTAACTTATTATAGGACTTTTATTTATCTCTTTTGTGCTATCTCACTAGTCTCCCGCTCTCTTCTACAGGCGAAAGAGAAAAAGGTATTGAATTTTTACATTCTGCTTTGATTTTTTAAAATGGTTTTATTCATATTTAGTAATTAACATCTTCCGTATACCGTATCGTAGAAAAGTAGCATTCTTTTTGTTCCCCACCCACATAACTCTATTTTCCGCTCCAGTGTACACCTTGCTCTGTGCAATCATACCCCATAGCCTGTTTACGAACTCTGAGCGAACTGTATTATGAGAATGGAGGCAGAAGTTTTAACTGGAGTTGAAACGGTCGGTTCAACGAAAAAATGAACCCCTTCCTTCGCCCCTTCAAAGTTCACGCTGAGGATAATAAGTGGCTTAAGAAAGTTTAAATTTGTGTTTTAAGGTTTGAGGAGCTTTTGGGGCCATTAAGACCGGCCCGGTTGGCAATTATACTAAAGCCGGCTTTGGCAAGTTTAAAATCGAATGAGAATGAAGTCCTTGATCCACTCAGCCATCGTTAGGGCCGAAGCATCCTCAAATAATGAAGGAAGACTGTGACCTTTCTTCTGTCTTGTCTTGTCTTCTTCAATAATTTTCCTTTATCATATACTACTCCGATGTTGGTCATTCTGATCTGCTGCAGATCACGTTTAGCAGTTAACAAAAAAAATGAGACCTAGAAAACCTTTAGTTATGTTAATAACGTGGAGGCCTGGATCATTGGTTTGCAAAAGCCTATACAAGTTTAGTTTATACAAAGTTCGAACAAGTGACACGATAGCTGATTCAGAATTGAAGTTTTAGAAGGCTTTCTTTTTCTATTTTTGAAATGAAAACTTTTTTAGGCGCGTTTTGCACTTTTTTGTATCGAGTGAATTAGATTGAGCCGTCAGATTTCGTTTGGCATTAACGCTCAGGTAAAGTCGGCTAATTAAAATCTTTTTATATATGAATTAAAATATTTTTATATATTGGTTGAAATATCTCAGACAGCTATTATAATCCTTATATATTATCATTATTATTATAAACTATTAAATCTCGACTCTCTCACTATGGTCAGAACAGGTTTGGTTCTTCCTTTAGAACAATCCCGTGAGTATTTGGGTTAAATTTTTATTTTATGAAATGATATCTTCCATAGCAACCATTTTCATTGATAAAAAAATTGGCCTGTCCAAAGCTACCCAAAACCACACTCATGTCGGTAAGAGTATGCATGCTCAGACTATGGACATCAGCCCTCCGAGTTCCATCTTATCGATCTAGAGGACACTGAAATTTAATAAAATAAAATTCTATCGATTTAAGCGATTAAGGATCGCTTGAATCATTTAATGCTTTAAGACAATCAGTATTTGAATAAAAAAAACAAAAAAAAAAATTAAACATATATAACAATGATTTTTTTACAGTACCAAAACTTGAATACTACAAAAATGAATTGACATTTTTGTAATATCATTGACATTGACAATATCACATTCATTATCTTTTGTTCGTTATATATTTATGTATGTATTTGCAGAGAACATCTTAAAACATTAGTGCAAATTAATGGATTGGACTTTTAGCTTTTTCAAAACTTCTATAACTAAATAATTAAAAAGAAAAGTTAGATTCTTCGGACAAAATTAATAGTTCATAGTTATTGGTTATTTCTTCCAAAACTAGCCAGATCTAAATGATTAATTGCTTCAAAAAAAATTTTGGATCTTTGTAATTGATAGAAACAGAAAAAAAAATTGCATGTTAAATATACTATCTGTTGGAGTAATGAATAAGAAAATATGCTAGCAAAGAGGGGGGGAAGCAAAAAAAGTAAAAAATAAATTTATAACAGGAAAAAAGAATGCAAAAGTAAAGTAAAACAACATAGGAATGTCAAGTTCAGATTTTACCGGCAGAGCCATAGAAAAAAACATCTATAATTTTACTAAGAACTTTGAAAGATAAAAATAAAATAATGTTAATGGCATTCACTGTATTTTTTTATTGATAATATTTACAACTGTACAATAAAAATATTTAAAAAAAAAAATCCTGAGCAGCTCTGTAATATTTACGTAAGATGATTAAGGTAATATTTACAGGGATGGGGCAAATGCTACTCTGAGTACTGAGTAGTTGGTGTATTACTCAAACACAGTTGTTTTTTGAATACTAAAGAATTTAATTGCTACTTCAGTTGATGTAAAAAGATTAACTGAATTAGTGATTGAATTCCCAATAGTGAATGAATGAATAATTTTATTATTCTGGGACTAGTGTCCCAAGTTAGAACAAGTTACAAATACAGAAAGCATATTAATATTCTGGTGTGTCCATAAAATACAATTTAATATTTACAGGATGATTAGGAATAAAATAAAATTATAGATAATAAAAAGATATAAAAACGTGTATAAATATAAAATAAACAGAGAAAGTAAATTAAGTAAACAAAATATCAATGAATCACAAAATAATCAGAGTATCTGGGTGTACATGGAAATGCTTACAGCTTAGGATATATCAAATAGTGATACAATTTGAGTAAAATACTTGGTATTCGGTACTCAGAATAGCAGTTGTCCATCTCTGCTCCAATATTCTAATGAATAATTTTTTACTTGAAAAAATTTATAATTAAAATATAGATTCTTCGAGGAAACAGTCACATAGTTTACACAAATAGAAATGATTTCGGACTGAAGCCCCCTCCCCCAAAATGGGAAAATATAACCATGTATAATCGAAAAAATTATTAAAAAATTATCTCTCAAATTATTATTGTTCGTGTAATTACCTTTAAAAGGGCTTTAAAAATCACTTAAACACCATTTCATATAGGTATTTAGTTTCGTTCTTTTTTACTTAAGTACTTATAGTTATTTTTATGAAAAAAAAGCTTTCAAGCTGAAGCCCCCCTCCAAAATTATATACTGGATCCGCTAGTGCCTACTTCTGAAACCTCCAAGGGATGATAACATGAAGGCGGCGTCATAAGGAAAGGTCATAAAGTGATTATTAAGGTGAGTAGAACGGAGTTATCTCAACTTGAAGCTTGAAGGGATCAGGTTTCTTGCTGTAACTGAGAACATTATCTCCATAGTCTTAGGGCTTCATTTATCAGGTTTACTACATTAACATTTAGCAAGTTTTCGTGGAATCCTATCAAAGCAGGAAAGTAACTCCCTGAATTACGGTTTCGTTCCTACTTAGGCAATTATTTATTCATTGTGGAGATTTCATTTTTTTTCTTCTTACATAGTAAACATTCCAAAGGAGGGGTTTTCAGACTTTATGTGTACTACTTACCATTTTTCAGGTAACATAGCGTTACGATAATTTACGAAGTTGCTAAAGGAATAATACAGCAAAGTTCCAAAGCTCTCACATCTTCAGGACTGCAGATCCTCATTCAAACTGGCGTATTTACGCCAAAACTGGCATTCTAGTGGCGTTTGTAAAGTGACTCACATTTGTTTTGCAATTTTAGCTCAGTATTAATTTAAATTGTCTTCACTAATGTTGCAGCACGAATTAATATTTTTTTTTTTAAATTATAGCACACCTATCAATTATCTCTTATGTGTTGCCTATTATGGAAGCTGGATTTTAAAAATATTTCGCAAGATGGTAAAAACAAAAGTCATAACGAATTATTTTTGTACATTCTCTTTTTAGCGATCCTAGTTTCAATTGTGCATGGCAAAAATAACAACAATTAAATATGCATTAAACTTTATATACAATTCATACGTGCTATCAGCTTGATATGCTTTCTTAATTTTCTTTATCAAAGAAAATTCAAATGCATATGCATTATACTTTTCTTTTCTTTTGGCATTACAGACCGTTTGGATCTTCTGCCGCCTTAACAAGTCTGCTTCATCTCTGTCTTTCTTGGAATATTTCTTTCGATTTATCGGCACGCAGCTCTATTCCATCTTTGTTGATTCTACCTATTCATTTGCTTTTTGGCCTTCCTCGTGGCCTTTTGCCTTCTATTGAGGCATTCATTTTTACGTAGAGGCATTCAGATGTATTGATACTAGCTACATGCCCCGCCCATCTCCGTGCCTTCATATCATGGGATATTGATTGGCCACTTTCTGTAAGCAGTTCTTTATTGGTATTTCTCCTCCATGCATTATTTCCTCAAATCTTTCAATTCTTAACGCATTGTATTGGAGTTTATAAAGTTTTTTTTTTATTTCGCTATCATTTTCTGGATTTTATACTAGTGTGGTGCGCTTCCATGGAAGTTCATAGTTATTGCCCTGTAAAATGGAAGCTTGCACTCCTGAAGACGATAAAATTGCCCCCGCTGGCCAATCAGAAGCAGTGCTCCGGACAGGGTCGCTCCTGATTGGCTGGCTGTCTTTTAGGTGTCTGGGCCACTCTGGCTGACCTTCCTCAAACCGCTCCTTTTTAGAAGACACAAATAGAGTGGGGTGGGGTATGCGCAATCCTTGGTTTATTGATCATTCTTGGATTATTTTCCACTATCACTTTTGGATAAGCTGTGAACCAGATGTTCAAATGAGTAGAATTCAATTTATCGATTGGAGCTTAGAATTTCATTTTTTTTTAACATGTTTCAACTTTTATTATATATAATAAAATATACTAGCTCGTGGAACGATCCCTTTTTATAAAATTATTCACATACCGTTGGAAGTTCGTAAATAGCTTTATCTCATCGTAACCTACAATTGAGGTGTTTTCAATCTGGAGACCATTAAACCTTTACTGCTCACTTGAATCGTAAGATAACTTGAGCACAAAGTAAGAAAAAGAGATGGCCTTCAAAAATATTGAGCCATTTGGCGTGACCTACATTTCCAAATAATCAAAATAACGCAAAATATACTTCGAACGGTCCAATATTTTTATAAACCACCTTTTTAATCGATTTTATGATCAAATTATCTTACGATTCAAGCGGAAGTCAAAAAGGTGTTTACGAGTTTTTAGTACCTAATTAAATAGACAATATTCGCCGACCTTCAGATTGAAAACGCCCCAATTTCGAGAATTTTTGTAAATAAAATATTTGTAGGTTACGATTAGATGAAGCTATTTACGAAGTTTCAGCCGGATGTCGATAATTTGATAAAAAGAGGCATGTACTATGGATTTTATATATTTTTAAAGGAAATTCCTTTAAAAATAAAAATTAAACCACCACCTGAACTAAACATGTATTCAAACCTAAAAAAAAAAAAAAAAAATAAAAAAAAAAAAAAAAAAAAAAAAATAAAAAAAAAAAATAAAAAAAATAAAAAAAAAAAAAAAAAAAAAAAAAAAAAATTACCAATTTAGAAATATAACCTAACTGGAAACTGCATTCCAAATTATGTGGCATTAACAATGTCAGTAAACATTCTCTGAGAAACGTTAAAATTGAATATAGAAGTAAATCAATTTGGCGGGCTTTTTCATTGTCTGAGAGGGAAATAGATCAAACATATTAAGAATAATTATTATTGTTTGTGTTGGCAAATGATCACGTTATTTCTCATAAAACTTTTTTTTTTGTCTATAAAATATGTATTTGCGCCTGTCAACAATAAGTTGACAATCAGCAAATGTGATGGCGATAATGATATAATGACATGACAGGCATGGGGAAGGAAAGTACTCAGCAGTACCTCTTCCCTAACTTGTTCCAATTGCTTAGGTTGTCTAAGGAAGCAGATCCCTCATCCAACGCATAAAACTTAATAACTCATATTACTAGAACATGTTGCAAAAAAAAAAAAAAAAAAAAAAGCACCTTATAATAATAATAGCAAATTAAAAGTGGCGAATTTATGTCATGAGAGGGAATGAAATTATAATTAGACCATACAAGAATACTCTATAACATGCACGAAAATACAAAAAAAATTCATACAAGACTTGGCTACAGTTACCATGTCTGAGAAAACGCACAGGAGGCTTAAAAGAAGATGGGTGCGGGATCTTCTCGCTTAAAAAGTACACTGAAATCAAGATAGGAAGGGATGCCGTTGGCACTCCTCTTTCTCACACCAAATTAATGCTACTATTAGTATTCTTCCCAACTGCAAACTCACCTATTGTCAGTACTTCTGACAGGTGTGGGTAAAGAAATTAAGTAAAATAAAAAAAAATATTGAGATAAAAAACAATTGAATTCCAAGCTGCCTAGTTGAAACTGGTGTCAGTTGGGAAAGAATTCACTGTTAAGGTATTATCTGGTTATTGCATTATTTTTTATTAATTGGTGGAATGTTTCATATATAAAGTAAAAAAAAACAAGAGTGAGGAACATTCATAAAAGAATAATGCTATTCATTTATTAAATAAAGTAGACCTCATTAAGGAAGAACAAATTACAGTATATTGTTTTAAATTTACTTTCAATTTTAACAAGATCATTTTTTATTACAACTGTTTCTTAAGGCTTCACATCGCTCTGTGCGTAAAAGAAACCTTTACAGAAGTTGAGTTAAAATATTTCCCCCCTCCCCTGCATTCACATCCACTGACATGGACTCTAACTTATCAAAGAATTTTCCCTTTCATTAACAACTCCGTCTAGAAAGCTTTTCAGGAGCAGTCACAAGATGTTGCCTTTCCGTTTCAAAAGACATTTGTTTTATTGAAGGCTTTTGAATGCGTCAATTTAATGAATTTCTGTTCCTGTTATTATTTAGAGTTACTTTTGAGTTATCCAATTATACGAATGAAAAGCGGTTGTAATAAGTTGTAAAAGTGTGCAACTCTCCTTTTAATTCTGAAATAATTTCATAAAAAATTGTTATTGAAATTATTATATGATGTTTGTCAATTCAACAAAAAAGGTCTCAACGGTTTTTGCAAAAGTCGCGAAATATGATTTAGGTTTATTTTTTACTAAAGGTATAATAAGTTTATAGTAAAATTTTGTTCTTATTTGTTTATTTCTAAAACATAAATATTTATTTTACAGTTTTATAAGCCTCACTAGTGTTGCTAAAATGCGATACCGAAACGAGTCTTGGTCTTGCAAACTCAGTCTCTTGTTCATGTTTTTCGTCTTGCGCAAAGGTCTTGCAGTTACTTATTAGCTTGCTATAGAGATATTACTGTAATGATTTAGATAGGAGAAACCTAAGTAAGCCTGAATGAAAAATTAGAGAAGTTAAATGCAAAACTATGAGTTATACCAATTATTAACTTATAGTAACTAATAAGATTGTCAAGTATTAGTTATTATTTTGCCTTAATTTGTAATCAAAAAATTGATTTTTCTTACCAGTCCTGATCTTGGTCTTGCAATAGTTAGGCGGCCTTGGTCATGGCAAAAAGCAAGACAAAGACTGATTTTGGGCAACACAACGCCTGACTGTAAATAGTGAATATATGTGTTCTTTTTATTTATTTATCTTTAAGTTCTTTTATTCTTATTTATTGTATATAAAGATATATATATATATATATATATATATATATATATATATATATATATATATATATATATATATACATGTATATTATTTTACTCTTAATTTATTTTTATTTATTGTACATAGAGTGTGTGTGTGATCTCTGAACACTATTTTAAATATCCTTTGAGGCAGATTGTAATATTTCTCAATAAACAAGTTCTAAAAAAATATAATAATAATCGTATATTAATCATATCTTAATAATTATATCGAAATTTCTTACAAAAATGAATAACATAAATGAGGTTGGTAATAATATATATAGATGCCAATAATAAAAAGAAAACATACCTCATGACTTCAGTTTAATAACGGAAGATCTGATTATGTATATATCATACTTTAATCTAAGCATGCATAGTTTTTTTTTTCAAAGGAAGGAGATGGTCAAGGTGTGGCGGTCATAAATAGGCTACAGAGTAGCAAAACTATTTTATAAAAAGCCATCGTTTCTATATTTGTTTACGTTTCTGTTTATATAAAGACTTTGCAGGTCTTCTTCAGGGCTAGAACGGACAAGATACAAAAAGATAAAGAGAATTGTGGAAATTACATAATATTCAGATAAAAAATTATAAACAATATGAATAAGCTCATTAAAATTATAAACAATAAGTACATTAAAATATAAACAGAGGTTGTTATAAAATAACAAGATCCTAAACTGAAGTAAATGGATAGGTAACAATTGTTGTTGTGTAATATATAATATATACAAATGTGAATATACTTCTACAGATGTACAGGAAAGATTGAAAGAAACGGAAAACGATATAATAGAGATAAAGAAATGTAGAGAAAGAAAAGAAAAAAAAATAAGTAAATAAAATTAGAAGAATAAAATTAGAGACTTACAGGTGTGTTCAGCTAGGAGTTTCACTTAGAACTGGAAGATTAGGGTAAGGGCAGGTATTGGGGAATTCGCTGACTTGTTTTGGTAATGGGGAAAAAACTAGAAAATTACAGTATCCCAAATTTGAAGATATGGATGGATACAAGGGTAAAAATACTGTATCTATGAAATATTATATTATAAATATATACATATACGTATAAAATAGAATTCTGAGATTATAGAAGGGAGTACAATGTGAATAAACAGTAAAATGGAAGAAGTAAAACGTACATAGAAGTAAAATATAAATATAGAAATAAGAGACCCATACATTGCAGAACTAACTTAGAAGTATAGAGACCGAAAAAAAAATGAATAATTATAATTATATTTGGTTGTGCATTATATTTGGTTAAATTAAATTATATTTGGTTACATTTAAATTTTTTTTAGTTGTAATAAAAAGTTAATTTCATTGAGAAAAAAAGTAAATTGTTTTTTAATCATGAGAAATTTTCTCCTTGTAGGTTTATTTTATCAATATAACTTTCTTGTATATGTGTAAAAACGAATAGACTTTATACGAGATTTTTCTTAATTTCCTCTCATGAAAAATGTGTTACTTATTCTTCACTTTACAGCAATAATTAAATACTTCAACCAGTCCACTTTGTATCGCATTATATAATATCTTCAAGATCTGGTAAGGCGCCTCCCGCAAACAGCCCAAGAGAGGATATCCCGATGCAGTATTGGGCCAGCTCCAAGGGGCTGTAAATCGAGAAGTTGTAATATTCAGGGAAGAAGAGATTATACGGGTCTCTGGAGGGGCCTTCCAACTCTCCCGCAGCCCTTGGCTATCTCCCCACTGCTCCTTGTACACTGTTTGTACAAACATGTTTGCTATGCAATCATATAAATGGTATTGTTTAACCGAACCTAAACACCTCGGTTTGCATAGATACCGCAATACAGAACCACTAAATGTGAGTGATACCTGAACTCATATGTGCTTAAGTCACTTATCCTTTAAGGTTTTTATTATTCGCTTCATTTGAAATAAAAACAGACAAGAATATCGTTTGGAGACCTTAAGAGATGTTTCTTAAGCATATTTTGAATTCTATTTCTTAGGTTTTCCTTTTATCTATGAAGTATATAAACAATACTTTTTTTTTATCCTTTGACAAAATATAATTCAGCATAATTTCCTGTCCTTTAATTGTTATTTTGATAATTAGTAAAGCAGCTGATAGCAGGAAATGATCACATGGGGAAGGACAGTGCCTGTTAGCACCTCTTCGGTGACTTGATTAAATTAATTTGGTTGTTAAAGGAATACAGCCCTCAACCCCTGGTCCGGGAAAACCCCGTATAGCATATATATATATATATATATATATATATATATATATATATATATATATTGATTGATTATATATATTGATTAACTGTGTTGACGGGTCGAACTTGGTACCTATATTTTTGAGTACGAAGCTGCTTATGTTATGATTCCTAACAATTTTGATAGGAAGGTTGGAATTTTTTGTTTGTTGTAAGTGGATTATTTAACCATATATTTGAGTATGCCCAATGGGTTTAAGTTTATTTATGTATTAATAAGATTCTGTATTCTGTCAAAATAAATTTTCTATCTACAATAGTAATGAGCTCATATGATATTAAGTAAGTATTTATAAGCATTAAGTTTCAGTTTTGGAAATATTTTGAGTCTTTTATTAAAGATCATCCATTCCATTTTAATAAGCGAGCCACATGTTATCCTTCTGTCAAAGGTAATCACAAAATAGAGTACTGTGTCCGTTTAAAGAATTTCGCTGTCGTTATAAATTTGAGAGCAAGACTTCTCCAAATAGTAAACGTTATACGTTGGATTTGCCATGATTTAGTTGTATGTCTCTATAGTTTGAACCAGTCTTGTAATTTGAGTAAGTGTTGTTGTAAAGTTAGTTAGGTCTGTGTATGATCTTGATGTTTTGTAAGGATTGTTATTTTGTATATAAAATATAAATTAGAGAGGCTAGTATTGAACCCTGGAATTCCTGCCAATATTGGATGAATTGAAGAAATTTCCCAGTCTTGCTGAATTGAGAAATATCTGTTGAAGTGGAACTATTGATGTAACAAATTAAAAACTTCGGCAAATATCATCTCTGCTTGGATTGTTGCAATACACATATTGAAATTCATTATTTTAAGTTCTCTTGAGTTCCCTCTTCCTCCTCCAAGTCCTCTTAAATCCCTCGAAAAATGTTTAGGATGGACAGAAGTAAGATTAGCTAGGATGTAATAGAGTTGAGGGTGAGTGGAGTTAGTAGATATTGCTCTTACCCACCATAACAAGGAAAGTCGGCTCATTGCGTTTTATTGTATCCTTGCCTTGGGTTTGTTCAGCCTTGTTATACCTGGAGGAAATGTCTAGGAAACATTGTATATAAAGTTAGCCGAGTTTCATTTGGTTGTAATAACCTTGCTTGACTATTCTTTTAGAGAAAATTAAGAAAAGTAAAGAGATTTTATAAATGTTTATGATCTGTAATTAAATGGATTAGGTAGTGTTACAGTATTTAATCTGGAAAAAATTGTTTCCGCAACAAACTTGCCGGATGCTCAGTGGAGAGGGTAGGGGTCGCAAAATAAAATAAAAAAATAATCACAAGTCAATTAAATATTAATAACTATCTATCGAGCGTCACGGTATTTAATTTGTTGAATTTGTAAAAATATCGAAAACCATAAAAAAAAAAATTAATTAAAAAAAAAACATTTGGATATGAAGCGAGCTACGAACTCGGAATCTATGGGTTTAAAAACATATGTTAATTAACCTCATAAACTATCGAACCTTCTTACTCGGTTAATATTCATTTTCCCTAATCCCTCGAATAGAGTTTTACAATTCCTTATTAAACCTTGAAAAAGAACAATATAATATAACAAACTGAAGAAAAAGAAGAAAATAAAACTGGCTATTATTAATGCTAATGATGAATTTACTTATTTCAATTGATTTAAATAACTGTTAAAGGAAATGAAAATTATGAATAATAAATTAGATTTATAAGAAAACAAAGAAAATACAATTAACTTTAATTATAAAAAAAAGAATATAAAATTATTATAGAACTAAACATCAACCTACAACTATTTAATATATCAATTACAAACATTTGATAAAAAAAAAAGTAATCTGAGGAAGCGGGAATTTATTCGAGCTAGCGTCGTCGGTGTCTCCCTAGTCTATCGCCTCAAGCTGTGAAAATGTTCATTCACCAACTTGTAAAATCCAGCGGCACTCGTCGCTGGTAACCACAGGTTCTTGGAGAATAAATGAACATCCGGTGTACACCGTAAAACTAAAATATTTCACAAAAAAATCCTTAGCGTGCCTCTACACTCGCGAGGTTCCGCCATCTCTCTCTAAACTGTTTTGTTTTTCCTCCCAATCATCTTTTGGTTATTACAATCCGAAATAAAATGAATTCTTAAAACTAAGACTTATTATAAACTAATACTTATTATTAAAACTAATACTAAATACTTAATTATATATTTAACTCTTTCATCGAATACCAAACGCATCCAATCCTTCCAGTTCAAAAACCTTCGAACAATAGTCAATACTCCATATGTCCATGACATCATCCCATCCAGATTATCCAAATTTCTCCGAGCATCCATTGCATCCCCCTCGAAGGTTGAACGGCAGTGGCCTCGAGATCTTTTGTAAATATGCCTTTGGAGTCCTGGCAATGCCCACCTTCTCCACTCATGTCCTGAGCGTCTGTGGCTCTAGTGCCCTCTTTCGGTCTCCAGTGGCTTCTAATACTAGTGATGAGGCTGAAATAGTGGCACTGGGATCTTCCAGAGTCTTGCCTTCCACATGTGGGGGAAAAAGCCTGGCCCGGAGATTCTCAGGCGAATGTATATATTGTATATAGTTATGATTGTGTTCAGAAGTTTTCATTTTATTTGTTTATTTTTTTTTCTTTTTCTTTACCTTCTTCATCAGTATTATTTATTTACTTCTTATATTTATATTTATTTCTCTATTATTTGTATATATTGTATGAATGAGAACTTTTAGCCCTAATACTTATAGCCCTCCAGCAGTGGCTGATTGTATTATTATTCAATAAATAGATTTAAATAAAAAAAAAATATTTAATCCTCTTCGAGATAAATAAAAAAAACTAACAATTATTTCACGAACTAATTTTTTTTTACTGTATTTTATTTTTCGTCACAGTAGTACCTACTTCACTTTGGAAAATTGTTAGAAAATTATTAAATAAAAAGGCACTAATTGTTTATTTTTTGAAACCCATTATTTAACGAAATATATAAATGCATATAGTTTTTATTTTTAAATATTTTTTATCATTTATTTGTTTCATTTTATTATTATTATTTCTTATTCTTTCCTTTTTTTCTGTTCCAAGGATTTCTGAATTTCTGAGAACAAAAATAAATGACTCCAGGGTTTTATGTATTGAAGCCCTAATAAACAAACGTTGGTAAGCGTCACAGCTGATCGATCCTGTTTATTTAACATAGTTCCCCCCCCTCGTCCCTGAGGGGATGCCAAAGGACGCGGGGCATCCCAGACTGACTGAGGAAGGGCATCGCAGCTATCGGTGGGGGCGGCGGTGCTGCCGCGGACAGGGCCATTACCGGCCCAACTGTGATTTAGGGCCCTGCCCCCTGGGGCCCCCTGAGTTAGTGCCCCCTCAGTTAGGGGCTAGGTTATAGGAAAGAATGGCTCCCGCTAATAGAATTATGGGCTCTCGGTTAGGGCTGACTAAATTGGCTGCTTTATGTTCACTCCAGTCGGTCCATCAGCTTCCTATAAATGGTAATAGTTTGTTCCTTGTACTGTCTAATGTAACTATTGATTCTAATCTCTCGCAACCCTTTGTTTTAAAAAAAATAAAATATTTTTACCGATATTTTCAACTAAGGAAAATCCCGAACCATCATATTTCGATGTGCGCGAGAATTTTTCTGAATAAATTAGTTATTGAAGTGAAAGCATCTTTTAAGCGTAGGAATCCCGATGTTTATCATTCAGGTAAAATCGACTGGAGTCGACGAATTGAAGTGTTTTTACATATCAATTAAAATATTTTAAAAAACTAAAAATCTGATCTGAATACTATAAACGAGGGAATTGTTCAATATTTCATCCTATCTGTAATGTTAGAGAGGTGAAAATGAAATAATAGTTTCGAAAACCAAATGATAACGATTTTTTTTGGAATATATGAATTAAAATACCTCAGAAATTAAAAATCGTACCAGGTTACTGTAAGAGAGAAAATGTTCAACATTTCGTTATCTTTATAATGAGCTTTTATTTATAATTTATATTTCATATCATTAATCTCGCCTTGTTGATGTTATTACTTCTATAGTTTGGTCTAAAGCACACACTTTAATTTGTTTCTTTATATTCATTATATTTCTACAGCAGTGAGAAATGGAGCTCTTAAAGTAGTTCTGTTGAATTTTAAGCTCCAGAATAATATTTAATGACACCGAATAATTTACTTGTAGAGAACAAAAAAACGTACCTGAAGATATGTCATGTAGTACATATTAGTTATTCATGTATTACTCATAAATTTAGTACATAGTATTTATATACAGATACGCAAACACTGTAAAATAACATATATTTTTGAAGTAAAATTTAATGATAAATAACTTTCTTCCTCGTGACTTTTTCGTAGAATGAAGAAATATGTATTTGGCTATGCAAATGAAGATAAAAACTAAGCCAATTTTTTTTCGAAATCAGCGATTATTGAGCACGGATATCTCAGAAACCACGTGAGATAGAAAAATAACGAATATGATTAATCTTGTTGGAAAATTTAACAGATTTAATTATGTATCGATCGTATTTTTTCACTAATACGTATGGTTAACTTGATACATGCGCCTAACCGAAAAATCTTCTGAATGTCCCCACCCCTCAACCAGCAAACCTGCTAGGAGTGAGACTTTTTGTACGTCTATCTCCTAACTGATGAAAGTCCTAACGTCTAAAATAGTATTCCTTCCATTTTATTCTATAATCATTCATTGACTGTACTACTTGCCTATAGCCAAGAAACGTTAAAGTTCAATCATTTATACTTAAGATAAGTATCAATAATTAAATTTTAACTTTGTTTATCTCATAAAAACAAATTTCAGAATTTATTCACTCTAGCTCAGCATATCTATGGTATTTTATAATATGGAATAACATTGTCATGTAGAGAAACAGTAGTGGTTCGATTATAAAAATACAAACTGTTGTTATGACTGGGCTTGTACAATTGTTCTTTTTAACTGAGTTAGCTCCACGTTAAATATTTATAACTCGATAAAAGGAAACGATGACACCGCGATACTAATGACAGTTTAAGTGTTAAGAGGGAAAGATCGTCGTTTCAAATAAATTCGTTTTGCCGGAGAGAATTATTAATGTTAAGGTTCCATTAAAACTATAACTTCAGCGATCTTAAGATTTACTGTAGCAAAGAGGGACCTTAGCCGTTTTTTCTTTTAATTGCAAATTATCACGAAGCGGCCATTTGCAGTCCGTTAATTATGCTTGAGTAAATTTGCCATCTCTACTGCTTGGTTTTTGTGGGAATTAGGTTTTCATGTTATTCACTGTTAACACGATCATTTTTTTTTTTTTACGCTAAATATAATAGGTATCAAACATGTCCATTTGCTGAATTCCTGTATTTCTATTTTCTGATAGCTTTAATACAAATGGTAATTCTTGTTTATTAGAGCCGACTTAGAGAGGGGAGGTTGGAGACTGAGAGGAGTGATCGCTCCTCCTCCCCCCAATAAAAATGTTGAAGGGAAAAGAATATTGTTTCGCTCCCTTCCCCCAATAATTTAAAGAAAAAAACATTAAAATTGATAACAAATAAGCTACATGAATAAATAAAATATATAAGCTAAAATCAGTTAAGAAAATACGACTAGGCTAAGGCCTATAAGTAGGCACATAACTATTTTACCAAATAAAATATTCTAAATATTCCCGTTATTAAAATTTATATTTTTATTTAATGATAATAATTCACCTATCATGTGGAAGCCTCCATTTCCATGTGATTATCTTAATTTTTTTTTACGATAAAGTTGAAATATATACAGTATAAGATTAAGTATATATATGCAGGAGTGTCCAGAGGGAGATTTCTTGGCACAAGTTGCGCCACATAATTTTTTTTTTTGGGAGGGGATGGGGTCATATTTTTAGTTTTTTTTTTTTAATTTTTGAGGGATGCAAATTTCGACGGGATTATGAAATTTCGGATTAAGAGACAAGGGAAGAAACATGGGTCATACCCCAGCAAGTATAATTGTATATGATCTACGATTTTTGTAATTCTACCATAACTTGCTGTATTTTTAATAAAATATGAGCAATCAAATATCATAAGAGGAGGGGGGAGAGAATGGGCACTCGTGTATATATGTTTCTTTCGGTTGATAGGATGACTGACTCCAATTTCAACATTGTTGCTTATTAATTTTAGTGATATTTCTAGTGAGATATCACTATCAGTAAATAAAAAAAATACATTCAGGAAGGGATTCTATATTGGCAGTAATAGACTTCTATACTCTAAGTAAGAGAGAGAAATGCAAAGTAAGGCACTTCTGTACCAGAAAAAATGGGTCTTGAGAGTGTACAAAGGTGATTGCTAGTTGAGAAATGCTTGTGTCTACCAAAGTATTAAACTAGAGTAATAAAATTGTTACTTATACAGCGTGTGTGAAGTATGAAGCTTCTCCTTTTCGTTGGATTAAATAGACCTTCCTGATAATATAATATTGTATATAAGAATAAACATGCTTTGCTAACATTGCTTTTTTAGATTACTTACTAACGCATCGAAAAATCAAAAATAATAATATGTCGAAAAAGGAAATGGAAAACTGATAGAAAATTAAAATGAACATATGATGGGAACATAGGATGTATATTTATATTTTTAATGACAAAAATTTTAATTTAAAAAAATCATGAATATTTGTACATTATTAGTATATTTATTGTAGCATTTAGCATTTGTAGTATATTTGTAGTACATTTATTACTTTATTCACAGTTTATATTTCAACACTGCGATAACCTACTCTTGAATCAACTTATTCACTGTCTGAACAGATATTTTCCGACTAGAAATATGAGTAAAATGACTTAACTCAAAAATGTTGAAATTAGAGTTAGTCATTCTGTCAACTGAAAGTCTTATTTAACAAATATAAATATATTTTATAAAGACGGTTTTATAGACATTTTTTTCGTAACTAGTCAGGCTGAGAAAACACCTTATTTTTATTTGGGAGTTTTAAACTAAACAAAAATATTTTTCAGTTTTTAACATTATTCATTTTTAGCTGAATTAGTTCTAGAAATCTAGCTATGTTATAGAATCTGTTCTCCTACCCTCCATGTTTAATGTATACAAATTTTAAAATATCCAAATGGGTTGTTTGGATATTTTCATGTATATCCAGATGCACATTAAAAAAATCTTACAATTGTCTAACCTTATACATATATAGAATAGAATAAAAGAATAGAAGAATCAACTTTATTCTGGGACAAAGTCCCTTGAGAATAACAATATTGTACATTAAAATTAACATAACATCTGGCCAAAATTCATATTACAATAAAAAACAAAACAAAAAAAAACAACTCAAAAATAAGTAATGAAAGAAGTATTTAAATAACTATACATATATATTACATACATAATATGAGCAATAAGGTCCTTATACTGCAAAATAGTTGCTATAAACAATAAACTATGGAATTCTAAATGAAATTTGAAATGAGCGACAAATTACTTTTGTTGTCATACCATTTTATCAATGAAAATAATAATAATAAAAGAGTGGATGAATATTTAGTTTAAATGATTTACATATGTACCTTAATGTGTTCAAAGAATACGATAATAGTATAGTCAACATTATACAAGTCCTATATAATCTAAATCCTAAGAAGTTGACTGATCGGAAAAAATAAAAGATAATAATACATATAGAGGAGATTATATACATATATAATATACATGTTAAATGACTACCCAGCGTCTGATTGAATCGTAAGGAGGAATTGGAATAAGAGGGTTTTAAATATGGATAATGATGGTGCATGGTTGATTTTAAGTGGGATGGAATTCCAAAAGGGGGTGGGGCGGACAATAAAGGAGTATTGGAATATATATATAAATTTATTTTTTTAAATTCAATGCTATATTTTTTCTTTTCACAATAATCAAGTTGAATTTTTATATATGATATCAACTATCGCCATGTTTTTGTGTCTATTGCCCCTCTCTCCCCAATCAAAATGGAAAGTTTGCGCCTATGCTGGGCTGTATATTCGAGTTCCAAATATTTCTCTATTAATATAATTATATAACTTTAACAAAATACTTTATATTTAATTTACAGGTAAGCTATTACAAAACTATTTCCAGAATTTCATAAAACAATCCACTCATGATTAAAGGAAATTAATTAACGGGTGGTTTTAATATCATGGCCGTTTCCGCAATATTTTGCATTATATTATCTAAACTTTAATCAAGATCCTAGTAAATATTCAATAAAATTTCTATTGTAGTGGGACTAAATGATATTGCTGCATCGCTGGTTGTTTCGCTATTAATTTAGACTCAGATATACCAAAGGTTGGAATTCCACTTCTCTTTTCATCAAAATATTTACCTCTTGTCGAGTGGCAAATAAGAGTACATAGCGAGTTATATTGGTATTCAATTCTCCATTTAATTATGGTTCATGTACCATATTGACGTTATGTGAAAATTATTAACGTACAGCTACAGATTTCAAAAAATTCTTCCATGTTGGTCCTGTCAAAGGGATTTCGGTACCAACCAAACAGGTTCCAGTACAGTTATTTGTACAATATACCATGAATAATATTTATTTATTTATTGAGTATTACAACAACCTGTCACTTTGACATTAGTTATAGTGATGTATGATAAGATTCACACTCAATGAATAATATCAAAAATAATGTTTTAGACGGCGTTTGATAAGTTGCCAAGTATAGATTATTGTTTGCATTTTTTTATATTATTAATTGAGCAATAAATAATATAAAAGAACCAATGACTTCTCAATTATTTTTTAACAATGAGTTAAATAAATAGTTCAAAAGACAGTATTGGAAAAAACAACTTAGGATTAAATGGCTGAGTACCTAAATAAGTGATCAAAAATTTTATTTAAATAAATGAATTCTAACTATTTATCATATTGTAAAACTTGGGATATTCACTGATGTAATTAAGTATCACGGTGACTCTCTAAGGCTGGGAAATAAGTTCAAAACCAATAATAATCCAGAAAATAAACCAGCAGAGCTATTAATTTGTCAAGAAGTGTTTATTAGTGACAAAAATAAGCAGGAAAATCTAAATCAATTACCGAATATATAGCAATTTTATAATAATAGAATATTTGTAGTCAGTTATTTTATTTATTTTCAGCGGATTATTTATGTTAAATTTGAACATTTTTTTATTCTACAAATATGTAATATTTTTGTTTTGATCTCAAGGCTGTAGAAAACATAAAATTTGAACTGTAACATTTAGTGTCATTCTCTTTGTTCAGTAATTTTTGCCTTTAATCAATTTCAAGACTTATTTTCCAAACCTTATATATTTGTTTAAAGGAATTATAAGTAGATGATTTGTATTCTTCTTAAGTGTTTATGTTATTTTTCCTAGTGCTTGATTAATAAATCCCAAATTATACCCAAACTACCAACCAATTCCATCGCCTACTGTGATTCTAGATCCACCAGACTTAAATCCGCTTTATTTATACAATATCAGGAAAATGAATTGACTTTATTTAACTTATATTTTTCAATTTATTTATTATGACTCTTTGATCTCTTTAGGTAATCTCGTATTAGTGACCTCCAATATTCAGTCCCCAGATTGAACATTGATGCCGGGAAGTATAGCTTCCGGCTACTACCTCTAACCCCGAAGGACATGAAAGGACATATTATATCCTGAAGAGCTGAAAGATGGAGGATCAGAAGAGCCAACGGTGGTACTTTTATGTAGTTTGCTTTGTCCTCTGTTCCTTTGCGAACCAACCTTTCGAACGGTTAAGTCCTTATCACATTTTTATGTTTGGAAAAATATGGCAAACCTCCGGTTGTATATTTTTCTGTATATAACTGCTATTTCTTGCAACACACTTTACCTTTACCTCCATTTACTAGCTCACTTAGAACTGAAATTCATGTAAGTAACATTAAACTGAAATAACATTAAATAGAAAACTGTGAAACAATAAACTAAGAAACAATGAAATATGCAATGTTAAAATAAATTTTAAAAAACCTGTACCACTATAACCCATGAAGGGTGTTCGGTTCAGTACTATTTAGCAAAATTCCTGTTTGAAGGGCAACGGTTTTGCAGGGAGATGATCGGAACAGGATCACCCTCAACCGCCAGGCTTTCCCCCTTAATTAATTTTTTAATTAAAAGTACCCACTTTGTGTGCGCTGGGTGTGCCCCAGGGTCGCCCCCGTGCCGATTAAACAGAATAAATATTTTTTCTACAATGAGCCGGGATTCGAACCTGGGACTTCGAGCATTGGAAGTTCAGTGCCCTACCACTGAACTACCACCCTCCCTTAAAATGTACAATGAAATTTAACACCTCATGCATTAAATGTTGTAAAAACTTTATGATCGCGTGATTTACTTAATTTTATATTTTCAAATAGTTTTTAAAATTTAAACATGAATTCAAAACATTTTTTAGATAAATTTCCATTTATATTTCAAAACCATAAATTTCCATTTTAGAACAATTTTAACAGACACATGCAGTTTTAATACAAATGATTTTGACGTTAACAATAAAGAGTAAAGACTGAAGTGGATAGAGAAGTTGTGAAATTCAAACAATTAGGTAGCATTATTGAGAAAAAAAAAACCGACATAACGGATTGGTCCCTTGGCATGTTGTTAATTGAAAATAATTCTAATTCAAATATATATATTACACTTGCAATGTCTGAAAGGTCAAACCAGTTTATAATTAAGAAGATAGGACTTTTAAATTGAAAAATTCGTCATTTTTATAAAAAACTGGTTTGTTCGGAAACTTTTTCACAGCACTGTATATTTTTATTATTATTTATTATTATTATTAATATTTTTTATTATTACTAATATTTTTTATTATTATTAATATTTTTATTATTATTATTATTTATTATTATTAATAATTTTTATTATTATTAATATTTTTATTATTATTAATATTTTTTATTACTATTACTTTTTATTAGTGCAAATAATACAATCTTATATTATATTTCATTATAGTTTTATACTCATTATAGTATATTTCATAAGGTTAATAAAAATTTCACTATTGATGTGTGTTTCTTTTGTCTGTTTTAATAATTATTGAACCTCGACAAAAGAGGGTTCTTTGCGAAACTTTTTTTTCAAGAGGGAATCAACTTTTGTTTTATAATTATTCGTCATATAATAAACTTGAGCTTGGGTTTACAATAAAATTTTTTCTTCCAAGAATCTATATTTCGTTAAAAAAAAAGGGTCGGAAATATTAAAAAAATGTATGTACTGGAGTACATTCGGATTTTGGAATAGCAGGAAGTATCTGAAATGATTATCATTACAGCCTGCAAATCAATTAAGACCATTGCTTTTTGCGGTTTATACTTTTGTATCTGTTCCATGGGGGAACTGCTTTTACTTCACTATCGAAGTTACTTGCTAACTTGACAGGCTTTGACATTTGGAAACCTTCTGCATATACACCAGCTCCTGCATCCTTCCTTGCACTATTAACAGAACCATCTGTATACACGTTTAACCATACAATATTATAATGTTGACAGAATTATAATATTAAGATTAATGAGGCTGCCCGAAAGCTACAAGAGGATATCGCCTTTATCAACAGATGGGCAGAAATAAATGAATTAAAGATAAATGCAGATAAAACTAAGGCAATTCTTATTAGTGTTGCCCAAATGCGAGACCGAGACAAGTCTTGGTCTTTCAAACTCAGTCTTGGACGTGCTCTTCGTCTTGCACAAGAGTCTTGCAACAGTCTTGCAGTTACCTTATTACTATAGAAATATTACTGTGATTTTTAGATAAGAGAAACCTAACTAAGCCCGAATGAAAAATTAGAGGAGTTAAATGCAAAAGTATATTGGTTATACCGATTATTAACATACAGTAACTAAGATTGTCAAGTATCAATAACTTTTTGAATTAATTTTTATTAAAAATGTTGATTTGTTTTACCAGTCCTGGTCTTGGTCTTGCAACAATTAAGCTGCCTTGGTCTTGGTCTCTCAAAGTGCAAGACCAAGACCGATTTTGGGCAACACTAATTCTCATCGGGTCCAGACATTTCAGTAGATCCCTTTCTTACTTTCCTCTACTTTACCACAATGACCGCCCCATCCACTTTTTCCCTACTGTCTAAAATCTAGGAGTACCCTTTGACAATACCTCCTTGGTGTTTTCCTTTTCCAAGCTCTCAGAACCAAACACCCACCCCACACCCTGCAACTCCTTACTCTACGCTCTTCTATCCACTCTCGTAATACTAGATCTCAACCTATAGATTTATATATCCCCTCCCATAAAACTACTTCCTTTAGGAAATTGTTCGTCATTCGTGCTACTGCTTGGAACTCTCTTCCTACATACCTCAGTCCTCGTCCACAAATTCCTTCAAACAACTCCTGTTCAACCACGTACTCCACATTTAAACTTCCGGTAATATATAAAATTGCTTGTATCTGTATACTGTGTAATTTCAACTATTGCACAACCGCAATAGCAATAAGCAGTATATTAGCTTGTATATTTTATTGTTTTAAGCCAGACTAATGCTCATAAATTTGTATTATTATTCTTAGGGTACTGTAGTCCCAGAATAAATTTTTTTTCTTTTCATTTCTATTATATTATTATCGTAGTTGAATAAAAATCAAGAACAAAGTAATGGTATGAGAAGTAAAATCTATTATATAATTTCGTTTATCATTATCTCTCAATTAATTAATTAGCTGTAATTCCAACAGCTGTGCGAGAAACGTAGCAGAAATCAAATAAGGAAAGGCTACAACTGTGATTAACTGGGACCACTCAGTTCCAATTAGTGCGACCGAGGAGACGAGATGGATCGACGGCGATGTTGGACTGAAGGATAACCCTTCCTATCTCCCCGTGCTCTATTACCCTGTCTCATCTCCTATTTGCTCAAATGTTTAAAAGGATGTTTTTACTCTAATTGAAATTTTAGTTCGTCACTAAGGATTTATTTTTCACTATTATTTAAAAATGGATAAGTGCTTGAAATTTCAATTTTTATTCATCAATGAAGACTAAGTTATGACAAAAAAAAAAATAAAAAAATAAAACCCCTATTGTTTCCGATGCATATTTGTAAAAAAAATTCACGTTTTGGAAAAGTGGTAATCTCTCATAATTCATTCCAAGAGAGCGAATATAATGTAATCATAAAATTCAATTCTCAATTCAACGGTAATTCTCAAACAGTAACTATAGAAAAATGTATAGAAGGAACAATGCATAATTTAATGAATTTTTTTTTTAATTAATCTTTTTATTGAGGTATAATACATTTTACACACGCAAGAGTACTGAGTATTCAAGCTGTAAGGCACATTCATATCTTAAGAAACATTAGTGATACATTCTGCAATAAATCGTACTTACAAGTGGAGGCTGTAGTCAGTGAGTCACAGATTTCAAATTTTTTTTTTCGATCTTGCTACATCAAAAAGTATTTGACACATATCCCGGCGTTTGTCCCAATAAGGGAAGGTCCAATATAGATATCGTCATCAATATTAATATAGGCCTATAAGTACCGATAACATCAAAATAGCGGACTTGAAATATCGTTAGTCGGTATTTTGATCGATATTATAAACCATTTTTTTAAATATGACTATCAATATAAGTGTTGATTCTCTAGCACATTTGCGCATGAAAAAATATGTTATTTTCCCCTTTAAATTAATTAATAGAAATATCAATTATTTTACTCCCCTTAATAAAAATGATTTTCTAGTTCCTGCCAATCTTCGTCATCCTCATTTTTTCCTTCTAGTAATTTCCATTCAACCAATTATGCCTTCCATTCACCCTTTGATCGGATTCAGTGAACTGATAATTTATTTGTATCATACATAGAGATCTATGAAAATTTGTGGTATTGGTTTGAGAAGGTTCTAACTAAAAAAATTGGACAAATAAGGTTTATTGAGTGACGCTCGCTATTCAACTCTACTTATCGAAATAATAATATTTAACAACAGATTCTTAGATAAGATCAAAATATATTAAAGATGTTCCTATATTATTTATTATCTATATTACTTATATTTTATTCCAATTTTTTTATCCTCAACAGCACTTGATTATTCAAAATTATAAAAAATAAATAATGTTAATCGTTTGTAAATTCTATATTTTACTATTAACACCGATCGATAGACGTTCAAATAAATTTTATAAAACTTATTGTAATAAAGTTTAAGTCAGTGACCTCCATATAGGTTCTTCTCCTTTCTTCATACGAAATTCAGCGTAAAAGGATCATACAAAGTCAAATAAATAGTTATATCTCATTGATGAATTGACTAAAGCTTCTATTTTAGAAAGTTGTGGTGTGTCCAGAATAAAAATACAAAATGGACACAAGATGAAGGTGTTTAAAAGCATAATTGATATAACTACAAAGAATATCCCAAACTGAAAGCGAAGCGATTTCCCTGTCATGCTGTGAACTACAGCCAGGAAGGAGTCTTCCAACAAAACCCCTCACGACCACATTTCCAAAGTGGATAAAGACAAATCAGCCAATTGGTAATCCTCTCTAAACGAAGCGAGAACAAACCGAATGATAAACAAGATGGTAAAAAGGGCCGCGCCCAATTATTGGTCCACAAAAGAGAACTAATTGTCCTAATAAAGGGCCATAACTGAGCCGATTATAGTCCACCATTGTACGCCACGCTCCAATTAATTCCAGCTTTGTTCTTTGTTCTCCAGCGGCTGGAGGCCATTCTGGCTGAGGTCCGTCTTAACTCTTTAAGCCAGTCCTCCCCTCTCCGATACTACCATATATTAATTAGGTTGAAGTCATCAAAAAGGGTTCTGTGAGAAAATTATCAGGGAAAGGTATTGGAAGATAGTTTAACAATTATCAATGCATTACTACTTCTAAGTTATTCTTAAATTTTAGGCAGCTTTTCAAAAAATCTAATTTGTTCCAACACATACACTAAATTATGAGCCATCTACTACTTTCAATGAACTTACAACGAAATATACAACAACAAAAGCAGACCAGACTCAAATCATTTTGTTAATTATCTTGCTTTTAGGGCCTTCTGCAGTGAAATTTGACTTATAAAACGCACTGTGCATAGAAAATATGTATATTAGTGATATAAGAGGAATATTAAATGAAACTAAATTTCATGTAAGAACTACCGACGGTGCCTGGTATGACGATAGGTTGTTTCTCTGTATGATGTCTTGAAGCATACATAGATCATGAGTATCGCAATCTCCAAGTATTATTCCTGCTTGCCCAGAAGAGAGCTCTAACAGTATATACACGGTCATATACATAGGGCCGAGCGAGCTAAAGCGTAAAATTATAATTTATTTCGTGGATGACCCACGGAATGAATCTCGACCTTCCCACTCTAGTAATCACTAGAACATCCCTCCATCTCCTTCAGTTGAATGCAATTAATGGCGATGGGGGGATAATAAAAAATGAAACATAAATAAATTATAACATTAATTGATTCGGGTGGGGTACCATATAACTCTCAAGTTATCTAGTTTTTACTGAAGGATCTTTTACTGATTATATTCTATTAAATAACATTAAATCCAACATTAGTTAATTTTGTAAAAATAATTGTTTAATTAATATGATTGTTTAATGTTTGTTCTATATTTGTTCTGGAATAATCATATTTCCCTAACATTTCGTGACCCCATGCTCCTTAATATCTACAAGCTCCTAGTTTGTCTCTCATTTTTCCCTCACTTCGATTATGGTTGCCTTATATACTGCTTTCTGGCAGGCTTGCGATCGGATTAAAGGACTAATGAATTATGTCATTATATTTATCTTTGGAGTCCCTAGGCTTCCGACTGTAATATTTTCTAGGTGTATTCCTTTTCCGAATCTTTACAACCGAAAATCCTTCTTTCCTTCTGTATTTGTTTACTCCTTGCTCCACTGTCGATTCTTTCAACTCAAGATCCTAACCCTCAAACCTGTTTATTTCTTCTCATAGAGCTGTTTCCTTTCGAAAATCCTTTGTCATGCGTGCTACCTTGTTTTGAAATTTCCTACAAGCCTCTATACGAAAATCAACATCCTTGACCTCATTTAAACATCTTATATTTTTCCATCTCTTCAGCAATCAATCTTTCGCATACATCTAAAAATAGTTTTTACGTTTTTCAGTCTTACAGATAATTATATATCATCCATATTGCTTATGTTTTCAAACAAGCAAACTCGCTCATATGTATTTATATGTATATCGTTTCATATATCTAATAATACCTTTCTTCATTTTAGTTTTAAATTCAGATAACTTTGTAATTTAATTTATTCTTAATTGTTTCAAAAGCCAGACGATTGTCATTTCATTGTTCATTTTAGTAATTCTGAGGGGATTTACTGACCCAGAATAAAATTTACTTTTCTTTTTCTTCTTTATAATAAGAAAAGAGGTGGTCTGGGGTGACAGTAAAAATAGAACTTCAATCTTCAAATTTATTAATTCAAATCTATGTTACGCACAATCACTGCAGTCTTCGTCTGCAGGCTGTAAGTTAAAACTAGTTGTAAGTACCTTTAATAAAAATCATTGGGAACAATATATAAATTGTGTTTTTTACTCTACAACTCTTTCTTTCCATATAATCGGAGAGATATAGGAGGGTTATCAATATCTTTTTTAATTCTTAATTTTATTGATTTAGTTTTACTTTACAATGTTTATATTGATAAAACATCTAAATGTAGTTATTTTGTAGAGTTTTCCTATGATTTAAAGTTTCATATTAATAAATAGCATTAAGCTGATAGTTAACTGCAAGACTCTTGCGCACTAAGACCAAGGCCAAGGTTTGTTGACGCAAGACCAAGACCATGACCGCCTCGGTCTGGTCTTGGTCTTGCGTTTGGGCAACACTATTCATAAGTCGAAATTTCGCACATTCAGACATCAACAGAGCAATATTTGACAAATATGAGTTTGTTTATTCAAGAACGTCCAACAGATTGAATTTAATTTAAAGCTTAAATCTAAAGCTACTCAACGTCGGGTAATGGATTGCGACCGCGGTATAAATACATTACATTAGAGCCGGCTCCTATGGATTGGTTTAATTAAAACGGGCTGTGGGATAGGCTCGGTGTAAGGGGGAGTGGGCAAGGGGTCTTCCGGGTCTGGAATACACCGTCCCCTGATTAAGGTTCGCAATTCGTGCTCTCTTCTCTCTATCAAGTTTTTTTTTTAATCTGTCTTTAAAGTATCACAAAATATACGAATCTTATATTAGGTTGTCCTGAAAGAAAAGCAAGATTTCATGTTTTCTTTACTTTATCCCCATATAAAGGATGTTTCAGGGTTAAGTGTCCTTGTCCTAACCAAAAATAAGGAATAAGAATCTTATTTATTTTAACATTTTATGAAATTATCACTTGCGCTGCAGCGTATCTAGAAATCTGATGTATTTGTCATTAGCTGCGAATTTTCTTAATTATTTGTTTCCTTGTTATTAAAGTCGGAATAGGTCCCTTCACCTAATGGAATTAAAGGATTCAAAGGATTAAGAATCTTAAAACAAGAAAAAGAAATCCTATGAAAGCACTTATTATATCTCTCTGTAAAGGGTGTTTCATGTTTACGTGCCATTAACTACTTAACTAGGGATGTTGCGATTATATATATATATATATATATATATATATAGATATATATAGATATATATAGATATATTATATATATATATATAGATATAGATATATATCGATATTTTTCTTTCGATATCGTATCGAAACAAAGGATTCGTATATAGAAAGGAAAATTCCAATACTTGATTTCGATTTTGCTATGTTTTAGGGGGTGGAATTTATTCGGGATGCCACTTGATAATTATTGATGATAACTCCCCAAAAATGATAAATAAAAATTAATAATAAAAAAATAGTAAAATAAATTTGTATCTATAATATATTGATCGGTCCAGGATCAATTAATTGGATTTCTTTTCTCAAAGGCTGGTTTGTGTTTATCATACTTTCTTACCAACATTACCAACATTACCTGTGATTATCATGACATAAATAGGTGGCAGAATTAAAATATATTTTACTTAAAACTTATTTTCTTTCTATGTTTAATTAAATATATATATATATATATATATATATGTATATATATTTATAAATTATATTTACAAAATACTAAATACACGATTCAATAAATTTATTCAATGGCTGTGAATTCAGTTATATGGACTGTTTGAGAATTGTTGCCATGAAATATTTAAAATTAGGATTGGGAATTACAACTTAGCTATTATGGTATGTGAAGTGGTGTAGTTATGGCATGTTTCATCTCTGCATCCGCTGATCCGAGGTCATCTCGTCAAGGACAGGTCCAAAAACTTCTCCAAGACGTCCATCTGTGTGGTCTATGTCGGGCCAAGGCTTCAGTCCCCAATCCAGAAGAAAATATGAGATCTTTTTACCAGGCCAGTCATCAACATAAGACTCCTTTTCTTACTTTGTGGAAGATTTTATAGAAAAAAAATCAGGGTGTGGCAAGGATGGTTTTCATTGGTTCTTAACTTCACCCTATTACTTCACAATAACTGGTAACACCCTAAAACCAGTTACTTAGCCAGTTATTAGCTTTTACTCTGAGCCTTTTCCAGGGTTCAGGTACAGGTAGGTCCTTATCTACCTGCTCCTCCACCTTGACGCTGTTTTTGATGTCATAAGTCGCTTTCATTCAACTTTCTTTTTAAAACCTTATTTGCTATAGCAATTTATCATTTTCAATCATGAATGAAAACCGAATAAAAAATTGTTTGTCCGTCCACCGTCCGTGGTTTTTCTCCGAGACTACGGGACCAGTTTTTTTCAAATTTGGAATCAAAATCAGATGTCACCCAAGGATGATACTCCTACCTCGACATTACTATCCGCCCTTTCCCTCCAACATGGCAGCCGAAAAACCTGTGTTAGTATAGACTGTAGCGCCTAAACGAATGTACCGATTTCAATGAAACATTGCTAAAGTCTTCTCCTAAATGACATTTAAATTTATTTATATAACGCAATTCAACAAAAAAGAAGCTGGAAAAAAATTTACTGTGGGTGGTTAAATTGAAATTTTTATGATCAGTTGTTTCAAAGCAGAGGGTGTTGAAAGTAGTGAAGGGTATTTTGATAAATAAAAACAGTTTCATATCATTTATTTTATTTTAAAACCATCAATTTTCAGTCAGCGCAATAAATAGCTACAGCAGTCCACTCCTCTTGGGTATTGTGTAAAACAACATGCTTCCACAATATTTACGAAAGATGACGGTAATATCCTTGAAGGATAATAATATAAATAGCTTTTGAGAAGGAACGTTTTATAAATAATTGAGAGACAGGGACTTAGCGAGGGCTCTCTTGTTTGGGTCACTATCAAATATTTACATGGGCTTGTTAGGGAAGGCTTCAGGAATAGGCCCTTTCCATCTTCTCCAGCATCCTCCAGAAGGTTCTCTTTTCCTGAAGGTACTCACCACTCATGGCTGATGGCATTACCAAACCTCTGTGTAGATTATACTCCCAAAAATGAAATTTCTTCCATAAATTTGACGCTTAAACTCCAGTATTAACCAATATCATTGCTAATAAACAATCTAATTTTACTTTATCTTTTTTTATAATTATTAAGCTTTAATTGATATACGAATTTTTATACATTTACTACTTCAGATCTTATTTCATTAATAAAAAAAACCTTAGTTAAAATATGTTTTGATTATTATATAACGTTTTTCCATTCATTGCCATTTTCAAAAATTATAGAAAAAAATAGCCATATAATCGTTTTCTTTTTCAATATATTATTCTATGGGAGCAGTTTTAAATAAATTTTAACAAATTTAATTGTTTTCATGTCGTATTTTTATCGCATATTTGTTTGGTTTTTTATCCTTTTGTTAATAATAGTTTTGTTTATAATAATTTTTTCTTATGCATAATTTCAGGAATAGTTTCATCGCTATTCCTCTCACTTTCAGACTGTTGCTTAGACTGAACCACTGGAGTGAAATTTTCAGTGAAGTAATTTAAGGGGAGAGATGGCTGAACAGATTAACGCCTGTGAACAGAACCGCACGTTGCCCGGTAACCTAATACGTGATGTTATAGAGGATAAAATAATTACAAGTTCGCGTCCTGATTAAATATTATTTGTTTGATATTTATTTTGCAAATTACATGAAAACTATTTATAGTGTTATGATTAATTTGATATTTCATTATCATGGTAGGGTTGATGAAAGTAAATTTTTTGAATTATTGAAGGAAGGACTGCTCAATATATCATGGGTGATAAATATTCAGTTTTTTTTTTTTTTTATTTTATTTATGCCAACGTTTCAACCCAAACATGTGGGTCATCTTTAGGGCTGATTTTTTTTAAAAATACAATCAATGATATAATATTATACGACCGATAATATCATGTACTACCAATAATTCATGTACCATCAATGACGATAGTTTATTAGTTACCATTATCGATCGTATAATATTATATCTCTGATTGTATTTAAAAAAAAAAATCAGCCCTGAAGATGATACACATGTTTGGGTTGAAACGTTGGCATAAACAAAAAAAAATATATATATATAAATATATATATATTTTTATATATATATATATATATATATATATATATATATATATATCCGAATGTATAAATCCGATATAATAATATTTAAATCCCAAATGTTCAGATACATAAAAAATTAACTTTCATGGGTGATAAATATTCAGGACTCAGTCTTTTATATATATATATTCAGACTGAATCCTGAATATTTATCACCCATGAAAGTAAATTTTTTATGTATCTGAACATTTCGGAACGTTTTTTTTTAATCTTGACCATCCTTATTGATAAAAAATCAAAACAGCTAAAATGACATTTACTTTTTTATTTACTAAACATAGTTACAAGGACAAACTTTTCTTATTTTACAAAGGCGAAATCCAATAAAATTTTTGTGATGTAAGGTTATGAAATGTTACTTACTGACTGCAATACACCTACGATATAAATAAAAATATTAAATTTTAATCATATTCATATTTGTGATTAAAAATAATAAATAATATTCCTTTATTTTTTTATTCTCTCTCTATATTCCTTTATTAGTTTTTAACTCTTTAGTGACATATGTTTTTTTTTTTTTATGTTTTTGCTGTAATATTGCTTATTTCAAGAATTTTACGACATGTCATACGGGACTTAAAAATATAATATAGTGAGAAGGTTATTCTGAGAAATTGTATGGCATAAAAATCCGAGCTCTGTTGATAACTTATAAAGTTTTATATTGGAACTTGAGATATTAATATATATTTTTTAATATAATTTTTTTAAATATTTTTTTTTTGGTTTATAATAAAAATGTAAATTCTTTTTATAGGTTTCAGTTGTTTTATGTTGACAAATTTTAATTATTTTTCTTTGGTTGTTAGATCTTTAACAATTCATTTTATATTGTTTTACTTCCATCCTTTTTAATTATTCATTTTTTATGCTTAATCTGCTTACTTGATTTTTCTTATTTTCGATTCCTGGAAATTTTTAATAAACTATAGATAAAAAATAATATAAGTCTTATATTTATAATATTTATAATTATAAAAGTATTTATAATAATTTTTATAAATTTGACTTCAGTTTAATGTTAATCCCGTTCTCCTTCAACAAAAACTAAAAACATCTAGAAACGGTATATAAAAATTTTTACTTACATTGAGAAAACAAATAACTCGTAGAAAAATATCACCAATTATCGCTTCGTATTTATGTAAGACACAGAATAATAAAAATAAAAAAATCGAATTTTCAAAAGTATGAAATAAAATGATATAATTTTCCTTTAAAAATATGATAAAATTTGTTTGACTCCTGGACTATCGCACAATAGAATTATTTAACGAATCCCTTTGCTGAGAGGTAGAGAGGGTAATGAAGTTTAACCGAGCCTCCTAAGAAGCAACGCAATTTGAGAAAATTCCAACCTCTTTGGAAATAAAAATTAATTAAATGCTGTAGCTAACTAACCCGCTTCTGTTAGCTTGAAGGTGTTCATAACCAGCTCTTGCTAAACCCTTTAATTTTTATTAAGAAACTTACACTGACTTATCTCAACGAATAATTTCAGAACCAAATTTTAAATTGTTTATTCCACTTACTGAGATATATTATTTTGGAACAATTCACAGTTGGGAAATGTCACAAGTAAACGAACCTTGATTAATTCATCAGATGATTCTCAATGACAATACGTTACTTTTTTTATTTAAAAAAAAAATTGAAATATTCATTTGAAATGCAACTATAAAATGAAATTCTCTGAATGTTGAGAGGCCAATGATCTATAATAATATTTGAATTGCAAACATTTTAATTCAATCCATCCGCTGGAACAATTAACATGAGTGATATAACAATTTTCTCGGACGTACAGTTTTTAGGAAACATTCTGTAGTTTACAATTACGACGTTTTTAATAGATGAATATAGTATTTATATGACATAAATAAAGAAATCTAAACTACAAAGCCAAGGTTCTTCAACATAGAAGTGAATAATTTAAATTACCAACGTTTTGCCAATCATCAAGCCAGAAAAACCAGGATCATATATATGAAGAAAAAATTATTTTATATTTCAGTTATGCATATAATTTTTTTTCTTGTTTTTGTTGTTTTATATTATTATATAAAATTATATTTTATATATTATATAGGCATATAGTATGGCTTAGGCTTTATGATTGTTCAGAATCACATATTCTGACCATGTTAATTATTTTGCCTTCATATCATGAGATATTGATTGAACAGTTTCTGTTCGGTGCGATTCTTTATTGGTACTTCTCCTCCATGCTTGTGTGTTCTGGTCATAGATCGTACTGGTTTTCTTGTGGAGAATGTTCCTCTAAAATATTTTAATACTTTCTTCCTTGTTGGTTAGTGCCCAGGTCACGGAACAGACTTTATCATAACTTCGTATCCTTAAATTGAGATTTATAGAGATTTTGATTCCAATGAAACAGCTTTGATTTCTGTTGTTATACTCTGTATTTTTTTTTATCTGATTCTCTTTCCAGAGTCTAAACGAGTCCCTCAATGTTGTTGTAGTTGTTTCAAAGAAGAGCCTATCATCCAGTCTAAATACTCCGAAGGCCGCACAGGATATTTGGTATCTTTTTTTATCTTTTGGGAGAGGTAGATCCTTCCAACACGCATTATTCTGGTTCTTGGGGTCTTACAATCCAGTTGTAGTGTGAGGTGTGTTGTGTCCAATTGTTTTTTCAAAACTTGAGGATTTGGAAATTTTTCATGGAAAAGGATGAAATGGAAATTGATATAGCCTTTATTGGGCTGTTGTAGGAATGCATTAAGCCGGTGAAAACTCTTGATAATTTGTGAGATTCGAGTGGCATAGATGATTCCAAGTTAAACGAAATATTTCGTTCCACTACAAGTGTACGATGGTTTCGATTTTTACTATGATCCCTAAGATTTGACGACCGAGAACCAGCTCTACAACGTAAATGAATAGACATCTTGTTATTCAGTTGTTCTCCAAACTTGACTATCGACGAGAAATTGTTGGCCTTTAGAGGCCAGATGTTCATGTCATAATGATGTTTATATTAATTATTTTTGTATTCAATTTAATCCAATTATAATTGTTCCTAGTATTCAGTGATTTTTGGGTCAGTATTTAATGGTGTACAGAATTTAATGTTAAAGTCACTTAATATGTCAATATATTTTTCATTTTGATTCTTAATAATAAAAAAAAATTATGTAACTGTTTTATTACTCATTGAATATATTTAAAATCTCATATTTTATTTCAGTACCGTGAGAAATTTGTAGATATTTTGATCAATAAAGTGATGTAGTGAATTGGATCTCACACATCCGTAGCGACCTTCCATGGGACATTAAGGCTAGCAACGTTCGGAGTGTTAAGTTGAATACCATCAGCGGGAGTCCATCAGGTGCAAACAAGTTTAAACTTTGGAATGTTCTGGTTCGTGTATTGCAGCAGTACAATATAGGAAATAACTTCAGCAGTTGACAAATCTTTAGATTAGTCATAGCAATTTAATAAGCATTAAATCAAGCAAGATAATCTAATCAGACCATAGACTAAATTGGAACTGACTACTAATGATGGATAGATTGGGTTGGAGTGGCAATTTGCAGGCTACTGACCACACAGCCTCCACGCCAACTCAGTAATCCCCTAATTACCTATGCAGTTTGTAAATGGGGCAGGATTGAGAGATCAGAGTGGGTGCGCAGCTCTCCTGAATCCTGGAGGAAGAGATGGAGGCTGTTTGTTTAAAGAGTGTCCTTAATGGAAGGAGGAGCATTTGTCCTGCGGGAGAGCCTGAGGACACATTGTCTCGGTCTGGACAATAACCGCTTTTCTTCCCCTCCCGGCCTCTCCCGATCCTCTCACTTCACTTAGAACCACCAATTTGTCCCAGCCCGGATCTATGTATCTCTTGAGGCGTCTCTACCATCTGACTAGTCTTGTAAACATCTAACAGCGATGTGAGTAAACATTTGGAATAGATCTCGTATTTAGTGCCATTCCGATTTATTTTTATAGATAGATAGATAATAACTTGTATTGTTAAATAAAATCCCTTGAACAAATAATACAATTAATAACTAATGAGCTTTATAGATTTTTTAAGAGTCTGGAAGAAGGATTTTATAGAAGGGCTATAAAATAAGTTTATTTTTTTCGATGTCTAGGCGCAAAACTTCCAGGTCACAAGCGCCCGATCAACTAAATAACACCACTTAATACTGTTTGGCTGGGTGGTAAAAAAAAAAAATAAAAAAAATAAATAAAAAAATAATAAAAGGAATGATAAAATGAAATAAATAAATAAGGATAATGATAGACATTTATAGATAATAAGATAGAATAGATAAATAAATAAACTTTAAAACAATAGCAGTAAAATCAATAAATGAATTGAGATTAATAAACAAATGAACTTGTAATGAAATGCAATGAACAAATGAAAAATAAAATAAATCAATAAAAAAATAATTTTTTTTTTTATTTCTTATGACATTCACAACTGTATTACATAAATACATCAAGTAAATTTGGACATAATAGATATAATGACATGAATACACTTGCTGAGTAACTACCCAATGGTAGCACTCTAATGATATGACTACATAAGGAGATCACGAGGCCATCTTCTTTTCAGACGCCTCGGAGGGTTATCAGGAATTAAAGAGGAAGCAAGGTTAAAAATAAATAAATAAATTTAAAAAAATAAATAAATAAAAAATAATAATAAAAAAATAATAAAAAAAATAAATAAAATAAATCTGCAAAGAATCATTAATTACAAGCTTGCCTTATATGTTTTTTAGTCTTTCACTATCCAGGACCTTGATGACTTTGGTAATGATTCATCAAGTTTCTGGATAGTGAAAGAATTAAAAAAAAAAAATAAATTGACGTGATATAAAATACGTTCTTTTATAATATCTCCTAAAAAGAATTTGAAACTAATCCTGTGCATTTCTTTTATTACGAATTAATTAATTTAAATTAAACAACGTATGTTGTAAAGCAGAGGACATGGAGCACAACGAAACACTTTTTGAAGTGAAAACTTCTTTAGGCACGTTTTGCACTTTTTTTGTGGATCGAATTGGATTGAGCCCTCAGATCTCCGGTGTGTAACGCTGAAGTAAAGTCGGTTTTTATAGGTAGAAAAATAAGGAAACAAATAATAAAGGATAGAGAGGAATAAATTTTCCAGAAGATGTGGAAATAAACAATTAAATGAGTAATTTTTTATGCTTTTCCTGCTCAATAGAAATTATGAGAAAACTTTCGTGACCTACTTGCTAGACCGTTTTAGCTGTGCCGTAAATCGTAAGTGCATAACTCCAAATAGGTTTCAGAAAGGAAGTAGATGCAATCAGTTGCTGCCTTAATTTTATTTATGATCGTCTTTGATAAGAAATACTTATAGAACTTAAAAAATATGTTTAGTTTTTTATCCTCTATTTAGTGCATACTTCTTTTCTTCATGACCTAATCTAGATAAGACAAAATTTAATTATCTGTGGGCAAATCATTTATATCTTATGTACATTTCAATTTGTTTAATCATTCTGCAAACGTTATTTATAGGTGAGCTCAGCTACAATTATTGCCAATTTTTTAAAACATTTGTATGATGACTAGTCTAATGCGATGGCATATCTTAAGTTATAAATCCTTAGAACCTTCTTCGAAATACAAACAAATTCTTCTGTTTTGTAATATTGCTATAGTTATATCAGAAAATTTTTTTAAAAATAGATCGGATTGTTGTGCGATAAAAATCCATAGAGTATAGGCAAAAAGTATTTAAACACTCTGATTTTATAATATTTGTTATTTTGAAGAGAAAAAAATTTCAACTCAATTATACGAAAGTCAAATTTAGATAAAAAATTAAAAAAATCATGGATTTTCTCTCATCATTCTTTCTAGGTTGTCGGTTAGTGTCCAGGTTTTGCAGCAATATATTAGCTCTGGCTTTGACATAGAATTTTAATAATAATAATAAATCTACCAATTGTAAAGAAAGTAAGCAACATTGTCAAATTAAAACAAAGTGTGATGTTTAAAATACAAAAAAAAGAGGACATGAAAAATTTTGGAAATTAAAAAAAAAATGCATATTCTCAATTACTGTATTACAGGAGTAGCGTTATTTCTTTGTTCTCATGTTTTGTTTATGGAAACTAAGTGTACGATTATGACGTGTAATTTCACCTATATATATATATATATATATTATATATATATATATATATATATATATATATATATATATATATATATATATATATATATATATATATATACCCATTTTTAATATACACGTATATATACAGATTTATTTTTATTTTTTTTTTGCTGTCCAAAAAAATATGCAATTTCTGGGTTTTGGTTTTAAGTGAACTGAACCTGGACAAAGATATTTAAATTATAAGCGCACTGATATGTTATAATACTTTTTAAGTTGTCATTTTATGTGTTCTGATTTTATTAAAACATAATAATTGAACATTAATAGCAGGTTTATATGCTTAGCTAGAAGCCATTAAGCATTGAGGATCAGAAAGCCCTTAAATTGGATATCGGTCCGTAAATTGATTATTAATTAATTAATTATTTATCTTTTTTTCGATATTTACCACACTGGGTCTAAATAAAGCTAAGCCAAAAGCGTTGTAGAACAAAATATATTGAAATACATTTTATTTTTTTTAGTTCATCAATTGGATAACAATTTTTTTATGATGTAATTCCCGCATATTATTTCATTAGGCCTCGAAATGGATTTTTTACTAAATATAATGTCCCTGCTCATCCTCAAAAGTCATACAGAATTTCAGAAGGGTTAGCGTATCGTCTGTTTAAAAAAAAAAAAATAAATCAAATAATGTTAATATAATATTTCACTAGTCTTCAAAATTAGACATTGGAAAATCTGTGGTTACCGACGGGACAAGCTTGAAGATTTTGCGCCCATCATTGCGTTTCAAACTTACAGAAAAATTTACAGTTTTAAAAATAGAATATGTGCTATAGGATTTGTAGGAATATAGGATCACTTTAATTGTAGTATTGTAAAGGATACATATCACATATCGTCGTTTAGGTTCCTATGAACGAGAATGGAATCAGATTGTTGAATTTAGTCCACATGTTTTGGTTTAAGATTTTCAGTAATAAACTATTGTCAGCTCCCGAGAATAACAAATTAATTTATTTCTATTAATTGTAATAATATATTACATTATGTTTACTTATTTCTATATTATATTATCATGTATTCATTGTCTGATATTTATTACGGCCCTGACAGTGATATTATAATTTCTTGCATTTACCTGAATAAATTTTGTTTCCATTTTTATAAAATATTTTACCTTGCATGATACTAATTGTGTTTTCGAATGTCTAATTCCCAGTGGTCACTCGCGCTTACTCATCTTTGTAGTCGAAGACAGCTCTCCAGAAAATGTCTTTAAAAAATAGGGAAAAAACTTAAAAGAGAGGGATAATAAGCTGAGCGGAGTTCATTTAGCTTCGATATAACGGAAGAGATGAGGAAGACCCGGAAGCGGCAGGTTTAAGCTATTCATAGGTTCCGCAAGCTGGGGACTTAAGAAGCCCAAGCTCTTTTCTTATTGGCTTCATTCCATTCGGTTGGCGATGCTTCCTGAATATTTCCGCTCGATATTTACCCAATACAGTCCCCACAACTTGTCCTATATCCGCCTCCGCATCATATAACACAGATATGATTAGAAAAGGATGATGTATCGCCCGAATTTTAAGGGTAATTTGTTCATACTGGTTGTTGAGGTTTGACCCAAGCATTGTGGGTTATTGTCAAGACTGAAGATTAAAAATTTTATCAGAAATAAAACATCTAAAAAGAAGTTATATTTAATGTTATTTTAAATTGTTAGCCCTGGTGATGAACTACATATTTGGTCGACACATGGGCAAGAAGAATAACCACGTCTATACTGAAAATCCTGACTATGTTATATCCTAAATAAATGTCAAAACAGACAACAAATGTCCATCAACATAAAAAATATATAAAAATAACAAGGTGTGTACCTAAGAACACACGATAGATTGAAACCTTTCAAGATGAGATTAATAATATGAAATATACATTATAAATAATAGATCATTATAAAGAGGATAAAATGTCTCTATCTAATACGGGCTCGCGTTGAGAAACAATTTTGAGTAATAGCTCATTACAAAGAGGAAGGAATGATGAACAATTCCTTTCATACAGTATGCAGGTCCGATTTTTAGTTTCTGAGATATTTTAATCCATATCTTCAATAACACGTTAAATCGACACTATTTTTCCCTTTTCGCCTCACTGAGACGACTTCGCGTTAAAATACAATTTTCGATAATAGCTCATTAAAATGACGATACATATAGTATGAAGGATATTACTCTTAATTATGAAAATTTCCCTCACTTATAATATGCAGGTAAGATTTTCTGTGTTTGAAATATTTTAATCCATATGAAAAAACACTTCAAATAGCCGACTCTAGCTGACCCGAGCGTTACACATGGCAGATCTGACCGCTCAATCAAATTCTATCTCCACAAAAAATAAGTGAAAAAAGTGAATAAAATAACATTTGAGGAAAACTAAAACCTTTTGAGAAGTCAACTTCAGAAGTCAACAAGATACACCACAGAATCTTTTCTAGATCAAAAGTGAAAAAAGATAAAACCAGATGCATTATTTGAGTGGTTATCAGGTGATGGAATATAAAGACAAAATAATCATATCTCACTGTAGTATATTAAACTTCGTTTACACGGTGATAGTATATTTTCGTAACTTTCGTAAACTTGAAGAGGATTGTAATATTCAAAACGGTTTAATTAAATAGATTACGTACTGAAGTCCCGCTAACATAAAAATTAGCCGATGAACTGATTCTGCTTTGTGTTCAGGAAAAATCTTAGTGGTCGAATGATATTGGTGACCACACGATTTCTCTGTGCAACTGTTGGACAAAAAAACATGGCGTCTTTTAAATTACTAAAGCTTCTTGATGCATAGTAATTAGATATTGGTGCAGGATACAAAATATGGTGTTTAAAGCATCGGAATAGTAGATTTTTTTTTTTTTATACGTTCACCTGAAACTTCAGTCCGAGCTGTGGAATAGGGGTGGAGATCAGTAGAGTGGAGCAGTGGAACAGTGTGTGAACGGTAGTGTGACCCAACTTCGCAGTATCGCAGTACCCAACGGTAGTGTGGTCTTGAACATAGCAAAAAAAAAAAAAGAAAAAAAAAGAAGGAATTTTTCGAATAAAAATTAAGGCGAAATAGTTAATAATACTTGACAATTTTAACAATTTTAGGTGCTCTATGTGTAGAATTGGCATAACCAATATACCTTTGCATTTACCTCTTCTTTTTTTTCATTCAGGCTTAAGTAGGTTTCTCTTTTCTAAAAAAATTGCAGTAATATCTCTATAGTAATACGCTAGTAGGTAACTGCAAGACCCTTGAGCAAGACCAAGAACCGTCTTGCTCTCGCATTTGGGCAACACTAGTGAACGGTACATTCCTATTGTTGTACGCCGTTCCATATTTTATTTGGATCTTCCTGTTGTGGCGTTCGTGTAAGGTTCCATCGTACATTTGGCGCCCAACAGAAAACGCCCTACGTGGGTGAACTAATTAGAAAGTAGGTAAGGTGCGAGCCCTAAATCAGTGGGGCTTAGGCCCAGGCCGCCATATTACGGTACTAATCTGACAGACGCCATTACCCAAGCGGTGCTATAAGCCTTCCCAAGTCCCATCCGCGAACTTATGCAATAGCGCTATCCACCGTACCAATGAGGATTAGAACCTGGCCCCGTTATCTCGAAAGACCCTCCCCTCCTGAGCATTCTTATCGTCCTCGGCCAGTTCTATTGAATCCGCCTCAAATTGATTGCTAATTTACTGCGGCCATGTTTTGTCCGAATTATGGCCTGATAAAGGTACACTATCCTATTAACGGAGCATATTTCAATGCATTAGTGTTTTCGGTTGAGCTCCCTATTTTCGGTTCCCCAACTTGTGGTTAATACCAAAGGTTCATGAAGTACTCATGTCCTTCCTCATATACTTTTATCACATTATGAATATTTAATATATTAGGAGTTGGTGATAATATGGAACCTCAATTTATTTTCGACTCACCAGCGCTAGAAATTTTAAGATATATTAGATATTTAATGGATTGGGCGTTTTTATAACGATAAAAACGATGATTAGAGGAGGGCGGTCACTTAAAAAAAATGTATCTTTCAATCTTACTTAGCTTTGTTTGACTACATTCATAATGAAGTGTATGAATCACTTTATTGTATTTAGGTATTTCTTATCGGCTTATAGAGTTACCAACATACGTAATAATAGTTACTTTGTTTTGTATTTGCATACTAATATACTCCAAATACTGTTTGTCCTTATACCTGAGTACTGTTTTTATTTACTTTGTTCAGTGTTTTCTCATTATTATTATTTTATAACTTCAACATTAATCTAAATTTTATACCTTGTTTTTTATCTGTAACTATATTCTTTATCTTTAAGTAGAAACGTTATAACCGTCAACCTGGACCATTTTTTTCCCTCAAAAATATATTATTTTGTATGGTAATATGCAGATAAACAGATATTAATTTAAAAATATTACTTTTAAACTATTTTATTGTTTAATTTTGTTTACTATGTTATTATTATACATATATATACTTTATGTATTATTATTTTGCTGTTGTTCTATTTAATTTATTTTTATTTGTTGTCATGAATTGTGTATGAAGTGTTGTATTGTTACATTAACAGCAGTGGTAAAGTATTAAGATTTCCCAATTGTGTTGAATAGACTATTTTGATAATATGAGAAGGAGTTGATCAGGGGGGGGGGGGTGCGGTCAAATAAATTCTAAATTATACAAATAATATTATTTTATTTTTGCCGACGTTTTGACTCACTTTCCAGGTCTTCATCTAGGCTAAAATAAGAATAAGATATCAGTGGATAACAAGCTAGTGGAGGTTACATTTGATAACCTCCACTAGATTGTTATCCACTGATATCTTATTCTTATTATAGCTTTACTATATCAATACTTATTCAATTTTCAATCTCTTTATTAGTTAACATTCATTTTCTTTATCTGTTAACCTACAGTTATCAAATGTAATCTTTATTAGTTTGTTATACACTCATTCCTTATCTTTTATCGCAATCTGTTTACTTTTAATTTACATGCTATATTCTCCTTTGTTTTCTATTTTTATTCATACTTATTTTCCATTTTTGTTTGTATCTTCTATATATATATATATATATATATATATATATATATATATATAATTGATATTTTAACTACATTATCACCCACTATATCTCTGATATCATATTTTTATTTCTTTATCAATCAACTTCTTCTTATTTTACATCTACTTATATTCATTTATTTTGTTTTCACTATGTTTTGTATCTTTTGTAGCCCTGATGAAGATCCACAAAGTAGGTCGAAACGTCGGCAAAAATAAAATAATATACTATTTGTATAATTTAATATTTATTTGACCGCACCCCCCGATCAACTCCTTCTCATATTATATCACGGTCAACCATCCCTACATTATTATTTTGATAATAGTATTTTTTTATATAAGACAAAAACAAGAAGAACAGCTATCTTACGTGAGAGTTCTCACGAAGTTAATTTTATTAATAGAAAATAATCAAATATGTAATGGAACACCTTGCAAATCTTCCACCCATATCGTTCTTAAATCAACTTAATTTCGTAAAAAATATTTTGATAAAATCTAACCATTGGACGCAATAATTTCAAAGTTTGAACTGTACTTGAATAAATCTACCCTTATAGAATCTATTATACTTTTCATGACTTTTTTCTACTCAAACTATTGCTATATCGGTTTAATAACTTCCTATAAATACTCCGAAGAAACTCCCAAAGAGGTAGCAAGTCAGATATAGACAGCAGTGACTCTTAATATAGCGGTCAGTTGGCTTCGTTCCAAAACAGCCAGCAGCTGAATGGGATAGTGTTCACAAACGCGACGCTCGAGTGAACATTCTAGATCCATCTCAATCGTCATCTTGTCTTTTAAAAATAGACCTAACATATATCAAGGATATCGGAGCTAACAGTTCAACACTAATTTGGTACAGGTTTTTAAATATTAATCTGTTATTGTAAATCTACATATCGATACTGTTAATACATAAGGTCGTATGTAACAATTTTACATGTTTATTTTCTTGAAGTTAAATATGACATTTTGCAGACTGTAACTGCTATAAACTGTCCGCTAAATGGGGAAATAACAGTGGGAAATAAAATATGAAAATATACTAATAAGTCATAAAGAAATAATAGCTTTAATTAATATCTTTGATTGTAGCAATAAAAGCCTGAACAAAATTTTATGGTTATATTATGAGCAGCTTATTTTGTTTTCAAGTAATGTAATATTACTTATATTTCTTAAGTATTAAAAAGAAAAAAATTATCATAAGCTTTTTTATTCCAATGAAAATTGGAATAAATTCATTTCATGGCGCTATTGTTGTAAATAAAATATTTTATTGTTTACTTGTACTTATGTTAAAGAAAATCGAATCTACATAAATTTCTTTTAAAGGTCTCAGTTAAAAAAAAAAAAAAAAAGATAAAACAACAATATTACAGATCTTCGGTTTATAAGTACGCGGTTTTTTTGAAACTGCAAATTTATTTTCAACGTTTAACCTTGCTGCTTAATTTAAAAAAAAAAGTAATTTCGATCTAAGCAAAAACCAAGATCTCTATTTCATATTAGATTTATATATGTCTGAGATTTTATTAATTCGTGAATTTTATTTCAAACACCGTAATGGTAAGTGAGAATCTACATTTTTTCTTGAAGTCCAATAAGTAAAAATAAATAAAATAAATTATATATATATATATATATATATATATATATATATGAAATTCGTTTCATGACCTATTATCCGACTATAATTCATTTCTTAAGTTACAATAAATAAAGGTTGAATTATAAAAAAGAACATTCTAATATTATGTATAGAAATAGAAATAAAAATAGAAAATAAACTTTATTAAGGGACGATGTCCGCTTAGAATAACAATAATGAGAATAAGAATAATAGAAGATGAGCAACAGATGAGCATAAGCATAAGATCTATACAATAAGAATAGATGGATAATATTTCTCTCTCTCTCTCTCTCTCTCTCTCTATATATATATATATATATATATATATATAAAACTTATTTTATCGTGATGACTTGATTTCATATACCTACATTGCCTTGATTGCATATACCCCGAAGCTCATAGATAGTTCCTGAAGGCCCAAGCTTTTTCTCAGCCATTAATTCAGTGGAGCGGTGGCAGTTAGCCCAGTAAACACAGCGCCGCCCCACATCCTATCATCGAATTCCCAACGGCTGTTCTCCCGGACGGGTGTAATCCCGGCTCCATGGTCAGCTTCCTCTGCCCAGTCTCTTATCGGACCTCCTTTCTTCTGGGGACCTCGTCCTCTCGCAAACGAGGCAATCTTAGCTCAATGGCTCGGATCTTACTTAACTTTAACGTTCACCTTAAGCCTGTAGCTGTCTAACACGATAAGGTAAATAACTCTTCCACTAAACAATATATATTAAATAATATTGAATACTTCAAGTGATTTACTTAATATATTGAACAAACTCGAATCCGTTACTTTCTTTAATAATTGACACAGGAATATTGTCACCCTACTTTTCTTTGATTTTTCTCGGGGGAAGAATTATAAATAAATGATAGCTTCATGATGACCTGAGAATATTAAATACTATTTTAAATCAAATGAATTCTGTTCTCATGTTTGGTTTTCAAACAGATCATAATTTGTTTCCTAATTGAATTTATGAAAATGGAAGGGAAAGAAAAAATATTTACCCCCAATCGACACTTCTTTAAAACATAATTCACATAAAAATTTGCAACCGTCTAGCGCAATTCGGAGAATGTATACAGGTGCACAAGCTCTTTAAAAATACATACCATAAAAATGATAATCGAATCGGTTATCGAATAATACTAATAATAATATATTATTGAAGGAAATTAGTCGACTGTTCTAGATATCATGGGTGATAAATATTCATGACGCCGTCATTATAAGATTTTTACTAGTGCCGACGTTTTAACCCAAACATGTGGGTCATCATCCGGGCTGGAAATTTTCAAATACAATCAGAGATATAATATTATACGACCGATAGTGGTTAATAATAAACTATAATGATTGATAGTAAATGAATCCTAACTAATATTACGATACAAAGTGTTACAAATGAAATATGTAAAAAGTTATACAAACTAAAAATAATGTATAGAATTGATTTATAAAAATTGTAATATTTTCTCTTACAAACCATCGTTTGAGCACTGAAGGTACTCAAGTACTGACACATTGTAATACTAGTTAAGATTCATGTACCATTATTCACTATAGTTTATTAGTTACCATTATATAATATTATATCTTTGATTGTAGTAAAAAATTTTCAGCATTGATGATGACCCACTTGTTTGGGTTGAAACGTCGGCACTAATAAAAACTTTATAATGATTCCTTAATATTTATCACTCTAGAATAGTATTATATATATTTAACTTTTAATGGATAGATGTTACCTTATTTTTTTGTAATGATGGTTAAATTCCTCTAACTTTTGCCTTTTAGTATTAATAAGCTTTAGGGCAGCCCTACATATTTCGAAATGAAGAAAATCCGTGCCATGTTCACACTCGTGGAAAGTGTTAAAGTTTGTAATGAGGCAGTCGAGAAATTTCACTTTCCCTAAGTACCTGTGAGGATTTTTTTTTTCTTGCGGTTTCTTCTTATGATTTCCTGCTCAACTTCTGCTTTTGACATATACTTTTGCAAGAAGAAGCAAGTCGACATTAACGGTCCTGATTTTTGAAGTCTCTCGCTAGAACGCGAAAAGAAAATATATTTAGTATATCCATTGAAAATATATTCATGATCATAATTTTTTAAAAAATATAAAATTTTAGTTATTTTTTTTATTTCTGTTTCAGGTAAGATAGTGACTAAGAATTAAGTTGCTCCCAACATTGATCGTGAGTAAATATCTTTATTTTAACATCTTCATGCATATACATATATGATAACGAACATGTCTGCATTGTGTTTGTCTAGTGTATTTTTTTTTTAACAAAGTCACCATCATTTTTTAAAACAAACTAGCTGAATATTAACCAAAGGAAATATATGCTGTTTCATCAATGATTGATGTTGCCCAAAATCGGTGCCAAGACCAAGACATCCTATCTGTTGCAAAGCCAAGACCCCAAGACTGGTTAAAAAACTTGTTTTGAGAATAAAAATTAAGGCAAAATGGTTACTAATAATTATGAATTTTAGTTACGATATGTAAAGTATTGATGTAACCCAATCTATAGATTTGCATTAAGCTCTTCCAATTTTTCATTCGAGTTTAGTTAAGTTTTCACTATCTGAAAAATTATAGTAATATCTCTGTATAAATAAGCTTATAGGTAACTGCAAGACTATTGCTACACTCTTGCGCAAGACCAAGACCAAGACTGAGGGAGCCAGACCAGGACTCCTCTTGCTCTTGCATTTGGGCAACACTATCAATGATGCGGTATGTTTTAACATAGGTCAGTGCTCGAAGTACGGAAACGGTCCTGATTTAGTTCCATAACACTTTATCACTACAAAAATAACACTTTCATTTCGTGGTTTATATTGGGCCAGTTCTGTCATTATTTTTAACAGGGAGGACAATCTTTTGGTTCAGAAATTTTCAATAAAAAATCTTAAGTTAAAAAGAAAATGCTGAAACTAGAAGTTTAAAAAAAAAAGAACCAAACCGCTTTAAAGCTAATTTCTGTTGAGAAATTCTCGGTTGGCTACTTCAGAATAGACCGGATGCACTAATGGAGATAGATTATCAAGGGACTCATTACTCACTTCAAGAGTCTTTGTATCATTAGATTTATTAAATATCAAAAATATATTAAACATTTATGATATGAAATGAAATGAAAATATCATTTTATTCTGAGGGAACAGTTCCCTAATACTGAACATAGCTAACGAAAATTTGCTGAAGGATGTAATTTTATAAAAGGAAACATAATTGTAAATTAATGAGCTGAAATCTTGTATGCATTGTTTTTTACAATGTCGGTGTAGAATGTATAGTGAATGTATGTTGTTGGGTTCTAAGGACATGGAAAGACCCCAAGTAGGTATTGTAGCTGAGGAAGGTAGTGTAAATCCACTTCAATTCGGTTTTATGTACTAACAAAACATGAGAGTACTGGAAGATGGATCTCATGAATCAATTCATGTTTCTTGAATCAAATCTTTTGCCCTTCCTTATGAATGCTTAGAATTTCAATAATGACTGCTATTAATGAAGGTTATTCAGATTTGAAAAGATTGAATTGAATAACGGTTATTTAGATGTATTTAATGTATTACTATATTTAATTATATATATGTATCTACGATCTATTTTTATTTCTATTGCTTCCTATGGAAATCGATCTACTTAAAAATTTAATAATCATATCTGTACCCCGGAGGCAAAGGATACCTTATAACATTTTCGTATTAGTTCATGGAGCTGATTTTATATAATTTTGAAGTACAAAAATTTATTTGTTAGTTATTAAATTATTTAATAAACAAATGGACATGGTGTTTTTTTTACCTTCGGAGTAGAGATATATTTTTAATATGATTCAGCTAAATACCACAGACCTGCTGTGATATACTATATTGAGTAATAGTCAAATCGAATATCCTTGACAAGAGCATCGTGTTATCAATTAAGTATTTATATTTATATATCTAAATGATGGAAATTAGGGAAAATGGCTACTATTCTTGTTCTGCTAAGGAATGTTTCTTCTTTGCTGAAAAATCAATGGGAAGTTTCTCATTTCGTGCAATTTGTTTTCATTTACTTCAATTTGGACTCTCATTGTTCTCACTTACTTAGCCACATTTCCCACTCATTCTTTTTCATTTTTCAAGTATTCTTCTAAAGGAATTTCATTAGTTGATAATACCGAAATCCTTCCTGGCTTTATTGCTATATTGGCAACTTACTCGGCTTGTTCCACTACATATTTGCACGGGTAAGCTCTAATGAATATTATGAATTAGCCATTTGTAGGGAATATGGTGGATTTATTAGCTATTTCTTCCTGGTCTCTGGTGCCAGAGAGGTTATCTCGAGATCTCTTCTTGACTGTCCCCTCTGTCTTCCTTGGAATCAGTTCTCACTTCTTTGCTAGGCACTTCTTCCTAGCACCTCCAACTCCGTTCTTGACTGTTTCTCCTTGAGTATGTTTCAGACTGATTTCTCAAGTTTCTCTAACTGATTATCAGTTGATAAAAAAACAAACAAAAAACATCTAATTTTCCTGTCCTTATCTTTTTCTTGGCTTTTCCTATCAGACGAATTTTGTGGTATGCAAGGGGACAGGAGAGGAGAGGATTGTCATTTACTTTACTGCATTTCAAGGTATTTTCTTATCTTCTCCAATTGACAAATTACCTGAAACCTTAAGCGTTGGCGACTGTTGGGAAACAGGGATGAAATCATATAAAGATCATTTGTTGCGATTCCTAAAGGATCATATTCAGGAATGAGCATCCTTTTCTCTATAATAGAAGCTATTCTCAATTCAAGGGCCTCTTCGTCCGCTTCATCCAATAATCTGGATGAATTGACCCCGGGGCACGTTCTCTCGTTGCCGTCCAGAGCCAAATTTTGTCGAAATTCGAACGAACCGACTCTGGCAGTGCCAACTTTTGCAAAAACTCAGGTAGGGCATTTGGAGGAGATGGAGACGTGACTACTTGAATACCATACAGAGGGTAAACTGGTCCAATAGATAGGATAATATCGAACCATTTGCCTTGTTGTTAAGGGAATCTAACATGCCCCACTACAGTCACCTTGGAAAAAAGTCATAGAAGAAAAAATATTTAAAGTATATAAAGGACGGGACCGAGAATACTACTTTCCTGAATGCCAGCTGACTGAGAAAATAAGGATTAAATCAGTAAGGTAGGAACAGATAATGAGAAAGTATATAGAAGATAGGAAAATTCAAAGGGTCTGTAAAATTACAAAAAAATAAAAAAATGAAATCAGTTGTTTTCATTGTTATGGCATAGTTAAACTATAATTTATAGGCTCGATTGTTTGGTAGTGTATTATAGTGACTATAGTGAGTGTAATACACTTTTATATACCCCTCATATACAAGTGATACGTTTTTTAAGCCCGTGGACATCGTTGAGTTAGGGAGTCCGCCTCAATCCCTCAGCCTGGAATCTAATAGTAGCGAATTACTGTAGGGCCAATTGGCAGTTTTACATGAGTTCTGCTACAGTCCTTGACGGACTCACAGTTTTACTGCCCAGTTTTACATATTAATATAAGTTCCCATAAATTATCTATATGAAGTCACAATAAGAAAACAAGATTGGCTTCTGTTCGTCCATTTCTACTGATCATCATCTTCATACTGCCACGTAAACAAATTAGTCAAATTAGATGCACAGTAAGGTTGACTGAATTCATATTAATTCTGTTTCATTTAATGAAACCTGATTCTATCAATATATATGTATTGAAACGAATTTTCAATAAACTTAAAAAAAATGTAAGTGGCCGATGTATAAATAGCCATTTATTTGTGGTTAATTAATCTTTGAATTAGCAGGGCGTTTCGGTTGATGCAGTCAAAGGGCAGAATTAGAGCAGTGGAGATCCGACCGCACTCCAGCGGTCGCGCTGATGGATTGCTCTATCCTTGAAGGTCTGGAATATCAACTGTAATTTCTATTTAATGAACTTTTAATTAACTTTAATTATTACTTTTTATTAATATTAATACAATTTACAAAACGTATTAAAAATAAGGTAAAACTTTTTGAAAATCTTAATGATTCCTAGAACAAGAACCTGCTCAAAATATCAAAGTAATTAGCAAGAATTCATTATTTCGTAATCCTCAGAGGGTCGGACAGACGTTATGTTCCGCTTAAATTGTCAGAAAAATGGTTTACCTTAAAAGAATTTGGATATTCTTTGTATGTCCAAAATTATCATATAAATTATGCATGGTTTTTTTGTTGGGTTTTAATTAATTCATTATTATTAATATTCATCTCAAAAGTATTATACTGGAAGAATATTCAGAAGTAATAAATGGTTATATAAATGATAAATACTCTGCTAATTTTTCTCAAGTAATCCTTTTTTTTTTTTACTTTCTTTTAATTATAAGGAATACGGTCTTTTGCAACACATTACACTTTATCTCAATTCAAGATTAAACAATATCATATTAATTAATTAGATATGTGTACTGCTAAAATAAACATCCTGATTGAAGTTACCGTTATCTATACTTGATTTAGGAAAATTGACTGGAGGCTGAGGGTAGGCGTTGTAGCATCAGGCGTGATTGGAGAAGTAAGCCATTTCGGGAACTGTAATATGAATATTTACAGAAGGTCACGGGACCACAACCTTTTCGTTCTTCGAATAGGGTCGTAGAGATGAGTGACGCTTCTTTGGCATCGGATAAAGGAGTTGAATAAAAAGTATACTTAAATAACAATGCTGTAATGAAATTTGAAGAATTTTAACGAAATGAGGTCTAGGATCAATCAATACAATATTATAGCTATGGTGTAGAGCTTGTGTTGTTGCATATGAGTCACTTATTTAAAAAGCTAATTATTTTATTTGAATATGTGATTGAATTCTATTCTAAAAAATCATACAAAAACTAAATACATACACATGCCTACTCAAACTTATATGGACATCCGCCTCACAGATTTACGGTTCTGCAAAAAGTACATTTATCAAATTAACGTACAAAAATTACTTTATCTGTTTAACCAAAACTTTTAAGAATAATAACACCAGTTCCTCGGTACGTAAAAAAAAAAAACATACCGACTTAGGACAACCAGCTATCGATTAAGACCTGCGTAGTAATGATTTCATATTAAACTACCCGCACACAAAAATATACTTAAAAGCGTTATGGTCACAACTGTCATGCCCTCCAGAAGAAGATTGAAAAGGAACTGAATGAGAGACCTTCTTTCTTGAATTTAGGAAGCAAATGAAGACCAGAAAGTAGTGCTGCTGGTCACTACCCTTTCTCCAGCCTAAAATGACATTTTTCAAATTCATGACAACACATCTGCTTATTGTCAGTTAGGTGCGAATGAAGATTTATTGAGGGAAAAAGTAGTGATATTGCCCATTATGTGATAGAACTGAATGTCCAAAAGTTAGCTTTGCAGAACCAAATACAGAGACATAGTAATGTGGAACCGAATGACTAAGACCTGGCCTGGATCCAGAGACGTCGTCTCAAGATGGATATCGGGACGGGACGAAGAGGAAGCGGATGGTGCCAGCTGCTATTCCTGGACCTCGGGGCTCACGGTTCTTAATGAATCTCTATTCCATTCAGCTCTGTCCACTTCTGGAATAGAGCTGGCAAAATGGAGCGGTTTGTATCCCCCCTCTCCCTTCTCCCCTCGGTCTGTTAATAGCTTCTGTTTGTACACCTGTTGTGAGAGCGCTCTCTATGACCGTTTGACAGCCATGTCACTGCTATAGGCGTTAGCGAACACCTGTACACTGACAGCGTTCAGAAATTTAACACCGATATTATTCAGCTGTTTGTTGCGTTTTCTATATTGCATATTGCAAATTGAATTTTTAACACGATAGTTTAATTAGTTATAAGAACAAACAACTTTTAAAAAATCTTCAAACTGCCGTAAATAAAAAGAATAAGTAGTGATAAAAACAGAAATATTTAGATAAAACCATAAAAAATTTAATATTTTTAAAAAACTATTTAATGATTTTCATTAAGAGCGATTTTTATTTTTGATGATAAATGATAAAAATCATATCCTGATCATTATTTTAGCAATCAATTTTTACGTTTAACAATAATAATGATTCTTAAATAATACTTTTTTAAATCAGAAGTGTAAGTTTTTCTAATTTCCATGATACATTTTGAGTCTGAAGTAGTAGATGGAAAATATTACTGTCAACTATTAAAATTTGTGCATTAATAACGTATGCGCTCTCGCTCAAACTCAACTGGCTTTAGGAGCCGTAACGCAGTTGAGAGAGTTGCACAGGGATCTCTTGGAGTCCTGCCTTTCCTTCTGTAGTAGAAGGGAGAAGCCTGGCTTGGGATTCCCTGCCTGGTTGTATATATTGTGTATAGGTATGACTGTGTTTTTATGTTTTTAATTTACTTATCTTTAGGTTATTTTATTTTTTATTGTACATAGTTTTTGATTATTATTTTACTTTTGTTAATTTTATATTTTCTGTATATATGGTATGAATGTGCTATATCATATATATAACTATATTTATTGTCCACGTGACAGATTGTTATATTACTAAATAAAAAAACGTATTCATACATATTAGTATTTAATTTAATTTGTGAGTAAAAGTTGATTTTTATTTTCTATTCAAAATTTTTTTTAATTCTATTCTATTCAAATATTACACGGTGTATAAAACGCGACGACAATCGTGGAAACGTTGGAAACAACCCAAAATCGCTGAACATTTTTTAAAAATCTCGCAAAACATACACTGTTTTGGGTGGCTCACTTTAGACCTATGGCCAATAAACTAAAAAAAATATATATTTATAAATCTTTTTAGTAAATTAAATTTATTATTATTTTCCTGTTAATTTAAAAACATCAAAAGAGGATTTTAATTTTTTCAGAAAAATTAGGATATTTCATTTTTTAAAATTCTCTTTATTTTTTCCCACGTATTGGCCGATTTTAATATTTTAAATACAATCTTTAACATTAAAAACAAGACATATCATTCCATAATGCATATGACATATATTATTTTAATACTTAATACATTTTTTCTGACGGTGGGAAATATTTGGGCCATACTCTATTATCATTGAAATTATATTGCCTACATTCGTTTTTATGTTTATTATATATAAGTAATTTATAAATGATCGATGATCGTTAAATAGCGGGAAAACAACAATTACTAGTCTTTAGGAGTACATATTTTGGGAATAAAGTTGTTTTCTTGATTACTACATCCATGGTTTGTACAGATATAAAACTTGCAGATCCTTCATTTTTACATATCGATTGCTATTGAGAGTACGGACAAATTGGCAGTCCGTGTTGAATGAAATTCCACTGACTAATAAACTCAGAAATATTTAAAAAAGTACAAAACAGTGGGTAAGTGATGGATGAGAATTGGTCATACTAACCTGATTCATGTCCATTTAATAACAAAGAGGGGCAACCATATTGCAATTCCTGCCAGTACCCCGTTGTAGAGAACTAGCTTTAAAAGACTCAGTAAATTCAATAGAAAATATTGGAAAACTTTTAAAACAAAAACAATTGCACCATAGAATATTATAATTAATGCTAAAAATGAAAATAAACATTTTAAGGTTTCCCCTAGGACAACTCGTAACCTCGATTGCTGTTGATGTCTTGGTCTAATGAAGATGCAAAAGTTCGAAAACATCCAATTTGTTGAATCTCCTCTTTTTACAGAACACAGAAGATATATTGATTGGCTGCCTATATATTTCATAGAGAGGTTGCGATTATAGGATCCATTTCCTATCTGAGAGACGAGGATAAAATGGCGGCCTAAATGAATTAGGTTTTCGATATTTGTCAGGGGAATACGATCTCGAGGAGCGGTGATGGATGGAAGCTGCTCCAGTGATCAATCGCTGGGTTCTTATTAACAACAATCTATGTTTTCCGGAATAACCAGCCAAATAGGCTGATTTCTAAAACTGCGCCATTAGTGAAATAGGGCTGGTTAGCGTCTTGCAATCGTCTTGCTTAAGAGGAAGTGATTTATAAAAGCGAGATAAAATGACCTAAGTGGTAAACAGATTCAATGTAATTTGGTTATCTATATACTTATTGATAAAGTTTAAGCAAAATCTGTTGAAGGGTTTTGGTTAAAAAAAAACTATTTTCGTATGTTAGCGATGACCTATTCTTTTTGTCTTGTTACCAACAACAAATGGAAAACATAATAACAAGAAAAAATAAATTAGCCTGAGGAAACAATCACTTAGATATTTTTATTTTAGTCCGTGGTAAATACCTCGTTTTATCAAATTATTAACATCCGCCTGAAATAGCTTCATCGCGTTGTAATCTACAACTATTTTATTTACGAAAATTTTGGAATTGGGGCGATTTCAATCTGGTGATCGGAAAACTTTGGCTATTTAATTAGGTACTAAAAACTCATAAATTGGCTTTCCACTTCAATATAATAATTTGAATTTATTACAAAATAAAAAAAGGCGACCTTAAAAAATATTGAGCCTCTTAGCGTGACCTACGCTCCCTAAATGACAAAATATAGTTATATACGCCAAACGTCCCAATACTTTATTAGGTCACCTTTTTTTTCGATCTTATGTTCAAATTATCAAATCAAGTGAAAAGCAAATGAATTTATTACCTAATTAAATAGCCAAAGTTTGCCTATCGCCAGATTGAAAACTCTCCTCTTCCCAGAATTTTTATGTTAATAATTTGATAAAAGGGGTCTGTGCCACGGACTATTTGCCATAGTTTGTCAAATTTCTAAACACTCCTTCAGACTATCTCTTTCACAGTCTTTCTCTAACTGTCCCTTTTCTATCCAAAACATTTTAATTACATTTGTAGAATGGTAGTAATTGCATTACTTTCTCTAATTCTACACAGACGTTTTTCCATTCTGAAATTCACCTGGCTCTCCTTGAATCCTTCTAATAGACCAAACCTTATCTATTTTATTTATTTATTTATTGTTACATTCCGCATCTACCCGAGTAAGTCATTAGCGGCTTTAGATGGAATAAAATTAGGTGGACAAATTTAATGTCTTTTATAAATTCAAATAGTTTTTGTATCTTTTTTTCGTCATCTGAAAGTGCGTCAGATATGTTGGAAGGTATATTATGTTTTGTTGTGGTGTCAGAGTATAATCTGAAAGTTGTTACAATGTGTTTCAGTGTAAGTGATGTATTGCATGTTTTACAAAATGGTGGTTCCAGGCCTCTCATTAGGTAGCCATGGGTAAAGCCTGCATGTCCAATTCTAAGCCGAGTTAAAATAATTTCTTCTTTTCTGTTCTTTCTGAAAGAGATCGTCCATGGTTTAATTTCTTGCAATTTATTTATAGATTGGTTTCATTTAAATTGCCATTGTTCATTTAGCATTTTTTTGCATTCCAATCTCTTGTCAACAGTGGTCGTTAAATTGATCATTGTGCTTCCATTTATTTTTCTTCTTGCGATGTTTGCACCTCTGTCTGCAGCTTCGTTTCCAGATTTGCCACAATGTGAGGGTGCCCTTGCGAGGACGATGTCTCTGTTTGGCGACTTCTTCATTTTCCAGAGGCAGTTTTTGATTTTTATGGAAATGGCATTGTCGGCTTTCCCTTCGGCAATGGCCATTAATGAGCTTAAAGAGTCTGTAACTATAAGGCCATCTTTTATGTTTTTTTTCTGTATGTAATAACAAGGCCTGATATATGGCGAATAGTACGCCTGTGAAGACGCTGTATATTTGGGGCAAATTGAATTTGAGGCACTGGTCTTTCAGTATTAATGCACATCCTACGTCACTATTTGTTTTTGACGCATCTGTATAAAGGGTTGGGTGTCCGAGGTATTTGTGTTTCATTTCTGTAAATAAGTGTTTTTTGACTAATTGGTCGTCGTCAGTTTGTATTTTCCTAGAAAGAGACGTATCTGTTTTTATGAAGCCTTATCTCTATTACTCTTTAAATGGATCGTTGGCCCGAAAAAATTCCCTTTCATCCCCATTCCCTCTACCCACATGTGTCAGCAATCACTTTTTTTTCCTACTCTTGACTAACTTTCCTCATTGATTTTTCGTATAATATGTTTTAAATTTATGAAATGTATTTCAATTTACACATCAGCCATCCTCGATACACATCAATAGCCCTCACTATGCGCTAGATATATAACGCTCTATATAATTTGTTTTTTGACTTATATAGCTAGTAGGGACACTAGATCAGTAGCCGTGATATTATAGCGCCTACAAGAGCTTTAGGGGACAAGGCAAGGGCCTCGAGGAGCAATTGATGGGGAAAACATTTGTTGGCGCCCCTCCCCCCAGGCGTTAGGGGCCCCTCAGTGAATATATTGCTAATAGCTGTTGTCTCGATTCTTCTTAAGTCAGCTTATCCAGAGAATCTTATATCTTGGCTACTTGAGAGCTTCTAGAAGTAGCGTGGAATTAGAGTGCTGAGAAGTAGAGTTTTTTTTAAATATAGCAAATCGTAAACACAGATGTAATATATATATATATATATATATATATATATATATATATATATATATATATATATATATATATATATATGTTTTTATAAAAGTGGGGTATCTGTGGTATAGTAGGATGATGATAAAAACAAATCGCGAATAATTTATGATTTTTTAAAAACAGACAACTTAGTTTAACCACTCAAAAGATCCCTTTAAATTGTTTTAACAAGATGAAACCTTTACTTTACTAAATCTAAATTGAAAATTAGAGAAAAACTACAATACATACACTTACCTTCTTAAACCCATTTGGACATACGCCTCAGAGATATACGGTTCAGCTAAAAAGACTCACTTACAAAAACTACAATCTTTTCAATCTAAAATTTTAAGACTAATAACTGAAGCCCCCTGGTATGCCAACAACAAAACTTTACATACCGACCTAAGACAACCAACCATTGACCAGCACATACGTATCCTCTACTCTTGATTTCACCTTAAACTACACGGAAATCACAATGGATTTATAAACGACATGGCCACGCCTGAAATGCTCATCAGGAGGCGACTGAAAAGGAGCTGAATGAGAGATCTTCTTTCCTGATTTTAGGATGTAAGCAGACCAGGCAAGAGGTGCTGCTGGATTCCATTCGTCATACCTATTATGCCATTTTCTACCTAACAACAAATCTGCTAATTGTCACAACCATGAAGAATTGAAGACCAAAAAAAAAAAAAAATAAAATAAAATAAGTTATAATATATAGCAATATCTTTGAGTTGTAGGATTTTTTTATTATCGTTTTAGAGGTCTACCATATATTTAATATTATGCTTTAATTATCTTTAAAATTCAATAACTCTTTTTTTTGTCAGCATAGATTTCATTTAAAATGCCTATGTCTTATTTTGTATTCAAACAATTGAATAAGTCAAACAAAATTTTATAGTAAATTGTATAATAAAAATTTTTAGGAACGTTAACAGTCTACTTTCTTTCCAGGTCAACGATTTCGTTTGTAGAGTCAAGTTAACATACTGTTAAAAAAGTCTGTATTTTCTTAACAGAGAAAGAACTTTTTGCTTTATGAGTATTAGATCTGACAGGATTCGTTGAAATTTATGATCAGGTTTGCATGGCTTCGAGTTCTGAATAAATTCTCAAATTTAGAAATGGACCAGGTTCGGATTCGTAAATTTTATATGTATCGAGCTCGGCGTAAAACCTTCAATATTTATTCAAATCATTCCTCCTTGCTTTGGAATAGCTATATGTCTTATTGAAGCTCAATATTACTGTAGGAGCGTACACATATGTTCATACCTTTCGGTTTAAACCCTTTCCCAGAAACCTATACATAACTTGCGATAGAGGAAACCTATCTCGGGCTATACACACGTAGACTAACACTCTTATCTCGCGATAAGGACCAGGCTATGAGGCACTAACGAACCTTGAACAAAGGCTCAAAGGAACGGTAACGATCTGCTCTAAATCTTATTCAAACCCGGCTAATCTTCTGAGAGGGGCTCGACGATGTGGAAAACGTGGCCTTATCTTCGCCATGACGAACGCCAATTAGCAATGGATATAGCCTAGCCTTACCCTTGTGGAAGGTTAGAGAAAGCTAACTTCCATTCTAGAGAAGGGGGAGTGGAAACTGTCAAAAGTAATTTAGCAATCTCGTGCTTAATATATTATATACAACATGGATGCGTAAGTATTATGAATATTTAAGAATAGGATCAATATAATAGAAAAACTAAGACGTGTGCTTTAGACCACACGATACAAGTGGAAACATCAACTAGACGATATTAATAATATGAAATATAAATTATAAATAATAGCTCATATTAAAGAGGATGGATTGAATGCTAAACAATTCCCTCGCTTAAAGTATGGAGGTACGATTTTTAGCTTTTATTTTATTTTTATTTTTTTTAATTTTATGATATTTAGAACTGTATAAAAAAAAAAAAAAAAAAAAAAAAAACGTCTAGTTAATTCGCACATGTATATAATGACATGAAAAACATGTTGAGAAACTACCCATTGGTAGCACTCTAATAATATACCTATATTAGGAGATTACGTGCCCTACTGTTGGAGCTTGGAGCCATCTTCTTTTCAGACGCCTCGGAGGGTTATCAGGAATCGAATAGGAAGCAAGGTTAGAAACAAGAGGGATGGTTATGAAGTTTATTATGGAAGGATAGATTTCTGGATTTGGCCAAATCTTATACATAAGGAACATTAAGGTCATTGTGGATGATTTTATTTGTAATAAAGTAAGGAGCATTGAGGATTTTACGAAGGATTTTGAGATCGAAGATTATAAGGATTGAATACGAGAGGAATTTGAAGGTTTGGTGGAGCCCCATAGCTCAACTTCGTAAGTCCAAATAGGCCTTATTATAGTCATGTGAATGAATCTTTTGTAATTAATTGGAAGGTTAGAACGTTTGTCTAGTAAGTGTTGAAGTAGTCGAAAACGTCGAGCTGTATCTTGTCGTTTTAGTCTGGTATGAGGATTCCAAGTTAGACGGTTGTCCAGGTGGAATCCTTGGTAATTTAGCTTTTATAGATATTTTAATCCACATCTTCAATAAAACTCGTCATCATTTGGTTTTCGTCACTTTTTATTCCTTTTTGCCTCCATAATATGGTGTCGCGTTAATATACGATTTTGAATATTAGCCCATTATAGAGGGGATATAATTCTAGCAATCAACTCGCTAGCAATATGCAGGTTCGATGCTTAGTTTTTGAGATATTTTATTCCATATATAAAAACTCTGCGTTAGTCTACTCCAGCCAACCTTACCCGAGAGTTATACACTGGAAATATGACGGTTTGATCTAATTCAATATGCAGAAAAAAAAGGGCAAAACGCGCCTAAAGAAGTTTTCACTTCAAAAAAGTTTATAGATTTATATTATGGATTTATTAAAGGAAGTATACATAGTAGTTCCTCTAACTCCACTTGAAAGTTTCGTCAAAAAGGTATACTTTTACGAACATTAATTAAAAAATAATGCTTTTGCCAATTATCTTCTCTTGTGCGTTGGCGGGAAAATAGGTTAAGGTATCGATTAAGCACCTAGTAAGTATAAAACAGCAATAAAATTTCCAATTACTGTAAAATGAAACTTTTATGGAACTATAAAAAAAAATTATTTAAAAAAAGTTTTATTTATTTTGTTGATTTCACACCATATATAAATTAAATCTGAATAAAAAAGTAGCAATATAACTTCTAAATAATAATTTTATTTATTCGAGTTCTTAAAAACAGTTACCTTAAATTAAAAAAAAACAAAAAAAAAAACAGTATTTGGGCTTAGATTAGAGTTATAACTTAATTTTATTTTTTTAACCTATAACTTTGGTTAATATTTTTTTATTACATAAGTACATGTAATATTATATATTATAAAAATAGTGGGATGTAATAATGCTAATATACCATTAGTTAATTAATAACAATTAACAATATTTTTTAAAAGCTATTCCTATATCAAGAGACATGACACATAAAAATTTATAATTTTTATTTAGTTACCTCAAAATATTTATTTTGTAACATTTCGTCCTTTTTGGCCATTTTCAAATATTTCTGTTTCACCTATTTAATACTACCATTCCGAAAATTTTAACAAATTTTTGTATTTGTTAGTCTCATCTAGACAAGAAAGAAATTTCTTTTTGCCAGCCGTGGGATTGTTTTTAGGTAGCTATCTTATTTTTCTTTCTAAAAACGCGAAACACTTTTTTTACTGCATACATTTTCTGAACATTATCATAAATGATAATGATATGATGTTTTGGCTTTTTTAATATGTTAAAAAAAAAAGAATCTCTTTTCCTCCATTATATTTACCATTATACATCGGTAATGTACTTGTACACACACACACACACACACACACATATATATAAATATGTATATATATATATATATATATATATATATATATATATATATATATATATATATATATATATATATATTATATATATATATATATATATATATATATATATATATATTGTATACGTATATATATATATATATATATATATATATTGTATACGTATATATATATTGTATACGTATATATATTGCATTAATGAATATCTTTAGTAATAATACTTATTGCCCTTGGATATAGCATATTGCATTATAATTTAATAAATACATATATAAAAAAAAAAAAACTACAACCACAATTTTTATAATTTTACTCACAAAAACAAACAAAACTTCAAATATCAACTTACATTGATTCTGATTAATGTGAGTAATCTTTATAGAATTATTTCCACTTTGACTCTGTGTAATCAAATCGAAAGTTATTGTTAACTTTCAAATTAATAAATTAATTTAATTAATATTTTCCCCAAAAATATCATTTATTTTGGTCCAAAATGAATAAAACAGTATTTATGGTTAATGAACTCCAGAGTGCCACATTTAGATATTAAGAGTGGAACGAAAGGTGAATTTAATTCCATTCAACTCCTCCGTTATAAAATGATATACTGCCTCTGGCTTTAATATAAGGCGTTTGCCAGGCGAGTCAGTGTCCTACTGAGGTCTTTGACATCTTTCTTTAATCAATAACGAAGATCTATCAAAGTTTAAAAGCTGTAGAAGGAACAACGGTTTACTTGATATTCCGGTAATGTTCTTGACTAATAACAGCGATAATTATCTTGTGTGTAACGTGTTATGTATATATTTTTCCATGAAAGACCGAAATCTGGAAAATGTCCAGTTTCACTGATGAATACCAACATTCACATAGTCGGATGGTGATGTTCGAAATATTTGCTATATACCCTTAGTTCTGCCTGACACCGGTAAATATCGGAAATGTTGAACATGTAGGAGATTTATATTTTCTTGTCCATAAGTCAGTCGCTATAAAAGGTCATAAGGGTGACGTAATTTTATGATAAAAGAAAATAATAGTAATAAAAAAATTACGGCGCACATTTCGGATATGAATTGATTACTGAATTTTCTACCATTATCTGATTGCAATATTGCTGCTGCACCAAATGTTAAAAATATTTAAATAAGGTAATACGCTACTTCTTCAGCTCTTTCAGATTTCAAAGGTCGTTGCTGGACAAACTTAGTTAAATGATCTTGATTCACCATTATGAACCATTGGTTTCACAACAATATATTCATATGTAATATTTTTGTATTTTACTTGATTTTTACCCATACGTGCTCTTTCTCCTTGGCCTACCCTGGTGTGAGTTTCATGTAGACCGAACTCATGTATACTGAACAATTTTCCATTGGTATCATAATACTGTATATTCGTTTCCCCTGGTTTTAATGGAACAATTAACCTCTCTTCATCATTAATTTTTAAAACGTCAAACCGTTTTAATAATCTGTAATCCAAAGGTGTGTTGCACTTAGTTTTAGCAGAAACCACTTCATAATTTATTTTAACGAACTTTTCATGAAAAAAATAATAACTATTATCTTCTTGTTTACTCGCAATTAATGCATTTAATTTTTTATGAAAAAAATCACGATTAACTGCATGATCCATTCAGAATATGTTATGTTATTAAAAAAAAAAAAAAGAAAAAAGAAAACGTTGTTCGCATCATCAAAGTTTGCATAAGACTGACGGAGCTGAATGACTCCCAGAAGAACAAGAGATTTGGTAGGGAAGAGCCAGTCGGTTCCTCTCTTTTGTAGCTCCACCAGAGCATATCTGTGATTGCCATACACCGGTGAGGGTCCGAATGTACAATAATGTAATGAAATATTCTATCTTTCACCAACGTATTTGGTATATGTTGTCATTCACCGGTGAAAGTCGACATTCTCCGATTTCACGGTAACAATTAACATATAAAAGGGTGTCTCAGTTCTAACTGTCAAACTCTAGGAAATGATTCAAGGCAAAATGTCTAACATAAAAGTTCATTTGATGCATGGACCGATACGGAACGGAAAAGGAGTTAAGAATAATTCTGTGCCTTCCTTAAGGTAGTCACGGGTTAATATGAATATATATTAATATGAAATTTCTCCAAAATTCTTCAAGATAAAAATTAATTTTGAGCATATTATCGCAAAGCAGATGAAATTTCCTTTAAGAAAACAATGATTAAATTTACTAAAGTCAATGATAAAAGGGACTTTCATGAGGTCTCATGCGGCCGTTGTACTGCTGCTGTAACATTATCCATCCAGGAGCAGCATATCTTAGCCCTCCTGAAAGTCCCTTTTATCAATAATCTTAGTGAATTCAATTACTGTTTTCTTAAAGAAAATATTATCTACTTTACGATGGTTTGCTTAGAATTTAATTATCTTGATTAGTTGTTGATCCATTTCTTCTTATTCAAACGTGAAAAAGTGAGCATCTTAAGGAAGACACAAAATTGGTCTCAACACCTGAAACAATCGGCCTATGCATCAAATGCATTTTTGTTGCATATTTTGTCTAGAATAACCCCACCAGGCCATTGAGAACTGAGGCACCTAGTATATATATATAAATATATAAATAAAATGTTTAAGCTGCGCTAAAACCTGGCCAAAAAAACTTGCTGAAACAATTTAAAAACAATTTAAACATGCGTCATAATTTAAAAATAATACATATTTTAATTTTTAAAACTTCCTTATGTCTAAAATAACGAATTTCTTAACAATAACAATACAGCTGCTTATTACTGCTATCAAGATTATGACAGGTACAGATAAAAATATGATAAAAAAATATAAGAAAAGATAACTCACAGAAACAAATATGGATCAATATAGTTATAAATATACTTTTATATTTTTAAGGAGAGGTGGCTTCAGTCTGAAAGTTCTCCTCTCATCATGGATTATATTTTAAACTATCATCATGTTATATTATCATACATAATACAACCATGAATTTTACTTAAAATTTTCTAAAATATAAAAAAACATTTGGTCTTGAAAACTGCTCTCTTAAGAGGAGAAGCTTTTTATTTGGATTGCATATGTGTATGTTATTTTAAATCAAATGAAACTTGTCTACCATTCCAAAGCCATTCATTAAAAAAATATATTAGAGAAAATTGTTGAGGATCAAAAAGGGTGTGATTATTCGAAAACGTAGTAGCTGTTTTTATTTACATATCCTGTACTATTGGTGCAAACATTTAAAAAATAAAATTACCAGCACAGAGGCCCTATGACTCCTGAAAGGTGCACAAGCGAAAAAGTTACTCACTAAAATTTAAAAGACGTAAAATTGTGAGTAAAATGAGAACTTGAATCTAATAATTTGGTTGAGAGGTGCGATCGATTATTTTATCAGTAAATAATTTTTCAGCTTGTATATGAATTATTTAAAAGATATAGCATTATATCATTTATTCATAGAACTTTTCAGTCACACATGAGCAAGACCCTTCCCGAAAGGGGGTATATGCACAGGATATCCTCTGCGTTGCCGAGGACAGAAGCCCACAGGAACACCCAAGGAGCATAAGAGGAGACAGCTGAGGAAGCCGCTAAGATCTAATTGAACCCCAACGAGATCCAACTTGGGCCATTAGGGTAGCAGACAATCGCCTCCAGAATTAACCCAAGTTGCCTCGTTAACCTCGGTTCCAGTTTCTTGTCGCTGGCCGGGGTATGACCCACCAACTGATATTGCCGAGCCGGGGTCCACCTTCCTTGTATTCTGAGTACCTCCCAGAACTGGGAGGGTCTTTTCGAACTAGCAGCAATTGGTGTTTCTGTTTCTAAACATAACAGTCAATTTATCTTGTGTATATATCAAATGTATGCCTTAACCTTTCTATTAAAATGGAAAAAAAGAAATGTGTGAGTACCTGAGTTCTGTCACCGAGGTCCTCCTATATTCCTCTTAATTTTAATTTTAAAAAATAAGATAAAAGATTGAATTGTTTTATTGATGTTGAATAGATAAGTAAAATCTATACAAATTATTATTAAATGGTTTTTTGTTTTCAAAACATTTAAACGTAGAGCGTATCTCCACACACGCCATTCCACATAATTATACACTTGTTCACTAAGATTAATTCAAATATTTATTTTACATAATTTTTTGTTTACTAAGCTCTGTAGATAATTAGAATAATTTTCAAGATAGACTGAGAACTCTACAGACGGTAGATTTTTATATATGAGGTATCAAAAGACCAAATCATGGACATCGAATTTCCCAGAGAATCACAAAATTCAAAACGCTATGCTATAGGAAAGTTTTTATCAAAACTGTTACCACCGTTTTAATGCTGTAATCCGCAGTAAAACGAGTTTTCATTCCCTTCTTGAAACAAAATGGAGTCTGGTTACAACTTACGATGTTATGACAGGTCACAATTGAGGACATCAGTAATCGAGATATGGGAGTCCATTCACAATTTATGTACAATAAATAAAAATAAATATATATATATATATATATATATATATATATATATATATATATATATATAAATTGTGAATGGACTCCCATATCTCGATTACTGATGTCCTCAATTGTGACCTGTCATAACATCTTAAATTGTAACCAGACGCCATTTTGTTTCAAGAAGGGAATGAAAACTCGTTTTACTATATATATATATATATATATATATATATATAGTAAAACGAGTATATATATATAAAATACCAATAAAATGATAACATTTATCCCATACAATTGTCAAGATTCTCATTAAATATTTATTTTCGGCAACTGTATAACAAAATTTCGAGGAACAATCTTATTCGGGCTTATGAAGCTGTGAAGAGATCTTCAGGTCAATTTGTTCAGGTTGTTCTAATCCTTGTTTGTAGTCTATCTATAATACTTTTGAGTACAACTGCTTTTGGTAAATAAATTGCTACTCAGCCGAATTTATCATCATAAACTAGTATAATATAATATTTTCAAATTCTTAGATGATTTTATTATGTGTAATAAAAATAGTAAAACAGAAAAATTTTCTTTAGGATAAAAATTGTAAGGAGTTGGACACTTAGCGACAACCAGTACAAATCGTTTTAGTAAATATTACTCTAAGATTTATAAATCCCTATTATATATAAAAGGGGCCAAATATATAGGGAAACAGCTGTGGGTTTGAAAAAACTTCCTACTGAAGTGTTAAATAAACACTCGACTTATAATAGTGGCCCACAAAATGTTTCTTGTTAAATTTCCTTCTAACTATTGAAATGTGTTATTCACAATTTTCTTGTTTTGGCTATTTGAAACAAATAAAAATTACTTCTAAGTTAAACAATATTGGGAAACTGATTGAAAACTTGTTTTGTAGAAGTTAATTAAATTGAAACAATTACAAGCTTTCAAACAAACTGTGCAACAGGAAAGGAGAGAGATAGCTAGGAAGGGAGGTTTGGATTCCAATGTCCAAAGTTTGCTCTGGAGAATGCTCCCCTAACTACTAGATTAACAATCACCATCTTCTCTGGGCCAATTTATTTCCAAACTCGAACCATTATTACCATGTATTTTATAATAAAATTAGTTATTCGACGAACTATTTAGGAAAGTAATGAAAAGTGTTGTATTCATTATACTGTATTTCCAAAATTAGAAAGGTTCAGCTGAAATGAAGACATTTTGAAAATAGGCATTAATGTTGATATTATGTACGCATATCATTTTATCCTTCCCGGGTGGGATCCATAGAGTACAAGTGAATTCAAAAGAGGAAATAAGTAATTCAAAGAGAAGAGTAGGGAGAGATTTCTCTTTTCAGCTGTGGGATAAGACTAGTAATGCAAGATTAAATCTGTACTCCGGAGATACACAACACTATGTATTTCATATCATCTACCGTATCAGATAATACCGTTATTTGCTTGAGATAGTACATGAATTCCCTGCTTTCTATGCCGCTCAATACATCTATTCTTTTTTAAAATTTAATTATCATTATTATTTTCCTTATATATACTTTACCTTATATATAATAGATAATTGTAACTCTTACACGTATCATCCACAACAAATGTTTTTGCTAGAATTTACACAATTATGTTTATATTTACCAATTCAGCTTTCATTTTTCTTAGTAAAATCTTAGAGCTTGTTTCGGAGAAAATTTAATTTATTTATTTATTTATTTCTTCATGTCTTGAAGTGTATATGCTGTTCTACCATTATATATAAATTGAGTGTTCATAGATTAAGTGTTTTGTACATAGTTTGAACCCTGAACCCGAAGGCAAAATATAACATAAAAAAATAAAAAATAAAAATTGCATTTATCCAATATATTATTTCTAAAAGTAGTTTTATTGTCGGTACGCCGTAACTTCATAAATTCTTCATTTTGAAGATATTTTTCTCCTTCAGATACGAAAAATAGTCTTATCCCCTCTAAATTTCTGGAAAAAAAGTTATGAAGGAAAAGAAACTTTATTTGCCAATAACTCAAAAAGTATGCATTTTTCTCAATTGTACCCATGATAATTTGAAAGATTACTAAATTAACTACAAAACAAAAAATATCGTAAAAATCGGACAATCATTAACAAACATAACATCCACTCGTTTTAGTATTCTTAATAATGTTTTTCTCTTTAAAGATATTGAGTTTAGAAGTAGAATAGTCTACTGCACGTTATTTTCTGGCTGATATATTAACTTTATCATTTCTTAAAGGCATTTGTTTTTTCCTTTTTTTTTTTTTAATAATTTAAAAATTCCATGATTATTTTGTCTTTATTACTCTTATTATCTTTCCAGTCATCGTTCAAAAATAGGTCCTAACAGAGCGATTTTTACAAAGTTTTTGGTCTATTAAAATATTAATTCCTTCCTTACATAATACATAGGGACTACTATTTCCATATTATTTAGCTATTTCATCACTAAACAAAATCATCTGTGAATTATTCCAAGGGGCTAACTAGTGTTATAATAAACAATTGAAAAATGCATCCATGATAAATATAACAGCATCAAGAACATATCTCTACCAACAACAAATACAGCTTGTATAACAACTTTTGGTTATAAATTAACATATACAAATTAATTAGCATTAAATACACCCACACACACACACACACACACACACACAAACACACACACACACACACACACACACACACACACACACACACACACACACACATATATATATATATATATATCATCGAATTAATTACAAATATAATTAAATATCAATTACTTAAAAATATCCTCGCGCGGGCTCATTACCGCGTATGGGGAGCGTCCCACGGGTGGCGGATGTGGGGATGGTCGGTGGAAATTTCTTGGAAGTTCCTCCCGGCTAAGTCCGATGGACTCGCTGACCAACAATGAGAGGGGCCCTCCAGACTTGCTGGAGGGAGGGGACCTCCAGACTTGCTGGAGGTAGGGGCCCACCAGACTTGCTGGAGGGTGTGACGTAGGATTGAACGCCCTACTCACATATCTTTAGTTCACCAAACACCACAAAAAGTCATGGATCTCCCTAAGGTAAAACGCTCATTATCCGGAAGTAAACTAGTCCCCCGTTCGGGTCTCCGGGTGGGGACTGCTTTAGGGGATTCATGGCGCAAGTTGAAATATAGGGATTTAAATATTGGTACGTGGAACGTAAGGAGTTTAAACACAGCAGGGGGGCTAAAATCGGTCGCGAATGAGGTAAATGGGTACAATTTGGATGTCGTGGCTCTGCAAGAGGTTCGCTGGCCAGGGGAGGGCTCGATGAGGGAAGGGAAGTACACTATTTGGTACGGAGGAAGCGAGAATCATTGTTTAGGTACCGGGTTTCTAATTAGGCGTAGATTACTATCCGCTTTGAGGGACGTACAATTCTTTAGTGATAGAATTTCGGTAGCTACATTTCAGGGACGTTGGTTTAAAATCGCATTAATAAACATACATTGTCCGACCGAAGACAGTGACGATGAAGTCAAAAGTGAATTTTACGATAAACTCGAATGGGTTTATGATAAACTACCACGAAACTACATGAAAATAATTGTAGGTGACGCGAACGCAAAGGTAGGAAGGGAAGAAGTTTATATTCCGACGATTGGTAAAGAAAGTTTGCACGAATATAGTAATGATAATGGGATCCGTCTGATAAACTTTGCCATCTCGAAAAACCTGATAATTAAAAGTACGACGTTTAAACATAAGGATATTCATAAATATACTTGGACATCACCGGATTCGCAAACACGAAATCAAATCGATCATGTCTTGATACAACACAGCTGGCAAAGTAGTATAATTAATGTACGGTCTTATCGCGGAGCAGAATGTGGGTCGGATCATGAATTAGTAATCGCGAAACTTCGACAAAAACTTAATATAAAAAAGAGAAAAGAAAACCGTTTCGATTTTGAGAATTTTAATTTGGAAAAATTAAAAAATCCATCAATTAGAAACCAATTCGAGCTAGATGTTAAGAATAGGTTTGAAGCTTTAGAGCTTCCTGACGAGGACCACGAGGATATTGACAAGTTATGGATAGAGATCAGAGATAATATTAAAGCGGTCGGTAACTCGTGTCTAGGAAAAAAGGAAAATAAGAATAACAAACCGTGGTTTGATGAAGATTGCTTAAACATGTGTGAAAAAAGAAAAGCCGCTAAATTAAAAGCTCTAAATAATCCTAGCGAAGACAATCTGGAATACTTCCGAATCTCAAAGAACGAAACGACAAAATTGCTCAAAAATAAAAAAAGGGAGTATCTTAAAAATAAAATAATTGAAATAGAAACTAATAGAATCGAAAATAACGTAAGAGACATGTACAAAGGTATAAACAGATCACGTAAATATGTAGGGCCCGTAACGTCTGGAATTAGGGATGATAATAACAATATTCTGACCGATCCGGTTGACATATTGAATAAGTTTAAGGACCACTTTGACAATATTTTAAATACGGGAAATTATGATCTGTGTCCTCCTTCTGAGTACCAGAGTGCTGAACCGTTAATAGAAGGACCAACTAAAGAGGAAGTTGAAGTAGCTATCGGAAAATTAAAATCATATAAAGCAGCGGGAATCGATAATATTCCTACTGAACTAATTAAGGCATGCGGAGAAGCTGGAGTTTCTAAAATACATCGGTTGGTTAAAAAGATCTGGGTGAACGAGAAATTACCTGAAGAATGGAAAGAATCTATTCTTATTCCGATTCACAAAAAGGGTCCGAGGACGGATTGTAATAACTATCGAGGAATTTCACTCCTTCCGGTATGTTATAAAATATTCACTTTAATCTTAACCAGTCGAATCACGGAATACGCCGAGGAAATTATCGGAGACTACCAATGCGGATTTAGACGGAATCGTTCGACTATTGATCAAATATTTTCTTTACGGCAAATATTAGAGAAAAAATTGGAGTATAACGGTATTGTTCACCAGCTGTATATAGATTTTAAAAAGGCTTACGATTCTATTGACCGCCAGAAATTGTATAATATTCTAATCGAGCAGGGGATTCCAAAAAAACTAGTAAATCTAGTCAGGATGTGCTTGACGGAGACACTCAATAAAGTTAGAATCGGTAATAATTTGTCCGAAAAATTTGAGGTTCGTTCGGGCTTAAAACAGGGGGATTCTCTTTCGCCTGTCCTGTTCAATTTGGCATTAGAACATGCCATTAGGGAGGTAATGCGAACCGAGAAAGGGTTGGATCTGGGCGGGACAACATCCGTGCTGGGCTATGCTGATGATCTGGTACTGTTAAGCGAAGACGTTGAAACTATAAAACTAAATACGACAACGTTAATGAAAGCCGGGAAAGAACTAGGACTCGAAATAAACGTGGATAAAACAAAATATATGGTTAGCTGCAAAAATGGCGATACTACTGGTGATATCGATATAGATGGTAATATGTTTGAACAGGTAGATAAATTTAGGTATCTAGGTTCTACGATAACTAGAAAAAACGAAATTGAAGAAGAGATTAAGGTTAGACTGAAGGCGGGGAATGCTTGTTATTTTTCTGTGACAAAACTACTTAGTTCGCGCCTCTTGTCCCGAAACTTAAAAATTAGAATCTATAAAACAATTATCTTACCTACAGTTCTTTATGGATGCGAAACTTGGCCGCTTACATTAAGGGATGAGCAGCGTCTTAAGGTTTTTGAAAATAAAGTATTGCGTAGAATATTCGGACCGAAAAAGGATGAGTTAACCGGAGAGTTCAGACGGTTACACAACGCCGAATTGCGTGAGATGTATCCGGGTAATATAATTGAGGTAATTTCATCGCTGCGAATCAAATGGGCTTGTAAAGTTGTTGGGCTTAGTAACGAGAGAATTCCTAAAAGGTTAATATTTGCTGTGCCGAATGGTAAGCGTCCGAGGGGTAGACCGAAGCGAAGATGGGAGGATTGCATTAAAGCCGATCTGAAGGGACTGGGTTTGGACGGCGAACGGTGGAGGGAGGTGTGTAACAAGCGATTGGTGGTGTCGGCATCGAACCTTCGGGTTCGCTAAGCCTTATTATTATTATTATTATTTATTATTATTATTATTACTTAAAAATATACATAAACACTAGTCATCTTATACAATGTCAATATTATTAAATCATAAAACAATATTAAAAAAACTCAACTATAGTTCGCATTATCTAATTGTATTCTCACCTTCACTAAATAAACACATCAATATTTATATTGATTAAATATAATACTTAATATTAAAATATAATACTCAAAGGTCGATTGAAGCAATTGAAATAATACTCCATATATATTAATATTAAGAGTAGCTTACCTCGCGCGGGCTCATTACCGCGTATGGGGAGCGTCCCACGGGTGGCGGATGTGGGGATGGTCGGTGGAAACTGATTGGAAGTTCCTCCCGGCTAAGTACGATGGACTCGCTGACCAACAATGAGAGGGACCCTCCAGACTTGCTGGAGGTAGGGGCCCACCAGACTTGCTGGATTGAACGCCCTACTCACATATCTTTAGTTCACCAAACACCACAAATAGTCATAGAAAGGTTTTTGAAAATAAAGTATTACGTAGAATATTCGGACCGAAGAAGGATGAGTTATCCGGAGAGTTCAGACGGTTACACAACGCCGAATTGCGTGAACTGTATCCGAGTAATATAATTGAGATAATTTCATCGCTGCGAATCAAACGGGCTTGTAAAGTTGTTGGAATTAGTAACGAGAGAATTCCTAAAAGATTAATATTTGCTGTCCCAAATGGTAAGCGTCCGAGGGGTAGACCGAAGCGAAGGTGGGAAGATTGCATTAAAGCCGATTTGAAGGGACTGGGTTTGGACGGCTAACGATGGAGGGAGGTGTGCAATAAGCGATTGGTGGTGTCGGCATCGAACCTTCGGGTTCGCTAAGCCTTTTTATTATTATTATTAAGAGTAGCTTAACATATGTGCTGGTGGACGGTGCTGAGACTGTCAGTGTGTCCATGGCCTGAGCTTTGAAGAGGATCCCATTGTTAACTTATAAAAAGAAAATACCGGGACTGAAACTTCAATAAACACAGATGAAATGAACATTTAGTAGTTTATTAAATAATTAATAAGTGATCTTATTCCCAATTAAATGGTTATGTTTAAATTTAATACTCGATAAGATCGATTAAAGAAAAGTTGTATATATATATAAAGGTAGATCGGTTGTGATCTTAAAGGAAGTTGCATCGAGCTAACTTCTGGTAACCACTAATACTCCCGCTCAGTGCCGAAGAGCACGGCATCCACTCTCTCTGTTTCCCCGACCCCGGGTACAGGGAACTATAATCGGAATAAATCTGAATGGTGAGGTAATTAGCGGGAGTTATCACAATTAGTGAGGGCCGATTGGGAAGATTTAGGGGTCCATTCGTCTTGTTTTCACTTCGGAGTTGAGCTCGTAAATAGAGCCGACGACAGCCCGCTCTGCAGTTTATCTTCCTTTCCAGCAGTCAGTTGCTACTGTCTCCAACTTGTGCTGCTTTATTCCCTTCTTCCCTCACGGATGTATCTTCGGGAGTTACACCTTGTCCCGGCCTAACTTGTTATGTCTCGATACGAGGAATAATGGTGAAAGTCTAAACAAAAAACGCACACCGAATCGACAATTGTTACGCATATTATTATATTAAACTAATATTTTTTCATTTATATTTATTGACCTATAGGCCAATCTAATAAATAATCGAACTTAGTGTATGATTATTATTTATCAATGTAAGTTTTGGGAAATCTCTATATCTCTATTTGTGGGAATCTAATAATGATGTGGAAATGGTTGACCGTGATATAATATGAGAAGGAGTTGATGGAGGGGAAGAGGGGGTGGTGACAAATAAATATTAAATTTTATAAAATAATATTTTTAATTATTACGACGACGTTTCGACCCACCTTCCAGGTTGTCATCAGGGCTACAAAACTCTCAATCGACTGTTATGTTAGTGTTACTTATATATCATCAGTATTGTTAATCAGAACAAATATGTGAACTCACTCATTTATCTTTATGTACAATTCAACATGTTTAATTTATTCCAAATATAAGGTTAGACTACTATGTTATGTTAGCTAGAAATTTTCATATTTTATTTCTTTTTTTATATTGTTAGACAATTGCCATCTTTCCCAGAGCAAAACTCACTATTTTAAAAATTTTTTATTCACAATTAAGGGTAAGCACATTTCTTATTAGGGGGGCTTGACTGAATATTGGAAAATTGCAGGTATATAAATGAGTTCAAACTCTATAATGATAATAATAATATTATAATCAGTATTTTATTTGTATTACAATTTATAAATATTTTTATAGAACAGCATTTTTCAAAAAATATTATATTTTGATTTTCGCAAAGCTTTTGTATTATGTTATTTCTTTCAATTTTTTTTTTTTTTGGGGATGGGGAAGTGCGACGACTTTCATGCTTACACCCATGTTCACATATATAAAACATGAACGTATCGTGAGGTCACCTACCGATAGATCTATTGAGCAAACAGATCAAATATCAGATGATAAATTAAATATTTAATAGTTCACACTAACCCAACTTTTCTCATTAAATTTAATAATATTCCACTTCATATAAATTTCATGCAAATGGATCGTGAAAAATACCTGATTGAATTAAACTATTAAGCATTTGATTATCTGTTATCTAATCAGTTCCTGATATTTAGTCTTTTTGACAGCCTTCGAAGAATATGAACCGTCCCAGCCTGATTGTTGTCGACTGAACCACCTGAGGTACTTAAAGTTGATTCTTCTGATTCGTAGAAAAAAATAATAATTAAAATCTTTCAGTAAGAATTAAAAATTTTTATAAATGGTATTTTATGATTTCATTAATAATTCATGTATGTTATCGGGGATAATGTTTATCCAATCTATAGCCCTATTTCGAGATTTTCATATGCTATTTAATAATTGAGGTAGTGATAAAATGTACACAAACCAATTCTAAGCTGAAATATTAGCCAATACCTTTTGTTAAACTATCCACTTACTGTGAAGAACTAAAAAGTTTAGTGCAGTTTCATGTTGTTGATATAAGAGGCATTTTGTGTTGTTGCGGTAGTGCGATGCTGTTGTTTGCTGTTGAAGCCCTTGTTCCGCAACTAACGAACCGTATCAACAGAGTTTTGGTTTCTTGGATCATTAACTCGAGTCTTTTCATCCATTCTAACCCCGCTCTCTAAAGCCTGAGACAATTTACTTGGTGCAACTTTAACATGAAAATTTACTTTATTTTTTTAAACAACTTCCGTTTATTTCTACAGATTGCAAAGAGAGATATAAAATGAGATTGAGATTAATTGAATGATATTAATAAAATTAATAAAAATTAAATTAACTGCACTGGATTGGCACAAATATGTTACGAAAAATGTTCTCATTTAGTAGTTTCAAAAAATATATCTATAACAAATATCTGGTGACAATATAACGTTTACTATATTATGATTATATAAATACCTTTTTTAGATTATAATTTGAAAAATACCAACAACATAGCCTCGTGTATCTAGAATGCTTATAAAGAATGAAATAATCTAAGAGGAATTATTGAGAGACTTTATTATTTTTTTTATTTTACAGGACAATACGATTGAAATTGATAAATTATTTTCTTTTCTGAAATGTTCTAAACTTGAAAATACAATATAATTCTCAATGAAAATAAGGCAATAATGATCCTAGTGGTTGAAGCCTTAAAATAAAAAATAAAAAAGAATGAATAAATTTGTCAACGTTCCGCTAATACAGGCATCATAAGGACAGAAATTCAACCGCATATTGGAAGAAAGGCGAGTACAGCCGATGAAGATTATTATCAAACAGCTGATCAGTAAAAAAAGGCAGCTGAAAATACATTTAATAACCACTAAGGTAACTTGCGTAAGGTAACTTAATTAATTAATGGTGCTGAAGTATATTTTCCTTCTATATGTCCGAAGTGTATATATATATTTTTCCAATTTAATAAGGAAGTTTAGTTATTTCCAAAATATTTTTGACTGGCTATTACTTATTACTATGATTTTTTATTAGCTATTTAATTAGTGAAAACCGCTACAATAATATAACATATATTGATTGTATAATATGTGATACATTGGCATGAAAGACATAAGGAAATACAGTATTCAGTGGCATCTCTTCCTGGCTTGATGCATACGTTAATAGTTAGGCGAGGAGGTCCCTCATCCAGCTCCTCTTCAAACTTTAATGCATGCTGTGGCCATATGAGTATGTTAGGGTGCCATTGTGATTTGTCATGGAATAATTTGTTGTCGGTTTGTAGACAGCCGCCATGTGAAGATCAGTGTGTAAGGTTATGTTGCTAACATACCAAGGTGCTATGGTCATTGTCTTGAATGTTTTGCAAGGAACCATTAAAGTTTGTAAATAGGTTAAATCGAAATTAATTGTACTATTCAGTATTAAATTATTTTGTTAATGTATACATTTAACATATAAATGTTTTCATTGGTGATAAATAATCCGGATTCCATCAGTTTTTAAGATATGTATTGATGCCAACATTTCAGTTCAAACTTTTTGGTTATTATTACGGCATGTTAAGTATTAAACAGGTATATCAACACATTCAGTGTTGGTAACATGCCCTGATGATCCACAAGCATAGGTTGAAATGTTAGCAACAATAAAAATCTTAAAAACTGTCAACCATAATACAGTCGAACAGTCGACTAACTTACTTCAATAAAACATTTTTTTATGTTAAATGCTAATAATATATATTTTTTTTATTATTACTTTGTACCTGACAAAAAAAAAAAAAAAAAAAATGAAAGCTCGAGATAACGATTTACACCTGCAAACACATTAGGACTCTTTACCAACAACATATAAATAATAACATGTACCTACCAAGATACTGGTTTAGGAAGTATTGCATTTAAGTAATTGAGAGGAGTAAAAAAGAAAGAAAGTATATTTTATCCTGAGGTATTGAGTCCCTTAAGCATAATGCAGATGTAGAATTGCTGAGTCACTTGTCTGTCATGAAACAATAATTACAATTATAGCAATTTTCAACAATATAATAAAAAAAAAAAAAAGAAGAAGTGTGAGTAATTTTACAATTCTTCTGACAGGATCTATATTGGAATAAAAATACGTCTCTTATTTCAACTTATTTATTATTAACAAACCTCAGCTCACAATATGAACTTTAAGTTCATCAATCAGGTTGAAATAAAAGTGAGATATTTTTAGTCAAGTTGGGGATTGATAAAAAAGAATTCACGAAAAATCCATGATTTTATGAAAAAGAAAACAGTGAAAATATGAATAACAAAAACTGCTTCAAATGGTTTATAAAAAGCATTTCCTGTTTGTTTTTTTTACTAAAGTTTTGTCTAATTGTCTATGAATTAATTGTTAATAATCTAAACAAATACGGGTATGACTTAAACAAAATTCAAAAGTTAAATTTCTTGGGTTTCTCTATTATATCAGATCATGTCTCTCCAATCTGAACACATATATATGTATATATTAAAAAATTTCTAATTGATAGATATCGAATACTACTCTGACATCAATTAATTTATTTAATTTAATATAATATAGAAATTATATCAGATCATGTCTTTCCAATCTGAACTCATATAGAATAGAATAGAAAATAGAACTTTATTCTGAGACTAAGTCCCCTTAGAATAACAAAGATGAATTAATACAAATTAAAATACAAATCTGTATATACTACTCTAATATCGATCACTTTTTAGAGTAATCGAAACATGGAAACAATTAATTATAATTGACATCATCAGAAATGTTGAACAAACAAATTCAACTTCGAAATTGCATCATGTACAATGAACTACAGCAATTTCATGGTTTCGATCAATTTTCACTTAATGTGGAAATTCTATAGATATAATATCTTAAATATCTTCTTAGCCGTTAATTTTATAAAATAAATGTACAAGAACATCTTTATAGAGATTTTAATTTACTTTAATTTTGTACTAAACAATCTTTGCGATAAAGCTCATAATTTTTGAGAATATTAAAAGAAACTATCAGTTTTCCGTTTAACTGTCTCTCGTTTTATCGAAACCCGACACGGGAAACTTTGCGACTTTTTACTAGCTATTATAGGAATGAACAATTTATGACAAGTATAATATATTTTTTTTTTGCTGTTGGGTTTTAAAGTGTTTTTTTTCTAATTTGAAATCGACTCAAACGATTAAGAACGTTGATTAACAACCTCTACAACACAACCTAATAGTAACGACACTTTGGATGGAAATTTATATACAATATTTTATACTGTGTGTATATAAATATTGATTTGATAATATTTTCTGTTACTTTTTCATTTACTTTTTTAGTTCAGTCAGGTTGAAATAAAAATGAGGTATTTGTAGTCAAGTTGGGGATTGATAAAAAACAATTCCCGAAAAATTCATGATTTTATGTAAAATAAAACAGTGAAAATCTGAAAAACAAAAAACTGCTCAAAAGTCACCTTCAAATGGTTTATAAAAAGGTTGGTCTATCTGACTAATGTGAAGGAGAATTCATTGCTTAAGGTAACTTAATAAATTCTATGAATATTACTGGAGTATATTCCTAGAATTGATTAAGTTACCTTAGAAATGAAGAAAGGAGTTTCATATATATATATATTTTCCCAATTTAATAAGAAAATATACTCATTGCCTAAATATTTTTGACATTTGCAAATGATTTAGAAAAAAAATGTTTATTAATATGATTTTATATAAGCTGTTTGATTAGTGTAAACAGCAACTATACTGCTGCAAATAAAATGATAACAATAATGTCTGACCGGTTAATACCTGGGGAACTTGACAGGGTGGACGAAGCGAGCTGAAAAGGACCAATTAGGTTTGAAAGAGATTGAAGGCTAAATAATGGGATTAGGGGGTCCGCCACTTTAAAATTCAAATGTGGGGGGGGGAGGGTGAATATCTGCCAGGGATTCAGATTGTTGCAATTTCATAAGAGCTCTTCTCTCCTCTCATTCAATAACCGTTCTGAATATTACATCCCCACTTTGTCAATTTCACAATCTTTACCAATACTTGTTCAATCGTCTGCAAACAATAAATATCGAGAAATTTTAATTTATAATTGATTCCGTTATTTATGATTTCCATTTTGTAATACTAAGAATTTTCTTCTCATTATTTTTTTCCTAGGTTGATTGAATTAAATAATCACTCTTCGTTTGTTGGTTTTTCTTCATTAATGTACGTTTCAGAGAATCTCTGTTCTCTTCAGCAAAAAAGATCCTAAAAAGATGCTAGTTTTTAACATTTATTTTTTATTATTTATTTTTTTTTTTAACTATCATTAATTAACATCAATATAATTTTGATAACCACACTGCAAAGCCTGTAAGTTCAATGTTATTAGAAGGTTCAGTTCTATGGTTTTATGGTCTTATGATCAATCTTGGATGCTGTTCAGAAATACGATCAAACAGTCAGTGGTTAAAACCTTTGACCAAAGTTATTAATAATTGGATAGTTAAAATAAAAATAAATATTAATAGTTATTAATAACTTATTCCATTCCGAGGCATATCATATGCTGATGAGGTGGAATGAGATTCTCCGAAATTTACAACATAATTTCGGTGAATAAATCGACCTCATCAACCTGATTAAATGAATCAACCTATAAGCAAAAAGTAGTTAAAAGATAATTTATGATAAAACGTCTAAAGTGGAAAATGGTCAAAAAATTATTTATTCAATGTTGATAATCAGAGTTTCATTTATAAGTATTAATTTATTTTAATTAAAAAATAAATAAATACTACTTCAACTATATAATTATTAGCTTTGGAGGTTCTTTATATACTCTTTATTTTAAGACTCATGAATTTTAATTTGCTCTTCTATATTTTTTTTCAGATTAAAGTATATAAACCAAAAAAAAAAAAAAAAAAAAGTAACAGAAAATATTATCAAATCAATATTTACAGTACAGACATTATAAAATATTGTATACAAATTTTCATCCAAAGCGTTGTTACCATTAGGTTGAGTGGTTTGAGAGAGGTAGTTCCTAATCGTTTCAGTCGATTTAAAATTAGAAAAAAACACTTTAAAACCCAACAAAAAAAAAAAAAATATTATACTTGTCATAAATTGTCACAAAGTTTCCCGTGTCGGTTTTTGATGAAACGAGAGACAAATAAATGGAAAACTGATAGTTTTTTTTAATATTCTCAAAAACTATGAGCTTTATCGCAAAGAATTTTTAGTACAAAATTAAAGTAAATTAAAATCTCTATAAAGATGATATTGTACGTTTGTTTGATAAAATTGACGGTTAAGAAGATATTTAAGATATTGTATCTATAGAATCTCCATTTTAAGCGAAAATTGATCGAAACCATGAAATTGCTGTAGTTCATTGTACATGATTTAATTTCGATGTTGAATTTGTTTGTTCAACATTTCTGATGGTTTCAATTATAAATTAAGCGTTTCTATGTTTTTGATTACACTAAAAATTAATTGATGTCAGAGTAGTATTCGATATCTATCAATTAGAAATTTTTTAATATATACATATATATGTGTTCAGATTGGAGAGACATGATCTGATATAATACAGAAACCCAAGAAATTTAAGTTTTGAATTATGTTTAAGTCAGACACGTTTTTGTTTAGATTATTAACAATTACTTCATAGAAAAATAGATAAAACATTCTTTAAAAAAAACAAAAAAAAAAAAACAGGAAATGTTTTTTATAAACCATTTGGAGCTGACTTTTGAACAGTTTTTTGTTTTCAGATTTTCATTGTTTTCTTTTTCATAAAATCATGAATTTTTCGTGAATTATTTTTTATCAATCCCCAACTTGACTACAAATACCTCACTTTTATTTAAACCTGCTTGATTGATGAGCTTAAAGTTCGTATTATAAGCTGAGGTTTGTTAATAATAAATAAGTTGAAATAAGTTAATAAAGAATAAGTTGAAATTATTCTCAAGTTATTCAACAATAAAAGCTAAAAGTAAGCAGACATTAAAAGATACAAAAAAAGTTTATTTAAGCAACGAATATTTTATTAAGTAAATCACATTTTTTGGAGAATAAAAAGCAATAACTAAAAACAACATTTTCTTTTTGGAAATAAATTATAATACATTATAAGCCATAGGTAAAAATAAAGATTTGCAATAATTCATTTTAATCATTTTTGATGACAAAACTGTTATTTTCAGTTTACAGTGTATCAAATCATCTCATATTTTTACACAACTTGAACTGAATCTCAAATTATTTCTTTGCAAACCTCCAACCTAATTAATATGAACTTATAGCTTATTGAACAAGAAAGGGTTTTTAATAGTGGGATATCTGTATTATAGTTGGAGGGTGGTAAAAAAAATACGAGAATAATTCATGATTTTTTTATAGACAGCACTCAGCTTACTTTGGCTGTTGAAAAGTCTTTTTTTAATGATTGTGGCTATGAGAAACCATCTACTTTCGTTTGAAGAAAATTTTCTCTACTTTACTGTAAAGCAATATTTAATTTCTTAAATTCTAGTGATGAGGCTGGAAAAGTGGTACTGGGATATTCCGGAGTCTTGCTTTGCCTTCCACATGTGGGAGAAAAAGCCTAGCTCGGAGATTCTTGGGCGAATGTATATATTTTATATAGTTATGATTGTGTTTAGAAGTTTTTATTTTATTTTATTTGTTTATTTATTTATTTTCTTTTTTATTTATTTCTTTTTTTTATTTACCTTCTTCATCAGTATTACTTATTTACTTCTTATATTTATATTTATTTCTTTATTATTTGTATATACTGTATGAATAAGAACTTTTAGCCCTAATGCTTATAGCCCTCCAGCAGTGGCTGATTGTATTATTATTCAATAAATAGATTTTTTTTTTAAATTCTTAAATTAAGTATCTTTTTAATAATCGCTCACTATTCAACAAAAACCGCGACATTAAAAAAGAAAAGAAAAGAAAACTAATATTTTCTCCTTTTCTGCGGAATATCATACCATTATTTATATGAACTTTTTTTGTAGCCGTTGATTTCTGCTATCATCACTGTTAAATGTTTCACTCAACTTACGGGACACTGTATAAAAACATTTTTGTGATTTTGGTTGAAAAAATTCGTTTGAGAAATAATATATAAAAATTGAAATTGTTTCCAATTCAATCTTACATTTATTAAGCAGGTAAACGTTAGGTATATGATTGAAGGATACCTCGCTGGAGATTCCAGGTGGAGCTGTGGAGATGGCGGAGAAGTTCTAAAAGGTATCAAAAGGGAGAGTGACTGGATGTTAGGAGCAGCTGCTACCAGCACTTAGCAACTAGCCTACTAAAAACATTGTTTTAGTAACAGTCTTATGTATTTACTGGCAACCTGTTTACACCTTCCTCCATCTTCTTCATAAAAAAAACAAAATTCTTCTATAATAAATTATATTATATATTAGATTAAATACATTATATTTAAAACCGATTAATTCTACACGGGTGAATGAATTTGATCAAAATTGTTGGAAATGTTATTGAGGAATCGTGAAAATGTTCACAATGGATGATATAAATTAGCACTTTCGAAAAGGCAATTTTGACGAAAAAGTTGCTGTAACATTTCAGGCATGCATATCTCTTAAATACCTAATATCGGCTCCATACGACTTTTCGTTTTTGAGCTATGCTGTTCACACACATACACACACACACACAAGCAGAATATTTTGCGGGACTTGGTTATCTGAACTCAATGCCTTTCAATTGAAAACTGATTCGAAAATGTTCACGATCGAAATACTTTTCTTTACTGTACATATAGATAAGTTGAAGTAAAACTGGCATCGTAAGAATTATTTAAATAGACAAAATCTGAACTACACAGAACAGTATAAAGTTTTTTAAAAATAAAGAAATCTAATTATTTATTTTTTTAAATTTAGCGTAAACGTAGTAATGATGGACATAACTTAGGAGATTTTTGTCCTTTTTGGTTTATACCATCATACTTATTATAGTTATAAACTTCTCCTTTGGACTTTTAGAATTCCAACCTAGGACTCCACCTGGACAAACGTCTAACTTGAAATCCTCATACCAGACTGAAACAACAAGAAACAGCTCCACGTTTCCGACTACTTCAACACTTACTAGACCAACGCTCTCACCTTCCAATTAATTACAAAAGACTCATTTACATGACTATAATAAGGCCTATTTGGACTTACAGAGTTGAGCTATGGGACTCCACCAAACCTTCAACTTCCTCTCGTATCCAATCCTTAAAATCCAAAATCCTTCGTAAAATCCTCAATGCTCTTTACTTTGTTACAAATAAAATCATCCATAATGACCTTAATGTTCCTTATGTATCAGATTTGGCCAAACACAGCTATACGTCCTTCCATAATAAACTTCATAACCACCCCAACTCTCTTGTTTCTAACCTTGCTTCCTATTCAATTCCTGATAACCCTCCAAGACGTCTGAAAATAAGATGGCCACGTGATCTCCTAATATAGACATATTATTAGAGTGCTAGGCAACGGGCAGTTCCTCAACATGTGTTTCATGTCATTATATGCATGTGCGAATTTACTAGTATTTTTTTTATACAGTTGTAAATAACATATAAATAAATAATAAAAAAAAATTCTTGAGTGTCCTTTTTCTATTTAGTATTTTAAAATTGAAAAAAATATTCATTTATGGAGATATAATCTCCGTTTAAAAAATAACACTTTTTGCGCTAGTGATGGACATCCTGAACTTCAAATGTTCTAGGACCGGGGTCGGTACCAGTAATGAACCTCAGAAAAAGTCTGAATTTTTATTTAACTATAAAGATATGATAAAATAAATGTTCATCTTACTCTTAGTAAAACTGTTAGAAGGAAGGTATGGAACACCCTGATCTCAAGAGACTAAACAACAAGAAATATTAAAATTTTCTTTAGGAAACTTTGGTCATACAGTTGTCAACAGAGGGTATTATCAAGTTAAAATTATCAAGGAAGCTTATTATTTAAATTTAAATTCCAACATGTCTATCACTGGATCATCTGTCCATAACTGGTGCGTTCACCCTATTTGTTCATGAACTGTATTAGAATATAAATGTATCTAGTAAATGTATACACTGGAATTTAATGACAAGTAAACGCTTGTTGAGAAACTACTCATTGGTAGCACTCTAAGATTAAAATTTAAAAGTTTAAGAGTTGATTCATCAATTAAACCAAAACTGAGTAAACAATTGAAATAAATTTAGTTGGCTGAGAGGACAATTATAATTGTTCAGTGAGCGAAGCCGTTCAGGTTGTAACAGCGCAAGTACCCAGACAGTTTGGGAACAGAGATTACCCTGATGTATTTAGTTGGTAATACTGCCCTATATATCTCCGCCCCCTTAAGCTCATTCCACTTAGCAACAACTATTAATAACCCGAACGGTCCATAAAAAGTTCATAGCTCCCTTGTTTCTTGTTTTATAAGGTAGGGTAAACTAGTATAGTAAACTACGGGTTTGAATAATTCATTGATATTTCATGTCCTTTTAACGCTTAGCGCTGAAATGGTAACTATTGTTGCCTGAAATCGGTCTTGGTCTTGCACTTTGCAATTGATAAAAATTAAGGCACAATAGTTAATAATACTGCTATATGTTAATAGCTTAGTTACTATATGTTAATAATTGGTATAACCAATATACTTTTGCATTTAACTCCTCTAATTTTTCATTCGGGCTTAGTTAGGTTTTTCCTATCTGAAAAAATATAGCAACATCTCTATAGCAATAATCTAATAAGTAACTGCAAGACTGTTGCGACACTCTTGCGCAAGACCAAGACCATGGCTAAGACTGAGTTTGCAAGACCAAGGGTCGTCTCGGTCTCGTATTTGGGCAACACTAATGGTAACAAGTATAGACGCAGAATATCCATTCTGAATGGGGAGGAGGGGCGATGGAAAAAAAAATCCCTCCAAAAAAAAGTCTTGAGTGTTTATATTATGTATAAAAATTGTGAGTGATAATTAAAAACGCTGCAAATTATTTCACAATGGTTTATTATTTCCAAACAATTATACATCTAAAGTAACATTACCTTCCGAGTTACAAAGAAAAATAAACAAAAGGTGATTCCAATTAATGGACTAAACTTTTTTTTTAATTATTAGTAATATTCTAAAAAAAAAAAATAGAATTACTTCAGTAATACATTTAAAATTTAAAAACCAAACCAAGGATATAACATTTGGAGTAGAAAATATTAAAAAATCCGGAGACCATATCTTTGCTAGTTATTGTCCAATTTTAACGATTTTTTTTTTTTTTTTTTAGAAAATATCGTAAACTTTTAAAAAAACATTAAAAAGTATAAACTTTTCAAGTTATTTGGAATTTAATTTTACCATCCCTCGTAATTTTTTTCCAACTTCTTTTCGTTGAAGTATGTTATATAAATAAATTTAAAGGGCGTCGAGAAAATGACTTTAGCGAAATCTGTACATTCGCTTAGGAGCTATAGTCTATAGCAACGCAGGTTTTTCGGCCGCCATTTTGAAAGTACAAGGCGGATATTAATGTCGATGAAGGAGGATCGTTGTCGGGTGACATCTGATTTTATATCAAAATTTGAAAAAAATCGGTCTGGTAGTTTCGGAGAAAATGCGCGGACGGTGGACGGACACAAAAACTTTTATTCGTTTTCGAATTCTACGCATCCTGAAACGTGAAATCTCAAATTTTGAGAGGGGATATTATTGAAAATAATAAACCAATAATAAACAAAATTATCGTAAAACGAATAATTAGAAATTAGAAATTAGAAAAAATCATCTTTATTCTGGGACTAGGTCCCTTTAGAATAACAGTATTGTTCATATATATTAACTACAAAACTGGTCAAAAGACTTATTACAATGAATAATGACAAAATACATGTAATACATTAACTATTAATTAGGCTCTTAGGATAAATTAACGAGGACAGTTGGGTAATAGGGGTTCAGTACTACAATATTGGAGCTAAAATAATTGCATAATAATCACTGAATGAAATTAGAAAGGAAAGTAAAATATATTTTATAGGTAAAGCATTGTAGTGATGGAATATATAAATTTAAAAAAATAATAATAACTGTTAATATGTAGGGAAAGAAATTGTAAAAACTAAAACAAAAAAATGTATAAAAAAACAAATAATGATATACATATGTTCCCTAAGATATTTAAGTGATTACGCGTAAAGATTAGGAAAAGAGAAAATAAAATAAAGTATATATATACACATAGCGAGAAGTATGTTGAAGATAATTAGAAATAAAATACATTTCACTGAAATACATTCCAATATACAATATATGTATGTATATATATACATATTTATTTCATCTTTATTTTTCAACTCACACTTGTTGCCAGCAACTGTTGCTGAAGTGCCAACAACCAGTGACTGTGTTGTCGTAGAGAAGAGTAAGGAATAAGACCTTAAATAATAACATAAATAATAATACCAATAACATTGGTAGGCGTGAGGGAGAGAAATGCCCCGCGGCCTCTCTTTCCATCTTGATTTAATATTTATTGTTAGTGGAGGAGATCCCTCATCCAGCTTCTCTTGACCCTTCTATGGGTGCCATCGGGCAATTTTTACTAACTTTTAAATAATAATTATTTAGTTTACATACATTGTAGGTAAGCCATTGCTTTCTACCACTTCTTTCAGTCTGATTTAATGAAATCGAGCAATTTTTTGTTGATTCCGTGTTTAGCCTGTTTCATTCTTCGGGAAGATTTTTTTTAAAATCTTATTTTCTAGAAAATTTAGTGTTTTCTAGTTTCTACATCCAATTTTTCCAGCACATTATGATCTGGTGAGTGTAGTTTTCATAATTTTGGGGCAGTTATAAAGTAGCCATTAGTTAACTAAAATGGCGGTGTGTTTGGGGTTCTTATTCTGATAAAAACAAAATTTGTTTTTTAATCCAAATATTTCCTAATTTCTTTCAAATTTTTTCTCAAAATATCTACGTAATAATGTTTATTCACCATACGAGGTGAATATTCCTGCTATGTAGTGAAGATTTCTTACAACATAAGCCGCCATACTTACTCACACCACGAAACATAACTTAACCATAACATAGCATAAGAACAAGAAAAATAACATAAGAAATAAGATTTTACTAGGATCACAGGTGGATCTACAAGGAGATCCCCCAAAATGGTCAAATATAACCATTTTTTTTTTTAATAATCTCTAAAAGTATTATTGCTGCTCTAATTACATTGAATAGGAATTAAAGAATCAATCAAACACCATTTCATATAGGTTGTTAGTTTCTTTCTTTCTTTGTTCAGAAGTAATTACTTCTACAATAAATTATCGTTTTAAAGGTAATTTTGACTATAAGTTATCTTTTTAAAAAGGCTTACGATTCTATTGATCGATTGAATCTGCATACTATTCTAATCGAGCAAGGGATTCCAAAAAACTTAGTAAATCTAGTCAGGATTTGTTTGACGGAAACAGTCGGTAAAATTAGAATCGGCAACAATTTATCCGAAAAGTTTGAGGATCGTTCGAGTTTAAATCAAGGCGATTTCCTTTAGCCCGTCCTATTCAAGTTGGCATCAGACCATTCCATTAGGGGGACAATACGTACGAAAAGACACGGAATTTAATAGCATAATTATGCTAACATGTACATACAAAAAAAAAAAAAAATTCGGGCTAAAGCCTCCCTCCCAATATTAAATCCTAGATCCGTTAGTGACTAGAATGATTGATAACAATAAATTATCGTTTTAAAAGTAATTTTGACTGTGAGTCCTGTTACCTTTTTAAAACGGCGGATTCATGTTACCTTGCTAGGGTTATAGCACAACGTGGCGTAGGATTGGAAAATAAGATGTTGCTTGAAATACAGGAGAGAGTGAGAGAGAGAGAAACATGGCTTGGAGTAGAGAACACAGAGATCATTGAATTAGTTGTGGCTGAGAATAGAATCGAAGCAATCACATTAGTCCCCTGCGGTCGTCTTTGTTTGCCATTCCGATCTAATCCCCTTCACTCTCTCTATCATTACATTCTAATCAAATGATTATCATTATCATGTCTTAATATCAAATAATAAACTGCTATTATATGTCTAAAAAAATTAAAATATACAGCAGACCTTAATTTAAATATATTTTACCTTTATTTATATTTACAGGCGACTTTAATTTTATTTTGTGGGTATGGAATGAGAGTGAACCGTTACGCTGAGCAATGTAACGGTCATTCGAACCAAGTCGGCTTGAGTTGACAAATTTTCGCATTTGGGTTAAAATATTTCAGAAACTAAAAATCGGACCTGGATATTATAAGCCTTTATATTATATTATAAGGGGATATGTTCAACATTTCTTCTTCTTTATAATGAGCTATTGATCAAATTATATCTTGTTTGTTTTTAGTTTTGGGTGAGGAGTCCAAGTTACTCGTTATTGAAGATGACAAGATAATTGGAATATTATTAATTATTACCGATATATTAATAGAAATATATGACCGATTCGGTAGATACATTAAATAAGTTTAAGAACCACTTTGAAAATATTTTAAATACGGGAAATTATGATCTGTGTTCTCCTTTTGAGTACCAGAGTGCCGAACTATTAATACAAGAATGAATTAAAGAGGAAGTTAAAGTAGCTATCTGAAAATCAAAATTGTATAAAGCAGATTTCTAGCGAACTTATTAAGGGATGCGGGGAAGCTGGAGTTTCTAAAATACATTTATTAGTTAGAAAGATCTGGGAGAATGAGAAATTACCTGAAGAATGGAAAGAATCTATTATTATTGTGATTCACAAATAGAATCAGAGGACGGATTGTAATAACTATCGAGGAATTTCGCTCCTTCCGATGTGTTATAAATGTAATCATTTTAATCTTAACAAATCGAATCACAGAATACTCACAGGAAATTATCGGAAAATACCAATGCGGATTTAGACGGAACCGTTCGACTATTGATCAGATATGTTCGATATAGGATTGGTGGTGTCGTTATTGAACCTTCGGGTTCGCTAAGCCTTTTATTATTATTATAAACATGCATTAAGTAGAAGAAATTGAAAGTAGCGAATCTTTTTAATTGGGATAAGTTGTTAATTATAATTACAAATTGTAGTATAGAGTAATTGTGTTTGTTTACGATGAAGCTAAGGTCATTTGGTAGGGTTTATGAAGATTTTTCTATAAATTGGGTTAGAATAAATAAAGTGGATTTAAAAAAAAATATTTGATCTTGAATTTCGTTTGGACTAAAACGCGGTCAACTAACGACAATTTTTAGCAATCGCTTGAATGGAAGTTTTGGACTTTCAAAAGTTGTAACGAGTTTGTCTTTGTTTAGTTTATTGAGTTTAGCTTTTTGTCTCAAAATTTAAACATTCTTCCTTATTTTATAAAAAAAACCTCGGTTTTAATTCTCAACTGACCAGCCTAACATTTTTTATATCAGCTACCATTTTTTAAATAATAATAATAACCTTTCGACTATTCATCAAATATGTTCCATATGCGATTGATGGTGTCTGCATCGCACCTTCTTGTTCGGTAAGCCTTTCATTATTATTATAAACATGCATTAAGTAGAAGAAATTGAAAGTAGCGAATCTTTTTAGTTGGGATAAGTTGTTCATTATAATTAGACATTGTAGTATAGAGTAATTATGTATGTTTACGATGACAGGTAAGGTCATTCGATAAGGTTTATGAAGATTTTTCTATAAATTGGATTAGAATAAATAAAGCACATTAAAAAAAAAAATAAATAATCGCTGAATGATATGTACAATATATAATTTGTGTTATTCAATCATTGGATACGGAATAGGACTCAGTTCGAATTTTTCGAAAATTATAGCTTAGAGTTTGAGAGGCGAGCTTGTCCGGGAAATAAATTATTATTTTAAATTCAATATAATAAAGATGTAACATTGAATAGAGATAAAATGGAATATAAAGGTAAAATCTTGGCTCGAACTCTAGTAGATTTCTTTTTTTTTTTTTTTATAAAGATGAAGCTTTGTTATGAACTTAACGACAATCTCCCTCCTCCCCCTCCCCCACCTCGAAGTAGACTGGAGCTGGAGTATCCAGAGGAGAAGGGCCACCTGGAGTCAGTGCCTGCAGTTTATGGTCCCAATAAACTATTAACACTCACAATTCCATTAGGGACCAGTTTATGGCTAATTTACTCAGCTCTCTCTGGGAGGTGGGCTTGCCTTAAAAACAGCCTTCGATGTTTTATGCAAATTCCGCTTCCTAATAAACATCTGATAATTATGAGGAGAGTTTCTCTACTCCATTTACTCACTTACCCCTGCTGTAAATATTTCTCTGTCTCGACAAACAAATTTTCATTGGAAATTTTTATCTGATAAAAGAATTTAAAAAAATAAGTTATTCTTAAGATATAAATTGTACCATTTTTCAATTATCAGCCTTCGTCGCATATATTATTTTATTAAATCTAAAAAAGAAATTAATATAAAAATCAATTACTAGCTTAGTAATGAAACGGAATACCGTAAAAATGATGAGAAAATAATACACAATGAAAAATTAATAGAGATCAAATGATATAAATTAAATGAAAATTAACTCTAGAAAACATTTATATTTATATATTTTTGATAGATAAAATCGTTTGCTAAATATCAAAATTATATAAGATATCGTGGTTAAGGTAAGACAAAGAAGCAGTGTATCAAAAATTTATTTTTATTTTCACAATAACATTGGCAATAAAACAGTTATCGTTGTACTAGGTAGAAGTACAAAATAGCCAACTCCATTTCCAATTTTTACTTTTTGTATTCGTTAACACTTTTTGCGCTGGATTGTCAGATTAGATAAAAATCATTTTAACAAATACACATGTGATTAGAACTGATAGACCCAATAGCAAATTATGATATCATATATTAAAATGAAAAAAAAAAGTATTATGGTTAAAAGACAGTTTATATTATAAATATCATTGTTTATTCTTTTCAATGTGTATTTATTTAAATTTGAAAGTGTATTAAAGCTAAAAATATAACAAATAGATGTGACCTATGATATAATGACATGTACAGAGTATCGAGAGAGGATGATGAATATGTCCATTGGTTGATCTCTTAGGACAGTGAAATATTTGATCTTGATCTTGATCTTATTTTAAACTCCTTGAACGATTTTCAGGAAAACATGCGGTACGCATAACTACATTGTATATGTTTGTGGGAATAGAAAAACTATTACAGTTTTTATTGAAAAAAAAAATAAATGTTAACACTGTTTACTAGATGTAAAGTGAATGGGGTTGTTTAGTGGTAGGACGTTGACTTCCAATGCTTATGGTTCCAGATTCGAGTCTGTCCAAGCAAAAATTGTAAGCTTTAAAAAATCTGGTGCTCGCAACACACAACTTTCACTTACAGCTAAACTTTAAATAGAAATTATTTTCTGGTCATGTTGGGCTATTATAATTTTTTTTAATTGCATTTTAAATCATACGAAATAAACAAGCTAACTTGACCAACCCTCGTAACTTTTTCCAGCTTCTTTTAGTTGAATCGTTGAATCTTCTGTTATGCAGATAAATTTAAAGGGTATCGAGAAGAAGAGCATTTTAGGTCTCTAGCAACGCAGGATTTTAGGCAGCCACCTTGAAAGGAAAATGCGGATAGTAATGTCGATGAAGGAGGACCATCCTCGAGTGACCTCTCAATTTAAATCCAAATTTGAAAAAAAAAAAATTGGTCCTGTAGTTCGCGGACGGCGGATGGACAAAAAAAAAGTATTCGTATTTCGAATTCTAAGTATCCTGAAATGTAAACCATCAAATTAAAGGTAAACCTCAAGGTAAAGTTTTTGAATTTTTCGTTCGATCACAGTTGTCCATTATTGAAAATAATAAACGAAAAATTGCTCTCATTCCATAAAATAAAAATAAAAAACTATCAAAGAAATGATGCTTAAATTTTGCATTTTTTCCATTTACTCGAATCAATACTAACATGGCTGTTATAAATAATCCCGGCTGTTGGTTGAATTGATGTTACCATTAAGATGGAATCGGATCAACTATTGATTTATCCATCAGATTAATCTAGCCAAGTTTGCTTTATGGATTCACATTAAGTTATTATTTAGTCATTATTGCCTAGCATACTGTCAAATTGTGTATTAGGTTACTATAGATTACAACAGGATTTATTGATTTCGAGAAACATTCTAATGCGTGACTATCTGTTTTTTGATATGATTAGGTTTATCAATTCTGTTTATCATATTTGTATAATGTATGACTAGATATAACACAAAAAATTCTGAATACTAAATTTCAAGTGAATCCTTTGAGTGTAAATTTGCTATTAATTCTTTATTAACTCTAATAAAAAATTCTTAATATTTCTCAACTCATTTTCAATTTTAAAAATTTAAAAACGAAAATAAGTCCATAAAGTCGCTTCTGGTCAAGTCGTTTTAAGGACTAATCAAACCAAGATATTTTTAGTTAATAATTTTTTATAAGGAATGATACAATTATTTGTTCCTGGTTTCAACAAAATACTCTATCTAAGTTAAAATAGGACAAAAAGGGCATCATGAAGATTTATGGATGCAATATGTGAAAAGGTGGCTACGAAAACAGATCCGGACACGTGAGGACGCTGCACAGGCACGTAGCTACGTGAAAACACATAACGACTCCATAAATCCTTTTCTCAAAGCAATAATCCGCTCTGCTTTAGTTCTTTACGATGGCTAATATGGTTTTAGGTATATATATCGCATGGCGACCGCCACAGAGTGCGCTGTCTGAGCAATATAGCGGGACAAAACTGGATACAATGAGATTATTTTTTTAAATTGTATCTACTTTAGTAGAAAAAGCATATTTTATTTTAGGAATGTTTTTGCATCCCATTAAAAAATAAATTTTACATCATGAACAAAAAAAAAATTACGTTTTATTTAAAAAAAAATTAAATGTATACAATTAACTTAAATTAAGGAGACAAAGGCAACTTGCGCAAACTGCCTTGGAGACCACCCGGCCAACTACCGAGGATGCCAAGTCCTGAAGGATCTGAGGGCGCATAGGAGAACAGCAAGAACCAACCATCCTCCTAGATCCCCACCTCTCCCTCCACCACCAAGTTTCGAAGAATTTCCGACTCTTCCGCAGCCCTTGCGAAAAGAGCAGCCGATACAAAAAAATTCTTCGCAGAAGGCTACGCCAGCTCAGCTGCAGGAACCATCAAGAAACCAGATGACGAGAAGAGATAATGCTACTACATCTGCTCACCTCAAACCATCATGTTCAGGTATGAGGCGGGAAACTACTCAGCAGCCACCTTCAGCTGAAAATAATGCCCCACCTCAATTGCTCCAATTACTCAATGGTTTAAACTCCCTCATACAGCCCCTTTTTACTATCCTCCAACAGCTTGCACAGGTGACTCAAGCCATGTATCCACAAAATGACCGCTAATCAGCTGACTGCAGGCTCTTTGTCCATCCTTCTGTGGAATGCAAATGGACTGGCACAACACAAAACTGAACTGGACTTTTATCTTCATGAAAAACGTATAGATGTAGCCCTGATAACGGAAACTCACCTTACACCACGATCGAAATTCGGTATTTCTGGTTATGTGACACACAGGACAGACCACCCCGACAACACTGCCCACGGCGGCACTGCTGTACTTATAAGATCTTCTTTATCACACAACCATTTACACTTACCAACTACACCTGACATTCAGTCCACAGGCATCACACTATACATGAAACACAACACATTGACACTAGCTTCCATCTATTGTCCTCCAAGATATGTGCTGACATCTTCGATGTTTTGCAACTTCTTCCAAAGCTTAGGTCGATGTTTCATAGCAGGTGGTGACTTCAACGCAAAGCACCAACATTGGGGGTCACGGCTATGCACACCAAGAGGAAGAAATTTGAGGGCTGCTATCCACGAGCTTTCATTAGACACTATAAATCCTGACACACCGACATACTGGCCTGTATCGAGACTCAAATCCCCGGACCTTTTAGACTTCTTTATTACAAAAGGACTGCGTACTGTACCTCATTCCATAAGTACGAGCTCTGATCTTTGCTCTGATCATTCAGCGGTACACCTTATTGTACTCGATGAGGCCGTCAACGTGCAAAAAATACCAGCTCTCATCAAAGGACCAATTGACTGGGATGCATATAGAGAGTTTTTAAACTCTTCGCTTTTGATCCCAGTGTCCATAAAAGGTGAAAAAGAACTGGAGGAGGCTGTGGAAACATTCACCAAAAATATTCAACAAGCTGCTTGGACATCATCAATACCAAAATTCAACTCTGCGACAGCTGAGCACTTGCCGAAATATCCTCAGTACATAAGGGACTTAATCAGAGCAAAGAGAAGAGCGCGTAAAATATGGCAGACTGACAGACACCCTTCAGATAGACAGACATTTAACCGACTAAACAATCAACTTTAAAGAGAAATCCAAAAATTTAACAGAACTAACTATGACGCATACATCAGTGGTCTTTCTACTGACGATGGGAGCTTGTGGAAGCATACCAAAAAGTTGTTAAAGCACCGAGAGCTGTCAGCACCACTTAGAAAAGAAGATGGATCCTGGGCCGTGTCGGATGAGGAAAAATCTGAACTCTTCGCTCACCACCTTTCTTCTGTATTTAAACCGTTTACAAACTTCACTAACACAGAACATGAGACTATGATACTTAACACATTAGACATCCCACTTCAGCTGACACTACCACCTCCTTCTTTTACTCCATCTCAGGTTGCACTTCAAATCAAACAATTACCGAAAAGAAAAGCTCCTGGTTATGACTTAATAACAGCCGAAGCACTCCAACAAATGCCCAAGAAAGCTCTAGTATTTCTGACAACAATTTACAACTGTATACTAAGGACGTCAAAATTCCCTTTACAATGGAAATACTCACTTATTAAGATGATTCACAAACCCGGTAAAGACATATACAGTCCTTCATCATACAGACCCATTAGCCTCCTTCCTATATGCTCTAAAGTTTTTGAAAAATTAATATACAAAAGACTTGTTGACATATTGACTGACCAACAGGTAATACCTGACCACCAATTCGGCTTTCGCACATTCCATTCGACGACACATCAATTGCACAGAGTTACAGACTACATTGCTGGAGCTTTAGAACAAAAACTATATGCAACTGGAGTATTTTTGGATGTTGCTCAGGCGTTTGATAGAGTCTGGCACCAGGGTCTTCTCTTTAAACTTAAGACTATACTTCCATACACCTACTATCTTATCCTTCAATCTTTCCTCTTCGACAGATTTTTTTCAGTTCGGCAGGGCTCGGAAGTGTCTTCAGTCCATCCAATCTTGGCCGGAGTTCCCCAAGGTTCAATACTAGCACCTCTACTTTACGTTATATACACTTACGATATACCTATTGACGATGAGATCTTGACAGCTACATATGCAGACGATACAGCAATCCTCACAAAACATCAAGACCCTACACAGGCCTCACTAACTCTACAACATCATTTGCTTAAACTACAAGATTGGTTCACACTATGGAAAATTCGACTTAATCATGACAAATCCAAACATATAACATTTACTCTTCGAAAAAACACCTGTCCTCCAGTTTATATTGACAACAATAAAATTCCTAAAACTGAAAATGTACTTTAACTTTGACTCACCTTCGACAGAAGGATGACATGGGGCCCACATGTTAAAATGAAACGCATGACACTTAACAAACGACTCAAACTACTTTACTCTCTTTTTGCCAAATCTTCGAAACTAAAACTAAAACAGAAACTGAATACATATACATACTTACTTAAGCCCATATGGACATACTCATCACAAATATACGGCATCGCTAAAAAGACCCACCTACAAAAACTTCAAACGTTCCAATCAAAATTATTGCGACTCATAACAAAAGCACCTTGGTACGTGACTAACAAAACTCTACATACTGACCTCCACCTTCCAACAGTTGACCAACATATAACGACCCTATATCAACGATTTTACACAAATTTAAACGGACATAATAACAGACTTATAAGAGACATGGCCACAGCTGACATACCTCAGAACATGAACAGGAGACTAAAAAGGCGTTGGATGAGGGACCTCCTTCCTTAGACAACCTAAGTAATTAGAACAAGTTAGGGAAGAGGTACTGCTGAGTACTTTCCTTCCCCATGCCTGTCATGTCATTTTATCATTACCGACATCACATTTGCTGATTGTTAACTTATTGTTGACAGGCGCAAATACATATTTAATAGACAAAAAAAAAAAAAAAAAAAAAGTTACGAAAACTAAACATGTAAAAAAATTATATATATATTTAGTTATTGCAACTTGATTAATTAACTAAGTTAATTATGTATGTATATATATATATATATATATATATATATATATATATATATATATATATATATATATATATATATATATATATATATATATATTGAAAGACGCAGTCATTCTAAAGTTTTTATTAGTGCCGAGGTTTCAGGCCAAAAAAGTGGGTCATCACCAGGACTGAAAATTTTTAAATACAATCAGAGATATAATATTATACGACTGATAATGGTTAATAATTAACTATAGTGATTGATGGTACATGAATCTTGATTAATATTATGTATACATACAATGTATATTCTCAATTTAAATATATACTATTAACAGACACAGATATGTTTGTACTTATGCTATTAAAACTATATAATCGTTAATATAATATATTTTTTTATAGTATATTCTGATTAATATTGTTATTATTAAAATATTGTACAATATATTGTCATTACGTCATTTAAATCCATTATAATTGTCTTTATTATCCGTACATATATTATTACAGTAAGGCTCGAAATCTGTTTTGTACCAAATATAAGCTCCTTTCATGTTCAAATACCATGAATGGGGTACCGTTGGATTCAGAATTTCACGGGGGGTTAGCGAATCGTATTCTCCACTTTTGTTTTTCTTTCTAAAATAAATAAAGTCGATACAAACATTTTGCTAGGCTTCGATACTGGAACGGTGGTAGGTCTGTAGATCGATACGGGACAAATTTGATCTTAAAGATTTTGATGCGTACAGCAAGACCCGGATAGTTCCTTCGGAACTATCAGATAGTACGTTTTTAAGCCGAAAAACGTACTATTTTCGGGATAACGCAAGGCATAGGGTTCCACACAACCTTACATTAATTGTAGTACTGTCATTGAATACATGTCTCATTTCGTTGACTTGAGGTCTCTATCATCGAGAGAGGGGGAGTTTATATTATTCATCGATGGTGTTTTTGATATGGCTTTCATCGTTAATTTTTCACCAAATCTCAAGATTGAGCCACCAATTTCCCATTATTTATTATGGTTATGCCCATAATTATATAAAAGATTACTAAATTCCCCACAAAAGGAAAAAAAAATCAAAGCAATCGGACAATTTTTAGCAAATATACAGCTTGCTGAAATTTGTATACATGTTGGTTCCAAACAAAAATGAAGATTTAAATCAATTTTTGTTTGCTTTGTGGATTATATTTATCGATAAAGTAACATTTGATGTCTTAATCTTTTGATAAGTTGCATTTTCTTATTTTCTTATAAATTTTGCATTTGATAACAATATGCTGTGCGAATTTTTCACACGGGCCTACTAGTAAATATTATTTGGGTTACCATTGTATACCTTCAATCAAACAACGCAAATCTTTAATATTTAGTAAGCTCATTATTTACATTCTACAAACAGAAATATTACCTCCCTCCCCCTCTGACCATGTTTACCTACTATTTCCTATCTGAAAAAGGACAACTGGGAAATCCTCCCTCGACCGTTTCACATACCTACCAAAGTGTCAGTACTTGAATACCTTCAGTGCTCGGACCACGGTTAGTAAGAGAAAATATTAAAAATTTTATAAATGGATTATATAGAATAGAATAGAATAGAAAATTGAACTTTATTCTGGGGCTGAGTCCCCTTAGAGTAACAATGATGAATTAATACTAAGTGTTCTTAGGGTATATTGTTTATCTTATTTGTAACATAACGGACAAACTACGGACAATATCAAGCAATGCTGATGTTTTTGCAGAATGTGTTTTCCATTAAAAATATATTTTTAAAAATTGAGCTAAAAGCTGCAAGATATTATTAAAGAGAGATGAAACCCTTACTTTGTGCTCAAATAATTATCCTGCCAGTGACAGCTTCTGTGTGGTACTCTCTTAAAGAAAAGGTGGGGGAGGGGGAGTGTCTACAACGAACCGAATCGGGTACATTTCATTCGATACTGTTTGACTCATCATTCATTTTCAGTTTTTCTTTTTTATTTATTTGATTTTTCCCTTTTTTTTTATTTCAAGTTAATGAGCTACATTGGGCGAGAGTTTAAAGTTAAGAGAGATGCTTATGATCAACTATCCCTTCTTTGACATTGGAAACCTATCAGAACAGGAAGTTATGATGAAAATATATTAAAAGTCTACCTATAAAAAAAAAGTGATCTGGATAGCAGATACTTGAGACGGTTAAAGTTTTGATGATACTGTCTCCTGAATACAAGATCAAGAATATATCAGTATTTTTTACAGCATATATCTTACACCACCTATGTCGTGAAAGGATTACGCTAAGTTAACAATATTGACTAAATTTACTGTGAATTAAACTAAAAACGTATAAATGGTACTATTTATTTATTAATTGATGATTATTAATACATTCTGTCACATTGAAACCATTAAAATTAATGCTACATTAATCATTTACACAATAAGTACACAAAAATAATAACAAAGATATAGATAATAAAGAAAAAGAAATACTGAAAAATAAAATAAATAAATTAATCTGTATATGTACAAAAAAAAATGAAATAAAAGGTAGAACCTAAATGAAATTAAAATAAATAAAAATCATTCATACCTTTATACAATACTTACATTCACTCAGGGGACTCGTGCTCATGGGGAGTCATGCTTTGTCTCCCAAGTATGGAAGCCAAGGGAGGACTCCAGGAGATCCCAGTGCTTCTCTCCCAGCAGCATCACTGGCCAGTGGAAACTTATGGAGGGCACTGGAAGACATGAGTGAAAAATCTGACCATTGCCAGAACTCCAATGTATAAATGTTTACTACCGTAAATCCGTAGGATCAGATAGGTTACAGGATTTTTTTGTAGTTTAGTAGTTTGTTGTCGATTGAAAGTTGAGATTTTTTATTTAATAGTCTATGTAACTGTCCGTATTCTCCGTTAAATTGTTGTTTTTAAGTTTAGTATGTGGGTTACATGCTAGTCTTTTATCCAGAGGAAAGGCAGGATACTGGACTGTTTCAGAGAGAAGAAGGGGTACGGAGTTGAAGTAGACTGGTGGTTAGAAATTGAGCCGAAGGGTAAAAATGATATGTTTGGATTTAGGTCCATTTAGGGACTTAGTGACTGGGGCGATATTCAGTTAATATTTTTTACATTGGTTCATATTTCTTTGTGTAAGTGATTTGAGCTAAATAAGTAAACAATCAAAATATTTAATTGTTTTGAATTATAATAATTCTACTTTAGCTATTAAAGACAATCACGTATCGAGAAAATATATAATTTTTTTTTAATTGACAGGCCTTAAGGATATTGTGAACATTATTTTTTATTTATTTTTCTTCGAATCCTGCTTATGGTAGATTAATTATTTATTCAGTTTCATCGGCCATGGACTCAGGAAACCCTTCTAGGGCACACCTTGCCTCCATAAAGTGGGTAATCTCAAATAATTAATTAATTAAGAGGATAACTCAGGTTGCTAAGCGTGATCTCGGTCAAATCATCTTGTTACGTAACCTTTTAACTAGAAACAAAACTTCCTTACAAATTACTGAACCAAAGGCCCTAGTGGTAAAGTTTTTATTTTTTAGTAAAAATAATATCCAATCCGAAAAATAGATTCAGATGGGTATTTGAACTTCTTAATTTACATATTCTGCCAACATAGTTTTAAATGTCAACTTCTTATCAATTCCGTATTTTTTTTTTGTAAGTTATTAATTATTCTTAAGAAGTTATTTTTAACTCTAGTGACCTCTTTAATCAACGATATGAACGCTAAGACAAAGGCTGCAGCAGAGATCTGCCCTAATACCCACCCGAAGCCGTAGGCGTGGTTTCAACTTGAGCATGGTCGGTGGCGAGGTTTCGAAACTTGGACACTTTTAGTGAAAGGAAATGGCGGGGAGTTGGCCATGGAGTTGTGGATCCGAACGGATGTTACAACTGTTTTAATTAACCTCGACCAACGGCTGTCGGTCCAATTTACATTTCTCTTCAAACTTGCTCATGGATGTTCCTTTAATGCAGCAATTCAAATTCTACTCCGTCATTGGAACACAGCTAGCAGTTGTTAAACTTTAATGTTACCTACCGTGTGAAAGCATTGTTGCCATAACCAGAGGCAGGATTTTTAAGCAACTATATGAAAGTCTATAACCTAGGCGGGAAACCTTTTTGATATTGATCCTTTCATACGAACTTTCAGTTTACACAGGAAAAGTTATTTAGTAAAACAACCTTATAAAATCAAAACATTTTTATTCAAAATACTTATCGTCATTTTCTATAGATTTTCCCTGACGTATTACCAATTTCCCAATCTTAGAACTGAAATGTTAAATGTTCATGATTTTGTGAGAACTTTTTATTTTTCTAATTTTTATAAATTGAAATTTACAACTGTATTATATAAATACAACTAGTGAATATATACAAATCAAAAATAATGACATGAACCGACTTGTCGAGATACAAATCATTGGTAGCACTGCCCAAATAATTGTAGGTAAGAAGATCAGGATACATCTTCTTTTCTGACGCCAAGGAGGATTATAAGGAATTGAGGAAGTAGCAAGGCTGGAAACAAGTGGATTCGGAAGGGACTAGAGTATATCATGAAAGGATAGATATCTGGCTTGACCTAAATCAGCGACATACGGTACATTAACGTCTTTATGAATGGTTTTATTTGTGACAAAATATGGGGCATTATGCATTTTATGAAGGATTTTGTATTGTTAAAACTTAGTGAATTGATTCGTCTCTTCGTAACCTATAACGTTTTTATTTATAAAAATTCTGGGAAGCGTCATCAATCTGGAGATTGGCAAATGTCTACTTAATTAGGTTCTAAAAAATCAGGAATACCCTTTTGCTTTCGACTTCAATCTTGACAAAATTTTATCATAAAATCGAAAAAAAGGTTGCCTAAAAAAATATTGGGCAGTTTGCTTTATTATCAAACGTGTCAAAGTAAGGAGTTTATATCTGCCAAACAGTCCAATATTTTTGTAATCCACCTTGCTTTTTAATTTCATGATAAAATTATTTTACGATGCAAGTGGAAAGCAAATGGGTATTCATGAGTTTTTAGTAACCCATTAAATGAATTATCCTAATGCGAAAAGGACCCTATTTCTGAGAATGAAGACAAATAAAATATTAATAAGCTACGAAGAGACGAACTCATTCACTAAGTTTAAGCGGATGTTATTAATAAAAAGGGGTCTCTACTACGAACTATTATTTATATATCTTTCCCCATTAATCTGACTATTTTCTCACATACCATCATTCATTCATTTAATTTTATTAACCAGGGTTTAAAACCGATAATTATTTTGTTTTCACAAAATCCTGTAATAATTATTATATTTAATTTTTAGTTAAAAAATCGTTCCTGATTTATAAATAAAAATTTAAATCGATCTTTGATGTTTATTCATTCGATTAAAAATAATGATAATTCACTGGATGTTACGGTTTTACGTAAATAATAATGATTAAATTGTAATAAAATAATTTTGAATGGAAAATAAAAATTACCTTTACCACCTTTTACACACAAATTAAGTTAACTTTAATTGTACGCGAGTTACCTGCTATATATATATATATATATATATATATATATATATATATATATATATATATATATATATATATATATATGCCGAAAGATTTATAATAATAGTCGATTACAATATTCTCCACCTACCACTCCAGGCCCAAAATAAATCAGAGAGACTACAAATAATTACATTTCTGATTTATTCATTTTTGTTTATTGCTTCCTGTTGGGTCATTGTCAATTCCTTTTGCTTATACTCTGTTTTATAATTTTAAAAATGTCAACGTTTTTTTCACGGCCTTTTCACTACCAATGATGTTATCTTTTAGGCTCTGAGCGATATATAATTTTTTTTCTTATATTCTTAAATACTAGGTAGTCTTGGATGATGTGTTAGACTGTTTTTTGCACCTTACAGCTCTCGCATGTGGGTAAGTCAGTTCACTTAGTGGATAGGCATGTGAAAATTTATAATGCCGAATTATTTGTAATAGGACTTCTTTCCTAGAGGGTCGCTTACAGGTTTTCCAATTGGAACAGTAGATTTTTATTTCTTTTTGTTGCCATCTATTCTGATTTGGTCTAAAAAAGTATTACTCAAAGCTTATTATTATTATTAATTCTGTAATATATACTTACATATATACTTTATATATACTTTATATATATATATATATATATATATATATATATAATTAATATTATTAAGTAAAACTTTTGTTCAAAAATAAAAATAGCTCTTAATAGAAATCATCAAATTTTTTTTTTAAATTCCAGATATAAATTTTGATAAGATTTTATTGTAATTTTTATTTTTATCATCGCTTTCAAATACTGATTCAAACTGAAAGGAAGGATTCTTAAAGGTGAGAAACGACTATTGAACTAGATGATGGAGCAAAATATTGTGTTCATATTTCTTAAATTACAATTACAAGATTGGTTCACACTATGGAAATTTTGACTTAATCATTACAAATCCAAGCATACATTTACTCTTCGAAAAAACACCTGCTCTCCAGTTTATATTGACAACAATCAAATTCCTCAAACGGACACGGTACTTCACCTTCTACTCACCTTCGACAGAAGGATGACATGGGGTCCACATGTTAAAATGACACTTGACAAACGACTCAAAATACTTTACTCTATTTTTTCTAAATATTCAAAACTAAAACTAAAATAGAAACTGAATACATATACATACTTACTTAAGCCCATATGGACATCTAAAAATACCAATCTACAAAAACTTCAAAAGTTCCAATCAAAATTATTGCGACTTATAACAAAAGCACCTTGGTATGTGACTAACAAAACTCTAGATACTGGCCTCCACTTTCTAACAGTTGACCGACATATGACGACCCTTTATCAACGATTTTACACAAATTTGAATGGACATAATTACAGAGTAATAAGAGACATGGCCACAGCTGGCATACCTCAGAACATGAGGAGGGTATTAAAAAAGTGTTCAATGAGGGATCTTCTTCCTTAAACAACCGAAGTAATTGGAACGAGTTAGGGAAGAGGTACTGCTGAGTACCTTCCCCATGCCTGTCATGTCATTATTTCATGTATCGCCATCACATTTGCTGATTGTCAACAAGAAGTTGAAATGCGCGAATACTTTTTTTTTTTTAAAGACAAAAATATTATTTTTTCAAACTTGTCTAGATATCTTTTTTTGATGTTAGTGTTGATACTAATATTTTATAGGAATAAGATGTACTGATAGTTTATAGGAATAACATCACCGCTAGTCCTTGATAAGATACCGTAGGAATGGATAAGATATTATCGATGATAGATAATACAGCCACTGGCGGAGATGACAAGAGGAGTTAGAGCTGACATTGTCGTTAACGGACTACTCTCGACTGGAGGACCTCGAGCCCTGCACAAGAAACTTCTCTTCTCTTCTGCTCCGATGTCATTTATCGGCTACAGCGTCATTTTATCTCCACCGTCCTCTCCAACTTGTCTCCAAGTCTCCAAGAGATCACTTAATGGAAACATCCATTCCCCTCGATATATCTCCTCCTCCCTTCACCTTCTCGATAGATGTTTCTCCCTTGCTATGTATTTCATCCCAGCTGCAATTTGACTTGTCCAAGTGCAAAAAAAAAAAAAAATCTTTTTTTGAAGCTTTGTAGCCTACAAACCGAATAAAAAAAAACCGAGTTATCTAATTTATTTTTGCACTGAAGTATATGCCTCATAGACCAGTACAGTAATAATCAAAATTAACATTTGATAATTATTAATTGTACGTTTTGGAGAATCTCTGTCCCCCTCCTCAGCAATTTAAAAAAATCTGGTGCGTGCAACACTCATCTTTCCTTTACTGCTCTACTGCGAAAAGCAATTCTTGTCTAGCAAAATTAGGCTAATACAAGAAGTTTTTGAAGCGCATTTTAAATTGAGCTAAACGTTGAACAATATATAATTTTGAATTTCGGTTATATTCATCAATAGAAAATTCATTTAGACCATCAAATCAACATAAACTCTATTTTTACATCCATTGTAGCAGAGAGCCTCCGTAAGTAGAACAACGGAACATCCTGCATGTTCTGATCGACCCATCGGTATATAGCATGTGAACTCTTCTAAGTTATTTCTATGAGCTAAGAGTTTTTTAAGGAAAAATCAAGAACTGCTCTACTGTTTGTCCAAGGAGGTAAAGTGTTTGAACAGCTTTGGTAGTGTGAACGAATTTGTTAGTGGCGGGTAGTTGGCAAGGCGAGTTGGTAATTTATACATCGAGAAGTCAAAGAAGAGAATACATCCGCTACTCTCTACCCTCTATTTATTCAGTCCTGACCTCCAAGCTCTTTGCCATATATTTAGCTTCAGGTAAATAATCAATGAAATTAACAGTAGCCATATGTTAATTCTTAGTGATTCATACTCAGCCCTCAAGCTAGTAGAAAACTTGAAATTATGTAACAATCCCATTGTCTTCCAAATCACACAAATCATTCAACTAACAAAGAAAACTTTAAAATTTCTGTGGGTCCCCAGTCATACATTAACACCGGGCAACGAACCGGCTTATATAGCCGCAAAAGAAGCATCCAGTATACTTGCAGCACCAGACACTAACATAGCGCTCTACGGTTTCAATAACTCAGCTTTGAACCAGTGTAGATAGGCCTGGCGATATTGTTGGGCAATGGTTCCTGGTACCAACAGAATGAATCCATTTGAACATTTTTAATGACATGAATCCACTTCCACAAACGGGAGCAAACTATTATCACCGTCTCAGAATAGGGCACAACAGTCTCACGCATGCGTAGTTCGCCACCAAGATATCTTAGCTGCAATACATCTTTGACAACGGTACACATTTTACATTTAGTTAAGAAATTTCATTTCATTTTTTTGGAAACATGAGGTTTCTAATATTAGTTTTCAGAAATTATTATTTATAATTTTTTGTCATTCACCATTAAATTCTTCGACTTTGTATGTTAAATATTGTTTTCCTGAAATTTTCAGCTTTCCAACGATATATTATACGTGTACATTCAGTCTGTTATTTCCGGAAATTCATTTCCAACAAAAAAACACATTTTTTGTTTTTTTCTCATTTAGCCAATTAACAAATTCTTTCATACTTTATAATCAGTTGTTGTTTATTGTTACTGATAATAAGAGGCAATTGTTTTTTTTTTTAAATAAACCAAATTCAATGTACTTTAGAGGAAGACATATTGAACATTAGGCATTTAAGCCCAGTAAGGTTACATCAATGTGGATTAGACCTAACTGATCTTAAAGTCGACTTAATAATACACTAACATATCGATTTTAATCAAAACCGTTCCAACCGTTTTTAAGAAAATCGTAAAAATGTGTAACATCGTTGATATAAAGCGCCGATTAGCCGATTTTGAGGAATTAGTAGCTGTAACATACAGCGCATATACATATCTTAAGTACGTAATGTCAGTTTCTTATGACTTTTCGTTTTTGAGATAGACTGTTAGCATACACAGACACACATACCACTTTGTATCCATTTGCTAATATTACTGAGGGGACCTCAAAATGTGTATTTCTGTTTAAATCTGAAATTCAACAATTTTCACGATCGCAATACTTTCCCTTCCTGTATATTACATATATAGGTATGTGAAAATAAAAATATATACCCATATATTTTAGGTTAAATGTAGAAACCAGTCATAACTAACTAAAATATACAACACATAAAACAACTTTTCAAATGAATATTAATTATTTTACAAGATTTGTTAATAATATAAGTTACTTACATTTTACTCTCCAAAAAGTCAATATGATTTAAGAAGCTTGCCCTCACTCATTCCCTACCAACAACCCCATTTATTACCATAATCCTTTTAGTTTCATAACAAACATTGAACCAAGCTACTTAAATCATATTACTTGAATCATACTGATTTTTTTAGGTAGAATAAAATGTAACTTATATTTTTAATAAATTTCGTAAGATAATTAAAATTTATTTGGGAAATCGTTTAATGTGTTCTATAGTTTAGTTAGCTATGGTTGGTTTCCTCATAGAATGTAAAATATTGTAGTATATGCGAAATTAAATAGGATAGGTGAAAGAGAATCACGATGTTTTAAGCTGGAACAAACCTAAAATTTTTTGAATAAATAATAACCGATTCTAATCACACTTAATTTAGTTAGAATATTAAAATAATTTATTTATCCTCTATGTTCTTATCCATCGACAAAGCATCCATCACGCGCGTTTTAACGTTCTTATAAGGCCAAATAAGCCATTTTTTTGTGCCGAAAAATAATCCACCCAGGATCGAATCCGCCCACACTCATCCCCTGGCGAGCTTAAATAATCCTTGGCTAACAGATAGCCTTCATTTGTTAGGACAATAACGGCCGCAGTTTCCAAACGCCATTCTAGTTCGGGGTCCAGTCATGCGTTGCTGAAGATAATCGTAACGGTGGAGATTGGACCACTCGTCGCCATTACTTATAGCCCTCGCAATTAATATTGTTTCATTGTGTGTGCGATTTGTCGTGTCACCGTCTAGCAAAAAAAAAAGTAAATAATAAGTAAAAATAATATAACCTTGTTTTCTTTTGCGATTTTCCTTAATTTGAATATCATTTAAATCTAGGTTGATTCGGATTAAAATAAAACAGTCTAATGAAATAATGATCCTTTAATAAAGGAAAAATTTGATGGAGATAAAAAGAAGCTAAAGATAAATAGAAGATGGGAAGTTGAGGGAAAAAACGGTAATGAACTATGATAGTAATGAAATACACATAAAGTGTCCTTTTTTCATTGGTGACAACGTTTTGGTCCTAGGTCCTTCATTGAGGCTAAAAAAAAATAAGACACACGAGGAAAAAAAGGAATAAGAATAAATAAAGCAGGATTGGATAAGAAAAATATGTATTTATGATATGAATAAAATATGGGTACAAAAGAACTGAAGCAATAAAAAAAATAGAAATTAAGTATTTTAATTTAGGTTAATGTAGTCACCATATGTTCAATGTATAAACACTGTATACACACACAACATCTTTAACAGCGCCGCAACTATTACCGCGACTTACTTAGACGATATAGCAATGCTAACAAGACTTTAAAACATCTAAAAAAACTAAACGATTGGTAAAAACTCTGCTAAATTCTACTTAATCAAGAAAAATCACAATTCATCCCTTTCCCTCTTCGACACGAAACATGCCATTCTATTTACCTTGTCAATGTCAAAATTCTTCAAACAGACAAAATTTAATATTTGACAAAATAATAACGTGAGGCCCACATATCAAGAACAAAACAAAAACTCTAAACCTACACTATGACTATTATACTAACTTCTACTGTGTCATTCGAAGTTAAAACTAAGACAGAAATAGAATAAATATACTTACTTAAGCCCCTTAAAACATAAGCTTCACAGATATAAGCGACAGCCAAAACGACCCACATACGAAATCTACGTACTTTTCCGACAAACTTTCAGGACTATAACAAACCTCCATAATACCTCGCAAACATTACTTTACATAAAGAACTTCAAATTCCAATAGTTAAGAATCACATATGAACACGCTACACAAGATTTCACGGTATCTTACGGATACTAACACACTTATACAAAATATGACTACATTTAACATGCCCGAAAAACAGGATTAGGAGGCTTAAAAAAAATTGGATGTTGGATTTCCTAGCTCAGAAAGTATTTTAAAATCAAGATAGGTAGGGAATCCGCTGGTCACTCCTCTTCCTCACGTTCAACGCCACTACTACTATTAAACACTTTATTCAGAAATATTACAATTTGTCACAGTTAAGGACACTTATAATAGAGTTCAGAGAGTACATTCATACCGTATATACCGTTATAAAAATATAAATAAATAAAGTAATAACAAAAGAATAAGAAAAAAGAACAAACGTGAAAAGAAAAAAAAATATATACACATAAGTAAATAAAAATAGAAATAAAAGTAAAACAAACATCTTATATAAAACATACCTATATACATTATTAACAATTTGCCAGGTGATCTCCGAACCAATCCTGTCCCCGCCGCATGTGGAGGGAAAAGGGAGGCTTAGGAGATCCCTACGCTTCTCCCTCAGCCACTTCTAGCAACGCCACTACAAGTAACCTTTCCGACTGCAGAACTACTAATTGTCATGACAGATGTAGGAGAAGATACAAAGTTAAAAAAAACAAAAAAACAACGTAGTAGCTATTTATTATTTTAATTTTTAAAAAGCATTATGATTATTTAAAGTGTATGAAGATGTTGGCAAATATATAAGCGTTATATTAACTTACTGTGAGTTTAATAACTGCGGACAACTTTCGCCGTCCTATTCTTAATTTACGAAGTGCTTTTTTGAAATGTATGCCACTGTTTAAATGTAACAAATAATATAGCTGGAAGTACAAATTATTGTTATATTTTCTATAGTTAAAATATTATAGCTGTAAGTCATAAATGGAATATTATAGCTAATATATCATATTTAAGATCTTATAGACCTCCATGTCGAAAAGTCGTTTATAGTTTATTGAATAGTAGTATAATAAATACAAGTCATTAAATAATGGAGGTATATTGCATCAATATTATTATAGGGGCGAAGAAACGATTGACTGAATATACTTTTAGTAGTAGTTAGTTGCTTAAGTATTTATTTTAAATTACTCACTGAAACAGATATAAGTCAAAGAATAAAAAAAATATTTTTCTATTTTTGTTTTTGTTTTGTGGGGTAGAAGCTTTAATCCGATAGCTCCCCTCCCAAAGGTCCGTCAGTTGTCAGAGGGAACTTCAAAAAATAAAAAAAAACAATCGTCAATTCAACTCTGACAATAATTCCCAACAAATTTCTCCGACTAAATAATATTATCATATTAGTTATCGGTCTTAATTAATCATTAAATTTATTTCATTAAATTTAATTGATATTTTGATGAATTCAATTTAATGAATTGACTAGAGAAATTGAATTCAATTAATATCTATATTCTAATTAACACAAATTTCCATTGATAAGTTAATAAGTCCTAACTCACATTCTATTTTTTTTTTTTTTTTTTTTTTTTGCACATTTTTGTAACTTTTCCAAATTTATTAAAATCCTTTTTAAGGTAATACAAATCCCTAATTAAGATATTTGGGTACAAAATATCGGATTTACAGCTTCCACTGCCGTTTAACTGCCAATGAATTATTATGATGAAGATGTTTTGCTTAAATAATTCGTTATACTATCTTTCTTTTTCATATAACTTTACAACTTATCGTTTTGTGAATAATGTCTAATTTCAAAGTTTTCAATTACATTACAGACAGACGATATGAAAACAATCCAAGTATGAATAGAAAGTTTTCTTGTAATTAAATTAGGTAATTTTCTAGTATTGGAGGGAGGGCATGGGGCTGCTAGTTATAAATTTAAAATAAGTTTAAAACTTTAAACAAGGTCCTAGCCGAGGTAACCCGATGTTAGTGGAATCCTTCCAGGGGCAATTAAAACTTACGAAAGCCCAACTATTCAGATTTGGTTAGAGGGGCTAGTTAAATTTAATGACCATTATATTTATTATTTAATTTTTGTTTCCAACTTTCCAAAGGTTACTTCCAGAACTGTTTTTTTTTTTTTTATTAAAAATATATATATTTTTTTAATTTTAGAAAATTTACTTTTACTTATTTGAATAACGAACCTCTCAAGAAGAAAAACGAGATGATTTTATTTATTTCCTTATATTTTGGAACAATTTCTAACTAATAGTATACACCCTATAGAAAAAATTACCGTTTTACAACCAAATATTTGCATTAATATTTATTTGATATAAAATGTAATTAATGCTCGAAGTATAGTTCATTGTTATCCACCGCCATTAGCAATATGCTAGCCAATTGCTCGAGTCTTTGGGATGGCCGGCAAAGAACTCTTGGACCGCAATATCGACTTCTGCCAAATTATCACTTTTTTTCCCTTGAAGAAAATGGGCCATGGATCTAAATGAGTAGGAATCCGTTGACGCGAGGTCTGGACTATATGGTGGATGAGGCAGGAGTTTTTCAGGCAAGGGTTTTTCAATAAATATTCACACAGTACTCCGTGTAATTTCTAATTTCTTAGCTGATAGGTGAGGAGTAAGTTCGTGAAGGACCAGTCTACCACTCTTTTTCACCTTCTCCATGGAGAGTAGATGGTGACTAACAGTATCCTTCGGGCCCACCTCACTCCCTAACAAGTTTGCGAGTACTTGTGGACGGATTTGATTGAACAGCTTTCTGCAGGAACTCATCAATATCCACTAATGGTCGCCCGGAGCCCTTCTTCTTTTCCAACGTCGTATCTCCACTACTAAATTTTTCAAATCAACGCCCCACAGTGCCTCCTCATATTTACTAATTTCACGAGTTCTTCAGCGGCTGTGAACTTTTTTTCCCAGTAATATCGTAAAATTACGAGAATTTCGCACACACTTTCAGGTTTCTTCTTTGAAGCAAGTAACTAAACAGAGGTTTTTTTGAAAAAGTCGAATGGGATTAAACAAGCTTAGAGAATGCTCTATAGGGATTATTAAGTATTGGTAATTATTAAATAGGATAGGGCACACTCTATTAATACATGATAGCACATAACACTGTTTTTTAATTTAGAAATTACAATCCGATTGAACAAGTCCTCTGCTGTTCACTCTGATTGTATACATAAATATCGAATAGTTAGTATCTATAGCTGGCAATGGATATTATTGATACTATCGATTGTCACATAGCCAGAATCTAGCCCTGCTCCTAGAGACTGATTACCTCCTTGACTAGCCAGAGGCAGGCTTTTAGTCTCTCATCCGAGGAACAAGGAGAGCTCTTCTCTTAGCTCTTCATCCTAGACTCTCCTACTTCTTCACTCAACTTACTTTCAGCTTCACCAATCGTGGAAATTTAAATTGAATTTGTTTAGGGTTGATCACCCTAAATTGATGTTACTCTCCCCCTTTCATGGGGTACATGTAAAGGACCCGCCAAGTAGGTAACACTGCAGCGACGGTGGCGCTGTATGTACAAAAACTAGTAGTAGAAGAAAATGGGCGACTAAACCCCTAAAGTAGACGAATACTCTATCCTCTTCAAGACCACCTTTCTTGCTGTTCTACCATGGGAAGAGGAATGGAGTAGAACACCGAGACCCACCGGACAAATGGAGGTGAGGAATTACTGCAGCTGGCCGACCACCGATACCGACCACCGTACCTCAGACATCAAGTAAACGATTGTAGAACATTTATAAGCCAAACCCCCACCTTTATATACTGTTTAAATATAATTATAGTTAATTTCAATACAGTCCACTTGTTCATTTCAAATACCCAATCATATGTACCTTATCATATTAAAATTACGGTACATCCCATTCAGAATTACATAAACGTTTCGATATATGATTTATCTCCTTTAATATTTTGTTTGATGTCGATAATACCACATGCTCTCTAGATACTTCCATCCACCAACCACTGCCCAAACCAAACCACGCCAGATCAGCATTGACGCATCCTTCCACCTTCGTTTCGCTCAACACTTCGGACGCTTACCAGGGATACATTTATAATTAACATCCGCCTGAAACCTTGTGAATAGCTTCATCTCATGATGGCCTAAAAATAGTTTATTTGCGAAAATTCTCGGAATTGGGGCGTTTTCAGGAGCCTAATGGCCTCTGCTTCTCCTGGTGTCCTCTTGTGAGGGATTGCTGGATCTTGAATGGCTGTTGGTGGCGCCCACCAAACTATCAAGCTGACAAACTCGTAGTTAATGCGCCAATCATGTGGCACAAACCAGAGATGCATGGCTCCTTAAACACCACTCTCAGGTGTCCTGGGTCGCCCTCAGTTCCTAAGAACTGCCATCTCGAAATACCGATCAGGTCCTCGTTCTAATAATTCAGGATTCTTATGAGCCTGCCGGGATCAATCGCCTCAGCTCTCAGCCCAATAACAATTATACCAGGGCAAGCAGCATTGGTTAACTGTCTCACCACAAACCTTCGACCAATAGAAGGGACCCGGTCCAATCTCTTGTTTCTTCATTATAAACATAATTAAATAGACAAAGTTTGCCAATCTCTAGACTGAAAACCAATCTCTATACAGTTCCGAGAATTTTTGCAAAGAAAATATTTTTAGGTTACAATATAAAGCTATTTACGAAGTTTCGAGCGGATGTTAATAATTTAATAACAGGACTAATTGTTAGTTTCCGAGATATTTTAATCTATATCTTTGTTAAAACTCGTCATCATTTTGTTTTCGACACTATTTTTTTCTTTTCGCTAGTTTAAAGTCTTCTATTTCATTTTAAAATGTGCTCAAGTCTGTCAAATATAAAAATATCTGTCAAATATTATTAGTCTAAGGTAACGTACATTGTCTGATGAATTTGGTTGCCGCTGATATAAACCGGTAGGCACTTATTTCATCAAAGCGTAAATGTTATATGCTGTGATTTGTCATGGTTCAATTTAATTACCAATTTTGTAAATTTAGTAAGTGATTTTCTAAAATTCTGTGAGGGTTGTCTTGCCTTTTTTTTTTCTGTTTTATCTTCAGAGTAGATAGAAGTCTCTTGGACTTGCATGTGTAAACATAATAAAGATTGAAGGAACCAGTATTAGCGCTTGAGATATTCCTGTTGACACTGGACGAATTTCTGTCCGACAGGACTCAGATATTTCGTACGTAGTTTTCTAATCATAGTTAAACAATTCATAGGTTTTTTAGAAAATGTTTTGATAACTTTGATATA